>ML058386.1:0-1360263 GCA_003013855.2 Liriodendron chinense
CCGGCGGGTGGCCCATCATAGCCACGGATCGCCTCGAAACCCCACCGATTGGACGATCCTAGCCATCATCTATCCGAATCCAATGGGTGAAATCAAGTGTCTACAATCGTATGGCCGATGTGATTTTTGGGCGGCAATCCACGCAACAGCGGGGCATATGGATATGATTGTATTATACAGAGGGGTTGCTACAATCGAGTTAGTTGACTCTAGTCGTCCCTGTCGCGTCACGTGAGTCACGTGCTGAGACGCCTGAGGATTAGGTGTTACCCGGGTTACACGTTAGTGGATTTTGCCTGACCGCGGGGCCCACCTTGATGTATTGGTTATATATCCATGCCGTCCATCCATTTTTTTCAGTTCATTTTATGACAAAAATACATAAATGAAGCAGATCCGGAGTTCAAGTGGACCACACCACAGCAAACAGTGGTTATTGAACGCCCACCATTAAAAATTTCCTGGGCCCACCGTGCATAAAATGATCTGAGTCGACAGCGAATGACCACCTCAAGAAATGTGCCAGGTGGCACACGTTACTTTATAAGAGAAAAAGTTTGGGAGCGGACCACGTGTTACCCGGGTAACACGTCAGTGGGTGCAACCCTCACCGTGGGGCATATCTTGATGATGTGTTGTATATCCACGCCGTCCATCTATTTCTCCAGCCCATTTCAGTACATTTTCCCAAAATTTAGAAGATTCAAATCTCAGGTAGACCACACCGCAGGAAACAGTGGTGATTGAGTGCTTCACCATTGAAAATTTCAAAGAGCCCCATCGTCAAGTTTTCGTAATGTTTATTTGCCATCGAACCTATTAACAATGTGAAGAAGACCTGTATGAAGGAAAAATAGATTGATCCAAAACTACCGGTGGGTCGTAAAAAGTTTTTAATGGTAATTAATCCTGTTTCTAATGGTATGATCCGCCTGAGATTTGGATCTTCTTAAGGTTTGGGATTACGTCCTAAAATGATGGAAAAACAGATGGACAACATGGATCTACAACAAATACATCAAGGTGGGCCCCACACGGTTAGGGTACACCAACTTAGGTTTTACGTAGGTAACAGCTAATCCGTTCCCAAAAGTTTGGTGAGCTGGAAGAATGTGACAGCTCATAACTGGTGCTTAGAAATTATTTCAAAATTGCATGCCCGCCATTCCTGGAGATCACATTAAACCGTCTTGGGTCATGGTTTTTTGTTTACTGACGGTTGGATTGAGGACATTTATTGGACGGTTGAAAACCATCCAATGTTACTATTTGAACAAATCAGCGTAGGGGTACCAGCAATAATCCAAAACACGGGAGTTGTTTACGGTTATCCCGTTTTTAGCGTGTTTAGTCAATTGCAAGACAAAAAGCAAAGCTTTATTTTTTATTTTTTATATTTTTACATATATGCACGAAGATATGGGGAGAGTTCCCAAATAATCTCCCTTTTAAAATCTTTATTTTTCTCCGCCGTTGATGCCTTTTTAAAATTTTTTACGAGGGAAGTGCCTTGCATCGAGCATTGTGTCCATAAAGGTCGCTTGAACTTATTTTATTACTTCACTTTGGTTAACTGTTTTTTACACTTCACTCTAGCAATTTTTCATACTTTTCAACTATTCTTTTATAATCATTCGAAGCTTTTCGCTACCGTCTTTAGCAGAAACTCTCACAACAGAAAATGGGTGCCAAGATTGTTTGGAAAGTGTATGAGAAGAAATGAAATAAAAAATATTATAAAATTTTCACTTTTAAAATATAGGTAATTCTTCTTTCTTCAAAAAATTATTCATGAGAAGGTCAAATGATGTCTAAATGAAACGATTCTAGTCCCATTTGAAATCTTATCAAGTAATCTTACCGGTGAACCCAATATTTCCTCGATCCAACTGGTAACAAGAGAGTTATGAGCGCTTTTGTGGAATCGCATGATGCTGGAAATGAAGGCGAACGCCATTATAGATTTTGAATCCATTTTTTAAAAGATAAAAAGTCTCTAAATGACATTATTCCATTCTCATTGAAAGCTTATTAAATTATCTTTTCAATGAGACTTTATAATGACTAGAGTTACAACTATTTCCTAGGATTGCATGATGCTAAAAAGGGAACCGAACGGTTTTGTGAACTCATCATAAGGTTGGGCCCACTTTTAAAGGGTTAAATGGAGTCAAATGAGATGATTCTACTCCCATTTGAAAGTTCGTTGAATTATTTTTCAAATAAGCCCAAGATCACCCCCATCTAACTTGTAATAAGGGAGTTATGACTGTTTTTGTGGATCACACGATGCTGGAACTGAACGTTAACAAAAGCATGTACCAAACGTGAACGGGAGCGTGTACTTGCATTCGCTTTCGGTACACATTCCGTTCACATTAGGTACACACTCTTGTTCACGTTCATTTTCAACACTGTGCAATCCTAAAAAAAATGGTCATAACTCTCTTGTCACAGGTCAGATAGGGGTAATCTTGGGTTCGTTGAAAAAAATGATTTGATGACCTTTCAAACGGGACTGGAATCATCTTATTTGGAGATTATTTGATCTTTCAAAAGTCGGCCCAAAGTTCATGTGGTGTTTCGAACCGTTTGGTTCGATTTTCAGTATTGCGCAATCCCAGAAAACATTCATAATTCCTTTGTTACAAGTCGGAGTGGGGCAATCTTAGGCTTGTTGGAACGATAATTCAATAGGCTTTCAAATGGAACTAGAATTATCTCATTTGAACATCGTTTGACCTTTCAAAATTGAGTTAGACACTATTTAACCTTTCAAAATTGAGCCAAAGTTGAATTATAGCATTCGTTCTTGTTTTCAACATCAGGTGAACTCATAAAATAGTCATAACTCCCCCATTAAAGGTCAGATCAGGTGATCTTAAGATCATTAAAACGATAATTTGATGAGCTTTCAAATAAATTAGTAATAATCTTATTTTGAAATTGTTTGAATTTTGAAAACCATGCCTGAATTTAAAAATCACGAGTAGTTTTTGAAGAAAATAAGAACTCATTTTCTAAAAGTGAATTTTTTAGAATATTATTTTTTTAAAATCTTATTTCCTCTCTTTTTTCCCAAACAAGCGTAGAACTCTTTTTTTTGTGGTTAGAGATTTTGCTGGAGGGAGTAGTCGGGAAGTACGAAGATTATTGGAAAATAGTTGAAAGCACGAAATATCAATGGAGTGCAATGGTAAAGAAGAGTTAGCTGGAGTGTAGTAATAAACTAAGGTCTAGGAGCTTTTATAGACATATGGCTCGATGCATGGCATTTTCATTTCAACAAATTTCGAAAGGTGCCAACAGTGTAGAAGATTTAAAAAGGGAGGCTATTTAAGTGCTCCCGCGTACCTAGATGTAGATACATAAAAAAATCCAAAAAGAAAAATAGGCACTTCTTCGTTGGCACTTAAAGGTGGGCCATCTTGGGCACTAGAAGGGAGGACTTAAGTCTGGCCCGAGGACTGGAAAATCAAGACCGACCTGTTTATGATGTGAGTGCCCCTCCACCCTCGCCCAGTATGCTCCATGCGGAGTTCCACCCCGCACATATGGGGGAGTGTTAAAGTCCCTTGGTATACATTGATACACCATCCTCTAATAGCTCGAGCTTTTAGAGCAAGTGGTTAATTTGATGGAAGTAACACCATTTGGCTAGTTTTTTTCTATGCGGCACCAACAAAGCTCCCTCTATGCTACTTATTACATCATGTGGTTGGTGTTTGCTACACAACACCAACAAAGCTCCATTTATGCTACTTTTAATCTTGTGGATTTGTGGTCATCAGGGCTACTAGCCCAGTTGGCATCACCTGATGAGATGTGAATGCCATGAGTAAGTGTGCCTTTTATATACCAGAGAATGCGCTTTATAACTACTAAGTGGTTCTCGGTAGGTTGATGCATACATTAACAAACTTTGTTGACTGCATAGAAGAGATCATGCTGAGTCCAGGTAAGATATTGGAGAGCACCGGCTATACTATGATATTCAGTAATATCATGAAGAGGGGGTGCATTTCCTTGCATAAGTTTTTGTTTGCTTATAGCTGGAGAGGAGTAAGGTTTTGATCCTAACATAGATGTTTGTGTGAGGAGTTCTACAGCATCCTTTCTTTGAGAGAGGAAAATGCCATTCTGATTCAGAAAGACTTCAAGAACAAGAAAGTAATGGAGAGGGCCCAAGTCCTTCATAGAAAATGAATTCCCTCAATGATAAAATGAGGGATGGGAGAGAGAATGAATCACAACTTGTAATGATTATGTCATCAATATATATCAAGAGAACAATGTATGTGAATTTTTGTTACGAATAAAAAGATGCAGATCAGCCTGGGATCCAATGAAGCCCAACTCTAGTAAATAGTTTGTGAAGCTATCAAATCAAGTTCATGGAGCTTGTCTGAGTCCATACATAGATTTGTATAGGTGACACACATGGTTAGGGAATTAAGGATCTACAAAGTCAGGAGGTTGCTGCATGCAAACCTCTTCCTAAAGAGTCCGATGTAAGAACACATTTTGCACTTCTGATTGTTGGATGTGCCACCTGAACTTGACTATGAATGTGAGAACAACCTTGATGGTGGTAGGTTTAGCAACAGGGCTGAATGTTTCTGTGAAATCAATATTGGGTTGTTGATGACACCCCTTGCAACAAGTCAAGCTTTATATCATTCAAGTGAGCCATCTGAATGGGTTTCGATACGATAAAATCATTTGCATCCTACTATATTCTTTACTTCAGACAATGGAACTAACGACCATGTCCCCTGTTTCTGAAGTGCCATGAATTCATTTGCCATAACAGCTCACGCACTCAGGATGTTTGGAAGCCCGTGTAAAACATGTAGATTCGATGTGCCTCAAAGTGGACAAGAGTGCCGTCATTAAAGGATGTTGGCAACTTAATAATATACGTTTCTTGGAGATGCCATCTTTCCAGCTGGTGATCATAGGATGGACATTAGGTTGCCATGTGGGCATTGATGGGATTTTCCTCCTCTAGGATGGTCGGGCGCCTGGACCAACTGTGGCCGGGCAACCAAAATTCCATCAGGAGATGATTTTGGTGCTGGATTGTTTTTGCAATGGGCGGGCGCCTGACAGTCTGGTGACTGGGTGCCCGATATTCAGTTTTCTTCAGGATTTCACGCTAGACATTTTTTGGTTTGGGCGGGCGCCCGACGATCTGGTGACCGGGCGCTTGACCCTGCGCAGACTGCTTGTACGCAATTTCCTATTTGGGCTCTAATTCCTCCGGTTTCCTACTTAAGGAGTTCCAAATCGGGATTAGGGCATCCCATTAGTGTGTTTGCACGTCCAAGGTGAGAGGGAGAGAAAAAGAGGAAGAGAGAAAGAGAAAAGAGAGAAAGAGGAAGCTTGTAGAAGGGAGAAGTTGCTTGAAAATGAGTTCTTCTGCGCAACCATCGTCTCAGCACTTCTACGTCCTCGGGATCGGTGAGATCGCTCTACACTTGTTATTCTCTTGTTGTCTATCCATCCCAAGTGGGTGGGAAAGGTTTGATCCAAGCGTGTGTGCTTGAGATCGGTTATAACAGTTCTTTGAGATAGTGGATTGTTGATCTGGACTAGGTCCCGTGGTTTTTACCGCTTTCGAGGGTTTTCCACGTAAAAACTCCTTGTGTCGAGTGGTTGAATGTTTATTCTTGATCATTACATTATCATAGTCCATAATTCTAGCGTATTGGGGGGTGAAATCCGAAGGTTTGTGTGAAACGCATCCAACAAAGTGGTATCAGAGAGTTCAGGTTGTTTGAACGGAGTGGGATCAGTTCTGAATTATGGAAGGTGGCTCATCAAGGATGATCAGCCTCAATGGTTCTAACTGGACCATATGGAAGGCTAAGATGGAGGACTTACTCTATTGCAAGGACCTATATGCTCCGACCTTAGGCATATCAGCGAAAATCAAGGATATGCTTGATGATGATTGGAAGAAGTTGGACCGGAAGATTGGGGGAGAGGAAAGAACAGAAAGGGCCGAAAGGCTCGAGATAAATCAAGAGGCGAGTCAGTTGCCAGGAAAGATGTTGAATGCTGAAATTGTGGCAAGAAGGGTCACTACAAGCATGAATGTGACAAGAAGAAGAGTGACAAGAAGGGTAAAGGAAAGGAGAAGGAAGATGAATCGGATTCTACTGCGGTCACCTCAGATGGTGACGTTGTTGTTATTCTTTCGGCAGATCATGATGTTTGTCTTACGGCTTCGAGTCAGGACACCGACTGGGTGATAGACTCGGGAGCCTCGTTTCATGCAACTCCACGCAGAGATTTTTTCACAAGCTACAAGTCAGGTGACTGTGGGACAGTGAAGATGGGAAATTCTGGTGTTTCGAAGATTGTAGGGGTCGGTGATATTTGTTTGAAGACCGATGTGGGCTGCACATTGGTTCTCAGGGATGTGAGACACATTCCAGACCTTCGCCTCAACTTGATGTTGACGGGAAGGCTGGATGACGATGGCTATAAAAGCCGATTTGTTGGTGGGCGTTGGAAGCTCATCAAGGGTTTGTTGATTGCTGCCAGAGGAAAGAAGTGTTGCACCCTTTATAAGGCAAGTGTCAGTGTATGCAAGGGTGGATTGAACGTAGCGGAAGATTCAGCTACTGACGTGTGGTACAGGCGTCTAGGCCACATGAGTGAAAAAGGGCTTCAGCTACTAGCAAAGAAGCGACTCCTTCCAGACGTGACAAGTATACCTCTCAAAACCTGTATTGACTGTTTATCTGGAAAACAGCATAGAGTTTCTTTTGTTAAAACTGCTTCTCATATTAATAAAGTACATGCATTAGATTTGGTTTATTCTGATGTTTGTGGTCCTATGAGGACAAAAACCTTGGGTGGGGCATTGTATTTTGTCACTTTTATAGATGATGCATCTAGGAGGGTTTGGGTGTATGCTTTGAAATCTAAGGATGAAGTCTTTGGTGTGTTTAAATTGTTTCATGCTATGGTCGAGAGAGAGACAGGCAGACCATTGAAGTGCATCCGCACTGACAATGGTGGTGAATACATAGGTGACTTTCACGAGTATTGCAAGTCACTGGGTATACGACCTGAACAGACGATTCCCAAGACCCCACAGCATAATGGTGTGGCTGAGCGAATGAATCGCACCATAGTAGAGAGAATCAGATGCATGTTATCCCATGCAAAGTTGCCCAAGATGTTTTAGGAAGAAGCAATGCACACAGCGGTGTATTTGATAAACAGGTCTCTATCAGCCCCGTTGAATGGAGATGTACTTGAGAAGGTGTGGATTGGACGTGATTCATCGTACAGTCATCTCAGGGTGTTTGGATGCAGGGCATCTGTTCACGTACCAAAAGACAAGAGGTCCAAGCTCGATACGAAGATCAGGCAGTGTGTGTTCTTAGGGTACGATGATGAAAAGTTCGGTTACGGGTTGTGGGATCCGACCGAGAAGAAGCTTGTCAGGAGCAGAGATGTGGTTTTCATTGAAGATCAGTGTATAGAAGACATTGGAAAGCCAGAGAAGACCCAACCCAGTTCAGGTGAACTGAAGGACATGGATTCGGTTACTCCTCCCGTGGTGCCTGATGACGGGGGAGTACAGCAAGGTGCGAAGAATGAGGGAGTCCCTACAGAAGATGGACAGGGGGAGCAGCCCCAACTTGATCCACCTGTTGAGCCACAGGTGAGGAGGACATCAAGGGACAGACATCCGTCCAAGAAGTACTCACCGCATGAGTACATTATGCTTACTGATGGGGGAGAGCCAGAAGACTATTTTAACGCCCTAGCCGACGAGCATAAGGGGGAGTGGTTGAAAGTTATGCAAGAGGAGATGGAATCCTTGCATAAGAACCACACCTATGATATGGTGAAATTGCCTAAGGGCAAGAAAGCTCTGAGCAACAAGCAGGTGTTCAGAAAGAAGAATGAGCAAAAGAATTTGCAGACAAGCTACAAGGCTAGACTTGTGGTGAAAGGGTTTGGTCAGAGAAAAGGGATAGACTTCGAGGAGATATTCTCAGCAGTGGTGAAGATGACATCCATACGGGTGTTGCTCGGGTTAACAGCTAGCATGGATCTGAAGATAGAGCAGTTAGATGTCAAAACTGCTTTCCTCCATGGTGACCTGGAAGAAGAGATCTACATGCACCAACCAGAGGGGTTCGAAGTCAAGGGCAAAGAGCATATGGTGTGTAGTCTTAGGAAGAGCTTGTATGGGCTAAAACAAGCTCCTAGGCAATGGTACAAGAAGTTCGACTCGTTCATGTTAAAGCATGGATATGACAGAACGGAGTTGGACCATTGTGTGTTCACTCGCAGGTTCTCAGATGGTGATTTCTTAGTTCTTTTATTGTACGCTGATGACATGCTCATCATGGGAAAAGACATCAAGAAGATTGACATGCTGAAACAAGAGTTGGGCAAGTCTTTTGCAATGAAAGACTTGGGCCCGGCTAAACAAATCATAGGAATGGAGATAACCCGTGACAGAAGCAACAGGAAGCTTTGGCTGTCACAAGAGCGGTATATTGAGAAAGTCCTAGAGCAGTTCAACATGAATGCAGCGAAGCCGGTCAGTACTCCACTGGATGGTCACTTCAAATTGAACGACAAACAGTGTCCCAAGACAAAGGCGGAAGTGGAAGAGATGTGGAAGATACCCTACGTGTTAGCCGTAGGAAGTTTGATGTATGCTATGGTGTGTACGCGCCCAAACATAGCATATACGATTCGTGTTGTCAGCCGGTATCTTGCCAATCCTGGCAAAGAACATTGGGCAGCGGTGAAGTGGCTACTGCGGTATCTGAGAGGCTCATCCAGGTTGAGCCTATGCTATGGTGACAGAAAACCTGTGTTAGAAGGCTACACAGATGCAGATATGGTAGGTGACAGACTCCAGGAAGTCTACATCGGGGTTCATGTTCACATTTGCAGGGGGAGCGGTCTCTTGGCAGAGCAAGCTATAGAAGGTCGTAGCATTGTCGACGAAAGATGCCAAGTACATTGCAGTCACAAAAGCATGTAAAGAGATGCTTTGGATGAAGAGGTTCCTACAGGAACTTAGCCTGAAGCAGGAGGAGCACGTGGTCTATTGTGATAGCCAAAGTGCTATACACTTGAGCAAGAATCCAAGTCAGCATTCCAAGTTGAAGCACATAGAGATTCGGTATCACTGGATCAGGGATACTTTGGAACAGAAGGTGTTACAGCTTAAGAAGGTCCATACGGACGATAACGGGTCAGACATGATGACCAAGGCTTTGCTCAAGGGCAAGTTTGAGGTTCGTAGAAACTTGGCTGGCTTGAAGAAGGCGAATTTCTCCTAAGTCGGAAAGGGGGAGATTTGATGGGATTTTCCTCCTCTGGGATGGTCGGGCTCCCAGACCAACTGTGGCCGGGCGACCGAAATTCCATCGGGAGATGATTTTGGTGCTGGACTGTTTTTTCAACGGGCGGGCGCCCGGCGGTCTGGTGACAGGGCACCCGGTGCCATGGGCGGGCGCCCGACCATGTTGGTCCAGGCGCCCGATATTCAGTTTTCTTTAGGATTTCACACTGGACATTTTTTTGTTTGGGCGGGCGCCCGACGGTCTAGTGACCGGGCGCCCGACCCTGCGCGGACTGCTTGTACGCAGTTTCCTATTTGGGCTCTAATTCCTCCGGTTTCCTACTTAAGGAGTTCCAAATCGGGATTAGGGCATCCCATTAGTGTGTTTGCACGTCCAAGGTGAGAGAGAGAAAAAGAGCAAGAGAGAAAGAGAAAAGAGAGAAAGAGGAAGCCTGTAGAAGGGAGAAGTTGCTTGGAGAGGAGTTCTTCTGCGCAACCGTTGTCTCAGCATTCTACATCCTCGGGATTGGTGAGATCGCTCTACTCTTGTTATTCTCTTGTTGTTTATCCATCCCAAGTGGGTGAGGAAGGTTTAATTCAAGCGGTGTGTGCTTGAGATCGGTTGTAACAGTTCTCTGAGATAGTGGATTGTTGATCTGGACTAGGTCCCGTGGTTTTTACCTCTTTCAAGGGTGTTCCACGTAAAAACTCCTTGTGTCGTGTGGTTGAATGTTTATTCTTGATCATTACATTATCATAGTCCATAATTCTAGCGTATCGAGGGTGAGATCCGAAGGTTTGTGTGAAATGCACCCAACAGGCATTGTAGGAGTAATTGGTGGATGGGTGGAAAGGGGAGGCTCACGAGGATTAGAGAATGTAAAGATTGATGGACTGGGCTAATAAGAGAGTGAGTTGAGATACGATTTTGTTTTGAGGTAAAATAGGTGTAGTGGCGGGTGAAGATTGGGACGAGGTTTGAGGTGTTTTACAATGATGAAAACTAGATGGCAAGTGGTCCACGAGAAGGAGATTGATCACCCTTTTGTGATGGAAGAGTGGTTAAATCCATCAAGGTACTCGCAAAGGGAAACATGGCTCGTAGAATGGTAATGATGATCAGTTTCTTTTAATTGACAGGGGAGAGGATAAATGGCCGAGCATAGCTAGTGAAGGATGCCCTATTATGCAAAGAAAAGATTAAGACTTGTTCGCTGATTAGAGCTAATTGAGTGTCGTTATTGTTGTGGTTGTGAGATACTGTGAATGGATAGAGTTCGTTCCCACCTCGACCGCGGAAAAGCATTTTCCTTGATGTTTTGTCCTGAATATGGAAGGCACTAGCATAAAAATGAAGAAGCAGTTATTATCTTTGAAAAATTAATTAATAGACAATAGATTGGAAGACATAAAAGGTATATGAAGGAGATGAGATAGACAAAAGGTTCTGGATGGAGTTTAAATGATGACATCACTAGTGTTATGTATTACTAAACTTTGAACATTTCCAAAAGATAGTTTGTTGCCTCCATAGTACTCTGACTGAAGAGAAAGTTGGATCAATAGTGACATGATTTGTTGCGCCTGTATTAGTATACTAAATCCGTATTGGAGGTTTGAGTGGCAACCATGTCATCCAGTTCCGAGGTGGCATGTGTCCTTGGTAGGCATAGTTTATATGATTGTGGCTATTAATTACTGTATTACCCATTTTATTGCAAATTTGACATATAGGCCATATGAAAGATGTGGGAGAAATTGAAGTTACTTCCTCTACCTCCACAACCTCGACCACGACCTCTATAGGGTCGGGAATAACCTTGGGCTTGATGTTTGTACGAGGATCCACAAGTAGCAATAAAGCGCATGGATTCCATGGTAGAGATTGTGGAAAGTTGGTCATTAACTGTGAGTTCCTCACACATTAAAAGGTTATCTAATTCATCAATGGTAACAAGATCAGATTAAACCTTACTTGATGTGTGAAAGAGAGTGTATTGGGGAGGTAGCACATTAAGTGATATTAGCATGAGTTCAGTGTCGAGTTTGTGCACGCACGCACGCATTTAGCTTCGAGAATTGCAATAGGAAGATCAAGTGAGGACGGAGCATCATTAGGCTTTGCAAGCAAGGCATTAGATGGTGTAGAGCTATGAGTCTCAAAAGTCTCCTTCTCTACATGAGTGGGATCATCCAAAATTGGAAGAAGAATCAAATAGACCTACTTTGGTCCTAAAGTAGGCAGCATCCTCAAAGAACGTAACACTTTAGAGATCATTTGCACCTAGTAATGTGACAATAACATTTACGCCTTTCCTAAGAACTAAAGTAACCTATGAGAAAATAGTAAATGGAACAAATCATGAGTTTTTCCTGCGAAGGACCAACAACATTAACAAAAAACACACACCAAAACATTTTTGGAGGTATGCCCAATAGGGGAGAACTGGGTTTCTGAACTTTCATGTCACTTTGATTACACTCGTGGACGCCGTATGCGTGCGGAAGCTTAAAGGAGAAACTAGAATAATGGCTAAGTCCTGGGGGGGGGGGGGGGGGACCTTTTGAAATTCTTTTCGCCTACTTAAGATGAAAGTAAGCAAGAAGACTTCGGCTTCCAAGCCTAAGTGGGTGAAATCACAAGACTAGCATATGATGTGCAATAAGCAACCTAGTCTAAACATGCATAGATTAACATATGATTAAACTAATCAAGCACCTCATCTATGCAGCCTGAGTAAACAATATGAGAATGAATCATTAAGCTCAAGTCTACTCTAATAGGTGAAAGTACATCTTGTGTGTGGATGTGCCTATCTAGTGCCTAGCATACATTCTAATTAAGCATTCATAATTAAACAATTAAATATAATGTATAATAAGAAATTTACTCAAATACAATCATAAACACAATGATGTATAGTGGTTCGACTTTGGGTCTACTCCACTCCCGATTCAAGTACTCATTCCTTGAGCACATCGGCATTCACTAGAGAGTTTAAATCAGGTTCCTCCCAACTTAGGTGTTTTGACTCGGATCCACCCAACTGGGGAGTTTACAGGTTCCTCCTAACCTACACGTTCACACCCGTGTTGGTGGCTCCCCCTGGAGACTTGTTTAGGCCCGACATACATGCCAAGGATCGCCAAACGACCCTGAAATTTAGGCCCGACAAACGTGCCAAGGAACGACAAATGTCCCTAAACTTTTAGACTCAACTAACAAGCCAAGGATTGACAAACAAACCTAGTTGGAGTTTGACAAACAAACTCTACACTCAAGTCCCACCAAGAAAAGAGTGGATGGACTCAACACAAATTGACAACCTTGTTATTGGATTTGAGCGCCGTTGTTGCACCGCTTTGGGTTACTTCTTCTTGCTCTCCCGTGCTTGAATCAGCTCCCCTTGTGCTCCCTCGATGTTGTTGTCGATGCTTTACCAATGCTCCAGCTCCAACAATCAATCCCCTTGCATTTGCCCTTATTGAAATGTCCGAGGTGGATGAGAGGTAGGTTTGAGATCTCTACAACTAATGAGAATGGTTGCCTAGAGAGTCTCACCTACAATGATCTCATCATAGAGTTCAGATAGGAATATGACTATCTAGATCGATCCAAACTCTAGAGATAAAAAAGGGACAAGTGCATCTTCTTTATGAGCTTGGAATGTTCCATTCTTATGATGAATTACAACGAAGATGACTTACTAGGGTTAGGATTAGAGATCCTAATCCTGGCAATAGTCGTGGCTTCTAAATCCTCAAAATCCCTCACTTAAGCCGAAAAGTTGTCTCTCCCGTATTTGAAGAAAAATTCCAACGGTCATAAAACAGGCAGAAAAACGGTCGCTTCGATATATCGAACTAGGGTTTCGATTGATCGGAGTGATCTTCGATATATCTAAATTACCAGTTTGATATATTGAAAAATCTGTCCAGAGATTTCAGCAAGTTTCTAAACATATTTCTGATATATCGAAATGAGTTTCGATATATCGAAACACTCATCTTGATATATCGAGATGACTAATTCGATGGATCGAAGAAACTATCCAGAGAGTTGTAAGTTTGCTGGATATACTTTAATATATCGAGATGATCATTTCGATATATCGAAGACCTATCGAAAACTGTTGTTTGGGCTGGTCTGTTTACAACAGCTTCCACCTCTTTTTTTAACCTAGTTTATCATATTTTTCTATATTATCTAAGGCTAATAGGGATGACTAAGGGTTCTCCTAGTTGGTCCAAGTCATCTAAGAAGATTTGGGTGTTTTGGTTCAAAGGGTTAGGGTCACCAAGGCATCTCATTTACCTGTTCTTCTTCCTTAATGCTTCTGGTCCACTTGAATCTTCGGTCTTCAGCTTGCTAAGGCTCAACCGACATCACAACACATGGACACACGTGATTGGTAAATAAGGTGCACTAGTATGTCATAGAAAAGTGCACTAATAGTTTCAAATTTTGAAGAGGATAATTGTTCCCCATAGTTTAAGATGGCATGCGATTTATCATATACGCATCAGTGAGAATAGCCTCACTAAATAGGCTTTAGAAATGGTAATCTGAACACCACCAAAGGAGGAATGGATGGGCAAGGGGAGTGTTTTTGGGTAGCTGCATTTTTCGATGATGGACTATGATTTTATGTTAGATTATCAACACATGGTCATTAGATTGTTGGAAATAGATTTTATGAAGGATCAAAGTGTGTATGTGATGACATTCTAGACTTTCATTAGAAGCCAAACCGAAACGCTTTCTAGGAATGGTTGCTCTCGCAAGAAGATGTTCGCTTCCCCAAGTGTAGGGTTGCGATGTAGTAATAATCTCGGTAAGACCGAGGTCGATCCACAGGGAAGGAAGTAAACAATTCGAATTATCCTAATAACTAAAATCTAAAAGGGTTTGTGAAATCAATTTTTAAACATGAAATAGAAAAATCTAATAATGAAAGGGTAACTAGAGCATCAAGGATCCACTTATAGCTCTCCTTAGATGCATAATTTGCTGTGGTTTCTCACTTACTCAACTAGAATCGAAATCAAATCTTATCTAGCCGGATGATAGAGCGGTTATATTATCAAAGCAATCCAACACATGTGTTGTTCATCAACATGATTCCCTCAATTCAAGTTAGGACTTGAGCACACTCAATTGCATAGGTCAATCCTAGTTCCAATAGATTAAGACCATAACCATAATAATCATAAAACCCTGTCACAAGACTAGACTATATTATGATTTCAATTTCATTCAAATCATATGAACAATCAACACAATAATCAGAATTTAGAACAAAAAGGTAGAACTTTGGTTTGAAGTTCCCACATGATGATCTAAGTCTAGAGCATATTGAATCCGATTCCTTGGAGCGTACAGGTCCAGAGCCATGCAAAACGATTAGGAACTAAAGCAATTCTTCCAAACATCCATGAACTATCATAAGATTAAGAAAAACTACTTAGAACTTTATTCAAACTTCTAAAAACCATTTTTCTTCAATAAATCCAACTCGAAACCAATAAAACGAATTAAAACATCTAAGTAAAGTATAAGTTTCACCTCTCATCTCTAGCTAAGAGGTTAGCTAATGAAAAGCATAAAAACAAAACTAAAATTAGAACTAGAAGAAGAAGAAAACTAGTTGTAGGAGGCTAGAAAGCCTCCTAGGTCTTGAATCATTTGCTCCCTACGTTGCTAGATGGGTTAGGAAGAGGCTGTAGGTGTCCTTTTATAACTTGGAGGCGTCACCGACTTGGAAGAATTGCGGAACTATGGAGTCCTCCCGCACTTAGGAAACTTGGAATTGAAAATCGGACTTTCTGGAGCACCTTAGACCTATCTGGCGACCGGTCGGCTGACCAGTCTGGCGACCGGTCTAAGAAACCTTGGAAGAATTACTCCTGACGACCGGTCGAGCCACCAGTCTAGCTATGTAGACCTGTCTGGCGACTAGTCTTGGGACAGGTCTTGGGACAGTTTTTCCATATTTTCTTCTCTTTCTTTCTTTTTCTTTCCTCCACCTTTTGGCACTTGTTATATTGATCTTCAATGCATACAAAGTGACTCTTTTAACTATGAATTAGTGAAGTCTCCCTCTCATTGCTACAATCACAAATCCATGCATTAGGTTAGTCTTTAAATCATGAAAACCATGCATAATGAGTGATGAATTGGGGTTAGAATATGCACAATTAAGAGCTCAATAGAAGACTACTTTAGTTGTGCTGAAGAAGCAAAGAGTAAATGTTTCTAAAGATGAAACTACATGGCCATTTGCCTATTTGGTGACACCATGTGGATGACTTCTTATATGGCCACAGGCAACCCTCTATAAGGCATTAGGGGAGATGAAACAAAATGAATCTTCCTCTTGATTATGCAAAACTCATCTTTGAAGAACTTATCCTACTTCAACAAGGGAATTTAGCGCTAGAAGAGTATGAATTTTTTTTTTTTTGGGGGGGGTTAGTTCACACATACCATTGTTAGTACACACCCACACTGTTAATCACCCTCCGATGTTAGCCACCCTCCATGTTGGGATTCGATACCTTGACCTTAGTGTTGAGACGAGGTTATCTTCACTCAGTCTACCATTGTCCCAAAGGTGTGGGTGTGTATGAAATAATTTATTTGATGATTAAAAGTGACATTCAGGAAAATCAATGCCAATCATGTAGTGATATTGCATTACATGGGTCTTCAGTATGACATACAGAAGATGTTGTTCACATGGTCTTATAGTGTTGAGGAGGCATTTCAACTTGTTTTAAATATCAAACACAACAAATGTGAGTGACCCATGGATGCTGGTAGTAAGAAAAGACTCAATGATCTATGGTCTAACTAAAGGTCTGGCCCTTGGTAGAGTGGAATGACATAACATGATCCATGTAGCTGATCCCAATTAATTGAAATAAGGATCAGATGATGATGATGGACAAATGTGAGTGACAATCCATATAGTTGTAGCTATCTTTATTGTCCATCAATGGGCTATCTATCAGATGGAGATGAAAATTGTTTCTTACATGGAAGAGATCGAAGCATCCTCTTGGATATTATCTTGACCGGTCTTTGGTTTCTTTGTTTTAGAAGTCATTATCTTAGTTAAAATAGGCTCCAAGGGCATGGTTTAAGCGATTCTGGCAAGTTACTCAAAGTGTATACTCTGAGCTACAATGATTACTTCTTGTTTATACTCTCTAGAGTAGCTCGCATTATCATGCTACTCCTGTATGTGAATGGCATTCTCGTTATTCATTATTGGAGATGACACTACTGATATCCAATACCTGAAGAAATTTCTTAGTGACCCTATCAAGATGAAGAATCTATGATCTCTTACCTACCTTGTTTGTTTAGAGGTCACTGTCTACAGATGGATAAATTATACCTTAGCTCTTACCAAAATGGCCAATTTAACAATGACAAGCATTTAGACACACCCAAGGAGAATATTTAATAGGAAAAAAGATTATGTAGAGAAGCTATAAGATCTGGTACGTTATTGACAACTTATTGACAGTTCTTATGGACCTCACAATGATTTGTCCTGATATATCTCATGCCATTGAAGTTGTAAGCCAGTTTTTACAGGTCCTTGCCGTATCCATCTTTGTGTTATCCATTGTATAGTTCATTACCTTCAGGGCATGACTCATAGAGGACTCTTCTTTTCCTCTATCTGTTCTCTCCAGCTATAAGTATATTCTAACATTGATTGGGTGAAGATGCCCAGATACACGTCGCTTGACCTCGGGCTGGTGTGTGTTCACTTTTCTCTTAGAAATGTAAGAAATGATGCATTGTTTCTAAATCCTGTGAAGTTGGAGAATATGAAGCAGTGTCTTCAGTCTATATTGAGATCATGTTGGTAAAGGGTCTTCTTAAGGACCTAAACATCTATCCACCAACTCTTATGCCACCCTAAGGTGTCAACATCAGAGCCTTGCATATTGCTTCTAATATGGTTTTCCATGAGTATATAGAGCATATTGAATACGATTGTCATTTGATTGGAGAAAATATTTAGCAAGTGAAGTGACTCTGCCCTGTGTTGCCTCTTAATAGGCGGTGCCTTGGGCTCGACATGATTATTTTATTGACAAATTGATGCTATTCATTCACTTGAATTTGAGCACAAGTGTAGAGACAGGCAGACGCATGAGTTCCACTCCTCTTGTACCGTTCTTGTATTTTGGTATGTATATAGGGGTAAACTTGTCAGTTGTCATTGTACTCTAGAAAAGGGATTTCTATTTATTTTTTAAAATCTTACTTTCTCATGTTCAGTTAAATAGAGAGTACTTGTTCTGCGAACCACTAAAAGTAGCTACTCAAGACTTTCCTAATTTAAAACAAGCAGACCTAGAACACTCACTAAACCCTTCAAAAAGCATATCCAACATACTGACTGCACTCTTCTAAAGTCTTTCATGGTATACCTAACCATTTTCTCATCTTCATACCCTTTTCGTAGCTCCAACTTTTTCCTTATTCCTTGAGTTGCCAACAGAAGTTATGACCTGTATCTTGAATTCATAAATATGTGGGCTATCAATCATATGTTTAAAACATAAACACCAAAAACTAATTGATCATGAAATATCTAGGCCCTTTGAAAATCACCATTTACAAAGAAGAAGATGTATTCATGTTTGCTCGCCTCAAGTGCAAGGCTGCAATGTAGTAATAATCTCGGTAAGACCGAGGTCGATCCATAGGGAAGGCGGTAAACAATTCGAACTATCTTAATAACTAGAATCTAAGAGGTTTGTGAAATTAGTTTTGAACATGAAACAGGAAAATCTGATAATGAAAGGGTAACTAGAGCATCAAGGATCCACTTATAGCTCTCCTTTGATGCATAATTCGCTGTGGTTTCTCAATTACTCAACTAGAATCGAAAGCAAATCCTATCTAGCCAGATTATAGAGCGGTTATATTATCAAAACAATCTGTCCTATGTGTGATTAATACACATGATTCCCTCAATGCAAGTTAGGACTTGAGCACACTCAATTGCATAGGTCAATCCTAGTTCCAATAGATTAAGATCATAACTATGATAAACATCAAACCCTGTTACAAAGCTTAACTATATCATGATTTGAACTTCGTTCAAATCATATGAACAATCAACACATAATTCAGAATTTAAAACAAAAGGTAGAACTTTGGTTTGAAGTTCCCACATGATGATCCAAGTGTAGAGCGTATTGAATCTGATTCCTCGGAGCGTACAGGTCTAGATCCATGCAAAACAATTAAGAACTAAAGCAATTCTTCCAAACATGCATGAGCTATCATAAGATTAAGAAAAACTACTTAGAACTTTATTCAAACTTCCAAAAACCTCTTAGTTCTTAGCTCTAGCTAAGAGGTTAAAACATTTAAGTAACCTATAAGCTTCACCTCTTAGCTCTAGCTAAGAGGTTAGCTAATGAAAAGCATAAAAACAAACTAGAACTAGAACTAGAATAAGAAGAAAACTAGTTGTAGAAGGCTAGGAAGCCTCCTAGGTCTTGAATCCTTTGCTCCCCACGTTGCTAGATGCCTTAGGAAGAGAGTGGAGGTGGCCTTTTATAGAAGAAATCCGAGAATTTGTGGTGAAGTACCGCTCTTGCGTAGTGAAATCCGGATTTGGAAACATCCTAGTGCAATCAGGACACTGGCCGGCCGGTCAGACCCCCCTGGCCGGCCGGCCGGAGCTTGAGCGGAAAGAAGCCCAAGTCTCTGGACGTTTTACTACACTGGCCGACCCACCAGCCGGACCAAGGGTCGGCCTTCACAAATATTGGACAGCAAAATTGCTGTTTCTGGGCAGTTTGGCCAGCCGGCCGGTGGCAGTGGCCGGCCGGCCGGTCAGGCATGAAATTTGTAGATTTTTCATCTTTTCATCCTTCATCTTCATTGCCGCTTTGCTCTGCCTTTTATCCTTTATTCTTTGGTCTTCGAAGCATGTAAGATGGGCCTCTAAGCATCCGAATGGTAAAGCCTATCTCTCATTCCTACAGTCACAAATCCATGCATTAGATTAGTCTTTAAATCATGAAAACCATGCGTAATAAGTGATGAATTGGGGTTAGAATATGCACAATTAAGAGCTCAACACACCCCCTAACCAGCATTTTGCTAGTCCCGAGCAAAAGATGTGTGAAACAAATCAAATCCCCAAATCCAACTTTCCTTCAGAAACTATGCTTCTATACATTCTAAGACATATGAATGCAAAAATCAGATAAACTGGATGATAGAAGCTGAAACCTTAAACTCTCAAAACATAATAAGTGTTCATATAGAATTCCCGTTGATTGATTGATACATAGAAGAATTTGAACAAATTCAACCTAGTGTGCATAGTGAATGTTCATCTCATGAATTTTTGGGATTATCTTCTTCATAGATCAACTAAACTATGGATCTAAAAGTGCACAGATTAACAACAAGCCTATGATAGGAATTTCCCTTACCATCCTTCCGACGGCTTTCACACTACGTCCCATTTCCGGCTTTAGTTACGGGTAGACCATCCCCCGGTTGGTAATAGGTAGCCCTTTTCAGAATTTTCCACCATATTCTCGATCATTCCCATATTTTCATCCTTCCTTTCCTTTTTTATACATATTAGATAGGATTTTTAGAAATCCATATCTTTCGTTCTTTTCCCATGGACAAGGATGGACAAAGCACCCTGCCTTAGTTCCTTAACACCTCAAATCCAAACCTAGCCAATCCACAATTTTACATAATCCTTTCAAAGCATGAGAATCGTGTAAAGTGAACTAGGTGTAAAAGTGTTCAAAAGTTCTATCAATCATATCAATAGGGGAATTCAAATAGAAAACTATCATATTCTAAGCAATTCACAGTTTTTAAAATCAATCACTTCATCTTTCTTTCTTTTATACTTATAACATCCCAAGTACATAGAAACATGGTTTTCCAAAGGAGTTTTGAATTTTCAGAAAAATCGAAAAATTTCTATATAATTACTCGAAATGTCACAAAAGCTAGTAGATTCATCTAAGGAATCTCACCCCCAACCAAAATCTTACATTGTCCTCAATGTAATAAGATATGCAATATGCATGACATGAGAGCAATGACATAAAACAAAGGAGGGTGGGAACGAGAGTACTTGAGGTAGTAAGTTGATCAATTCTATCATCTTCCATTGTCTCAATGAGACTTATTCAATTATAAATGCAGAAAATAAATCCTAACCTACCTACTTACCATTTATTAGTCCAATCGACTGCATGATCAAATTTGAGCAGGATCTTTATGAATTTTAATAAGTTTCTCATGAGGACCATCCAAAGTCCTGCTCAGCAATACACGTGGGTGCGTTTTTTCATTAAGGTCCAATCATAGTTTGCACCGCATGCATGAAAGGAAGAGATAAGAGCAGTAAAAAGATATCTCCTCAATTTCTGAATTGGGTTGTAATTGATTAAAAACGGGTCCTCCCAATCAGAATTGCCAATGGGCTGAAGAACCTATGATGGTGGAGAGACATTCATCAAGTATTCTTTAGATTGGGTTGCCTCCTCCATAAATTTAGAATTGCACGGTGCTTCCATAAAAAATGGTAAAGAGTGTAAATCAGTGGAATGGTGTTCTTCAAGCACCAACACTGTATCTAACAAACTATCCAACTCCTTAATCATCTCATCATCAAGATCATAGGGGTGGGTCATGCATTCCTCTAGGAAATCGAGAGAGTCGGATGAAAGGTCCTTGTTCTCCCAAAGAGATTGAGTAAAGTCTATTTCAATGGCAAGGAATTCCTCCTCTATAGAGGGGAGGTCTTCCAAAGAAGATTTTTCAAATTCAGTGGTAAGCACATCATCTAGCATTGGTTGATCTTTTGAAATTTCAGATTGTGTCACCACATCATCCAAAGAAACAAAATTTTCAGTCAAAGGTAGGTCTTCCACAATAGAATTTGGCATGTATTGTTGGCGGAAGGACTAAAAAAAATCGACTTCGGCCATCTCTCTAGCAAGAATATCTTCTGGCGACTCATAAACATTCGGCCATTTGGAAGAAGAAATCATGGACTCACAATCATTCGTCAAACCTTCATTATAAGCAATCAAACTATCACTTTCAGATTTTGTAGATTACTTGGGTTTGTCAACCGTCCTTGAAATCTCTTAATCATTCAAATCAGAATAGCTAAAAGAGATAGTTGATTTACCACAATCGATGGTAATGTTGGGATCACTGAGATCCACATCCCCTAAAAGTTTAGTCATCAAATCGGAAGAGGGTTGGGCTTGGATAGCCTCATCCTCCTCATTGTTGGGGAATGATTTGGTGTTCCCAATGTCGGGTTCAGGATTTTAAGATGACGAGAGGTTTTGTATGCATTCCTCAGTTATTTCCATAAACTCTCGCAGCGTATCCTCAAGAGTTCGTGTCGGTTGTGGCTCATGAGAAAGAAACTCTTGAGGATAATTGTTGGCATCCATGGTTGGCTCATCTCCCAAATTGAAATTTTGATGCTCCCACCTATTAGGATTATGCATGTCATATGTTGGGCCATTATAGGATTGTTGACATGTGTAGCCATACAAGTGATCATATAATGTCCTAACCAGTGGAACATTAGTCATCTCTTTCTGATACTCTCCTATTGTCTTTCCCGGTGAAGAGTTATACACATTGTTTTCATTCCGGTAATCTCGCAATGTCTATCATGGGAGAGTATTAGAAGTAGATTGAGTCATAGAAAAATATTCATGCTTGTAATGGTTCCAATCATAATGAGTTTTGATTCCATGGTTCGACCTCTCATCTTTCAAAAGGTATTTAGACAATCCACCCGTCCAATCATTCATAATGAAATTATAAGAAGTTGAAACAATCCTGATCTAGGAAGAAAAACAAAAAGAAGAAAGGGAGATGGGGAGATGTTACCCATGGAAGTAAGAACTATGTCAACAACTAAGTTCCGACGAAACACAAAAACAGAAAATTGTTAGTAATCTAGAAAAAAATCAGAAAACTACTTCTAGAAAAATTGAAAATCCTACCTAACTAAGACTACTCTATAGCTACTAGAACAATTAGAACTGTTTAACCTCTTCTCCGGCAACGGCACCAAAAACTTGTTCGCTTCCCCAAGTGTAGGGTTGCGATGTAGTAATAATCTCGGTAAGACCGAAGTCGATCCACAGGGAAGGAAGTAAACAATTCGAACTATCCTAATAACTAGAATCTAAGAGGTTTGTGAAATTGATTTTGAACATGAAATAGGAAAATCTGATAATGAAAGAGTAACTAGAGCATCGAGGATCCACTTATAGCTCTCCTTTAATGCATAATTTGCTGTGGTTTCTCAATTACTCAATTACAATCAAAATCAAATCCTATCTAGCCGGATTATAGAGCGGTTATATTATCAAAACAATCTGTCCTATGTGTGATTAATACACATGATTCCCTCAATTCAAGTTAGGACTTGAGCACACTCAATTGCATAGGTCAATCCTAGTTCCAATAGGTTAAGATCAAAACCATGATAAACATCAAACCCTGTCACAAAGCTTAACTATATCATGATTTGAACTTCATTCAAATCATATGAACAATCAACACATAATTCAGAATTTAAAACAAAAAGGCAGAACTTTGGTTTGAAGTTCCCACATGATGATCCAAGTGTAGAGCGTATTGAATCCGATTCCTCGGAGCGTACAGGTCTAAATCCATGTAAAACAATTAAGAACTAAAGAAATTCTTCCAAACATCCATGAGCCATCATAAGATTAAGAAAAACTACTTAGAACTTTATTCAAACTTCCAAAAACCATTATTCTTCATTAAATCCAAACTTGAAACCAATAAAACGAATTAAAACATCTAAGTAAGCTATAAGCTTAACCTCTTAGCTCTAGCTAAGAGGTTAGCTAATGAAAAGCATAAAAACAAACTAGAACTATAACTAGAAGAAGAAGAAAACTAGTTGTAGGAGGCTAGGAAGCCTCCTAGGTCTTGAATCCTTTGCTCCCCACGTTCCTAGATGCCTTAGGAAGAGAGTGGGGGTGGCCTTTTATAAAAGAAATCCGAGAATTTGCGGTGAAGTACCGCTCTTGGGTAGCGAAATCTGAATTTGGAAACATTCTAGTGCAATCAGGACACTAGCCGGCCGGCCGGAGCTTGAGCGAAAAGAAGCCCAATTCTCTGGACATTTTACTACACTGGCTGACCCACTAGCCGGCCGGCCGGCCGGACCAAGGGTCGGCCTTCACAAATATTGGACAGCAAAATTGCTGTTTTTGGGTAGTTTGGCCAGCCGGCCGGTGGCAGTGGCCAGCTGGCCAGTCAGGCATGAAAATTGTAGATTTTTCATCGTTTCATCCTCCATCTTCATTGCCGCTTTGCTCCGCCTTTTATCCTTTATTCTTTGGTCTTCAAAGCATGTAAGACAAGCCTCTAAGCATCCGAATGGTGAAGCCTATCTCTCATTCCTACAATCACAAATCCATGCATTAGATTAGTCTTTAAATCATGGAAACCATGCATAATGAGTGATGAATTGGGGTTAGAATATGCACAATTAAGAGCTCAACAACCCACTAGCTACCGTGTCTCTCGCCTTGTGAAAATTATGCTGTTGGCTCTATTTCATGCCAAATTGTTCTTTCACCACTATTTCCCAACTGAATGACCTGGCTATGGTAGAACCTATGCTACACATTAAATTCAATTGCATGACCCACAAACACATCTCACCTTGTTTATGAACCCACATCTGATCAATCTAGCTCTATATGATCATGTTGATTCCAAAGGCCTCCCTTTAGACCACTCAGTTTGATACAAGTTGTTGGACACTTAGCTATTGTCTAAAAGAAACAAAAGAAAATCTTCTACATGCTTCTTGCACATGCATTTAAAATTCACCCATAATATATAAAAATTCACACTAACTCAATTCGTTAGAAATAAGAAATCACAGTAAGAGAGGATCTGATAATGATAAAAATCACACTAACTTGCTTTTCATTTATAATAAGGAGCTGAGATGATGCTCATCATGACATGTTATCTGATACCTAGTTAATTGCAATTAAAAGCATCATGAACTAATTCTTCCAATCATGGCACCTTCTTGAATCCATGTTCATTTGATTCTCTCTATTTTCACTTTTTATCATGTTCATTTTGAGCTAACTCTAACAAACTGCATTGACTTTTACCATTGCAAAGAGTTTTGGTGATTTACAAGTACATTTTCATCTCAAAATGTAATCCTTGAGAAGTCCTGACTGGGCATTTGGTTTTTATAGGTTACAGCTGCTTTGAGAGAAGCAGGGCTAGAATCATCAAACCTTATACTTGGAATAGATTTCACTAAAAGCAATGAGTGGACAGGTTAGTGAAAATTCTCACATTTCTTGTTTAACAGGAGTTGGGATCTTGTTTTCTATGCAGTTAGCCTAATTTGACACCCTTGCACTATTTTCCTCATTGAAGGTAAGCGTTCATTCAGAAACCGGAGCCTTCACGCAATCGGTGCCACATGCAATCCATATGAAGAAGCCATAACTATTATTGGGAAGGCATTGGCTCCCTTTGACGATGACAATTTAATTCCTTGTTTTGGGTTTGGTGATGGTTAGTAGTCCTTATTCTTTGGAGGAATTCTAAGAATGTTCACATACCATATTGCTTTCATTATTCTTCTCCTTTCTCTTCCTTAATCAATGATCAAACTATATCAAAGAGAAGGATTACAAGCAAGAGGAGATATATGCTTTTCACTTGTTACTAGGTGCATAGTTTCTTATTAATTCTTTTGCACATAGCAGCAACCACGCATGATCAAGCGGTGTTCAGCTTCCACAGTGATCATACACCTTGCCATGGCTTTGAAGAAGTTTTGGCCTGCTATCGGCAGATTGTTCCGAACTTGAGATTGTCAGGTTGGTTTTTTCTTCTTTTCCTCCATTCTCTTTTTACTCATCAAAATTATCTGTAAATTAGAAAAGGCAGTTTCTAATTTTATTGAGTTAAAACCTTGCATGCTAATATGGTTTTTCTGATAAATAGAGGTACCATTGTATCATCTCAGAATGATTTAAGTACTTGAGAATTCCTAAATTATTGTTGCCTCTTCACGGTAGACAAGGTGTTATGTCACGCCCCAAACTCGGGGACCGGGCTTACTAAATTCCCGACCGCCGAATCCGGTGCCAACAGCCTCCGTAGTACCCCATTCTCGGCCCCTAGCTCCCATACGCCAGGTTCCGATCCTGGGATCCCACAAGGAGGATTTTCAAGGTAAAATTTTTTTTTTTTTTTTTTTTTTTTTAGATGAGCATAAACATAAGTATACCAAACCAAAAAGCATCACATCACATATCCACTAAGATAGTCTTTTGAGTACAATGCTGTAGAAAAGGAAATACAAGGTATAACTGAAAGCTGAAAATCAAATGCGCGCCCCTGTCTCACTGCTGTCGTGCTATAGTATGACCTGCACGTAAACAACGTGCATAAGCTTACTATGAAGCTTAGAGAGTGCGTGGTATGTGCGCAATGCATATGACAGGTATACAGATATCAGAGTAAGCGGAAATGATGGCAGGCTACACTACCAAGTCTATGAATGCCATTAGCCATCTCGAGGCTATGCAATGCAATGGGCCTATATGGCCGAGTGTCATATGTTAATGATGCCATGTGCGCATGTCAATCCTCAACTTTCATATATCATACGGTTTACAACTGGGACATCACCGGGGTCTAGTACACTCCAGACATTGGTTGCCGCCCATCGCGCGCATAACCAAGCGAGTGGAAGAGACCTCACTATCCGCCTCGTCAATGACATATAAGATAATTCACCCGGCTCGTCGATAGCGAACCCATTCACGAGCTGGTCAAACTCAACCTAGTATATAGCCCTCTGCACCCGGGCGGGTAAGGTCACACCCCCTTCCAACCGACCCCGACACAGTGGGAGACGCGGCCTACTGGTATTTGGCCCTCATGCGCTCATAAATCCACTCGGTCTAGACATTGGAGCATCCTACTGGTACCACAGGGTTTAGGGACTTTCACCCAAGGACATCTTTGGCGCCCAAGTGCTAGAACATATTTCCGGTGTCCATTCCTACCATCCACGATGTGACTGTGGTGGTCAAAACCCCGATGCCGCTGGGGTGAGAATCTGATCATGACATGTATAATGCGAGATGCATGAGTCACACTATTAAAGCCATGCACCAAACCTGCGCATACCGCGCGATCATGTAGGGTGACCCTATCTCATACGGGTCCCCTAAGTATCTCAAGCTGTAAGGCATATGCTATGATTGACATCGCCCACAGTCAGGCATACATATGATGCGTATGTACAAATGAATGGGTATGATATTCATTACACTAAGCATATTATCAGTGTGACCTATCCAGCTAAGTATACTAGCATATTACTAGACATATCATGTACTGTTGGCCTTGAATGGCCCAATATATATACAGAGAGTGGGACCCGAACCGTGGGCCCCATTGGAAATGTAAAGGTCTTCGTGGTATAGCCCACTTGAGACTACATCGGCCCCATACTTGGGCCTGCACATACAAGATAGGCAGCATGAATAAAACAGATACATCATGGTGGAGCTAATAGATACATCACGTTGGGACCCATAGGGTGGGCCACCTGCTGGGCAGCGTGGTACCCAACTGATCCCAATAAGTTTGAATCAAGCAGATATTTGTGTTTTCTCCTTCATACATATCCATGTGATCTTATGAACCGATTGGATGGCAAATAAACATCACTGTAGAACCTAGAAAGGTTTCAATGTTGGAAATCATTATTTCCACTGAAGCATGGTCCACTTGACATTAAGATATGCTTAAATTTTGGGACCAGCCACTTATGGATAGGTTGGGTGACAAATAAACATCATTTTGGGTCTAGGAAGGTTTCAATGGTGGAGATTATTATTCCCACTGTTGTCCCATGGCATGGCCCACTTGTCATTTGGATATGCTAAGATTTTTGGGCTCGGCCACTTATAAAATAGGTTGGATGACAATTAAACATCACTGTAGGGCTGGGAAGGTTTCAACGGTAGAGATCATTATTCCCACCGTTGACCCGTGGCATAGCCCACTAAAATGAGCTGGAAAAACATATGGACGAGATAGGTACAGCACATACATTCTAGGTGGGCCCAACGAGTGGGGCCCATTGCCAAAGCCCATACAGACAGGCTGCTGGGCAGCAACGTCCCCTGGACGCTGTCTGTCCAGCAGCAGCATATATATTTTTTTATTTTTATTATTTTTTTTATTATTATTACTTTTTTTAATATATATATATATTTTTATTTATTTAATAAGTGGGGCCCACAGGAGTTCCTGATCAAGCTGATATTTTTGATGTCCCTTCCACCATGTATGTGTGAACTTACGAACAAGTTGGATCTCAAATAAACATCACGGTGGCCCATAAGAAGGTTTCAACGGTGGGGCACTGTCCCTACTGTTTTCTGTGGTGGGGCCCCCTCGAGACTTGGATCTGGCTCATTCTTGGGGTCGTGCCCTAAAATGATCTCCCCAACTGGATGGACGGTGTGGATACAACACATACATCATGGTGGGGCCCACGAGTGGGCCACCAGCTGGCCGAGCCAGCGTGCAAGGACGCTGGTACGCCCAGCGTCAGCGACCCTGACTCTTCTTCTTCTCTTTCTTTTATTTTTATTTTTATTTTTTTATTTTTCTATGCTTATATCAAGTGGGGTCCACATGGGACTGATCCACTCCGTTCATCAGGTTCCCCATCTCATGGGGGACCCAGCAAGCCCCATATTGGATATACAAATCCATCTAGAAACGTTAAGGTGGGCCAAAAGATTCTGACAGTAGGAATCATTGTTCCCACTGTTTCAAGCGGTGCGGTCCACTGAAGATTTGGATCGGGCTCATCTTTGGGCCCTGGCCCTAAAATGATCTGGGAAAACCGATGGACGGCGTGGATGGAACACAAACATCAAGGTGGGTCCCACGAGTGGGGACCCCATAGCAGCGTTCAAGTGACGCTGGACGTTCCAGCGTCAGGACGTCCAGACGCTGGACGTCCAGCACATGTATATATATATATTTTTTTTCTTCTTTTTTTTTGTTTTTGTTTTCCTGCTATCATTTCATGTGGGGCCCACTTAGTGAAGATCCAATCCGTCCATTAGATTCCCCATATCATTAGGGACCCAACAAGCCCAATATTGGGCAGGTGATGTGGTCCACAAACATCACGGTGGGTCCAAGAAACCTCGACAGTAGGCTTCAACATCCCCACTGTTTTCAATGGTGTGGTCCACCTGAGATCTGGATCTTCTTCATTTTTGGCGCCCAGCCCTAAAATGGGCTGGAGAAACAGACGGACGGCATGGATCTAATACATTCATCAAGGTGGGTCCCACGTGTGGGGGCCCTGTTCCTGGCCGACCGGCTGCCCTTGCTGGGCAGCAGCGTCCCCTGGACGCTGGCTGTCCAGCGGCAGTCCTCTCTCTCTTTCTTTTTTTTTTATTTTATTATTATTATTATTATTATTATTATTATTATTATAATTATTTTTACAAAGTGGGGCCCGTTCATGGATGATCCAATCCATCCATCAGGTTGTCCACCATCAGGTGGGCCCAAAAGAAAAGGAAAAAAAATGAAGGGAAAGAAGAAAATGGGGGATTTATGTACCCCTTGCACTCACCTCAAATAATGGACGGTTGGATTGAATCGAGTTGATGATCGGACGATCCGGACGGTCCGGATGATGGTTGGGGCCCTCCAAGCAAGGATCTCCACCCTCAAATCCTAGATCTCCCTCCAAATCTCTCTCTTCTCTCAATTCTTCCTCTTTCTCTCTCCTTTCTCAAATCTCTTTCTCTCTCCTCTCTCTCTCTTGCAAAATGGGAAGTGAGGAAGCCTCCTCTCCCCCTACGTATGGTATTGTATGGGGGGAGAGAGAGAGAAGCAATCATGGGTGATGATGGGTAGCATGGGAGAGAGGGATGGGGGGTATGGTGTGAGAGTTGACTTTGGGAGGAGAGAGAGGGATGGGGTATGGGGTGTGTAGGGTAGGGGTATGGGATAGGTGTAGGTGAGAATGATGGTGATGGATTGATGGGATGTTGATTGATTGATGGGATATGGTCTTGGAGTTTGTGCAAGTGGGGCCCACCACACACGCACGTTGCGCGGCCCACCTCAGATTACGCGATAGATCATAACTTTCACACCGGGTATCGCAATGGGGCGTGCCGCGCGGCGTTGGAATCGCAGCGCCTACGCGGTCGCCGGGGTATAGGTCTCGGGTTGATGCGGTACTAAAATAGGGTCGCGGTCAAGGCTCGCTAATCTGATCCGTCCGGGACGTACCGACACCGGAAATTAAGCGTACGGAGGGCAAATAAGGGTACGGGTCTTACATGTTACACTTGGTAATTCTAGACCGTCCATCTGGTAGGCCCTACTACTGACCACCCATGAGGAAAAAAAAAGCACCTGGAAGGGATGAGAAATCCCGTCTGTTGATTTGTTGGGCTTTGGATGGACAATGAAGGTGTAATGGTCTGTATCAGAAAGGGGAAGTTTGTTAACTACTTTCTATTTTTTTTTCAGTTAGAGTGGTTTTCATACCATGAGCCATCCATACCAGTGATGACCAGTTGGGCAGTCATGATTCACTGACTGCACAGCCACATTTACTGTAGACTTGGCAATGGATGATGATTTTATTCATTGAACAACTGGAAAGCTCCTATGGATATACACATTGAATGCTGAAATATCTCCTTTCTTATGAAACTTAAAGCTATTTTATTAGGTATGGATTTGTATGTGAGATGATTTTCTTGGACAGTTTTTAACTGAATTCTTAATATGCTGAACTTTTTTTTTTTCGTTCTGTTTGGCTTCAATAGATTCTCACTATTCAATGATCCAAAAAATTCATTCATTTGTTTGGGATTTATTTTTTCGAATTTCAACCAAGTCAGCACCTACAAGTGTCCATATCTTCTAATAGACATGTATAGATCTCCCCTGATGAAGGGAATTGCCTGAAATTTTCAAATGATGTTGATTCTTGACTTTGCACATGTTTCTGTCCTTAAAATAATTGTCACACGATCTCTTGTATTTCTGGAAGGCCCCACTTCTTTTGGACCAATAGTTGAGGCTGCAATCGACATCGTTGAGAGCCATCATGGGCAATATCATGTGCTCGTTATCATTGCAGATGGGCAGGTCATTGCCAAAAGACTAATCTCTATTTCTAGATACTCTTATCATTTACAGCAATCTGACGTATACCTTTTGAATTATAAAGGTCACCAGAAGCATTGATACGAAGGAGGGAGAATTCAGCCCACAGGAGAAGAGCACAATTGATGCGATAGTTGCTGCAAGGTATATCCCCATGCTTCATGGACACTTCCAATTCTCTATATCTTTCTATTGGATTGTATCAGAAAGAAGGAGAAGAAGAGCAAAAGAAGATAATATTCTCAATAAATATTTGTATTGCAATACAAACATTAGTATCATATCCCTACGTGAATTTATCATTTTACATTCCAATACTCTAAACCTTGCTATTATGCATCACAGTTTAAAACCACAAAAACTCAATTCGACTCGAAACCCAGTCGATTGAGTCGACTCGAAAACTTGGGTGAGTTTCTCAAAGACTCGTACTAGTTTTCCTAAGCTTTTTCAGTATTATTTAATATTTAAAAAGTACAAATAATATATAAATAATATCAATTTGTGCTGAAAGAAATTGAGTTTTATTGAGCTTTGTCGAGTTCTCTCCTGTTTTTTGTTGAGTTGTGCTGAGTTTTTCGAGTCCAGTTTTTCTCGTGTTTCGATCAGTTCATGATCAGATGAATTTTTCTGGTTTCTTGATGAAATCTGATCAAGTTGACTTGGGTGAGTCAGGTCGAGTTTTTTTTTTTCTTTTTCAGAGTTTCTAAATGATGTTATGTGTAGGTATCATGGAATGCGAATTCACCTTTGTAAATATCTTGTTCTTGCCAGAAAGAGAGCTAATTCCTTATAAGTTTGCTAGTATTCATGCAATCCTTAGTTACAGAAAGCCTTCAGACTTATTTTAGTTCTCTGTTTTTTTCCATGACCAGTTCTTATCCTTTATCAATTGTGCTTATTGGAGTTGGTGATGGACCTTGGGATGACATGAGGGGTTTTGATGACAAGATCCCTGCACGTGTATTCGACAATTTTCAGGTACTAAATGTCTCAACTGATATGTCTAAAAGGTATATAATCGTGAGCTTTGCTAAGTCCAAACACGTTTACAAGCATGTATGATCCAAGTTGTCCACCAGAATGGGTCCCGTCATGCAGATTCCATCAACTGAACACATGTCTATTTACTGATCTTTGATTTGATGGTACCTAAGATGGCTAAGAGAAAGATACAACAATGGTCTGGAAAAGGCCAAAGATTTGATGTCCAGGATCTTCCAACATGGAAGATCACTTGGGCATATTTGTGTCCATGATAAATCAAAAGTTTCAGATCACTAAATCATGGATTCCAGTTCATTGGACTAGGTACATCAAAACACTAAACATGTCCCTATGCATCACTGCTCTATAATTCCACCTATAAAATGCAAATATGTGAAAATACACTTGAGGTGTGTTTGGATTGCCCCACATTTTTCATTTCTAACATTTTTCATTTCTAATTAAATCTGCATGTTGATCATCTCTCCCAAATGTTGATCAGACTTGTAATCACAAAAAATCCAAACTGTTCATCAGACTCATCATCACGAAAAACCCATTCCATTGAAATTTCAGGCCCGTTGGATACCCAAGTGGGCCATAATCTTAATTTTATTCCCAACTGTTGGTATGCTTCCAACAGGTGCTGACATGTGCTCTCGGGAGGAAAATGCTTTAAAATTCATTTTTAGTGGCTCCAAAACACACCCTTAGCGGTTGAGCATCATAGCATTTATTGTGCATGTTTTGTCCTGAACCAAACTATAGGTGTGCATGTGCATACATGATATATGGAAATGGTAGTGTATGTTAATTACTAGCAAAACACCCTTTTTTTATTTCTTTCTTTCATTTAGGGTTTGTCTTTCTTTCGTTTATGAAAATAGTAGACCAAGGAAGAAATCATGGAAATCACATTTTCCCACAAGAACAATTTTTTCAGGACATGAATAAAAATGAAAAACATGTATGCTATTGGGTTCCACAGTTGCATTTTGTTCGAAAGGCAATTTTTCTTTCTACTGTTCGATATGCTATTTTAGGGGGAAATCAAATCGGTTGATAGAGAAATGGTTGCAAAAGAAGCCTTTTCTTAGATATGTAGGATCTTCTGAAGTAAATTTTCTTAAGGACTTCCACTATCTGGGGGCCTATCAATTCAACAGTTCGATCTGACGCCAATGCGCTCCACATCATGAGCATTCAGTGGTTGATAACAAAAGGATTGTGTTGGAAGGTTATGATCTTCCAAATTGGATAATTTGAGGTGCTCGGCTATCCATGGTGGGTCTTGTCAAGTGAACAGTTTGGATCCAACAGCCATTGGCCTCACTTGCATGAACACTCAGCAACAGTTGATAATTGAAGCCATGTATTAGAAGGTGAAGATCTTCCAAATTGGATCATTTGAGGAGGTCAGATGATCATGGTGGGGCTTATTAAACAAATGGTTATGATTCAATATCCATGGACTATAAGTTAACGATTGGAATGGTGAGATCTTCCAAATTAGATCATTTTGTGGTGGTTGGCTGTCTAGGGTGGGCACTTATCAAGAAAATGATTTGGATCCAATAAACATTGATGGACTTGCAATATGTTTGGCTTGTCCAAACATGAAAACTACTTTGAAAAGAAAAGTGATTTGTGTCCTTAGGGGACAAATGAATTGAGGGAAGAAGAGCTGTGTTAGGGGTCATTTGGTAAATTGGAAATTTGACCTTTTGGATTTGGAATTCAATTGCAAGGCTAATTTTCATGTTTGGCAACCTTGGATTTGGACAGCATTCAATTCTTGATTTTAAGCCATTTATGATTCTTTTTGAAAGCTGGCTTGCAAATTCCAAGTAATATGTTCCAATCTAGGTTGCTAAAAATGACCGACAGAATGAAGTTCTCACTAGAATTGGATTCCTAAGAATTTCATCCTGTCAGTTGTGTTTGGCAACCTAAAATTGGAATCTAATTTTTAAGAATTTCCAAGGGAGATTTTAAGAAAGAATCATAGATGTCTTAAAATGAAGAATTCAATTCCTACTGAAATTGAATTTGGGCAAAAAATTCCAGGTTGCAAAACATGAAATTGGCCCTGGGATTGGATTCCAACTCCAAAATGGCAAATTCCAGTTTGCTAAATGTCCCCAAATGACCCTTTATGGACACAAGTAGGAATTTGCATTTGGATCTTGATTTTTTCCCTGAGTTTTTCCTGAATAAGAATGAGATTGTGATTTTGAGAAAAACTAGGCAACAGGTGGTAATCAAGCGATTGGAAACTGATTTGAAAGACTAAAAGAAAACTCCAATCAAGATCATGCTGAATCGATACCCATGAAGAAGAGTTTTGAAGTGAAAGCAGACGCATGTGGATCTTCCATTAACTATCAGCTGAAGACAGTATTGACAGTCGTTGTAGAAACATTCTAAATGCCGCCTCCTCAAGTCAAAATATTCTTATGAGCATGTTATTCCTATCTAGATATGTTAGATTAGAATTTCCAAGTTTTGGTGGCAATGATCTATTGGCTTGCATCTATATTGAACTCCAGAAAGTCAGCATGTAGCTCTAGCATCATTTCATCTAGAATAGGATGGGATACAGTAGGAACATCTGCTCAAAAGGAGTTGCAGACTTTTGTTTGGAGTCACAGGACCATCGGTTCAAAAGGAGTCGCAGACTGTTGTTTGGAGTTAGTTCATAGGTGCTTATGTATCTGTTTAGGCCAATGGCATACAAAGACTTTGTGGAGTCACTAACCAACCTCTGTCAACAACTACTGTGTGATTATCAAACAAAGTTCAAGAAACTCGCCAACCGAACAAAGGGGCCCAAGGAGTTTAAACGAGATGTGAAAAATCTTTCAACATACAAGTATTTTGGTAGTCATTGTTATGACATGATAACAGGAAGAGATCTCCTTGAATTACAAAATCAGATGAAGCTGGACAATGGGAAAGCCACGTTATATGAAATGTTGTTAGGGTTGTGGCAATCTTCATTGCACATTCTGCCAGTCAAGAAGTTAACTCCAATTGAAATGAAGGGTTGTCATGACAAGGGACTTCATTTTAATGGTGACAAAGAAATTCATTGCTGGTCATTTTTGCAGAATTATGGTTGGGACAGGGTGGAAGAGTCCCATTCAGAGCAGGGGGAAGAGTAGTGGGGAATATACATGATGAAATTCTAGAAATCTCCCTCCATGCTTTGGCAAGCACAGTTGCACCTCAGACATTGTGGATTTAGGGTTAACTTAAATGACAGGGCATCACTATCTTGATGGACTCATGAAGTACTCACATACCTCATTAGCTTGGAAGGTTGGCTATTGAATAACTTTGGGTGCCAAATTTCAGATCATGATGACAGATGGCTAGTGACTACTGACCGACCAAAAGTGTCTGACCACTTGCTGAATGTGACATGGTATTGGGTACCTCAATGGCTTCACACTCTATATCCAATCCTATGGGATTCTTCCAAGCTACAAATGGAGTTAATGTGCAATGGAGATCAACACTCCCTGAAGGGTTCCCGATCGGCATATGTTAAGGTAGTGGACTGTAAAAGCATGCAAAAGCTGGTCTGTGAAAAATAGTGTTGTAATGGTTATGCATTTGTATTCAATCATTGTAACTGACAGAGAAGAACCCATTTACATTTGGATCTCCATCAGAATTTTGTTGGGGGAAGTAGCTCTTGGAATGGAGGAATGGAGATGGTAAGGTAAGGAAAGAAGATGTCATTTTTTACCAAGGAAAACACAGATTCCAAATTCTACAAGGTGGAAAAAAGTGGCATCTTCCATGGTAGATACTTGCAATTGGAACTAAATTTCCATGGAAAATTTAATTTCCAAACAACATAAACTCACATTTCCATAGAAATGGCTAAGATTTCTATGTACCAAAAAACACCCTCAAGGAAGCTATACGATATTGAATTGCCATCAAGCTCTTGCATGTTGAAGCACCTTCATCCATCCATTTTTGGGTGCGTAAAATTCCAAAAGGCCATGGCATCATTAGGATCCCACTTTCTAGATTTATTGTCTTAATAGTTAGGCTGATCTGATCATTAGGTGGACGACTTGTGTCCATTAAATGTAGGTTGTTGGTCAATTTTCTCTTCTCCATCCATTTCATTTATACATGTCCCAACCTGATAACAAAGTAGCCTATTTTTTTATGAAAAAAGAATCTAGATGGGGTGGCCCATATGATAATGGCATGTATCTGGCAAAAAGGGGCCACATAAGTAGAGTTATTGTTTTAAGCAACAAGACTCTGCATCTTTCAACACATAACTATAGTCCTTTCTTCTGTGCAAAGTATGTTTTTACTGGATGTATGTTCGCTTGTGCAGTTTGTGAACTTCACCGCGATCATGTCTAAAGATGACAGCCCCTCTGAGAAGGAAGCTGCATTTGCTCTCGCTGCACTAATGGAGATTCCCCTTCAGTATCAAGCAACCAAGGAACTTCGTATCCTTGGGTAGGGAGAATAAACTACATTTCTGTGTCTTCGCTAAGTTCTCTTCTTCTAACACATTTGAGTTCATCACTTTTTGTATGCTTATGTCTGCATTGGATGAAAGACGTGTGACAGGAAAAGCTAAGAAAGTTGTTACACGCCCTCCACCAGTTCCCTACACCCGCCCACAACCACCACTGGGAGAAATAAGCAACCCTCAACAATCAGCTCCACAACCATCATCAGAAGACCATAGTCAAGTAAGTTTGATAGGAATGTTATTTTGAAGTGGGCCATCTTTAAGAGCAATGCACAAATGCTCTACATGTAAACGTTCTCCACATGAACGTTCCTTAGTACCCGGCTAGTCCATTAATCAGGTGATCCACATGATGAGTGAGGCTGGCATATTTTTTAGTATAGAACGCATACACTGAAGGGACAGTCCCATGTAAGGCATTGTGCTAGGCACTTGAAGATGGTATTTCTCAAGGCAATAGGACTCTTCTAGTTTTTCACACCTTATCGACTGTTGTGTTATGTTTCTAACTCATTGTTTACATAGGTATGCCCGATTTGCTTAACAAATGCAAAGGATTTGGCCTTCGGATGCGGGCATATGGTAAGCTATAACAACTTTGGTTTCTTGACTATTAACTGCTACTTTTACCTGACGCCTTTGTTAAACATTTATGCAATTGCAGACTTGTAGAGAATGTGGGCAGGGCTTAACTAACTGTCCAATTTGTCGCACGCGCATCACGTCCCGTCTCAGGCTTTATTCAGGGTGATGAAGCCAAGCATTCCCTTCCAATGTCTATATTATCCCAACCATTTTCTTTTCTTTTCTTGTAATTTCCTTCATATGGTTGTCTTAATCACATCTTTGTATTTTAATGTTTGTAATAAATGATTCATGTTGGAAATCTGGTCAGCGGAAGCACCGAAGAAGATCAAACAATCACCACACAACCACACAAGCAATCAACGCAAAAGCACACAAATTTTACATGGAAAACCCTTGCCGGAAAAAAACCACGGCACAAAGCGACACCTCCACTATGATAAACAAATGATTACAGAGCTAATCTACCCAAGTAGATCCCAAAGATGAACAAGAGCTCTCAAAACCTCACAATCCTCTCACCCAAAACCCTAATCTCGTATTAGGACTCCTTGGCATTGCTTAGTATATAGCCTAACACGATTAGGAAACATATTTATAAGAGGAAACTCGGAATTAGAAACACATAGTGCGAAAATTGCGCAACAATTCAAATCCCGCAGGACCACCGACCGGTCGGCCGACCGGTCATGACTGGTCTAGAGAGTTTTGCCTGCTCGCTCCCTCAACTCAGACCTGTTTGGCGACTGGTCTGAGCACCCAGCGACTGATCTGATGACCGGTCTCAAATGGCCAAAAAACGTTCAGAGAGTTTTCAGCCCAAACTGTAGCATACTGTCCATTGGCCGACCGATCGGTGGACATTGTAAATGCGCAGTTTTGAGGCCTTCACAACAAACTCTACCAAGGCATTAAAACATCAAACCATCTTCTCTACTCTTCAAATTTGCTCCTCATCAATCATAGTGTTGCCGCTTCTCTTGCATCACTGCGTCTTCGTTAAGCCTTCGCCAATCCCAGAGAAGTTACGCAGAACTTGAACTTCTCTGTAGGGACCACCTTGGTCAGCATATCCGCCGAATTCACGCTAGTGTGAATCTTGTCCAGAGTCACATCCCCTTCGTTAAGCACCTGTCGAATAAAATGTTGACGCACATCAATGTGTTTAGTACGAGAGTGATAAATAAAAATTTTAGCCAAATTGATAGCACTTGAGCTATCACAATTAATCGGCATGGCTTCCTGCTGAAGCCCCAATTGATTTATCATTCCTTTCAACCAAACAGCTTCCTTGAAAGCTTTTGTCACTTCCATATACTCACTTTAGTAGTGGAAAGAGCCACCACAGACTGAAGCTTAGACATCCAACTAATCACTCACCCACTAATACAAACGAGTACCCTGAAGTCGATCTCCTACTATCCACACTACCCGCGTAATCAGAATCGACATAACCAACCAACTTGTCCTTAGACTTTTCAAATGTCAAGACGTAGTCCTGCGTACCCCGAATGTATCGAAGTAGCCATTTCACAGCTTCCCAATGTTGTTTGCCCGGGTTAGACATGAATCGGCTAACAACACCCATAGCCTGTGAAATATCTGGTCTTGTACAGACCATGGCATACATTAAACTGCCCACAACACTTGAATAGGGCACATGAGACATAATATGCTTTTCTTCATCTATTTTAGGACAACGTTCAGAAGAAAGCTTGAAGTGAGCCGCGAGGGGAACGCTAACCGGTTTGGACTTGTCTATCTCATACTTTTTCAATACCTTCTCAAGGTATTCTTCTTGAGATAACCACAGCCTGCTCCTCTTCCTGTCTCTATGAATATCTATGCCAATAACCCTCTTTGCAGCCCCCAGATCCTTCATCTCGAATGTCCCTGAAAGCTGAGTCTTCAATACATCGATGTTAGACATGCTATGACTGGCAATAAGCATGTCATCGACGTACAACACCAATATGAGAAACTTCTCATCATTCAATGTCTTGAACTAGACATAATGATCGTACTCGCTCCTAGTAAAGCCCTGACTCATCATGAAGGAATCAAATTTCTTGTAACACTGCCTAGGCGACTGCTTGAGAGCGTACAACGATCTCCTTAACCTGCAAACCTTGTTCTCGGCCCCTTGCACTGTATAATCTTCTGGCTACACCATGTAAATCTGCTCTTCCAATTTCCCATGCAGGAAAGCAGTTTTAATATCTATTTGTTCCAGCTCGAGGTCGTATTGGGCAACTAGCGCCAACATGAACCTGATAAATACTTGCTTCACAACCGGTGCAAAAATCTCACTAAAGTCCATGCCTTCACGTTGATCATACCCTTTCTCTACCAACCTTGCCTTATATCTATCCTGTATCTTCCGAAAAATGCACTTACACCCTATCGCTTTTCGGCCCACTGGAAGCTCTACAAGCTCCCAAGTCTCATTCTTGTACAAGGAGTCCATCTCGTCTTGTATTGCCGTCTTCCACTTTTCAGCATCTACATCCTGTAGTGCCTCCTCAAAGTTAGATGGATCCCCCTCATCCATAATGAGAGCGAATGCAACGTTCGAGTCATCCCTGTACCTTGCCGGTAATCTGCGATCCATGGGTGGATTTCTTCGCACAGGTGGATGCTCCACCTGATCCTGTACCTCTGTTTGTGCCTCAGTATCGGCCCGTGTCTCACTCTATTGTTATATCCAAATTGCAGTGGTCGAAGATAGCGAAGACTTGAGGCCTGCGAGCGCCTTTGTGACGGTATTCGACCTGCGAGCCCTTCTGGTCAAGGCTTGTATATTGGAAAAGTACGGTACGCAACTTCCGAACCATCGAGCCCTTCTGGTCGATGCTCGTATATCGGAAAAATACGGTATGCCCTTCTGAATATGCGATCATCTCGATTTGTGGTCGTTGAAAGGCTCTGCATCTCAAATATGCGAGAAGTTATCCCCGTGCCCGAACGTCCTCTGCCTTTTTAGTACCAGCAGCCCATATAGACCGATTTTGGGCTTATCTTTGTTCGCGGTTCCGAACCTCAGAGGATCACTATCAGGGAACGTAATCGACCAGATGTCTAATTGGACCAAGCCATCTCCTTATCTAATGATCAACAGGATAAACACCTTATCTCCAAAAATCAGTAGTAATCTTAACGTCTTGCGTAACAGATTGGATCACTTGAACCTATATAAATGGGTGGCCTCGTAGACGAGAAAGGTACACAATCTCTTAGCGGATATCCCTCTATTTCCTTTTACAACCATGTCTCACCTGACTTAAGCTTCGAAGGGCCATCGGCTGGACGCCGGCCACCCTTAGTTTTCTCTTGTGTTCTTTCAGGTTCGAAAGGAAGCTGCCTTGAAGGAAGGTGAGCATCTGGAGGATCCTGATACCAAATTCGACGTAAATAGATTGACGCCGTCTGTGGGAAAAGATTGTCTGGATTAGCCATTCTAATCACTAATCGAGTTCTCCCACTATGCCTCCCAAAAAGACTGTTCATCCTTCCACTTCAAGGCTGACATTACCTCCGCCTGACATTACCGAACCAGCGCCTAACCTCCCTCAGACTGCTTCGACGGGCATTCCCTACGGAGAGCCTAACATGCCATCACAAAACCCATTGTTCGATGCATCCGGCAATCAAGAAGATGTCATGCGTTTCCTCGGAAACACGCTTCTAACTCTCAAAGCCGGGTTTCAAGCCTTATCTAATCGGCTTGATCAACATTTTTCGGAGCCCCGGTAGCAAACCCCGGAAGGGTCGTCGGTAAAACTTATACCAATGGCTTCCAAACATTCTGCAGGTGAGCCATAAACCTAGTCAAACCCTCCTACATCAAATCGAATGCCGCTCGGCAACCAAGTCCCTGTACCCCCTCCACATTCTATACACTCCAGTACCTCCCGGCAACAGCAATCTCAGGGGTCCACTGTCGAAACTTCAGGTTACAACTTACCATAGGAAGGAGACCTCAAAAGAATCCACGATCGCTTCGACGATATGGAACATTGATATCAGACGAATCGACCATCTAGTGCTGTTGCGTCAATACACCGATTCGAATTTCCTTTCACCCGCGAGGTCATAGAAGCGCCTTTACCTATGAAGTATCGCACGCCTATCATCACTCCGTATACAGGCACTGGCGATCCTCTCGAACATCTGGAAGCGTATAAGTCTCTTATGGAGTTGAAGGGACATGGTTCAGAAATCATGTGTAGGGCTTTTTTCCTAACCCTAAAGGATGTAGCGCGTACATGGTTCCGGGGGCTAAAACCCCGATCCATCGGGTCCTTCTCTCAGCTATCGGAGCTCTTCCTTTCTTAGTTCATGGGAAGCATCCGTACCAAAAAGCCGACATCTCACTTAATGGACTTGAAGTAACAGCATGGGGAGACGATAAAGGAGTTTATAGTTCGGTTCACTGCAGAAGCCGTCCAGACTGAAGGTTATACCGAAGATAAAAGCCTCACCGCCCTCATTGCTGGAGTCACAAGCAAAAAATTCAGGTTCGCCTTAGATAAGAACCCTCCTAAAACTATGACAGAGTTTCAGGCAAAGGCCCAGAAATACATCAATGCGGAAGAAGTCGCTTTGGCATGTCACGGTATACAGGGCAAGAAGCGCAAAACTGAGGAGATCCCTCTTTCTGATAAAAAGTACCGGTGCGATTGACGAGATTGATCCCCTAAGAAGCCCTATTCTGGTAAATATCACAACTATACACCTCTTATCCAACCTCCTGAAAAAGTGTTAATGGAGATCAAACACACCTTACGTGAAGTGGCCTTCAAAGATCAAATCTGATCTTGAAAAAAGAGATAAGAGTAAATTCTGCTATTTTTACAAAGATCATGGGCACAATACCCAAGATTTTATATCTCTGAGAGATCACATCGAAGCCCTCATTCGGAAAGTTCATCTTCGGGATTACGTAGCCCGACAGGGTCGGTCACCGAAACGGACGAAAGCCCCATCACACCGGAAGAAATCACCTCAACATCACACTTCGCAAGAAGACGTTAAACCCACCGGTGAGATCCGGACCATCGCCGGAGGACTGGCTTGCAGGGGAGATTCTTAAGCATTAAGAAAAGCATATACTCGCAAGGCGTCTTAGAAGCCCTAGCATATCTATTGGTTGGAAAAGACGCCCGATGCGTCGAATCCCGGCCATCCTCCGATCTCTTTTTCTCTCGAAGATGCAGAAGGGATTCACTTCCCTCACGAAGACTCCATTGTGGTCGCATTAAAGGTATCAAATTATTTGACTCATCGTATTATGGTGGATACAGGTAGCTCCGCTGATATTCTCTACCTGGAAGCTTTCAACAAAATGGCACTCGCCAGGGGCCTACTCAAACCGGTCTCAACTCCTCTTGTCGGCTTCTGGGGCGAAGTGGTAACACCGGAAGGAAGCATTGACCTTCCAGTCACCTTCGGAGAAAGCCCCGCGAAAACTACTATCTTCGTTAATTTCCTCGTGGTGGATCGGAGATCAGCGTATAACGCCATTTTGGGCCGACCTTCTCTCAATAAGGTAGGGGCAGCTTTACACCCTCTGTACTTATACATCAAATTCCCTACTCCAAATGGAGTCGGGGTCGTACGAGGAAATCAGAAGGAAGCGCGAGCGTGCTACGAGATCGTCGTACAAGACCGAAAGAAGGCCCAGGCAACGCCAGTTATGATGGTGATAAAAGATTCATCAAGCCCTCTGATGGCTACATTGTTGGACTTAAGGGAGAGTGCCCTCCAATCAAGAACTCCAGGGGAAGAGACAGTTGCTATCCACTTATCTGAAGACAATTCGTCCAAAATTGTCTACGTTGGATCTTCTTTAAGCAGTGTCTTTCGTGAAAATCTGGTCCGTTTCCTCACCAAATTCCAAGATGTGTTTGCTTGGTCCCATAGTGATATGCCAGGTATCAACCCCAGTATCATAGCACATCGTTTGAATGTTGATCCGAAGTATAAACCTGTTCACCAGCGTCGGCGTGCCTTCACTGCAGAAAGGCAAATGGTGATTAAGACTGAAGTCGAGAAGCTGCTAACGGTCAATTTTATAAAGGAAGTTGACTACCTAGAATGGGTCGCGAACGTGGTCCTCGTTCGAAAGGCTAACGGCAAGTGGAGAATGTGCGTTGACTACTCTGATCAGAATAAATCGTGCCCAAAAGACAGTTTTTCGACTCCGCGAATCGACCAATTGGTTGATTCAACGACAGGGCATGCCCTGCTCAGTTTTATGGACTCTTATTCCGGTTATAACCAGATTATGATGCATCCGCCCGACAGCCAACACACTGCCTTCATCACTGACCGCGACCTGTATTGTTACCAGGTAATGCCTTTTGGTCTTAAAAACACAGGAGCCACCTATCAACGCCTAGTCAATAAAATATTCGCCACGCAAATCGGTAGGAATATGGAGGTTTATGTCGACGACATGCTCGTGAAAAGCGTCGTAGAAAACGACCACCTCATAGATCTTCAAGAAGCCTTCAACTTAATGAGGAAGTATCAGATGAAGCTAAATCCAGAAAAATATGCATTCAGAGTGTCAGCTGGGAAATTTCTCGGATTTATGGTCGGCCAACGAGGAATCGAGGCAAATCCTGAGAAAATAAAGGCTTTGATCGAGATGAAGTCTCCGTCCACTCTCAAAGATGTCCAACGTCTGGCTGGTCGCATTGCATCGTTGAACAGGTTTATTTCACGTGCCTCTGATAAGTGCTTACTCTTCTTTAAGCTCCTTCGAGCCACCTCCAAAGCCGACTGGGAGTGGACTCCGCAATGTGAAGAAGCATTTCAACAACTGAAGCAATATATGAGTGCACCCCCTATTTTATCCAAACCTGTGGCACACGAGCAGCTTCTTCTTTATTTATCTGTGTCTTCTACTGCCGTTAGTGCCGTGTTAATAAGAGAAGATTCCGAGGTACAAAGGCCCATTTATTATATTAGTCGAGCAATGGTGGATGCCAAAACTCGATATTCTGATGTAGAGAAATTAGCTCTCGCCTTAGTCACAGCCGCTCGAAAATTGGGACCCTATTTCCAAGCCCACGCTATATTGGTGCCAACAAATCATCTGTTAAGGCAAGTCCTTAAAAAACCTAAAGTCTCGGGGCGATTAACTAAATGGGCGATTGAGATCAGCAAGCATGATATTTCGTTCTTCCTTAGAACCGCCGTTAAGGGTCAGGCCGTGGCCGATTTCATTGCCGAATTCACATATCCCTCCTCCAATGATAACTCCACAACCAGCGACCAGACCCCCTGGTCGCTCTTTGTGGATGGGTCTTCACGGGCCACCGGTAGTGGAGCGGGCCTGATTTTAGTTGCTCCCGATGGGTCGCGCTTTCAATATGCCTTACGATTTGACTCTCATGTCTCAAACAATGAAGTAGAATACGAGGCTCTGATCGTCGGCCTCGAACTAGCAAACGTTCTCTCGATTCAAAGCCTACTTATTCATAGGGATTCTCAGCTCATAGTCAACTAAGTACTCGTCGAATTCGAGGCGAAAGAAGAGCGGATGGTTTTATATAAATGTCGAGTACTTATCTTGCTCGCGAAGCTGAAGAAATATGAAATAGTTCACATCCCTCGCGAGAAGAACAAACTCGCAGATTCTCTGGCAAAGCTGGCCTCTGCACCAGAGTCTGAATTACTGCGATCTATTCCCATTGAGCATCTTCATGCTCCGGGTAGTGGTCAAACGACCCTTGAGCAAGTAGTCACAATATGCTCCTCTCCATGTTGGATGAACCCCATCGTCCTTTATCTCAAAGATGGACAGCTCCCGGATGATAAGAAATCCGCACGGCAAATTCAACACCATGCTGCCAGGTATACATTACTTAACGAAGTACTATTGCATAAGAGCTTTACTTTACCATACTTAAGGTGTCTTCATCCAGAAGAAGCGTGTCGCGTTCTCGATGAAATACACCAGGGGGCATGTGGTAACCATCCTAAGGGACGCTCTCTAGCATATAAAGCAATGAGACAAGGGTATTATTGGCCCACTATGAAGGCGGATGCAATCGAATTTTCAAAAAGATGTGACAAGTGCCAGCGATATTCTCCTATACCTCATGTACCTTCCGAGCAAATGACGCCAGTGGATGGCCCCTAGCCCTTCGCCCAATGAGGAGTCGATATCATCGGGCCCTTGCCCATTGGAAAAGGTTAGAGCAAATTTGCGATCGTAGCAGTCGATTATTTCACCAAATGGGCCGAGGCAGAACCGTTAGCTAGAATCATTGAAAAGCAGACCACCAGGTTCGTATGAAGAAATATCATATGCCATTATGGGCTTCCCCATACTATAATCACCGACAATGGAAGGCAATTCGACAACACCGCATTCTCAGAATTCTGTGACAAGTGGAAGATACGAAGAGTTCGCACCTCCCCATATCATCCTCAAGCTAATGGGCAAGTTGAGGCGGTGAATAAGATCATTAAACATCATTTAAAGACTAAGCTCGGTGAATGTAAAGGCATGTGGCCAGAACTCTTGCTGGAAGTCTTATGGGCTATAGAATTATAACTCGCACATCGACCGGGGAAACTCCGTTCTCATTGGCTTTTGGCACCGACGCAGTGGTCCCAGTCGAAGTTCAGGTGCCCTCGTATCGGATCGAGCAATATGACCCCACTAACAATTAGGAAGGTCTGAAGCTTCATCTTGACCTCTTGGAAGAACGAAGGGACACCTCCCAGCTTCGAGTAGTAGCCTATCAACAGCGTATTTCTCGTTACCATGATGCCAAAGTCCGGCCCAAAGCTTTCCAGCTCAGCGATTTGGTTCTTAAACAGAACCTCAGAATTTCTGCTCGTTCATTGGATCCAAATTGGGAAGGTCCGTATCGAGTTACCAAAATTGTGTGACCAGAAACCTATTATCTCGAAGATATGCAAGGAAGACCCGTACGTCGCCCTTGGCACGTAGAGCATCTGCTACAGTATTTCCCTTAACTCAATGTAAGTTTGAACGATATTCAAATAAAGGTCGATTGTCTTTTGGTCGCTACTCCATTTGATTGGACCCAAATAGCCCCGAAGAGAATACACACATTCTCTTGGCCAATCTTCTGCCCTTGATAGAATCAAAGTCTCAATCAATAGATCAGTCTCTCTCCATGCGGATATGGTCACCAAGACCCCTGGATTGAGCTTAACTCATTCCTTCGTGAGTTAAGTACGAAGGCATTCAATACATGAGAAAGCAAGAACCAAAAGAAGCAGAAATGAGACGCAAATAACATTATCAAAATATTTTTTCTCATTCATCTCATTGACTACAAAAGTCAAGTTGTTTACAAACGAAAAATAAAAATTGATACATGAGATAGATAAAAAGAAGAAAGATGGTCATCCTTGCGCATCGGTCGGGGGAGGAGCGGTACTCTCAGCTTCAGGGCCCACTTTCGAGACCCCTCCCACTTGAGTGACCTCAGTCACCTCGTTCTCAGCGGCCGCTCTTTCCTCCGCAGCTATGATAGCCGCGACCTTCTTGAACTCTCCCATATCGAAAGATTGAGACATTCGCTGCACCACTCATAATGCGAAGTCGCGACCAGCATCGTACGACTCATATCTTTCATCATCATACAACTGCGAAGTCCGGAACTCCATGATGGCTCGAGCCCCTTCTTCGGAGAGCATCTTGACAAGGGCCACTCTCTCCTCCTCCTAATGGATCGAGTCATCCTTGAGCCGCGCAAGGGTGGAGCGCTCTTTTTCCAGATTGTCGTTAACTTCCTTGAGCTGCGACTTGCTTTCTGCAAGCTGCTCCTCCAGCGAGATCTTGTCTTGACGGAAGATTTCTCTTTCTCTCTCTACCTTCTCCTTCATCTCCGCGAGCTTGGCGAAGTTCGAGTCTAAAGTCTGATATCTATCAGTCAAGACTTGAACCTTTTCGATGAGGATCTTTCTCTCCCCAGTCATCTTCGCGATCAAAGTCTCGCGGGACTTATTGACTTGGTTCCTTCCGTGGACCGCCTTCTCCAAGGCAACCCTCTTCCCCTCGGCCTCATCTATTATACGACGGGCGGCGAGGATATCACGCCTCGTCCGTATGATGAGATCCAAGCCCTGCAGAAAGGAAGGAAGACTATGAGATAAGCGTTCGAAAGTCAACAAAGAGAGCAAACAACAGGGTGAAATTAGAGCAAATTTTACCTGGACCATCCTCACTCCTGCATCAAGAGAGAGGTCTTCCGGGCTTAGTTCGGGGAGGTTACCAAAAGTTTGGGGGAGATGTTATACAAAAGAAACTTGCAGATGGGGTGTAGGTGGCTGGGGACGGTGAATGTTCCGACTCCAGAAGGCTGGGCTATGACTAGCCCAGCTGGGCTCGCATCTTGAGCAGCCGTCTGCTCGCGAGCAGGAATCATCTCGCGAGCACCTTCTAGCTTGCGAGGTTCTTCGGCTGGGGGGCAACTCGACCCCGCCCCGTTGTTCCTCGGGGAGTTGTCAATAATATCAATGACCGGTGGTTCAGGAGGAACCACCGGTGCAGAAACCACTGGCGCAGCCGCCGCAGTCTCAGGAAGTGGGGTTTGGGCAGTTTCACTCGGCTGATTAGACGGGTGAGAGGGACCGGCAGATGTCTTCTTTTGCCTCTTCGAGTCGGTGCCCTTTAGGCGAGGCAGCAACCTCTCTTCTCCCCCACGTTTGTCATCGCGACCTCCTCGCGAGATATTAACCCGACCATTGTGAGTCGAGAGGCTGACAGACAAGCCTCGATATGCCTGTCGCGATCAGGTAACTTGTAAACCTTTACGATCTTCTCATGAATTCCCCCTTTCAAGTTCGGCTTCCCCACAGTCAGAACACCTGCAAACATGAGCAAAGTTTAGAAAAGCAGAGAATCCAAAGTTGGTTCATAAATCTAGGAAGAGTGAAGCTACGCCCACCTTCACAGAAAAATCGGCTCACGTTATGGCCCCCAGAGGTGGACCCTGTCTCAGACTCCCAGCTCCCGGAAGCGTAAAACCAGCGTTTCCTCCATCCGGGGTAATTCGAAGAGGGTTTCCCCAAGACAAAATTATCCCGATGCCAGTAACACATGTAATACCAGCCTTCGCTGGAGGGGGCTTTCTTAAGTTGGTACATTCGGAGGAACTCTTCTGCAGTTAACTTTTCGTTACCGGCTTGCGCCCAAAGAACGAAGGAGCTCAGAATTACCCTCCAGCCGTTTACAATAAGTTGCCCGGGGGCAATCTTATAACTCCGGAGTACGCCGCGAATGAAGGGGTGAAGGGGAAGGCGCACCCCAAGGATGACGAAATACTCATAAAGGGTGACACAACCGGGGGGAGGTGAGTCCGGGGTTTCTCCCTCTCCGGGCAACCGGAAAGCAACTGAGTTGGGAGCCTGGTATCTCTCTCGCAACTCACTCAGCTGTTCCTCTGTCATTATGGAAGGGTACCCGGACTCAGAGTATCTACCCGCCGGAACCCTCGCATTGTTAGAGGAAGAAGATTCTGGGGTAGCATCCCCCAGGGGGACGGTCTCCTCATCAGAATCCCCCGCTATGGTTGTTTAAGATAAAAAAGGAGGAGGAAAATAGTACTTTGGGAAAGAGGAAGAATGAAGGACGAAGCTATACCAGAAGGAATTGGAGGAACGAAGTTTCACCACAGAGACGAAGTTACACCAGAGACAAAAGTTACACCAGAGGAAAGAAGGAAGCAAGGAGAGAGGGAGGATTTTCGTAAACTTTGGATGAAATTTCGAAAACTTCGCAGGCTCCGTATATTTATAAGCAATCATTCCTCAAGATATGGCGACACGCGGCAATCGTTCGCTTGGCACAACAATTGAACGGACATGGTTATTAATTTCGTGGATACGTGGCCGACGCCTCTTCATTTCCTCTCTGCCGAAAAGCTGCAGAAAGGTAGCGCTCATTAATAACAGTCCAATCATGTATGACTTCACCTCCGAGAAAGGGATTAGGCGGTTATGCGTGCCAGTAAGCAAGTCCTTCCCTTAGACTTCTCGACGGCAAGGACTTGGCGGGCATCTGTTATATCCAAATTGCAGTGGTCGAAGATAGCGAAGACTCGAGGCTTGCAAGCGCCTTTGTGACGGTATTCGACCTGCGAGCCCTTCTAGTTAAGGCTCGTATATTGGAAAAATACGGTACGCAACTTCTGAACCACTGAGCCCTTTTGGTCAAGGCTCGTATATCGAGAAAGTACGGTATCCCTTCTGAGTATGCAAGCATCTCGATTTGTGGTCGTTGAAAGGCTCTGCATCTCAAATATGCGAGAAGTTATCCCCGAGCCTGAACGTCCTCCGCCTTTTTAGTACCAGCAGCCCATATAGACCGATTTTGGGCTTATCTTTGTTCGCGGTTCCGAACCTCAGGGGATCACTATCAGGGAACGTAATCGACCAGATGTTTAATTGGACCAGGCCATCTCCTTATCTAAGGATCAACAGGATAAACACCTTATCTCCGAAAATCAATAGTAATCTTAATGTCTTGCGTAACAGATTGGATCACTTGAACCTATATAAATGGGTGGCCTCATAGACGAGAAAGGTACACAGTCTCTTAGCGGATATCCCGCTGTTTCCTTTTATAACAATGTCCCACCTGACTTAAGCTTTGGAGGGCCATCGGCTGGACACCGGCCACCCTTAGTTTTCTCTTGTGTTCTTTCAGGTTCGAAAGGAAGCTGCCTTGAAGGAAGGTGAACATCTGGAGGATCCTGATACCAAATTCGACGTAAACATCTATCATCTTGTGCATCGTCAATTATTGATTCTTCTAGTTCCTTTATAGTATCCTTTCGGAACAAAGAAACCTCATCAAATTTGACATCATGGCTCAGGGTGATCTTTTGTGTGACAGGGTCATATATGCGATAACCCTTCACACCATCACCATAGCCCACAAAGATTTTTTTTTCTGGCCTTATGGTCTAGCTTATCTCTCTCATCTGGCGGTACATGAGAGTAAGCCTCACAACCAAAGACCCGCAGACTCGAGTAGTCTAGCGTACGACTACTCCACACTTCCTCAGGGATTTTACATTCAATTGCCATAAAGGGAGATTGATTTATCAAGTAACAAGCTGTGTTAACGGCCTCAGTCCATAGCTCTTTGCCCAACTCAGGATTACTAATCATGGATCGAGCTCTCTCCAAGAGAGTCCGATTCATCCGCTCTGCCACACCATTCTGCTTTGGCGTGTAGTGCATTATGTTGTGCCTTACGATCCCCTCTTCCTTACAATATGTGTTAAACTCCCTGAAAGTGAACTCACCTCCATTGTCGGTTCTCAAAAGTTTTAATTTCTGCCCTAACTGATTCTCCACCATCGCCATCCAATACTTGAAGGTCATGAAGACATCGAATTTATTTTTCAGAAAATAAACCCAAAGCTTCTTGCTATAATCATCGATGAACGACACGAACCACGATGACCCCCCAACAGAAATAATGGGCGACGACCCCTATACATCAGAATTGACATAATCAAACAACCTTTTACATACATGTTCCCCCCTTTAAATGACAATCTAGACCGTTTTCCATACATGTAATGTTTACATATAATAAAGTCTACAGATTTTAAGGAAGGAATCAAAGATCGTTCAGAGAGTACATTCATGCCCCGCTTGCTCATATGGCCTAAGTGTGCATGCTACATACGTGCAGGCGTGGAATCCGCTACAACCGCTGCAGCTCCATCTACTGAAGTGCTCCCAATTAGTCTGTAAATGTTCCCATGCATCTATCCCTTCATAATTACAACGGCCCCCTTTAAAACTTTGCAGAACCGATCAAAATCGGTGAACTTGCACCCCAATGCTTTGAGTGCACTAAGGGAAATTAGATTCTTCCTCAACTTGAGAACATGCCTCACTTCTGTCAAGGTTCGTTCGATCCCATCGAACATCTTGATGCACACAGTACCAATTCTCACAACTTTGCAGCCGTAGTAATCGCCTAGAAACACCGAGCCTCCCTCATACTCCCTGTAGGAAGTAAAGACGCTCTTATCTGGGCACATGTGATATGAAGCCTCGGAGTCCTTGATCCACTCATCACTGAGAGATCCAACCTTTGACGTCGTCAAGACCTCGCACACATCACTACCACCTTCTTTAGCTTCGGCGGTATTGGCTTCCCTAGAAGAGTCACCTGACTTCTCCTTCTTATACTTGGGACTCTTGCAGTCCTTTTTCATGTGCCCAACTTGGCCACATCCCCAACACTTCAACTTGCCTTTGCCCTTGCCCTTTGATTTGGATCGAGAACGTGATGATCCTTCACCTCACTTAGAATTCCTTCCTCTCATAAACAGTGCTTCGGAGGAGGAATTAGCATCACCGCTTTTCTGTCTTATGGCCTTCGATTGAAGGGCTGAGACAACGGTCTCGACACTAATAGTGTCCTTACTCGAGCACAACAAGTCCCTGAGTGACTCATATGAACTAGGAAGTGAGTTCAATAAGATCAAGGCTTGATACTCGTCCTTCATCTACTCACCAAAATCAAACAACTTGCAAATCAGCTTGTTGAACGTGCTAATATGGTCCTTCACATCCGTCCCCTCCGCCATCTTCAAAGTGAAGAGTTGCATCATTAGATAGATGAGATTTTCTAGAGACTTCTTCGCATAGATGTTATTTAGCTTGGTCCATGTCTCTACAGTGGTCTTCTCCTTCATGACGTTATAGAGGACGTCATCAACAAGGCACAATTGGATTGAGGTCATAGCCTTCTCATCCATCTTTGTCCACTCATCATCTTTCATCTCGGCAGGTCATTTTTTAAGGGCGTTCATGACCCCTTGTTAAGTTAGGACGACACGCATCTTCACCTTTCACAAATCAAAGTTGTTTTTGCCCGAGAACTTCTCAACGTCAAACTTCGTACTTGAAGCCATGAGATCGATTCAGAAAACTTCTTCTTCAACCTTCCAACAATATCTTTGATACCACTTGTTGGAAATCCAATCAGCGGAAGCACCGAAGAAGATCAAACAATCACCACACAGCCACATAAGCAATCAACACAAAAGTACACAAATTTTACGTGGAAAACCCTTGTGGTAAAAAACCACGGCACAAAGCGACACCTCCACTATGATAAACATATGATTACAGAGCTAATATACTCGAGTAGATCCCAAAGATGAACAAGAGCTCTAAAACCCTCACAATCCTCTAACTCAAAACCCTAATCTCGTATTAGGACTCCTTGGTATTACTTAGTATATAGCCTAACACGATTATGAAATATATTTATAAGAGGAAACTCGAAATTAGAAACACAGCACGAAAATCGCGCAACAATTCAAATCCCGCAAGACCACTGACCGGTTGTGACTGGTCTAGAGAGTTTTGCCTACCCACTGCCTCAACTCAGACCTATCTGGCGACCAGTCTGAGCACCCAGCGACCGGTCTAACGACCGGTCTCAAATGGCCAAAAAACGTTTAGAGAGTTTTCAGCCCAAACTGTGGCATACTGTCCACTGGCCAATCGGTCAGTGGACACTGTGAAAGTGCAATTTTGAGGCCTTCACAACAATTCATGTTACCAACAATGAAAAAGGTTTCCTGTTGTAAAATTAATTGATCAATTAAGGTGTAGTTGTGTGAGAGGCATCCAAACAAAGTGGAATACGAAAATGAGTCCTGAATGTTGCTAATTGAGTGTTTAAACTGACTCGAGAAGAATGTAACTTGGATCCATAGATCTGAATGAAGAAGGCAAGATAGACTGCAGTTGGGTGCAATGGGCTGAATAACCCACCTCACCAGCTTCGAGCCAGGCTTGTATCTACTCGCTTGGCCCATGGGCAGGGATTGGCCCTCGCATTTATGGCTCGATCGAATTTTGGGTCAGGGTTGGACTTTATATGTAGATGGGTTATGTGCTACAAATATGCCATTCAAATCCTTGGTTAGGCAACGATCCGACCCTTGGTTTCAATCCTCTAAAATGTTTGTTTCTTTGAGCATGTGTGGCCCACCTGATCAATGGATAAATTAGGTTGATTCAAGCGGGAAAAAGGGATTTTATTGATTTTTGGGCCATTGGATCCTGATCGGGCCTAGGTGTAACCAAATTTTTTTGTGCTCGGGCTTGGTCCTCATGTGTTAGACCTATGTAGGGCTCGTGCCACCCCTACTGCAGTTAGAGGAACTTGGAAGTGTGGGAAATCTCAAAGGTCATTTTAAATATCGTGTTGTTGCCGAATTTTAACAACAGGTGAGATGAGATCGTTGATCGATCTCGAGGATGAAGAAGGGTTTTGATCTCCTGATTCAAGACTTGCAAGGATATAACAACAGCTAAGAGGTGGTTGAAGACCAGCCGTTAGTCCTCCGATGCCTAAGTCAGTTTGATTTTGAACAATTGAATATCTCTGTTTTAGATCAGTCTTTGTATCGTACCTTGATAGTGAAGAGGATGTGTCCATTTATAGACTTAGGTTGCCGGATTGTATTCCCTTATGATGGCCGTAATTTCAGGGGAGGGATTATCGGATAGCCGCGATCTCAGGCTGTTCCGTAGTTATGGGAGATGTTTTCGTATTCCTCAACGATCTTCCAGATTTCTCGTGTAAGACCTGTACCTTAATTAACCGACCATACATTTAGTTTTCGATGCCGGTACGTCTAGGACTGACCAGATCAACGATCTCTTATCACGACCCTGATTTAGTACCGCAACGACCCAAGACTTGTACCCTTGCGACCGCGCGGCGCCACAATTCCAACGCCGCGCGGCACGCTCCGTTTCGATACCCAGTTTAAAAGATGCATTCATGTACGTAAATCAAGGTGGGCCACGCTACATATGCATGGCGTGGGCCCCACTTGCACAAATCCCAAGGTTGTCCCATCAATCAATCAAATATCCCATCAATCAATCAAGCATCACATCAATCAATCAAATGTCCCATCAATTACATCCCTCTCTCCCCAAAAGTCGACTAAGCCCATACCTAAGCCACTCCCCCCTCATAAATGCTCCATTTCATTTCTACCCTCACTCTCTTTCAAAATTCCATCCATATCCCCAAATCCCCTACCACAAAAGGGGCATACGTATGGCCTCCCCCATTTTCATTTTCAAGAGAGAGAGAGAGAGAGAGAGAGAGAGAGAGAGAGAATATTAAGAAAAGAAGAGATTAAAGAAAGAGTATTTGTGAGCTTAAGTGATTAAAGGAGGAGATCCACCCCATCAAGCCGTCCGATCGACTATCCGACCCGATTCGACCGTTCAACATCATTATGAGTGCATCCCTTTCCCCTAGGTTTCGGGTAGAATCAAGGGATCGAGTGAGGCCCACCATTTTGATGGTGTGGATGTCACTTGATTACCCGTTTTAAGGAGATGGGTGGGCCACATATGTGGACCCCACATGTAATGTATCCACGCACTTCAACCATCTTGCTAGATCATTGAGGACAAAAGTCCAAGATGAGGCTTGTTTAACATGGAAGTCTACGTTGTTTATGCATTTTGGGAGGCCACACTTGCGGACCCCACCTTGATGCATGTCTCTAATCCATGACATCCATCTGTTTTCCTATGCCATTTTAGGCATTGGCCACAAAAATCAGCCGAATCTAAATTTCAGGTGGGCCGCACCATAGAAAATAGTAGTAACAATGGTGTCTATTGTTGGAACCTTTTTAGGTCCACCATGATGGTTTTACAACACGAAAACTGACCAAGCCAGGGCTTATTAGACCAACCATTAGCTGGCCTATACGGTGGATGGACTGGATTTCTCTAATGGACCCCACCCCCCCTTGTTTATTCAAAAATAAACTATCAATAGTAAAGAAGTAAAGAACGTAAGGAAAAAAAAGTTGCTGGAGTGTGACGTAAAGTGATTTTTGGGCTTGGAAATGGCCCCACATGTGGGAACCACTATGTTATATCCACGCCGTCCATCGATCTCTCCATATCATTTTAGGCCAAGGGCCGAAAAATGAAGAAGATCTAGATCTCAAGTGGGTCGTGCCGGAAGAAACAATATAGACTGTTGAAACCCTTCCAAGGCCCACTATCATGTTTCTGTACAACAAAACCTGCCCAAATCAGGGCTCGTTAGGCCCACACTAAGCTGGCTAATCTGATGGACGAATTGGATTTCCCATGTGGGCCCCACCATGTAAGGAAAACAAAAAAAAAAGAGGAAAGAAAAGAGAAAAAAAACAAGGAAAGGAGCCACTGGAAAGACAACGTCCAGAGGATGCTGCTGCCCAGCAGCGTGAGGGCGTAAGCCCCATTGGGCGTTAACCAGGGGGCCCCACTCAGGGACCCCACCATGATGTATTGGTTGTATCCAAACCGTTCATCTGCTTTGCCAGATCATTTTAGGACATGGGCCCAAGAATGAGGCATATCCAAGTCTCAGGTGGGCCACACCACAGAGAACAGTGGGAATAGTGACGTCCACCATTGAAACTTCCCAGGGCCCATCTATGATGCTTATTTGCGGAACAACCTAGGCAAGGTCACACATGACCTGTTGTTACCTGCTCCCTGGCCATGAATGGCCAGGATGAAGGGAGAATACAAATATCAACTTGATCCAAAGCTCGTGGGGACCACATAGTGGGCGCTGCCTGGCAGCGTGCCAGGCACGCTATCTAAGCAGGGCCCAACTCGTGCTGCCCAACATGATGTATGTGTTTAATCCTCACCGTCCATTTGTTCCTCCAGCTTATTCTAGAGCAGATGCCTGAAAATGAAGAAGATTCAGATTCCAAGTGGGCCATGCCGCAGGAAAGGATGCCCACTGTTGAAACTTTCTTAGGCCCATTATTATGTTTTTGTGATAGGTATCATACCCCAAATCGAATCTCTTTAGGCCCGGCATGAGGTGGACAACCCAATGGATGGATTGGATATCTCATGTGGACCCCACCTCATGGAAAATAATAATAATAATGATAATAATAATAATAATAAGAATAAGAAGAAGAAGGAGGTTGCTGGACAGTCAGCGTTCGTAAGAGGAGGAAGTCCTCTATGGGCGTGAAAAAGGTGGCCCACTCATGGGATCCACCATGTTGTATATGTATTATCCACTCCATCCATTCATTTTATTAAATCGTTTTCAGGTCTAAGTCTAGAAATGGGACGGATCCAAATATCAGATGGGCCACACCATGAGAAACAGTTGGGACAGAAATGCCCACCATTGAGACTTTCCTATGGCCCACTATGATGTTTTCTTGCCATCCAATCCTGTTGATGGGGTCACACGGACCTGTATGAAGGGACCACACCAATATCATCTTGATCCATAGACCGTGTGGGCCCCACCATGAGAAATAGTGGAGATTGAACGGCTACCATTGAAGCCTTCCTAAGGCACACCTTGATGTTTGAAAACATAAATACCAACTTGATTCAAAACTTCCTGGGCACCCCTCTCTGGGCAGCGTGCTTGGGCATGCTGACCCAGCAGGTGGCCCAACCCCATGGGTCCCCCGTGATGCATGTGTTTGATCCAGGCCATCCTCTCTTAGGCCCACCTATTATGTATATGTTTTATCCATTCCACCCATTTGTCCTTGCATATCATTTGAGGCTGTGGACTGCCCCAAGATGAGATAAATCCAATCTCAAGTGGACCAATGGTAGAGAACAATTGGGTCGGGTCGGGACCTAACCATGGGGCTGCCGTATGACGCCCACTATGATGCGTATGTCTAGCCGTACATTGAGACCGCCTTAATTTTTGTGCTTGATCCAAGCCATCCAAATGAATGGACCCTAGCATGTTATGTACATGATGGCCTTGGGACCACCTTAATGTATGTGTTCGAATGACCGCGTTGTCCATCCCGTGGATCCACCTTGATGATTAGTTGTGTAAACCCTTGTTGAAAGGTCATATAGATCTGGATGTATGGGAATTCCTAAAGTTCGCATGAACCAAGTCATAGGGCTACCTTCTTAACACACCCTGTTGAACCATCTTGTCAATTCACTTTGTTAACTCACCATGTTGACCCGCCTTGTCAACCTGCCTTATTGACTCACCTTATTGACTCACCATGTTGACTGATCCTGGTAACTCAGCTTGCTGTATACCTATATAACTCACCCCTCCTACCCTTGTACCCAATTATTAAAGACCACCATATCGTGTATATCCCATCCACACCGTCCGTTTACCTTTAGGACGAGTGTGGGGTCCATCCTTGACATTAGTAGGTCATCTAGGTCATCAGTTATATGGAGCCTATTTTGATGTATGGGTTTGATCCGTCATCCTTCTTCGCACCCTATCGTGTTGTCCATCTACCTAAGACTATCCAATCACCTAAGTTCCATTATCATGTTGTTTATCTATCTTGCAGCCCATCCTACGTTAGTGTCTCGCATCTATGTTGTTCCTTTTATGAACCAATCGTTAATGTATATCCCAACTGTACTATCGCACTACGGGTCTCGGCATGATTTTGGGTATTCTACTCTTGCTGCTCAAGTAGGTTCTGCCTTTGATGTGTCGGTAGTGTATTCAATCATTTTCTTTCCATTTGGGTTATATGAATGTTAAAGGTTGATCCACACCGTTCAATTGTTGGACCATCTGTGTTGTTGTATACCATCCATCTCGGGTCCTATCTCTTTATGTTTGCTTGTGTTATAAGTGAATTATCTTTTTATGATGTTTTTAGTATGTCTGTTGCCATACGTAGTGTTGTTTGGAATGCTCCTATGTGATCTATATACTATATGCTTCGATGACCACCATGCATGTGTAATGAGTATGCATCCTGAATCACCATTGTTAGTTGGGGACCACTAGGGCATAAACACATTCATAAAGCATTCGAGATGTAGTCGCGCAAATGTAATCCACGTGCTCTCTATCGCAAACCTTTCCAATAGGTATGGGACTATTCGAGGACATGAATCTATCATCTTGACTTACACTATATGGTAGGAATGACTTAGCATACCTTGTAGCCCTTGGTGCGAGATTCCCTGGCAAGCGACATCCCGCACTATGACTCGATCATTCATATGTGTCCCCTCATCTTAATCATATCTCAAATAAGTTGGACTAAATTGATTTATAGCCATCATGGTAGATTGACTACTTGTTGACACTCATACTATATGCTTGGCTCATGCATCATGAATGCTTGGCTCATCTGATTGTCTTGTATCAACCGGCCATAGCGGCCGCGATTGTCGTGCAGTTCATTACCGGTTGACGATGACATTGTATTTGAGACCCTATAGTTTTATGGTGCTCTTTGGAGACTTGCACGGGCATGTCGTCCCATGTTTGTATGCATGGTTGCATTTCGCACCGTCTGCTTGTGCCGCACATAGCATGGTTACTATGTTGCAACCACAGCTCCATCGTGGTTACAGAACACCGAAAATATGTGATCTTTAAACTGGATGCCAAAGATGTCCCTGGGTGAAAGTCCCTGATCTCGTTGGTACCAAGGTGGGTGCTCCATTTAAGGACCGGGTGGTTTAATCATATACCAGTATGCCGAATATTAGACGGCGGTGTTTTCCATTGCACGTGGTTAGTTTGGAAGGAGGTCTGACCTAACCTGCCGGAAGAGTGTTGGCAAAGTGGGTTGAGTTTGACCAGCTGTGAGTAGGTCCGCCATTGCACCAGATAGGCTTTGGCATTTTACCGGTGAGTAATGAGGTCTGTGAGACCCCGGTGATGTTCCGTTTCAGAGATGGTATTGGTATCACTGTATGGTATTGGATGGTCCTGACGTGGGCGGGGCTGTAAGCCTGGGTGAGCTACCACAATGGGCGAGCTACCAGTTCCGAGTCCTGCATTGCTTAGGTGATCGCGTTATGACTGTTCGTATCTGGACTACTGTACTGAGAGGTGGTGATTTGCATACATGCATTGGATCATTGTATGTGACATTAGGCCATGTAGGTCATTGCATAGTATGAGTATATAGCCTTGGTAGGCTGGTTACCTGTATTGCGTGCTTACATCGCCATGGTAGGCTAGTTATATGTATTGCATGCTTGCATAGCCGCGGTAGACTGGTTATTCACATCACATGATCGTGTAGCCTAATTAGGCTAATTTTTTGTTTAAATTTATCATCATGCTTTACTGCTTACTCTGATATTTATCATGCTTGTCATACGCATTGCGCACGCACACATGCACTCACAAAGCTTCGTTCGAAGCTTAAGCGCGTTTGTTACGCTGCAGGTTATACCAGAGTGTATCAGCAATGTTGAGTTGGGGTTGGGAGTGCAATAGTAGGAGGTGCCGGATTGTGCACAGTTTTTATATTTAGGCATTGTGTATTTAACTTTCAGTTCTATATGTAACGAAATGACTTAGTGAAAATATTGTGTTTTCTTTTATGCTACTCATATGGTGATGCTCATGTTTCAAAAAAAATTCAGACCCTAAAATCCTCCTTGTGGTATCCCAAGATCGGAACCTGGCATGTGGGGTTAGGATTCGAAATTGGGGTACTACGGAGGCTGCCACCTCTGGATTCGGGTTACGACGAATGGATGTCGAGAACCGAATTTGGGGCGTGACATCTCACCTATTTTCTTAGCTGAAGCCTACGATCTCGGCACTCGTAGCTGTAAGGCCGAGGTTGTCTTTGAGTCGAGGTTGAGGAGTCTGGCTTTATCTCAAGTCAGATTGTTCCGACCTACAGCCAGGTCGTGTTATATCTGACCTGAGGTTAGCTCGTAATTTACCTATAACAGAAGCCCCCTACTCTAGAGTCTAACTCGTCTGGTTCGGGAGTACCTTGTTAAGGAAGATATGCTGATCTGATTTTTTCAGCTTTTAGCTGTTTTGCCGCCATCATTTTAGATGGGCGGGAAAATGGCTTTTAATGAGCCGTTTTGAAAATCGAGGCGTTATCATTTGCCCATACGGCGTGGAGACGTTTGCAGAGTCTTGATGAACGGGGTGCAGCCACGTGGTTATACCGTGCACCGCTTTTTGTACGATTAACTCAGAGTCCACCGTGTGGAAGGGGTGGAGATCGAGGTGGCGCCCGCATTAAATGCTTGACCATAAGTATCGGACTTAGCCAAATTTTCATTTCTTCACTCTTCTTCCGAACCCGTAATTTCTCTGAGCATTTGAACTTTCTTTTCTTCTTTGCCTTCCCGATCATCTTTCTCAAGCCTGGTGTACCAGTGTTCTTGCTACGCTCCTCAATTCCCAATCAGCTCTTTTACTTGTTATTTTGCTGCTTTTAATTATGTTTGAATCCTCGGACTTTGATGCCATCCCCAAGGTGAGGTTTGAAGATCCTAAATCAGACCCACCTCTGGATTCTCAGGAGATGAATCCCAGAGAATCCAGTTCTAGGACTAAGACAGTAGATTATGCTGATGAAAGGGGAATCAGAGCCTCCAGAGCTGGTCTCTTGTTCGCTTCCCCAAGTGTAGGGTTGCGATGTAGTAATAATCTCGGTAAGACCCAGGTCGATCCACAGGGACTTGTGTAGGAATTCACAAACATATCCAATAGTGTCTATTAAAAGCTAACAACCAGATTTAGTATGGATCTGATTTGAGTAACAAAATTGAATTAAATTGAAGGTAAATAATAAAAGGCACTAGGGGTTCAAGGATCCACTTGTAGCAATCCTTGATGTTCAATCCGCTGTGGTTTCTTTCTCAACTAGAATCGATATTAAGATCTATCTAGTCGGATGATAGAGCTGTTAATCCAAACAATCTGTTATATGTAAGTCCAATGCATAAGATTCACTTAATGCAAGCTAAGCTGAGCATGCTCAATGGCATAGGTCAATCCCAATTCCAAAAGGCTCAGTTCACAATCATAACCATCCTCAAGTCCTGTCACAAGACAAGGCTAGATTATGATTTGAACTTGATTCAAATCACATGCACAGTCCATACACATTACAGAAATTCAGAAAAGTAGAACTTTGGTAGGAAGTCCCCACATGAAGATCATAGTACTAGAGCGTACTCCAATTCCTCGGATCATACAGGTCTAGACTAATGCAAACCAATTAAGAAATTAAGTAATTCTCCCAAACATCCATGAGTCATCATAAGACTGAGAAAAACTACTTAAAACTTGTATAAACTTCAAACCATAGTTCATAATCATGAATTCCAAACTTAAAACCAACTAAATACAAATTGAAACATCTTAGATTCACTACAAGCTTCACCTCTTAGCCCTAGCTAAGAGGTTTAGCTGCTCATGATCTAAGGAAACATGAAACAACCAAACAACTCATAAAAATAGTAAAACAAACTAGAAGGAGTTGTGGAACTCCGAAATCCACTTTCGCTGCCTCCAATCTTGCTTAAACCCTTCTAAGATACCCTAGGAACGATCCCTAGGTGTCCTTTTATAGTAGGGAGGCTCTGCGACTTCAGAAGAATCGAGAATCTGCGTAAGAGTTACGCAGTGCGCAGAGAAAATCGGCGCCAAAATAGAAAGTATGCAGTCCTTATGCACGGCCGACCGGTCTGGACCGGTCTGAGTAACTGGCCGACCTCACTGGGAAAACAGTCCAGCAAGCTCTGGACCAAAAGAAACTCTTCTGGCCGACCGGTCACGACCGGTCGTGCCTGTGTTTGGCTGAAGTCTAGCAAGCTCAGCTTGAATGGGAAGCTGGCCGACCGGTCTGGACCGGTCGTGGCCCTCCTGGCCGACCGGTCACGACCGGTCTTGGCCTGTTTTCGTCATTCTTTCTTCTTTTCTTCTTTCCTTGCTTCCTTCTTTCTTTCGTCCTCTTTCGATCTTCATTCAATGGTTCTTAAATAGGCTCTTTTCATCTTTAATTAGGCGGAGTTCATTTTCAATCCTGCAATCACAAAACACACGTCAATTAGTCTTTAAGTCATGAAAATCTTCCACAATTAGTGATGAATTGGGGTTAGAATATGCACAATTAAGAGCTCAACATCTCTGAGGGTACAACAACTCGTAAGGAGATTTTTAAATTAAATAGTGTAACCTCGCAAATAACCCAGGACGAGCTTGTCATACTTAGGCAAATTTATGAAATCCCTGATTCCATAGAGTTTAGGGTTCCCGACCAAGGTGACAGACCGAGCTCACCTCAACAGGGAGAAATAGTAATCTCCTTAATGCGTATAGACGCCGGGCTGCGATTACCTCTTCACCCATTTATACGCGAGGTCGTTAGTCTTCTAGGTTTGTCTGTGAGCCAGTTGCAACCAAATGCCTGGAGATGTATAGTTGGGTGTTAAATTCTGTGGCAAAGGGTTGGGAATAAAGAGCTGACCTCTGGCGAGCTTTTCTCAATGTATTCCCTTAAGTCCTCGGGAGGTCAGGGACTTTATTATTTTTCTTCGATTCCGGGTCAGGGTGGCTCGCTGGTTATTGGCTTGCCATCCTCTACTAAAACTTGGAAAAAGAAGTGGTTCTTTACTTCGGGGAACTGGGAGTCTTCATCGGACGAGCCTCAACCCTTGGAGTACAGAGTCCGAGCTGATTTCGCTTTGCCAGGTCGAGCATCATTCTGACCTACCTGTCTTACTGAGACTTAATCATCATCATCCTTAGTTTTTAATCCTTCTGATGATTGACTTCCTTTGATTGCAGCCATTGTGACTATCCGAGTAACTCTTTCGGCCGCGCAAGAAAGGCAAATCTGAGTTGCTAGGAATTGTTTCATGGAAGAGAGGGACTTTCGTCACTTGATAGCTCTTGACTCTATTCGTGACTCCGGTTGGTAACCTGTAAACAGCTCTGTTGAGCTCTTAATGTGCATATTCTAGCCCCAATTCATCACTCATTATGCATGGTTTCATGATTTAAAGACTAATCTAATGCATGGATTTGTGATTGTAGGAATAAGAGAGAGAATTGATTAATTGAAGACTTAAAGATACTATTTACAAGTATTAAAGATCACAAGACCAAGCATAAAAGGATGGAAGAAAGAAGTTAAAGGAGAGAAGAAAGAAGACAGGAAAATACACTCAAGACCGGTCGTCCGATCGGTCGTCCATAGCGCAAGACCGGTCGTCCGACCGGTCCGACTACTCAATAGAAGAGGCCACATTGCCAAACTTCACTGGACCAGTTAAGACCGGTCGTACGACCGGTCGTTCACCACTCATACCGGTTGTCCGACCGGTCGGGCGTTCAACAGAGGAAGATGAAAACTCTCTGGACATATTTTGCGCTTTTGAGACCGGTTGTGCGATCGATTGTCCAGGAGCTCAGACCGGTCGTGCGACCGGTCGTCAATGTAACAAAACTTGTCCGTGAAGCTCCGATTTTCTCTACACAATTGTGCAATTCCTTGCGCAATCGGGAATCTTCCGCGCCAATCTATAAATAGGGCTTCTCCTCTTCATACCGAGGCATGCTAGGACGTGGGGATCATCAAGGAGGCTTAGGAGACAGATTCTACTTCAAGTTTTCTTAGTTTTTCTTCCAGTTTTAGTAGTTTTTATGTTTTTAAGGCTTTTAGTTTAAGGATGTTAGAGATGAACTAAAACCTCTTAGCTAGGGCTAAGAGGTGAAGCTTTTGATTTGTTTTTGATGGATTGATGCAACCTAGGTTTCCTTTTTATGTTTTAATTGAAGAATTTTAGTTTAATATGAGTTTGAATCAAGTGCTAGTTCAGTTTTACTTTGATCTCTTGATGACTCCGGGCTCATGTGATTCTTAGAGATTCTAAACTTAGTAACTTATCTTTTGAGCATTGGTTATGCTTGTGTAGGTCATTGATCTATCATTGACTCCGGGCATGGTAGACCCTTTGATTGCGTTGTGTACAATGGCCCAATCTTCATGTGGGAACTCATTCAACTAAAGTTCTTATCTTTTGTTATAATCTGAAATAGTTGTTTGCTGTTTGATTTAAATAGAGTTTTAATCATTGGTTATAATCAAGTTTAGTGACAGGATTTGATGAAAGCTATGGTTGTGAATCTCAACTAGATTGGAAAGAGGCTTGGCTTATACAATTGAGTGTGCTCAAGGCCTGAGCATTGTTGTGGGAATTGAATAAATGAATAAGCAACTATTTTAGACAATTGTTGATTGAACCGCTCTATATTCCAATCGGATAGAGATATGACTTCGATTCCGATTGAGTTATAAGAGACCTAGTTGTGTTGATGCATTGAAACTTATAAAAAGTAGATCCTTGGCGTTCTAGTGCCTTTTTAGATTGAAATTACCTTACACTTTCACTGTTTAAACTCAAATCACTATTTTCCAGCTTTAGTTTTTAATAGGATCTCTATTATAAGTTGTTTTAGATAAATTCTGAGAATACCCATACATAAATCTCTGTGGGAAAGATACTCGGTCTTTCCGAATTATTACCACTTCGCAATCCTATACTTGGGGAGTGAACAAGTTTTTGGCGCCGTTGCCGGGAATTTCTATGCGGTATTTTTAGAATTTTTTGAGATAGCCTTTAGTTGAGATTATGTTAAGATAGGTTTAGGATTTGTTTTTCTTTCTAGGGTAGGTTTTCTTTTAAAATCATAATATTAACTTATTTTTGTTTTGATTTTGCAGGATTTTAACATAGTTCTACAATTTAGGGATTTTTAGGAAGTTGAAGAAGAAGTAGGCATCTTAAGTTCTCAAATCAGGTTTTATCCTTCTAACCTTACTCTTTTTCTTCTCCTATTCATTCCTATCATATTCATCTCTTGTAGAGTGGGTGGAGACTCCTTTTGGATCTCTGATAGGTTGGCCTTGTGCCACCTTGATTCCTATTGGTCGGCACTGCCGTCTTGGATCACCTTGTGCTCAGAGATTTCTCTTCTCAATCCTATTCCTCTTCTTTTTCTGCACTTTTCTCAAAAGACTCAAAGAGTGGGTGGGGAGTTCTCTAAACCCCTATTGACCAGGAGAAATCGGTCTCTATCCTTGCTTCTGGCTCAGCCATTGCAAGACACCTTGTGCTTCGGTCTTAGAGAGGAGTAAAGGAAGGAAGGAAGAATTTTTTTTTTTTAGTTTCATCTTTTATGATTTGCATGCCACATTGGGGTTGGGATTCTAATAAACGCCTCATTAGGGACGGAGTAATTGTTGAAGGCATTGATAAAGAGCCTCGTGCTAGAAAATGTCAAAATTTTCCTGAAATTACTAAAGAGATGGCTGAAAATAAACCAAATCAAGGGGCTAAATAACATCAAAATCAAGCCCAAAACTTTACTGAATTGGATGAGAATGAAGTGGGGGATGTACCTCAACCTAGAACTTTACGGGACTATTTACAACCAGCTAGGACGAGTACTCCCTCTTGCATAATTTTCCCTCACAATGTGGGAAATATTGATTTTAAACCGGGGTTGATCCAACTTCTTCCCAGATTCCATGGACTCGACTCTGAAAGCGCTTATCTACACATTAAAGAGTTCGAAGAGGTTATCGCCACAATAAGCTACGACAATGTAACCAAGGATACTATAAAACTCAAATTATTCCCTTTTTCCTTGAAAGAGAAGGCCAAATCATGGCTACATTCCTTAAGGCCAAGGTCTATTGGGACATGGGCTGAGATGACTCGGGAGTTTCTAAAAAAATTCTTTCCTACTCATCGAACCAATGCACTAAGAAGGGCCATAATGAACTTCGCCCAAAAAGAAGATAAAACATTTTTCCAATGTTGGGAAAGGTATAATGAGTTATTAAACGCATGCCCACATCATGGCTATGAACGGTGGAGGTTGATTAGTTTCTTCTATGATGGATTAAACTCAACCATGCGCCAATTTGTGGAGATGATGTGCAATGGGGAGTTCATAAACAAGGGAACGGAGGAAGCTTGGGACTATTTTGACATGTTGGTTGAAAACACACAATCATGGGATACATCTAAGCTGATAAGTTCAAAACAATCCCAAGCCAAGGAAAAGGGAGAAATTTATGTTTTAAATGAGAAACATGATCTAGGTTCTAGAGTTGCTAATCTCACACGAAAGGTCGAGGAGATGGAATTAAGGAAAGTGGACACAACCCAACAAAGGGGGACGGTTGAAACTATTTGTGGTATTTGTGCTTCCAATGTGCATCAAACATCGGATTGTCCAACAATCTATGCGTTTCGAGAACTTTTATATGAACAATCGACTGCTTTGAATAGTTAGCAATGACCTTTTAGTACTCCAAATTCAAACACGAACAATTCTAGTTGGAGGAACAACCCTAACTTCAATTGGGCGAATGGAACTAACCAAAGTAATCCTCAAAAGGGGCTCCCAATGCAATTTCCTATGGCCCCACCTCAAATGCCTATAGAGGATACATTGAAAGCATTCATGGAAGGCTAAGCTCAAATAAATCAATCCAACCATACGATAATGCTTGAGCTTAAAAATTCGGTGGAGGAAATCAAGGCTTGTTTAAACACAAGGGAAGGGATTCTTCCGGCCCAACCCCTACCAAATCCGAAATCACAATGCGAAATAAGCGTGCCTAGTTCCTCCAACCAACACATGGAACATGTTAGGGCCATCACCACTCTTAGAAGTGGTAAAACTATTGAAAAATCCGACCCGGTGAAGGCCTTAACGCCTAATGATTCGGTATCTTCCAAAGAGGATGACGGACCTAGAACCGCCATGAATGAAAAAGAGCCATTGAAAGAATACAGGCCCGTTGCTCCATTCCCTCAACGCTTGATTTCAACCAAACCTCAAGATAAATATCAGGAATGTTTGGAGGTTTTTAAGCAAGTCAAAATCAACATCCCACTGTTGGATGCCATTAAACAAAGATCGTCATATGCTAAATTCTTAAAAGACCTTTGCACGGTGAAAAGAAAAATATATGTGCAAAAAAAGGCATTTTTGACAGAGAATGTAAGTGCCATTATAAATCACGGGATGCCCAAGAAATACAAAGATCCCGGTAGTCCGACAATATCATGCGTAATTGGAGACTACCGGGTGAAACATGCTTTACTCGATCTAGGGGCAAGTGTGAACTTAATCCCCTTTTCGGTCTATGAACAATTGGGTTTAAGTGAATTAAAACCCACCAAAACCACATTACAACTCGCTGACCGATCGATTCGTATTCTGAGAGGGGTGATTGAGTACGTTCTTATCCAAGTTGACAAGGTCTACTACCTGGTGGACTTTATTGTCTTGGACACACGACCCATGGTTAATATTGGCCCTCAAATTCTTGTTATACTTGGCCGCCCATTCCTAGCTACATTAAACGCTATCATCAATTGTAGGACTGGGGTCATACAAATGTCTTTTGGCAATATGACGATTGAGTTAAATGCTTTTAATATTGACAACCAACAAGAGGATGAAGATGAGGAGGTCCACGAAATAAACATGATCAATTCTATTGTGGAAGATGAGTCCCTCTCACCTTTTTACTTCAGTCACTTAGACGAAGACGTGACTTACTCCCTTGATAAGAACGATGATGTGATAGGGGATATGGTCACACCTTTAGAGTCGGTATCGGCATATGACGTTAGCCGAGAGAAGAATGTGGAAACAATACTTTGTTGTGCTGAGAAATCAATTCATATTTGCACACCTCTGTGGATCATGCATACCGAACTCTACCAACCCTGGGATGATCCATACTTGCAATATCAATGCCTAGGAAAATCTGAATGGAGACATATTTTTTCTGACAAACATGATGGTGTCTCCTTTTATACATGTGGTGAAAACATTAACGAACCCGCTGAAATTCTTTTTTGGGATTTTCAGTGGCTTATCTAGATCCCTCACACACATGTATATTGTAAAGCAGGATATTGGATGACTTTATTGCAAAACCTGTTGATCCATCTAATGATTCTGCTTGACTTTATGCTTTTGAACGAGTTATTGGGATTAACCTCCTAGTCTGACGGAGGATGATTTTTAATAGTTTTCCTAGAATGATATCCCATTAGGATTTGCTTTGATCAGTCGATTTAGTTGTGAAGTAATCCATCTCCAAAAGCTAATCTTGTCATGAAATATATTCCTCAGGTGATATCTCTCTTTCTCACTCCCTTTATTTTGTCATTGCTCTCATATGTTGCATTCATTATATATTTTCTAACATTGAGGACAATGTAAAGTTTTGGTTGAGGGGTGATCGATCCCTTAGATGAATCCACTAGCTTTTGTGACATTTCGAGCAAAGATGTAGAAATTTTTTGACTTTTCTAAAATTCAAAACTCTTTTGAAAAACTTTAGTTCTATGCATTCGAGATGATATAAGTATAAGAAAAGGAGACACGAAGTGAGTGAGGTTGCAAGCTTTGAACTTCTCTTAATATATAATGGTTTTATATGTGAATTCTCCTATTTTTATGATTGATAGAAAATTTGAATACTTTTACACCTAGCTCACATTACACGATTCTCATGATTTGAAAGGATTATGTGATTTGTGGATTAGCTAGACTTTGATTTAAGGTGTTGAGAAACCAAGCTGGGGTACTTTGTCCATCCTTGTCCATGGAAAAATAACGAAAGATATGGATTTTTAAAAATTCTTTCTAATGTAAAAGAAAAAGGAAAGGAAGGATGAAAATCGGGAATGATGGAGAAAATGGTGGAAAATTCTGAAAAGGGCTACCTATTTACCAACCGGGGGATGGTCTACCCGTAACCAAAGCCGGAAATGGGACATAGTGTGAAAATCATCGGAAGGACGGTAAGGCAAATTCCTATCATAGGCTTGTTGTTGCTCTATACATCTTGAGATCTATAGTTTAGTTGATCTATGAAGAAGATAATCCCGAAAACTCATGTGATGAACTTTCACTATGCACACTAGGTTGAACTTGTTCGAATTCTTCTATTTATCAATCAATCAGCGGGAATTTCATATGGACACTCATTATGTTTTGAGAATACATAGTTTCAACCTCTATCACCTAATTTTTCTGACTTTTACACTTGTGTGTCTTGGGATGTATAGAAGAATAATCTCTAAAGGAGAGTTGGGTTTTGGAGAATGAAACTTGTTTCACTCATGTTTTGCTCGGGACTAGCAAAATGCTAGTTGGGGGGTGTCTTGAGCTCTTAATTATGCATATTCTAGCCCCAATTCATCACTCATTATGCATGGTTTCATGATTTAAAGACTAATCTAATGCATGGATTTGTGATTGTAGGAATAAGAGAGAGAATTGATTAATTGAAGACTTAAAGATATTATTTACAAGCATTAAAGATCACAAGATCAAGCATGAAATGATGGAAGAAAGAAGTTAAAGGAGAGAAGAAAGAAGACAGGAAAATACACTCAAGACCGGTCGTCCGACCGGTCGTCCATAGCCCAAGACCGGTCCGACTACTCAACAGAAGAGGCCACATTGCCAAACTTCACTGGACTAGTTAAGATCGGTCGAACGACCGGTCGTTCACCACTCAGACTGGTCGTCCGACCGGTTGGGCGTTCAACAGAGGAAGATGAAAACTCTCTGGACAGATTTTGCGATTTTGAGACCAGTCGTGCGACCGGTAGAGCTGGACATGAACTAAGTTTAACCGTCTGGATCGACTCGGATCGACTCGGTAAAACCATGTTCGAACAGAAGTCTTATTGTTCAAACTTTGTTCGAACACACATGGTGTGTTCGAAAAAAAATTCAATTCAATTTCAAACACAGTCCTGTTCGACTCGACTCAAACTCGAACTCGACTCGAATATTGATCGACGCAACTCGACTCGTTCGTTCGACTTGATTATATATATATATATATATATATATATATATATATATATATATATATATATATATATATGAGAGAGAGAGAGAGAGAGAGAAGAAGAAGAAGAAGAAGAAGAAGAAGGGTGGATGACAAATAAATGTGACTGTGAGCCCAGGAAGTTTTCAATGGTGGACATCATTCTCCTCACTGTTTCCTGTGGTGTGGTCCATTTGAGTTTTGTATCTGCCTCATTTCTTATTTAATGCCTTAAAAAAGCTGTACAAATGGATGGACGGAGTGGATAAGACAAATACATCATGGTGGGACACACAGAACGAAAAAATCGGTATTTACTATTCAGTAGTAGAAAAAATATTTTCAAGCGAAAAAAGTGAAATTGATCAAACTTGTTCGAACTCGTAAAAATTGTTCAAAATCCATATGTTCGAACATGTTCGAACATGATTGGGCTAGACCAAATTGAGTTCGAACAGAGCCATCTTGTTCGAATGTTTGTTCAAACATTGTTCGAACACACCCACTCAAGCAGTTGAACAATCCGATCTGGTCCATGTTCGACTTGGATCGGATTGTTGTCCACCTCTAGCGAGAGGTCGTCAGTGTAACAGAGCTTGTCCATGAAGCTCTGATTTTCTCTGCGCAATTGCGCAATTCCTTGCGCAATCGGGAATCTTCCGTGCCAATCTATAAAAAGGGCTTCTCCTCTTCATACCGAGGCATGTTAGGACGTGGGGATCATCAAGGAGGCTTAGGAGACGGATTCTACTTCAAGTTTTCTTAGTTTTTCTTCCAGTTTTAGTAGTTTTTATGTTTTTAAGGCTTTTAGTTCAAGGATGTTAGAGATGAATTAAAACCTCTTAGCTAGGGCTAAGAGGTGAAGCTTTTGATTTGTTTTTTTATGGATTGATGCAACCTAGGTTTCCTTTTTATATTTTACTTGAAGAATTTTAGTTTAATATGAGTTTGAATCAAGTGCTAGTTCAGTTTTACTTTGATCTCTTGATGACTCTGGGCTCATGTGATTCTTAGTGATTCTAAACTTAGTAACTTATCTTTTGAGCATTGGTTATGCTTGTGTAGTTCATTGATCTATCATTGACTCCAGGCATGGTAGACCCTTTGATTGCGTTGTGTACAATGGCCCGATCTTCATGTGGGAACTCATTCAACTAAAGTTCTTATCTTTTGTTATAATCTAAAATAGTTGTTTGTTGTTTGATTTAAATAGAGTTCTAATCATTGGTTATAATCAAGTCTAGTGATAGGATTTGATGAAAGCTATGGTTGTGAATCTCAACTAGATTGGAAAGAGGCTTGGCTTATACAATTGAGTGTGCCCAATGTTAATGTCAGATTTTGTAACGAGATCCTCCGGCTTTTCTCCTTCGCTCCAGGAGGGATTTCCACCACCAGACCTGAAGCAAGACAGCGAATAAGGGTGGCTGGGGACCAGCCGTTAGCCCTCCGACGCTTAAGTTAGGCCACAGAAGAGAAGCCAAGCAAAACGGGACCAAGATTGAATGATGAGTACGTACCTCCTCTTCAAGGGAGCCATCCCCTTATATAGATCTGAAACAATCCAATCTGTTACGTGAGATGTCGAAATCCCGTTGATGTCGCATACGATACTGAGAATCCGCTGATTTCATGGGATAAGATCCTATCTTTTTAGTCAGATCCAACCCAATGATTTATTCCAACAATCACGCCCCTAGATGGTAATCCCTTGAAATCCGGCTGGATCCGGCCGGAAGCCATAGTTGGAGTCATAGCCTCCGAAAAGGAAGGAGACGCCCGTAGCTGGGAGTCATGGCCTCCGAAAAGGAAGGAGACGCCCGTAGCTGGGAGTCATGGCCTCCGAAAAGGAAGGAGACGCCCGTAGCTGGGAGTCATGGCCTCCGAAAAGGAAGGAGACGCCCGTAGTAAAGCTGCTCGCAGGTTAAAATGTGGTCGCGAGTCCAAGTACATATTTTGGGTGTAATGTCTTTCAACGACTTGTGAGAAGGTCTGCTCGCGGATCAAGCTTTGCCGTATTTGACTATCGGTTATGAAGACTCGGGACTTGCGAATAGCTGCTCCGTATTTTTCAATCTATGACTCTTGATCAGGTGATCTCGAGAGTCGAATGGACGTCCCGCACCTATCAAACATTCGACTCTCGATCAGCTAATCTCGAGAGTCGAATGGACGTCTCGTACCTATCCAACATTCGACTCTCGATCAGATAATCTCGAGAGTCGAATGGACGTTCTGGGCATTTCCGCGTGAAATCTTATCTCCATCATTTTGCCTATAACAGATGCCCCCCAAGTCCTTGCCGCCAAGAATTCTTAAGGAAAGGACTTAGCTCACTATCACATGAAACCGCTCGCTACCTTCATCGAGAACGACACCCCTCATGATGGGCTGAAATTAATGAGCGCCAGCTTTCCGCAGCCTTTTCGCTGATGGAAAATGAAGGGGCGCTCGCCACGTGTTTGAGGAGTTAATGGGCGTGCCTGCTCGAGCGTTGTGTCCAACGAGGGACTGCCACGTGCCATCAGATACGGCGGAATGATTGCCTATAAATATACGGAGTCCGCCATTTCTTTGATTTTCTACAGAAGTTTTTTCGAAAGAATCCTGCGACCCTTTCTTTCCATTCTTCTTCCTCTTCCGGTGCTCAATCTTTCTTTTTCTCGGTATACTTCCTTTTTCTTCTTCTTTTATTTTCATCTCCCCATGGCTGGGAACTCTGACGAGACTACTGTCCCCCTTGGCGATGCCACTCCGGAGTCCTCTGCCTCCAGCAGTGCAAGGGTTTCGGCGGGGAGATACACAGCAGCCGGATATCCTTCCGTTTTATCGGAGGACCGGCTGGCTGAGCTACGGGAGAGATACCAAATCCCTGACTCTGTAACTCTCCGCTTGCCCGGAGGTGGAGAAACACCCGACTCCCCCCCCAGGATGCGTAGCATTTTACGAGTACCAGCTCATCTTGGGGGTACGCCTTCCCCTCCATCCCTTTGTTCGCGATGTATTACGGTGTTACAAGATTGCCCCTGGGCAACTCATTGTGAACGGGTGGAGGGTGGTTTTGGGCTCCTTTGCCCTTTGGGCTCAGGCTGGCAACGGGGAACTCACGGCGGAGGAGTTCCTCCGTATGTTCCGCCTGAAGAAAGCTCCATCCAACGAAGGCTGGTATTATTTATGTTACTGGCACCGGGATAACTTCGTGTTGGGTAAGCCCTCCTCGAACTATCCCGGCTGGAGGAAGCGGTGGTTCTATGCTTCCGGGAGCTGGGAGTCTGCCTCCTCCAGGGGTCCAGGAGTGACCCGATTTTTCTGTGAAGGTAGACATAATCCCGTATTGTGCAGTTTCCTTAGAATAATTTTTAGGGTTTTGCTTCGTTTGACCATTATTTGTGCTCGCAGGTATCCCGGCATTGCGGAAACCGAATTTGAAGGGTGGGATCAACGAGAAGATCGTCAGAGTGTATAAGGTGCCTGTCGGAGATAGGCATATCGAGGCTTGCTTATCTCCTTCGCGACTTGCAGCAGCAGGCCTCATATCCAGGAGAGAAGTCGAAATGACGAAGGCTGGAGAGAAGAGAGGCCTACTGCCCCGTCTGAAGGGCACAGGTTCCAAAAGGCAGAAGAGAACCCCTGCCGAACCGTCTCAATCTTCCATCCGCGCGGGCAGCGATCAGCCTGCCCTTCCCGCGAGCATGGCGGGGGGCCCCAGCTGGGCCTACTATCCCTTCACTGGTGGTCGCACCTGGGCCACCAGTGATCAACATTGCAGACAATTCCCCAGATGGGGTGGGGTCCAGCTGCCCCCCAGCTGAAGAGGCTCGAGAGCAGGTAGAGCCTCAAGAGCCAACTCCTGCTCGGGAACTGGTCCCAGCTGCCGAGCAGGGACCTGCTCGCGAGTCCATGCCTCCACCTCGCGAGCATACCGGTTTGGTCGTTGCCCAACCGTCTGGGAGCGGGACGTACTCGATTCCACGCCACCTCCACCCTGTGTGTAAGTTCTTGTTCGAGAACGTCCCGCCTCACGCCTTCGGCTCTCTCCCCGAGCCAAGCCCTGAGAACCTTATCCTTGAAGCGGGGATGAGGATGGTTCAGGTAAGACTTTGTCAAGATCTGTTTCGACCTGTTGATACGTTCCAGAAATCTTATATTTTTCATCTCTTTGCAGGGTTTAGATCTTATTCTGCGAACGAGGCGTGATATCGTTGCCGCCCGTCGCACGATAGAGGAGGCTGAGGGAAAGAGGACTGCCTTGGAAAAGGCAGTTCAAGGAAGAGATCAACTGCTCAAGGCTCGTGAGGCAGTGATCTCGAAGAGAGATGAGGAGAAAAAGATCCTCATTGAGAAGATCCAAGTCCTGACCGACAGGTATCAGGCCTTAGACTCAGACTACGTGAAGCTCACGGGTCTGAAGGAGAAGGCAGAGAGAGAGAGGGAGATCTTCCGACAGGACAAGATCTCATTAGAGGAGCAATTCGCGGGAGCCAGGTCGCAGCTCAAGGAGGCCTACGACAACCTGACTAGGGAGCGCACCGCTCTTGCGCAGCTTAAGGACGACTCGATCCACTGGGACGAGGAGAGAGTCGCCCTTGTAAAAATGCTCTCGGAGGAAGGTACTCGGGCAGTTTTCGAGTTCCGGACTTCGCAGCTGTATGACGATGAACGATATGAGTCATATGATGCTGGTCGAGACTTTGCACTGAGAGTAGTGCAACGAATGATCCCATCCTTCGATATGGGGGAATTCGGTCGAGTCGCGACCATCATAGCTGCAGAAGAGCAAGCTGCTGCCGAGAACGAGGTGACCGAAGCCAAGCAGGCTGGAGGGGCTCCTGAAATGGGCCCTGAAGTCGAGAGCGTGGCTCCTCCTAGCGATTGATTTCCTTTTATTTTCTTTTATACAAATGTATATGTAATCATCTGATTATTAATGAAAAGATGTTTTTGGAAGTGTCGCTGTTTCGTTGCTGTTCGCCCTTCATCTTTTATTTTTTGCTTGTTAATCTTGAATGGATTCGTCAGAGATGTGACCCTTTAATTCGAGCATGAGCTAAGCTGCTCGCGATCAGGATGTGACCCCGTTCGCTGCCCTAATTTGGGCACGAGCTGTGGTGCTCGCATTTTGGAGTGCGATTCCTCCTCTCACCAATCGCGAGTAACTAACTCATGAAAAAATGAATTAGACTCAATCCGGGGGTCGTGAGACCATGTCCGCGTTGAGATAGACTGATCTATCGATTGAGATTTTGATTCTACCAAGGGTAGAAGATTGGTCAAGAGATGGTATTCATTCTCTTCGGGGCTGTTCAGGTCCATGAGAATGGAGAAGCGACCAACTAGTAATGATTTCAATCCTACCAAAGGTAGGCAATTGGCCAAGAGGACGTGTAAGCACTCTTCAGGGCTATTCCGGTCCATATAAATGGAGTAGCGGCCAAAAGATATCTTCCACTTTATTCATAAGATGTTATGATAAACTACATCGAATCTAGGGGTAGTATCTTAGCAAATGCTCCACGTGCCAAGGGCGACGTACAGGCTTCCCTTGCATGTCTTCAAGATAATAAGTACCGGGTCGCACAACCCTAATAACCCGATACGGGCCTTCCCAATTCGGATCTAATGAACGAACAGGAATTCCAAGATTTCGCCTTAGAACCAAATCTCCGAACTGGAAAGATCTAGGTCGAACCTTTGCATTCCGATAACGAGCAATACGTTGTTGATATGCCGCCACTCGTACTTGGGAAGCATTTCTTCGCTCTTCCAAGAGATCGAGATGAAGTCGGATATTTTCCTGATTGCTCGCGGGATCATACTGTTCGATCCGATATGAGGGCACTTGAATTTCCACTGGTACCACTGCGTCAACACCAAATGCTAAGGAGAAAGGAGTTTCACCTGTCGATGTACAAGCCGTGGTTCTATAGGCCCATAACACTTCTGGCAGAAGTTCTGGCCACATCCCTTTACATTCACTTAGCTTGGTCTTTAAATGATGCTTTATAATTTTATTCACTGCCTCGACCTGCCCATTCGCCTGTGGATGATATGGAGAAGTGCGGAGATTACGTATCTTCCATTTGTCGCAAAATTCATCAAAGGCTGCGTTGTCGAACTGCGTTCCGTTATCGGTAATTATGGTATGAGGAAGTCCGAAGCGACATATAATATTTCTCCACATAAACTTAGTAGTTTGTTTTTCAGTAATTTTGGCTAATGGTTCTGCCTCGGCCCATTTGGTGAAATAATCAACCGCCACGATCGCGAACCTATTCTGTCCCTTTCCCATAGGTAAGGGACCGATGATATCGATCCCCCACTGAGCAAAAGGCCAAGGGCTGTCGACTGGGGTCATCCGCTCAGACGGTACACGAGGTATAGGTTGATATCGTTGACACTTGTCACATTTTTTAGAAAATTCTATGGCGTCTGCTTTCATAGTAGGCCAATAATATCCTTGCCTCATCGCTTTATATGCTAGAGATCGCCCCCTGGGATGATTACCACATGCCCCCTGGTGTACTTCATCTAGAACACGATGTGCTTCTTCTGGGTGAAGACACCTCAAATAAGGCAAGGAGAAGCTTTTTCGCAACAAGATTCCATCTTGTAAGGTGTACCTGGCAGCTCGAAGCTGAATTTGTCTTGCAGCTTTCTTATTTTCTGGTAGGTATCCATCTCTGAGATAAAGGATGATAGGATCCATCCAGCATGGAGACGATTGTACCGATATAACTTGCTCGGGAGTCACTTGATCGATACTCAAATGTTGACGGTGCTCGATGGGGATCGAATGCGATAGTTCTGATTCTGGTGCAGAAGCGAGTTTTGCCAAGGAATCGGCCAGTTGGTTCTGCTCGCGAGGGATATGGAATATTTTGTAAGTCTTCAGTTTGGCGAGCAGGATGAGGACACGAGACTTGTATAAGGCCATTCTTTCTTCTTTGGTTTCGAATTCGCCAAGAACTTGGTTGACAATGAGCTGGGAGTCGCTATGAATTATCAAATTCTGGACGGCGAGGACAACAGCTAGCTCGAGGCCAACAATAAGGGCCTCATATTCTGCTTCATTATTGGAGACACGTGATTCAAAACGCAGAGCGTATTGAAAATGCGACCCGTCTGGAGCCACTAAAATCAGGCCCGCCCCACTGCCACTGGCCCGTGACGACCCGTCCACAAAGAGCGACCAAGAAGTCTGGTCGCTTGTCATGACGCTATCTTCAGAAGAATATGTAAATTCGGCGATGAAGTCAGCCACGGCCTGGCCCTTTACTGCGGTCCTAGGACAGAATGAAATATCATGCTCGCTGATCTCGACCGCCCATTTAGTTAAGCGCCCGGAAGCCTCAGGCTTTTGAAGGACTTGACGTAGTGGATGATTTGTTGGTACTAAAATAGCATGGGCTTGAAAGTATGGTCGCAGTTTTCGAGCTGCCGTGATTAAGGCTAGGGCCAGTTTCTCCAAATCAGAATACCTAGTTTCTGCATCAACCATTGCTCGACTGATATAATAAACGGGCCTTTGCACCCCGGAATCTTCTCTTATTAAAGCGGCACTAACGGCCGTGGAAGACACAGATAAATAAAGAATGAGTTGCTCATGTGCCACAGGTTTAGATAAAATGGGGGGAGCGCTCATATATTGCTTTAGTTGTTGAAAAGCTTCTTCACATTGAGGTGTCCACTTCCAATCAGACTTGCCGTTGCACGAAGGAGTTTGAAGAAGGGCAGGCACTTGTCGGATGCTCGCGAGATGAACCTGTTCAATGATGCGATGCGACCAGCTAGACGCTGAACGTCCTTCAGAGTCACTGGGGATTTCATCTCTAGCAATGCTTTAATCTTTTTGGGATTCGCCTCAATTCCACGTTGGCCAACCATGAACCCAAGAAATTTCCCTGCAGATACTCCAAACGCACATTTTTCTGGATTTAATTTCATCTGATACTTCCTCATCAGATCAAAGGCTTCTCGAAGATCAGGAATGTGGTCATCTTCATCGATGCTTTTCACAAGCATATCGTCAACATAAACTTCCATGTTCCTACCGATTTGAGCAGCGAATATTTTGTTGACAAGACGCTGATAAGTGGCCCCTGCATTTTTGAGACCAAACAGCATTACCTGGTAGCAATATAGTCCTCGATCTGTGATGAAGGCAGTATGTTGGCCATCAGGTGGATGCATCATAATCTGGTTGTAACCAGAGTAAGCATCCATAAAACTGAGGAGGGCGTGTCCAGCTGTCGAGTCGACCAACTGGTCGATTCGTGGTGTCGGGAAGCTATCTTTGGGACATGCTTTGTTTAAGTCTGAATAATCGACGCACATCCTCCATTTGCCATTAGCTTTCCGGACGAGAACTACGTTGGCGACCCACTGTGGGTAGTCAACTTCTTTTATGAAATTTGCCGCGAGCAGCTTCTCAACTTCAGTTTTGATCGCCATTTGTCTTTCTGCAGTGAAGGCACGTCGACGCTGATGTACGGGTTTATGCTTCGGGTCAATGTTGAGACGATGTACGATGACATCAGGATCGATGCCCGGCATATCTTTATGAGACCAAGCAAACACGTCCTGGTATTCAGTGAGGAAACGGATCAAATCTTCGCGGTGGATACTGTTTAAGGAGGAACCGATATACACGATCTTAGACTGGTCGTCTTCGGTCAAGCGAATCGCCACTGTTTCCTCCCCTGGAGTTCCTGATTTCAGAGCACTTTCCCTTGGATCCAACGCGGTGGCGAGAACGTCGGATGATCCTTGAACTATTTCCATGACAGGTGTCGCTTGAGCCTTCTTTCGATCTTGGAGGGCTATCTGGTAACAGGACCGTGCCTCCTGCTGACTTCCTCGCACGACCCCTATGCCATTTGGGGTCGGAAATTTAACGCATAAATATGAAGGGTGCAAGGCCGCTCCAACCTTAGTTAGAGACGGTCTCCCCAAGATGGCGTTATATGCTGATTTTCGATCCACGACGAGGAAGCTTACGAAGACGGTGGTCTTCGCTGGACTCTCCCCAAAGGTGACTGGGAGATCGATACTTCCTTCAGGTGTCACCACTTCTCCTCCAAAGCCGACAAGAGGGGTCGATACTGGCTTGAGGAGGTTTCTGGCAAGTGCCATCTTGTCGAAAGCCTCCAAATACAGAATATCGGCCGAGCTACCTGTATCCACCATAATTCGATGAGTCAGATAATTTGATACCTTCAGTGTGACTACGATGGAATCTTCATGAGGGAAATGAATTCCCGCTGCATCTTCGAGGGTGAAAGAAATTGGGGGAGGGCTAGCCTTCAAAGAGTTGGACGTTTGTTCCAGCCAATAGATCTGCTGGGGTTCTTTGGACGCCTTTCGGGCGTATGCCTTTCTTGAAGCTTGAGAGTCACCCCCGCAAGCTGGACCCCCGACGATAGTGCGAATTTCTCCTGTGGGCTCAGCATCCTCTTGGTCTGTTTGATGATGAGACGGTTCCTTTTGGCGAGATGAGGTCTTCGCCCTTTCTGGTGACCTATTTTTACGAGCAACATAATCCTGGAGATGGCCTTTTCGAATAAGAGCTTCGATATGGTCTCGTAGGGAGATACAGTCCTGGGTCCTATGCCCGTGATCTTTGTGGAAGTAACAGAACTTACTCTTATCTCTCTTCTCGGGATCGGATTTAATCTTTGCAGGCCACTTCACATATGGCTTGTGTTTTATCTCCATTAGAACCTTTTCAGGAGACCGATTAAGAGGAGTGTAATTATGATATTTACCAGAGTAAGGCTTCCTGGGAGAACGATCGCGCTGATCGCGATGGTATTTTTTATCTGTAGAAGTTCCTTCTGGCTTGCGTTTCTTACTTTGTACTCCATGGCGTGTCAATGCGACTTCTTCTGCATTGATATATTTCTGAGCTTTGGCTTGGAATTCCGCCATAGTTTTCGGCGGGCTCTTATCTAAGGCAAACCTAAATTTCTCGCTCGTTATTCCAGCAATGAGGGCTGTGAGACCCTTTTCTTCAGTGTAACCCTCGGTTTGAACGGCTTTGGCAGTGAACCGTACTGTGAACTCTTTTATTGTCTCCCCATGTTGCTGTTTCAGATTCATCAGATGGGAGGCTGGCTTTTTAATGCGAATACTTCCCATGAATTGAGAAAGAAATATCTCCGATAATTGGGAAAAGGAACTGATGGAAAGTGGCTTTAACCCCCGAAACCACGTACGAGCCGCTTCCTTCAATGTAAGGGGAAAAGCCCTACACATGATTTCTGAACCATGTCCCTCCAACTCCATGAGGGACCTATATGTTTCCAGATGTTCCAGAGGATCGCCAATGCCTGTATACGGAGCGATAACAGGCGTTCGATACTTTCTGGGCAACGGGGCTTCCATGACCTCGCTTGTGAAGGGAGATTCAGATTGATGTATTGCCGCCATGACAGCAGATGGCCGATTTGCCTGGTATCTCTGCTCCATGACATCAAAACGGTCTTGTATTCTTTTGAGATCTCCTTCCCATGGCAAGGTATAGCTAGACGTTTCGGTGGTGGAGCCTTGCGGTTGAGGTTGTCGAGACGAACTGGAATGTATAGAATGTGGAGACGGCACAGGGGGATGGCCGCCAAGTGGTGGGACCTGTGGTTCATCCATAGAATGCCTGGAAGCAACTGGTATGGGTGGCGGTGGTAACCCTTCGGAGGGTTGTCTTTGCGGTTCAGGGAAGTGCTGATCAAGTCGATTTGACAGTGCCTGAACTCCGGTGTTTAGAGTTAGGAGAGTGTTCCCGAGGAATCGTAGGACATCATCCTGATTTCCAGAGGCCTCCAATAATGGATTTGTTGATGGCATATTTGGGGCTCCTTGAGGGATATCCGTCGGAACAGGTGGGAGGGCAGGTGTGGATTCCGTCTCACCGGGCGGAGGTGGTTCCTGCCTCGAAGTTGAAGGATGAACTGTCTTTTTAGGAGGCATCACCGAAGGATTTTGATCGGTGGTTAACACGATTGATTTTGATGATCAAGTCTTTCCCACAGACGGCGCCAAACTGTTAATGTCAGATTTTGTAACGAGATCCTCTGGCTTTTCTCCTTCGCTCCAGGAGGGATTTCCACCACCAAACCTGAAGCAAGACAGCGAATAAGGGTGGCTGGGGACCAGCCGTTAGCCCTCCGACGCTTAAGTTAGGCCACAGAAGAGAAGCCAAGCAAAACGGGACCAAGATTGAATGATGAGTACGTACCTCCTCTTCAAGGGAGCCATCCCCTTATATAGATCTGAAACAATCCAATCTGTTACGTGAGATGTCGAAATCCCGTTGATGTCGCATACGATACTGAGAATCCGCTGATTTCATGGGATAAGATCCTATCTTTTTAGTCAGATCCAACCCAATGATTTATTCCAACAATCACGCCCCTAGATGGTAATCCCTTGAAATCCGGCTGGATCCGGCCGGAAGCCATAGTTGGAGTCATAGCCTCCGAAAAGGAAGGAGACGCCCGTAGCTGGGAGTCATGGCCTCCGAAAAGGAAGGAGACGCCCGTAGCTGGGAGTCATGGCCTCCGAAAAGGAAGGAGACGCCCGTAGTAAAGCTGCTCGCAGGTTAAAATGTGGTCGCGAGTCCAAGTACATATTTTGGGTGTAATGTCTTTCAACGACTTGTGAGAAGGTCTGCTCGCGGATTGAGCTTTGCCGTATTTGACTATCGGTTATGAAGACTCGGGACTTGCGAATAGCTGCTCCGTATTTTTCAATCTATGACTCTTGATCAGGTGATCTCGAGAGTCGAATGGACGTCCCGCACCTATCAAACATTCGACTCTCGATCAGCTAATCTCGAGAGTCGAATGGACGTCTCGTACCTATCCAACATTCGACTCTCGATCAGATAATCTCGAGAGTCGAATGGACGTTCTGGGCATTTCCGTGTGAAATCTTATCTCCATCATTTTGCCTATAACACCCAAGGCCTGAGCATTGTTGTGGGAATTGAATCAATGAATAAGCAACTGTTTTAGACAATTGTTGATTGAACCGCTCTATATTCCAATCAGATAGAGATATGACTTCGATTCTGATTGAGTTATGAGAGACCTAGTTGTGTTGATGCATTGAAACTTATAAAAAGTGGATCCTTGGCGTTCTAGTGCCTTTTTAGATTGATATTACCTTACACTTTCACTGTTTAAACTCAAATCACTATTTTTCAGCTTTAGTTCTTAATAGGATCTCTATTATAAGTTGTTTTAGATAAATTCTGAGAATACTCATATATAAATCTCTGTGGGAACGATACTCGGTCTTTTCGAATTATTACTACTTCGCAACCCTATAGTTGGGGAGTGAACAAGCTCGTAGATATTTCTTTTCAGTTTTATTTGCTTAATTGTCTGACACAATTTTCTGGAATAGGAATGGTGCCAAAAGCAGTGTCAAAGATCTAAAAAATCCCTTCCTACGTCTTCAAGCATGGGAAGACTTCCAAGCCTCCGAGGAAGAAAATGGCCTCGTTTGAGCCCTCGAGGCAGCAACAACTCCCCTAGTCCTTCGTATGTGGGACTGGGCAACCTATTGATTCGAGCTCCCCTGTTAGGGTCGAGCCGCTGGCGCCGCGACCTCCAGTTGTAAAGGTACCAGAGACTTCTGATGCACGAACTGAGCCGGTTGCGGTGGAGCGTCTTGCAACCTGTGCCAGCTCGTCAGTGTTCGCTCGCCTCAAGTGCAAGGCTATGATGTAGTAATAATTCTCGGTATGACCGAGGTCGATCCACAGGGAAAGAAGTAAACAATTCCAATTGCTCCAATAACTAGAATCCAAGAAGTTTAGGAAAAATAGTTTTTAACATAAAATAGAAAAATCTGAAATTAAGAAGAACTAGAGCATCAAGGATCCACTTATAGTAGTCCAATGCCAATCCATTCATCTAATCATAATACAATTAGAATCAAAGTCTTATCTCTCATCTAATTGGAGGATATAACGCTCAAGCACAAATAGTCCCACTTAAATTTGAAAATCAGATTTCTAGTTCTAATGAAGCACATAGAACTTAAACTTGTAGCCTTCAGAGTAACAACCATGTCAAGAGACTATATCATGCTCAAGGGTTACTACCATTCGAATTCAAACAACCCAATCATGGTAATCTTAGAGAATTGCAAGGAACTCATGTCCGGAGTACACAAACTCTCACAATTCATCTAAAAATCCAAACTTTATTCAAACTAGAAGTTCAAAATCTAAAATTAAGAGAAGGGTACTTGAAATAAAAGAATTAAAGCATTGAAACCAACTACAAATTTCACCTCTAACTCTAGCTAAGAGGTTAACTAAGAAAAAGCATATTAAAATTAGAACTAAAACTAAGAAAAGGAAGAAAAGTTAGCTATAGGAGGCTAGGTAGCCTCCTAGGACTTGAACTCCTTGCTTCCCACGTCCTTGCTTGATTTGGAATAGAAGAGAGCACCTCCTTTTATAATACAGCAAGAGTATAACAACATAACAGATTTTGTTTCGCTTCGTACGGCTTAACCAATGGTCGGATTGCCTTCAAATTTGATTTGTAGCTTTCTTGTAATGTGATATTCCTCATAGATGATTTATATTTCTAAAATTATCTTCTAAATGGGCCCACCAATCAGATCAGCGACTGCCTCTCAAAATCGTGCAATTTGGGTACCTTTAGAACCAGTCATCTTGCTTTCAATGCCCCGGAGTGTACAGAGGTCGGATTGATCTCAAATTTTGAACATTGGTAGAAAACTTCCTCCTCTACATGATAGATAGATTAGATTGTCCAAAACAATTCTTGAATTAGGTACGAAAATTAGAACACTCAGGCCTTTTATAAAATCTGTGCAGTTGGATCTTTCTGGATGGTCCATCTTTCTTCAACCGGTACGATCAAACCACACATCCTTTTGATCTGAAACTTTGTGGTTATTCATATATAGATGTATTCTAGAAGATGGTCAAAGTAGATTCTTCATATCATCAATAATGGGCCACCTGGACCGGCCCAGAGTTGAGTAGGCGGAATCTGGAACTTTCTGGACAGTTCTTATTGTTTTGGCCACCACGGTCAATCCGCAGCTCCGATCGACATGAAACCACTTGGGTTATTTCGGCGTCGAGCTCCTCTTCGACATGGATGTGTTAGATTTCTAAATATCCTTAAGATGACCCCCTAAAAATGGGGCTAAAAATCTAAAAACTGGAATAGCCTGCTGTTTGAAATCTGGAAATCTGAAATTGCATGGCCGACTGGTCTTGACCGATCGGACAGGGCTGGCCAACCCGTCTTGACCGGTCTAGCCTATCTGTTAGGTGTCCAGGGAGTGCAGGCCTGCTTGGATTTTCATCCAAGGCTCCTAAATGTCTCCTTTTGGTCTCCGATTAGGTGAAGTCTGCTCTCATTCCTACAATCACATAACCTGCATTAGATGGACCTTTTAAACATGCAAACCATGCATATAATGTGATGGAATGGCCTATACAATGTATAAATTTGAGGTTCAACAGTCAGGGGTCCCACCACTTCCACGAGCTCGTAGTTCTTCAAGAGCTGCTTCCTCGAGCGATGAGCGGGTCAACATGCCTCCGATTACGGAGAAATTTCTGACTTGGATCGATGGTATAGCCTCGTACGCCCATGTGAATAGCTATATTCCAGAAAACTTGACCACGCTGGCTACTTCTGATCCCGACCAGATGATCGGAGTTGGAATAGAGAGCAGTCTTAGGGTGAGTTACTCTTTATGATTTCTCACGAACCTTTTTGTGATTGTATTGCTGACAATTTTATATTTCTTCAAGGATGCGGCTCTATTGATTATGGTTCATCAAGCTATGGCCGAACGGACTTATCAAATGAAGGAGGCACTCACCGCTGCGTCTTCATGGAAGAAGAAGACTGAGGTTGCAAGATCCGAGCTCAAGAAGGCTCAGTCTGAACTGAAGGTCTCCCAATTCGACCTAGAGATTTCACAAGCCCAGGCTCGGTCTTTTGAAGACATTTTGAAGGAGGCCGAGGTGAAAGTTCGGTTTGCCAAGAATAAGGTAGTCTCTTGAAATCGCCTTGAAGATGGCTGAGGAAGAGAAGAAGAATCTAGCCGGGCTTCTGTAAGACACTCAGTCGAAGTCTCAGGCCGAGCTTGAAAATTTGAGGGCAGAGCTTGAGAAGTTGAACACAGTTTAGGAAGGCCTTTATAATTATGGCTTTCAAGACTGCAGAAATCTTGTCCTTAAGCATTTTCCCGACCTCGACCTTACTCCGATAGACGAGGACGAGGTTGTTGAAGTGGAGGTCGCTTCAACTAAGGCGCAAGCCGGGGCGCCCGAGGTTGATACTGCTGCAGTCGCAACTACTAAAGGGGCGGCTTAGGGTAAAAAACATTTCCTTTTTTTTTTTTATCAATATCCCTTAAGGGATTTTTTATGAATATTTTTGAGCCCTTCTGAGGCATAAAGTAGAAAAATTTTTGAGCCCTTTTGAGGCTTTTACTCTCATCACTTGTTTATGCTTCTGTGATTGTGGTATTATTTTATTCCGTACCTGAACAAATGATATTTGCCAAGGTAATTGGAACAAGTTGGATATTTGACTTGAAGCTCATAGCTATGTCGACCAAAATGATATTAAGCCATCTGTCGTTTTCGACCTTGAGCTCATCTCAAGCTTTAGGCTACCAGTGGCCATGCTTGTTCTATGTAGCATGGTAAATCCGAGCTTACGCTCTTTTGATCGAACTCGGACTCCCTCTGGTAACTTTTGAGTATGATATTTTAAGCGTCGAACTTAGTCCGTAAACATGTTCGACTTCATAAAAATTCTATCTTTATTGAAAATCTCTGGTGTACAGACTTTCACCTTATTCACGTACTTGATTTGATCACGAATAATAAATTTTGAGGTGCTCGGTATTCCACGGATGAGGGAGAGGTCGACTGTTAAGCTCTTAAATGTGTGTATTCTAACCCCATTTCATCACTAACTATGCTTGAAATACATGATTAAAGACCCAACTAATGCATGGTTTTGGGGTTGTAGGAATGAGAGAGAGAATTCATCAATTGAAGGCTTAAAGACGTTGTTTACAAGCATTGAAGATTAAAAGACCAAGCGCCAAAGGGTGGAAGAAAGAAAGAAAAGGAGAGAAGAAGGAAGTGCAGAAAATTACACTGAAGATCGGTCGTCCATAGCCCAGGACCGGTCGTCTGACTGGTCCGAACACTCAACAGGAAGACCCCTGCTGCCAATGTTGCTGGGCCAATCACGACCGGTTGTCCGATCGGTTGTCAGACCGATCGTTGAATTAAAATTTGGGTTCGAATTTTCAAAAAATTCTTTGGACTATTTCTGGCCTTTTACGACTGGTCGTCCACGAGCTCAGACTGGTCGTCTGACCGGTCGTATGCGTAACAGAGCTTCTTCTACAAGCTCCGAAATTTGCTGTGCAAATCGCAGTTTTTGCTGATTTTCTCGAAGTTTCTTCGCATCTAGAGCCTCAAACCTATAAAAGGACTCATCTAGCTCGTTCCTAGAGCATCCTAAAAGAGAATTACCATGGTGGGAGGCGGCGAAAGTCAGATCGGGAGTTCTACAACTCCTCCTAGTCTGTTCTTCTAGTTTTTATATTTTTCTTAGTTGCTTTCATGTTTCCTTGGATCATGAACGGCTAAACCTCTTAGCTAGGGCTAAGAGGTGAAGCTTGTAGTGAATCTATGATGTTTTAATTCGTTTGTTTTGGTTTCAAGTTGGATTGTTAATGAAGAACAATGGTTTGAAGTTTGAATAAAGTTCTAAGTACTCTTTCTTAGTCTTATGATGTCTCATAGATGTTTAGAAGAATTGCTTGAATTCTTAATTATTTTGAATGGTTCTAGACTTGTACACTCTGAGGAATCGGATTCAATACGCTCTAGACCTTGGATTCTCATATGGGAACTTCATGCTAAGAGTTCTACTTTCCTGAAATTTCTGCTTATGTGTGATTGTGTATGTGATTTGAATGAAGTTCAAATCATGATCTAGTTATGCTTTGTGATAGAGTTTAATGATGATTATGATGATTGTGATCTTAATCTATTGGAACTAGGATTGACTTATGCAATTGAGTGTGCTCAAGTCCTAACTTGAATTGAGGGAATCATGTACATGAATCACACAAATGACAGATTGTTTGTTTTAATTGCTCTATCATCCGGCTAGATAGGATTTAATTTCGATTCTAGTTGAGTAAGTGAGAAACCACAGTAAATTAAGCATCAAGGATTGCTACAAGTGGATCGTTGAACCCCAAGTGCTCTTTTACATTGTTTACTTTCACTTTTAGTTCAAAATATTTCTCTACATTCAATTCCAAAATCCTGTTTAGTTAGTTCTCAATTAGAAACCATTGGAAGTATTTTGCGAGTTCCTACACAAGTCCCTATGAATCGACCTTAGTCTTACCGAGATTATTACAACATTGCAACCCTACACTTGGGGAAGCGAACAAGTTTTTGGCGCCGTTGCCGGAGACTTTGACGGTTTTTCACAAAATTTCTGAAAATAGTTTCTATTTGAGATTTTTGGGAGTCATTTACTAACTTAGTTTGTTTGCTTTATTTTGTTTTTACAAGAATTCTAGGAGTCAAAGTAGTCACTTCAAATCAGGTTTTTCTGACCCTTTTTCTTTTATTTTTCTGAGATTTGCATGCCACATTGGGTTCGGGATTCTAATAACCGACTCATTAGTGAAGGGGGAATTGTTGAAGGGATTGATAGGGAGCCATGTGCTAAGAAACGTTGATTGTCCAATTTTGTCTGAAAGTATGGCTGGAAATCAACCTAACCCTATGGCCAATCAAAATCTAGGCTAAACTGAAACGGGAGAGAATGAGGTTGAGAATGTTCCCTGACCTAGAACACTATGTGATTACTTGCAACCTGCAAGAGCGAGCAATCCCTCATGCATAGTTTTTCCACATAATGCAGGGAACATAGATCTTAAACCGGGAGTAATCCAACTCCTTCCCAAATTCCATGGACTAGACAGTGAAAGTGCCTATCAACATCTTAAGGAATTTAATGAGGTGATAGCCACAATGCACTTTGCAAATGTAACTGATGATGTGGTGAGACTCAAATTATTTCCTTTTTCCCTTAAAGAGAAAACTAAGGCTTGGCTTCATGCATTAAGGCCAAGATCAATTGGCACATGGACTGAGATGACTAGGGAGTTCATTAAAAAGTTCTTCCCTACTCACAAAATGATCATGTTGAGGTGCCTTATCATGAATTTTGCTCAAAAAGAGGATGAGACCTTCTTCCAATGTTGGGAGAGGTTCAAGGACTTGTTAAATGCTTGCCCACATCATGGCTACGAAATTTGCGGGTAATAAGCTTTTTCTATGAAGGACTGACTTCACCCATGCGTCAATTCGTAGAGATGATCTGTAATGGAGAATTCATGAATAAGGAAGCCGAGGAAGCATGAGACTATTTTGATGAATTGACCGAGAATGCACAGTCTTGGGATACATCTAAACCAACAAATCTCAAGACAAGCCGACAAAAGGAAAAAGGAGGAATTTATGTCATCTCAAAAGAAGATAACATAAGTGCACGTTGTTGAACCTCCAATTTATACGTTGCATTGCCCACTACATGACATGTTATGCATGGTTTTCATAATTTAAAGACTAATCAAATACATGTTTTGTGGTTGTAGGAATGAGAGTTACTTTACCCAATTGATGACCAAAAGAGCTGATTTAGAACCTTGGATGAAGACCCAAGGAGGGCTGAAGGAAGAAGGAAGCAAAGAAGGAAGCAAAGAAAGAAGAAAATAGAAGAAAGAAAGGAAGAAAACAAGAAGAAAAAGAGACCGACCGGTCTTGACCGGTCGGCCATGCTTGCTGGAGTAATGCCAAAGAGGGCCTGACCGGTCGTGACCGGTCGGCCAGCCCTGTCCGACCGGTCATGACCGGTCGGCCATGCAAGTTTCAGATTCCAGATTCTAAAACAGCAATGTATTCCCGCACCTGGTTTTTTGGACCAGTTTTCTGAAGCCATCTTGATGATATTTGGAAATCCAACACATCCATGTCGAAGAGGAGCTCGACACCGAACTAACCCAAGTGGTTTCGTGTCGATCGGAGCTACGGATTGACCGTGGTGGCCAAAACAATACGAACTGTCCAGAAAGTTCCAGATTTCGCTGTTCAACTCTGGGCCGGTCCAGAGGACTCATCATTGATGATATGAAGAATCTACTTTGACCATCTTTTAGAACACATCCATATATGAATAACCACAAAAGTTTCAGATCAAAAGGATGTGTGGTTTGATCGTACCGGTTGAAGAAAGATGGACCATCCAGAAAGATCCAACTGCGCAGAGTTTATAAAAGCCCTAAGTGTTCTAATTTTCGGACCACATTTTGGGATTGTTTTGGACAATCTAATCCTTCTATCATGTAGAGGATGAAGTTTTCTACCAATTTTTAAAATTTGATATCAATCCAACCTCTGTACACTCCAGGGCGTTGAAAGCAAGATGACTGGTTCTGAAGGTACCCAAAGTGCGCGATTTTGAGAGGCGGTCGGTGATGTGATTGGTGGGCCCATTCAGAGGATAATCTTGGAAATCTAAATCATCTATGAGGAAGATCACATTACAAGGAAGCTACAAACCAAATTTGAAGGCAATCCGACCATTGGTTAAGCCATACCAAGCGAAACAAATTCTGCTATGTTGCTGTACTATTGCTGTACTATAAAAGGAGGTGCTCTCTTCTATTCTAAATCAACCAAGGACGTGGGAAGCAAGGAGTTCAAGTCCCAGGAGGCTACCTAGCCTCCTCCAGCTAGTTTTTCTTTCTTTTTCTTCCATTTCTTAGTTCTAGTTCTAGTTTTAATATGCTTTTCCTTAGCTAACCTCTTAGCTAGAGCTAGAGGTGAAATTTGTAGTTGGTTCCAATGCTTTAATTCTTTTATTTCAAGTACCCTTTTTTTAATTTTGGATTTTGAAGTTCTAGTTTGAATAAAGTTTGATTTTTTAGAAGTTTTGTGAGAGTTTGTGTGCTCAGGACATGAGTTCCTTGCAATTCTCTAAGATTACCATGATTGGGTTGTTTGAATTCGAATTGTAGTAACCCTTGAGCATGCCATAGTCCATAGGCATGGCTGTTACTCTGAAGATTACAAGTTCAAGTTCTATGTGCTCCATTAGAACTAGAAATCTGATTTCCAAATTTAAGTGGGATTGTTTGTGCTTGAATGTTATATATTCCAATTAGATGAGAGATAGGACTTTGATTCTAATTGTGTTGTACTTGGATGAATGGATTGGCATTGGACTACTACAAGTGGATCCTTGATGCTCTAGTTCTTCTTAATTTCAGATTTTCCTATTTTATGTGAAAAACTACTTTCTTAAACTTCTTAGATTCTAGTTATTAGAGTAGTTGGAATTGTTTACTTCTTTCCCCGTGGATCGACCTCGGTCTTACCGAGATTTATTACTACATCGCAGCCTTACACTTGAGGCGAGCGAACACAAGTGTGGCTAGCCTCACAAGAAAAGTCGAGGCTATGGAATTGAAGAAATGAGAGACGATTAACTCAAAGGACATTGAAATTGTTTGTTGAATTTGTGCCAGGAATCAACATGCAACATAGGATTGTCCCACAATTTCTGCATTCTAGGAAATCTTATAAGAACAATCAAATGCTATAAACAGTTATCAACGGCCATTTAGTGCTCCAAACTCAAACACGTATAACTCTAGTTAGAAGAACCATCTCAACTTCAGTTAGAGGAATGGACCAATTGCGAATGCAAACAACACCCCCCAAGCTCAACCTTTACTAAGTCCATCTCTAGTAATCACACCAAAAGCTACGTTAGAGGAGATGTTGGGTGCATTCGTATTAGTTCAAGCTGAAGATAGCAAGACTAATTCTCTAAAAATTGATGGGTTCATTGTTCGCTTCTCCAAGTGTAGGGTTGCGATGTAGAATTAATCTTGCTAAGACCGAGGTCGTTCCATAGGGATTTGTGTAGGAACTCACAAAATACTTTCAATGGTTTCTAATTGAGAATTAACTAACAGGATTTTGTAATTGAATGTAGAGAAATATTTTATACTAAAACTGAATGTAATCAATAATAAAGAGCACTAGGGGTTCATGGATCCACTCGTAATAATCCTTGATGCTTAATTCGCTGTGGTTTCTCACTTACTCAACTAGAATCGAAATTAAATCCTATCTAGCCAGATGATAGAGCAGTTAAAACAAACAATCTGTCATATGTGTGATTCATGTACATGATTCCCTCAATTCAAGTTAGGACTTGAGCACACTTAATTTCATAGGTCAATCCTAGTTCCAATAGATTAAGATCATAACCATAATAATCATCAAACCTTATCATAAAGCTTAGCTAGATCATGACTTGAACTTCATTCAAATCACATACACAATCACACATAAGCAGAAATTCCAGAAAAGTAGAACTCTTGGCATGAATTTCCCACATGAGAATCCAAGGTCTAGAGCGTATTGTTTCCAATTCCTCGAAGCATACAAGTCTAGATCCATGCAAAACAATTAAGAACTAAAGCAATTCTTCCAAACATCCATGAGCCATCATAAGATTAAGAAAAACTACTTAGAACTTTATTCAAACTTCAAACTATTGTTCTTCACTAATAATCCAACTTGAAACCAAAATAAACGAATTAAAACATCTTAGGTTCACTATAAGCTTCACCTCTTAGCCCTAGCTAAGAGGTTTAACCGTTCATGATCCAAGGAAACATGAAAGCAACTAAAAAAAATATAAAAACAAGAAGAACAAACTAGGAGGAGTTGTAGAACTCCCGATCTGAATTTTGCCGCCTCCCACCGTGGTAAATCTCTTCTAAGATGCCTTAGGAATGAGCTAGAGGAGTCCTTTGATAGGTTTAAGGCCCTAGATGCGAAGAAACTTCGAGAAAATTTGCGCTTTGTGTAGCAAATTTCGGAGCTTATAGAAGAAGCTCTGTTGCGCAGATGACCGATCGGACGACCTGTCTAAGCTCGTGGACGACCGGTCATGATTGGTCCAGCAACGTTGGCAGCAAGGGTCCTCCTGTTGAGTGTTCGGACCGGTCGGATGTTCACTCCCCAAGTGTAGGGTTGCGAAGTAGTAATAATTCGGAAAGACCGAGTATCGTTCCCACAGAGATTTATGTATGGGTATCTTCAGAATTTAACTAAAACAACTAGTAATTAAGACTATATTAAGAACTAAAACTAAACAAACAGTGATTTGAGTTTAAACAGTGAATGGTTAAGGTAAATTCAATCTAAAAAAAATCACTAGAGCACCAAGGATCCACTCTTGATACGTTTCAATGCATTAACACAACTAGGTCTCATATAATTCAATCAGAATCAGATTTCCATCTCTATCCGATCGGAATATAGAGCAATTAATCACAGTTATCTGAAATAGGTGCTTATTAACTGATTTGATTCCCACAACCATGCTCAGGCCTTGGGCACACTCAATTGTATAGGCCAAGCCTCTTTCCAATCTAGTTGAGATTCATAATCATAGACTTCACCAAGTCCTGTCACTAGACTTGATTACAACTCATGATTTGAACTCTAATTAAATCAAAATCAATCACTAAACAACTATTCCAGATTATATACAAAAGATAAGAATTTCAGTTGCATGAGTTCCCACATGAAAATCAGGCCATTGCATACAAGGCAATCAAAGCGTCTACCATGCCCGGAGTCGATGGTAGATCAATGCATTACACAAGCATAAACAATGCTCAATAGCTAAGATACTAAGTTAGGATCACTAAGAATCACACGAGCCCGGAGTCATCAAGAGATCAAAGTAGAAACCAACATAATACTTGAATCAAACTCAATTTGAACTAAAATTCATTCATTAAAGCATAAAAGGAAACCTAGGTTGCATCAATCCATCAAAAACGAATCAAAAGCTTCCCCTCTTAGCTCTAACTAAGAGGGTTTAGTTCATCTCTAACATCCTTGAACTAAAAGCCTCTAAAAACATGAAAAACTACTAAAACAGGAAGAAAACTAAAGATCTGAAGTCGAATCCGTCTCCTGAGCAATCCCCACGTCCTAGCCTCCTTTGGTATGAAGAGAAGACACCCTTTTATAGCTTGGAGGAGTCCAATACGCAAGAGAACTCCAGAAATCGCGTAATTTTACGCACTTGCGCAGAAGAATCCAGAGCCCGATTTAGAAACAGCTTGTTTTGCACATGGCCGACCGGTCATGACCGGTCGGCCTTGAGAATTCCCTTGTCCAGCAGCTATGGCCGACCGGTCATGACCGGTCGGCCTAGGCAGTCCATCAGTCAGCAGCTATGCCCGACCGGTCATGACCGGTCGGGCTGGGCAATCCTTCTATTTTGGCATGTAAATGTGTGGCCGACCGGTCTTGACCGATCAGTCTTGCTTGGCTAACCGGTCAGCCAACCGGTCTTGCCTTCTTCCTTCTCTATTTCTTTCTTTCTTTCTTCTTTTCTCTTCTCTCCTTGCTTTCTTCTCTTTGATCTTCCTTCAATACTTCATCTATTGATCCTCAATGCTCATAAAGAGCTCCACTTAGCTTTCAAATGGTGAACTCTCCATCTTGTTCCTACAATCATAAATCATGTGGTAAGTTGGTCCTTTAAACATGTATATCATGCATAATGAGTGATGAATTGGGGTTAGAATATGCACAATTATGAGCTCAACATCGGACGATCGGTCCTGGGCTATGGACGACCGGTCTTCAATGCAATTTTCTGCACTTCCTTCTTCTCTCCTTTGCTTTCTTTCTTCCACCCTTTGGCGCATGGTCTTTTGATCTTTAATGCTTGTAAACAGCGTCTCTAAGCCTTCAATTGATGAATTCTCTCTCTCATTCCTACAATCACAAAATCATGCATTAGTTGGGTCTTTAATCATGTATTTCAAGCATAATTAGTGATAAAATGGAGTTAGAATATACACATTTAAGAGCTTAACACACCCTCCAACTAGCATTTTGCTAGTCTCGAGCAAAACATGCATGATTCTTCAAACTCAACTCTCCTTCAAAAACTTGGCTTCTATACACTCCATGATGTGCAAGTGTAAAAATTGAAAATACTTATTGATAGAGGTTGAAACCTTATGTCTCTCAGAACATAAGAAGTGCTCATATATAATTCCCGCTGATTGATTGATAGATAGAACGATTCAAACAAGTTAACCTAGTGTGCTCAGTGAATGCTCATCTTATGGATTTTCAGGATTATCTTCTTCATAAATCATCATAGCATGGATTTAAGATGTACAAAATAGCATATATTTAAGGTGTACAAATCAACAACAATGCCTATGACAGGAATTTGCCTTACTGTCCTTCCGATGGCTTTCACACTACTTCCCATTTTCGGCTTTGGTTACGGGTAGACCATCCCCCGGTTGGTAATAGGTAGCCCTTTTCGGAATTTTCCACCATATTTTCAATCATTCCCATATTTTCATCCTTCCTATCCTTTTCACACACCTTAGATAAGATTTTTAGAAATCCATATCTTTCGTTATTTTCCCATGGACAAGGATGGACAAAGTACCCCGGCTTGGTTCCTCAACACCTCAAATCCAAACCTAGCTAATCCACAATTCTAATAATCCTTTCAAAGCATGAGAATCGTGTAAAGTGAACTTGCTATAAAAGTGTTTCAATTTTTCTATCTATCAAATCAATAGGGGAATCCAATTAGAAAATCATCATGTTACAAGTCCTTTAAGAGTTTCAAAATCATCTCACTACATCTTTCTTCCTTTCATACTTACGACATCCCAAGTGCATATAAACATGGTTTTCCAAAGGAGTTTTGAATTTTAAGAAAAAATCGAAAAATTTCTGCATCATTGCTTAAAATGTCACAAAACACTAGATTCATCCTAGTGATCCCACATTCCCCAACCAAATCTTGCATTGTCCTCAATGTAAAAGATATGCAATAAGCAAAACATGAGAGAAAAAATAAAGGGAGTGAGGAATGGGAGTACCTGAGAGAACAAAAACTGGAATTTTACTTCCTTCAAACAAACATATGAAAAAGCAAACCAAAAGCAGCAAAATCCTAATCCTAAGTACTCTATACCTCCATCAGACTAGGAGATCAAATATCCTGATACACAGGATCAGTCAAAGGTATGGACATACCTTCTGAAGGAAAATTCTCAAAGAACGGCTTTAATCGCTGACCATTCGCTTTAAAGATATTACCATTCCTTGGATTCAACAACTCGACAGTCCTATATAGATAAACAATTTTCACAATGAAAGGATCGGTCCATCGAGACTTCAATTTTCCCGAAAATAAATGTAGCCGAGAATTATACATAAGGACCTTTTGATTAATCGTGAAGGTCTTATGAAGGATGTTCTTATCATGGAACACCTTCGTCTTGTCTTTATAAATTCTCGCATTTTTATATGCCTCGTTCCAGAGTTCCCCAAGTTCATTCAATTAAAGTTTGCGCAACGATCTTGCTTTGTCAGAATCAAAATTCATCTTCTTTATCGCCCAATATGCCCTATGTTCCAACTTCACGGGCAAGTGACAAGCTTTCCCATAGACAATTCTATAGGGAGACATTCCAATGGGGGTCTTGAAAGCGGTACGGTAAGCCCAGAGTTTATCGGTAAGTCGAAGCGACCAATCTTTGCGATCGGGGTTCACTGTTTTCTCCAAAATATGTTTAATTTTCCTGTTGGATATGTCAGCTTGTCCACTTGTTTGTGGGCGATAAGGAGTGCTCGCCTTGTGATTTACGCCATATTTTTTCATTAAAGCTTTAAACGGGCGATTACAAAAATGAGATCCTCCATCGCTTATAATGACTCGAGGTGTTCCAACTCAGGAAAGGATATTTTCTTTTAAGAAAAGAATGACTGTTTTATGGTCATTGTTCCAGCATGGAATTTCCTCGACCCATTTTAAAACATAATCGATGACAAGCAAAATATATAAATTTCCAAAAGAAGATGGGAATGGATCCATGAAATCAATGCCCCAACAATAAAAATTTTGATTGGTAAGATGGGATTGAGTGGCATCATATTTCTGAAATTGCGGTTTTACTGCAAGTAAAGATACTTGGAGATATGCCTAAAGTCCTAGAAAGGGGGGGGGGGGGGGGGGGGGGGGGGGGGGGGGGGGTCAATGGGACTTTTTAAATATTCTTGCTAATTTTAAAAACAGAATTGCATTCACACTTTAATTAACAATTACGAACTAGTAAGTGAAGACAATTGATCAAACAGTTGATAGGCATGATAGTACTAATCACTCAAATATGGCATATGAGCATTTTGTCAATAAATAGATATGCATTTAGATAAGCATTAATAGACAAGACATAATAATGGACAAAATGCATTCACCACATTACGCAAGATGTATAGTGGTTCGACGATGAGTCTACTCCACTCCTGGTTCAAGTGCTCAACTCTTTTGAGCACACTGGCATTCACTATCAGAGGTTTTAAATGAGGTTCACCTCTCAACCTTTACAACCTAACAAGGACTGATCCTATACAAGGACCACACACATATTCTCCTATGTCGGAGGCCTACATAAGGACTTCCAAGTCCTACACAAGGACACACATGTCCTACTCAAGGACAACACTGAGATTGGGTCACAAGCTCTAGACCCCAATCTCAACAAGAAGGAGAATCAAACAGTGGACTCTATAAGCTTAACCACTTACAAGAGATGAGCTCCGATATAACGCCGTTGTTTGAAGAAACTTCTTCTTGCACGAATGATCACTTCTTTAGCTCCCTCGATCAGCAACCTTGCATTGATTGATGGCTTGTAGCTTCCAAGGTGAGGGATTAGGGTTTGGAGAACCTATTTTGGGATATGGCTTTTATATGAAGGATGGGTTCTACCTAAACCACCATTAATGGCATTGATGATAAGAATATAACTATATGGAGTTGGTCAAGAAGCCATTAAAGAGGGGTTGAGTTCATAATTCAATCCAAGCTTTGAATGCTCTTTAATGTTGGTCAAATCAACATGGATTGAAGTATAAAGTCAACAAATCTAAGGGAATGAGAGATAAGAATCACAAGGGAGAAGCCCAAACAAACCCTAGATGATGCTCAAGATACCTCTACTAAGATCCAAGCAAGATGGCTATATAGAGTGGTTCACAACGGATAGAAAATGGTCATCTCGATAGGATCAGAAGGAGTTCCGATCAATCAGACATAAGAACTAGTACATTTTTTTATTTGCTGAATTAGATTCTCCGATTGATCGGACATGGTTCTGATTGATCGGAAGACCATCTCTGATTGATCGGAGAGAGGGTCCGATTGATCGGAAATATGTATAGATGTATGTTGGAATATTGCTGGATGATTTTCCAATTGATCGGGTGATACTCCGATTGATCGGACTTATCTTCGATTGATCTGAATAATGTCCTAGAGAGATTTGAAGTTTTGCTAGACAATTGTCCGATTGATCGGGCGTATACTCCGATCGATCGGTACATCAATTCAGAACAAATTTCGATGGATCAGGGATCCCATCAGAAACAACATTTAGAGAAATTTTCCTATTTTTCAACAACTGCAAGGACAACCAATTAAATAGCTGATCAATATGGAAGAGGGGACTATAGAGAGGGCTAGAAGGATGTTCCTAAGGGCGTGTGGCCATCTATAGAAGAGGGTTTGGGATAAATGGTTTAGGGAAAAAGGATTGAGGCAGGTCTGAATATGCGATCTTATTGAATAGCTTTTGTCGGAGATGTCCCAGGGCTTCAATCTTCAGCAGCAAGTGGTTTTACATACTTGACGACACACTAAACATGGTTATTGACAAATCTTAAATTAACAATTTCTACAGGATATTTCCTCCCAATTTCTGACAAGGCTTGCACGTTTTACAAAACTCATAGGTATCTTTGAACATGGTGGGCCAATAAAACCCACATTGCAGAATTTTGGCTATGGTTTTCTGTTCACTCCCCAAGTGCAGGGTGGCGAAGTAGTAATAATTCGGAAAGACCGAGTATCGTTCCCACAGAGATTTATGAATGGGTATTCTCAGAATTTATCTAAAATAACTACTAATTAAGATCCTATTAAGAACTAAAGCTGGAAAATAGTGAATTGAGTTTAAACAGTGAAAGTGTAAGCTAATATCAATCTAAAAAGGCACTAGAGCGTCAAGGATCCACTTTTGATAAGTTTCAATGCATCAATACAACTAGGTCTCTCATAACTCAATCGGAATCGAATTCATATCTCTATCCGATCAGAATATAGAGCAGTTCAATCAACAATTATCTAAAACAGTTGCTCATTCATTGATTCGATTCCCACAACAATGCTTAGGCCTTGGGCACACTCAATTGTGCAAGCCAAGCCTCTTTCCAATTGTTCGCTTTCCTAAGTGTAGAGTTGCGATGTAGTAATAATCTCGGTAAGACCGAGGTCGATCCACTGGGAAGGAAGTAAACAATTCAAACTATCCTAATAAGCTAAAATCTTAAGAGGATTGTGAAATTGGTTTTGAACATAAAATAGAAAATCTGATAATGAAAAGATAACTAGAGCATTAAGGATCCACTTATAGCTCTCCTTAGATGCATAATTTGCTATGGTTTTTCACTTTCTCAACTAGAATCGAAATTAAGTTCTATCTAGCTGGATGATAGAGCGGTTAAAACAATCAACCTGACATATGTATGATCCATGTATATGATTCACTCCACGAAAGCTAGGACGAGCATACTCAATTGCATAGGTCAATCTCAATTTTAATAGGCTAAGATCACAATCATAACCATCATTAAATCCTGTCACAAGACAAAACTAGATTATGATTTAAACTTGATTCAAATCACATACACAGTCTCACATAGTTCAGAATTCTAGAAAAGTAGAACTTTGGTAGGAAGTTCCCACATGAAGATCATAGTACTAGAGCGTACTCCAATTCCTCGGATCATACAGGTCTAGACTAGCACACAACCATTAAGAACTCAAGCAATTCTCCCAAACATCCATGAGTCATCATAAGACTAAGAAAAACTACTTGGAACTTGTATTAACTTCAAACCATTGTTCATAAACATGAAATCCAACTTTAAAACCAATAAAACGAATTAAACAATCTAAGAAAACTATAAGGTTCACCTCTTAGCTCTAGCTAAGAGATTAGCTAATGAAAAGCATATTAAAAATAAAACTAGAACTAAGAAAAGGAAGAAAAACTAGCTGGAGGAGGCTAGGAAGCCTCCTATGACTTGAACTCCTTGCTCCCCACGTCCTTGGTTGCCCTGGAATAGAAGAGAGCACCTCCTTTTATAATACAGCAAGAGTACCCAACGTAACATATTTTGTTTCGCTTCGTACGGCTTAACCAATGGTCGGATTGCCTTTAAATTTGATTTGTAGCTTCCTTGTAATGTGATCTTCCTCATAGATGATTTAGATTTTCAAGATTATCTTTTGAATGGGCCCACCAATCAAATCAGCGACCGCCTCTCAAAATCGCGCACTTCGGGTACCTTTAGAACCAGTCATCTTGCTTTCAACGTTCCGGAGTGTACAGATGTCGGATTGATCCCAAATTTTGAATAGTGGTAGAAAAATTCTTTCTCTACATGATAGATGGATTAGATTGTCCAAACAATCTCAGAATGTGGTCCGAAAATTAGAACACTTAGGGCTTTTATAAACTCTACGCAGTTGGATCTTTCTGGATGGTCCATCTTTCTTCAACCGGTACGATCAAACCACACATCTTTTTTATCTGAAAATTTGTAGTTATTCATATATAGATGTGGTCTAGAAGATGGTCTAAGTAGATTCTTCATATCATCAATGATGGGCCACCTGGACCGGCCCAGAGTGGAGTAGGCAGAATCTAGAACTTTCTGGACAGTTCGTATTGTTTTGGCCACCACGATCAATCCGTAGCTCCGATCGACACGAAACCACTTGGGTTAGTTCGGCGTCGAGCTCCTCTTCGACATGGATGTGTTGGATTTCCAAATATCATTAAGATGGGCCCAGAAAACTGTTTCGAAAATCTAAAAACGGGAATAGCCTGTATCTGAAATCTGACTCCTGAAAGTGCATGGCTGACCTGTCATCCGGCCAGTTGGCCGACCAGTCGGACGACAGGTCGGCCTTAACAAAATCAGTCCAGAGAATTTTCTATTTCTGGGGGGTTTTGCCGGCCGGTGGCCGGCCGGCCGGTCAGGCTGTAAATTGTGACTTTTTCATACTTTTCTTCCTCCATTGCATTGCATCTTTCCTCCATCTCATATCCTTTATTTCTTTGATCTTCAAGGCATACAAAGTGACTCTTTTAACCATGAATTGGTGAAGTCTCCCTCTCATTCCTACAATCACAAATCCATGCATTAGATTAGTCTTTAAATCATGATAACCATGCGTAATGAGTGATGAATTGGGGTTAGAATATGCACAATTAAGAGCTTAACACCAATCTAGTTGAGATTCACAGCCATAGCTTTCATCAAATCCTATCATTAGACTTGACTATAACCAATGATTAGAACTCTAATTAAATCAAAATCAATCAGCAAACAGCTATTTCAGTTATAACAAAAGATAAGAACTTTAGTTGAATGAGTTACTACATGAAGATCAAGCCATTGTACACAAGGCAATCAAAGGGTCTACCATGCCTGGAGTCGATGGTAGATCAATGAACTACACAAGCATAACCAATGCTCAGAAGATAAACTACTAAGTTTAGAATCATTAAGAATCACATGAGCCCGGAGTCATCAAGAGATCAAAGTAAAACTAAATTAATACTTGATTCAAATTCATATTGAACTAAATTCTTCAATTAAAACATAAAAAGGAAACCTAGGTCGCATCAATCCATCAAAAATAAATCAAAAGCTTCACCTCTTAGCCCTAGCTAAGAGGTTTTAGTTCATCTCTAACATCCTTGAACTAGAAGCCTTAAAAATATAAAAACAACTAAAATAGGAAGAAAAACTAGGAAAACTTGAAGTAGAATCCGTCTCCTAAGCTTCCTTGATGATCCCCACGTCCTAACATGCCCTGGAATAGAAGAGAGCACCTCCTTTTATAATACAGCAAGAGTACCGCAACGTAACAGATTTTGTTTCGCTTCGTACGGCTTAACCAATGGTCGGATTGCCTTCAAATTTGATTTGTAGCTTCCTTGTAATGTGATCTTCCTCATAGATGATTTAGATTTCCAAGATTATCTTCTGAATGGGCCCACCAATCAGATCAGCGACCGCCTCTCAAAATCGCGCACTTCGGGTACCTTCAAAACCAGTCATCTTGCTTTCAACGCTCCAGAGTGTACAGATGTCGGATTGATCCCAAATTTTGAACATTGATAGAAAACTTCCTTCTTTACATGATAGACGGATTAGATTGTCCAAAACAATCCCAGAATGTGGTCCAAAAATTAGAACACTTAGGGCTTTTATAAACTCTGCGCAGTTGGATCTTTCTGGATGGTCCATCTTTCTTCAACCGGTACGATCAAACCACACATCCTTTTGATATGAAACTTTGTGGTTATTCATATATGGATGTGGTCTAGAAGATGGTCAAAGTAGATTCTTCATATCATCAATGATGGGTCACCTGGACCGGCCCAGAGTGGAGTAGGCAGAATCTGGAACTTTCTGGACAGTTCGTATTGTTTTGGCCGCCACGATCAATCCATGGCTCCGATCGACACGAAACCACTTGGGTTATTTTGATGTCGAGCTCCTCTTTGACATGGACATGTTGGATTTCCAAACATTATCAAAATGGCTTCAGAAAACTGTTCCAAAAATCCAAAAAGGGAATAGCCTGCTGTTTGAAATCTGGAAGCTGAATTTGCATGGCCGACCGGTCAAGACCGGTCTAGACCTGTCTGGTTTGGTCCAGCAGCTTTAAGAGAGGAGAGAATAACAGGCCGACCGGTCAAGACCGGTCGGACCACCTTTTGGGGCTCCTTTTTCTTTCCTTTCTTCTTCCCTCTTTTATTCTTCTTTTCCTTTGATCTTTAAGGTATGTAAGAAGGGTTTCAAAGCATCCGAATGATGAAGTCTCTCTTTCATTCCTACAACCACAAAACTATGCATTAGATTAGCCTTTAAATCATGAAAACCATGCATAATGAGTGATGAATTGGGGTTAGAATATGTACAATTAAGAGCTCAACACACCCCTCAACCAGCATTTTGCTAGTCCCGAGCAAAACATGCGTGAGACAAGTTCAATTCTCCAGAAACCAACTCTTCTTTAGAAACTATTCTTCTATACATCCCCAGACACACACGTGTAAAAGTCAGAAAAATTAGGTGATAGAGGTTGAAACCTTAAACTCTCAAAACATAATAAGTGTTCATATGAAATCCCCGCTGATTGATTGATAAATAGAAGAACTTGAACAAATTCAACCTAGTGTGCATAGTGAATGTTCATCTCATGATTTTCCAGGATTATCTTCTTCATAGATCAACTAAACTATGAATGTTAAGGTGCACAGATCAACAACAAGCCTATGACAGGAATTTGCCTTACCGTCCTTCCGACGGCTTTCACGCTATGTTCCATTTCTGGCTTTGGTTACGGGTAGACCATCCCCCGGTTGGTAATAGGTAGCCCTTTTCGGAATTTTTCACCATGTTTCCATCATTCCCAATTTCATCATTCCTTTCCCTTTTCTTTTACATTAGATAGGATTTTTAGAAATCCATATCTTTCGTTATTTTCCCATGGACAAGGATGGACAAAGTACCCTGGCTTGGTTTCTCAACACCTCAAATCAAAGTCTAGCTAATCCACAAACCACATAATCCTTTCAAATCATGAAAATCGTGTAATGTGAACTAGGTGTAAAAGTATTCAAATTTTCTATCAATCATATAAATAGGGGAATTCACATATAAAACCATTATATTTAGAGAAGTTCAAAGCTTGCAACATCACTCACTTTATATCTCATTTTCTTATACTCATATCATCTTGAATACATAAAATTAAAGTTTTCCAAAAGAGTTTTGAATTTTAGAAACATTGAAAAATTTCTACATTATTGCTCGAAATGTCACAAAAGCTAGTAGATTCATCTAAGGAATCTCTCACCCCCCAACCAAAACTCTACATTGTCCTCAATGTAAGAAAATATACAATGAATGCAACACATGAGAGCAATGACAAAATAAAGGGAGTGAGAAAGAGAGATATCACCTGTGGAATATATTTCATGGTAAGATTAGATTTTGGAGATGGATTACTTCACCACTAAATCGACTGATCAAAGCAAATCCTAATGGGATATCATTCTATGAAAACTATTTAAAATCATCCTCCGTCAGACTAGGAGGTTAATCCCAACAATTCATCCAAAAGCATAAAGTCAAGCAGAATCATTAGATGGATCAAAAGGTTTTGCAATAAAGTCATCCAATATCTTGCTTTACAATATACATGTGTGTGAGTGATCCAGCAAAGCCACTGAAAATCCCAAAAAGGAATTTCAGCAGGTTCCTTAATGTTTTCACCACATGTATAAGAGGAGACAACATCATATTTGTCAGAAAAAATATGTCTCCATTCAGATTTTCCTAGGTCTTGATTTTGCAAGTATGGATCATCCTAGGGTTGGTAGAGTTCGGTATGCATGAACCATAGAGGTGTGGAAATATGAATTTATTTCTCAGCACAACAAAGTGTTGTTTCCACATCCTTCTCTCGGCTAACGTCATATGCCGATACCGACTCTAAAGGGTGACCGTATCCCCTATCACATCATCGTTCTTATCAAGGGAGTAAGTCATGTCTTCGTTCTTATCAAGGGAGTAAAGAGGGACTCATCTTCCACAATAGAAATGATCATGTTTATTTCATGGACCTCCTCATCTTCATCCTCTTGTTGGTTGTCAATATTGAAAGTATTCAACTCAATCGTCATATTGCCAAAAGACATTTGTATGACCCCACTCCTACAATTGATGATAGCGTTTGATGTAGCTAGGAATGGGCGGCCAAGTATGACAGGAATTTGAGGGCCAATATTAACCATGGGTCGTGTGTCCAAGACAATAAAGTCCACCGGGTAGTAAACCTTGTCAACTTGGACAAGAATGTCCTCAATCACCCCTCTTAGAATACGAATCGATCGGTCAGCGAGTTGTAACGTGGTTTTGGTGGGTTTTAATTCACCTAACCCCAATTGTTCATAGACCGAAAAGGGAATTAAGTTCACACTTGCCCCTAGATCGAGTAAAGCATGTTTCACCCGGTAGTCTCCAATTACACATGATATTGTCGGACTACCGGGATCTTTGTATTTCTTGGGCATCCCGTGATTTATAATGGCACTTACATTCTCTGTCAAAAATGCCTTCTTTTGCACATGTATTTTTCTTTTCACCGTGCAAAAGTCTTTTAAAAATTTAGCATATGACGATATTTGTTTAATGGCATCCAACAATGGGATGTTGATTTTGACTTGCTTAAAAACCTCCAAAAATTCCTGATATTTATCTTGAGGTTTGGTTGAAATCAAGCGTTGAGGAAATGGAGCAACAGGACTATATTCTTTCAATGGCTCTTTTTCATTCATGGCGGTGCTAGGTCCATCATCCTCTTTGGAAGATACCGGATCATTAGGCGTTGATACCTTCACCAGATCAGATTTTTTAATAATTTTACCACTTCTAAGAGTGGTGATGGCCTTAGCATGTTCCATGTGTTGGTTAGAGGAACTAGGCATGCTTATTTCGCATTGTGATTTCAGATTTGGTAGGGGTTGGGCCGGAAGAATCCCTTCCCTTGCGTTTAAGCGAGTCTTGATTTCCTCCACCGAATTTTTAAGCTCAAGCATTATCGTATGGTTTGATTGATTTATTTGAGCTTGACCTTCCATGAATGCTTTCAATGTATCCTCTATAGGCATTTGAGGTGGGGCCATAGGAAATTGCATTGGGGGCCCCTTTTGAGGATTATTTTGGTTGGTTCCATTTGCCCAATTGAAGTTAGGGTTGTTTCTTCAACTAGAATTGTTCGTGTTTGGATTCGGAGTACTAAAAGGTTGTTGATAACTATTCAAAGCATTCGATTGTTTATATGAAAGTTCTTGAAACGCATAAATTGTTGGACAATCCGGCGTTTGATGTACATTAGAAGCACAAATACCACAAATAGTTTCAAATGTACCCCTTTGTTGGGTTGTATCCACTTTCCTTAATTCCATCTCCTCGACCTTTCGTGTGAGATTAGCCACTCTAGAACCTAGATCATCCTTTTCATTTAAAACGTAAATTTCTCCATTTTCCTTGGCTTGGGGTTGTTTTGAACTTGTTGGCTTAGATGTATTCCATGATTGTGTGTTTTCAGCCAACATGTCAAAATAGTCCCAAGCTTCCTCCGTTTCCTTGTTCATGAACTCCCCATTGCACATCATCTCCACAAATTGGCGCATGGTTGAGTTTAATCCATCATAGAAGAAACTAATCAACCTCCACTGTTCATAGCCATGATGTGGGCATGCGTTTAATAGCTCATTATACCTTTCCCAACATTGGAAAAAGGTTTAATCTTCTTTTTGAGCGAAGTTCATTATGGCCCTTCTTAGTGCATTGGTTCGATGAGTAGGGAAGAATTTTTTTAGAAACTCCCGAGTCATCTCAGCCCATGTCCTAATAGACCTTGGCCTTAAGGAATGTAGCCACAATTTGGCCTTCTCTTTCAAGGAAAAAGGGAATAATTTGAGTTTTATAGTATCCTTGGTTACATTGTCATAGTTTATTGTGGTGATAACCTCTTCGAACTCTTTAATGTGTAGATAAGCGCTTTCAGAGTCGAGTCCATGGAATCTAGGAAGAAGTTGGATCAACCCCGGTTTAAAATCAATATTTCCCACATTGTGAGGGAAAATTATGCAAGAGGGAGTACTCGTCCTAGCTGGTTGTAAACAGTCACGTAAAGTTCTAGGTTGAGGTACATCCCCCACTTCATTCTCATCCAATTCAGTAAGGTTTTGGGCTTGATTTTGATGTTGATTAGCCCCTTGATTTGGTTGATTTTCAGCCATCTCTCTAGTAATTTCAGGAAAATTTTGACGTTTTCTGGCACGAGCCTCTCTATCAATCCCTTCAACAATTACTCTGTCACGAATGAGCCGGTTATTAGAATCCCGAGCCCAATGTGGCATGCAAATCCTAAAAGAATGAAACAAAAAATAATTCTTCTTTCCTTCCTTTACTCCTCTCTAAGACCAAAGCACAAGGTGTCTTGCAGTGGCTGATCCAGAAGCAAGGATAGAGACCGATTTCTCCTGGTCAATAGGGGTTCAGAGAACTCTCCAGCCACTCTTTGATTCTTTTGAGAGAAGTGCAGAAAAAGAATGAAGAGGAATAGGATTGAGAAGAGAAATCTCTAAGTACAAGGTGATCCAAGACAGCAATGCCGACCAATAGGAATCAAGGCGGCACAAGGCCAACCTATCAGAGATCCAAAAGGAGTCTCCACCCACTCTACAAGAGATGAATATGATGGGAATGAGTAGGAGAAGAAGAAGAGTAAGGTTAGAAGGATAAAACCTGATTTGAGAACTTAAGATGCCTACTTCTTCTTCAACTTCTTAAAAAAATCCCTGAATTGTAGATCTATGTTAGAATCCTACAAAATCAAACAAAGTAAGTTAGTATTGTGATTTTAGAAGAAAACCTACCTTAGAAAGTAAAACAAATCCTAAATCTATCTTAACCCAATCTCAACTAAAAGCTATCTCAGCAAATTCTAAAAATACCGCATAGAAATCCCCGGCAACGGCGCCAAAAACTTGTTCACTCCCAAAGTGTAGGGTTGCGAAGTAGTAATAATTCGGAAAGACCGAGTATCGTTCCCACAGAGATTTATGAATGGGTATGCTCAGAATTTGTCTAAAATAACTACTAATTAAGATCCTATTAAGAACTAAAGCTGGAAAATAGTGAATTGAGTTTAAACAGTGAAAGTGTAAGCTAATATCAATCTAAAAAGGCACTAGAGCGTCAAGGATCCACTTTTGATAAGTTTCAATGCATCAATACAACTAGGTCTCTCATAACTCAATCGAAATCGAATTCATATCTCTATCCGATCGGAATATAGAGCGGTTCAATCAACAATTATCTAAAACAGTTGCTCATTCATTGATTCGATTCCCACAACAATGCTCAGGCCTTGGGCACACTCAATTGTGCAAGCCAAGCCTCTTTCCAATCTAGTTGAGATTCACAACCATAGCTTTCATCAAATCCTGTCACTAGACTTGACTATAACCAATGATTAGAACTCTAATTAAATCAAAATCAATCAGCAAACAGCTATTTTAGATTATAACAAAAGATAAGAACTTTAGTTGAATGAGTTCCCACATGAAGATCAAGCCATTGTACACAAGGCAATCAAAGGGTCTACCATGCCCGGAGTCGATGATAGATCAATGAACTACACAAGCATAACCAATGCTCAGAAGATAAACTACTAAGTTTAGAATCACTAAGAATCACATAAGCCCGGAGTCATCAAGAGATCAAAGTAAAACCAAATTAGTACTTGATTCAAACTCATATTAAACTAAATTCTTCAATTAAAACATAAAAAGGAAACCTAGGTTGCATCAATCCATCAAAAATAAATCAAAAGCTTCACCTCTTAGCCCTAGCTAAGAGGTTTTAGTTCATCTTTAACATCCTTGAACTAGAAGCCTCAAAAACATAAAAACAACTAAAACAGGAAGAAAAACTAGGAAAAAGTGAAGTAGAATCTGTCTCCTAAGCTTCCTTGATGATCCCCACGTCCTAGCATGCCCTGGAATAGAAGAGAGCACTTCCTTTTATAATACAGCAAGAGTACCGCAACGTAACAGATTTTGTTTCGCTTCGTACGGCTTAACCAATGGTTGGATTGCCTTCAAATTTGATTTGTAGCTTCCTTGTAATGTGATCTTCCTCATAAATGATTTAGATTTCTGAGATTATCTTCTGAATGGGCCCACCAATCAGATCAGCGACCGCCTCTCAAAATTGTGCACTTTGGGTACCTTCAAAACCAGTCATCTTGCTTCCACCGCTCCGGAGTGTACAGATGTCGGATTGATTCCAAATTTTGAACATTGATAGAAAACTTCCTTCTCTACATAATAGATGGATTAGATTTTCCAAAACAATCCCAAAATATGGTCCAAAAATTAGAACACTTAGGGCTTTTATAAACTCTGCGCAGTTGGATCTTTCTGGATGGTCCATCTTTCTTCAACCAATACGATCAAACCACACATCCTTTTAATATGAAACTTTGTGGTTATTCATATATAGATGTGGTCTAGAAGATGGTCAAAGTAGATTCTTCATATCATCAATGATGGGTCACCTGGATCGGCCCAGAGTGGAGTAGGCGGAATCTGGAACTTTCTAGACAGTTCGTATTGTTTTGGCCGCCACGATCAATCCATAGCTCCGATCGACACAAAACCACTTGAATCGAGCTCTTCTTTGACATGGATGTGTTGGATTTCCAAATATCATCAATATGGCTTCAGAAAAATGTTCCAAAAATCCAAAAAGGGGAATAGCCTACTGTCTGAAATTTGGAAGCTGAATTTGCATGGCCGACCGGTCAAGACCGGTCTAAACCTGTCTGGTTTGGTCCAGCAGCTTTAAGAGAGGAGAGAATAACTGGCCGACCGGTCAAGACCGGTCGGATCACCTTTTGGGGCTCCTTTTTCTTTCATTTCTTCTTTCTCTTCTTTCCTTTCTTCTTCCCTCTTTTGTTCTTCCTTTCCTTTGATCTTTAAAGTATGTAAGAAGGGTTTCAAAGCATCCGAATGATGAAGTCTCTCTTTCATTCCTACAACCACAAAACTATGCATTAGATTAGCCTTCAAATCATGAAAATCATGCATAATGAGTGATGAATTGGGTTTAGAATATGCACAATTAAGAGCTCAACATCTTCTTAGCCGAAAAGTGGCCACCACACGCCTGAGAATGACAAAAGGAGATGATATTGTGTTGCTCATCATCCAGCACACACTCCTTATAATTTGATCGGGACAATACTTGAATAAGTATGGGTCGTCCCACAAGAATTTTCTCACCTCGTTGAAAAACTAATCTTGGTTATTCTAGTGTGTTGGAATTGTACCTGTAGCAAGATAGTTAGCAATGTTCGCATACCATGGCAATTGGGAGACTCTAAAAAGTTGTTCATCATGGAACATGTCATTGATCGTAGTCGTCTCAGGGGAATCGGTGAGAACAAGTCTAGTGAAATGGTCAGCCACTACGTTTTCTACTCCTTTCTTATCATTTATTTCTATGTCAAATTCTTGGAGTAGGTGGATTCATCTTAACAAGTGTGGCTTAGCATCCTTCTTAGAGAAAAGGTACTTAAGGGCGGCATGGTCGGTAAATATGATGATCTTGGATCCAATCAAGTAGGACCTAAACTTGTTTAAAGTAAAAACTACGGCTAAAAGTTCTTTTTTGTAGTAGTGTAGTTTGCTTGGGCTAAGTTTAAGGTTCTACTTGCAAAGTAGATGACGCATGGCTTTTTCTCTTTTCTCTAGCCTAACACAGCCTCAATAGCATAGTCGCTCGCATCACACATAATTTCAAAAGGAAGGCTCTAATAAGGTGGTTGCATTATGGGAGCACATGTCAACATACCTTTAAGCTTGTCAAAGGCATTTTGACAATCTTCATTCCACTCGAATGAGTTTTCCTTTTGAAGGAGGTTACATAAAGGACGAGAGAGTGAACTAAAATCCTTGATGAACCGTCTATAGAATCCAGCATGTCCCAAAAAAAGACCGCACATCTCGTACGCTCTTGGGTGGTGGAAGGTTAGAGATAAGATCGATTTTAGCTTTGTCCACCTCAATTCCATTTTATGAGATGATGTGACCGAAGACTATTCCCTTTTTAACCATGAAGTGACATTTCTCACAATTCAACACGAGGTTCTTTTCTTCACGTCTTTTCAAAACAGTTTTTAAGTGCATAAGGCACTCATTAAAGTTACAACCAAATACCGAGAAATCGCCTATGAAGACTTCGAGAGTCATTCCCACCATATCAGAAAAAATACTCAACATACAACGCTGAAAAGTTGCAGGGGCATTGCATAGTTCAAACGGCATCCTTCGATAAGTGCCGAATGGACAAGTGAATGTTGTCTTCTCTTGGTCCTCTAGGGTGATCTCTATTTGGTTATACCCTGAATACTCATCAAGGAAGCAAAAATGGGAATGACCCGCCAACTTTTTTAAAATTTGATCAACAAATGGTAAGGGGAAGTGCTCTTTCCTTGTGGCTGTGTTTAGCTTCCTGTAGTCAATGCACATTCTCTAACCGGTAGTGACTTTGGTTGGTACGAGTTCATTATTCGCATTGGCTAGGATGGTTATTCCGAATTTTTTAGGCACAACCTGAGTTGGACTCACCCATTAACTATCGGATATTAGGTAGATGATACCCACATCCAATAGTTTCACCACTTCAGCCTTAACCACCTCCTTCATGTTTGGATTGAGGCGTCTTTGTGGTTGCTTAGATGTCTTGGCATTTTCCTCAAGGTGTATGTGATGAGTACAAATCAGTGGGTTTATGCCTTTGAGATCCGCAATTGACCATCCGATGGTGCTCTTATGCTCTATCAGAGTGGCTCTTAACCTACTCTCTTGTTCCTCATCCAAGTGGGAAGAAATCACCACCCGATATGTCTTATCTCGACCTAAATATGCATATTTCAAATCATTTGGTAATAGTTTTAGGTTGAGCTTCGTGTAACGACCCGAGATTTTCGACTCTCGTGTATAACACAACAGCCGAATTCCCAAGTAACTTATGGAATAACTAATTTGTCAAATAATGAAATCTAGCATTCAAGCACAATGGCGGAAACAATTTTCATCTTATTCTATCAAACTCACTATGTCATCATCAGTATTTAAATAAGGGAACCAACCAATATCTTCACTGATTAACTAAAATACCAATTTATGTCTTCTCTTGAAGACTTATTACAATTCCATAAATGTATCAACTACTCAAAAGAAACATTTAATAAATGAAAACATCAATTAAATTTCTCTAACATCGTCATCCGCCATGTGATTGTACAAACATCGAACTCTTTTCCTTAAAAATCGAGTTCAATACCTGGATCTTCACCTGCATCACCTAAATTGTATTTGGGATAGCGTTAAACGCTATTATAGTGGGGAATATTCCCTCCAAGACTATCAAGAATAACAATGTACAAAACTCAGAGTAACGCAACACAATAATATCTTTATTCAAACAAAACAATCAAGTAAAAATCTTTGTTAATGCGATGCATGGAATGCATGCTCTAGCTAAGGTACCCTGACTAGAATCACAATACATGAAGTGGGAGACTCCCTGTTACGACTTCCTGCTAGCCACTAGTCACCAGAGGTTCCTGGGACGCACAAGCCCATAGTTTTGCCCGACCACGTGAGAAACGGGACGCTCATAGCCCAGATCTACACGTGACAGTGTACGGGAGAAGTAGGACGCTCTAGCCTATTCTCAATTCCGTACACCCACATGGAGCCAAGTGAATGCATGACTTTAGTTTCACCTTTATTTAAGTGTTTTCGCATACAACCGATTTAAATAAAACTCAATGGTCACTATGGGGAGTCGCAAGCAACCCAGCATAGGTCAACAACACGGGATTAGTGTCCATAGCACCAACCCCGGCTCATGAGAATCTGTATACCATTAGTGTCCACTCATTGTCCCGTTTTATGATTTTATCATATCCCAAAAAGTCAATGTTGTACATCATAACCAAATTCATTAAAATGCTTATGTAATGTAAATGGATCCAATCAAGCATCATGTACATGTAAGGATCTATTAACAAAGAATCACTTCATTCTCTCAATTAGTCAAGATATATTCTTCCATCATGGACACCTCTCACGGGTTCCATCTCTCTACATCGAATAATTTTACCAACTTAAAGACAAAGAGTATACATTAATGAGATGTCTATATGATGATCTTATACATATATATATTTCATATCACAATATGAAAATCAATCTTACTTGTAATACATGGACTAAGAAAATAAGGGCATAGATTTCAAAAAAAATAACACAAATACACATGCTTCTTAGTAAAAAATCTAAACAAGGAATCACATCACAATATAATGATATTCATTACAAATCTCACATCAAACTTCATGTTATATGGATAAGCAATTCAAAACAAAATAACTTCACATGCCACAAAAGAAACTTATGATAATCGTGGTATTATTAATGAAAGGCTTGAAGGAAAATCCTCACCTTAGGATGGACTTAGAAGAAGAGGGTTGTAGAAGATCCTAGCCGCTGGAAAAATATGAGAAAGAACTTTCTCTCTCTCTCTCTCTCTCTCTCTATCTCTTTCTCTCTCTCTCTCTCTTCTCCCTTTCTCTATGGCATGGAGGCTAGGGTTAGGAGAAGGATTTTGAGGTACGTAGTAGAAATATGGAGAGGGATGTGCACGCGAGGTCTTGTGTAACAACCTCTTGAGGTGGGTTTCTCAAATCTCAATATTCGAGTGATCTTTGATCAATTCCAATCCGTTCATCTTATCAAGTTCGAAGAGTAGAGTCAGAATACGTAAATTTCTTGATGATCCACATTCTAGATTGGCCAATCCTTGAAAATGGTCTGACGGGTGGTAAAATGAGCTAGATCTTAATTAATGGTCTACGCTTGATGATCAGGGCCCAAATTTTAAGAAAATATGTAGTTATGATAGGCAAACAATTGTACAAAGTTTAGTGGTTGATTGATGGTGAGAAATGCCTAGATCTGAAATTCCAACTTTTGGCGGAAAAGGAAGGGGCTGGCTTTGTGGTTCAACGGTGTAGGATTATAGATCGGGGTCCAAATTTTGTGTAACTCGTAGTCATATGAGTATAATAAGTGGTTCAAATTTGAGAAGCAATTGATGGTGAGAAGTGGGTAAATCGAAAGGTTCAGATTTAAAAAGAGTTGGTAACTCATTAATTTCTAAAACGGGATAACTTCGCGCATAAGAAAGATGCTTATCAAGGTGGGGCACTCAAATGACACTATTGGTCCATGATAAAGACGATCAAAGTCACTCATATGAAGAGAAATATTCGACTACGACTAACCATCTACTTTCCTCACTCGATGGACATGAAAATCAAGGGTTAAGGGGCTGATTTGACAATCGGACCACTTTTACTATGATTTAAGGGCTGAAATCTGATGTGTATGGTTAATATGTGCCCAAAAGCTTAAATCCAGGGTTTTACGTGAAAGTGACTGTCAGAAACTATAATACTTAAAAATGACATCTTAACTTAAGTTTAACTAATGGCATTTTCGTAATTATCTGAAAAGTGCGTGATTTTTAAAATCTGATCTTTCTACGATGTTTATGGGATCATTCTAAGCAACTTTTGTAAAGGGTCCCCTATCGGATCTCCTATGGATGTCCCGCTATTCGCAAATCAACGGTAAATGTACGATAATTAATAAAAAATAAATTAAAAATGAATTTTCAAAAATTTTCAAATAAATCTCGAAAATCTGGGGCGTTACACTTCAGCGCCTTGATATTAGATGGAAGAGGCTTGTTTTCGCTTAAGGGTAAAGGTTCAAATAGTGCCTTCTATCTTTTATTATCAAGTACCGGAATAACATCCAAAATGGCATCCATCTCTCGTATCGTGTCATCATTCATATCATGAGAGTGGGCCAAACATGCCTCCAAAGGATCGGAATAAAATGTCAAGGGGGATGTATCTTCTGTTATAGGCAAAATGATGGAGATCAACTTAGCTGCTAAGTTTTTACGCGGACGCCCATCCGACTCTCGAGATCATTTGATCGAGAGTCGCAGATCGAGTAAATACGGAGTGCTCATTCGACTCTCGAGATCGTATACTCGAGAGTCGCAGATTGGGTAAGTACGGGGCACTCATTCAACTCTCGAGATCATATGCTCGAGAGTCGCTGTTATAGTCAAAACAGCGAAGATCATCTGCTGGAGATAGACCTCGCGAGCACCCTTATCCGACTATCGAGAACGTCTGTTCGAGACTCGTATATTCTGAAGACACTCCGATCTCGCGAGCACCTTTATCCGACTATCGAGAACGTCTGTTCGAGGCTCTCTTCCTATCTTCCTCTTCGTCTCAGGTTCTGATGCACACTCGAGGCTCGTATATTAGGAAAACGATGCCCGACTACCAAGCTTCGAGAAGTTGTGTTTTTCCTGTGAGCAGACCTTCTCACAAGTCGTTGAAAGGTGTTACATCTAAATGAGCGAGCACTTGGACTCGCGACCATCTTCCAACATGCGAACATCTTTCTCTGTGGTGACACCCCTTAGCCTTCAGTACCAGCAGGCCGTATAGGCTGATTTTGGGCTTATCTTCTCTTATGGTTCCGAATCTCAAGGGATTGCTATCAAGGAACGTGATTGTTAAGACAAGTCATTGGGTTAGATCTCTTCTCTAAGGATAAGGATCTTATCCCACGAAATCAGCGGGATCTCGGTATCGTACACGAAATCAGCGGGATCTCGATATCTTACGTAACAGATTGGACCCTTCCAGATTTATATAAGGAGAAGACTCCATTAAGATACAGGTACACAATATTCAATCCCTGGTCTCGTTTTGCCTGGCTATTCTTCTTCTTGCTTTGCCTGACTTAAGCATCGGAGGGCTAACGGCTGGACACCAGCCACCCTTAGTTGCTTTCTGTCTTCTTACAGGTCTGGCGGAGGAAATCCCTGTTGGAGAGAAAGTGAATGACCAGAGGATCCTGTTACAAAATCTGACGTTAACAGTTTGGCGCCGTCTGTGGGAACGACTTGATCGTCAAAATCAATCGTTCTAACCACCGATCAAAATCCTTCTGCGATGCCTCCTAAAAAGGCTGTTCATCCTTCGACTTCAAGGCAGGCACCACCTTCGCCCGATGAGACGGAATCCATACCTGCTCTTCCACCCACTTCGACGAATATCCCTCAAGGAGCCCCAAATATGCCATCAGCAAACCCATTATTGGAGGCTTCTGGAAATCAAGACGATGTCCTGCGTTTCCTCGGAAATACTCTTCTAACTCTAAATGCCGGAGTCCAGGCCCTGTCAAATCGGCTTCATCAGCATTTCCCCGAGCCGCAGAAACAACCCTCCGAAGGGTTACCATCGCAACCCATACCAGTGACTTCCAGACATTCTATGGACGAACCACAGGTCCCACCACCCGGCAACCATCTCCCTGTGCCGTCCCCACATTCTATACATTCTAGTTCATCTCAACAACCTCAACCTCAAGGCTCCACCGCCGAAACATCAAGCTATACCCTACCATGGGAAGGAGATCTTAAAAGAATCCATGATCGTTTTGACGTCATGGAACAGCGATATCAGGCAAATCGGCCATCTGCCATCATGGCGTCGATACATCAATCCGAGTCCCCCTTTACCAACGAGGTTATGAAGGCATCTTTACCTAGAAAGTATCGAACGCCGGTTATCACCCTGTATACAGGTATTGGTGATCCTCTTGAACACCTAGAAACATACAGGTCTCTCATGGAGTTGGAGGGACATGGCTCAGAAATCATGTGTAGGGCCTTTTCCCTAACATTGAAGAAAGCAGCTCGTACATGGTTCCGTGGGTTAAAGCCCCGTTCCATCAGCTCCTTTTTCCAGTTATCCGAGATATTCCTTTCTCAATTCATGGAAGCATTCGCATTAAGAAGCCAGCCTCCCATCTGATGGATTTGAAACAGCAGCAAGGGGAGACAATAAAGGAGTTCACAGTACGATTCACTGCCGAAGCCGTTCAAACTGAGGGTTATACTGAAGAAAAAGGTCTTACAGCCCTCATAGCCGGAATAACGAGCGAGAAATTTAGGTTTGCTTTAGATAAGAGCCCTTCAAAAACTATGGCAGAATTCCAAACCAAAGCTCAGAAATATATCAATGCAGAAGAAGTCGCATTGACATGCCATGGAGTACAGGGTAAGAAGCGCAACCCAGAGGGAACCTCTACTGCAGATAAAAAATATCGTCGTGATCAGCGCGAACGTTCCCCCAAGAAACCTTATTCTGGTAAATATCATAACTACACTCCTCTTAATCGGTCTCATGAAAAGGTTCTAATGGAGATAAAACACAAGCCATATGTGAAGTGGCCTGCAAAGATCAAATCTGATCCCGGAAGAGAGACAAGAGCAAGTTCTGTTACTTCCATAAAGATCACGGGCATAGAACCCAAGATTGCATCTCTCTACGAGATCACATTGAAGCCCTTATTCGAAAAGGCCATCTTCAGGATTATGTCGCTCGTAAAAATCGATCACCAGAAGGGGCGAAAGCCTCACCACGCTAAAAGGAACCGCCTCATCATCATACTGCCCAAGAGGACGCTGAGCCTACTAGAGAAATTCGCACCATCGTCGGAGGACCGGCTTGTGGGGGTGACTCTCAAGCTTCAAGGAAAGCATACACTCGGAAGGCGTCTAAAGAACCCCAGCATATCTATTGGCTGGAACAGACGCCCAGCTCGTCAAAAGCCAGCCATCCTCCCATTTCTTTCACCCTCGAAGATGCAGCGGGAATTCACTTCCCTCATGAAGATTCCATCGTAGTCACATTAAAGGTATCAAATTATCTGACTCATCGAATTATGGTGGATATAGGCAGCTCAGCCGATATTCTATACTTGGAGGCTTTCAACAAAATGGCACTTACCAGAAGCCTACTCAAACCAGTTTCGACTCCTCTCGTCAGCTTCGGAGGTGAGGTAGTAACACCTGAAGGAAGCATTGATCTCCCAGTTACTTTTGGAGAAAATCCAACGAAGACTACCGTCTTCATAAACTTCCTTGTGGTGGATCGAAAATCAGCGTATAACGCCATTTTGGGGCGACCGTCTCTTACTAAGGTTGGGGCAGCCTTGCACCCTTCATATCTGTGTGTCAAATTTCCTACCCCAAATGGTATCGGGGTCGTGTGAGGAAGTCAACAGGAGGCACGGTCTTGCTATCAGATAGCCCTACAAGATCGAAAGAAGGCTCAAGCGACACCCGTTATGGAGATAGCACAAGATTCACCCAACTTTTCCACCAACACCTCGCTGGATCCGAGAGAGAACGTTCTCCAATCAGGAACTCCTGGGGAAGAAACAGTGACGATTCACCTAACCAAAGACGACCCGTCTAGGGTCGTGTACATTGGGTCTTCTTTAACCAATGTCCATCGTGAAGATTTGGTCCGTTTCCTCACCGAATACTAGGACGTGTTTGCTTGGTCTCATAAAGATATGCCAGGCATCGACCCCAATGTCATCGTACATCGTCTCAATATCGACCCAAAGCATAAACCCGTGCACCAGCGTCGACGTGCCTTCACTGCAAAAAGGCAAATAGCGATCAAAGCTGAAGTGGAGAAGCTACTCACGGTCAATTTCATTAAAGAGGTTGATTACCCAGAGTGGGTCGCGAACGTAGTTCTCGTCCGGAAAGCTAATGGCAAATGGAGAATGTGCGTCGACTATTCAGATTTGAACAAAGCATGTCCCAAAGATAGCTTCCCGACACCGCGGATCGACCAGTTGGTCGATTCAACAGCTGGGCACGCTTTGCTCAGTTTTATGGATGCTTATTCTGGTGACAACCAGATCATGATGCACCCACCTGATAGCCAGCATACCGCCTTCATCACAGATCGGGGACTATATTGCTACCAGGTAATGCCATTTGGTCTTAAAAATGCAGGGGCCACCTATCAGCGCCTCGTCAACAAAATATTCGCTGCCCAAATCGGTAGAAATATGGAAGTTTACGTCGATGACATGCTCGTGAAAAGCATCGTGGAAGATGATCATCTCCCTGATCTTCGAGAAGCATTCGATCTGATGAGGAAATATCAGATGAAGTTGAATCCAGAAAAGTGTGCATTCGGGGTATCTGCTGGAAAGTTCCTCGGGTTCATGGTCGGTCAGCGAGGAATTGAGGCAAATTCTGAAAAGATAAAAGCATTGGTAGAGATGAAATCCCCCACTACTCTGAAGGACGTCCAGCGTCTGGCTGGTCGCATCGCATCGTTGAATAGGTTCATCTCGCGAGCATCCGACAAGTGCTTACTATTCTTCAAACTCCTCCGTGCAACGGCCAAGTCTGATTGGAAATGGACGCCAGAGTGTGAGGAAGCCTTTCAACAACTGAAGCAATACATGAGCACACCTCCCATTTTGTCAAAACCTGTAGCACATGAGCAACTCATTCTTTATCTTTCTGTGTCCACTACGGCCGTTAGCGCCGCTTTGATAAGAGAAGATTCCGGGGTGCAAAGGCCCTTTTATTATATCAGTCGAGCAATGGTTGATGCAGAAACTAGGTATTCTGATATGGAGAAGCTGGCCCTAGCCTTAGTCACGGCAGCTCGAAAACTGCGACCATACTTTCAAGCTCACGCTATTCTAGTACCAACAAATCATCCACTACGGCAAGTCCTCCAAAAACCTGAGGCTTCCAGACACTTGACTAAATGGGCGGTCGAGATCAGTGAGCATGATATCTCATTCTGTCCTAGGACCGCAGTCAAGGGCCAGGCCGTGGCTGACTTCATCGCCGAATTCACATACTCCTTCGATGATAATACCATGACCAGCGACCAGCCTCCTTGGTCACTCTTCGTGGACGGGTCGTCGCGGGCCACTGGCAGCGGAGCGGGCCTGATTTTAGTGGCTCCCGACGGGTCGCATTTCCAGTATGCTCTACGTTTCGATTCTCGCGTCTCAAATAATGAAGCAGAATATGAGGCCCCGATCGTTGGTCTCGAACTGGCCATTGTCCTCGCAATTCAGAATCTGTTAATTCATAGCGACTCCCAGCTCATTGTCAACCAAATTCTTGGTGAATTCGAGGCCAAAGAAGAAAGGATGGCCTTATACAAGTCTCGTGTCCTCATCCTGCTCGCAAAACTGAAGACTTATGAAATAATTCATATTCCTCGCGAGAAGAACCAACTTGCCGATTCTTTGGCAAAGCTCGCCTCTGCATCAGAATCTGAGTTATCACATTCGATCCCCATCGAACATCGTCAGAACCTGAGTATCGACCCAGCAACTCTTGAGCAAGTAATATCGGTACAATCATCTCCATGCTGGATGGATCCCATCATCCTGTATCTCAGAGACGGATACCTACCAGAGGATAAGAAAGCTACAAGACAAATTCGTCTTCGGGCTGCCAGGTATACCTTGCAAGACGGAATATTGTTGCGCAAGAGTTTTTCCTTGCCTTATTTAAGGTGTCTTCATCTAGAAGAAGCACTTCATGTTCTAGACAAAGTACACCAGGGGGCATGTGGTAACCATCCCAGGGGGCGATCTAGCATATAAGGAAATGCGGCAAGGATATTATTGGCCCACTATGAAAGCAGATGCAATTGAATTTTCTAAAAAATGTGACAAGTGCCAACGATATTCACCTATACCTCATGTACCATCCGAACGGATGACTCCAATTGATAGTCCTTGGCCTTTCGCTCAGTGGGGGGTCGATATCATTGGGCCCTTGCCCATGGGAAAGGGACAAAATAAGTTCGCAATTGTGGCGGTTGATTACTTCACCAAATGGGCCGAGGCAGAACCATTAGCCAAGATTACTGAGAAACAAACTACCAAGTTCATATGGAGAAATATCATATGCCGTTTCAGACTCCCTCACACTATAATTACCGACAACGGAACGCAGTTCAACAACGCGGCCTTTGATGAATTTTGTGAAAAATGGAAGATACGTAATCTCCGCACTTCTCCATATCATCCTCAGGCGAATGGGCAGGTCGAGGCAGTGAACAAAATCATTAAGCACCATTTAAAAACCAAGCTTAGTGAATGCAAAGGTGAATGGCCAGAACTTCTACCAGAGGTATTATGGGCATATAGGACTACAACTCGTACATCAACGGGTGAGACCCCTTTTTCCTTAGCATTTAGTGTCGATGCGATAGTACCAGTGGAAATTCAAGTACCCTTATATCGGATCGAGCAATATGACCCCGCGAGTAATTAGGAAGACCTTCGACTTCATCTCAATCTCTTGGAAGAACGAAGAAATGCCTCCCAAGTACGAGTGGCAGCATATCAACAACGAATTGCTCGTTATCGAAATGCTAAGATTCGACCTAGATCCTTCCAGCCCGGAGATTTGGTCCTGAGGCAAAAACTCGGAGTTCCCGCTCATTCGCTGGATCCAAATTGGGAAGGCCCTTATCGGGTTATTAAGATTGTGCGACCCGGTACTTATTACCTCGAAGACATGCAGGGAAGACCCGTACGTTGCCCTTGGCACGTAGAGCATTTGCTACAATACTATCCCTAGATTCGATGTAGTTCATGACGACATTTCGTGAATAAAGTAAAAAGATATCTTTTGGTCGCTACTCCATTAACTTGGACCTAAATAGCCTCGAAGAAGATGCATACGATCTCTTGGCCAATTGCCTACCTTTGGTAGGGTTAAAATTCACCCAGGATGGTCGCGTTTCCATTTTATGGATCGAAAACAACACTGCAGAAGAGCTTGTTTGTATTCTCGACCATCCTTCTACCCTTGGTAAATTTGGAGTCTCAATCGATAGATCAGTCTATCTCCACGAGGGTATGATCATCATGACCCCCCGGATTGAGCACAACTCTTCTCAATCGATAGATCAGTCTATCTCCACGAGGGTATGGTCATGATGACCCCCCGGATTGAGCACAACTCTTCTCAATCGATAGATCAGTCTATCTCCACGAGGGTATGGTCATCATGACCCCCCGGATTGAGCACAACTCATTCCTCGATCGATAGATCAGTCTATCTCCACGAGGGCATGGTCACTACGACCCCTCGGGTTGAGCATAATTCATTGAAACAAGAAGGCATTCATTGCATGAAAGGGAAAGAGAGTAGACGAACAACATTCCAAAAATAACTTTTCATTAATATCGAATGTTTACAAGTACCAGCTCGCAAATACAGGAGAAAGGAAAATAAAAAAGAAAATCAATCTCTCGGAGGAGGAGCCGTGCTCTCGACTTCAGGGCCCATTTCTGGAGCCCCTCCATCCTGCGTGGCTCCAGTCACCTCGTTCTCAGCAGCAGCTTGCTCCTCTGCAGCTATGATGGTCGCGACTCACCCAAATTCCTCCATATCGAAGGATGGGGATATTCGTTGCACTACTCTTAGCGCAAAGTCGCGACCAGCATCATATGACTCATATCTTTCATCGTCATATAGCTGCGAAGTCCGGAACTCGAAAATTGCCCGAGGTCCTTCCTCCGAGAGCATTTTTACAAGGGCGACTTTCTCCTCGTCCCAGTGGATCAAGTCGTCCTTAAACTGTGCAAGAGCGGAACGCTCCTTCTCCAAGTTGTCATTGGCTTCTTTGAGCTGCGACCTGGCCTCCGCTAGCCGCTCCTCCAACGAGATCTTGTCTTGGCGAAAGATCTCCCTCTCTCTCTCCACTTTCTCCTTCAAACCCGTGAGCTTCAGGAAGTTAGAGTCCAAGGCCTGATACCTATCGGTCAGGACTTGGACTTTTTCGATGAGGATTTTCTTCTCCTCATCTCTCTTCAAGATCACTGCTTCACGGGCCTTGAGCAGTTGATCCCGTCCCTGGAACGCCTTCTCCAAGGCGATTCTCTTCCCTTCTGCCTCATCGATCACGCGGCGAGCAGCGACGATATCTCGCTTCGTCCGCAAGATGAGGTCCAAGCCCTGCAAAATGAAAAAGAAAAACGTGAGAAAAAAACATATGAGAGCCCCAAAATAATGAAGTTAAAACTAAATCTCCAAGGTTTTACCTGCACCATTCTTACCCCCGCCTCAAGGAAGAGGTTCTCAGGGCTTGGCTCGGGAAGAGAGCCAAAGGTTTGAGGGGAAACGTTCTCGAACAAAAAATTGCATATTGGATGGAGGTGGCGAGGGATAGAATATGTCCCACTTCCAGATGGTTGGGCAACGACCAACCCAGCCGACTCGCGAGGCGGAGCCATCGACTCGCGAGCAGGTCCCTGTTCGGCAGCAGGGATCAGCTCGCGAGCAGGAGCTGTCTTGCGAGGCTCTATTTACTCGCGAGCCTCTTCAGCTGGGGGGCAGCTGGACCCGGCCCCATCCGGGGAGTTGTCAGTGATGTTAATCACTGGCGGTCCAGGTGCGACCACCAGTGGGGGAATATTGGGCACTGCCGGTACCCCCGCCGTGCTCGCGAGAGGGGCAGGTTGGTCACTACCCTTACGAACGGGTGGTTGAGATGGTTTGGTAAGTTTTTCTTCTGCCTCTTGGAGTTCGTGCCCTTCAGTCGGGGCAGCAGACCCCTCTTCTCCCCGGCCTTCGTCATCTCGACTTCTCCGCTGGATATTAAGCCCGCTGCAGCAAGTCGCGAGGGAGACAAGCAAGCCTCGATGTGCCTATCACCAACAGGCACCTTGTACACCCTGACTATCTTCTCGTTGATCCCTCCCTTCAAATTTGGTTTTTTCAAGGCCGGGATACCTGCGAGCACAAACAGAGGTCAAAAAATGAAGTGAAAACCCTAAAATCTTAACTGGAGAAAACTGCACAATGTGGGATTGTGCCTACCTTCACAGAAAAAACAGGTAACTCCTGGACCTCTGGAGGAAGCAGACTACCAGTACCCGGAAGCATAGAACCACCGTTTCCTCCAGTCGGGATAGTTCGAGGAGGGTTTCCCCAGCATGAAGTTATCCCGGTGCCAGTAGCACAGGTAGTACCAGCCTTCGCTGGAGGGTGCTTTTTTCAGACGGAACATACGGAGGAACTCCTCCGCCGTGAGCTCCCCGTTGCCGGCCTGAGCCCAGAGGGCAAAGGAGCCCAGAACTACCCTCCATCTGTTCACGATGAGTTGCCGGGGGGCAATCTTGTAACATCGGAGAATGTCGCGTATGAAGGGATGGAGGGGGAGGTGTACCCCTAGGATGAGCTGGTACTCATAAAAAGCTACGCATCTTGGGGGAGGGGAGTCTGGTGTCTCTCCATCTCCGGACAATCGGAGAATGACTGAGTCGGGGATCAAGTATCTCTCCCGTAACTCAACCAGCCGGTCCTCCGATAAAACAGAAGGATATCCGGCTACTGTGTATCTCCCTGCCAGAACCCTCGCACTGCTAGAAGTAGAGGATTCCGGAGTGGCATCACCAAGAGGGACGGTGGTCTCGTCAGAGTTCCCAGCCATGAGAAGATTAAAAGAAGAAAAAGAGAAAAGGAAATGTACCCAAGTAACAGAAAAAGAGAGGAAGGAGGAACACCGAAGGAAGAAAATGGAAAGGGAGATGACGGGAGAATTCTTTCCTTTGAAAAAACTTCTGTAGAAAACCAGAGAAATGACGAACTCCGTATATTTATAGGCAATCATTCTGCCGCATCTGGTGATACGTGGCAGCCCCTCCTTCGGCGCAGCAATCGAGCATGCACGCCCATTAACTCCCTTGACACGTGGCAAGCGCCCCTTCATTTTCTGTCTGCGGAAAGGCTGCGGAAAGCTGGCGCTCATTAATTTCAGCCCATCATGTATGGTTCCGTTCTTGATGAAGGCAGCGGGCGGTTACGTGTGATAGTAAGCTAAGTCCTTCCCTTAAGAATTCTTGGTGGCAAGGACTTGGGGGGCATCTGTTATAGGCAAAATAATGGAGATCAACTTAGCTGCTAAGTTTTTACGCGGACGCCCATTCGACTCTCGAGATCATTTGATCGAGAGTCGCAGATCGAGTAAATACGGAGTGCTCATTCGACTCTCGAGATCGTATACTCGAGAGTCGCAGATTGGGTAAGTACGGGGCGCTCATTCAACTCTCGAGATCATATGCTCGAGAGTCGCTGTTATAGTCAAAACAGCGAAGATCATCTGCTGGAGATAGACCTCGCGAGCACCCTTATCCGACTATCGAGAACGTCTGTTCGAGACTCGTATATTCTGAAGACACTCCGATCTCGCGAGCACCTTTATCCGACTATCGAGAACGTCTGTTCGAGGCTCTCTTCCTATCTTCCTCTTCGTCTCAGGTTCTGATGCACACTCGAGGCTCGTATATCAGGAAAACGATGCCCGACTACCAAGCTTCGAGAAGTTGTGTTTTTCCTGCGAGCAGACCTTCTCACAAGTCGTTGAAAGGTGTTACATCTAAATGAACGAGCACTTGGACTCGCGACCATCTTCCAACATGCGAACATCTTTCTCTGTGGTGACACCCCTTAGCCTTCAGTACCAGCAGGCCGTATAGGCTGATTTTGGGCTTATCTTCTCTTATGGTTCCGAATCTCAAGGGATTGCTATCAAGGAACGTGATTGTTAAGACAAGTCATTGGGTTAGATCTCTTCTCTAAGGATAAGGATCTTATCCCACGAAATCAGCGGGATCTCGGTATCGTACACGAAATCAGCGGGATCTCGATATCTTACGTAACAGATTGGACCCTTCCAGATTTATATAAGAAGAAGACTCCATTAAGATACAGGTACACAATATTCAATCCCTGGTCTCATTTTGCCTGGCTATTCTTCTTCTTGCTTTGCCTGACTTAAGCATCGGAGGGCTAACGGCTGGACACCAGCCACCCTTAGTTGCTTTCTGTCTTCTTACAGGTCTGGCGGAGGAAATCCCTGTTGGAGAGAAGGTGAACGACCGGAGGATCCTGTTACAAAATCTGACGTTAACATCTTCCACGAATGATTTAATTAGATTTATTTGGTGGACCTCATCATCAACTTCCCGTGGTTGTTTGTATAAATAAAAAATATTCAGCTCGAGTGTCATATTTCCAAAGGACATTTGTACAAGTCCATTTCTACAATTGATAATTGCATTTGAAGTAGCTAGAAAAGGGCGGCCTAGTATGATAGGAATTTAAGCACCGGTACCTATCACGGGATGTGTATCCAAGACAATAAAATCCACTGGATAGTAGAATTTATCAACTTGGACCAAGACATCATCAATCATCCCCCTCGGTATACGAATAGATCTATCAGCGAGTTGGAGTGTGGTTTTGGTGGGTTTCAATTCACGTAACCCAAGTTGTTCATAGACTGAGTATGGGATGAGGTTAACACTTGCCCCTAAATCGAGTAAGGCTTGTTTGATCCGGTAGTCACCTATGATGCATGAGATGGTTGGACTACCCGAAACCTTGTATTTTTGGGGCACCTCTTGTTTGATAATAATGCTCAAATTCATAGTCAAAAGTACTTTGTTGTGAACATTGTGTTTCCTTTTGACTGAACACAATTCCTTCAGAAATTTAGCATAAGATGATATTTGTTTTATAGCATCTAATAACGGAATGTTGATCTTCATTTGCTTAAAAACCTCTAAGATTTCTAGGTTTTTGTCTAAAGGTTTAGGTGAAAATCAACCTTTGGAAAAATGGGGCAACCGGCTTGTATTGCCTTTCTGGTTCTTTCTCCTGTGGAGTGTTGTTCGGGCTACATCCTCTTTGGAAATTTTCGGATCATTAGGCTTTAAGGCCTTCACCAGATTAGATTATCGATTATTTTTCCACTCCTCAAGGTGGTGATAGCTTGAACATGCTCCGTATGTTGGGAGGAAGAGCTTGGGTCTTGTATCTCAAATTGGGTTCTAGGGTTAGGGAGAGGTTAGGTAGGAAGTGTGCCTTTCTCCCTAACACTGAGATGAGATTCAACAATATCCATTGAGGTTTTCAAGTCATTAATGGCTTGAGATGAATTTTGATTGAATTTTAGTTGCTCTTGTATGAACCCATCAATTTTCAGAGAATTAGTCCTGTTATATTCAGCTTGAACCGATACGAATGCACCCAACATCTCCTCTATCGTAGCTTTTGGTGTGATTACTAGGGATGGACCTAGTAAAGGTTGAGCTTGGGGGGTGTTGTTTGCATTCGCAGTTGGTCCATTCCTCCAACTGAAGTTGGGATGGTTCTTCCAACTAAAGTTATACGTGTTTCAGTTTGGAGCACTAAATGGCCGTCGATAATTGTTTATGGCATTTGATTGCTCCTGTAAGATTTTCTGGAATACAGAAATTGTGGGAAAATCCTGTGTTGCATGTTGATTCTCGGCACAAATTCCACAAACAATTTCAACGTCCTTTGAGTTAATCGTCTCTCCTTTCTTCAATTCCATGGCCTCGACTTTTCTTGTGAGGCTAGCCACACTTGTACTTATGTTATCTTCTTCTTAGAGGACATAAATTCCTCCTTTTTCCTTTTATTGGCTTGTCTTGGGATTTGTTGGTTTAGATATATCCCAAGATTGTGCATTCTCAGCCAATTCATCAAAATAGTCCCATGCTTTCTCGGCTTCCTTATTCATGAATTCTCCATTACACATCATCTCTATGAATCGGCGCATGGGTGAAGTCAGTCCTTCATAAAAACACTTATTACCCCTCCAAATTTCATAGCCATGATGTGGGCATGCATTTAACAAGTCATTGAACCTCTCCCAACATTGGAAGAAGGTCTCACCTCTTTTTGAGTAAAATTCATGAAAAGGCCCCTCAACATGATCATTTTGTGAGTAGGGAAGAACTTTTTAATGAACTCCCTAGTCATCTCAGTCCATGTGCTGATTGATCTTGGCCTCAATGCATGAAGCCAAGCCTTAGTGTTGAGCTCTTAATTGTGCATATTCTAGCCCCAATTCATCACTCATTATGCAAGGTTTTCATGATTTAAAGACTAATTTAATGCATGTGTTGTGATTGCAGGAATGAGAGTGGACTTCACTCAATTGAAGATGAAAAGGGTCCATTTAGAACCATTGAATGAAGATTGAAGGAGGACCAAGAGGAAGAAGGAAGCAAGGAGTAAAAGAGAGAAGTCATCAAATGAGGGCTAAGATAGGTCATTTATGCATCTTGAAGATCAAAGGAATGAAGGACCAAAGGTGGAGCAAAAGCACATTGAAGATGAAGGAGGAGAAGCTGAAGATCTCAGCCAAGTTCATGTCCACCGGCCGGCCGGTCACAGCCATCGACCGGCCAGCCAAACCCTCCAGAAAGTGAAAAATCTCTGGACACATTTTTATGAAGGCCGACCCACTGACCGACTTGCCGGACAGACTGGCGGACTGACCGGCCAACCGGCCAGCTGAAGGGTCGGCCTATCCATTACAATGTCCAGAAACTCAGCAGATTGAAGGCCGACCCACTGACCGACCGGCCGGACAGACTGGCTGACCGGTCGGCTGGTGGGTTGGACTGTTAAAAAAATACGCCAGTGAAAATTTCAATTGCAAGTACTTTGTCCGACCGGCCGGACAAGGGGTCCGACCGGTCGGCCAGCCACTCAGACCAGTCGTGCGACCGGTCGGCCATGCGTAAATTGCGGACTTTCTGTTTCTAGCGCAGAAAATCTCTGCGCACTACGTAAGCTTACGCAGATTCTGGAATATTCTGACGTTGTGGAGCCTTCCCACTATAAAAGGACACCTAGGGATCGTTCCTAGGGTATCTTAGAAGAGTTTAAGCAAGGTTGGAGGCGGTGGAAGTGGATTTCAGAGTTCCACAACTCCTAGTTTGTTTTACTGTTTTATGTTTTTTTTTTGTTTCATGTTTCCTTGGATCGTGAACGGCTAAACCTCTTAGCTAGGGCTAAGAGGTGAAGATTGTAGTGGATCTAAGATGTTTCAATTCGTTTTTAGTTGGTTTTAAGATTGGTTTTCATGATTATGAACAATGGTTTGAAGTTAATACAAGTTCTAAGTAGTTTTTCTTAGTCTTATGATGAGTCATGGATGTTTGGGAGAATTACTTAAGTTCTTAATTGTTGTGTGCTAGTCTAGACCTGTATAATCCGAGGAATTGGAGTACGCTCTAGTACTATGATCTTCATTTGGGAACTTCCTACCAAAGTTCTACTTTTCTGGTTTTCTGAATTATGTATGGGACTGTGCATGTGATTTGATTCAAGTTCAAATCATGATCTAGCTTTGTCTAGTGACAGGACTTAATGATGATCATGATTATGAACTTAGTTTATTGGAATTGGGACTGACCTATGCAATTGAGCATGCTCATCCTAGCTTGCATTGAGTGAATCATATACATTGGCCTTACATATGACAGATTATATGGTTTAACAGCTCTATCATCCGGCTAGATAGATCTTAATATCGATTCTAGTTGAGAAAGTGAGAAACCACAGCGGATTGAGCATCAAGGATTGCTACAAGTGGATCCTTGAACCCCTAGTGCCTTTTTATAATTGTTTACCTTCAAATTAGTTTAAAGTTCTTACTTACATCAATCTCATACAAAATCTGGTTGTTAGCTCTCAATAGACACTATTGGATGTGTTTGTGAATTCCTACACATGTCCCTGTGGATCGACCTCGGTCTTACCGAGATTTATTACTACATCGCAACCCTACACTTGGGGAGCGAACACTTAGATTTCTCTTTAAGGGAAAAGGGAAATAATTTAAGTCTCACTACATCATTAATTACATTTGCAAAGTGCATTGTGGCTATCACCTCATTAAATTCCTTAAGATGTTGATAGACACTTTCACTGTTTAGTCCATGAAATTTGGAAAGGAGTTGGATTACTCCCAGTTTAAGATCTATGTTCCCTACATTATGTGGAAAAACTATGCATGAGGGAGTACTCGCTCTTGCAGGTTGTAAGTAATCACGTACTGTTTTAGGTCGGGGAACATTCTCAACCTCATTCTCTCCCGTTTCGATTTGGCCCAGATTTTGATTGGCTATAGGGTTGGGTTGATTTTCAACCATACTTTTAGACAAAATTGGAGAGTTTAAACGTTTCTTAGCACGTGGCTCCCTGTCAATCCCTTCAACAATTCCCCCTTCACTAATGAGTCGGTTATTAGAATCCCAAACCCAATGTGGCATGCAAATCTCAGAAAAATAAAAGAAAAAGGGTTAAAAAACCTGATTTGAAGTGACTACTTTGACTCCCAGAATTCCTGTAAAAACAAAACAAATCAAACAAACTAAGTTAGTAATGGACTCCTAAAAATCTCAAATAAAAACTGTTTTCAGAAATTTTGTGAAAAACCGTCAAAGTCCCCAGCAACGGCGCCAAAAACTTCTTCACTTCCCCAAGAGTAGGGTTACGACGTAGTAATAATCTTGGTAAGACCGAGGTCGATCCACAGAGACTTGTGTAGGAACTCACAAAACACTTTCAATGGTTTCTAATTGAATGTAGATAGATATTTTGTACTAAAACTGAATGTAATCAATAATAAAGAGCACTGGGGTTCAAGGATCCACTTGTAACAATCCTTGATGCTTAATTCGCTGTGGTTTCTCACTTACTCAACTAGAATCGAAATTAAATCTTATCTAGCTAGATGATAGAGCAGTTAAAACAAATAATCTGTCATATGTGTGATTCATGTACATGATTCCCTCAATTCAAGTTAGGACTTGAGCACACTCAATTGCATAGGTCAATCTTAGTTCCAATAGATTAAGATCATAACCATAATAATCATCAAACCTTATCACAAAGCTTAGCTAGATCATGATTTGAACTTCATATATTCAAATCACAGACACAATTACACATAAGCAGAAATTTCAGAAAAGTAGAACTCTTGGCATGAAGTTCCCACATGAGAATCCAAAGCCTAGAGCGTATTGAATTCGATTCCTCAGAGCATACAGGTCTAGATCCATGCAAAACAATTAAGAACCAAAGAAATTCTTCCAAACATCCATGAGCCATTATAAGATTAATAAAAATTACTTAGAACTTTATTCAAACTTCAAACCATTGTTCTTCACTAATAATCCAACTTGAAACCAAAACAAATGAATTAAAATATCTTAAATTCACTACAAGCTTCACCTCTTAGCCCTAGCTAAGAGGTTTAGCCGTTCATGATCCAAGGAAACATGAAAGCAACTAAGAAAAATATAAAAACTAGAAGAACAAATAGGAGGAGTTGTAGAACTCCGGATCTGACTTCCGCCGCCTCCCACCGTGGTAAATCTTTTCTAGGATGCCTTAGGAACAAGCTAGAGGAGTCCTTTTATAGGTTTGATGCCCTAGATGCGAAGAAACTTCGAGAAAATTTACAAAATCTGCGCTTTGAGCAGCAAATTTCGGAGCTTGTAGAAGACGCTCCATTACGCAGACGACCGGTCGGACGACCGATCTGAGCTCATGGAAGATCGGTCGCAAAAGGCCAAAAACAGTCTAGAGAGTTTTCTAGAAATTCGAACCCAACTTTTAATTCAACGACCGGTCAGACGACCGGTCTGAGTAGTGGATGACCGGTCGTGATTGGTCCAGCAACGTTGGCAGTAGGGGTCCTCCTGTTGAGTGTTCAGACTGGTCAAATGACCGGTCCTGGGCTATGGACGACCGGTCGGACGACCGGTCTTCAGTGCAATTTTTTACACTTCCTCCTTCTCTCCTTTGCTTTCTTTCTTCCACCCTTTAGCACTTGGTCTTTTGATCTTCAATGCTTGTAAACAACGTCTCTAAGCCTTCAATTGATGAATTCTCTCTCATTCCTACAACCACAAAACCATGCATTAGTTGGGTCTTTAATCATGTATTTCAAGCATAGTTAGTGATAAAATGGAGTTAGAATATACACAATTAAGAGCTTAACATTCATGCAAGAGCAACTAAAATTCAATCAAAATTCATCTTAAGTCATTAATGACTTAAAAACCTCAATGGCTAGAGTTGAATCTCATCTCATTGTTAGGGAGAAAGGCACACTTCTTGCCCAACCTCTCCCTAACCCTAGAACCCAATTTGAGATACAAGACCCAAGTTCTTCCTCCCAACATACTGAACATGTTCAAGCTATCACCACCTTGAGGAGTGGAAAAACAATCGATAAATCTAATCTGGTGAAGGCCCCAAAGCCTAATGATCCGAAAATTTCCAAAGAGGATGATAGCCCGAACAACACCCCACATAAGAAAGAACCGGAAAGGCAATACAAGCCGGTTGCCCCGTTTCCCCAAAGGTTGATTTCACCTAAACCTTCAGAAAAAAACCTGAAAATATTAGAGGTTTTTAAGCAAGTGAAGATCAACATTCCATTATTGGATGCTATAAAACAAATACTATCTTTGCTAAATTTCTGAAGGAATTGTGTACAGTCAAAAGGAAACACAATGTTCACAACAAAGTACTTTTGACTGAGAATTTGAGCGTTATTATCAAACAAGAGGTGCCCCAAAAATACAATGATACAGGTAGTCCAACCATCTCATGCATCATAGGTGACTATCGGATCAAACAAGCCTTACTCGATTTAGGGGCAAGTGTTAACCTCATCGCATACTCGGTCTATGAACAACATGGGTTAGGTGAATTGAAACCCACCAAAACCACACTCCAACTTGCTGATAGATCTATTCGTATACCGAGGGGGATGATTAAGGATGTCTTGGTCCAAGTCGATAAATTCTACTATCTAGTGGATTTTATTGTCTTGGATACACATCCCGTGATAGGTACCGGTGCTCAAATTCCTGTCATACTAGGCCGTCCTTTTCTAGCTACTTCAAATGCAATTATCAATTGTAGAAACGGGCTTGTACAAATGTCCTTTAAAAATATGACACTCGAGCTAAATATTTTTTATTTATGAAAACAACCATGGGAAGTTGATGATGAGGTCCACGAAATAAATCTAATTGAATCATTCGTGGAAGATACATCCCCTTTGACATTCTATTTCGATCCTTTAGAGGCATGTTTGGCCCACTCTCATGATATGAATGATGACACGATACGAGAGATGGATGCCATTTTGGATGTTATTCCGGTACTTGATAATAAAAGATAGAAGGCACTATTTGAACATTTACCCTTAAGCGAGAACAAGCCTCTTCCATCTAATATCAAGGCGCCGAAGCTCGACCTAAAACCATTACCAAATGATTTGAAATATGTATATTTAGGTCGAGATAAGACATATCGGGTGGTAATTTCTTCCCACTTGGATGAGGAACAAGAGAGTAGGTTAATAGCCACTCTGATAGAGTATAAGATCGCCATCGAATGGTCAATTTCGGATCTCAAAGGCATAAACCCACTGATTTGTACTCATCGCATACACCTTGAGGAAAATGCCAATACATCTAAGCAACCACAAAGATGCCTCAATCTAAACATGAAGGAGGTGGTTAAGGCTGAAGTGGTGAAACTATTCGATGTGGGTATCATCTACCTAATATCCGATAGTTAATGGGTGAGTCCAACTCAGGTGGTGCTTAAAAAATCTGAAATAACCATCGTAGCCAATGCCAATAATGAAGTCGTACCAACCAGAGTCACTACCGGTTAGAGAATGTGCATTGACTACAGGAAGCTAAACACAGCCACAAGGAAAGACCACTTCCCCTTACCATTTGTTAATCAAATTTTAGAACGGTTGGCGGGTCATTCCCATTTTTTCTTCCTTGATGGGTATTCAGGGTATAACCAAATAGAAATCGCCCTAGAGGACCAAGAGAAGACAACATTCACTTGTCCATTCGGCACTTTTGCCTATCGAAGGATGCCGTTTGAACTATGCATTGCCCCTGCCACTTTTCAGCGTTGTATGTTGAGTATTTTTTCTAATATGGTGGGGACGACTCTCGAAGTCTTCATGGACGATTTCTCAGTATTTGGTTATAACTTTAATGAGTGCCTTATGCACTTAAAAACTGTTTTGAAAAGATGTGAAGAAAAGAACCTCGTGTTGAATTGGGAGAAATGTCACTTCATGGTTAAAAAGGGAATAGTGCTCGGTCACATCATCTCATAAAATGGAATTGAGGTGGACAAAGCTAAAATCGATCTTATCTCTAACCTTCCACTACCCAAGAGCGTACGAGATGTGCGTTCCTTTTTGGGACATGCTGGATTCTATAGACGGTTCATCATGGATTTTAGTTCACTCTCTCGTCCTTTATGTAACCTCCTTCAAAAGGAAAACTCATTTGAGTGGAATGAAGATTGTCAAAATGCCTTTGACAAGCTTAAAGGTATGTTGATATGTGCTCCCATAATGCAACCACCTGATTGGAGCCTTCCTTTTGAAATTATGTGTGATGCAGTTGTAGATAAGTTTGGCGTGTAAAAGGAATGCGAGCAGCTCAGCTCGGGCGCGGCAGAAGAGGTCGCACATCCAGAATGCGAGCAGCTCAGCTCGGGCGCGGTAGAAGAGGTCGCACTCCAGAATGCGAGCAGCTCAGCTCGGGTGCGGCAGAAGAGGTCGCACATCCAGAATGCGAGCAGCTCAGCTCGGGCTCCACAAAAGGGGTCGCACATCCGGAATGCGAGCAGCTCAGCTCGGGCTCGACAGAAGGGGTCGCACATCCAGAATGCGAGGAGCCCGGCTCGCGCTCGACAGGAGGGGTCGCATTCCGTACGTTAAATACGAGCATTCTAGATAAGAGCAGCCCCCGGCATCTGAATGATCGTGGTTCATGACTTTTGGTATGGAAGGCCTTCGTCTACTAGTACCAGCAGCCCATATAGGCCGGTTTTGGTTTATATCTATTCTTAGCTCCGAATATCCAGAGACGTAATCAGCTAGACATCTAGGATGTTTTGACTACATTTTTATTCAAGGATTAAGTGAGATAAGCTCCCTATCCCATGAAATCGGGGATAATTTAACAGCTTGCGTAGTGATTTGGATCATTGAGATCTGTATAAATAGATGACTCTACTGATGATAAAGGTACACAATATTCAATCTTTAACTCCGATTTGATCATTCCTTCCTTTTTTCCTATCTAATTTAAGCATCGGAGGGCTAACGGCTGGACGACAGCCACCCTTATTTGCTTTCTGTTTCTTTCAGGTCCACGGAGAAAATTCCTTGGAGAGAAGGTGAACATTCGGAGGACCCTGTTACAGAATTCGACGTAAACAGTTTGGCACCGTCTATGGGAACGATTTGATCATCACAGTCAATCGTTCTACCACTGATCAAACCCTTTCCACTATGCCTCCTAAGAAGACAGTTCATCCTTCTACATAAACACAAACATTACCTCCGCCTAACGTGACGGAATCAGTTCCTGTTCCTCAAACCTTTTCAATAAACATCCCTCAAGGAGCTCCAAACGCGCCATCGGCGAACCCGTTACTTGAGGCTTCCGGAAGTCAAGAAGATGTTATGCGTTTCCTCGAAAACACACTCTTAAACCTCAGCACCGGATTTCAAGCCCTGTCAAATCGACTCGATCAGCATTTCTTGGGGCCTCAGAGGCTGCCTTTCGAAGGGTTGCCTGCACAACCCATACCGGTGGCTTCCAGACACTCTGTGGACGAACCACAGGTCCAACCAAATCATCCTCCATCCAACCGAATGCCGGTTGGCAACCTACCCCCTGTGCAACCTCCACATTCTATACATTCTAGTGCTTCTCGCCAACAGCAACCTCAAGGGTCCACCGTCGAAACGTCAGGTTATACTCTACCATGGGAAGGAGATCTCCAAAGAATCCATGATCATTTTGACGACATGGAGCAGCGCTATCAGGCAAATCGACCATCTGCCGTTGTGGCAACGATACATCAATCCGAGTCCCCCTTTACCAGCGAAATCATGGAGGCACCATTGCCTAGGAAGTATCGTACGCCTGTTATCACCCCATATACAGGTATTGGCGACCCTCTTGAACACTTGGAAACATATAGGTCTCTTATGGAACTGGAGGGACATTGCTCGGAAATCATGTGTAGGGCTTTTTCCCTAACATTGAAGGAAGCAGCTCGTACGTGGTTCCGAGGGCTAAAGCCTCGATCTATCGGCTCCTTTTCACAGCTATCGGAACTGTTCCTTGTTAGTGCACTTTTCTCTGGCATACTAATGCACCTTGTTTGTCAATCACTTAGGTCAGTGAGTCTAGTGTCGGTTGAGCTTAATGAAGACAAAGACCGAAGACTTAAGACGGATCGACTGCGTCAAGGAAGATGAAACAGGTAAAAGTGATGCCTTGGTGTGCCTTGCCTTGACCAAAACCTAACCCATAACCTCTTAGATGACTTGGACCAACTAGGTATACCCTTAGTCATCATCATTAGTCTTAGAACTCCATGAAAAATATGATAAGTTAGACTAATTTAAGAGGTGGAAGCTACTATAAACAAAACAGCTCAAAACAGCAGTTTTCGATTGATCTCTAATCAATCGGACGTTGGCTCCGATAGGACTCCGATCAATCGGACAGAAGCTCCGATCAATTGGACAGATGCTCCGATCAATCGAAATTTTTTCCAGCAACCTTGAAAATCCACTGGACATATTTCCGATCAATCGGACAGTCTTCCGATCCATCGGAAGGGGTCCGTCCGATCAATCGGACAGTGTTCCGATTAATCGGAATATCTTTCAGAGACTTCACTGGATAGATTTTCGATCAATCGGACTTGTCTCCGATCAATCGGACAGGTCTCCGATCAATCGGACATTCTTCCGATCAATCAGAGATGCGCGAATCTGCCCGTTTTTTTACCGTTGGAAGAAAATCTATTTTAGATGGGGGATTCGTTTTTTAGGGTAGAGAGGGGATTTTGAGGAGATAGAAGCCACCATTGCTAGAGATCATTAGAGGCTCTATTCCAAACCCAAAGCAAGTCATTCTCCTTGTGTTTTCATCACAAGCTTGGGCCATTCAATGGCATTTTGAGAATGGACTTGTTCCCTCTTGATTCCTAGGGTTCAGACACTTTGATGATAGTTAAATCCTTTATCTAAACACTACCTAGGAGTCCATATAGGTGTATTCCTCTAGGAAACCCATTTCCTACGATTTGTAGAGGTTTCACCATTCCCTAGCACCTTGGGCATCTCCAATGGACCATAACATGCAAGGTAGCTGATCTTGGAGCTGAAGCCTTGGCAAAGCGGCGGCGTCAAAGATCGGGGGAGCACAAGGGGAGCTGATTCAAGCACGGGAGAGCGAGAAGAAGCAACCCAAAGAGGCGCTACAAAGGGGCTCAATCCGACAAGTAAGGTTGTCTTGTTAGGAGTCCATCCACTCAATTCCCTGTGGGAGTTGAGTGTAGAGTTTGTTTAACAAACTCGACCTAGGGTCGTTAGCCGATCCTTGGCCTATTAGTTGGGCCTAAAATCTAGGGACGTTAGCCATTCCTTGGCACGTTAGTCGGCCTAAACAAAGTCTCCAAGGGAGAGCCACCAACACGGGTGCAAACGTGTAGGTTGGGAGGAACCTGTAAACTCCCCGGTTGGGTGAATCCGATTTAAAACACCTTGGTTGGGAGGAACCAGATTTAAACTCCCCAGTGAATGCCGGTGTGCTCAAAGGGGTTGAGTACTTGAACCGGGAGTAGAGTAGACAAGTAGTCGAACCACTATACATCGTTGTGTTTGTGATTGATCTTGAGCACATTTCTCTTTATGCATTATGTTTAATTGATTAATTATGAATGCTTAGTTAGGAATGTATGCTAGGCACTTGATAGGCACATCCACACTCACAAGATGTACTTTCACTACCTCATGTTGACTTGAGCATTTCTTGATCCATCCTCTCTAGTCCACATGAGTTGATTAGACTAGGTTGTTAATTGCTTTATCTTTTGCTAGTCTATTAATTGGACCGACTTAGGCTTGGAAGCCGAAGTGTTTATCACTTACGTAGCTTAATTTGTTAAATCTGGTAAGTAGGCGAAAAGAATTGAAAAGGTCCTAATCACCCCCTCCTATAGGTTTAGCCATAATTCTAGTTGCTCTTTAAGCTTCCGCACGTGTATGCATAGGGTGTCGTGTTAGACTACCCGACGCAATTTCATTCCTCTCCCAATTTATGGGAAGCATCCGTATAAGAAAACCAGCGTCTCACCTAATGGATTTGAAACAGCAGCATGGGGAAACAATAAAGGAGTTTACAGTGCGGTTTACAACCGAAGCAGTCCAAACTGAAGGTTATACCGAAGAAAAAGGCCTCACCGCCCTAATAGTAGGGATCACCAGTGAGAAATTCAGATTCGCGTTGGATAAGAATCCTCCTAAAACTATGACTGAATTCCAAGCTAAAGCTCAGAAATATATCAATGCAGAAGAGGTGGCATTAACACGTCATGGTATATAAGGTAAGAAACGCAAGCCGGAGGAGGTTTCTTCTTCGGACAAGAATTATAGGCGCGATCGGCGAGATCGCTCTCCCAAGAAAGTTTACTCTGGTAAGTATCGTAACTATACTCCCCTTAATTTCCCTCCAGAAAAGGTACTAATGGAGATTAAGCATAAGCCATATGTGAAATGGCCCGCAAAAATAAAATCCGACCCGGAGAAGAGGGACAAGAGCAAGTTCTGTTATTTTCATAAAGACCATGGGCACACTACCCAAGATTGTATAATTTTGCGCGACCACATTGAGGCTCTTATTCGAAAAGGCCATCTTCAAGATTATGTTGTCCGGCAAGGTCGCTCGCCAAAAAGGGGAGAAGCCTCGCAACAACGGAAGAAATCACCTCATCAACATGATCCTCAAGAAAACGCTGAGCCCACTGGGGAGATACGGACCATCGTCGGGGGACCTGCTTGTGGGGGAGATTCTCGAGCCTCAAGGAAAGCATACACTCATAAGGCGTCCAAGAAGCCCCAGCATATTTATTGGCCGGAGCAAACACCTAACGCATCAAAAATAAATCATCCACCAATTTCCTTCTCCCTCGAAGATGCTGAGGGAATTCACTTCCCTCATGAAGACTCCATCGTGGTCGCACTGAAGGTATCTAATTATTTAACTCATCGTATTATGGTGGATACAGGTAGCTCAGCCGATATTCTGTACCTGGAGGCTTTCAACAAAATGGCACTTGCCAGAAGCCTACTCAAGCCAGTCTCGACTCCCCTCGTCGGCTTCGGGGGCGAGGTGGTAACGCCTGAAGGAAGCATTGATCTCCCAGTCACGTTTGGGGAAAGTCCAGCGAAGACTACCATCTTCATAAACTTCCTCGTGGTAGATCGAAAGTCAGCATATAACGTCATTTTGGGGCGACCATCGCTTAATAAGGTTGGGGCAGCTTTACATCCTTTGTATTTGTGCGTTAAGTTCCCTACCCCAAATGGTGTTGGGGTTGTACGAGGAAATCAAAAAGAGGCCCGGTCCTATATGAGATAGCCCTACAAGACCGAAAGGAAGCACAAGCAGCATCCGTTATGATGATAGCACAAGATTCACCTAACTCCTCGACGGACAACTCGTTAGATCCAAGGGAGAACGCCCTCCAATTGGAAACTCCTGGGGAAGATACAGTGGCGATTCATTTAACCCTAGACGACTCGTCTAAAGTTGTTACATGGGATCCTCTTTGAAGAGTGCCTTCCGGGATGAGTTGATCCGTCTCCTCATCGAATACCAAGACGTGTTCGCTTGGTCTCATAAAGATATGCCAGGCATCGACCCCAACGTCATCGCACATCGTCTAAATATCGACCCGAAGTATAAGCCCGTACACCAGCGCCGACGTGCGTTCACTGCAGAAAGGCAAATGGCAATCAAAGCTGAAGTCGAGAAGCTGCTTACGGTCAATTTCATAAAAGAAGTTGACTACCCAGAATGGGTTGCGAACGTAGTTCTCGTCCGGAAAGCTAATGGCAAATGGAGAATGTGCGTCGATTATTCAGATCTGAACAAAGCGTGCCCCAAAGATAGCTTCCCGACGCCGCGGATCGACCAGCTGGTCGATTCAACAGCTGGGCATGCCCTGCTTAGTTTTATGGACGCTTATTCTGGTTACAATCAGATCATGATGCATCCACCCGATAGCCAACATACTGCCTTCATCACAGATTGAGGACTATATTGTTACCAGGTAATGCCGTTTGGTCTTAAAAATGCAGGGGCTACCTATCAGCGTCTCGTCAACAAGATATTCGCCGCACAAATTGGCAGGAATATGGAAGTCTATGTTGATGACATGCTCGTGAAAAGTTTCGTAGAAGGCGATCATCTTTCAGATCTTCGAGAAGCTTTCGATCTTATGAGGAAATATCAGATGAAGCTAAACCCAGAAAAGTGTGCGTTCGGAGTGTCTACCGGAAAATTTCTTGGGTTTATGGTCGGCCAACGAGGAATTGAGGCAAATTCTGAAAAAATAAAAGCATTAATAGAGATGAAATCCCCAACCACTCTTAAGGACGTCCAACGTCTGGCTGGTCGCATTGCGTCACTAAATAGGTTCATCTCGCGAGCATCTGACAAATGTTTACCCTTCTTCAAGCTCCTCCGTACCACAGCCAAGTCTGATTGGGAATGGAAATCACGATGCGAAGAAGCTTTTCAACAACTGAAGCAATATATGAGTACACCCCCTGTTTTATCTAAACCTGTGTTACACGAACAACTTATCCTTTATTTATCTGTATCCTCCATGGCCGTTAGCGCCGCATTAATAAGAGAAGATTCCGGGATACAAAGGCCCGTTTCTTATATTAGTCGAGCAATGGTAGATGCTGAAACTCGGTACTCTGATATGGAAAAGCTAGCTCTGGCTTTAGTCACGGCAGCTCGAAAGTTGCGACCATACTTTCAAGCCCACGCAATTTTAGTACCAACGAATCATCCGCTACGACAGATGCTTCAGAAACCTGAAGCTTCCGGACGATTAACTAAATGGGCGGTCGAGCTTAGCGAGCACGATATATCGTTCTACCCCAGGACTACAATCAAGGGCCAGGCCGTAGCTGACTTTATCGTCGAATTCATATATTCTTCTTTCGATGACAGTATCGCGATCAGCGACTAGCCTTCCTGGTCACTCTTCGTGGACGGGTCCTCCCGGGCCACGGGTAGTAGAGCGGGCCTTATTCTAGTCGCCCCAGATGGGTCACATTTTCAATATGCATTATGCTTTGATTCCCGCATCTCAAATAATGAAGTAGAGTATGAAGCCCTGATCGTTGGCCTCGAACTAGCAAACGTCCTCTCGATTCAAAATCTACTCATTCAGAGCGATTCTCAGCTGATCGTCAATCAGGTTCTCGGTGAATTCGAGGCTAAAGAAGAAAGGATGGCCTTGTACAAATCTTGAGTTCTCATTTGCTCGCAAAACTGAAGAATTATGAAATAATCCGCATTCCTCGCGAGGAGAATAAACTCGCTGATTCGCTGGCAAAGCTCGCCTCTGCATCAGAATCTGAGTTACCATATTCGATTCCTATTGAGTATCTTCAAAACTCAAGTATCGACCAAGCCATTCTCGAGCAGGTGGTTGTAATACATCCGTCTCCATGTTGAATGGATCCCATCACCCTTTATCTCAGAGATGGAGTTCTTCCAGATGACAAAAAATCCGCATGACAAATCCGATATCGATCTGCCAGGTACACTTTACAGAATGGGATCCTATTACGTAAAAGTTTTTCTTTGCCTTATTTAAGGTGTCTTCACCCAGAAGAAGCACATCATGTTCTGGATGAAATACACCGGGGGGCATGTGGTAACCACCCAAGGGGTCGATCCCTAGCGTATAAAGCGATGAGGCAAGGATACTATTGGCCCACTATGAAGGCAGACGCGATTGAACTCTCTAAAAAATGTGACAAGTGCCAGCGATACTCTCCTATACCTCACGCACCGTCCGAGCAAATGACTCCAGTTGATAGCCCTTGGCCTTTCGCGCAATGGGGGGTCGATATCATCGGGCCCTTGCCTACTGAAAAAGGACAAAACAGATTCGCGATAGTGGGGGTCGATTACTTCACCAAATGGGCCGAGGCAGAACCATTAGCCAAGATTACTGAGAAACAAACTACTAAGTTCATATGGAGAAATATCATATGCCGTTATAGACTCCCCCACACTATAATTACCGACAACGGAACGCAATTCGACAACGTAGCCTTTGACGAATTTTGTGAAAAGTGGAAGATACTTAACCTCCGCACCTCTCCGTATCACCCTCAGGCAAATGGGCAAGTCAAGGCAGTGAATAAAATCATCAAGCATCATTTGAAAACCAAGCTCGGTGAGTGTAAGGGCATGTGGCCAGAACTCTTGCCAGAAGTCTTATGGGCATATAGGACTACGGCTCGTACGTCTACGGGCGAAACCCCCTTCTCCTTGGCGTTCGGTACCGATGCGGTAGTACCAGTTGAGATTCAAATACCCCCGTACCGGGTTGAGCAGTATGATCCCACTTGCAACCAAGAGAATCTTCGACTTCACCTCGATCTCTCGGAAGAACGAAGGATTGCCTCTCAGATGCGAGCAGCAGCGTATCAGCAGCGCATTGCTCGCTATCGTAACGCTAAAGTTCGGCCTAGAGCTTTCCAGCTAGGTGATTTGGTTCTCAGACAAAACCTTGGGGTCCCTGCTCGATCACTTGGTCCGAATTGGGAAGGCCCGTATCGAGTCATCAAAATTGTACGACCCGGCACTTACTATCTTGAAGATATGCAGGGAAGACCTGTACGTCGCCCCTGGCATGTAGAACACTTGTTGCAATACTTCCCTTGATGCGATGTAACTCTTAATGATATTCGAATGAATTAAGGGTTGAAGACATCTTTTGGTCGCTACTCCATTTACTTGGACTCGAATAGCTCCAAAGAGAATATATACATTTTCTTGGCCAATTGCCTACCCTTGGTAGGGTTGAAATTATTACTAGTTGGTTGCTTCTCCATTCTATGGATAAAAAATAGCCCTGAAGAGAGCATACGTGTTCCCTTGACCAATCTTTTGCCCTTGGTGGAATCAAAATCTCAATCGATAGACTAGTCTATCTCAACGCAGACACGGTCATACGACCCCCGGATTGAGTCTAATTCACTTTTTCATGAGTTGGATGCGAGCAGCGCAGCTCGTGCTCGAATAAAGGGGTTGCATATCCTAAATGCAAGCAGCGCAGCTCGTGCTCGAATTAAGGGGTCGCATCTCCTAAATGCGAGCAGCTCAGCTCGTGCTCGAAGTAAGGGGTCCCATCCCCTAATGAGTCAGCATATGATTGACACAAGGCAAAAATGAAAACTACGAAAAATACACAACATTGAAGAAATAGATGTTCATTATAATGGACCAAAAGGTCAAGTCGTTGCATACAAATTTCTTCTCAAGAGTATAAAAAAAAAGATATAAAAAATACACGATATAGACGAAGGAAGGCAACAAAGTCAAGGCTGGTCATCCCCCTCTTGAGCAGGCTCGCGACTCTCAGCTTCAGGACCAGTCTCGGGAGCAGGAGCAACATCAGTAGCTCCGGTGACTTCATTCTCAGCGGCAGCTCGTTCTCTCGCTGCAACCTCGAAAGCCATCCTGTCAAACTCCTCAACATTAAAGGTCGGAGCAATCGCTGCATAACTCTGACCGCAAAATCGTGACCAGCGATATACACTTCATATCGCTCCTCGTCATAAAGTTGAGAGGTTCGAAATTCCTGGACTGCGCGAGGGCCCTCGTCAGATACCATCTGGACGAGAGCCACCCGCTCCTCTTCCCAGTGGATGGAGTCATCCTTTAGCTGGTTAAGTCGCTGCTGGGCCTCCTCGAGCTTGGTCCGAGCGTCCTTGAGCTGCTCTTCAAGCTGGGTCTTGTCTTGGCGGAAGATCTCCCTCTCCCTCTCGCTCTTAGTATGAAGCTCTTGACGCTTCGCGAGTTGGAGATCCAGTGACTGAAAGCAAACAGTCATGGATTGAATTTTGACAAGGAGAATCCTCTTTTCTTCGTCCAGCTTGGCGATTTGGGCTTCCAAAGCCTTCACCAAGCGGTCCCGTCCTTGGACCTCGGCTTCCATCGTCTTCTTCTTCTTCTCCACATCCTCCACGCTGCGGCGAGCTGCTTCGATGTCATGTCTGACTCGAAGCGTGAGATCCAGGCTCTATATAAAAAAAACGGGAGAGGAGAAAAATCAGAGCAGCCCGCTATATTAGTAATAAAAAAAATAAAGAAAGACGGTGTAAGGTTGGTTACTTACAGTAATCTCACCCCGATATCGGTGGAGAGAGCTTCTGGGCTCGGTTTGGGGAGGCCTCCGAAGGAGTTGGGGGATATTTTGTCAAACATGAACTCGCATATTGGATGCAAGTGCGGTGGGATGACAAAAGTTCCCGACCCAGAAGGTTGGGCCACAACCATCTCCTTCGAGCCCGCCTCGTGAGCACCCGCTGTACCCGAAGGGGGTGTCAGCAATTCACGAGCAACAGCCGGCTCGCACGTAGCTCCCCTTAGAGGGAGTCTCCTCCCCTTCGATCGCCTTTCGGCGAGTTATCGACGACCTCGATAATTGGCTGACCAGATGTCAGCTGGAGGGGTTGATAGAGGGGTCGTGTTGACCGAAGGGGTCGTGGTCGTACGAGAGGTCGTAGCGACCCCTCCAGATGCAGCCACACGCGGTTGTGCGCCGCGAGCAGACCCCTCTGCTGGAGCAGGCGCATTTGAAGGACCCCCCGTGGTTTTCTTTTGCCTCTTCGAGGCCGTACCCTTCAGACGGGGAAGTACCCCCAGTGCACCTCTCTTATCACCAACGTTTGTCATCTCTTCTCGGAAGATGAAACCCGCCGCACAGAGATGACGAGGTTCTAATGCAATGTTGACGTGGCGTGTAGCCGCGGCGAGCTTGTAGACTCTAACCAACTTCTCGTTGAGTCCTCCTCGTAGGTTTGGCTTCACACCAGTTGAGATTCCTGCGAGCAAAAAAGAAGGCACATTAAATCATCATGAAGCAAAGGCATTGTTTCTTTCAAACAGATAAACAAACGTTTAACCCACCTTCACCAAAATGGCGATTAACGTTATGGCCTTTGGGGTCGGAGCCCATTTCGGACTCCCAGTTGCCGGAGACATAGAACCACTTTTTTCTCCACCCCGGGCAGTTGGAAGAAAGGTTTCCCAAGATAAAGTTATTCCGGTGCCAGAAGCATAGGTAGTACCAACCCTCGCTACCTGGGGCCTTCTTTAGCTGGAATAACCTTAAAAACTCCTCAGCGGTTAACTCATCGTTACTCGCTTGCTTCTAGAGGACAAAAGTGCTTAGAAGCACTCGCCAGCCATTAACTATTAATTGGCCCGGGGCAATCTTGTAGAGACGGAGGAAATTTCTTATGAAAGGGTGGAGGGGAAGACGTACGCCCACTTTGAAAAAATACTCATAAAAAGCCACGCACCCTGGTGGTGGTGCATCGACTGTCTCCCCTCTCCCAGGTAATGTCACGCCCCAAACTCGGGGACCGGGCTCACTAAATTCCCGCCCGCCGAATCCGGTGCCAACAGCCTCCGTAGTACCCCATTCTCGGCCCCTAGCTCCCATACGCCAGGTTCCGATCCTGGGATCCCACAAGGAGGATTTTCAAGGTAATTTTTTTTTTATATATATATAGATGAGCATAAACATAAGTATACCAAACCAAAAAGCATCACATCACATATCCACTAAGATAATCTTTTGAGTACAATGCTGCAGAAAAAGGAAATACAAGGTATAACTGAAAGCTGGAAAAAATCAAATGCGCGCCCCTGTCTCACTGCTGTCGCGCTATAGTATGACCTGCACGTAAACAACGTGCATAAGCTTACTATGAAGCTTAGAGAGTATGTGGTGTGTGCGCAATGCATATGACAGGTATACAGATATCAGAGTAAGCGGAAATGATGGCAGGCTACACTACCAAGTCTATGAATGTCATTAGCCATCTCGAGGCTATGCAATGCAATGGGCCTATATGGCCGAGTGTCATATGCTAATGATGCCATGTGCGCATGTCAATCCTCAACTGTCATGTATCATACGGTTTACAACTGGGACATCACCGGGGTCTAGTACACTCCAGACATTGGTTGCCGCCCATCGCGCGCATAACCAAGCGAGTGGAAGAGACCTCACTATCCGCCTCGTCAATGACATATAAGAAAATTCACCCGGCTCGTCGATAGCGAACCCATTCACGAGCTGGTCAAACTCAACCTAGTATATAGCCCTCTGCACTCGGGCGGGTAAGGTCACACCCCCTTCCAACCGACCCCGACACAGTGGGAGACGCGGCCTACTAGTATTTGGCCCTCATGCGCTCATAAATCCACTCGGTCTAGACATTGGAGCATCCTACTGGTACCACAGGGTTTAGGGACTTTCACCCAAGGACATCCATAGCGCCCACGTACTAGAACAAGTTTCCGGTGTCCAATACTGCCAGCCATGATGTGACTATGGTGGCCACCACCCTGATGCTGCTAGGGTGTGAAAGTGATCGTGACATACATAATGCGAAATGCATGAGTCATACAATCCAAATCATGCACCAACTTACGCATACTACGCAATCATGTGGGGCGACCCTGTCTCACACGGGTCCCCTAAGTATAACAAGCCAACTAGCATATGCTATGGTTAATCATGATCCATAATAGGCATACAAATGATGCGTATGAGCATATGAATGAGCATGGTATCCATTATACTAAGCATGTTATCAGTGTGACATATCAAGCTAATCATACTAGCATGTTACCAAACATATCATGTAACATTGGCCTTAAAAGGCCCAATATATATCTAAAGAGAGTGGGACCCGGACTGTGGGTCCCATTGGAAATGTAAAGGTCTTCGTGGCATAGCCCACTTGAGACCACATCGGCCCTATACTTGGGTTTGCACATACAAGATAGGGCGCCAAAATATGTGTACGGCATGGATAAAACATATATATCAAGAAGAAACCATGGTGGACATCAATGACCACTATTCCCTACGGGTGTGGTCCATCTAACATCTGAATTTGCCTCATTTTTGGGGCCGTAACCAAAATAATATAGAAAAATAGATAGGCATCACGAATAAAACCGATATTTGTGTTTTCTCTTTCGTCCATGTCCATGTGATCTTATGAACAGATTGGATGGCAAATAAACATCACTGTAGAACCTAGAAAGGTTTCAATGTTGGAAATCATTATCCCCACTACAGCATGGTCCACTTGACATTAGGATATGCTTAAATTTTGGGCCCAGCCACTTATGGATAGGTTGGGTGACAAATAAACATCATTGCGGGTCTAGGAAGGTTTCAATGGTGGAGATTATTATTTCCACTGTTGTCCCTTGGCATGGCCCACTTGCTATTGGGATATGCTTAAATTTTAGGCCCAGCCACTTATGGATAGGTTGGGTGACAATTAAACATCACTGTAGGGCTGGGAAGATTTCAACGGTAGAGATCATTATTCCCACTGTCGACCCGTGGCATGGCCCACTAAAATGAGCTGGAAAAACATACGGACGGGATAGGTACAACACATATATTCTAGGTGGGCCCAACGAGTGGGGCTCATGGGAGTGACGTCCAGAGACCACGCTGCTGGGCAGCAGCGTCCCCTGGACGCTGTCTGTCCAGCAAGCACATTTTCTTTTTATTTTATTTTATTTTATTTTATTTTTTTATTTACAATCTCAACAAGTGGGGCCCACAGAAGTACCCGATCAAGCTGATATTTTTGTTGTCCCTTCCTCCATGTATGTGTGAACTTATGAACAGGTTGGATCTCAAATAAACATCATGGTGGGCCATAAAAAGTTTTAACGGTAGGGCCACTGTCCCTACTGTTTTCTGTGGTGGGGCCCCCTCGAGACTTGGATCTGACTCATTCTTGGGGTTATGCCCTAAAATGATCTCCCCAACTGGATGGACGGTGTGGATACAGCACATGCATCATGGTGGGACCCACAAGTGGCCCACCAGCTGGCACGAGCCAGCGTCCTGGACGCTGGTACTACCAGCGTCAGAGACGCTGCCTCTTGCTTTCTTTTTTTTTTTTCTTTTTGCACTTATATCATGTGGGGCCCATATGGGACTGATCCACTCCGTTCATCAGTTTCCCCATCTTATGGGGGACCTAACAAGCCCAATATTGGGTATATAAATCAGTCCAGAAACACTAAGGTGGGCCAAATGATTTCTGACAGTAGGAATCATGGTTTCCACTGTTTCATGTGGTGCGGTCCACTTAAAATTTGGATCTGGCTCATCCTTGGGCCCTGGCCCTAAAATGATATGGAAAAACAAGTGGACGGCATGGATGGAACACAAACATCAAGGTGGGTCCCACGAGTGGGGACCCCAGCCACCGTCCGTCTCTACGCTGGACCGTCCCAGCGTCTCTGACGCTGAGGGCGTCCAGCGTCCAGCCTTCTTTCTTTCTTTTCTTTTCTTTTTTTTTTTAATTCTGGGGTTACTTCCAGTGGGGCCCACATTGGTGTGATCCAATCCGTCCATCAGGTCCCCCAACTCGTGGGGAGCCCAGTAAGCCCAATATTGGGCAGCTGATTCGGTCCCCAAACATCACAGTGAGCCATGGAAGTTTCAATAGTGGACGTCCTTGCCTCCACTGTTTTCCATGGCGTGGTCCACCTGAGATCTGGATCTTCTTCATTTTTAGCTTCCAGCCCTAAAATGGGCTGGAGAAACAGACGGACGGTGTGGATCGAATACCTGCATCAAGGTGGGCCCCACGAGTGGGGACCCACGTCCAGTGCTCAAAGGGGCAGCGCTGGGCAGCAGCGTCCTCTGGACGCTGGCTGTCCAGCGGCCTCCCATCTTTTTTTTCTTTTCTTTTTCTTCTTCTTTTTTTTTATTTGTTTTGTGGTGCCTTGATCAGTGGGGTCCACACATGTAGGATCCACTCCATTCATCAGCTGGGCCACCTCATGGTGGGCCCAATTAGCTTTGGATCAAGATAATCCTTGTAGTATACCTCATCAAGATCTTCATGTTTCAAAGAATAGGAAAAATGAAAATAAAGCATCGTGGTGGGCCACACAAGGTGGTCCATGTCGTGGCAGCGTGCGGGGCATGCTGTCTCACAACATGGCCCACTTGTGGGCCCAAAAATGAAAGGGAACAAGGAAGAAAGGGGAGTTTATGCCCCCCTTAGCACTCACTCAAATTGGACGGTTGGATTGGGTCGGATAGACGATCGGACGGCTCGATGTGGTAGATCTCCTCCTCTAGTCACCTAAGTCCACAAGAACTCTCTTAACCCTCCAATCTCACTCACTAATCTCTTCCTTTTCTTACTCTCTCTTTCTCTTTCTCTCTCTTTCTCTCTCTTTCCAAAAATGGCTACGTATGTCACTTGTTTGTAGGGAGCTCGGGATATAAGTGGTATTAGAAATGGGAATGATGATGGATGGGGTAATTATGAGATTGGATTGCTTAGGTATGGCTTAAGTTGACTTGTGAGGAGAGAGAGATGTACTTGATTGATTGATGCTTGATGGATTGATGGGATGTTGATTGATTGATGGGATATTGATTGATTGATGGGACAACCTAGGGATTTGTGCAAGTGGGGCCCACACCATGCATGTGTAGCGTGGCCCACCTCGATCTACGCACATGAACACATCTTTCAAACTAGGTATCGAATCGGAGCATGCCGCGCGGCGTTGGAGTCGTGGCGTCGGCGCGGTCGCCGGGGTACAAGTCTCGGGTCGTTGCGGTACCAAAATAGGGTGTCTGATTGAAACTCGCCGGTTTGGACTGTTTCAGGTATGCCGAGTTCGGAAAAGAGGTGTACGGAGGGCTAATTAAGGTACGGGTGTTACAGGTAATCTGAACAAAACAGAGTCTGGGACCCTATATATCTCTCTAAGGCTAGAGAGCCTTTCCTCTGTCAATATGGAGGAGTAACCGGAGGATGAATATCTCCCAGCCGGTACTCTGACGTTGTTGGATTCAGAAGAATCCGGGGTTTCGTCTCCCAGAGGAACAATCTCTTCATCAGAGACCTCCGCCATTACAATGAAAAGGTGAGATGGGAGAAGTAAGTAAGAAGAAAGAATACCTCTGCAAAGAGGTTTCTTGCTCCGAAAACAAAGAAGGAGAAAGAAGGAAAGCTCCGCAGTAGATAGAATTTGAAAATGGAAGAGTTTTCTACAGGATTTGATATTTATACGCAATCATTCCGTTTGATTTGGTGGACACGCGACGGCTTCTCATCCGGCACGATATACGAATGGGCACTAGCATTAAATACGGAGGCACGTGGCGACCGACGCCTCATTCCCTGCGGCAGAAAAGGCTGCCTAAAGCTGGCTATCATAAATGCACAATCATGCGCACTCTCTATCTGCCGCCAGCTACACATACAAACAAAACCTTTGGCATAGCTTCTTAACGCCAAGGGTTTTGGGGGGCATCTGTTGTAGATAAGTTTGGCGTGTAAAAGGAATGCGAGCAGCTCAGCTCGGGCGCGGCAGAAGAGGTCGCACATCCAGAATGCGAGCAGCTCAGCTCGGGCTCGACAAAAGGGGTCGCATATCCAGAATGCGAGCAGCTCAGCTCAGGCTCGACAGAAGGGGTCGCACATCCAGAATGCGAGGAGCCCGGCTCGCGCTCGACAGGAGGGGTCGCATTCTGTATGTTAAATACGAGCATTCTGGATATGAGCAGCCCCCGGCATCTGAATGATCGTGGTTCATGACTTCTGGTATGGAAGGCCTTCGTCTACTAGTACCAGCAGCCCATATAGGCCGGTTTTGGTTTATATCTATTCTTAGCTCCGAATATCCAGAGACGTAATCAGCTAGACATCTAGGATGTTTTGACTACATTTTTATTCAAGGATTAAGTGAGATAAGCTCCCTATCCCATGAAATCGGGGATGATTTAACAGCTTGCGTAGTGATTTGGATCATTGAGATCTGTATAAATAGATGACTCTACTGATGATAAAGGTACACGATATTCAATCTTTAACTCTGATTTGATCATTCCTTCCTTTTTTCCTATCTAATTTAAGCATCGGAGGGCTAACGGCTGGACGATAGCCACCCTTATTTGCTTTCTGTTTCTTTCAGGTCCACGGAGAAAATTCCTTGGAGAGAAGGTGAACATTCGGAGGACCTTGTTACAGAATTCGACGTAAAAAGATGCGAGCAACTATGCTATTGGGGCTGTGTTAGGCCAGAGAAAAGAGAAAAAGCCATGCGTCATCTACTTTGCAAGTAGAACCTTAAACTCAACCCAAGCAAACTACACTACTATAGAAAAAGAACTTTTAGCCCTAGTTTTTGCTTTAAACAAGTTTAGGTCCTACTTGATTAGATCCAAGATCATCATATTTACCGACCATGCCGCGCTTAAGTACCTTCTCTCTAAGAAGGATGCTAAGCCATGCTTGTTAAGATGAATCCTCTTACTCCAAGAATTTGACATAGAAATACGTGATAAGAAAGGAGTAGAAAACGTAGTGGCTGACCATCTCTTTAGACTTGTTCTCACCGATTCTCCTGAGACGACTGCGATCAATGACATGTTCCATGATGAACAACTTTTTAGAGTCTCCCAATTGCCATGGTATGCGGACATTGCTAACTATCTTGCTACAGGTACAATTCCAACACACTAGAATAAGCAAGATAAGTTTTTCAACGAGGTGAGAAAATTCTTGTGGGACGACCCGTACTTATTCAAGTATTGTCCCGATCAAATTATAAGAAGTGTGTGCCGGATGATGAGCAACACAGTATCATCTCCTCTTGTCATTCTCAGGTGTGTGGTGGCCACTTTTCGGCTAAGAAGACCATAGCCAAAATTCTACAATGTGGGTTTTATTGGCCCACCATGTTCAAAGATACCCATGAGTTTTGTAAAACGTGTGAGCCTTGTCAAAAATTGGGAGGAATATCCTGTAGAAATATGATGCCACTCAATCCCATCTTACCAATCAAAATTTTTAATTGTTGGGGCATCGATTTCATGGGTTCATTCCCATCTTCTTTTGAAAATTTATATATTTTGTTTGCCGTCGATTATGTTTCAAAATAGGTCGAGGCGATTCCATGCCGGAACAATGACCATAAAACAGTCATTCGTTTCTTAAAAGAAAATATACTTGCCCGGTTTGGAACACCTCGAGTCATTATAAGCGATGGAGGATCTCATTTTTGTAACCGCCCGTTTTAAGCTTTAAAGAAGAAATATGGCGTAAATCACAAGGTGAACACTCCCTATCACCCACAAACAAGTGGACAAGCTGAGATATCCAACAGGGAAATTAAACATATTTTGGAGAAAACAGTGAACCCCGATAGCAAAGATTGGTCGCTTCGACTTACCGATACACTCTGGGCTTACCGTACTGCTTTCAAGACCCCCATTGGAATGTCTCCCTATAGACTTGTCTATGGGAAAGCTTGTCACTTGCCTATAAAGTTGGAACATAGGGCATATTGGGCGATAAAGAAGATGAATTTTGATTCTGACAAAGCAAGCTCGTTGCGCAAACTTCAATTGAATTAACTTGCGGAACTCCGGAACGAGGCATATGAAAATGCAAGAAATTACAAGAACAAGACGAAGGTGTTCCATGATAAGAACATCTTTCGTAAGACCTTCACGATCAATCAAAAGGTCCTTATGTATAATTCTCGGCTACATTTATTTTTAGAAAAATTGAAGTCTCGATGGACCGGTCCTTTCATTGTAAAGACTGTTTATCCATATGGGACTGCTGAGTTGTTAAATCCAAGGAACGGTAATATCTTTAAAGCGAATGATCAGCAATTAAAGTTGTTCTTTGAGAATTTTCCTTCTGAAGGTATGTCCATACCTCTGATTGATCTTATGTATCAAGATATTTGATCTCCTAGTCTGATGGAGGTATAGAATAGTTAGGATTAGGATTTTGCTGCTTTTGGTTTTCTTTTTCATAGGTTTGTTTGAAGGAGGTAGAATTTCAGTTTTTATTCTCTCAGGTACTCTCATTCCTCACTCCCTTTATTTTATAATTGCTCTCATGTTTTGCTTATTGCATGTCTTTTACATTGAGGACAATGCAAGATTTGGTTGGGGGGTGTGGGATCACTAGGATGAATCTAGTATTTTGTGACATTTCGAGCAATTATGTAAAAAAAAAATTGATTTTTCTGAAAATTCAAACTCCTTTGTAAAACCTTGTTTCTATGCACTTGGAATGTTACAAATATAAAAGAAACAGAGACGAAGTGATTGATTTTGGAAACTGTAAATTACTTAGAATATGTTAGTTTTTTATTTGAATTCCCCTGTTGATTTGATTGATAGAAAGTTTGAACACTTTTACACGTAGTTCACTTTACACAACTCTCGTGTTTTGAAAGGATTATGTAAATTTGTGGATTGGCTAGGTTTAGATTTGAGGTATTGAGAAACCAAGCCGGGGTACTTTGTCCATCCTTGTCCATGAGAAAATAACGAAAGATATGGATTTCTAAAAATCTTATCTAATGTGTATAAAAAGGAAAGGATAAAAATATGGGAATGATTGAATATATGGTGGAAAATTCCAAAAAGGGCTACCTATTACCGACCGGGGGATGGTATACCCGTAACCAAAGCTGGAAGTGGGAAGTAGTGTGAAAGCTTCGGAAGGACAGTAAGGCAAATTCCTGTCATAGGCTTGTTGTTGATTTGTACACCTTAAATCCATGCTTTAGCTAATTTATGAAAAAGATAATACCGAAAATCCATTAGATGAGCATTCACTGAGCACACTAAGTTAACTTGTTTGAATCATTCTATCTATCAATCAATCAATGGAAATTATATATGAGCACTTCTTATATTCTGAGAACTTTAAGGTTTCAACCTTTATCAATAAGTATTTTCGATTTTTACACTTGCACGTCATGGAGTGTATAGAAGCCTAGTTTCTGAAGGAGAGTTGAGTTTTGAAGAATGAAATTTGTTTCACACATGTTTTGCTTGGGACTAGTAAAATGCTGGTTGGGGGGTGTGTTAAGCTCTTAAATGTGTATATTCTAACCCCATTTCATCACTAACTATGCTTGAAATACATGATTAAAGACCCAATTAATGTATGGTTTTGTGGTTGTAGGTATGAGAGAGAGAATGCATCAATTGAAGGCTTAGAGACGTTGTTTACAAGCATTGAAGATCAAAAGACCAAGCGCCAAAGGGTGGAAGAAAGAAAGAAAAGGATAGAAGAAGGAAGTGCATAAAATTACACTGAAGACCGGTCGTCCATAGCCCAGGACCGATCGTCTAACCGGCCCGAACACTCAACGGGAGGACCCCTGCTACCAACATTGCTGGACCAATCATGATTGGTCGTCCACTACTCAGACCGGTCATCAGACCGGTCGTTGAATTAAAATTTGGGTTCGAATTTTCAGAAAACTCTCTGGACTGTTTTTGGCCTTTTGTGACCGATCATGCGACCAGTCATCCACGAGCTCAGACTGGTCGTCCGACTGGTCATCTGCGTAACATAGCTTCTTCTACAAGCTCCAAATTTGTTGCGCAAAGTGCAGTTTTTACGAATTTTCTCGAAGTTTCTTCGCATCTAGGGCCTCAAACCTATAAAAGGACTCCTCTAGCTCGTTCTTAGCGCATCCTAGAAAAAAATTACCACGGTGAGAGGCGGCAGAAGTTAGATTCGGAGTTCTACAACTCCTCTTAGTTTGTTCTTCTAGTTTTTAAGTTTTTCTTAGTTGCTTTCATGTTTCCTTGGATCATGAGCGGCTAAACCTCTTAGCTAGGGCAAAGAGGTGAAGCTTGTAGTGAATCTAAGATGTTTTAATTCATTTGTTTAGGTTTCAAGTTGGATTATTAATGAAGAACAATGGTTTGAAGTTTGAATAAAGTTCTAAGTATTCTTTCTTAGTCTTATGATGGCTCATGGATGTTTAGAAGAATTGCTTGAATTCTTAATTATTTTGAATGCTTCTGGACCTGTACGCTCCGAGGAATCGGATCCAATACGCTCTAGACCTTGGATTCTCATGTGGGAACTTCATGCCAAGAGTTCTACTTTTCTTGAATTTCTGCTTATGTGTGATTATGTATGTGATTTGAATGAAGTTCAAATCATGATCTAATTGTGCTTTGTGTCAGAGTTTAATGATGATTATGATTGTGATCTTAATCTATTGGAACTAGGATTGACCTATGCAATTGAGTGTGCTCAAGTCCTAACTTGAATTGAGGGAATCATGTACATGAATCACACATATGACAGATTGCTTGTTTTAATTGCTCTATCATCCAGCTAGATAGGATTTAATTTCGCTTCTAGTTGAGTAAGTGAGAAACCACAGCGAATTAAGCATTAAGGATTGCTACAAGTGGATCCTTGAACCCTTAGTGCTCTTTTACATTGCTTACTTTCACTTTTAGTTCAAAATATTTCTCTACATTCAATTCCAAAATCTTGTTTAATTAGTTCTTAGTTAGAAACCATTGGAAGTATTTTGTGAGTTCCTACACAACTCTCTGTGGATCGGCCTTGGTCTTACCGAGATTATTACTACATCGCAACCCTACACTTGGGAAAGCGAACATCGACCTTCCGTATTTTTGAGCTAATAAGTGTCGGGGCAAAATGAGCTCAGCACTTTATACGGACCTTCCCAATTTGGGCTGAAGGCCCGTATCTTATCTTTGATTTCTTTACTGATTTTTTTGAGGACGAGGTCTCCTACTCTGAATTGTTGTTTTCTCACTTGCGAGTTGTAATATCGCTTGACTCTGTGTTGATATGCTGCTATTCGCACCTGAAAAGTTTCCCTTACTTCGTCAAACAGGTCTAATGACGACTGTTGAGCTCATAATTATGCATATTCTAACCCCAATGCATCACTCATTATGCACGATATATACGTTTAAAGAACTAACTTAATGCATGATGTGTGATTGTAGGGACAAGATGGAGAGCTCATCATTTGAAAGCTAAATGAGGCTCCTTACAAGTATTGAAGACCATAGGATGAAGTATTGAAGGAAGATCGAAGAGAAGAAAGCAAGGAAAGAAGAGAAAAGAAGAGAGAAAGAGAAGAAAGCAAAGAAGAAAAAGTGCTGACCGGTCGTGACCGGTCGGCCAAGGAAGCATGAATAGGACCGACCGGTCAAGACCGGTCGGTCAGTGTTGCTGCAATGAGAAGAAAAACATCCGACCGGTCTTGACCGGTCGGAGTGGCTTGCTGGATTACAGTTCTACAAGGCCCGACCGGTCTTGACCGGTCGGGCATACCTGCTGGAGTATTTTCACTTGAGGCCGACCGGTCTTGACCGGTCGGCCATGCGTACTGAGTTAGAAATTTCTAATTTCATCCCGATTTTCTCTGCGCTGCGTAAGTGTTACGCAAGTTCTCGATTCTTCCAAAGTTGTGGAGCTTCCAGAATATAAAAGGACACCTAGGGATCGTTCCTAGGGCATCCTAGAAGGGCTCAAGCGAGGTTGGAGGCTGTGGAAGTGAAGATTGGAGTTTCACAACTCATTTTGGTTTGCTTTGCTGTTTTCATGCTTTTTGTAGTTGTTTCATGTTTCCTTGGATCATGAGCAGCTAAACCTCTTAGCTAGGGCTAAGAGGTGAAGCTTGTAGTGTATCCAAGATGTTTTAATTCGTAGTTAAGTGGTTTTCAGTTTGGAATTCATGATTATGAACTAAGGTTTGAAGTTTATACAAGTTTTTAAGTAATTTCTCTTAGTCTTGTGATGACTCATGGATGTTTGGATGAATTACTTATCTTCTTAATTTGTTTGCAACGGTCTAGACCTGTATGATCCGAGGAATTGGAGTGCGCTCTAGTACCAAGCTCTTCATAAAGGGGCTTCATGCCAAAGTTCTAGTTTTGATTGATTATCTGGAATATGTATGGACTGTGCATATAATTTGAATCCAGTTCAAATCATGATCTAGCCTTGTCTTGTGAGAAGACTTGAGGATGGTTATGATTGGGAATTGGACCTATAGAAAAGGTGAATGACCTATGCAATGAGCATGCTCAGATCAGCCTAGAGTTGAGTGAACTTTATGCACAGAACTTACATGTTACAGACTTCTGGTTTAACAGTTCTATTATCCGACTAGATAGACCTGACTGGTGATTCTAGTTGAGAAAATGGGAAACCACAGCGGATTGAACATCGAGGATTGCTACAAGTGAATCCTCGAACCCCTAGTGCCTTCTTATAATTGTTTACATTCAATTTAGCTTAAACTGTTAATCGCACACATTCTATTCAAACTTTGATTGTTAGCTTCAATAGAAACTTGTAGATGAATTTGTGACATCCTACATAAGTCCCTGTGGATCGACCTCGGTATTACCGAGTTTATTACTACATCGCAATCCTACACTTGGGGAAGCGAACAAGTTTTTGGCGCCGTTGCCGGGGACCTTGACGGTTTTCACAAATTTCTGAAATTAGTATCTATTTAGGACTCTTTTAGATTTTTAGAACTAACTTAGTTTGTTTATTTGATTTTTTCAAGGATTTCTAGGAAGCTGAAGAAGATTCAAGGATTTCAAGTGCGAATCAGGTTCTATCCTTCTAAAACCTTACTCTTCTCCTTCTCCTAGTCATTCTTATTTTATTCATCTCTTGTAGAGTGGGTGGAGACTCCTTTTGGATCTCTGAAAGGTTGGCCTTTTTGCCACCTGGATTCCTATTGGTCGGCTCTGCCGTCTTGGATCACCTTGTGCTCAGGGATTTCTTTTCTCATCTCTACTCCTCTTTCTCCTTTTTCTGCACCTTTTCTCAAAAGATTCAAAGAGTGGGTGGGGTGTCCTCTGAACCCCTATTGACCAGGAGAAATCGGTCTCTATCTTTGTTTCTGGCCTAGCCATTGCAAGACACCTTGTGCTTCGGTCTTAGAGAAGAGTAAAGAAAAAGAAGGAAGAATTCTTTTTCCTTTTTGTTTCTTATTTTTGATTTTGCATGCCACATTGGGCTCGGGATTCCAATAACTGACTCATAAGTGAAGGGGGGATAGTAGAAGGCATTGATAGAGAGCCACGTGTTAGGAGACATCTAGATTCTCCAATTTTATCTGAAAGTATGGCTACAAATCAACCTAACCCGGTTCAAAATCAAACCGAAACAGGGGAGAATGTGGTTGAGAATGTTCCCCGACCTAGGACTTTACGTGATTTCTTGCAACCTGCAAGAACGAGCACTCCCTCATGCATAGTATTTCCACCAAATGCAGGGAATGTGGATTTGAAACCGGGAGTGATCAATCTTCTCCCTAAATTCCATGGTTTAGACAGTGAAAGTGCCTATCAACACCTTAGGGAGTTTGATGAGGTAATCACCACCATGCACTTTGCAAATGTGACTGAAGATGTAGTAAGACTTAAATTTTTCCCTTTCACTCTTAAGGATAAAGCCAAGGGTTGGCTTTATGCATTGAGGCCAAGATCAATTGGGTCATGGAATGATATGTACAGAGAATTCATAAAAAAATTCTTCCCTACTCACAAAACGAACATGCTTAAGCGCCTTATCATGAACTTTGCCCAAAAGGAGGATGAAACCTTTTCCCAATATTGGGAGAGATTCAAGGACCTATTAAACGCATGCCCACATCATGGCTATGAAAATTGGCGGATTATAAGTTTTTTCTATGAAGGACTGATTCCATCCATACGCCAATTTATAGAGATGATGTGTAATGGGGAGTTCATGAATAAGGAAGCTGATGAAGCATGGGATTATCTGGAAGAATTGGCTGAAAGTGCACAATCTTGGGACACATCTAAACCAACAAATTCCAAGATTGGTCAACAAAAGGAAAAGGGAGGAATGTATGTCTTATCAGAGGAAGATAGCATAAGTGCACGGTTGGCTAGCCTTACAAAAAAGGTCGAAGCCATGGAATTAAGGAAAGGAGAAACAATCAACTCCACTGAGGTTGAAACTGTTTGTGGAATTTGTGCTGGAAATCAACATGCTACACCAGATTGTCCCACAATTTCAGCAGTCCAAAGCATCTTATAAGAACAAACAAATGCCATAAACAGTTATCAGCAGCAATATGGTGCTCCAAACTCAAACACGTATAATCCTAATTGGAAGAACCATCCCAACTTCAGTTGGAGGAATGGACCCACTGCAAATGCAAACAACACTCCAAAAGTATCACTAGAAGAGATGTTGGGTGCACTCGTATCGGTCCAGAATGAGTATAACAAGACAAATTCTCTAAAAATAGATGGGTTCATGCAAGAGCAATTGAAATTCAATCAAAATTCAAACCAAGCCATTAATGAATTGAAAACATCTCTGGCTAGAGTTGAAGCTCATCTGAGTGGTAGAGAGAAGGGCACACTTCCTGCTCAAACTCTTCCTAACCCAAGGACCCAGTATGAGATACAAGATGCAAGCTCATCCTCCCACCATACGGAACATGTCCAAGCTATCACCACTTTGAGAAGTGGGAAAGAAATTGATAAATCCAATCCGGTGAAGGCTCCCAAGCCTAAGGATCCGGAAACTCCCAAAGAGGATGATAGCCCAAACAATATTCCACAAGAGAAAGAACCGGAAAGACAATACAAGCCGGTTGCCCCATTTCCACAAAGGTTGATTTCACCTAAACCTTTAGATAAAAATCTGGAAATTCTGGAAGTTTTCAAGCAGGTGAAGATCAACATTCCGCTGTTGGATGCAATAAAACAAATACCATCTTATGCCAAATTTTTAAAGGAATTGTGTACAATCAAAAGGAAACATAACGTTCACAACAAAGTGCTTTTGGCTGAGAATTTGAGTGCCATCATCAAACAAGAGGTGCCCCAAAAATACAAAGATCCGGGTAGTCCAACCATATCATGCATCATAGGAGACTACCAAATTAAACAAGCCCTACTCGACTTGGGGGCAAGTGTGAATCTCATTCCATACTCGGTTTATGAACAACTTGGGTTAGGTGAATTGAAACCCACCAAAACCACACTCCAACTTGCTGATAGATCCATCCGGATACCGAGAGGAATGGTAGAGGATGTTCTAGTCCAAGTTGATAAATTCTACTACCCAGTAGATTTTATTGTCTTGGACACACATCCTGTGATAGGCACCGGTACTCAAATTCCCGTCATACTTGGACGACCATTTCTAGCTACCTCAAATGCCATTATCAATTGTAGAAACGGACTTGTACAAATGTCCTTTGGAAATATGACCCTTGAGCTTAACATATTTGAGTTATGCAAACAACCGCGGGAAGTTGATGATGATATCCACGAATTAAACATGATCGAATCATTCGTGGAAGGTACAATCCCCTTGTCACTATTTTCCGACCCTTTGGAGGCATGTGTGGCCCATCTCCATGATATGAATGATGATACAACACAAGAGATGGATGCCATTCTTGATGTGATGATGGTGCGTGAAAATAAAAGATGGAGGACCCCAATTGAACCTTTGCCTATAAATGAGAACAAGGCCCTCCCATCCAACATTAAGGCACCAAAACTCGACCTAAAACCATTGCCAAGTGAGCTAAAATATGTTTATTTAGGTCAAGATGAGACATATCCAGTGGTGATTTCTTCCCACTTGGATGAGGAACAAGAGAGTAGGCTAATAGCCACTCTATTAGAGCACAAGAATGCCATCGGATGGACAATTGCGGATCTCAAAGGCATAGACCCATTGATTTGCACTCACCGCATACATCTTGAGGAAAATGCAAAGACATCCCGGCAACCACAAAGACGACTAAATCCAAATATGAAGGATGTGGTTAAGGCCGAAGTGGTGAAACTATTGGATGTAGGTATCATTTACCCAATATCTGATAGCCAATGGGTGAGCCCAACTCAAGTGGTGCCTAAGAAATCCGGAATAACCATTGTAACCAATGCCAATAATGAACTCATACCAACTAGAGTCACTACCGGTTGGAGAATGTGCATTGACTACAGGAAGCTAAACACTGTCACGAGGAAAGACCACTTCCCCCTACCGTTTGTTGATCAGATTTTAGAACGGTTGGCGGGTCATTCCCACTTTTGCTTCCTTGATGGCTATTCAGGGTACAACCAAATAGAAATTGCCCTTGAAGACCAAGAAAAGACTACATTCACATGTCCATTCGGCACTTTCGCCTATCGACGGATGCCGTTTGGACTATGTAATGCCCCTGCCACTTTTCAGCGTTGTATGATGAGCATCTTTTCTGACATGGTGGGGACAATTCTCGAAGTCTTCATGGATGATTTTTCCGTATTCGGTTGTAGCTTTGATGAGTGCCTTGAGCACTTGAAATCTGTGCTAAAAAGATGTGAAGAGAAGAACCTTGTGCTCAATTGGGAAAAGTGCCACTTCATGGTTAAAAAGGGGATTGTACTTGGTCACATTGTTTCACAAAATGGAATTGAGGTGGACAAGGCGAAAATTGACCTTATCTCTAACCTCCCACCACCCAAAAGCATACGAGATATACGGTCCTTTTTAGGACACGCAGGATTTTATAGACGGTTCATAAAGGATTTCAATTCACTCTCTCGTCCTTTATGCAACCTACTTCAAAAGGAAAATTCATTTGAGTGGAGTGAAGAATGTCAAAAGGCCTTTACCACCCTTAAAGGCATGTTGACATGCGCCCCAATAATGCAACCACCTGATTGGAACCTTCCTTTTGAGATTATGTGCGATGCTAGCGACTATGCTATTGGGGCCGTGTTAGGCCAAAGAAAAGATAAAAAGCCATGTGTTATCTACTATGCAAGTAGAACCCTAAACTCAGCCCAGGCAAACTACACCACTACTGAAAAGGAACTTTTATCCGTAGTTTTTGCCTTGGAGAAGTTCAGATCCTATTTGATTGGATCCAAGATCATTGTATTCACTGACCATGACGCGCTTAAGTATCTTCTCTCTAAGAAGGATGCTAAACCACGGTTATTAAGATGGATTCTCCTACTCCAAGAATTCGACTTAGAAATACGTGATAAGAAAGGAGTAGAGAATGTAGTAGCTGACCACCTCTCTCGACTTGTCCTCACTGATTCCCCTGAAACGACTGCAATCAATGACATGTTCCCTGATGAACAACTTTTTGCTGTTTCCCAATTGCCATGGTATGCGGACATTGCTAATTATCTTGCTACAGGTACAATTCCTACATATTGGAAAAAGCAAGATAAGGATAGATTCTTCTCAGAGGTACGGAAATTTCTATGGGACGACCCATACTTGTTCAAGTATTGTCCCGACCAAATCATAAGGAGATGTGTCCTAGATGATGAGCAACAAAGTATCATCTCCTTATGTCATTCTCAAGCATGTGGTGGCCATTTTTCGGCTAAAAAGACCACGGCGAAAATTCTACAATGTGGGTTTTATTGGCCCACCATGTTCAAAGACACACATGAGTTTTGCAAAGCTTGCGAACCTTGTCAGAAATTAGGAGGAATCTCCTGTAGAAATATGATGCCACTCAATCCCATCTTAATTATCGAAATTTTTGATTGTTGGGGCATCGATTTCATGGGCCCATTCCCATCTTCTTTTGGAAACTTATACATCTTGCTTGCCGTTGATTATGTTTCCAAATGGGTCAAGGCCATCCCTTGCCGGAATAATGACCATAAAACGGTCATTCGATTCTTAAAAGAAAACATTCTTTCCCGGTTTGGAACGCCTCGAGTCATCATAAGTGATGGAGGGTCTCACTTTTGCAATCGCCCTTTTGAAGCATTAATGAAGAAATATGGCGTAACGCACAAAGTGAGCACTCCCTATCACCCACAAACTAGTGGACAAGCTGAGATATCCAATAGAGAGATTAAACACATTTTAGAGAAAACGGTGCATCCTGATCGCAAGGATTGGTCAGTTCGACTTACCGATGCGCTTTGGGCTTACCGTACTGCCTTTAAAACTCCTATTGGAATGTCTCCCTATAGACTTGTCTATGGGAAGGCTTGTCACTTACCTGTGGAGTTGGAACATAAGGCGTATTGGGCTATTAAGAAGATAAATTTCAATCCTGACAAGGCAAGCTCGTTACGCAAACTACAATTGAATGAACTTGCAGAAATCCGTAATGAAGCTTATGAGAATGCAAGAATTTACAAGGACAAGACGAAGATATTCCATGATAAGAATATTCTTCGCAAGACATTCACGATAAATCAAAAAGTTCTCATGTATAATTCTCGCTTACATCTATTTCTGGGAAAATTGAGATCTCGGTGGACCGGTCCCTACATTGTGCAAACTGTCTATCCATATGGGACTGTTGAGCTATTAAATCCAAGGAACGGCAACATTTTTAAAGCAAATGGGCAGCGATTAAAGCCGTTCTTTGAGAACTTCCCTTCAGAAGGTATGTCCATACCTCTGAATGATCCTGTGTATCAGGATGATTGATCTCCTAGTCTGATGGAGGTATAGAGTAGTTAGGATTAGGATTTTGCTGCTTTTGTTTTCGTTTTCATAGGTTTGTTAGAAGGAGGAAGATCTTCACTTTTCACTCTCTCAGGTACTATCTTTCCTCACTCCCTTTTATTTTCAATTTGCTCTCATGTTTTGCTCATTGCACATCTTTTACATTGAGGACAATGCAAGATTTGGTTGGGGGGTGTAGGATCTCTTGGATGAATTCAGCGATTTGCAACATTTCAAGCAATCATGTGGAAATTTTTTTCGATTTTTCAAAAATTTGAAACTCTTTTGGAAAACACTGGTTCTAGGCATTCGAGTTGATATGAGCATAAGAGGAGGAGATATGAAGTGTATAGGGCTGGAAGTCTGGAATTCCTCACAGCTTAATGGTTTTTATATGTGAACTCCCCTATTTTGTGATTGATAGAAAATCTGAACATCTTTACACCTAGTTCACATTACACGATTTTCATGAGTTGAAGGGATTATGTGATTTATGGATTAGCTAGACTTTGAATTAAGGTATTGAGAACTCAGGCCGGGGTACTTTGTCCATCCTTGTCCATGGGAAAATAATGAAAGATATGGATTTTTAAAAATCCTATCTAATTTTTAAAAAAAAAAAAAGAGAAAAGGAAAAGGAAGGATGAAATTGGGAATGTGAAAAAATGGTGGAGAATTTCGATTAGGGCTACCTACTACCAACCGGGGGATGGTCTACCCGTAACCAAAGCCGGAAATGGGACGTAGTGTGAAAGTCGTCGGAAGGACGGTAAGGCAAATTCCTGTCTTTGGCTTGATATGGCTCTATGTACCTTGAGTTCTATAGTCTACTTGATCTATGAAGAAGATAATCCTAAAAACTCGTGAGATGAATTTTCACTACCCACACTAGGTTAAATTTGTTCTAATCTTTCTATTTATCAACCAATCGGCGGGAATTTCATATGAATGCTTATTATGTTTTGAGAGTTTACGGTTTCAACCTCTGTTGCCTAATGTTTCTGAATCTTAAGCTTATGAACCTTGGAATGTATAGAAGGATGGTTTCTGAAAGAGAGTTGAGTTTTAAAGGATGGAATTAGTTTCACGCATGTTTTGCTCGGGACTAGCAAAATGCTGGTTGGGGGGTGTGTTGAGCTCATAATTATGCATATTCTAACCCCAATGCATCACTCATTATGCACGATATATACGTTTAAAGAACTAACTTAATGCATGATGTGTGATTGTAGGGACAAGATGGAGAGCTCATCATTTGAAAGCTAAATGAGGCTCCTTACAAGTATTGAAGACCATAGGATGAAGTATTGAAGGAAGATCGAAGAGAAGAAAGCAAGGAAAGAAGAGAAAAGAAGAGAGAAAGAGAAGAAAACAAAGAAGAAAAAGTGCTGACCGGTCGTGACCGGTCGGCCAAGGAAGCATGAATAGGACCGACCGGTCAAGACCGGTCGGTCAGTGTTGCTGCAATGAGAAGAAAAACATCCGACTGGTCTTGACCGGTCGGAGTGGCTTGCTGGATTACAGTTCTACAAGGCCCGACCGGTCTTGACCGGTCGGGCATACCTGCTGGAGTATTTTCACTTGAGGCCGACCGGTCTTGACCGGTCGGCCATGCGTACTGAGTTAGAAATTTCTAATTTCATCCCGATTTTCTCTGCGCTGCGTAAGTGTTACGCAAGTTCTCGATTCTTTCGAAGTTGTGGAGCTTCCAGACTATAAAAGGACACCTAGGGATCGTTCCTAGGGCATCCTAGAAGGGCTCAAGCGAGGTTGGAGGCTGTGGAAGTGAAGATTGGAGTTTCACAACTCCTTTTGGTTTGCTTTGCTGTTTTCATGCTTTTTGTAGTTGTTTCATGTTTCCTTGGATCATGAGCAGCTAAACCTCTTAGCTTGGGCTAAGAGGTGAAGCTTGTAGTGTATCCAAGATGTTTTAATTCGTAGTTAAGTGGTTTTCAGTTTGGAATTCATGATTATGAACTAAGGTTTGAAGTTTATACAAGTTTTTAAGTAATTTCTCTTAGTCTTGTGATGACTCATGGATGTTTGGATGAATTACTTATCTTCTTAATTTGTTTGCAACGGTCTAGACCTGTATGATCCGAGGAATTGGAGTGCGCTCTAGTACCAAGCTCTTCATAAAGGGGCTTCATGCCAAAGTTCTAGTTTTGATTGATTATCTGGAATATGTATGGACTGTGCATATAATTTGAATCCAGTTCAAATCATGATCTAGCCTTGTCTTGTGAGAAGACTTGAGGATGGTTATGATTGGGAATTGGACCTATAGAAAAGATGAATGACCTATGCAATGAGCATGCTCAGATCAGCCTAGAGTTGAGTGAACTTTATGCACAGAACTTACATGTTACAGACTTCTGGTTTAACAGTTCTATTATCCGACTAGATAGACCTGACTGGTGATTCTAGTTGAGAAAATGGGAAACCACAGCGGATTGAACATCGAGGATTGCTACAAGTGAATCCTCGAACCCCTAGTGCCTTCTTATAATTGTTTACATTCAATTTAGCTTAAACTGTTAATCGCACACATTCTATTCAAACTTTGATTGTTAGCTTCAATAGAAACTTGTGGATGAATTTGTGACATCCTACATAAGTCCCTGTGGATCGACCTCGGTATTACCGAGTTTATTACTACATCACAATCCTACACTTGGGGAAGCGAACAACGACCTGTCAGGTTAGTAGGCATTCCGACCTCGATCGGAATCATGGCCTCAACTCCAAAAGTCAAGGAGAAGGGTGTCTCCTCGGTAGTGGACTGAGCTGTGGTTCTATAAGCCCATAGTACTTCTGGGAGTTCTTCCGCCCATGCTCCCTTCCTTTCACCGAGCTTCAGTTTGAGATAGTTCTTGATGATTTTGTTGACGGCCTCAACCTGGCCATTAGCTTTGGGGTGATGAGGAGATGAGTACACATTTTTTTATGCCCAAATTTCTGCAGAACTTCTAAAATCTCGTGTTATCAAACTGACGTCCGTTATTAGAGATTATAGTATTTGGGATCTCGAACTGACATATGATCAACTTCCAGATAAAATCCGTAGTTTTTCTTTCTGTGATCGTGGCAAGCGGTTCTGCCTCGGTCCACTTCGTGAAATAATCGATGGCGACGATTGCGTATTTCACTTATCCTTTGCCCATTGGGAGGGGACCAATGATATCAACTCCCCATTGGGTGAATGGCCATGGTCCGGACATGGGAGTGAGCTCTTCTGGTGGCAGGTGGGGAACTGGAGCGAATCGCTGACATTTGTCGCACTTTTTTACTATTTCCCGAGCATCCTGCTAGATGGTGGGCCAATAATATCCTTGACGGATTACTTTTTGTGCAAGTGCTCTGCTTCCGGAATGATTCCACAGCTGCCGAAATGGATTTCTCGAAGGACATAGTCGGCCTCCTCAGGTCCTACGCAACTTAGGCAAGGGAGGGAAAAACCTTTTTTATAGAGCATTTCATTGATGAATGTATAGCGAGCCGACTTGTAACGGATCTTTTGTGCTTCTTTTTTATCTTCAGGCAATTCGCCTCTTTGTAGAAAGCGAATGATGGGATCCATCTAGTTCGAGTTAGCTGACACCGGACACACCTTGCCCGTTCCTTCTTGAGTTATACTTCGGTAAGGGAGGAATTCGATAGGGATCGCCCTGCTGAGCTCGTCATCCATTGCTGATGCTAGTTTTATCAGTGAATCCACATTGGTGTTTTGAGTCACCGGGACCTGAACGACCTCATAATAGCCGAAGTGGGTCAGCAGTTTTGAGCTTTGGCTAAATAGGCACTCATCTTTTTTCCTTTCGCCCGATACTCAGTGATCACTTGTCTGACCACTAATTGTGAATCACTGTGCACCATAACTCTTCGTACCCCTATTGTCAAAGCAAGGCGTAGTCCTACTAGGAGAGCTTTATATTCCGCTTCATTATTGGAGGCTCAGAAGTCGAACCTCAGTGCATACTGAACCTTCACCCCATCTGGAGAAGTTAAGATGAGGCCAGCCCCACTGCCTCGTGAATTTGACGACCTGTCATCGTGTAATGACCATATGGATGCTATTAAATCACCTTCCGAGGAGCTTTTCGATTGCTTTTCTTCAGAAGGTTGACTCGATCCGTGATCACGCTGGTTGCTTGGGGGGCTAGTGAATTCGACAATGAAATCACCCACAGCTTGACCTTTGATAGCAATGCGAGGTCGATATCGCATGTCGAACTCTCTGAGTTCAACCACCCATTTGATGAGACGACCTGAAATTTCTGGCTTTTGCAATACTTGTTGTAGTGGTTGATCTGTTAACATAGCTATTGGATGTGCCTGGAAGTAAGGTCTTAGTCGCCTAGCCGTTGTGATCAATGCCAGTGCTAGTTTTTTGACGTTCGGGTATCGTGTTTCCACATCAAGCAGGGCTTTGCTGACGTAGTAAACCGGCCTCTGCATCCCTTTGTTGCTATGGATTAGGTCCGAGCTGATGGCTGCTAGTGAGACCACTAAGTACAGAAGTAATTCTTCCCCTTGCATCGGTTTGGATAGCAAGGGTGGAGATCCGAGGTAGGTTTTAAGCTTGAGGAAGGCTTATTCGCAATCTGGCATCCAGATCATTTCTTGTATTTGCGGAGTTTCTTGAAGAATGGGAGACACCGATCAGTGGCCCTCGAGACAAACCTGTTGAGAGCCGCAATTCTCCCCGTGAGGCGTTGGATTCTTTCAAAGTAGTAGGTGAGCTCATGTCGATCAACGCTCGAATCTTCTCCAGATTGGCTTCTATCCCCCTTTGGTTTACCATAAAGCCGATAAATTTTCCCGACCTTACTCCAAAAGCACATTTGCTGGAGTTGAGCTTCAGTTGGTATTTCTTCAAAATACCGAACATGGTGTGGAGGTCTTCGACATGATTTTTCGACTTTAAGCTCTTAACGAGCATGTCGTCTGCATAAACCTCCATGGTCTTGCCGATTTGTTCGGCAAAAATTTTGTTGACCAAGCGCTAATAGGTTGCCCCTGCATTTTTAAGTCCGAAGGGCATTACCTTATAGCAGTAAAGGCCTCGATCCATGATGAATGCTGTCTTTTGCTTGTCGGGAGCATGCATCCAAATTTGGTTATATCCAAAATATGCATCCATAAAACTAAGGAGCTCGAAACCCGACGTTGCGTCGACAAGCTGATCTATTCTGGGCAGCGGGAAGCTGTCCTTCGAACAGGCTTTGTTGAGGTCAGTGTATGTTAGCTTCCCCAAGTGTAGGGTTGCGATGTAGTAATAATTCGGTAGAGATCGAGATCGTTCTCAGGGACTTATTTAAGAACTCATAAAACCACTTCCAATATTCTCTAATTGAAACCAACTAACCAGATTTTAGTAATTTGATATAGATGAGAATCTGAAATTAAAAGTGAATGTAATAATATAAAATGAGCACTAGGGGTTCAAGGATCCACTTGTAGCAATCCTTGATACATAATTCATTGTAGTTTCCCAATTACACAACTAGAATCGAAATCAAATCCTATCTAGCCGGATGATAGAGCGGTTAATTTAGTAAAATAGTCCAATTCATGTGTTGTTCATAAACATGATTCCCTTAATTCAAGTTAGGACTTAAGCACACTCAATTGCATAGGTCAATCCTAGTTCCAGTAGGTTAAGATCACAATCATAATAATCATCAAACTCTCTCACAAGGCTTAACTATATCATGATTTGAACTTTATTCAAATCACATGCACAAACAACACCTAAATCAGACTTTAGAACAAAAGGTAGAACTTTGGTTTAGAGTTTCCACATGAGGATCCAAGTCTAGAACATCATGAATCAAATTCCTCAGAGCGTACAGGTCTACATCCATGCAAAACAACTAAGACCTAAAGCAATTCTTCCAAACATCCATGAGTCATCATAAGATTAAGAAAAACTACTTAGAACTTTATTCAAACTTCAATAAACCATTGTTCAATCAATAAATCCAACTTAAAACCATATAAAATGAATTAAAGCACTTAGATTCACTACAAGCTTCACCTCTTAGCCCTAGCTAAAGGAAACATACGTATGACAGATTTAGCAGATCATGATAAAAGGAAACATGAAATCGACTAAAAACATGAAAACAAGAAAGCAAACTAGAGAAGGGAGTTATAGAACTCTGAATCCGTCTTTCGTCACCTCCCACCATAGTAGATCTCTTCTAGGATACCTTAAGAACAAGGTAGAGGAGTCCTTTTATAGATTTCGGCATCCGGTTCACACAGAATCTTTAAGAAAACGCAAAAATAGCATTTTGCATAGCAAATTTTGGGAGCTTCCCGCACATGCTCTGTTACGTAGACGACCGGTCGGACGACTAGTCTGAGCTCATGGTCGACTGGTCTGACGATCAACTCCTAGAATTCTTGCAAAAACAAAACAAAGCAAACAAACTAAGTTAGTAAAGGACTCCTAAAAATCTCAAATACAAACTGTTTTCAGAAATTTTGTGAAAAACCGTCAAAGTCCTCAGCAACGGCGCTAAAAACTTGTTCGCTTCCCAAAGTGCAGGGTTACGATGTAGTAATAATCTCGGTAAGACCGAGGTTGATCCACAGGGACTTGTGTAGAAACCCACAAAATACTTCTAACGGTCTCTAATTGAGCACTAGCTAAACTGACTTTTGAAATTGAATGTAGATAGATATTTTGAACTAAAACTGAATGTAATCAATAGTAAAGAGCACTAGGGGTTCAAGGATCCACTTGTAGCAATCCTTAATGCTTAATTCACTATGGTTTCTCACTTACTCAACTAGAATCGAAATTAAATCCTATCTAACCGGATGATAGAGCAGTTAAAACAAACAATCTGTCATACGTATGATTCAAGTACATGACTCCCTCAATTCAAGCTAGGACTTGAGCACACTCAATTGCATAGGTCAATCCTAGTTCCAATAGATTAAGATCACAATCATAATCATCATTAAACTCTGTCACAAAGCATAACTAGATCATGATTTGAACTTCATTGAAATCACTTACAAAATCACACATATTTCAAAAATTCAGAAAAGTAGAACTCTTGGCATGAAGTTCCCACATGAGAATCAAAGGTCTAGAGCGTATTAAATCCGATTCCTCGGAGCGTACAGGTCTAGAATTATTCAAAACAATTAAGAGCTCAAGCAATTCTTCTAAACATCCATGAGCCATCATAAGATTAAGAAAAACTACTTAGAACTTTATTTAAACTTCAAACCATTGTTCTTCACTAATAATCCAACTTGAAACCAAAACAAACGAATTGAAACATCTTAGATTCACTACAAGCTTCACCTCTTAGCCCTAGCTAAGAGGTTTAGCCGTTCATAATCCAAGGAAACATGAAAACAACTAAGAAAAACATAAAACTAGAAGAACAAACTAGGAGGAGTTGTAAAACTCCGGATCCGACTTCCGCCACCTCTGTTCGCTCGCCTCAAGTGTTATTGGATTTATCCGAGTGTTGAGCTCTTAATTGTGCATATTCTAACCCCAATTCATCATTCATTATGCACGTTTTACATGTTTAGAGGATTAATCTAATGCATAAATTGTGATTGTAGAAACAAGAGGGAGATTGCACAAATTGAAGGCTAAATAGATCTCTTGATGAGTATTGAAGACCATTGGATCAAGCATAAAGAGAGAAGAAAGAAAGGAAAGAAAAGAAAAGAAAGAAAAAGAAGAAATAAAGAAGAAACAGGGCTAGACCGGTCAAGACCGGTCGGCCAGACCAGTCCGACCGGTCAAGACCGGTCGGCCACCCATTACATGCCAAGGAGACACACTGATTTCCAGGCCGACCGGTCCAGACCGGTCGGCCATAGCTGCTGGACTGATGGACTGCCCAGGCCGACCGGTCATGACTAGTCGGCCATAGCTGCTGGAGTGACTATACATTGAGGCCGACCGGTCATGACCGGTCGGCTATGCGTAACAAGCACTTTCTAATTCCGGCTCCGGATTTCTCTATGCAATTGCGTAGTTTTACGCGAAATTTGGAGTTTTCTTGCGTATTGGACTCCTCCAAGCTATAAAAGGATGTCTTCCCTTCATACCAAAAGAGGCTAGGACGTGGGGATTGCTCAGGAGACGGATTCTACTTCGGATTTCTAGTTTTCTTCCTGTTTTAGTTATTTTCTATGTTTTTAGAGGCTTCTAGTTCAAGGATGTTAGAGATGAACTAAAACTTCTTAGCTAGGGCTAAGAGGGGAAGCTTTTGATTCATTTTTGATGGATTGATGCAACCTAGGTTTCCTTTTATGTTTTAATTGATAAATTTTAATTCAATATGAGTTTGAATCAAGTACTAAGTTGGTTTTACTTTGATCTCTTGATGACTCCGGGCTCATGTGATTCTTAGTAATTCTAAGCTTAGTATCTTAGCTTTTGAGCATTGTTTAAGCTTGTGTAGTGCATTGATCTACCATCGACTCCGGGCATGGTAGACGCTTTGATTGCCTTGTATGCAATAGCCTGATTTTCATGTGAGAACTCATTCAACGAAAGTTCTTATCTTTTGTTGTATAATCTGGAATAGTTGGTTATTCATTGATTTTGATTTAATTAGAGTTCTAATCATGAGTTGTAATCAAGTCTAGTGATAGGATTTGGTGAAAGCTATGGTTGTGAATCTCAACTAGATTGGAAAGAGGATTGGCCTATACAATTGAGTGTGCCCAAGGCCTGAGCATGGTTGTGGGAATCAAATCAATGAATAAGTACCTGTTTTAGATGATTGTTGATTTAACCGCTCTATATTCCGATCGGATAGAGATATGAATTCGATTCCGATTGAGTTATGAGAGACCTAGTTGTGTTGATGCATTGAAACTTATCAAAAGTGGATCCTTGGCGCTCTAGTGCCTTTTTAGATTGAAATTACCTTAACCATTCATTGTTTAAACCCAAATTGCTATTTTCTAGTTTTAATTCTTAATAGGATCTTAATTACTAGTTGTTTTAAACAAATTCTGAAGATATCCATATATAAATCTCTGTGGGAACGATACTCGGTCTTTCCAAATTATTACTACTTCGCAACCCTACACTTGGGGAGTGAACAAGTTTTTGGCGCCGTTGCCGGGGATTTCTATGCGGTATTTTTAGGATTTTCTGAAATAACTTCTAGTTGAGATTGTGTTAAGATAGGTTTAGAATTTGTTTTGCTTTCTAGGGTAGGTTTTTCTTCTAAATACTAACTTACTTTGTTTTGATTTTGCAGGATTCTAACATAGGTCTAATCCAAGGATTTTTAGGAAGTTGAAGAAGAAGAAGGCATCTTAAGTCACAAATCAGGTTTTATCATTCTAACCTTACTCTTCTTCTTCTCCTACTCATTCCTATCATATTCATCTCTTGTAGAGTGGGTGGAGACTACTTTTGGATCTCTGAAAGGTAGGCCTTGTGCCACCTGGATTCCTATTGGTCGGCTCTGCCTCCTTGGATCACCTTATGCTCAGAGATTTCTCTTCTCAACCTACTCCTCTTTCTTCTTTTTCTGTACTTTTTTCTCAAAAGACTCAAAGAGTGGGTGGGGAGTTCTTTGAACCCCTATTGAGCAGGAGAAATCGGTCTCTATCATTGCCTTTGGCTCAGCCATTGCAAGACACCTTGTGCTTAAGTCTTAGAGAGGAGTAAAGGAAGGAAGGAAGAATTCTTTTTCCTTTTTGTTCATTCTTTTTTGTTTTGCATGCCACATTGGGTTCGAACTTATAATAACCGACTTGTAAGGGACGGAGTAATTGTTGAAGGGATTGATAGAGAGCCTCGTGCTAGGAAACGTCAAAATTTTCCTGAAATTACTAGAGAGATGGCTGAAAATCAACCAAATCAAGGGGTTAATCAAAATCCAGCCCCAAACCTTACTGAATTGGATGAGAATGAAGTGGGGGATGTACCTCAACCTAGAACTTTACGTGACTATTTACAACCAGCTAGGACGAGTACTCCCTCTTGCATAATTTTCCCTCACAATGTGGGGAATATTGATTTTAAACCGGGGTTGATTCAACTTCTTCCTAGATTCCATGGACTCGACTCTAAGAGTGCGTATCTACATATTAAGAAATTTGAAGAAGTTATTGCCACAATAAACTATGACAATGTGACCAAGGATACAATAAAACTTAAATTGTTCCATTTTTCCTTGAAAGAGAAGGCCAAATCATGGCTACATTCCTTAAGGCCAAGGTCTATTGGGACATGGGCTGAGATGACTAGGGAGTTTCTTAAAAAATTCTTCCCTACTCATCGAACCAATGCACTACCAAGGGCCATAATGAACTTTTCCCAAAAAGAAGAAGAAACCTTTTTCCAATGTTGGGAAAAGTATAATGAGCTATTAAACGCATGCCCACATCATGGCTATGAACGGTGGAGGTTGATTAGTTTCTTCTATGATGGATTAAACTCAACCATGCGCCAATTTGTGGAGATGATGTGCAATGGGGAGTTCATGAACAAGGAAACGGAGGAAGCTTGGGATTATTTTGACATGTTGGCTGAAAATACACAATCATGGGATACATCTAAGCCAACAAGTTCAAAACAACCCCAAACCAAGGAAAAGGGAGAAATTTATGTTTTAGATGAGCAAGATGATCTAGGTTCTAGAGTGGCTAAACTCACACGAAAGGTCGAGGAGATGGAACTAAAGAAAGTGGACACAACCCAACAAAAGGGGGCTATTGAAACTATTTGTGGTATTTGTGCTTCCAATGTGCATCAAACGCCGGATTGTCCAACAATCTATGCGTTTCGAGAACTTTTATTTGAACAATCAAATGCCTTGAATAGTTATCAACGACCTTTTAGTACTCCAAATTCAAACACGAATAATTCTAGTTGGAGGAACAACCTAAACTTCAATTGGGCGAATGGAAACACGGCTAATCAAAATAATCCTCAAAGGGGGGCCCCAATGCAAATGGCCCCGCCTCAAATGCCTATAGAGGATACTTTGAAAGCATTCATGGAAGGTCAAGCTCAAATAAATCAATCCAACCATACGATAATGCTTGAGCTTAAAACTTCGGTAGAGGAAATCAAGGCTCGCTTAAACGCAAGGGAAGGGATTCTTCCAGCCCAACCCATACCAAATCCAAAAACACAATGCGAAATAAGCGTGCCTAGTTCTTCTAACGAACACATGGAACATGCTAAGGCCATCACCACTCTTAGAAGTGGGAAAATTATTGAAAAATCTGATCCGGTGAAGGTTTCACCTCCTAATGATCCGGTATCTTCCAAAGAGGATGATGGACCTAGCACCCCCATGAATGAAACAGAGCCATTGAAAGAATATAGGCCCGTTGCTCCATTCCCCCAACGCTTGATTCCAGCCAAACCTCAAGATAAATATCAGGAATTTTTAGAGGTTTTCGAGCAAGTAAAAATCAACATCCCATTGTTGGATGCCATTAAACAAATACCGTCATATGCAAAATTTTTAAAAGACCTTTGCACGGTTAAAAGAAAAATACATGTGCAAAAGAAGGCATTTTTGACAGAGAATGTGAGTGCCATTATCAACCACGGGATGCCCAAGAAATACAAAGATCCCGGTTGTCCAACAATATCTTGTGTGATTGGAGACTACCGGGTAAAACATGTTTTACTCGATCTAGGGGCAAGTGTGAACTTAATCCCCTTTTCGGTCTATGAACAATTGGGTTTAGGTGAATTAAAACCCACCAAAACTACATTACAACTTGCTGACCGATCAATTCGTATTCCGAGAGGGGTGATTGAGGACGTTCTTGTCCAAGTTGACAAAGTTTACTACCCGGTGGACTTTATTGTCTTGGACACACGACCCATGGTTAATATTGGCCCTTAAATCCCTGTCATACTTGGCCGCCCATTCCTAGCTACATCAAACGCTATCATAAATTGTAGGAGTGGGGTCATCCAAATGTCTTTTGGCAATATGACGATTGAGTTGAATGCTTTCAATATTGACAACCAACAAGAGGATGAGGATGAGGAGGTCCACGAAATAAACATGATCAATTCTATCGTGGAAAATGAGTCCCTCTCACCTTTTTACTCCGGTCCCTTAGACGAAGAAGTGACTCACTCCCTTGATGAGAACGATGATATGATAAGGGATATGGTCACACTTTTAGAGTCGGTATCGGCCTATGACATTAGCCCAGAGAAGGATGTGGAAACAACACCTTGTTGGACTGAGAAATCAATTCATATTTCCACACCTTTGTGGATCATGCATACTGAACTCCACCAACCCTGGGATGATCCTTACTTGCAATATCAATGCCCAGGAAAATCTGAATGGAGACATATTTTTTCTGATAAATATGATGATGTCTCTTCCTATACATGTGGTGAAAACACTAAGGAACCCGTTGGAATTCCTTTTTGGGATTTTGAGTGGCTCATCTCGATCATTCACACACATGTCCATTGTAAAGCAGGATATTGGATGACGTTACTGCAAAACCTTTTGATCCATCTAATGATTCTGCTTGACTTTATGCTTTTGGATGAGTTGTTGGGATTAACCTCCTAGTCTGACGGGGGATGATTTTAAATAATTTCCTAGAATGATTTCCCATTAGGATTTGCTTTGATAGTTGATTTAGTTGTGAAGTAATCCATCTCCAAAAGCTAATCTTGCCATGCAACATATTCTTCAGGTGATATCTCTCTTTCGCACTCTCCTTTGTTTATGTCATTGCTCTCATGTCATGCATATTGAAGATTTTATTACATTGAGGACAATGTGAGATTTTGGTTGGGGGGTGAGAGATTCCTTTGATGAATCTGCTAGCTTTTGTGACATTTCGAGCAATGATGTAGAAATTTTTCGATTTTTCTAAATTTCAAAATTCTTTTGGAAAACATTGATTCTATACATTCGAGATAGCATGGGTATAAGAAGATGAGATATGAAGTGAGGGATGTTGAAAGCTTTGAACTTCTCTTAATATAATGGTTTTATATGTGAATTCACCTATTCTTATGATTAATAGAAAATTTGAACACCTTTTGCACCTAGTTCACATCACACGATTTTCATGATTTGAAAGGATTATGTGATTTATGGATTAGCTAGACTTTGATTTGAGGTATTGAGAAACCAAGCCGGGGTACTTTGTCCATCCTTGTCCATGGGAAAATAACGAAAGATATGGATTTCTAAAAATCCTATCTAACATAAAAGAAAAAGGAAAGGAAGGATGAAATTGGGAATGATGGAAAATGGTGGAAAATTTCGATTAGGGCTACCTACTACCAACCGGGGGATGGTCTACCCGTAACCAAAGCCGGAAATGGGACGTAGTGTGAAAGTCGTCGGAAGGACGGTAAGGCAAATTCCTGTCATAGTCTTGTTGTTGCTCTATGCACCTTGAGATCCATGGTTTAGTTGATTTATGAAGAAGATAATCTCGAAAACTCATGAGATGAACCTTCACTATGCACACTAGGTTGAATTTGTTCAATTTCTTCTATCTATCAATCAATCAGCGGGAATTTCATATAAATACTTATTATGTTCTGAGAGTTTAAGGTTTCAACCTTTATCACTGATTTTTTCTAATTTTTACGCTTATATGTCTTCGAATGTATAGAAGAATAGTTTCTAGAGGAGAGTTGGGTTTTGGAGAATGAAACTTGTTTCACGCATGTTTTGCTCGGGACTAGCAAAATGCTGGTTGGGGGGTGTGTTGAGCTCTTAATTGTGCATATTCTAACCCCAATTCATCACTCATTATGCACGTTTTACATGTTTAGAGGATTAATCTAATGCATAAATTGTGATTGTAGAAACAAGAGGGAGATTGCACAAATTGAAGGCTAAATAGATCTCTTGATGAGTATTGAAGACCATTGGATCAAGCATAAAGAGAGAAGAAAGCAAGGAAAGAAAAGAAAAGAAACAAAAAGAAGAAAGAAAGAAGAAACAGGGCAAGACCGGTCAAGACCGGTCGGCCAGACCAGTCCTACCGGTCAAGACCGGTCGGCCACCCATTACATGCCAAGGAGACACACTGATTTCCAGGCCGACCGGTCCAGACCGGTCGGCCATAACTGCTGGACTGATGGACTGCCCAGGCCGACCGGTCATGACTAGTCGGCCATAGCTGCTGGAGTGACTATACATTGAGGCCGACCGGTCATGACCGGTCGGCCATGCGTAACAAGCACTTTCTAATTCCGGCTCCGGATTTCTCTACGCAATTGAGTAGTTTTACGCGAAATTTGGAGTTCTCTTGCGTATTAGACTCCTCCAAGCTATAAAAGGATGTCTTCCGTTCATACCAAAAGAGGCTAGGACGTGGGGATTGCTCAGGAGACGGATTCTACTTCGGATTTCTAGTTTTCTTCCTGTTTTAGTTATTTTCTATGTTTTTAGAGGCTTCTAGTTCAAGGATGTTAGAGATGAACTAAAACCTCTTAGCTAGGGCTAAGAGGGGAAGCTTTTGATTCGTTTTTGATGGATTGATGCAACCTAGGTTTCCTTTTATGTTTTAATTGATGAATTTTAGTTCAATATGAGTTTGAATCAAGTACTAAGTTGGTTTTACTTTGATCTCTTGATGACTCCGAGCTCATGTGATTCTTAGTGATTCTAAGCTTAGTATCTTAGCTTTTGAGCATTGTTTAAGCTTGTGTAGTGCATTGATCTACCATCGACTCCGGGCATGGTAGACGCTTTGATTGCCTTGTATGCAATAGCCTGATTTTCATGTGGGGACTCATTCAATGAAAGTTCTTATCTTTTGTTGTATAATCTGGAATAGTTGGTTATTCATTGATTTTGATTTAATTAGAGTTCTAATCATGAGTTGTAATCAAGTCTAGTGACAGGATTTGGTGAAAGCTATGGTTGTGAATCTCAACTAGATTGGAAAGAGGATTGGCCTATACAATTGAGTGTGCCCAAGGCCTGAGCATGGTTGTGGGAATCAAATCAATGAATAAGTACCTGTTTTAGATGATTGTTGATTTAACCGCTCTATATTCCGATCGGATAGAGATATGAATTCGATTCCGATTGAGTTATGAGAGACCTAGTTGTGTTGATGCATTGAAACTTATCAAAAGTGGATCCTTGGCGCTCTAGTGCCTTTTTAGATTGAAATTACCTTAAACATTCATTGTTTAAACCCAAATTGCTATTTTCTAGTTTTAGTTCTTAATAGGATCTTAATTATTAGTTGTTTTAGACAAATTCTGAAGATATCCATACATAAATCTCTGTGGGAACGATACTCGGTCTTTCCGAATTATGACTACTTTGCAACCCTACACTTGGGGAGTGAACACGAGGTATCCCAAGATTGGGCATTCTTAGCCAACATATCCAAATAACTCCAAGCTTCATCTGGATTTTTGCTCATGAACTCGCTGTCCGTTACACATCATCTATACGAATTGGCGCATATTGAAACTTAATCCATCGTTGAAGAAGTTTATAATTCGCCAACTCTCGTAGCCATGATGTGGGCAAGCAAGCAGGAGGTCTTTAAACTTTTCCCAACATTGGAAGAAAGATTCACCCTCTTTAGCTAAAAAATTCATTATGGCTCGTCGGAGGTGTTCATTTTATGAGCCGGGAAGAACTTTTTCAAGAATTCCCGGGTCATCTCGTTCCATGACCCTATCGAGTGTGGTCTAAGAGAGTGAAGCCAATTCTTGGCTCTTTTTTTCAATGAAAATGGAAAGAGTTTAAGCTTAATGGTATCTTCCGAAACATTGGTGTATTGCAAGGTAGCCACTACTTCTTCAAATTCTTTTAAGTGCAAATATGGGCTGTCAGAATCTAGCCCATGGAACTTTGGTATAAATTGAATTACACCCGTCTTAATGTCAATGTTTCCCCCGGTTGGTGGTAGAACCACACAAGAGGGTGTAGTTGCACAGGCTGGTTGTAGGTAGTCCCGTAGTGATCTTATTGGAGGAACGTTATGTACCTCATTCTCTCTTAGTCCCTCTTAATTTGCGTTTGTAGTTGGAGTGGGGGGGGGGGGGGGGATTCCTTAAAGGTGTTTGATCCATACTCCCCAAATTATCACAATGTTTTACAGATTTTCGAATTTGTCTATGAACGGATAATGGTCCAACTAAACCACCTTCAGATTGGAGACGATTGTTGTGGTCGCGTTCCCAACAGGACATAAACCACAAAATCCAAAATCTGACTAAACCTAAATCCCAAAATCTGAAAAATAAGAAAACAAAAACTAAAAGAAGTCAAGTTGGAAGGATAGTACCGATTTGCTTGAACTAGAAGAACTTCTTACAAAACAAAACAAACTTTGTTAGTTCTAGATTTCAGAAAAACTAATCCTAAGAAAATAATAAATCCTAACTACTTCTATTCTATAGCCACTAAAACAATTTGGAACCGTTATCTAAATTCCTCGGCAACGGCGCCAAAAACTTGTTCGCTCGCCTCAAGTGTAAGGCTGCGATGTAGTAATAAAACTCGGTAAGACCGAGGTCGATCCACAGGGAATTGGAGAACAAGTTCCAAACTATTCCAGCAACTCAGTTTGCAATAGATAAGAGATTCAATTGGAATAATTATACTAAAATAGTAACTTAATGAAAACCAGTAATTTAAGGTACTAAGGCATTCAAGGATCCACTTGTAGCAATCCCATGCCAATCCAATCAATCCAAGCAAGATACGCAACTAGATTTAAAGTCCTATCTCTCATCTAGTTGGAAAATAAAGCATTAAACACATTCAATCCCACTCAAGTTGAACTTCCAAGTTCTAGTCCCATTCAACAATGTAGAATTCAAAATCATAGCCTTCGGAGTAACAGCCATGCCTATGGACTATGACCTGCTCAAGGATTACTATAATTCGAATCCAAACAAGCACACCATGATAATCTCAGAGAATTGCAAGGAATCCATGTCCGAAGCACATGAACTCTCATAAAACATCTAAAACTATCAACGTTAAGAACTAGAATAGGTAAAAATCCAAACTTGAAGTAGAATTACTTGAATTAACTGAATCAAATACGAAATTAGCTACAAGCTTCACCTCTCAGCCTTAGCTGAGAGATTCTAGCCGAGCATTGCATGCTACGACTAGAACTCAAATAAGAAAACATAAAACTAAAAAAACTGGAGTTTGGAGGGTTGCAGATGCTCCACGACGGCTTCCTTCCTCTCCCACGACGTCCCTTAGCTTCTATGATACCCTAGGAAGAGCCCCTAGGTGTCCTTTTATAGTGGGAAAGCTCTGCTGCGTCGGAACATCTCAAATTTGCGTAAGGATACGCAGTGCGCAGAGAAGTTCGGAGTTCGGATTTGGAAAGGACACTATCTTACACAGAGCCGACCGGTCATGACCGGTCAGACTGGGCTAGCAGACCGGTCTTGACCGGTCGGACTGTCTATGTTGCATGTCCAGAGAGTTCAGGGGCTGGGTTGTCCTAATGGCCGACCGGTCTTGACCGGTCGGACCTGTCTGAACTTTAGTCCAGTGACTTGCAGCAAGGTGGCCGACCGGTCTAGCTCCCTTGGCCGACCGGTCTTAACCGGTCTGGCCTATTTCCTTTGTATTTTTCTTCCTTTCTATCATCTCTTTTCTCCCTCCTTGCTTTCTTCTTTCTTTGGTCTTCCTTCATCCTTCATCAAAAGCTCCTAAATGTGCTCCTTTTGGTTTCCAATTGGGCGAAGTCGCTCTCATCCCTACAATCATAAAACATGCATTAAATGGGCCTTTTAAACATGAAAATCATGCCTATAATGTGATGTAACAGGCTATGCAATGTATAAATTGGAGGTTCAACAACCTCCCACCTTGGTAATTCTCTACTAGGATGCCTTAAGAACGAGCTAGAGGAGTCCTTTTATAGGTTTGTGGCCCTAGGTGCGAAGAAACTTTGAGAAATCCCGCAAAAATAATGCTTTGCGCAGCAGAATTCGGAGCTTGTAGAAGAAGCTCTATTACGCAGCCGACCGGTCGGACGACTGGTCGCAAAAGGCCAAAAACAGTCCAGAGAGTATTGTGGAATTTCGAGCCCCAAAATTTAATTCAACGACCGGTCAGATCAATGGTCTGAGTAGTGGACGATCGGTCGGACAACTGGTCGTGATTGGTCCAGTAGTGTTTGGCAGCAGGGTCCTCCTATTGAGTGTTTAGACCGGTTGAACGACCGGTCCTGGGCTATGGACGATCGGTCTTCTGTGTATTTTTTTCTGCCTTCTTTCTTATCTTCTTTCCTTTCTTTCTTCCACCTTTTGGCGCTTGGTCTTTTGATCTTCAATGCTTGTAAACAGTGTCTCTAAGCCTTCAATTGATGAATTCTCTCTCTCATTCCTACAACCACAAAACCATGCATTAGTTGGGTCTTTCTTCATGTATTTCAAGCATAGTTAGTGCTAAAATGCGGTTAAAATATACACATTTAAGAGCTTAACAATAAGTACCCCCAAAATCAAGACATGTGGGGTATTCATCTTTCAATTGCTCAAATCAATCTACTTCTACACTTAAGGAGTTGAGCAATGCCACTCTTCTGCTAAGGGCATCTGCTAGTTTGTTTTTTACCTTGGCTTTATGTTTCAGGCTGAACGAATATTCCTAAAGAAACGCTACCCACTTAGCATGCCTTGGGTTGAGTTTCTTTTTAGAATGTAAATATCTCAAGGCCTCATGATCAGAGAACAAGATGAATTCTTGCGATAGGAGATAGTGATGCCGATGTCTCAGGGATTGCACTACCGCATAGAACTCTTTATCACAGGTAGAGTACTTCTGTTTCGCCTCATTCAGTTTCTCACTGAAATAGGCTACTGGGTGGTCTTCCTGGCTCAACACTCCACCTATACTAACACCAGACGCATCACAGGACACCTCAAAGAGTTTAGAAAAGTCAGGTAGACACATGACAGGAGCTTCTACCATTTTGCCCTTAATTTCCTTGAAAGCCTTGACTGCGGCTTTCGACCACATGAATTCTCCATTTTTCATGCATTCAGTAATGGGAGCCATGATCGTGTTAAATCTCCTAATGAACCGACGATAAAAAGTTGCTAAGTCGTGAAAGCTTTGCACCTCATGAATGTTTTTCGGTTCTGACCATTCAACTATGGCCCTGATCTTTTCAGGGTCTGCGCGCATTCCTTCTGATGACACTATGAATCCTAAGAACACGACTTGACTAGACATGAACGCACACTTCTTAAGATTAGCGTATAACTTTTCAATTCTAAGGACGCTATATATCTACTTTAGATGTTCCAGGTGTGATTCCTTGGTGGTACTATAAATAAGAATGTCATCAAAGTACACCAATAGGAATCTACCCATGAATAGTCTCAAGACTTGTGTCATCACCCGCATAAAAGTACTTGGTGCATCAGTCAAGCCGAAGGTCATGACCATCCACTCATACAATCCATCTTTTGTTTTGAATGCAGTCTTCCACTTATCTCCTGGGCGTATGCGGATTTGGTGATATCCACTCTTGAGATCAATTTTAGAGAATATGGTGGACATCGCCATCATGTCAAGTATATCATCAAGTCTAGGTATGAGAAACCTATACTTGATGGTAATTTTATTTATGGCATGGCTGTCCACACACATGCGTCACGTGTCATCTTTCTTTAGTGTCAACAATGCGGGCACGACACACGGGCTCATACTCTCCTGGATGAATCCCTTTTGCAGAAGCTCATTAACTTGTCTCTTCAACTCGGCATACTTTCCAAGGTTCATCCTATAGCGAGGAAGGTTCGGTAGAGTCAACCCCGGGACAAGATCAATGGTGTGCTGGATGTCCCGCATAGGTGGTAACTCATTCGGTAAATCCTCAGGGAACACATAACTATATTCCTTCAAAACCGATGTTACCTCATGGGGTAACTCTGATGGAACCTCAGGTGTAATCTCTCTTGCCACAAGGGCATACACCATGGAATCCTCCTTAGTCTCTTTCTCGAATTCTCCTGCATTGATTATATGAAGAATCTTAGGTTTAGATTTTCCCACTTCCTTAGGCTCACTTGCCTTCTCAACTTTTTTCTTCCCTAGTATGCTTTCAGGTGGCATAGGATTAAGTTTGATATTTTTACTGTTATGCATGAAGGTACACGCATTCAAACATCTAAAGATCGTGATGTCATTATCGAATAGCCACGGTCTACCTAGGATAATATGTCCAACATCCATAGGTATCACATCACACCATAGGGACTCCTTCTATGACCCAAACTCGATAGGAGCTAAGCACTGATGGGTGACAGGAAGGGATGTTTTGTCAACCCAAGAAACTTTGTATGGGTCAGGATGAGGTGTGGATTTCAACTTCAGACGATCTAAGGTGTTAGCGAAAATCACATTCTGACAGCTTTCACTGTCTACTACCACCTTACAATTCTTCTCTCCACACTTGAAAAGAGTATAGAAGATAGTGTTTCTATGCCAATTAACATTACTCCTAGACTGAGATAGCACACGCCTGACTACTGTAAGCGTTGCTTCATCGCCTATTTCGTCTTCATCAGTAAGACCTCCTTTAGGGTGATGTTCTTCTACTTAATAATCACCCTGTCATCAACACCCTCGTGGGACTCGCCTACAACTAAGGCTTTTCCACGGTTCTTCGTGGGACACTGATTGGACATGTGACCGAGATTCCCACACTCATAGCATCTCACTTGGCTACCATACTAGGACCGGCACCAAGAACCCCTTTGCCCTTATCGTCCCTAGGTTTAGGCGGAACAATGGCCTGTGCCCTAGGTTGACTACCAACGTTAGGTCTAGTTCCCTGGGAACCAAATCTAGCATTAAGGTCTCGGGACTCAAAACGTCTAATGACAGGAGTTTTCAGGTATTGCTCTAACTCCTGCACAACTTAGTATGCTTCATCCAAGTCCGTTAAGGGTTGAGTCATAAGCTCGCGCTGAAGATCCGCTCGAAGGCCCATCTTAAAACGCAAGAGTGTTACTAGAGGGTCCTCGGATCATATACTCCTCGAATTTGGCAATGTAATCAGCAACAGATATTGACCCTTGGCATAAGGATTGTCATTGGTCAAGGAGCTTCTGTCGGTTTGAGAGAGGAAGATATTTCTCCTTCAACTTCTCTTTCATCTCATACCAGTCTGTGATAGGGGCTCTACCAATTCTTTCTATCTTTTGCTCAGTGTTGGTCCAAAATAGCTTGGCTTGGCCCACAAGTTTCATCTTCGCAAACTGCATTTGACGATTTTCTGACATGCCATACCACTCAAAGTAGTGGTCCATGTCAGCAACCCAGTCAAGGAATGCCTTAGGATCCAGACGCCCATCAAAACTCAGAGCCTCAACTCTAATGTTCTTCATCGCACGCTCATCTAGATCATAGCGGTCTTGATGATCCTAAGTGGCTTGTGCTTCTCGCACAACACCACGACCGGTTCCACGATCTCTACCACTATTGTCTCCACATGTGGGAGCGCGTTCTTCAATGATCCCTCCCACTTAGGAGTGCACATCATCCCCAACAGCGGGGTTCTCCCTTTGGGACGCCTCTAATTGCTCAACTTTAGTCATGGTGGTGGTGAGTTAGTTATCTAAGCGAGCGAACTCACGCTTTTGACTCGTTTCTAAAGCAGTTATCTTTTGTACCAATTGAGAAAGTTGCTCAGATAACTGCTCGTTATTCATGGTTGGTTGAAGTCCAAAGCCTATTGAACCAAATTCTACCCCACTTGACCACTATGGTTATGCAACTCACAAGATGAATGTGATGGATGTAAACTAGGATGAACTGACAATTACTAAATGAAAACAGGAGACTACTCAAATATGGAAATTTTCCAAATTATGAAACTTTCTAAAATTGAAAACTTTCTAAATTTGCAACTTTCCTAAAACAGTCCTAATAATCAAGACCCTAATTTGATAACTCGATTTAGACAAAACCATGCAAGCCTATTCTCTGATACCAAATTTGACGTAGGATGCCCTAATTTGAGATGCATGCTCATGAACACAATTAAACAGCGAAAAATAAAAGAAATTATTAATCTAAAATTCAGAACTAATCATCATAAACAAAGAAGATCATAAGGAAACATGCAATGGAGTGGGCCATCCATCACAATCACGAAGTTATGGATTTCAAATATAGCTAGGGTTGGATCTGGCGAGGGATGGAACATCCCGATCTTGCATGGCCTAACCCAATCAATCAATGGGAATCTCTAATCTGAAAGATCAAAGGATTTCGGGTTAGGGATTTTGGAAATCTAAAAATTTAGGATTTGGCTCAAATTCAGATTTTGGGATTGAAAGTAATGAAGCAAGAGAAATAGGAAAGATAAGACCACCTGGAAGAGGGTTGGAGAGGCACAAGAAGAAGATAGAAGAAAGAGATAAAGGAAGAGGAAGAATCACCATAAGAGAAAGGAGAGAGAGAGAGAGAGAGAGAGAGGCACCCAAAAGAGGCTTTTCATTCAATAATTCAAGTTAATCTCGAGTTTAGGGCTTAGCCCACTTAAATAAGCACTAAAAATAGTAAAAAGACTAAAATACCCCTTAAAGTTCCATAAAAAAATAAAATTTTGAGTTCGCGCGATGGTTGGGCGCCTGGTGACACTTGGTCAGGCGCCCGACAGTTCAGAACTGTCGGAATTACCGACAGCCCGGGCGCCAGGTGACACTTGGTCAGGCGCCTGATGAAGATAAAAAAAAATATCTAGAAAGTAAAAACTGAAAATGGACTAATTTCGGGTGCCCGGTGACACTTGGTCGGGCACCCGACGGTCCAGAACGTCAGGATTCCCGACGGCCTAGAAACATCGAGAATCCAGAATTCCTGTTTTTCCTGCCGACGGCCCAGAAGGGTCAAGAAAGCCATTGGGAATTTCTATCTTTCTTGTTCCTCTTACACATGTCTTCCCATGGTGGGGCCTTCTTAAATGTCCCCAAACCACATGTGTAAGGTCTTCAATGCTCCTTCAATGGTCGCCAAGCCACAAGGAAGATGCTTGTGGTGTGCGTTTTCTTCATTGATAAACTTACAAGGGTCTTGTGTCCTCGTCAGAAACTCAAGTCTATAGAAGAAGACGACTAGGGATAAGCCCTAATATATGATAAGAAACTCAGTTTTATAGAAGAAGACGACTAGGGGCAAGCCCCAATGTATAATGAGGAACTCAAGTCTGCAGAAAGAAATAACTAGAGGCAGGCCAGGAAGGATGACAGATAAATCTTATAACAAAGAGCTTGATGAAAACTTTGGAATTACAACATGGGCATCTTTTGAAAGCGATGTCCTAAGGATACGCAAGTTAAGTAAAAGGGATGTATTATTTTTATATAGTTTTCCATTTACGTTTTAATTAATATGCTCAGCTTACATTAAACTCATACACAATGCATCATCTTATGCATGCTAGTTTCAAATACACAACACCAAGCGATAGTTTGGCATAAGAATCATTGTCATTACTTTGAATCATGAAGCACACAATTAACAGTTGCAATGATGATTACATTAGAAACGAGTATTAGTTAAGCATTCAAAATAAATCCCTAACATTGTTTTTGTCTGACAATGACTGTAAAGAGAAAAAGAACAAAATTACAGCTTCCCCAAGCACCCTGCTACGAACTGCATCAAGTCTTTCCGTGTTGCTTCCATGGTAGCCTTTGGCTCTGCTAGTACCAGTGCAGGATCCGGGATGTCACGACGTTCAGTTTCTAAATCTATCATTTGCTTGTGCGCCACCTCTCTTTCGCTCTCGAGCCATGCGACCTCAATATGGTTCTGATTACCGACAAGGTTGACATGAGCAACCTCAAGATCTATGGTCACTTCTTCCGCCTACAACCGCATGATCTCGGATCTGACATCAGCAAGATGATTAATACACCCGCGACATTGAGTCTGACTATCCGCCAAATTCATTCTAGCACCCACTGTCGAGTATTCTCGCTACTCTACGACAGGCTGCAAAGAAGATAGCGCTCTCACCGTTTCTCTTCAGCCATAGGGTCAGGATCAATCCGTTCAGCTATAGCAACCTGCACAACAGAATCCTCGAAAGAAGAAATGCGGCATACCATTTTGGACACATCAGACCCAATTACCCCTGCACAAGCTTCCAATGCTTTCACTCTAGCTCCCAATGTATGCCACTCACACGAATCAGCCAACACTTTTGAGATATTGGACAATAGACCTCTCAGCATGCTCTGCCCGAAATAATCTAAACGATCAAAACAAGGAATGTCGAATACTCCGCTGGCGGTAGCACCAGAACTGACAATAACTGCGACAAAAGAAATAGAGCGAGTATGCAATGAAATGATAAGTACGAAAAAAGAATACACCAAGAAGTTATGAAAGAGCCATACCAAAAGATGAGTCGGTGACAGGTTCCGAGGAATCAACAGTGTATATCGTCGCATCAATGAATGGCTCAGTGATCTCAGTCAATAGCGTCGAAGTCACATCCAGAAGTTCAGTAGTATCACTATCAGTATCAATCACTTCAGTTGCCGTCGGCGACTCCGTCATATGCTCAACACTAGAAGCACCAGGGGCCACAAATACAGTTGTGTCATTCACCGACATAGTGGTCTTGCAGATCATCCTCTCCAATCTGCTCAACCTGCTCTCTCACGCCGACGTGGTCTGATACTTCATTCGCCAGCTCAGTCATCACCGGGTCCTCTTCACTAATTAAACAATTGTCATCATTATCACCTCCAATCACTAGGAGACTTGTGAACCCTGCTTCTTGTGACCATTTCACTAAAGATACTTCGAAAGTATGCCAGCCATCCAATGTTGTATCCTCTTTACAGCAGTTAATTGACACACTTAGAGAAGTCTTATGCTTAGTACTTGATGACAAATACGCTTCAACCTGCTCTTTATAAAAACCCAATCCATCAGCGAGGACCTCCGTCAGTCTTGGAGGAAGAATGTAGATTGGATCATTAACAGAGTTGTTATTCTGAATCAAAGCATACTGATGCACCCACCATCTCAGCCAATTGTAAGGACCGCCAGTCTTTGGATAAAGGCCAGGAAGCATTAACCTAATGCCTGTTCGCGTCATTAGAAGTTGATGCCATATTCAATCCCAGTGAGCAGGACCCGTGCCGTACACCCTCTCTACTTTGGCTACATCCGGTAACATTATCGGAACACCCTGATCATATCCGAATTGCCTGGCAAACCGGCTAGGGTAATAAGGCTCCCGCCAGAACTTTATTCCTTAGCGTAATGGAAGTGAGGCAGTGCGAATAGACACCAAGAACTCCCTATCAAGAGTATTCACAGAACGTTCATCGTCAACGGCTTCTTGATCCTCTTTGATGTTAGAAACAGAAAAGTAGTACAAGCAAATCTCTGCCCAACTGTCGATTTTGGAAACTATCTAATCAGATGACTGCGTTATCATTTCAAGTTTTCTGTAGCCATAAAGAGGCGCGTGATCGGTGTGAAGATACCAAAAGAGATCCATTCCATATGTCCACGAGAAATATATGCCCAACCACCCGCAGAAGAAATGTCATGGGCAATAAGCCACATTCATCCCTCACCCGGGTTGATCTTTATTGCTGGCGATATTGCCAAAAGCCCTATATAAACTGCATAACACCGGCAGTACTAAAGAATATTGATGACCATTTGTAAGAGCTCCTGCTACGACAAAGCAAGAAACCCTGACCCCATCAGCACCCTTGGAGCTAGGCAACACAATTGCCGACAACCAGTATGCCAAGAAACCCGCCAGTTCACAAGTCGGTGTAAGCTCATTCGGATTGCGAAACTTATGTTTGAAACATTCTCTTATTAAGGCCTGGTCTTCTGACAAGATCTCATATTCTTTATAATCAATGCTTTAAGAAGAAAGAAATGTCCCATGTCAAAAAAAAAGCTAAGAGCATGCAAAACACAAAGTACAAAAGAAGGTATCGAAAGAAATATTACTTCATCCTCTGGCTGAAGTAAATCAACCAGTCGTTGTAATGAATCATTGTAATATTGTCGAACTACGACAACTCAGCGAATAGCTCCAGAGAAGTCTCCGAATGGTAAGCATCTCAAGGACTTTTAAGCCAAGACGAAGACAGCTCTTTATCAGTTGGGATATATTCCTGGTAATATTCTCCTATTATGGGCAAACTAGCCATCATTCGAAGATCCCATAAAGCTATGCTCATCACCCCATACGGGTGCTCCAGACAAGTGCCATCATTCGAAGATCCCATAAGTAGAATTAATTGGTAACATAAGATCAGTAGCTCAAGAAGCTCCAAATGATTGTTGGATCATGGAAGAAATGCCGAGAGGTTGCATCGATAGCCTGATACAGGCCGACTTGCTTCAAAACCCTCTCGTGACGGAACAAAATCTCTTTTGCCCATGGCTCATAACCAACTCACTCATTCAGATGACCTCGCATATGGAAACTTCTCGTCGCCCACATCATCGTATTGTCCACATGCCGAACCCTTTGCTGTACCGTTTCAAAATAATGGGCTAAATAAAGAGTGTGAGGATCACAAGTTGACGCAAGGAAAACCATTTCTCTTGGGAGACCTACCTGCTGTTCTTTCCCATCGTCAACCAGTAAGGTAGTCAACAACTGCTCAGGAACAGATGTCCACCTTCCAACCCAGTAGAACTGAAAAGAGCCTTAAACGTTGGATGGTTTGATGCTTGGGGGGGGGGGGGGGGGGGGGGGGGGGGGGGGGGGCTGTGCCTTATGAGAGATTTTGCATGTATGATGACTCGGTCGTTGTAAGGGTTTACAATGAAGAAACCGCACGTTGTAACGATTTTGTTTCTATCCCAGTCGATCTTCATCCGATCATTCTTCAGACCAACAAGCTATGTCAATTGCTCCGCCTGACCGACTGCCTCAACTAGTTTCTTACCTCGATTCCGTCTCTTCTTCTTCTTCTGACCTTCTTGACTATCCTCGGGATGTTGGACAAGCAAACTAGAAGGACCTGCCTTGATGACATTCGGAGCACCGGTAAGCTGACAATACCAAGAAGACCATTCTTCTTCAGTCCCTTGCGTTGGAGGCGGTCTTATCTACATAAATACGCAGTAATACTTCATGGGGAAGCTGCTTAATACAATCGGAGAAATCTTTCACTTCAGGATCGATTGTCACAGAAAAGCACGATCGACACTCCGTTATAGATGGATCAGCAATATCTTCAGCCACCCTCTTCTTCCCACGTTGCGTAGATGAAGGACCAGAAACTTGTGACCCGGAAGCTTCACTAAAAGATCTTGTCGTTGTCTCCATAATTCACTACAACACTCGAATGAAAGAACATCAGACGAAAGCTCAGCGCATGCAACCGCAACACAATAAGGTATGCATCACAAGAAGCAAAATTGCATCATTTAAATACAATCGCACACACAAACAAATCACATCGATAAACACATGCATAAAATCATGACCCACAAGAGCATGGGAGCAGTGGAATTCAAGTGCACATCCGACGAGCAAACGTGCACATGCTATAGCGCAACAAATACAATGATAACCCTACATATACGCTCGGAGTGCAAGCAAATCTGCACTAACCCCAAGTTATACATATGCACCTGCTCGAAAGTGCACATCATAAAGACATTTAAATGAGCTGCTACAGGCAATAAAGGGCCAAGATGGGCAGCATATTATGGACTTAAAACGCTGAGTTCCATTCGTATTTAGGCACTAAGTATGATGGCCACAAATGGTGTCCAAATTGGTCAAGAATAGAGCCTGTCACGTTTGTTCTTCACCATGGACAAAGGAGACAAAGGAGACATAAAAAAATCTTGAAATTTGGCTAAGTATGGAGTCACATGCGCCTAAGGTATAGGCCCCAAGTGCATGTGATGCCCCACATGCGCCTACATTACTTTAGCTCCAAATTTGGAGTTTTAGAACAAAAGTCAAGCGCATGTGCATTACCACATGCGCCCATAGTTAAAGCAGGAGGGTAACATGCACCCAAACTTTGTGGAGTCCTTTCCACATGTGCCAGCTCCTTATGGCCAGCCTACATGCGCTCTGAGAGGCATGTGCCTACGCTCTAATGAGAAATAACATGCGCCCAGGGCCTAAGGTACATGCACCCATTATCAGTAGGAAGGGCACATGTGCTCACAGAGGGGCAACATGTGCCCACTCCCTCATGAGGAGCTCTCTCACCTCAGAAAATTTTACTTTTTTTTACTCGGAAATGTTCAAATGACTCAGGGGGTCCCATATTTATACTTGAGCCTGGGAATCGGTGCACCGCACTGCGTGACATAAGCATCCAGCGCAGAGCAGCACAACAGGGGGGCACTTGTTGGGGCTCAAAATCTCACCCATGATAAATAATGTATGACGGTCCATCTACGACGATTCAGATTGATTTCGAGATAAAAAAACACCCAAAAAATGCGATCGGACACCAGCGCAGCCTTAACCTACGCAATCATGACCAAAACCTACAAATGATGTTTCAGAGCGGAACTGGACATGTGTATTGCCGCCAAATGATCTAGAATGCCTGAAAAACCTTAACCAGTAAGTTTGAAAGTCACGTAGCGCATATCTTTACCTGCGTACCTTAAAACGTGTTTTGCCCTGTTTGGATCCGACTATAGGAGCTTGGAAGCCTATAAATGCTATTTCTGAAGGGAACTGGACATGTGCATTAACGCCAAATGATCTAAATTGCCTAGAAACCCCTAACTACTGTTCGCTTCCCCAAGTGTAGGGTTGCAATGTAGTAATAATCTCGGTAAGACCGAGGTCGATCCACAAGGACTTATGTAGGAATCCACAAAACACTTCTAATAGTTCTACTAAAAAGCTAACAAATAAATTTGTAGAAGATTGATGTAAATAATAATTTTGAACTAAACTGAAGGTAATCAATTAATTAAAAGGCACTAGCGGCTCAAGGATCCACTTGTAGCAATCCTTGATGCTCAATTCACTGTGGTCTCACACGTTCTCAACTAGAATTGAAATTAAGATCTATCTAGTTGGATGATGGAGCAATTAAACCAAACAATCTGCCATATGTAAGATCAATGTATATGATTCACTCAATGCAATCTAGGACGAGCATACTCAATTGCATAGGTCAGTCCCAATTCCAATAGGCTAAGATCACAATCATAACCATCATTAAATCCTGTCACAAGACAAAACTAGATTATGATTTGAACTTGCTTCAAATCACATACACAGTCTTACATAATCCAGAATTTCCAGAAAAGTAGACTTTTGGTAAGAAGTTCCCACATGAAGCTCATAAATCTAGAGTGTATTCCAATTCCTCAGATCATGCAGGTCTAGATTAGTTCATAACAATTAAGAACTCAAGCAATTCTTCCAAACATCCATGAGTCATCATAAGACTAAGAAAAACTACTTAGTACTTGAATTAAACTTCAAACCATTGTTCTTAAACATGAAATCCAACTTTAAACCAAATCAAACGAATTGAAAAATCTTAGATTCACTACAAGCTTCACCTCTTAGCCCTAGCTAAGAGGTTTAGCCGTTCATGATCCAAGGAAACATGAAACAACTAAAAAAAATATAAAAACTAGAAAGCAAAATAGGAAGAGTTCTAGAACTCCAAAATCGACTTCCGCTGTCTCCCACCGTGCTCAATCCGTTCTAAGATACCCTAGGAACGATCCCTAGGAGTCCTTTTATAGTGGGAACGTTCCGAAGCATCGGAATCTTCTCGAATTTGCGTAAGGTTATGCAGTGCGCAGAGAAAATCAGGGCTTGTAGAACATGCATAGTTACGCAAACGACCGGTCGCAAAAGTGCAAAATCTGTCCAGAGAGTTTTTAGAAATTTCAAACCCGCAGTTTTAATTCAAGGACCGATCGCACGACCGGTCTGAGCAGTGGACGACCGGTCGCATGACTGGTCTTGAATGGTCCAGAGAGCTTTGCAGAGTGGCCTCTTTTGTTGAGTGTTCAGACCGGTCGGACGACCGATCTTGGGCACCTTCTTCTGCTTTCTTTCTTCTTTTCTCTAACTTCTTTCTTTCATCTTTTGACGCTTAGTCCTTTGATCTTCTTTACTTGTAAATGACGTCTTTAAGTCTCCAATTGATGAATCCTCTCTGTCATCCCTACAATCACAAATCCATGCATTAGATTAGTCTATAAATCATGAAAACTTTGCATAATGAGTGATGTATTGGGGTTAGAATATGCACAATTAAGAGCTCAACAACTACCAAGTTTCAAAGTCACGCGGTGTATATCGTTACATGCGCACCTCGAAATGTGTTTCGCCTCTGTCCAGAGTTGACCGAAAAGGTCGGAAAGCCTACATGTACCATTTCAGAGAGGAACTCGACATGCGCACTGCCACCAAATGATTCAGAACGCCCAAAAATGCTTAACTAGTAAGTTTGAAAGTCTTGCGGTGCGTATTTCTATGTGCACGCTTCCCCGAACGACGTTCCTTACGAAGAGTGGACCCAGAGGCTCCAAATTAGTAAGGAACTACCAAAATTCATAACATCTGGACCTCAACACCCCATCTTGTTCATTCAAGAGGTCGATGATAGCTTAAAAGTGGCTTAGTGTCAGTGACTTCGGTTCCTGAAAAGGTAGTTCTCCTCTGGAGGCCAACCGTCGGAGTTAAATCCTGAAATATTCTAAATCTGGGAGTTATTTCTCTCTTGCATAGTGCGGAATCTGAAAAATGGGTACGTAGTGGAGAAAATGAATTTTTAAGAGGGACATGCGAGAGCTCCAGAACCACATGCGCTCACTACATGCGCCCGGAACAGAGCTATTCCAAAAATCTCCTGAAAACAGTCCGAAAAACTGACCGGAAAGAGACATGCTCCCAGCCCGAAATGACATGCGCCTGGACACATCCGCTCACTACATGAGCTCGAAAATCCTCTCGAAAATACATGCGCCCGAAAGTATCCGTCGGTTCGGATCCAGATCCGTTTTGAATACTATAAATAGCAAGTCCCCTGATGACCGTTATCAACATCATCCCTTGACGACCTCAGAACGACGCAAGAGGTAACATGCGCTCGCTCTGTCAGCCTTCGCTAGATGGCTTCATCAGAAAGGATTCCCTCGTCGGAAAGGGATTTCTCCCGTTGGAACAAAAAATGCACCTTCATCAGAAAGGGATTTCTCCCATCGAAACTAAAAATGCACCTTCGTCGGATAGGATTCCTTCGTCAGAATCCCTCGCCGGAAAGGGATTTCTCCCGTCGAAACCAAATGCAAAGGGAGAGAGGGAGAGAAATTTTAAAATAAGACAAAGTAGTGAAACTTCATCACTTTGCAGAGGGACATGCGCCCACTTCTGCTCTCCTAAAAATCACAAAATGCACTAAGTGCAGGGGGGGACATGTGCCCACCCTTTTTGGCTGAAAAAAGTGAGAAAATACACTAAGTCCCATGGGCACATGCACCCAACACTTGGGTCTGGGCGCATGTGCAAAGGCACATGCGCTTGGGACACTTTCTCCCTCTCTCTCTCTTTTATAAATTTAGGGCACATGCGCCCGGAAGGTGGCACATGCACCCACCTCCAGGGCACATGCGCCCACAACCTAGCTCAAATGTGCCCAATCCATCCAACATGTGCATGGATGCTAATGGGACCCTTGAATTTTCCATGGTGTGGCCCGCCTTCTATCTGGTCCACCTTTTGATCAAACCAACTCTCCTAGATCCACACCGACGATATTTATCCATCCCTCATATCAGATTCCCCAATGGTCGCTAGTAAATGGCCCAAATCACTGATTTAATAAAAAATGACCAACACCTAGCCAAATTGCAAACCCGAAAATCCCTCTGAAAGAGTGGGAAATGGCTGAAATCAAGAAGAATCGGGCCGAATTTGACCAACACCGAGGAGACTTATCTTCTCTATAACATGACGCATCATAATAATGCACCGCAACGGGATTATTTGCCCTCAAAATCCTTGAATATCCTAATCGAGCGGTAAACAGGTCTAGTACTTAGTCATTTTCAACCCTTTGAAGTGCCCTATTGGCTCGAAAATCGACTAGCACTAAGTGAAACGAAATGCGATCGCACTAACGCCAAAGTGGATCTAACATCATTGTGATCCTTGTGGACATAATCCATCACTGTTCGAGGATGATCGCTATCAATATTCACCAAATACCCTGATCAGACCATCAACAGGTCCAATACTTAGTCATTCTCAGCCGTGGGAAATGCCTTTGTTGGTTTGAAGATCGACTAATGCCAAGTAAATTAACCGTGATCTCATCGATGCCAAGGGAAACTTAACACTCTCATGCTACAAAGCAGGTGAGTCAAGCATTTACAGGTTACTGATCCCTATTGTTTATCAGAAATTGTCATAAGCGGATGTTTATCAGACCCAATACTTAGCCATTTGCAAGCATCAGAAATGGCCGATCCAGTCCATCAAACTTAAACTTCTCAAAGAAATATAGCTCAATACAGCTTCTCCCAATGAATCAATGATTTGAACTATCGATTATCAGTAATGATGTGGTCAAATTAAAGATACGCATAAAGCAGATTAACCAAATCAAGCACATAATTTACCTAGTGCACTAAACATCAAGCATAAGTACAATCTTCTCTCAAGCATGCAATCAATCATATTTACTTTATGCTCCTTGTATCCATTACATGAACTTCATTCATCTTGGATCGAGATATGAAACCAAATCAAATGGACTATGGTTATCATCGAGAATCGTAATTGAAGAGTTTCAAAACATTTGAAATACTTCATTATGAACTATCATCGCTAAGACCAGTTGATGTATGTCCCATAAAAAAGGGGATCCGTCAGTTGAGTAGCTAAGGTAATAGTGGTGTGTCTTCCTGAAAGTCACTCACCGACAGAAATGGTCAGTGACACTGTGTTGTACCACTCGATAACATAAATGTGTCTTCCGAAAAGTCACTCACCGACAGAACGGTCAGTGACACTGTGTTGTACCATTTGGTAGCTATAATGCGTCTTCCTGAAAGTCCCTCATCAACAAAAATGGTCAGTGACACTGTGTTGTACCATTTAGCAACGATGATGTATCCTAAAAGTCACTCACCGAATGAAACAGTCAATGACACTGTGTTATATCATAAGACAGTCATGATATGCCTTTCGATGGTCACTCGTTCGCACTGGCACTCTGTTGCGCATGACAACCATGGCGTGTCTTCCTGAAAGTCCCTCACCGACAGAAATGGTCAGTGACATTGTGATACACTACATGGGAACCATGGCGTGCCTTCCTGAAAGTCACTCACTAATAGAAACGGTCAGTGACACTGTGAGGCACTATATGGGAATCGTGGCATGTCTTCCTGAAAGTCATTCCGTCTACAAAGACGATCAATGACATTGTGATACATAACTCGATTAAAATTCTAGTTTCTACTCAACTAGGAACACTCGAAAGAACATGGGACAAGCATTTAACTTTTCTAAACAATGGTTCAGTCCATAAGAAACCCGAAACTTGGTCTCTACGACCGTGAACTCAAGACCATAGTCCCTGATGATTTAAATCACTTGCTCAATCTATCTAAATTTTCTCTTTAATATTCCATCTATTGTATAACTGCATTCGTACTGGAATCTTATTGCTTTGTGCCGTGGTTTTCTCCCATGAGGGTTTCCACGTAAAAATCTTTGTATTGTTTATGATACGTTTTATTTATATTTATGCTCTTTTAATGCTTTATTTAATTCATCTATGATGCATGCATACATTTACTTTTACCTTCTAATCAAGGGTGATCATCCATTAATGTAATTAAGGGCTCGTGTCAGTTCATAGCCTGGAATGTAAAAGATCTTGGAATCTCTGGAATAAAATTCACCTTATGATATCTTTTCTCATTTGTACTTTGTGATTGCTTATGATTGTCTATGAATGTCTTCATACTCAGAATTTCCCAGAACAATGAAACACGAGGAAAAACTACCTTTTGAGCATTTTTCTAGTTCTAACAAATTCTGTCCCCGGACATCAATCAAAGGCTAAGCCACCGCCGACTTCTTCGCCGAATTTACTGACTCGCTTTCACCCGAAGTCACAAAGCCCCTCCTCCCTCTGCGCCAATCTACTAGCCGACCACTATGAACACTCTATGTCGATGGGTCGACGTCAGGCTAATGGAGTGGGGCTGAAATCATTCTGATGTCTCCTGATGTTTGAAAATTGGAGTATACGCTTCACTTTGATTTTTCTACGTCTAATAACAAAGCCGAATATGAAGCACTCCTTGCTGGACTCCGGACGACCAAGTCCATGGGAGCGTTAAATCTAAAAATCCATAGCGACTCTCAGCTCGTTGTTAACCAAGTATCTGACGAATAGGAGGCCAAAGACAAAAAGATGATGATATACAGGGAGCAAGTCCACGCTATATTAAAAGAATTTGAAACGTACGTGCTCCTCCAGATCCCGAGGGAACAAAATCGAATGGCTGATACTCTCGCCCGACTGGGGGCATCCTCGAAAAATGACATCGGTCGAACTATTCCGATCAAGCACCTTCCCGAACCGAGTATCGCCCAGAAGCATACCCAAAACGCGTTCCCAATCAACTAGCCTTCTTGTTGGATGGACCCAATTATTCAGTATCTCAAGGACGGATAAATCCCAGAGGATAAAAAAGCCTCTAGGAAGCTAAAGTTTTGTGCCCCAAAATACTTTCTAGAAGACGGAGTCCTTTACAGAAGACGATACTCACTCCCGCACTTGCGATGTATTAGGCTGGAAGAAGTCGATTACACCCTGAGAGAGATCCACGAAGGAATATGCAGGAACCACCTTGTCGGTCGATCAATGGCGTACAAGGAAATTCATCAAGGGTACTATTGGCCGACAATGAATGCCGATTTCAAGAAATATTCAAAATCCTATAACAAATGTCAGCGATTTGCTAAAATACCGCGGAAAGCTCCGGAGAACCTAGCGCCAATGGCAGGCCCTTAGCCGTTTGCGTAATGGGGGATAGATATCATCGGAACTCTCCCGAAGGGGAAAGGCCAGCTCTGGTTCGCCTTCGTCTTAGTAGATTATTTTACCAAGTGGACTGAAGTAAAACCACTTGCATCCATCACCAACCAGCAGATCAAAAAATTCATCCTGGAAAATATCATCTGCAGATTTGGGATCCCCACACCATCATTAAGGACAATGGTCGGCAAGTCGACAGTAAGAAAATTAAGGATTTGTGTGACGAACTAAAAATTCAGCATATGATGACTGCCCCATACCATTCCCAAGCCAATGGTCAGGTCGAAGCCATTAACAAGATCATCAAGCACTGTCTAAAAACCAAGCTGTAATATCACAAAGGTGATTGGCTAGAATATTTGCTCAAAGTTCTATGGGCATATCGAACCACCGTTCAAACCTCAACAGGAGAGACCCCACTCTCTCTAACTTTCAGAGCTGAGGGAGTGGTTCTTGTGGAAATCGGCATGCCATCATACCGTGCAACTTATTACAATCAGGAGAGGAACGAAAACGCCATAAGCCTTCAACTCGATCTACTTGAAGAACGGAAGAATGACGCACAACTCCGACTGGTAAAATACTGGCTCAAGGTGGCTCGGTACTACAACTCACGCGTCAAGCACAGGCCGGCCCCTCCATGTGGGCGACCTCGTTCTCAGAAGAAAATTTTCAAACAGTACTCAGGACCCAGGCTCCTGGGTGTTCGGCCCCAATTGGGAGTGCCCATAAAAGATTACAAAGATAATAAATCCCGGGACCTACAACTTGGAGGACATGGAAGGAAAGGCGTTCCGCTGACCATGGAACGTGATAAATCTACGCAAGTCTACCAGTAGGAGACCCAAGATTGGGGGATTATGTAATAAAGCTTTTTTATAAGCTAAGGATCAATAAATATTAATGATTTCACACATGCGAGTCTAATAATGATCATTCATTCGGTGGTCGATGCCACCTAAAATACCGATTGCCGCATATGCGGCCATACTGAAACATTCAGTTGGTAGCTGATGCTACCCAAGTGAGGGACAAGGCCGACCAGAGCATCCCCTAACTGAATCTTAAACACACACACACACACACACACACACACACACACACACACACACACACACACACACACACACAAAATTGAAACATTCAGTTGGTAGCTGATGCTACCCAAGTGAGGGACAAGGCCGACCAGAGCATCCCCTAACTGAATCTTAAACACACACACACACACACACACACACACACACACACACACACACACACACACACACACACACACACACACACAAAATACCAAATATCAATCAAACGACTCTATCCATTCTAAAAGTTCGTCAAACTACAATCATTGTTTACATTCAAGGGTCAAAAGCTACAGAAGGATCAACAGCAGTGTTGGCGAGAAGGCTAGGGGCAAGAGGAGGTTGAGCGGTCGGCTCAGCAGGCTCTTGAGCAGTCGGTTCAGGAACATCAGAAATCTGACCTCCGTTGGAAACTTTGAGCTCCCCTTTAGGGTTATCATCAGCCGCTTTGGTCACAGTCAGGGCCAGGTCCTGTTGGGCAAACTCCATCTCCAGCTCTTTGAACCCCGACAGATCCAAATCAGGATGAAGTCTCCCAATTACTTGCAAAGTCTGACCCCAAACATTCTGGTAATCCGAGAACCTTTCCAAGAAATACTCTTACGACGCTCGGAAGGCATTGACGGCCTAATCTCGTTCCCTTGGGATACTCAACTTCAGAGCAGGCTTCTCTGCCCTCTCAGCCTTCAAAGTCGATACCACCTTGGCCAGCAAGAGCTCGAATGCCGCTTTTTCTTCTTTCCTCTCCGCCTTCTCCTTTCTCAACTCCTCCTCCTCCGATATCACTTTAGACCGGACCTGCAAGAACTCCGTCTCTAACCCCTTGTACCGCGCTTGATAACCCTGGGCAGATTTTATGGCGTCATTGAGGTTATTCTCCACCTCCTTGATCCAAGCCTCCCGCACTTCTCTCAGCTTCTCCCTCTCCCTCAGACTTACCTCGACCGCTCCCAACTTTTTCTTCGCCTTTGCTAGTTGAGCAGCATTTTTTGTAAGGATTTTTCGGGCCTCGTAAATATCATTGCAAGTCTTCAGTACCCCGTCGAGGCCCTGAATGATCCTCATCACCGACCTCTCAATAGTGTCCTCTGGGGACAGTCGGTCGACATGATCTATGGTGCTGGACCCGACCTTATAAAAAAGATAGGAGCAGATCCGGAACAAATGGTCCGGCACTACGTATGGCTCTGTACCGCCATGGGCAGGAGTAATCACGAGCGCGCCCGACCGAGAAGATCCAACAAGAGCACGAACTCCTGAGCAAAGCACTGGATCATCAGGCACGACTACAGTAGGGACGACCAAGGATTGCCCAACATGAGAAGGAGTCGGCAAAGAACAGTCTTCTGGAACAGGAGGGGGCGAGGGCAAAATCCCCGAAGCTTCCACCCTTCGGGGAGTTGGAACATTTACGGGCGCAAGCTCAAATGGGGGAACCGCGGCCACAGAAGACATTCACGTTTGAGCAGTAACAGCAGTAGAAGAGGACTCACGCCTTTTTCTCTTCTTCTGAGCATCGCCCTTCCGACTCAAAAGGGCCTTCACTTGAGAAAGATCCATGGGGTCCATCCCTGCATAAAGAAAAGGAAACAAATAATTAGCAACTTCTGAGAAATTTGAAAACAAACCACAACTGCAAAATAAAATCCATAACAATTACTAAGAGGGCAAGTGATAAGTCTCGCTCTGAAGAGCGGTAAAGGATGAAGCAATTATTTCACATCCCGAGCTTGTTTGGATGCTTTCCTCGCCGCAACTATCCTTTCGTGAAGGCCACCCCTCAGATGGGACCTAGTCGTTCCCCTCCCCATACCAAAGGTCCGAGGAACGTGGAACCTAGAGTCCACCTCCGGACAAGTCCAATTCCCAAATACGAAGAACCACCGATCTCAGCGGTCCTTGTTGGACAAAGGACTCTCGAGTATGAAATTCTTCCCATGGAGAAATGCCAAGTAATACCACTCTGAGGCTTCACCCCATCTTCTCAGGGAATATAATCTCTGAAATTTCCCTGGGGTCATTTCACCATTCCCCACTTTTCTCTAAAGAGTATAGGCTCCATAGACCACCTGCCACTCGTTCGGCATTAGCTGGCCTGGGGCGATGTTATACTAATTCAAGACACTGGTTACATAGGGTATCAGCGGTAGACGAAATCCCAAAGGGAACATGAAATCATAGACAACCGTTTCACCCATCCTGGGATTGCTTGATGTCTCATCTGGCCCCGGCAACCGAAAAACAACATCCTGCGGGACACTAAAATCCCGTCGAATGCGTTCCAATTCCGCCACTGTCAGAGTAGAGGGATGGTCCCTAGGGGATCTACTTGAGAAAGAAGAGATATGCCCTTTCCCTCTCCTTCGCCTAAGACCATTCGAAGAGGAGGATTTGGGAGGATCCTCCCCAATAGGCATAAGAGCAGTACTCAAAGAAGAAGACGTGAATGGAGGAAGACTTACAGATAAAAAAATGAGCAAATGGAGGAGAAGGCGAGTGCAAACGGCTAGCGATTAGGGTTTTCTTTCAAACAAAATGTTGCTACAGAAGGTAACCTGCAGTACTGGGAGCAGATATATATATATATATATATATATATATATATATATATATATATATATATATATATATATATATATATATATATATATAAGTAATCATCACTACCTCACACGCGTCGTATCTCGATTCCATTTTAAAATCGAAGAGGCACGCCGCATTAAATGTGGGACACACGTCAACCACACATTCTCCCAAAAATAGCAAATAACATGTCACATTAATGATCAAATGCTTCGTATGGCAGGAGAAATGTACGGTGGAAACTTTTCGGAAAGAGCGCCTTGACGATTAAGCATTTATTCAAATATTTGCGCTCGATTTCTACAAATATAAAACACATCAGTCAATCACCCGAAGGAGAAGAGCACTTGGGTCGGACGGAAAAACCATCACAACCTGACCCAATCAGTGTTCGGGACTTGATCATCTGGCAAAGCGAGCACGGTCATCGGTTAAAGATCTTTACAACATTTAGACAAGTAAGACAGAGGCTCATATATAAAAAAGAGAAGAGATATTTCATTTCATATGAAGAAATCCATTATAAAGGACCCCCGTAGGAAAAGTTACATTCCAAAGGATCATTCTCTCCCAAAGAACTTGAAGATGAACTCATCCCGAATCATAAGAAGAGCAAAAGAGGGAAAACCTAACCCATAACCTCTTAGATGACTTGGACCAACTAGGTATACCCTTAGTCATCATCATTAGTCTTAGAACTCCATGAAAAATATGATAAGTTAGACTAATTTAAGAGGTGAAGCTGCTGTAAACAAAACAGCTCAAAACAACAGTTTCCGATTGATCTACGATCAATCGGACATTGGCTCCGATAGGACTCCGATCAATCGGACAGAAGCTCCGATCAATCGGAAATTTTTTCAGCAACCTTGAAAATCCACTGGACATATTTCCGATCAATCGGACAGTCTTCCGATCCATCGGAAGGGGTCCGTCCGATCAATCGGACAGTGTTCCGATCAATCAGAATATCTTCCAGAGACTTCACTGGATAGATTTCCGATCAATCGGACTTGTCTCCGATCAATCGGACAGGTCTCCGATCAATCGGAGATGCGCAAATCTGCCCTTTTTTTACCGTTGGAAGAAAATCTATTTAAGATGGGGGATTCGTTTTTAAGCCAATAGAGGGGATTTTGAGGAGATAGAAGCCACCATTAATAGAGATCATTAGAGGCTCTATTCCAAACCCAAAGCAAGTCATTCTCCTTGTGTTTTCATCACAAGCTTGGGCCATTCATTGGCATCTTGAGAATGGACTTGTTCCCTCTTGATTCCTAGGGTTTAGACACCTTGATGATAGTTAAATCCTTTGTCTAAACACTACCTAGGAATCCAAATAGGTGTATTCCTCTAAGAAACCCATTTCCTACCATTTGTAGAGGTTTCACCATTCTCTAGCACCTTGGGCATCTCCAATGGACCATCACATGCAAGGTAGCTGATCTTGGAGCTGAAGCCTTGGCAAAGCGGCGGCGTCAAAGATCGGGGGAGCACAAGGGGAGCTGATTCAAGCACGGGAGAGCGAGAAGAAGCAACCCAAAGCGGCGCTACAAAGGGGCTCAATCCGACAAGTAAGGTTGTCTTGTTAGGAGTCCATCCACTCAATTCCCTGTGGGGGTTGAGTGTAGAGTTTGTTTGACAAACTCGACCTAGGGTCGTTAGCCGATCATTGGCCTATTAGTTGGGCCTAAAATCTAGGGACGTCAGCCGTTCCTTGGCACGTTAGTCGGCCTAAACAGAGTCTCTAAGGGGGAGCCACCAACACGGGTGCAAACGTGTAGGTTGGGAGGAACCTATAAACTCCCCAGTTGGGTGGATCCGAGTTAAAACACCTTGGTTGGGAGGAACCAGATTTAAACTCCCCAGTGAATGCCGGTGTATTCAAAGGGGTTGAGTACTTGAACCGGGAGTGGAGTAGACAAGTAGTCGAACCACTATACATCCTTGTGTTTGCGATTGTTCTTGAGCACATTTCTCTTTATGCATTGTGTTTAATTGGTTAATTATGAATGTTTAGTTAGGAATGCATGCTAGGCACTTGATAGGCACATCCACACTCACAAGATGTACTTTCACTACCTCATGTTGACTTGAGCATTTCTTGATCCATCCTCTATAGTCCACATGAGTTGCTTAGACTAGGTTGCTGATTGCACTTATCATTTGCTAGTCTTTTAATTGGACCCACTTAGGCTTGGAAGCCGAAGTGTTAATCGCTTACGTAGTTTAATTTGTTGAATTGTTTAAGTAGGCGAAAAGAATTTTATAAAAGGTCATAATCTCCCTCCTATAGGTTTAGCCATAATTCTAGTTGCTCTTTAAGCTTCCGCACGTGTATGCATAGGGTGTCGTGTTAGACTACCCGACGCGATTTCAGGGAAAAGGAAGAGCAAAAGAGGGAAAAAGAGGCTGGACACCCCTGCCATCGACCTCGTCTTCATCTTCTTGCCTGGGAAAGCCTTTTCAAAGTCGCTTTCCTTCCTGATGATGAAGATAGGAAGCGACAAAGGCCACTCGGATGCAAATGGTTATCACACTAGAGGTAAATAGCGGCCAAGCGTGGACACCACGTTATAAGGCAGCAATGTCCATCCTTCGGACATTATTTTCTTCGCAAAGGGCAGATTTCTGCCAAATGTGGAATCCCCAACGTTAACTGAAGGACCCCATGCGGACGACCACCTTTTATGTTTACCAACCATAGTCAAAGCCTCGATCTAAACACAAATCTGGCTAAGGATCAAAGAATCACCATTGCTCCATAGCTTGGGGAAGAACAGAAGTAGGCCAAAAAAAGCCATGGGCATTTCTCGCAGAACCTGAATCAGGAAGAAAGCCGAGGGTACCTTTTTATAGGAATTGCCGTGACTGTTTCAACTTTCAAAGACGCCACACATCGCTGTTTAATTGATCCCCTCGCCTCGTCTTCTGGAAAGCAATAAATGAGGACAAGAAAACCAGAACCTGCTTTAATCCAAGACTAAAGAAAACCTTGCCACGTAATGTACTACCGATTTCTGAAAATGGCTTAAGAATCAAAAGTCAATTCTTTTTACCATTATACTCTCAAATCAATTGTAATTGGACTTGAGAGCAGGGGGGCTGACTATTATGGGTTAAATTGGAATGACCCCAAAGGCTGCACACTCAAAGCTACACACGAGTGTTACTGACATTCTCCATCTTTGCGCCCGAGCACTCAAGCACTCGGTTGACAATATTAGTACTTCAATACCCTCAGCTGCTTATTGAGCCCGAACGGTCGGAGCTTTCTAGTACCCGACCGATCACATTAGACTTGAGCGGTCGGTTCTCCCTAACTCCCCGACCGCCCGCCTCAAACTTGAGTAGTCGGCTCTCTCTCTCTCTCTCTCTCTCTCTCTCTCTCTCATTTACAACCAACCCATGATGACCAAGCTCGTTGGTTGCTTACATCCGACCGAACACTGTCTCCCGACCACTACTATCCGAACAACCAAGACTCAATTGACGTGCTCCGCAAGTCACGAGATTTACCCCTCCGGATTAATATGAGAGATATCCGCATTGCGCAAATATTCTTGCTTACCTCTCTGAGGTAATCATGAATCCAACTATGATCGTGACCCATCCTCGTAGGATATCAAATCTTGGCAGAATCAAAATCCTAGTCAAATATGGTGACAATATACCCTATAAATACCCCTTCATGCTATAATCAAAGGTACGCACACAAAAATACGAACATCTACTCCCATTGGGTGATTACTCTATCATCGCTAACTTAGGCATTGGAGGGCCATCAGCCGGAACCCCGCGCGGCCGTCCTAACCCTTGGTGGTGCTTGCAGGTTTTTTAGATCTAAGGTCTCCATCTTTGATCACCGATACGACGGCAGAGATTCGAGTTGGTCCCTGATCAACAAGTTAGTCCTTGATCAACATCTGATGACGTGATTTAGCATCAACATAAATATATTATTGTGGCCCCACAACCAAGGATAGGTGAATCTAGGTATCCACTTAAGCCACGTCCGCTGTCGGGGGATACAGATTGTGTAGTGAGTAACTCATGCTCCTCACTCGCGCTATAGAATGGAAAGTAAACTCTGCGGGTACACACTGTCCATTCATTTTTTCAACTCATTTAGGGGGTGAATCTTGCCCCCGCCTAGATAGATTATAGTCCAGATAGAGGGGGGACCACGCCATCCCTTTTCTCAAATCATTTTAAGATATCAGCCGAATGATGAGCCAGATCCAAACCTCAAATGTACCACGCCAAATAGTAGGCTTAGGTTGCATTAAATGCAAGAGTCATCTGTGTTGTGGTCCACGTGAGTGTTGGATGTACTTCATTTTTGGCTCATACCTTAAAATCATACGAGAAAAGAGATGGATTGCGCAGATAAACAGATATATCACAGTGGCCCCTTAGAGCCTCTGCCGGGACAGTAATCAGTCCAGGTGGGGCAGGACGCAATCCGCGTCCAAAATTGAAGCATTTTTAAGTTTGATCAGCGGGGCAGGACACATCAAAATTGAAGCATTTCCTACTTGAGCTCAAGTCTAACACATTACTTAAAAAAACAGGGGAATTTAACGCCAACAGTTTGGAAACTCCTCGAGGCATAGAGAAACTTTGGCTCATGCTGATATGTATGATTTCCCTTCATCCATGTTTGTGTGACCTTATTAACTGTTTCCACGACAAATTAACAGCACCGTGGCCCTTCGGAAGGTTTCAACGGTGGAGTTCGATATTCCTACTGTTTTCTATGGTGTGGTCTACTTAAGCTTTGAATATGCTTTAATTTTGGGTTGATGCCCTAAAATAAGCTTTAAAAAAAACAGATGGACGGCATGGATAATGGCACGTACATCATGGTGGCTCCACATAGTATACTCCGCAATTTCATGCCGAGATACCACACAATCAGCGCCACAGATTGGATCGCGCAAAGAATATCTGAAGGTTGTTGAGTGGAAAATACACCACATCGGCCGGACAAATGGAATCCTCTATGTCAGCGCAACGCAGAAGGAACCGGATTCGGTGGAGTGCGGATCGTCTGTGTTGAAGGCGGGCGCGGATTAGGTACTTCCCCCACCTGTCCCGAGCTCGAGACAGGCTAGGGCTCTGAGGGCCACCGTGATGTATGGATTGTATCCACACCATCCATGCATTTTTACATGTCATTCTAGGACATAGTACAAAAAATTAGGCACATATTAAGTTTAAGTGGGCCACACCAAAGTAAACAGCAGTGCTTATGATTTTTACCGTTGAAACCTTCCTAGGGCCCACCGTGATGTTTATTTGCTATCCAATCTGTTCATAAGATGATGGAGATCTGGATGAAGGTAAAACACAATTATCAGCTTGATCCAAAACTTCCTGTGGGACTGAAGAAGTTTTCAACGGTCAGCCTTTAATCTTCATTTCATTGTCCACTTGATTTTGGATCTACCCCATTTTTGAGCTCATGACCTGAAATGAGATGGAAAACGGAATGGACAGTGTGGATAAAATCCATACATCACGGTGGCCCTCATAGCCCAGCCTGTCTCGAGCTCGCGGAGGAAGTACCTAATCCGCGCCCGTTGAAGGCACAGAAAAATTCAGTGCCATCTAGTCTCGTTGGTCCACGTACATCAGCTCACATAACAAACCGATTTTCAAGTATGGATTGCGTGTTACACAACCCTACTTTCACCGTGTCGAATTTCTCTAGCCCTCACCATGATATATCTGTTAGATCCGCACCGTCCATCAAGGTTTTCAGATTATTCTAAAGTAAAAGAAAAAAAAATGAGGCACATCCAAAGCTCAGGTGGACCACACAAGTAAAAGCATGGGATTGAACGAGTAACATTGAAACCTTCCTACAGTCCACTCTGAGTTTTATTTGCCATTTAACCTCTTCATAAGGTCACTCAGACCTTGATGAAGGGAAAACATAAACATTGTCTTGGTCAGTGTCATCTGTGGCCCAAAGAAATTTTCAATGGTAGGCATTCAATTCCCACTCTTTCTTATCGTGTGGCCCACTCGAGCCTTGGATCTGACTCGACCTCATGAATAAATTGTATGAAAAAATGAATGGATGATGTGGATCTCATAAATACATCAAGATGACCCACGTAAGTTCACATTTCAACCGTTTTGTTTTCTTCTCTACGAACGAGCGATGTGGAAAATTCATGCGGGCTCACGCTTGGCCTGGGAAGCTTTCAACTACAATTTGTGTAATCCCCATTACTTTCTTTGGTGTGGTCCACTTGAGATATAGATGTACCTCATTTTTTGTATCATACTCTCAACCCATTTGGAAAAATTGATGGACGGTGCGGATGTAATACTAAGGTCATTGTTAACGCCAAAAATTGGCTAACAGATGTTGGTCAGGGACCAAATTTGATTCTTCATCATCTGATCTCCACTCAAAGATGAATGGTATAGATTGAGGGACCTGCAATCACCGATAAAGGTTAGGACTGCCGCCGGTTGGCCCGGCTTACGACCCTCCATGTCAAAGTCAGTACAGATACTAAAAGGAAGTTTTAATGGCGGTCGATTGCGTACTTGGAGAGAGTGCGGAGGGCTTTGTTATAGATTATTATTGGAGAGACTTAAGTGGATCCCAAATTTGTTGGAATAATCCTTATCTTATTTGGATCAGTGGGGTAAGCCTTATCCTTATCCTTATCTTCTCAAGAGGGATAAACCGAGGTGGATCAGGTCAGGCCTCTTGTCGAGCTGAGGGCCAAATGTCGAAGCCGAGTAGGCCGAGTGACGAGTGCCAAAGTTGAGGCCGAGTAGGCCGAGTGAATGAGGTCGAGGTTAAGAAGGCTGAATGTCGAGCCCAAGTGGGCTGAGCGGCAAGAAGGCAAAATGCTGACTTAGCTTCCTCTTCTAAATGCTCGGTCTGTCACGCCCCAAATTCGGTTCTCGACGTCCATTTGCCGCAACCCGAATTCAGAGGTGACAGCCTCCGTAGTACCCCGATCTCGGATCCTAACCCCACACGCCAGGTTCCGATCTTGGGATACCACAAGGAGGATTTTAAGGTCTGAATTTTTTTGAAACATGAACATCACCATATGAGTACCATCAAAGACAAACACAATATTTCCACTAAGCCATTTCGTTTACATACAGTACTGAAAGGTAAATACACAATAGGTAAATATAAAAACTGTGTACGATCCGGCACCTCCTGCTATTGCACTCCCAACTCCAACTCAACATTGCTGATACACTCTAGTATAACCTGCAGCGTGACAAACACGCATAAGCTTTGAACGAAGCTTTGTGAGTGCGTGTGTGCCTGCGCAAATGCATATGATAAGCATGATAAATATCAGAGTAAGCAGTAAAGCATGATGAGAAATCTAAACCAAAATTTAGCCTAATTAGGCTACACGATCATGTGATATGAATAACCAGCCTACCCCGGCTATGCAAGCATGCAATACAGATAACTAGCCTGCCATGGCTATGCAAGCATGTAATACAGGTAACCAGCCTACCAAGGCTATATACTCATACTATGCAATGGCCTACAGGGCCTAATGTCACATGCAATGATCCAATGTATGTATGCAAATCACCACCTCTCAGTACAGTGGTCCAGATATGAACAGTCATACCGCGATCGCCCAAGCAATGCAGGACTCGGAACTGGTAGCTCGCCCAGTGTGGTAGCTCGCCCAGGCTTACAGCCCCGCCCACATCACACCCGCCCACATCAGAACCGTCCCACACCATACAGAACATCAGTCACATCACTGATACCAATACCATCTCTGAAACGGAACATCACCAGGGTCTCACAGACCTCACTACTCACCAGTAGAATGCCAAAGCCTATCTGGTGCAATAGCAAACCTACTCACAGCTGGTCAAACTCAACCCACTTTGCCAACACTCTTCCGGCAGGTTAGGTCAGACCTCCTTCCAAACTGACCACGTGCAGTCGAAAACACCGCCGTTTGGTATTCGGCATACTGGTATATGATTAAACCACCCAGTCCTTGAATGGAGCACCCACCTTGGTACCGACGGGATCAGGGACTTTCACCTAGGGACATCTTTGGCATCCAGTTTAAAGATCACATATTTTGATGTTCTGCAAACCACGATGGAGTTGTGGTTGCAACGTAGTAACCATGCTATATGCGGCACAAGCAGACAGTGCGAAATGAAACCATGCATACAAACGTGGGACGACATGCCCCTGCAAGTCTCCAAATAGCACCATAAAACTGTAGGGTCTCAAATACAATATCACCGTCAACTGGTAATGAACTGCACGACAATCGCGGCCGATATGGCCGGTTGATACATGACAATCAGATGAGCCAAGCATTCATGATGCATAAGCCAAGCATACAGTATGAGTGCCAACAAGTAGTTAATCTACCACGATGGCAATAAATCAATCTAGTCCAACCTATTTGAGATATGATTAAGATGAGGGGACACATATGAATGATCGAGTCATAGTGCGGGATGTCGCTAGCCAGGGAATCTCGCACCAAGGGCTACAAGGTATGCTAAGCTATTCCTACCATACAGTGTAAGTCAGGATGATAGACTCCTGTCCTCGAATAGTCCCATACCTATTGGAGAGGTTTGCGATAGAGAGCACATGAATTACATTTGCGCGACTACATCTCGAATGCTTTATGAATGCGTTTATGCCCTAGTGGTCCCCAACTAACAATGGTGATTCGGGAAGCATACTCGTTATACATGCATGATGGTCGTCGAAGCATATAATATAAAGATTACGTATGAGTATTCCAAACAACACTACGTGTGGCAACAGACATACTAAAAACATCATAAAAAGATAATTCACTTATAACACAAACAAACATAAAGAGATAGGACCCTAAATGGATGGTATACAACAACACAGATGGTCCAACAATTGAACGGTGTGGATTAACCTTCAACATTCAGATAACTCAAATGGAAAGAAAATGATTGAATACACTACCAACACATTAAAGGTAGAACCTACTTGAGCGGCAAGAGTAGAATACCCAAAATCATGCCGAGACCCACAATCATGTAGTACAGTTGAGATAAACACAATAATGGTCCGTAAAAGGAATGTTATAGAACGGGTTGCAAGATAGACAGGTCATGATAGAGAATCATACATGGTAGGGTAATCTGAGATAGATGGTCAATACGCTGAGGTCCAAAAAGGGACGACAGGTCTAACCTCATACTGCAAGATAGGCTCCATATAATGGATGGCCTAGATGACATACTAACGTCGAGGATGAGCCCCACACTCGTCCTAAAGGTAAACGGACGGTGTGGATGAGATATACGCGATATGATAGTCTTTAATAGTTGGGTACAAGGGTAGGAGGGGTGAGTCATATGAGTATACAACAAGCTGAGTTACCAGGATCAATCAACATGGTGAGTCAACAAGGCAGGTTGACAAGGCGGGTCAACATGGTGAGTTAACAAAGTGAATTGACAAGACGGTTCAACAAGGTGAGTTTAAGAAAGTAGCCCTATAACTTGGATCGAGCAAACTCTAAGGATGACCTTTCAATAAGGGTTTACACAACTAATCATCAAGGTAGATCCACAGGATGGACAATGCGGTCATTCGAACACGCACACTAAGGTGGTCCCAAGGGCCATCCTGTACATAACATGCTAAGGTCCATTCATTTGGATGGTTTGGATCAAGCACAAAATTAAGGCGGTCCTATTGGATGGCCAACATACATATCGCACCATAGTGGCCAATGGCTGACGTGGATAGAACATATGCATAACAAGGTAGACCCGTGGTTGGGGATAACCGCACAAAGGAGTGGGGAAGCCATATACATCAATGGGCCCCAACAGTTTGGGATCAATCCGATATTTGTGCTTTCCCACTAATCAAGTGAGATGGCAACCAAACACCATGGTGGGGCCCGCACACCACACGTGTGAAACCCCACCCATGGCTGGGTGACTTAAGAACAGGAAGAATGACAAATAAACATAACAGATGTGTCCTGTAAAGTTTCTAATGGTAGGCGTTCAACCACCCTTATTTTCTACGTGTGGCCCACCCAAAACTGGGCCCACACCCCTGCCAAGAAGAACGATAAGGTATACCCAACATTCATCAAGGTGGGACCCAAAGTTGGGCCCCATCACCTTTGGTTGGATGGAAAAATAAACAATATAGTAGCCTAAGAGGAGTTTCAATGGTGGGCATCAATGGCCACTGTTTCCTACAATGTGGTCCACTTGAGGTTTGGATTGCCTCATCTTTTCTTGGAGGGCCCATGGACTAAAATAATATGGAAAAACAGATGGGCTGCATAGATAAAACAGATGCATCGTGGTGGAACCCCCAGGGTAGGCCACCTGCTCCAAGCAGCGTGCCAAAGCACGCTGCTTGGAGCATGGCACCCAGACGGGCCCCAAGAGTTTTGAATCAAACTGATATTTTGTTTTCTCCTTCATCCATATACATGTGATCTTATGAACAGGTTGAATGACAAATAAACATCACTGTAGGGCTGGGAAGGTTTCAACGGTGGAGATCATTATTCCCACTGTTTTCCGTGGCATGGTCCACTTGACATTTGGATGTGCTTAGATTTTGGGCTCAACCACTAAAATGAGCTGGAAAGGCATATGGACGGAATAGATAAAGCACATACATTCTAGGTGGGTCCCACGAGTGGGCCACCGGCATGGCAGACCACCTTATTTATTTATTTATTTATTAAGTGGGGCCCACAGAAGCTTTCGATCAAGCTGATATTTTTGTTTTCCCTTCCTGTGCACACGTGTGTGGACTTATGACCAGGTTGGGTCTGAAATAAACATCATGGTAGCCGTAGGAAGGTCTCAACGGTCTGTCACTGTCCCCACTATTTTCTCTCAAGTGGGGTCCACTGGAGATTTGGATCTGTCTCATTCTTCAGACCATGCCCTAAAACGATCTCCTCAAATGGATGGACGGTGTGGATATAGCACCCACATCATGGTGGGACCCATAGAGTGGGACACCAGCTGGGCAGCGAGCCCAGCGTCCGTGGACGCTGGTACTCCCAGCGTCAGCGACGCCTCTCCTTCTTCTTTTCTTTCTCTTTTTTTTCATGGTTTTCTTTTGGTTTTGATAGAGTGGGGCCCACATAAGGGTGATCCACTCCATTCATCAGGTTCCCCAACTCGTGGAAGACCCAATGAGCCCTATATTGGGTGTATGATATGGCCCACAGACATCAAGGTGGGCCAAACAAATTCTGACAGTAGACATCATTATTTCCACTGTTTCATGTGGTGCGGTCCGTTTAAGATTTGGATCGGTTTCATATTTGGGCCTTGGCCCTAAAATGATCTGGGAAAACAGATAGACGGTGTGGATACAACATAAACATCAAGGTGGATCCCATGAGTGGGGACCCCATTCACACGTCCAGGTGATGCTGGACTGTTCTAGCATCTCTAACGCTGTGAACGTCCAGCGTCTGACGTTCCCCTTTTTCTTTCTTGCTTATTTCAAGTGGGGCCCACATAGGTATAATCCAATCCGTTCATCGGGTTCCCCAAACTCATGGGGAAACTGCAGGGTCCAATATTGGATAGGTAAAAATGCTCACAAACATCACGGTGGGCCCAAAGAGTTTCGACAGTGGACATCCTTATCTCCACTGTTTGCTATGGTGTGGTCCACCTGAGATCTGGATCTTCTTCATTTTTAGTACCCAGCCTTAAAATGGGCTGGAGAAACAGACGGACGGCGTGGATCAAATACATGCATCAAGGTGGGTCCCACGAGTGGGGACCCCACGATCAACGCCCAAAGGGGCTAGGCGCTGCTGGGCAGCAGCGTCCTCTGGACGCTGTCTGTCCAGCGGCCATCCTCTTCTTCCCTTATTATTATTATTATTATTATTATTATTATTATTATTATTATTATAGTTAAGTGGGGCCCATTCATGGATGATCCAACTCATCCATCTTATTGCCCATCACAAGGTGGGCCCAAGGAAATAAAATGAAAGGTAAACGAGAAAAAAGAGGGAAAAGTTTACACTCACAATGATGGTTGGACGGTTGGAGTGCCGGTCGGACGGTCCGGATGATGATCGGGGTCCTCCAAGCTAGATCTCCTCCTTCAATCTCTCTCTTTCTCTCTCTTGATCTCCCTCTAATCTCTCTCTACTCTCAAATCTCTTTCTCTCTCCTTCTCTCTTTCTCTCAAATCTCTTTCTCTCTCCTTTCTCCTTGGAAATCCTATGGACGAGTGGTGCTTGGGGTTTTTCTAGAGGAGAATAGCTAGCATGGGAGGGGGTACATGAGGTAATGATGATGATGATGGGAGAGGGCATCTAAGGTATGGGTTGCATGATTAGAGTTGACTTTGGAGGTGAAAGAGTGATGGGGTGGGTATGGTGTGTGTAGACTAAGGTAATGAGAGGGGTATGGGTGAAGGTAATGGTGATTGATTTGACATTTTGTTGGGATTTGTGTAAGTGGGGTTCACGTCACACGCGTGTTGCGGGACCCACCTCGAATTGCGCAAAAGTATGCATCTTTCACACCGGGTATCGCAATGGGGCGTGCCACGCGATGTTGGAATCGCAGCGCCTACGCGGTCGCCGGGGTATAGGTCTTGGGTCGTTGCGGTACTAAATTAGGGTCGCGATTAAGGCTCTCTAATCTGGTCCATCTGGGACGTACCGGTACCAGAAACTAAACGTACGGAAGGCAATTCAGGGTACGGGTCTTATACGGTCCATGACCATACTTGGTGTAAAAGATGAACTCCAGTGGGAAGCTTTCCGTATTTTGAGCTCAGCCTGAATTTACCCATAACAGAAGCCCCCAAGTTTCGTGGTCAGAACGTCTGAATACGGAACTTTGAAGAGGTTACTACTAAAGTGTCTGAGTAGGCTGAGCTTAGTTAGCATGTGTGGACCCTCGCCGATTTTCCCGCTCCCACACAACGTTCTTCTCCCTTCCCCTTTCCTTTCAGAAAAGAAGGAGATGAGGATGCGTGAGTGCGAAATCGCCGTTTGTGCCACTGGCTTACCTCGCTCTCGAGGGCTTCGTTTGGTTGTCGTGTTAAGCTGGATATGTTTAAGTGAGTTTATATAAGACCAGAGTCGCCACTAGCCAGTTACTTCGAATCTACAGTCGGCTAGACCCCGTAGAAACGTTAGAGAAGGGAATCCGAAGATTCCTTCCTCTAAAATGACTCCTGTTGATCTGCAGCCAGAGATTCAAGGTAAGGGATCACGGTTACAGGGTGGGAAGAGGTTAAGCACCCCACACACTGCCCGTACCGAAGTACGGTCTCTACTTCACAGAATCGATTGAATACTTGAAAGTCTAGTTTAATCCTCGTATATTCTCATGGATGACATGATGCATGAATGAGGGTCTGAACAGTAAGAGTTTCTGATGGGCAGGTTCCAACAACGGGCAAGCCCAGAGCGTACGCTCGAACTGATAGGTGCTTAATGTAAGACGTATGCAGTGTGCTTGAATGATCAAGGTGTTTTATGGTGAAGCATGAATGCAGGTCTGAACAGTAAGAGTTTCTGATGGGCAGGTTCCAACAACGGGCAAGCCCAGAGCATACGCTCGAACTGACAAGTGCTTAATATAGAGACATATGCATGTGTACTTGACGGATCAAGGTGCTAGTAGTGAAGCAGGGGGGTTGGAAGAAAAGTAAATGTTGCACTTATGCTAGATGCAAATGAGATGATGCTGGAAAAAGAGTAGCTGGATGGACGGAGGTGTCGCAAGGGTTTGCTTCGAGTGGCTGGATCAAGACTTGGGTGGCTTGAGAGGCTTGGACCAGTGGTCAGGCTGGGCTGGACCAGGGCTAGACTCTCCTCACTCGGGCTCTCCTTGGTGGAAAGATGGGCTAAGGGTGGAAAAGGGTGACTCAGACGGTCGGGCTCTCTCTGGCTCGAAGGGATGTTTCAAATGAGAAGGGGAGGGGGGTATTTATAGCAGCAGAGAGTGGCACTCTCGTAATTTTTTCTGGGCGGCCTGCTATGGGCCGCCCGTACGGCCGCTCCTCGGTTACCAGCGAGTACGGCCGCTCCCTCGGGGCTACTGTTGGACTCGCTGGTCGACTCAGTGAGTTGACTCAGCGGGTCGACTCAGTGGTTTGACTCGACGGGTTGACTCGACGGGTTGACTCGACGGGTGGACTCGGTGTTTTGACTCGACGGGTTGACTCGACGGGTTGACTCAGCGGGTTAACTCAGCGAGTTGACTCAGTGAGTTTGAGTTTTTTTTGGGATTTTTTGACTGGCCTTTTTTATGGGGGGTTTTTCAGGGTGGTGTTTAGGAATGGGTTGACTGGGTTCAAGCTTGAACTGGGCTATGGAATGGGGCTTACAAGGGAGAGTTTGGCTGAGTTTGGACTTGGGATTTGGGGGTATGGTCCTCCATTCATCCAGCTATCTCTACCAACAGCGTAGCCGAAGGTGGGGTGTCTACAGATGCCCCTCTTTGGCAGAGGTTGCGTGCAACCGAATGCTAAAGCGAGTGGACACCCCACTTCTGACCCGGTCATTCATGGATCATGTTCTGAAATCTTTGTTTGCCTTTGCATCTGTGGCAGTTGATCGTTTGGAAATAGATCACTCGCACATACCGCGGGAGTTTGGAGAAAACGTTGCGATTGTCCCTGCAGTTTGCTGCAACTTGGGTACCCAATCGCAACCCTTCCATTCCCGACCGGTACTAACATCAGAAAGGTACAGCAGAGCCTCTGCGTCGACAGTCTTACGAGGTTACTGACCCTGTGATTGATTGTATGATGTTTGATGTTTTCCCAGATCACTCCAGGAGTACTTGTTTTGCTTGACTGTCAAAGTGGTTAGACGCCCTGTGTCAGATAGTCTTACGGGATTCTACTACGCCGACTTGGACTCAGTCAAGGTACTTCAGGCATCCACGCCTAGGTATGTGCGGGTGGGCTTTTCCACCCGATCTGCTGGTTTCGATGCTCAGTTTGCAATTCATTCTTTCCTTGATTGTGGTCTGGAATCTTTGTTGTCCTTTGTATCTGAGTCAGTTGATTGTCTGGAAATTGATAACTCGCACATACCGCGAGAGTTTGGAGAAAACGTTGCGATTGTCCCTGCAGTTTGCTGCAACCTGGGTACCCAATCGCAACCCTTCCATTCCCGATCGGTACTAACATCGGAAAGGTACAGCAGAGCCTCTGCGTCCGCTAGTCTTACGAGGATACTGACCCTGAGACTGATTGTGTGATGTTTGATGTTTTCCCAGATCACTCCAGGAGTACTTGTTTCGCTTGACTGTCAAAGTGGTTAGACGCCCTGCGTCAGATAGTCTTACGGGATTCTACTACGCCGACTTGAACTCAGTCAAGGTACTTCAGGCATCCAAGCCTAGGTATGTGCGAGTGAACTCTTTCCACCCAATCTGCTGATTTTGATACTTGGGTTACAATTCATCGTTTCCACCTGTTCAAATGGTTTCTGTGACCGAGCCTTTTGGCTTTCATCTTTTTGTATCTTGGCATGTGGTACGACTGCACTGACACTGGAGTTCAGTTCGACCGTACTTTGAGTGCATTGGATCCAATGGTCTCCGGGGAAACTGCGAGACATCGGATCTTATTCGATTTTTGCGTCGGCTCCTACCCAGAGATATGGAAGATCTCCTGGTATTTTGGAGGCAGAACGCTCTACTGGGAAAATATTTTTGGATTTTTGAAAAGATACCCACTCTGGGGAGTGATACTCCGTGGGGTTTTTATTTGCGAATAGAAATATTTTTTTGTCTTTTTGAAATGAAAATCTGGTTTGCATGTGCCTCCACTTAGGGATGCCTGTGGGGTCTTTAGCTAACCGACTTTTATTTTGAAAGCAGGTAAACATGATGATTGATGCGATGGATGCTGATGCATGGAGATGCATGATGAATGCATGGCTTGGTTCATTCTCTTTTCGTTTGATGATTTTGCTTTTGCTGGAGATGCAGAGAATTTTGAGCTTATTGCTTGCAGGGTTGTAGTCCCTTGGGGATTTTTCTTTTTGATACGGAGGTTTGGACAGCGGGTTGGTCAAGATCCCGACCCATGGTCGATCAGGTCCATCGTCCCAAGATGCTGTTTCTTTGCTAATGAGATTGTACGAGGATATCATTCGACTTCAAGATGTTCTTCTGGGCATACATGTGATTGAGATGATGTTTGGTTGCCCGTTTTGGTCAAGATTCCAATTTGTGGGCGATTGGATCCGTCATCCTATACTGTGAAGTGAGAGGAGTTCAAGACTCCTGAATTGTAGTGCTGGGGATGCTAATTTTTGTGATTTTTTGTAAATATGTGGTCCGAGTCTTCAACTGAGTGGTCAGGATAGAGATCGGTTATTGAAAATACAGGAAATATTTTTTGTGATTTTCGAAATATTTTCTGATGAAAGCAAGAGAAATATTTTTGTGATTTTTGACAATATTTTGGTTGAAAGCAAGGGAAATATTTTTTGTAATTTTTGCCAATATTTAATTTAAAAGCAAGGGACATATTTTTTTTGTGATTTTTGAAGAGGTGATTTTGCAATGTTTTTGTATTTTGTGATTTTTCTGAAATGCAGGGAAAAGTGTGGAATTTTCATCCACTTCCAGCTTCTACTGCTGGTAAGGCACCCGATCCATTTTACGTCAGCGAGCAAGACGAGTCTCACACAGTTAAGTGCCGTAGTTTTACATCTTCGGATGAGGAGATTTTGAGGGTTTTCAGTCAACACACCCACAAAGTTGCCTGTTCCTCATGTGCAATGCACATAGACCACGTATCGTCCGACGAACTCCTTCGGCCACAAGATGAGCCACATCCTCACATTTCCCTTAGTCAATCCAGTTTGGGGTCTTACGTTGCTCACAATTCCGTGAGAGTGAGCTTCACCTCCCAACAGCCTTAATCCCCTTCATGAGTTTTAGGAACAGGGAACATCCGTCAGATTCAACAGCGACTTCCAAATCAAGGTTGTCTATCACGGTGCGTTCAACACGAACAGGATTGCGGAGTTCTGCCTGCCTCAGCCTTTACCTGTTTAGGAGATTCCAGACACCCGTACGATCAAGTGTCAGCCATGTCTGGAACAGGTTTAGGAAAGAAAGCCCCCGAGAAGTTAATCCCAGTGTAGTTTTAGGTCTTCGGACCACTGGAGATGAATTTGTGCAGTTGAAATTTTTGGTGAATCAATTTTTTTATTTTTTTTTATTTTTTTTTTGAAAAGGTTTCAGATTTCAACTCGGGTGATCGAGATTGATGCTGGTTTTTGTGGAAAGCTTTAAAATATTTTTGGTGTTTTTGAAATGATCCGGGTTATCGAACCTTGATCAAGGCTGATGCCGGTTTTTATTGAAAACCTCTCGGGATGTTGATCCCGACGTAGTTTAAGGTCTTCGGACTCTGAAACTGTAAAAGAGGGGCAGACATTTTTGTGTTTTTCGAAATGATCCAGATCATCAGACCTTGGCCTGAAAGGCTGGGATCGATGCTGGTTTTTATTAAAAATCTCTCGGGACGTTGATCCCAACGTAGTTTAAGGTCTTCGGACCAGAAACTGTACAAAAGGGGGCAAACATTTTTTTTTGTTCTTTTTTTTAGAAAATATCCGGTATCAGCGGATCTTGATTCGAGCAGTCATGGCCGATCCCGGCTTTTATTGAAAATCTCTCGGGATGTTAATCCCGACGTAGTTTAAGGTCTTCGGACCAGTACTGCACAAAACAGGAAAGACATTTTTTTTTGTTTTTTTAAAAGTACTCGGTGTCGTCGGATCTTAATTCGAGCGATCAAGACCGATACCGGCTTTTATTGAAAATCTCTCGGGATGTCGATCCCGACGTAGTTTAAGGTCTTCGGACCAGTTTTTGGGGTTGGGCATACTTACCTTGCTTTATTTAGCTTCTGACGGGGCTGACTGTGATTTGAGTGGTCCGGATTGCTGGATTTGGCCCTGTGGGCCCACTTGATGATTAGATCTTGGATTCTGGCCCTTCTTTTGATGATCAGCCCTTTGATCTTGTTGCTACATGACTTGTGTAAGCTTTCCAATGGTTTGGATCCTGATGATCTAGTCCTTGAATGGTTCAGATTGATAGATTCGGCCCTGTGGGCCCACTTGAGACCTCGGTTTTGCTTTGGGGCACCTCTTTTGATGATTTGTGAGGCTAAGAAGGCTTCTCATGGTGTGGATGATGGCTTGAACGTCTCAGATCGCTTGGCTCGGCTTTGTGGGCCCACTTGATGATTAGATCGTGGATTCTGGCCCTTCTTTTGATGATCAGCCCTTTGATCTTGTTGTTTGATGGCTCATGTAGGTCCTTCAATGATTTAGATCATGATGATCTGATCTTTGAGTGGCTTAGATTGCTTGTGGCCCCCACTTGATCACCTTTCCCTTTCTTTGGCTTGATCAGCCATGTTCTGGCCGCATTGCTTCGTGATTGGACCGGTGGGGCACCTTTTATATGATCTTGATCAACCTCAGTCAAAATCTGGAGTGGACCGGAGCCTTGGGCGGCCCATGGAGCGCCATCTGCTGACGTGGACTGTCAGCCTCACCTACCAAGAACCCTGGAGCCAATCCCGCGGAGAGAGGAAATCTGCGTCCGTACGGGCGGCCCAGGGCAGGCCGCCCAAGGCTCGCCTCTTGAGCGGCCTGGGCTGGCTCTGGCTCGGACACTCTCCTCTGTCCACTGTCCCTGTCTCCTCATTCCCTGCACGTCCGGGTTCGATTGCAGCCATGAATATTCCTTTTGTCTCCTCTTTCCTCCTCATCTTGTCCTCATCTTGTTTTGTCCTTTCTTGGGTGATGGATGGTGGAGATTTAGGGGTTGTGGGGGCTGTCCATGGTGGGTCCCACACTTCAGAAAGTGTTGAAGGCTTTAATGATGGAGGGATTTCTTTAATGGATGGTGGAGATGGGGCATAGGTGAAGCGATGCATCCTTTGAGTGTGGACCACATGGATGATGTGATCGATGGTGATGATGGGGTCGCGATGGACATAGATGGGCTGATCCTGTACTTCCTTCTGGTACCTGTGAGGAGAGAAAGCACTTTAGCAAAAATGTTGAAGCTTCAAAGTAGGAAGAGAGATACTTACCTTCTGGGAGGAATGATCGGGAGACGTTTGTACGAGGCACTCCGTGAGTTGGCTGGGGGATGTTTATTTTGAAAGCCCTGTGAGATTTTTTTTTTTTTATATATATATGTGAATAAGGAAAAATGATCGATGATTTTTTTTTTTTGAAAATATTTGCAAATCATAGAAATCTATGTCAAGTGCTTGTCTATCTGTGCGTGATTTGGACTTGTGCTTTTAGATGTGGGAATCAGAACATTTGACTCGGCCTGATGTCATACTCGATTTTATTAATTATTTACCAAGGGTCCTGGTCCCCTTAAGATAGTGCGCAATGGTATCCTACCCCTAGAATTTGGGCAGATCTTGAAAGAATTCTCGACTCATAGCCGCCATCCTTGCATCCATTGAATCTTCATGTCGCTTAAATCTCTCATGTACCTGCTTTTTTTTTTTCTTTTAGCCATTATTACCCGCAACGCCCTTTCGGGTTTTCACTGCGTCCGGCTTACCCGTCATTTTTGCCCGTGGCGCCCTTTCGGGTTTTCACCACGTTCCGGGTATTTGATCTTGCCTGCCCCTTGGCAGCTATGCTGTTTTTACCCTTGGCGCCCTTTCGAGTTTTCACCAAGTCCGCTGTGTGCCCACTGTTTTTACTCGGAGCGCCCTTTTGGGTTTTCACTCCGCCCTCTTTGTTTAGGCACACATCTCTTCTCTTTTTTCTTTTTCTTTTTTTTTGGATAACTGTGGCGACCAGAGGTCAGGAATCCGTCGTTGCCGGCCGATGGTAACCTTTCGACCCTTATCCTAAGTTACAATGGCAGAGCTATCGGCCTTAGCTACAGACCCTTCTGAGGTGGATGGATGGATAGATGTGTTTCTTTTGAGTCGATTTTTTTTTCTTTTTCTTTCTTTCTTTCTTTCTTTCTTTCTTCTTCTTCTTCTTCTTCTCTCTCTCTTTTTTTTTTTTTGGGTTGTGTGCCCCCCCTTTTTTTTCGCTCTATTCTTTTTTTTTTTTCTCTTCTTTTTTTTTGACTTTTGAACCCTTTATTTGGAACACTTATTGGTGAACGGGAATGGATTCTCAGAGGTCTAAGCCTTGACCTCTTGACTTCAGCTCTACTAATGTAACTCTTGATAAGGTTAGATTGGCTTACCTGTGAGAGATTTTCACGTTATCGGCGTTGATTAGCTCAGGAAGATCCTTACCCCTCAGGCTGGTGAGTCGAACGGTGACTCCCAGAAGAACTTCTCTGAGTCTCAGGGCTTGACAGATGCAACAGTGCTTGTTGTAAACCCGATATGACTTTTCGTTCTTCAGCTTCATTCTTCATCAGCACTCATGGTGACATGATTTTGACTCGAACTCGTAGGTCTGTCTTCTGATTTTAAGCTTCTTGAGGAACTCCTCCATCCTTAGATTTCGAAGGGCATCCCATTGCCAATGTTGATAGCATGTGGGAACCCTTAACAATTGACGATGTCATTCTTCATGAGAATTATTGCGCGAGATCAGAATGTTACCTCCTTCCTTTTTGTGAAGTAATTAATTGCCACAAGTATATGCGTATGACCACTAGATGATGCCGAGCCGATCTTTCTGTTGATGTAGATACCTCATACAGGGAATAGCTGGAGCATTGTCAGGTTGAAACGCACACATGGATTCGATGTGCATGCTGCTGACACTTGAAGTATTTGCTGACATGTTGGCAACAATCTGTCTTCATCGAGCCGTGAGGTTTCTTCGATCATTCGTCAAGTCGCACACTCTAGCATGGAATGCAAGCATAGTCTTCGCAGCATCTTCTTGATAGGCTTGATGAGTTTTTGATCGATGAGTCTCCACAGGATGCAAGATTGGGAAGTCATGACTTCAAAAATTCGATCATTCTCTGCTTATTTTTTGGGGACAAGGATTCTCAATGCACACTTCCTTATGGGTCTCAGGAGATCCTAGGTTTATAATTTTGAAACTTTTTGAGATGACATCGGCTTTTGGTTCGAACTTTCGAGGAGACCCTCTAAGTTTGGGAGTCAGCTCATCATTTTCCTCATCATTTGGCTTTGTCCAGACCCTTGAGTTTGAAGTCCAACTCTAGATCGAAATCGTATGAGTCAACTCCATACTCAAGTGCTTTGACAGAAAGACTTGACACTTTTATTGAAAAAGGTTTTTAAATTTTTTTTGCTTTCAAAGATTTTCTGGTTTTTTGGAATTTTGTGAATATCTGGATTTTTTTGAACTTTTTGGACTTTCTGAAATTTTGAAATTTTTTTTTTTTGAAATATTTGGTGTTTTGGGTTTTTGAATCTTCTGATTTTTTATTTTTTGAAATTTTTTTTTTTTTGTAAAGGACCCGAGCAAGACGGCGATGTGAACCAAATGTTGCTTGATTCGGCTCGGGGAGCCGAGCACTGTCGACTTTTATTGGCCGTCATGGGGACTACAAACTTGTTACTGCCCTGCACTCCTTCCCCTCAGGAGGCAGGGCCAGAGGGATCAGTAGGCCAACCCTCATTGTTGCGCCCAAATATCATGATAGATCTGGAATTGGGCTCTGAGTCGGTGTCGGATGCGGTTTCTCTTGGCTCATCCTCGGTGTATTGCAGCTCGTCGGGTTCATTCGGCTGAGGTGGGACCAGGACTGTGGTCCAGTCAATCGGGGGAAATTCTTGCCCATTGCCTGAGTCTTCTTTGGGCAACTCTATCAGACTCAATTTGCTTGCTTGGTCATCGAAGGTGGAATCCAACCCATCATCAGGATAGATAATCCTTGCATTGATGAACTGGATTGGTGTGCAGATGCAGAGATTGCCTTCTCCTTGAAGACTCCGTCTTCTTCTGATACTTCTGTGCCTAATCTGAGTAGGCCGATATCGCAGTCTTTCTCTATCCACATTCCCTTAAACTCCCATGATTCGGGTCGAGTCTTGATATTCGATCTGATAGTAGAAGGTTTGACGCTCGACAGGAAGGAGGACGTAGTTCGATCCAATGGGACATGCGCGAGGGAAGTAATTTGCACTGTGATGGTATGAGACCTCCCCATTAGAGCGTTGTATGTCCATGGCTGGGATGGTAGGCTCTCGGAGGTTGGATGCTTCTACCATGGGAAATTGTCCGGGATCGGTAATGATGGTGATCGCCCTATCTCCAAAGATGTGCTTGACCCTTCGGTGAAGATTTGAAAAGATGGCACCGATTCTGTGAAACCAGGTCCGATCGGAAAGGAGATGGAATGAAGTTGAGATGTCTAAGACCTGGAGAGTGATGGTTGATGTTTTTGGATCGATCAGAACCTGGACATCAATCTCCCCTTCGACCTCCTCGATAGTGGCCACATAATTGAAGCTGGGCCCCAATTCTGCTAGGGCATGTGGCATGCTGTCCGAGGAAGGGTCTTCTTCTTGGAGGACGATGGCTGAAGTAGAAGCCGAATAGACAGGTGCGGTGGGCAAGTTGTGCCCCTGGTTGTTTGCTGAAGAAACGGGCAGGCTTTGCCCCTGGTAAGCTGGAGTGGGCAAGCTGTGCCCCTGATTGACTATTGCTGAGATGGGCAAATTGTGCCCCTGGTTTGCTGATGCTGTGTTAGGTAGATTGTCCCCTTGGTTGACTGAGATGTGCTGATTGTGCCCATGGTTAGAAATGGGTGCGAAGAATGAATCGACTGAAAGTGCCCCTTGCATAATGATGGGCTCTGGGATTGAAATAACCGAGGGTGCCCCTTGCATAGTGATGGGCTCTGGGATTGAAATAACCAAGGGTGCCTCTTGCAGGATGAGAGGCTCGAACTCTAAACTAGAGTCGATGGCACGAATAAACTGGAGAGGAGGCTCTTCTTGGCTGGTGAAAGCTGGATAGGCAGGAGGTGCCCCTTGCATTGCGGAGACTGGATCGACTGGAGATGCCCCTTGCAGGATGAGGGGTTCTGAAACCTGACTGGTTAGGGGTGCCCCTTGCCAACCTTGATTAGGGAACTGTGAGTTCCATCTTGACTGTTGCTGTTGCTGCGGTTGTCCATGCCGAGGGAGGAATAGTGCACCTTCGGTAGAGGCGACAAGATCATCCTCTTCCATTGGATGGGAGATGAGGACACTTCCGTTATCATTCTCGTATTCAGCAGTAGGCTCTTCTTCCACTATCGGTTGAATTGGAGAAGCCTGATGAGGCCACCAAGGGGAGATCATCCCAGCCCTTATTCCGGCTTCGACTTGTTCCCCGGCGCGGATGAGTTGGTTGAAGTTCGCATATGGATGTGAGACAAGGTATCCAGAGATACTTGGATTTGCCGAGTGGACGATCATGGAGATTTGCTCCTCATCGTCGAGGGGAGTCTTCATTCTAGCGGCCATGGCTCGCCACCGTCCAACGTAAGCTGACAATGTTTCGTCATTTCTTTGCCTGAGAGCTGCGAGGTCTGCTCTCCTGGGTGCCATGTTAAGATTGTATGCGAACCTGTTGACGAAAGCATGGGAGAGCTGCTCCCAAGTCCTGATGCGATGATAGTCCAATGATGTGTACCAATCCAGGGCATCGTCTTTCAGAGATTTTTGAAACAAGCGGATGAGTGCTCCATCATTGCCCGCTACAGCATTAAGCTCTCCACAGAAAGCTCGTAAGTGGTCTACGGGACACCCTGTCCCATCATATCTTTTAAATTTTGGTACCTGGAAGCCTTGAGGTACTATTGCATCGGGAAATGGACAAAGGTCCCTGAACTTAGTGGATGGAAGATCCACCCCTTGCTGCTTCTGCAACCTTCTCTTCATCTCTCGCATCTGCTCTCGGAGTTGCTCTATTTCGGAGGGACCAGATGAAGGAGATCTTGTCCCTTACCAGGATTGAGATGGCCCCCTTTCATAATAATTGGTGTCATTGATGCTCCTAAAATTCCTGCTTGAAGAAGGTTGGGCCTGGTAATTACTCCCATTGTAGGGACTTTGTTGGACTGGAGCTGAGAAGAGAGACTGCGAAGAAATCCTAGTCACAGGAGAATATTGAAATTGGTTGGAATTCCCATTGGGGAGAGATTGTTGGAATTGACTGGGATTCTGGGTTGTAGGATGTGACTGAAAATGGCTCTTGTTTGCAGGAGGATGCTGGAAGAAATGCCCTGAGGTCGAGAGTTGTCCTGATTGAGGACCTTCATTAGGAGGGTATCGAAAGTCCTACGCCACCCCTAATAGTTGTGGTTGAGATGAACTGGAGGCTGGAAGAGATGCTTGTTGTGGTTGTTGAACTAGACCAGCTTGATTGCTGGCTGCTGAAGCCTGGGCTTGTGTGAATCGGAGAAGCATTTCCTGCATGGCCTTCATGCTTTGTTGTAGCTCTTGGATGCTAGGAATTGACATGGATTCACTCGAGTTTAACAGTGGAGAGGAAACCTCAGGTATAGGGAATGGGAGAGCCATGTCGATTTTGTATTGGATGTGGCAGGGTGATTTAGTTTGGAGGAGTAATGGTGGGAAGTATGCACTACTTTTTTTTTGGGGTTTTGGGATTTTCTATTTTTTTGTTTTGGGTAGAATGCTATGCAGATGAGATTGTATGAGGACTAATGACTTTCAAGTATAGGAGGGATTCCGTTTTTCAAGTCGGATCACGACTAGTGGGACTAGTTCATCCCCAGCAGAGTCGCCATTCTGTGGACCCTCGCCGATTTTCCCGCTCCCACACGACGTTCTTCTCCCTTCCCCTTTCCTTTCGGAAAAGAAGGAGATGAGGATGCGTGAGTGCGAAATCGCCGTTTGTGCCACTGGCTTGCCTCGTTCTCGAGGGCTTCGTTTGGTTGTCGTGTTAAGCTGGATATGTTTAAGTGAGTTTATATAAGACCAGAGTCGCCACTAGCCAGTTACTTCGAATCTACAGTCGGCTAGACCCCGTAGAAACGTTAGAGAAGGGAATCCGAAGATTCCTTCCTCTAAAATGACTCCTGTTGATATGCGGCCAGAGATTCAAGGTAAGGGATCACGGTTACAGGGTGGGAAGAGGTTAAGCACCCCACACACTGCCCGTACCGAAGTACGGTCTCTACTTCACAGAATCGATTGAATACTTGAAAGTCTAGTTTAATCCTCGTATATTCTCATGGATGACATGATGCATGAATGAGGGTCTGAACAGTAAGAGTTTCTGATGGGCAGGTTCCAACAACGGGCAAGCCCAGAGCGTACGCTCGAACTGATAGGTGCTTAATGTAAGACGTATGCAGTGTGCTTGAATGATCAAGGTGTTTTATGGTGAAGCATGAATGCAGGTCTGAACAGTAAGAGTTTCTGATGGGCAGGTTCCAACAACGGGCAAGCCCAGAGCATACGCTCGAACTGACAGGTGCTTAATATAGAGACATATGCATGTGTACTTGACGGATCAAGGTGCTAGTAGTGAAGCAGGGGGGTTGGAAGAAAAGTAAATGTTGCACTTATGCTAGATGCAAATGAGATGATGCTGGAAAAAGAGTAGCTGGATGGACGGAGGTGTCGCAAGGGTTTGCTTCGAGTGGCTGGATCAAGACTTGGGTGGCTTGAGAGGCTTGGACCAGTGGTCAGGCTGGGCTGGACCAGGGCTAGACTCTCCTCACTCGGGCTCTCCTTGGTGGAAAGATGGGCTAAGGGTGGAAAAGGGTGACTCAGACGGTCGGGCTCTCTCTGGCTCGAAGGGATGTTTCAAATGAGAAGGGGAGGGGGGTATTTATAGCAGCAGAGAGTGGCACTCTCGTAATTTTTTCCGGGCGGCCTGCTATGGGCCGCCCGTACGGCCGCTCCTCGGTTTCCAGCGAGTACGGCCGCTCCCTCAGGGCTACTGTTGGACTCGCTGGTCGACTCAGTGAGTTGACTCAGCGGGTCGACTCAGTGGTTTGACTCGACGGGTTGACTCGACGGGTTGACTCGGTGTTTTGACTCGACGGGTTGACTCGACGGGTTGACTCAGCGGGTTAACTCAGCGAGTTGACTCAGTGAGTTTGACTTTTTTTTGGGATTTTTTGACTGGCCTTTTTTATGGGGGGTTTTTCAGGGTGGTGTTTAGGACTGGGTTGATTGGGTTCAGGCTTGAACTGGGCTATGGAATGGGGCTTACAAGGGAGAGTTTGGCTGAGTTTGGACTTGGGATTTGGGGGTATGGTCCTCCATTCATCCAGCTATCTCTACCAACAGCGTAGCCGAAGGTGGGGTGTCTACAGCATGGCCCGAAGGCGATGGTGCCCGGAGGCTATGTGGCTCGGAGCTAGGTGCCAGAAGGCGATGCGGCCCGGAGGCTATGGTGCCCTGGAGGGGATGCAGCCCGGAGGCTATGTGGCCCGGAGGCGATATGTTTTTGCCATTTTTAGTTGTCTAGCAAGCAGAATGTAATCAGTTAGGGGACGCTCTGGTCGGCATTGTCCCTCACTCGAGTAGTTGGCGCTGCCAACTGAATGTAATTCGCACTCAGTCAGGGGATGCACTGATCGGCCTTGTCCCTCACTTGGACAGCTGACTGCTGACTGAGTCTCCATTGATGTGGCCCAGAGGCGCGAAATGGCCCGGAGGCTTCCAATTCTTGGCCGGGGAACGTCTAGCATTCCCCCTAAGTTATCATATCCTCTAAGGATAAGGGCAGTCAAGCGTCGGATCCACGTGCATGCTTGAAGAAGTCGGTAGTTTTTGGCTGTCTGGCAGCTCCTTTGGGCCCCCGCGGCTTGGCTATCGAGGCAATTGATCTTGTCGTGAATAATTTTGCTGACTTGGAGATTTTCCACGTCTCTTAGACGAATAGTTTCACCATACTATATAGTTGCGGGGATGGCCCCTTATGGGTGAGTGTCTTGATTTCATCTTTTTTCTTAAGCATGAGGCCTCAAGGATGAGTGCCCATATATGAGTGAAGTCTTGGTAGATAGAGGTGGCCTGAGGCATGGATGAGGCAAAGCGATGAGACCGAGCCCCTGTGCGTAGCTTCCTGGATAGCGAATAAATACATTTCAATACTCGGACCATGACCATACTCGCATTCAGGATGGGACCATCTGAATTATGTGGAAGTCATCTGTCGAAGCCTTCAGGACGATGCCAAGGCCGATCCAAGGGCGAGTGAGCCGAGTAGGCAGAACCAAGGGTGAGTGCCAAAGACCGAGTGCCAAATGACAAGGCCGAGTAGGCCGAGTGGGCCGAGTCCGTTGATGAGCCAAGTACTCGGCTCATGTCCGTACTCACTATACTCACCTTCTGGATGAAACCTTCAGGACGAGGCCTTTCTAGATGATGCGGCGGAGGATGTGCCGTAATCTTGGATCAAAACGAGCCCTGTTTGCTGAATAATCCATGGCTGGATGGTGATGAAAATGATGATGGAAGAGTTGGATAGTTGACCCGATGATGATGTACAAGTACTGGAGAACTGAGCCATTGATTTGTTGGGGAATCCACTTTGATGGACATTGATTGTTGGAATTAGAGTGGTAGGGTCCTCAGTTGGATGGCTGATGATGGTCTGGAGATGCAGATATGTGCACGAGATTGTACAGTGGAATCTGATGGACGGTGATGATGATGGAGCCCTGTTGAAAGGTGGGGTCAATCTGCTAAAAGTTGGATGGTGTTAATCTTCTCTGACGATGAAGATGGGCTGCTGGTCATCAGATGGAGGTTGCTCTTATGCAAGGAGCTGCCAGATGATGGGCAATGGGGTCACTGGATTGAAATCTAGGATAATCATCAGGTGGGACCCAATTGCTGGGGAATGGACGACTGTCCATTGCTAGACGACGGATGGTTTGAAGGGCCGACCAGTTGGATGGCTGCATTATCTGGAGCTGAAGGTCACCCAACCCGTGGCTGTCCTAAATGTTTCAGCTAGGTTGAATGGACAGCGAAAGATGGACAACAATTTAGCTGGTTTGTTTGAACGTTGATGTGGGTTCACGTTGATGTTGAGAAAGAGGCAGTTGGATGCGATTGTGAATTTTGAAATCTTCTCCCTTAACGTTGTGGGTCCACCATCACTAGCTGTTGGACGATGAATCCAGGCCATTCATGAGGTTTCCAAGATGGATCTTGTATATATAAGAGTCCAAACATGAAGCAGATCAAGACATAGGTGGGCCACATAAAAGACTCTAGATCAATGGACATCAAGAGTTGTCATTTGAGGTGTGGACGGTCATAGATGGAGAGCCCAGAATGGATGGCCGGAATTGTTGGACGTATGACTGGATGGACGTCCTCTGCTGGACGTCAGAAATGAGGCCCATTTGGCGGACGATGGATGATGGAGATCTCCTCGTCTGGTTGTTGTACATGGGATCGAGGCGGAGATGTTAGCCTCCATTGCTCGGTTGACCAGTGATGAGCAGGCGTTGGGGGAGCTTCATGGACGGCTGGAGTTCACTAGCAGCTGGATATGAAAATGGAATGGAGCGTGCATTGATGCTTGATTTACGCACGTGTGGTGAGTTGAGCCGTCCATCAACTAGATGAGCGTTGAAGATTTGGATGGCTTGGAAAGCCCTTTGATGAGGTTTTTCATACGTCTAATACTGATGATCATTGCAGATCTACGAGGTGGGTCCCACCCCGATGGATGGTGCAAGGCAGCGATGGGTCGGTAGGTTGATGATGATGTTCGCTGCCGCAACTGCTAAACGATCATAGGTGGACAGAGGCTCCATGGTTGGACGGTGAAGGTGGTATCCACTGCTACATGATGTGCTGATGGTGAAGGTTGGAATGGATGGATGTAATAGGATCCTTGCTAGCCGTTGATGAGCCTGGTTGACATTGGAGGCATGATTAGCGGCAGCCCTTGCACGTGTGATTGGTTGGAGCTATGGGCGTGTTGAGCTCTGAATTGTGCATATTCTAACCCCAATTCATTACATATTATGCATGGTTTGCATGTTTAAAAGACTACTTTAATGCATGATTTGTGATTGTAGGAACGAGATAGAGATTTCATTGATTCGACACTAAAAAGAGCACTTTGCACACATTGAAGATCAAAGGACCAAGTGCCAAAAGGCGAAAGAAAGAAGTAAGGGAGAAAGAGAAGAAACGAAGAAGGAGTGCAGAAAAGACAGCACTGTAGATCGGTCAGCGGACTGGTTGGCCAAGGCACACGACCGGTCGGCACTTTAACAAAGACCCCACCATGTTACAGATCTCACTGGACCAAGAACGACCGGTCGTCAGATTGGTCGATTGTCACTTAGACCGATCGTCAGACCGATCGATCACTCAATAGGGGAGGATGAAAATTTCAAAACCTTGCTAGACTATTTTTCATGTTTTACGACCTGTCGTCCATGAGCTCAAACCGGTCGTCCGACCGGTCGGCTTCATAACAGAGCTTGTCCTATAAGCTCCGATTTTCTCTACACAATTCCGTGATTCCTTGTGCAATCTGGAATCTTCCGCACCAATCTAAAAAATGGTATTTAAGGCCTCGTCTAATATCATCCTAGAAAAGATTGGAGGTCGTGGGAAGTGAAGGAGAGCACCATGGAGCGTCCGCAACTCCGTCGATTCCAGTTTTTCTAGTTTTTCATGTTTTTCTTTAGTCTTTCTTTCAATTCTAGTTGTAGTATGACAATGCTCGGCTAGAACCTCTCAGCTAGGGCTGAGAGGTGAAGCTTGTAACTAATTTCATATTTAATTCAGTTTAATTCAAGGACCTTTACTTCAAGTTTGAATTTTGAATATTCTAGTTTGAATAAAGTTGATATTTTTAGAAGTTTTATGAGAGTTCATATGCTTCGGACATGGATTCCTTGCAATTTTCTGAGATTATCATGTTTGGCTTGATTAGATTTGAGTTATGGTAACCCTTGAGCATGTCATAGTCCATAGGCATGGCTGTTACTCCGAAGGTTATAATTTTGAATGCTATGTGCTTGATTAGAACTAGAACTTAATTTTCTGACTTAAGTGGGATTGTTTGTGCTTTAATGCTTTATCTTCCAACTAGATGAGAGATAGACCTTCAAATCTAGTTGTGTTCATGCTTGAATGAATGAATTAACATGGATTGCTACAAGTGGATCCTCAATGCCTTAGTTTCCTCTTTATTATTCTCAAATTTTCTTAAGTTACGGTTTAGGGTGCGTTTGGTAAAACTTAATTCCACGACTTATTACTGAAAAATGATATTTTCAGTGCTTTTAGTAATTCAGACCGTTTGGTAACTAAAAAAAATTTAAGTGCTTAATTGGAAAAATCACTTAAATTAAGTAGATTATTTTAAGTCATGCCAACTTGACTTAAAGCTTATAGCTGAATGCGGTAAGTGATTTCTCTTTAAATTTTTAGATAAAAATTGACAAAAGTATCCCTATTAACATTTAAAAATGGCAAGATTACCCATCTTTGTTTACTTTTCCATCCATGAAACCACCCCACGCAAATACTTGAAGTCACCAAATTCTATAAGCCCCAACATAATGTATGTATTACATCTACATAGTTTATCCATTTGAAGAGATGATTTTAAGGCATGAGCCCAAAAATGAGACAGGTCCAAACCTCAGGTGGACCACACCACTGAAAGCAATGGGGACAATGATGCCCACCATTGAAACCTTACTAGGGCCCACCATGATGTTTATTTACCATCAACCCTGTTCATCATAACACAAAGACCTGGATTAAGGGAAAACAAAAATATTAGCTTGATCCGAAACTTTTGTGGCCGTGCTAAGATTTCAATGGTAGTTTTCAAATAAATTACCAAACAGATTTTTCAGTTCTTATATGTACTTAAATTCAGCACTTTAAGTTTTCAGTACTTAAATTAATTTTCAGACTTAATTTTTCAGTTTACCAAACAACACCTTAGTCTAGTTTTCATAATTGAAATTCTAAATCACTCTAATCCAAGTTGCTGGAATAGTTTATAACTATTTACATAGTTCCTTGTGGATCGACCTCAGTCTTACCGAGAATTATTACTATATTGCAGCCTTGCACTTGAGGTGAGCGAACAAGGTGGCCTTCCATTTGTTGGATTGAAGATGATAATCCGAACAGTGGACAAACACCCTTGGTGATGGTGGAGCCGCTCCATTGATGAGGTGAAGAACGATTGAATGATAAAGAAAAAGATCAAGTCCGATCTTCAATTAAGGTGGAGTGGAATAGATGACTGGACAACGAAGAAAGAGGTAGATGAGAACGATCTAATCGTTCCCACGGACGGCTCGAATTGGTTACCGCAAAAAATTGGCTAATAAATGTTGGTCATGGACCAACTTTGATTCTTCGTCATTTAATCTCCACTCGAAGATGAATGGTGTAAATTGAAGGACCTACAATCACCCATAAAGGTTAGGACCGCCGCCGGTTGGCCCAGCTTACGGCCCTTCGATGCCAAAGTCAGTACGGATACCGAAAGGAAGTTTTAATGGCGGTGGATTGTGTACCTAGAGAAAGTGCGGAGGGCTTTTTTATAGTAATTATTGGAGAGATTTAGGTGGATCCCAATATCTTATTTGGATCAATGGGGTAAGCCTTATCCTTATCTTTATCTTCTCAAGAGGGATAAACTAAGGCCGATGAGGCGAGGCCTCTTGCCGACCTGAGGGACAAATGTCGAGGTCGAGTAGGCCGAGTGACGAGTGCCAAAGTTGAGGCCAAGTGGGCCGAGTGAATGAGGTCGAGGCCGAGAAGACCGAATGCCGAGCCCAAGTGGGCCGAGGTCAATAAGGTCGAATGCCGAGCCCGAGCGGGCCGGAGCTAAGAAGGGTGAATGCCGAGCCCGAGTGGGTCGAGGTTAAGAAGGCCGAATGCTTAGCCCGAGTGGGTCGAGGCTGAGAAGGCAGAATGCTGACTTAGCTTCATCTCCTAAATATTCGGTCCATGACCATACTTGGTGTAGAAGATGAACCCCAGTGGGAAGCTTTCCGTATTTTGAGCTCAGCCTGAATTTTCCCATAACTAGTCATGGTGAGGGGCGGTAAAGTTTCACACATTAAAAGTTATGCTATGTAGCAGGCAATGTAATGGGAAGAGAGAAATCCGTAGTATTTTGTGAGCTGGAGATATTGAAAATGATGTGGGCGCAGACTAGAGGTGGCAATGGGTCGGGTCGGGTCAAGTTTGGGTTGGGTTGTTTCCACCTCAACCCTAACCCTAACCCAAATTGAATTTGGGTTGGATTTTCCTAACCCTTACCCAACCAAAATTAAATCGGGTCGGATCGGGTTGACCCACATTTTAATGATCAACTAACTAATTTGTATATTAAACTAAATGCATATGACACTAGCATTCAATTAAAAATCAAACCATCTATGTTTAATAGGTACATGAGTGCATATATATATGGGAAATGGTACTATAAAGTTGACCTTATGGGAACTTTCATGAGGTTGAGCTGTGTGGGCCCCACCATGATCTGTGTCAAACATCTACCCCATCAGTTAGATGCAACATTTCATGGTGGGCCACGGGCTTAAAAATCACGTCAATCTATGACTTAGATGGGCCACACCATAGACAAAAGTTGAGAGGGGTAATCCGCCCATTAAAACCTTCATGATCATTTTTTTGGCCCACTGAGATGTGGTTCACAAATCCAGCCCATCCATTGTATGTGTCCCACTTGGATGAGGGGTCAGACCAAGTTTCAGCTACATCCAAAACTCAAGTGGGCCCCACCAAGTGCTTTTAGATGTTTTAGGCATGTCTTCGCATGGCTTTAGATGGTATGGCCCACCTGAGTTCTGTATACGGCTGATTTTTTGGATATCCCATGACCTAAAGGGGACCCATCAAATTCACGGTATTGATGTCTGACATGTGGGGCCCACACAGCTCTTCCCATGAGGTAGACCTAATAGTACCACTTTCATATATATATATATATATATATATATATATATATATATATATATATATATATATATATATATATATAAATCAAGGTTTTTTATATTATAGAGTATTTCTATTACATAAATACTGAAAAGAGAAAAATAAATGGATAGAATGGAGTGCAAATTTAAAGTATACCTCTTTAAGCATCAACATAGTTAGAGTAATGGGATAATGCTTCAGACATATCGATCAAGTTTATTGAATTAACAAACATGTGGACCGTTCTAGCAAAGTGTAGGAGAGAGAAAAAAAAAAAACTACGTATTATTTAACTAATAAGAAAATCAGTATATAATGGTCTTAGGGACCATTGTAATGTTTATTAAATTGATAGACATGCGAATCGTTTCCAGCTGGGCGTGAGAGAAAAAAAAACTATGTATTATTCAACTAATAAGAAAATCAATATATAATAGTCTACTTAACTCCTATATGATTCGGGTCGGGTCACCTTTAACCCTAACCCGACCCATAAAAATCCGGGTCGGGTCAAGTCAACTCAAAAATTGAATTCGGATCAAAATTTCCAACCCTAAACTAAAAAAAAAATCCGGATCAGGTCGGGGCGGGTTAGCAGGTGGGGTCGAATTTTGCCACGTCTAGCGCTGACGATCCCCACTCGATTCGGTAATGTTGGGAAACACCAGGTCTAGGGCTCTCAATGGGTCGGATTTGGATCAGATCTACTTGGATCCGGCTCCAAGTCCATATATCTGTAGACGGATTCGGATCCAACTTGGATCTAAAAGGTGATATCCATAACCGATCCATTTATAAATTGTTAGATCCATTTCCGATCCAAAATCCATATGACCATCGGATTCGGGTCGGATCTAGGTCCGAATCCACCCCATTACAAATCTTAAAAAATATATAGTATAAAATATATAATATAATATATTTAATTTAGTAGAAAAATTATGCAAATCCCACTATTTACTATGGCATGGTCAACATGGCCTAAAATAATTTGTAAAACGGATGGCCAGCATGAATATAATATATACAGTAAGGTGACAATGAGCCGGATCTTAATCGGATTCGGATCAAACTCGGATATGTTCCTGTGAATCCATATCCGCTCCATTTAAGTAATCGGACCTATTTCAAGATCCAAATTCGGTCCATTTAACTAATCGAACCTATTTTACGATCCAAATCCGCATTATATGGATTCGGAGCGAATCGGATCTCGGATCTGACCCGCTCCATTGAGAGCCCTAACCAGGTCAATAGGCCTTGGCGGGTGTTTTCATGACAATGGGCCTCCCTTGATATGTGTATTGTATATCCATTCCATCCATCAGTTTTTCTGGTTCATTTTTATACATGTTTTCAAAAAATGAACCAGATCCGAGTGGTTAGTGAACACCCACCGTTAAAAACTTCCTAGGGCCCAATGTAATGTTTTTTGACCATCCAATCTATTGGTAAGTTCACTCGGACCTGACCAAAGGTAAATCACAAATATCCAACCTGTTCGGTTCAATCCCTATTATGTGGTCAACTTAAGATTATCAGTTTTGAGGATATGCCCTAAAATGAGCTGGAAAAACTGATGGATGGCGTGGATATATAACACATGCAAAAAGGTGGGCCTCAGGAAAAAAAAAAAAAAAAAAAACCCTCTTAACGTGTCCGCCAAGTAACACCTAATCCACTCTCGCACAAAGCATGTTTAAAGGCAGACGGGTCGAATACGTAACCGACCCCGAATCAGGTTCCCGCAGGCAGTGTTTCCCCCGGGAGTGGATTAGGTGAGACCCCGAATCCACCGAGGTGGGTGGGACCCTTACTGTGGGGCTCACAGTGATGTATGTGTCTTAAATCCACACAGTCCAACCATTTTGAAAGCTCATTTCAGGGTATGATACCAAAAATGAAGCTGACTCAAATCTTAGGTGGATCACACCATAGAAACATTCGTGATTAAATCTCTACCATTTTTTGAAAATTTCATGGATTTTCAATGGATTCCACCAGAATGTTTATCATCCATCCAACTTGTTGATAAGGCCACAAACACCTAGATGAAGAGACCACGTAGAGATCATCATCTTGATCTAAAACTGTTGTGACCCACAGGAAGTTTTTAATGGTGGATCACCACTGTTTCCTGTACTATGGCCCATCTGGTATTTGGAACTGCTTCATTTTTTGGATCATGCCCTGAAATGATCTTTCAATGCGGATGTATGGTGTGGATGTAGTCACATACATCACAGTGGCCCCATAGTCAGGGGTCCCACCCACCTCCGTGGATCGGGGTCTCACCTAATCCACTCCCGCAAGCTAACCCCAACATAGCCAATCATGGGTGTGACCTGATTAGTGCTGTAAATGGGTCAGCATGGGGTACCCAGATCCAACCCATTTAGACCATATCATACCCAACCTATACGTTAAATGGTACAGGTCTGGATCCAAGAACAGACCCAGTTTGTAAACGGGTTTGGATCTGGTTTCTTTTATATTAGACCCGACCGGACGTGAACCCATTTAGTAAATGGGTGGGTTTAGTCTATGTTCCAAGGGACCCATCTAGGCCTGGACCCGTTCAAACCCAATTGTAAACCTAGTGAAAATGCTTGCATACCAAATCTAGACCCAGAACCATTAAACCTGACCAATTTATGAATGGGTATGGATAGATCTCTGGGTCTAAAATTTGAACCCGGACCCATTTACTACTAGTTTTTGGCTAAAACCGGCTCAAACCGGACCGTTTACAGCCCTACACCCGACGCAATAGAGGACTGAAAGCCCGAGTGATATCTTCTAGTCGAGGACAGAGAATCCTTCTTTTTGTTTTCCACTCTTATAAACGCCACCCGCTTCACGTCTCCATTCCGTTTCGATTATTCTTGGAAGCTTTTCAAGGCATGGGAAATTGTTACGGACAGCCGCGACAAGAAAGGAGCGTAGATGGCGTAGGAGGAAAGGTGTGGAAATCTCAGCCGACGAGGATCATGTCCCATTCCTCGGTCCAACATACCCTCCCTCCCCCACCAAAGCTCCCCAAATACGCTTTCATTCCAGACAACTACCACAATCTCGATCAGGTTGGTCCCTCCCATCCTCCTCCTAATTATCATCATCATCGTCCATCTTCGTCCTCATCATCATCATCATCATCATCATCATCCATTCCTTTTCTTTTCTTTTCTTTTTCTTTTTCTTTTTCTTTTTCTTTTTCTTTTCCTTTTATGAAGCGGATTGCGTACTGAGTAAGCGTGCTGAGTAAACTCCTTAGAGCCCACCTTGGTTTATATATTTTATCCACTCCGTCCATACATTTTATCAGATCAATTTTGGGCTTGGGACCAAAATTGAAGCATATCCAAAGCTCAAGTGTACCACCACAGGAAACAGTGTGAATTGAGCGTCTACCGTTGAAAAATTCTTGGGGGCACAGAAGTTTTGGATCAAGATAATATTTGTTTTTTCCCTTCATCTATGTATTTGTGATCTTATGAACAGGTTGGATGATAAAAAAAAAACATCACTGTTGAAGGTTTCAATTATGGAAATCATTATTCCCACTGTTTCTGTGGTGTGGTCCATTTGACCTTTGGACGTGCTTCAATTTTGGGTTCAACCCCTAAAACGATCTGAAAAAACGGATAGACTGCGTGGATAAAACTCATACATCGATGGTGGGTCCAACAGAGCTTACTCGGTACAATAAAAGCATACTAAGTGACTCAGTACACAATCCGATTTCTTCTTCGTCTTCTCTTTCCGATGGGTGGGCCCTCTGGTACGTGGCTGATATTTACGGCTCTGAACGCGTTGCCCGTGTCATTCGCTTGTAGGTCGCTGATTGCTTCCATCCAACAGCCAGAGTATCAAAGTTTTCCTCCGGCGGGTTGTCCATCATAGCCTGACAAGATTGAGCGCTGAGTTACTCAGTGCGGGGAGTGGATTAGCTGTTACCCGGGTAACAGCTTAGTGGGTGTTAATCTAACCGTGTGGCGCCCACCTTGATGTAATTTATGAATATTCGCGCTGTTCATCTGTTTTTTCGTATCATTTTAGTATGCAATCCCGAACCTTCAGGAGATCCAAATCTCGGGTGGACCATACCACTGGAAAGAGTGATGAATCACTATTAAAAGCATTTTATAGGCCACAAAAGTTTAGGATCAGTCTGATCTTTGCATTTTCCCTTCATCTAGATCTTATTGACATTATCAACGGGTTAGATTGCAAATAAACATTATTAAACCCTTACGATGGGCTCTTTGAAATTTTTAATGGTGAGGACTCACCACTATTTCCTATGGTGCCCTCTACCTGATATTTGGATCTTCATAATTTTTGGGACACCATCCTAAAATGAGCTGAGAAATGGATGGAAAGCCTGGATATACACAACATCAAGGTGGGTCCTACAATAAGGGTAACACCCACTAAACCATTCTTCGGGTAATAGGGCTGAAACTCAGGTGGGTTCAACCCGACCAACCCGTGACTAACTTGACATTGGGTCAGGCTTAGGCAAGAAGTATTGGATCCGATCTCGAGCTTGAGTCATGCAAAAACCAACCCAATAAAGCTTGGGTTGGGCTTGAGTTGAGGTCTTAATAGAGCTGGACGCAAACCAAGTTTAACCATTCGGATCAACTCGGTAAAACTCTGTTCAAACATAAAGTCTTCTTGTTCGAACTTTGTTCGAACACGTAGAGTGTGTTTGAAAAAAAATTCGAGTCGGTTTCAATCACAGTCCTATTCGACTCGACTCAAACTCAAACTCAAACTCGACTTGAATATTGATCGACTTGACTTGTTCGTTAGACTCAGTGTGTGTGCGTGTTTATATATATATATATATATATATATATATATATATATATATATATATAGAGAGAGAGAGAGAGAGAGAGAGAGAGAGAGAGAGTTGGATGACAAATAAACGTGATTGTGGGCCCTAGGAAGTCTTCTTGTTCGAACACGTAGAGTGTGTTTGAAAAAAAAATTCGAGTCGGTTTCAATCACAGTCCTATTCGACTCGACTCAAACTCAAACTCAAACTCGACTTGAATATTGATCGACTTGACTTGTTCGTTAGACTCAATGTGTGTGCGTGTGTTTATATATATATATATATATATATATATATAAACACACACACACACACACGCACACAGAGAGAGAGAGAGAGAGAGAGAGAGAGAGAGAGAGAGTTGGATGACAAATAAACGTGACTGTGGGCCCTAGGAAGGTTGGATGACAAATAAACGTGATTGTGGGCCTTAGGAAGGTTTCAATGGTGGACATCATTCTCCTCACTGTGTTTCCTGTGGTGTTGTCCACTTGAGCTTTGTATCTGCCTCATTTTTTGTTTAATGCCTTAAAATGAGCTGTACAAATGGATGGATGGAGTGGATAAAACAAATACATCATGGTGGGGCCCACGGAGCTTTGACACCAGCTTGCTGGCGGGTGTTTGTGTCACCAGCCATGAGTCAACCCACGTTCGCGTCACAAGCCATGTGCAATTCCTGCGCTGGAAATCTAGGTGGGGCCCACTGTGATGTTTGTGAGGAATCCACGTCGTGCATCCATTTTGTGAGATCATTTTAGGATGTAAGACCAAAAATGATCTGGATGCAATACTCAAGTGAGCCGCACTAAAGGAAAATGCGGTAGGGAAATTCCTACTGTTGAAATCTACTTGGAGTCCACAGTGATGTTTAATGCCATCATAATGTCATTCTAGTGGTGTGGTTCATTGGAGATTTAGTTGTGGCTAAACCTTGTGATTTGTCATTTGTGATATGTAATTTGTGAAATGGAGAACTTTAAACCTTGTGATTTGTCATTTGCGATAAGTAATTTGTGAACAAATTGGTATTTACTATTCAGTAGTAGAAAGAATATTTTCTAGCAAAAAAAGCAATATTGTTTAACTTGTTTAAACTCGTAAAAATTGTTTGATATCCATATGTTCAAACGTGATTGGGTCAAACCAAATCGAGCTCAAACAAAGCCATCATGTTCGAATGTTTGTTCGAACATTGTTCGAACACATCCACTCAAGCAGCCGAATGATCCGATCTGGTCCATGTTCGACTTGGATCGGATTGTTGCCCACCTCTAGGTCTCAAGTTGCTCAACCCAACTCAATAATTTTATTATACTTTAGTTAAGTAAATGTATAAGTTCATATTACTTTAACAAGAAAACTTACAATTTTTGAAATTTAGTATGCTTGAGTATTAACATAGTTATCCTATGTTTTAGCTTGTTTGTTTAAAAAAAAAAAGTGAAGTTTTTTTTATAACATATATGATTAATAAAATTGGGAAAAAAAAAACATGTATTTGAAATATAATAAACTAATGTAATAACGAAAATATTAACATGTATCAACTTGATCAACCTGACTGAATCCGCTTGGGTTGAGCTTGGGTTGAGAATTCTCAACCCGAGGTAGGGTTGGGTTGGGGTGGGTTAAGGTTAAGGTATAGGAACCTTGGGTTGGGTTGGGTTGGGTTGGGTTGGGGTTCAACCCAACCCAACCCAACCCAACCCGCCCGGCTTTCAGCCCTACCGTGTAACACCTAATACACTCCCCTCAGCACGGTAGTAAGCTATGTAGGCCTACTGCCATGTATGTATCTTATCCATGCCGTCAATCCTTTCCGCCAGCTCATACCAATGCTCAAGTAAACTAAACCACAAGAAACAGTGCCATGAATAACACCCATCGTTAAAACCTTTCTACTGCCCACCCGAGTGTTTATTTCTCATCCAACCTATTCGCAAGGTCTCACGGATATCGACTGAGGAAACCACAAATATCAGCTTGATCCGTGGCCCAGGAAGTTTTCAACTGTAAAAGCTCAATTTACCTGGTTTCCTCTAGTGTGGTCCACTTGAGATTTCCTAAAATGAGTCGTTAAAACAGATGTACGGCGTGGATAAGACCCATACATCACGGTGGGCCTCATATACTTTACTCAGTACGGGAAGCGGACTGACAACAGCCAGAGTATGAAGGTTTTCCTCCGGCGGGTGGCCCATCATAGCCTCGAAACCACACTGATTGGACGAACCCAGCTATTCTCTCGCCGAGTCCAACGGTTGAAATCAAGTGGCTGCAATCACATGTCCGACTTGATTTTCGGGTTACATTCCACGCAACAGCGGGGCGTATGGATAGGGGCACGAATTAGGTGTTATCCAGGGAACAGCTCAGTGGGTGTTACCTTAACCGTATGGGCCATCTTAATGTATGTTTTATATATCTATGCCCTATATCTATTTTTTCATATCATTTTAGAATGTGATCCAAGACCCTAAGAAGATCCAAATCTCAAGTGGACCACAACACTAGAAACAGTGATGACTAATCATTAAAAACATTGTGGGCCACAAGAGTTTTGGATCAATCTGATCTTTATAGTTTCCCTTTATCAAGATCTTATTGACATTATCAAGAGCTTGGATTGAAAATAAACATTATCAAAACCTTACAATGGGCTCTTTGGAATTTTTAATGGTGGTGCACTCAATCACATTGTTTCTAGTGGTATGGTCCACTTGAGATTTGGATCTGCATAATTTTTGGAACCTCATCCTAAAATGTGCTGTAGAAACAGATGGACGGAGTGGATATACAAAATATCATCCATGTGGGACATACGGTGGGGTAACACCCACTAAGCTGTTCCCGGGTAACACCTAATTCGCGCCCGTATGGATAGAAACTTGCGCTTGAGTCGGAAATGGATTGCGTGGTGTGCGACACACCACCGACCTCCGTGGTGTGTTGACGTCACCAAGTCCTGTGGGACCACCATGATATATGTCTTATATCCATACCGTCCATCCATTTTATGAGACTATTTTAGATTAAGAGCCCAAAAATAAAGCAGATCCTAAGCTTAAGAGGACCATACCACAAAAGCATTAAACGTCTACCATTGAAAACTTCTTTGGGGCTACAGAAGTTTTGCATCTGATCATCTGTGTGACCTCATCAACAGGTGGGATGACAAATTAACAGCATGGTGAACTTAGAAAAGTTTCAACGGCAGAAATCACTGTCCCCACTGCTTTCTATAGTGTGATTCATTTGAGCTTTTGGATCTGTATCATTTTTGAGCTCATGGCCTGAGATTATCTTACTTAATGGATAGACTCTGTGAATATAACACATATATTATAGTGGGCGCACGGAACTTCATGGCATCAACATACCATGGAGTTCGGTAGTGTGTCGCGCACCACGCAGATTGCCTTGAGTCTTAGTCGTATTTGTGGCGTCACGTGCTGAGATGTCATTAAGTCGGTAGCGGACTAGGATGCGGGTTGGCTGGTGACGCCAACACCAGCCAGCTAACTGGCGTCAAAATTCTGTGGGTCCCACCGTGAAGTATTTGTTTTATCCACGCCGTTCATCAAATTTTACAGATCATTTTAAGGAGTGGGACCAAAAAAGAGGAAGATACAAATCTGAAGTGGATCACACCACAGGAAACAGTGGTGATTGAGTGCCTCACAGTTAAAATTTCCAATAGCCTATCGTAAGGATTTCATAATGTTTATATTCCATCCAACCTCTTGATAATGTCAAGAAGACCTTGGATGAAGGTAAAATATAAATTTCAGCTTGATCCAAAACTTTTGTGGCTCACAAATTTTTTTAATGGTTATTCATCATTGTTTCCAGTAGTATGGTCCACCTGAAATTTTTTAATGGTTAGGGATCGTGTACTAAAATGAGATGGTAAAAAAGATGAAAAACGTTGATGTTAATGTCAGATTCTGGTAATGGGTCCCTCTCAAGCTTATGCTCTTCACGAAGTGAGCTACCCTTCAAACCTGAAAGCCAAAGAAGAAACAAATGGTGGCCGGAGCTTGGCCGTTGGCCCTCCGAAGCTTAAGTCAGAGATGACTTGATAGTAAGATGAAGTGTGAAACATGGGCTTAGAGATTGCGTACCTTTATCAACTGTGGGGCCATCTATTTATAGAGATCTGGGTGATCCAGCCTATTACGCAAGCCGTTAAGATCATTGTTGATTTCAAGGGATAAGGTGCTTATCTTGTTAAGCGTTTGATAAGGGGATGGCCTAATCACTCTAGACATCTAGCTGATTACGTCTCTTGATGGAGATCCCCCATGGTTCTGAGCTATGGATAAAAACAAGCCAAAACCAGCCTATATGGCTGCTGGTATTATGAAACGAAGGGTGTCCCCAGCAAACAAACGACCAAGAGCAAAGCTGCTTGGATTCGAAGATGCCCTCGTCTGACGACCAAGAGCAGAGCTGCTCGAACTCGAAGATGCACTCGTCTGGCGACCAAGAGCAGAGCTGCTCGCATATTGGGGGTGTATAGGCGGTCACAGGTTTCCGCATGATATATAAGATGCGAGCAAATTGACTCGTTGGTCAAATGGTTTGGTTGCGACTTTACGGAGAGGCGCAAGCTGGTCATATGTCTTTTACACTTCTTTGGCGACCAACTTTTATTCTACAACAGATGCCCCCCAAGTCCTTAGCGTTGTGGAGCTAAGCGAAGGACTTGTCTGTATATGTAACCGCCTATCTTCGGAGGAGAAGCCGTACATGATTGAGCATGCATTTATGGGCTCCAGCTTTTCGCAGCTTTTCGGCTAAGAGAAATGAAGCGGTGCTCGCCACCATCCCAGGAGTTAATGCTCGTGTTCGTTTGAATGTCGTGCTGAACGAAGGGTCGCCGCGTGTCACCCAAATCCGGATAAATTGATTGCCTATAAATATCGGAGTCTGCGGAGATTTCTTCATTTTGAAGTTTGCTGGAGATATTAAAAAATTCCCTCTTTCTTCTTCCATCTGTTTCCTGGCGTGACCTCTTTGCTGAGGTATTCTTTCTTCTCTCTTTCTTTTCTTCTATCTTCTTTCTATGGCGGGGGATTCTGATAATGAGATAGTTCCTCTGGGAGATGATACCCCGGATTCTTTTGAATCAAACAATGCGAGGGTGCCAGCGGGGAGGTATTCTGCCTCTGGTTATCCTTCGACAATGACGGAGAAACAACTTTCTGATTTACGGGAAAGATATCGAATTCCTGACTCCGTCATTCTCAGATTACCCGGAGCAGGAGAAACCGCAGATTCTCCACCACCGGGATGTGTCGCCATGTACGAATACTTTTTCTGACTTGGTGTATGTCTCCCCCTCCATCCTTTCATCTGGAACGTTCTCCGCATCTACAAGATTGCCCCTGACCAGCTTATAGTAAATAGGTGGAGGGTTGTGTTGAGTGCCTATATCCTCTGGAAGCAAGCGGGGAATGGGGACTTGACCGCTGATGAGTTTCTGAGGATGTACCAACTGAAAAAGGCCCCGTCCAGTGAGGGTTGGTACTATCTCTGCTTCTAGCACCGGGAGAACTTCATCATGGGGAATCCCACTTCAAACTATCCCCGATGGAGGAAGCAATAATTTTATGTCTCCGGTAACTGGGAGTCTGACGTGGGGTCTAACCCCAGAGGACATAACGTCAGTCGCTTCTTTTGCGAAGGTGGGTGAATTTTTACTCCTCTGTGAAAATAAAGAGGGTTTCGTCTTTATTACTGAGCTGGTTTTTCTTATATCATGCAGACGTTCCCGCTGGGAAGAGGCCCAACTTGCGAGGAGGAATCAACGAAAAAATCATCAAACTCTTCAAGCTTTCGGAGGACAATCGAAGCGTCAACCTCTCCCTCTTGCTTCCTTGCCTATCTGCCGCTGGCCTTATCCCCAAGGAGGAAGCGATAGTGAATGTGGGAGACAAGAGGGGAGTGCTGGGAGTGCTGCCCCGTCTGAAAGGAGCTGCTTCGAAGAGGTAGAAGAAGACAACGGCTGGTCCCTCCAGCCCGCCTGCTTGCGGCTCGCAGCCACACAATCCTCCCTAAGTGGAAGCGGCAGCGACCCCTCCGGCTAGTCCCTGCGACCAGCCGATAATTGACATAGTAGATAACTCCCCAAGGGGCGATGAGGCGGGGCTGAGTCACCCTTCGGGGGAAGAGGGTCGCGGGCTAACTGCAGCTCGCGAGTTGGCTCCAGCTCTGGAGTCAGCTCCTACTCGAGAACCGTCTTTTGCTCGCAGGGCGAGCACTTCTGAAATGGTTGTAGCCCAGCCTTCGCAGACTAGAGTCTACACCATTCCAGCTCACTTGCTTCCGATTTACAAGTTCATTTTTGAGAACATCACCCCCAGCTCCTTCGGTGCTCTCCCTGAGCCTAGTCCAGAGAGCCTCTCCACGGACATTGGAGTGAGGCTAATTCAGGTAAGAACGAAGCACGTCGTCGTTTTGTTTTTTGAGAGAATTTATACCTTTAATAACGATTTCCTTCATTTTCGAGCAGGGTTTGGACCTCACTTTGCAGACGAGATGTGATATCGACGATGCTCACCGCATTATTGATGAAGGAGAGGAGAAGAGACTGGCTATGGAGAATGAGATCCGGGGGAGGGATCGAATAATAAAGTCCCATGAGGCTCTGATTGCCAAGCAAAATGAGGAGAAGAAGATCCTCATTGGCAAGATCCAAGCTTTGACTGATCGGTATCAGTCGTTGGATCTTAACTTCGCAAGGCTCTCGGAGATAAAGGAGAAGGTCGAGAAGAAGAGAAAGATCTTCCGTCAGGATAAAATCTCTCTCGAGGAACAACTTGCGGAATGCAGAGAGCGTCTCAAGGAGACCGTTGAAGGCTTAGAGAAGGAGAAGAAGGCCCTTACCCAGCTGAAAGATGACTCCATTCATTGGGATGAAAGAGAGGACGGCCTAGGTCAGAATGGTGTTCGAAGAAGGCCCTCGTGCAATTCTGGAGTTCCGGACTTCACAACTCTACGAAGACAAACGGTATGAAACTTACGTCGCTGGTCGCGATTTCGCGGTCAGAGTTATGTAACGAATTTCTCCATTGTTCAACATGGAGGAATTTGATAGAATTGCTGCCATTATCGCTGCTGAAGAAAGAGCAGCGGTTGAAAATGAAGTCACGGAGGCTATTGAAGCTGCAGGAGTCCCTGAGGTGGGACCTGAGGCAGAAAGCTGAGCAGCTCCTCCAGACGACGAATGAGCGACTACGAGCTGCTCCTTCTCTTTTGCCCTCTCTCTCTCTGATTTGAGACAGATGTATCTTCTCCTTCTTTTGTAATCCAAACGATCATTAAATGAAAAGATGTTTTGTTATCTCTTCTTTGATTCGTGGGAATGAATTCGTAATTGTTAGATGCTTCACTTAACTCATGAAAATGAATTAGGCTCTATTAGGGAGGTCTTGGTGACCATGTCCGCTTGGAGATAGGTTGACCTATCAATTGAGTCTTTAACTCTGCCAAGAGCAGAAGACTTAGTCAAGAGAATGTTTATATTCTCTTTAAGGCTATTCGGGTCCAACAAGTGGAGTAGCGACCAAGTTTATGAATTTCACAGCTGACCAGTTGAGATGAAAAAGAATCGTCCTTATTCAAATATGGTTCGGCATTTACATTACGAATGGTTTATGGGAAATACCGAAGCAAATGCTCCACGTGCCAAGGGCGACGTAGGGGTCTTCCTCGCATATCTTCAAGATAGTAAGTCCATAGTCGAACAATCTTAATGACTCGATATGGGCCTTCCCAGTTAGGATCCAGTGACCGAGTGGTCGTTCCGATGTTTTGCCTGAGCACCAAATCACCGAGCTGAAAAACTCTGGTTTTAACCTTCGAATTGTGACAGCGAGTTATTCGTTGTTGGTAAGCTGCTGCTCGAAGACGAGCTATATCCCTTTTTTTCTTTTAGGAGATCGAGTGAAGTTTTAAACTCTCCTCATTACGGGCTACTTCGTAGTCTTCCACTCGATGGGTAGGTATCTCGACTTCTACTAGGACGACCGCTTCGGTGCCGAATGCCAGTGAGAAGGGTGTTTCTCCCGTTGAATTGTGAGTTGTCGTCTGATAAGCCCATAAAACTTCTGATAGGAGTTCTGGCCACATACCTTTGCATTCATCAAGTTTGGTCTTCAAGTGGTGCTTGATGATTTTGTTAACCGCTTCCACCTGTCCGTTAGCCTGAGGATGGAATGGGGAAGTTCAAATATTACGTATCTCCCATTTCTCGCAAAACTTGGAGAATGCGGCGTTATTGAACTATCTTCCGTTATCGGAAATTATGGTATGGGGGAGCCCATAACGGCATATAATGTTCCTCCATATGAATCTAGTAGTTTATTTTTCAGCGATGGTGGCCAAAGGTTCCGCCTCAACCCATTTGGTGAAGTAATCGATTACTACAATCGCGAACCTATTTTGGCCTTTCCCAGTAGGCAGTGGTCCGATTATATCGACTCCCCATTGAGCAAAAGGCCAAGGGTCGTCCATCGGTGTCATTTGCTTAGATGGCACATGAGGGACTGGAGAATATCGCTGACATTTATCACATTTCTTGGAGAATTCGATAGCATCTGCCTTCATAGTGGGCCAATAATACCCTTGCTTCATTACTTTATATGCCAAAGATCGTCCCTTGGGATGATTACCACATGCCCCCTGGTGTATTTCATCTAGAACACGGTGTGCTTCTTCTGGATGGAGACAACTTCGATATGGTAAAGTAAAACTTTTATGCAACAAATTTCGATTTTGTAAGACGTACCTGGCAATACGGTAGCGAATTTGTCGCGCAGATTTTTTATCATCAGTAAGTTGTCCGCTCTGGAGGTAAAGGATGATGGGATCCATCCAACATGGAGATAACTGTAATGTAGCGACTAGCCTTGGAGTGATTTGATCGATACTCGGAGTAGAGAGGTGCTTAATAGGGATGGCTCGTGTCAAATTCGACTCCGAAGCGGAAGCCAATTTTGCTAGAGAATCTGCGAGCTTATTTTCCTCGCGAGGAATATGAGTTTCCTCATATTTGCTCAATTTTGCGAGCAAGATGAGTACTCGTGATTTGTACAAAGCCATTCGCTCTTCTTTCGTCTCGAATTCATTAAGTACTTGTTGACAACTAGTTAGAATCGCTTTGAATAAGTAGATTCGTTATCGTGAGCATATTTGCTATTTCGAGACCGACATTAAAGCCTCATATTCTGCTTCATTATTGGAGGCATGAAAGTCGAAGCACAAAGCATATTGGAATTATGACCCGTACAGGATCAAACCGGCTCCGCTACCAGAGGAGCATGATGATCCATCTACGTATAGCGACCAGGTTGGCTGCTCGCTAGTCGTTGGATCATTACTGGAGATAGGAGCAGTGGAGGTCGAATATGTGAATTCGGCAATGAAATCGACCACGGCTTGGGCTTTTACGGCGGTTCGTGAGCAGAAGGTAATATCGTGTTCCCTAAGCTCGATCACCCATTTAGTTAATCGTCCAGATACTTGGGGCTTTTGAAGGACTTGCTTTAAAGGATGATTCATAGGAACTATTATAGGATCGGCTTGAAAATAAGGCCATAGTTTCCGAGCCGCAGTTACTAAAGCTAGAGCAAGTTTTTCCATGTCGGAGTATCGAGTTTCAGCATCTACCATTGCTTAACTAATATAATAAATGGGCCTCTGTATCCCGGAGTCTTCTCTTATTACAGCGGCGCTAACGGCCTTGGAAGGTACAGATAAATAAAGAAAAAGCTACTCATACAGAACATGCTTGGGTAATATAGGAGGCGTGCTCATATACTGCTTCAGTTGTTGAAATGCCTCCTCACATTATTGAGTCCACACCCGGTTGGTTTTTGCAGTTGTACATAGGAGCTTGAAAAAGGGAAGGCACTTATCGGAGGTACGCGAATAAACCTGTTTAACGATGTGATTCAACCAGCTAACCGTTGAACTTCTTTGAGAGTGGATGGAGATTGCATTTTAATCAAGGCCTTAATCTTTTCAGGGTTTGCTTCAATCCCTCACTGACCAACTATGAACCCGAGAAATTTTCCAGCAGAGACCCCAAAAGCACATTTTTCTGGATTTAACTTCTTCTGATATTTCCTCATTAGATCGAAAGTTTCTCGGAGATCTGCGAGATGATCATTGGCCACGACGCTTTTCACGAGCATGTCGTCGACGTAAACCTCCATATATTTGTGCGGCAAACATTTTATTGACTAGGTGCTGATAGGTGGCCCCCGCATTCTTGAGACAGAAAGGCATCACCTTATAACAGTATAGACCTCGATCGGTGATAAGGGCAGTATTTTGATGATCAAGTGGATGCATCATGATCTGATTGTAACCAGAATAAGCATCCATAAAGCTGAGCAGGGCATGTCCTGTTGTTGAATTGACCAATTGGTCGATGCGGGGAGTCGGGAAGCTGTCCTTCGAGCACGCCTTGTTCAGATCGGAATAATCTACGCACATCCTCCACTTACCATTTGCCTTGCACACGATAACGACGTTCGTGACCCACTTTGGGTAGTCGACTTCTTCGACAAAGTTGACGGCCAATAATTTTTCGACATTGGCTTTAATCACCATCTGCCTTTCAGCTGTGAACACTCGTCGGCGCTAATGGATAGGTTTAAATTTTGGATCTACATTCAGGCAATGAACTGCAACGTTGGGGTCGATACCTGGCATGTCTTTATGAGACCAGGCGAATACATCTTGATATTCGACCAAGAAGTTAGTCAGATGAATCCGAAAGGCGGAATTCAGAGATGACCCGAAATGGACCTTTTTGGAAGGATCGTCGTTAGATAACTGAATTTCGATCGTTTCTTCTCTGGGTGCTCCTTCCTGGTACGTATTCTCCCTTGGGTCCAGGTTTGTTGTTGTGGGAGAACTTGTTGAATCTCCTGAAATCGTCATTATAGGAGCTGCCTAGATACTCTTTCGATCTTGTACTACGATTTCATAACATGCTCAAGCCTCCTTTTTATTTCCTCGAACCACTCCCACTCCGTTCGGAGTGGGGAACTTGATGCATAAGTAGAGGGGGTGTAGAGCCGCTCCTATCTTGATGAGCGAGGGTTGACCCAAGATGTCATTGTATGCCGATTTTCGATCGACCACAAAGAAATTGATGAAAACAGTGACTTTGGTTGGAGCTTCTCTGAATGTGACGGGAAGGTTGATACTTCCTTCTGGCGTCACTACTTCACCTCCAAAACCGATAAGAGGGGTCGAGACAGGTTTGAGTAGGTTTCTGGCGAGAGCCATCTTGTTGAAAGCTTCAAGGTAAAGGACGTCTACAGAACTACCTGTATCCAACATAATACGATGAGTTAAATAATTCGATACCTTTAATGCTGCGACGATGGAATCTTCATGAGGGAAATGGAGCCCTTCAGCATCTGCATGAGAGAAGGAAATTTGCTGATGGCTCAAGTTTGTCGGGCTGGATGATTTCTCCACCCAATAAACGTGTTGAGGCTTCTGGCTCACCTTTCGAGTATATGCTTTCCTTGAGGCTCGTGAGTCTCCTCCACAAGCTGGGCCGCCTGCAATAGTTCGGATTTCATCTGCTGGTTTGGTATCTTCCTGTGAAGGACGATGTTGTGGTGACTTCTTCCTCTGGTTCTGATGATCGCGCCGCGCTGGAGTATCAAATCGTTTGGGCGAACAATCTTGCCGTGCAACAGTCTCGGAGGTGTCCCTTTCGAATGAGGGCTTCGATCTGATCTTTAAGGGATATACAATCTTGAGTGTTATGCCCATGATCTTTATGGAAGTAGCAAAACTTTCTTTTGTTTCTTTTTTCGGGATCCGACTTGATTCTTGGGGGCCATTTGACATACGACTTATGTTTGATCTTCATCAGTACCTTTTCGGGAGATCAATTGAGAGGTGTATAATTGCGATATTCCTCAGAATAAGAGTTCCTTGGAGAAGGATCACGTCGGTCACGTTGGTATTTCTTATCTGCTGGAGAGATATCTTCAGTCTTTCGCTTTTTTCCTTGAACACCATGGCAAGCCAGGGCTACTTCTTCAGCATTAATGTACTTTTGAGCCTTGGCTTGGAACTCGATCATCGTCTTAGGAGGGTTTTTATCTAAGGCGAATCGAAATCTTTTGCTTGTAATGCCCGTTATAAGGGTGGTGGGCCCCTTATCTTCAGTATAACCTTCGGTTTGGACTGCTTCTGCCGTGAATCGAACGGTGAATTCTTTGATCGTCTCTCCATGCTGTTGCTTCAAATCTGATAGGTGAGATGCAGGTGTTTTTATACGGATGCTTCTCATAAACTGAGAAAGAAAGAGATCCGATAACTGAGAGAAGGATTCAATGGATCGAGGCTTTAGACCACAGAACCAAGTACGCACCGCGTCTTTTAGAGTTAAAGAGAAGGCTCTGCATATGATTTCAGAGCTATATCCTTCCAGCTCCATAAGGGATCTATACGTCTCCAGATGCTCAAGGGGATCGCCGATACCTGTATACGGAACAATGCTGGGCGTCCGATATTTTTTGGGCAGAGGAGCCTCCATTACTTTGCGAGTAGAAGGCGGTTAAGATCGTCGGATTGTTGTCGGAGTTGATGTCGGGAGGTTAGACTGATATCGTTGTTCGATATCAGCGAAATGATCTGCGATTTGTTAGTGCACAAATTAGTGCATCGTTTTGTCAATTCCGTGACTATGTAAGTCAGTTGAGTTTTGTGAGCCTCGACGAAGATTGAAGACTCAAGACTTGAAGACCAAAGCAGCTTTCCGCACTCAAGTTCAAGCCAAATCAAGCTCGGAAGGTAAGTTGCATATAGACAGCCTATAGGATCCCAAAACACCCGTAATTATGGCATTCTAAACATACTATCCTTGGCCATTTAATCCACGGTTTTAAGGTCAAGATGATCAGTCTTAAACCTTCATTTAGTAGGTGCCCAACTATGAAAATCAATAGGAGAATCTCCTTAGTAGGGCACATATGTTTCAGCTGGAAAACAGGTTGAAACTGGGCTAGATTAGGCCTGCCGACCGGCCGGCCGGTCACTGGTCCTGGACTTGCATTGAAAGAACAACCTCATCAGCCGACCGGTCTAATGACCAGCTGGCCAATAGATCGGATGGATCATCCGACCGGCCGGACAGCAGGTCGGCTGCCCTATCCGACCGGCCGGACAGCAGGTCGGCTGCCCTATCCGACCGGCCGGACAACAAGTCGGACATGGGAAAAACAGTCCAGCGAGTTTGACGTTTCTGGACCACTTACCCGACCCATCTGAGGGCAGGTCGGCCGACAGGTCGGAGCTCAAATCCGACCGGCCGGAGGGGGTCCCAGGCAGGTCGGAATATGACCGTTTTATGTCCGTTTGAACTCGTTTTTGGGCCTTTATAAAAGCATATCTTGAGGTCTTTTATGGAATGACTTGCACACCCATTAGAGCATTAAGAGAGGCTATTAAGACTTTCATATAATCTCTTTTGCTCATCCTTGTCTTGAGTTCATCTTTCAAACCTAGCCATTAATGGCACTACATTGAGTATTCAAAGCTCGGTTTGAACAATGAACTCAAGCATTGCATTCATGGCTGTCCCTATCATTGAATCTTCATCTTGAAGTCAGTTAGAGCCATTGAATGATCCGATTGATGGTTCCTTCATTAACCTTGCATTATAATAGGCATTTGGAGCATCAATACCTTCTCCCACCTACCCAGCACTAGTCTAGGAACATCACATGCATTAGTAGCTAATCGTGGGAGCTTGGAGAGGAGCTAATGTATTCGTGGGAGCTGAAGCTACTCATCAACGACGCTGAATCGGGGCTCATCTCTTGTAAGTGTTTATGCTTATAGAGTCCATTGTTTAATTCCCCCTTCTTGTTGAGATTGGGGTCTAGAGATTGTGACCCAATCTCGAAGTTGTCCTTGAGTAGAACGTGTAAGTTCTTGCGTAGGCCTCCGACATGGGAGAATACGTGCATAGGAGTTGAGAAGTCCTTGTGTAGGCATTTACCTTGTGTAGGTTGTAAAGGTTGAGAGGTGAACCTCATTTAAAACCTCCGATAGTGAATGCCGGTGTACTCAAAGGAGTTGGGTACTTGAACCGGGAGTGGAGTAGACTTATCGTCGAACCACTATACATCGTGTGCAATGTGGTGAATGCATTTTGTCTATTATTGTTCCTTGTTGATCTATCTTATAAGTGCTTAACTGTATGCCCATCTTGTGTTTGACAAAATGCTCATATACCATCTTTGATAGATTAGTTCAAGTATGCATATCAACTATTTGATCAAATGCTTCACTAAGCATAGTTGATCATTTAGAAATATCTTATTTGATCTATTTACTTGCATTCACATACATTATATTGGTAAATTGATTTGTGTATGTTCTTGAGGTTTCAAGTGACAAGGAATTTGTAAAAAGTCATATTCACCCCCCCCTCTAGGACATAAGCATACCTTCAAGCTTATCTCACTAGCGGTAAAACCGCAATTTCACGATTTTCCTGAGATCTCTTTCCCAAGGCAGTGTATAACTGGACGTTTCATCATCGAGTTGTTCTTCAGGCTGACGTTGGCAGGAAGCGCTAGAGCGGATAGATTGTGGGCGCTGGTTAGGAACTTAATTGCCATGAGGAATTGGATTTAAAGGAGGGTTGGCCTGAACTTGTGGTTCATCTAGAGAGTGTCTAGAAGCTGCAGGTGCAGATTGTAATGGCGGTCCTTCTAGAGGTTGCTGTGATTTGGGGAAATGCTGATCAAACCGATTAGATAGGGCTTGAAATCTAGCTTGGAGAGTAAGAAGTGTATCTCCGATGAAACGCATAACGCCATCAAAGCTACCAGATATATCTTGGAATGGATTCTGCTCAGGAAGGTTGGGCTCTGTAGGAGGAATCCCTGTCGAAGTAGCTTTAGGAAGGTTGGGAGTTGGCTCAGGGATGTTTGGTAGTGGTAACGTTTGCTTTGAGGTGGAAGGATGAGTTGTTTTCTTAGGAGGCATAGTAGGAGGTGACAACTTGTAACAAGAACAGATTGAATACTCGTTCTCACAGACGGCGCCAATCTGTTAACGTCAGATTCTTGTAATGGGTCCCTCCCAAGCTTATGCTCTTCACGAAGTGAGCTCCCCTCCAAACCTGAAAGCCAAAGAAGAAATTAAGGGTGGCCGACGCTTGGCCGTTGGCCCTTCGAAGCTTAAGTTAGAGATGACTTAATAGTAAGATGAAGTGTGAAATGTGGGCTTAGAGATTGTGTACCTTTATCATCTATGGGGCCATCTATTTATAGAGATCTGGGTGATCTAGCCTATTACGTAAGCTGTTAAGATCACTATTGATTTCAGGGGATAAGGTGCTTATCCTGTTAATTCTTAGATAAGGGGATGGCCCAATTACTCTAAACGTCTAGCTGATTATGTCTCTTGATGGAGATCCCCCATGGTTCGGAGCTATGGATAGAAACAAGCTAAAACCAGCCCATATGGGTTGCTGGTACTATGAGACGAAGGGTGTCCCCAGTAAAGAAACGACCAAGAGCAGAGCTGCTCGGATTCGAAGATGCCCTCGTCTGACAACCAAGAGCAGAGTTGCTCGGACTCGAAGATGCACTCGTCTAACGACCAAGAGCAGAGCTGCTGGCATATTGAGGGTGTATAGGCGGTCGCAGGTTTCCGCATAATATATAAGATGCAAGCAGAATGACTCGTTGGTCATATGGTTTGGTCGCGACTTTACGGAGAGGCGCTCGCTGGTCATATGTCTTTTTCACTTCTTCGACGACCAACTTTTATTCTACAACAGTTGATATATGAAAAATATATTAAGGTGGCCCCACGCGGTTAGGGTAACAGCTAATCCGCTCCCATTAGGGGCTACCTGGGTAATAGCTAACGTACGGGAGCTGATTAGAAGCTACCCGAGTAACACGTTAGTAGGTGTTGCCCTAATTGTGGGCCCACCTGTTGTATATCCACACCGTTAATCCGTTTTCCCAGCTGATTTTAGGGCATGCACCCTAAATGAAGTACATCCGTAGCTCAAGTGAACCATACCATAGGAAACAACTTTGAGAAGTTTTCTATGGTGACAGTTGAATGACCACTGTTTCTTGTGGTGCCGTCCATTTGAAATTTAGATATGCTTTATTTTTGGGACCATGGTCTAAAATAAGGTGATCGTTGAATGACCACTGTAATTTGGATCTACTTTATTTTTTGGACCATGCTCTAAAATGAGGTGACCGTTGAATGACCACTGTTGCATGTGGTGCGGTCCTTTTAAAATTTGGATCTGCTTTATATTTTGGGACGATGCTATAAAATGAGCTGAAAAAAATAAGGGCGTGTATGTTTCAAATGGTAAAATTGTAAATGAACTAAGATGGGTAATAATTACTTACCGAAATTTCAAGCATTTAGCCTGTAACAGTATCAAGTACCAGATGGAGGAAATAAATAAAATTTGTGGGGCCACTGTAATATATATGTCAGTTCGTCGTTTGGTTGCGCCAGTACACTATTGGCTATGTGCGATGTGTGCAGGTATGCTAGAACCAATTTGTGCCGCTCTATTCCTACCGAACAACTTTTAACCCCAAGCATCAAGATAGACAGATGAGTCAAACTCGATCGTATATGATCGAGATCTGAGAAGATCGGTTGCCTATTCAGCCACTCGTAATATATTGCTTAACAGGACCAGACAATTATCGAAGGGTAGGGTTCGTCCTCCGAGAATGGATTGCACCTTGCCTTCCACGAGAAAAGACTTTCAAACACCATAGGGCCCTTGCCTAGATCGAGTTCGTCTAGACGGGGGTAGGATGCAATTCGCAGCTAATGGTCATCATATGCCATGTGACATGTGGCATGTGTTACTTTTTAGGGTTTTTTTACTTATATACACCTAGGTCATTGTGGGAGCCCATAAATACCGTCCCTATTTAAATCTTTATTTTTCAAGGCCCTTTATAAATCATGAAATGTCAAGGCCCTTTATAAATCACCATTCACAAAGAAGAAGATGTACCCACTAGCCACTCTGTCTCTTGTTATGAGTAAATTCGAGTTGACCTCAAAACACGAGGAAAGCCCACAGGCTCAAGGACAAGTCCCTAGGCTAAAACACTGGTGTCAGGCGCAAGACGACCAATTATAATAGGAAGAGAGCTGAGGACCAGAACCAATAAGCATAGGGCTCAACGTTAGCCCATACTGCTCCCAAGCACCAAAGCTAACAAGTATAGGGGTCGGCCTCTTCTCTCGGCCTCTCCTTTGGCCTCTTGTCTTAGCCTCTTCCATCTACCTCGGCCTCTTACATTAGCCTCTTCCATCGGCTTCGGCCTCTTCTGTCAGCGCTTCCATCGGCCTCGGCCTCAACCCCTTCCGTCGGCCTCTTGCCTCAGCCTCTTCCATCGGCCCTGGCCTCTTTTGTCGGCCTCTTGCCTCAGCCTCTTCCGTTGGCCTCTTACCTCAGCCTCTTCCATCGACCTTGGCCTCTTTCACCGGCCTCATTCGACGGCCGCATTCATTGGCCTCATCCGTAGGCCTAAAAGGCCTCATCTGGCGGCCTCATTCGTCGGCCTCATTCGTTGACCTCATCCGTAGGCCTAAAAGCCTCATCCGGCGGCCTCTTCCATCGGCCTCAGCCTCTTCCGTCCGCCTCTTGCCTTGGCCTCTTCCTTTGGCCTCAGCCTCTTCCGTCGGCCTCGGCTTATCTTATTGTTAAGCTAATCAGGGCCCAGACCACCATAAATGTGCACGAGAATCCAGGAGTAGATACAAAGAAGGTAGAACATGCAAGCAATCTTATCATGATCTTAACGTGATAAGCATTATCCCTCCAAGTATAGAAATGTATCCTAGTAGAGATCTACATATTTACCGTCATAATGATAATAATTATCCATAAAAGGCCCATCCGCACTCTCTCTAAGGTACGCAACACACAATCACACATAATTTAAAGAGTTTATCTCCCCATCAATATCTGTACTGACTTAAGTATCGGAGGGTCTTTAGCTGGCACGACAGGCAACCCCTCACCTTATTTTTATGGTTTCAGATCTCTCTCATCCACACTGTTCATCAAGGGCCCTATCGAACGACGAAGATCTACCGTAGATTCATCTTCATCATCCGTTAACCAATTTTGAGCGTCAATAGATTGGCGCCATCTGTGGGAATGATCAGATCGTTCTCATCATCTTTTTCTTCGTCGATCAATCATTTTTCACCTCATCAATGGCAAGATCCAAGCGTCCCAACACAACATCCACTTCCATGAAACGGTTAGTAGCAGTCAAAGGAGTTGCTTCCTACATTTAACTACCACCTAAAACTCTAGTTGTTCAAGCAGTGATGCATTCCAGCCCTTTAGATCCAACGACCTTAGTTTTAATGTTATTATAAGGTGAAACCCACACATACTTCCGGCAAGTAAGAAAAAAAGAAAGAAAGAGAAAAAATATTAGAGACAAGATGTTTTTGTCATGAAATTTCGACTAGAAATAGAAACAGGAAGGTTGTTCCCGTTTTTTAATTTTCGGGCCAATACTTGAGGCCCACTTTGATGATTTTTGAAAATCCATTTCGTCCATATTGAAGAGAAGCTTGACTCCGTAAAAACCCAACAAATTTCAAGTCGATCCGAGCTACGGATTGACCGTGGAGGCCGAAAAAATATGAACTATCTGAAAGTTTTCTGATTTCCACTGACTTAAGCAGTCCAGGTCAACTTCGGCCTCATCCGTTAGCCTCAGCCTCGGCCTTGGCCTCATCCGTCGGCCTCGGCCTCGGCTTCATCCATAGGCCTCATTCGTTAGGCTCCGAGCTCAGCGACAAGAAGAGAAAGACTGAGGAGGCCTCGACCTCAGACCAAAAGAAGAAAAACGAGGATCGAAGAGACTGCTCCCCTAAAAGACGACAATTTTTCGTGTCGGCCGCTGAATAGACCACAATAGGATCGATCGCCTAGACGGCTAAGTCCAAGATTATGCTGCTAGACAGCCAACTCCAAAAGCCTCAGCTGCCTCTTCAGGCGAACTTCAGATGAGCACAGTCTGTTGGACGGACTGACAAGATGAGCCCAACCTGCTTAGACGGGTTGATGAATTCAAAATCCTTACTTGCTAGACGGGAAGGTAAAGCCTCCGAGCCACATTAACGAAGGTTAGCCTGCTCAGACGGGATAGCAAATTCAAAATCCTTACCTACTAGATGGGAAGGTAAAGCCTCGGGGCCACATTAACGAAGGCCTGCCTACTCAGACGAGCTAGTGAATTCAAAATCCTTACCTACTAGATAGGAAGATAAAGCATCTTGGCCACATTAACGAAGGCCAGCCTGCTCAGACGGACTGACGAATTCAAAATCCTTATCTGCTCGACGGGAAGGTAAAGCCTCTGGGCCACACTAATTGAGCTCAGCTTGCTCAGACGGGCTGGCATAGTCAAATCTGTACCTGTTAAGCGTGTAGGTTAAATCCTAAGAGGCAATCAACGATGCAAAACAAGTTGGCAAGGCTTCAACAACGGAAGCTACAACTTCAGTAATAACATTTTCAAAGTTCCGTGCTCAGACTTCCTGACCATGAAACTTGGGGGGCTATTGTTATGGGTAAATTCGAGCTGACCTCAAGACACAAGGAAAGCCCACGGGCCTACAGGCTCAGGGACAAGTCCCCCGGCTAAAACACTGATGTCAAGCGTAAGACGGCCGACCATAATAGGAAGAGAGCTGAGGACCAAAACCAATAGGCATAGGGCTCTATATCAGCCCATACTGGTCCCAAGCACCAAAGTTAACAAGTATAGGGGTCTGCCTCTTCCATCGGCCTCTTGCCTCAGCCTCTTCCATCAGCCTCAGCCTCCTCTATCGGGCTCATCTGTCGGCCTTGGCTTCAGCCTCATCTGTAGGCCTCATTCAAAGGCTTCATTCGGCGGCCTCATCCGTCGGCCTCTTCCCTCGGCCTCAACCACTTCCATCAGCCTCGGCCTCGGCTCATCTTATTGCCAAGCTGATCAGGACTCAGACCGCCATAAATGCGCACGGGAATCCAGGAGTAGATAGAAAGAAGGTAGAACACGCAAGAAATCTTGTCATGATCCTAACGTGATAAGCATCATCCCCCAAAATATAGAAACGTATCCTATAGAGATCTACGAATACATTGCAATAATGGAAATAATTATCTATAAAAGGCCCTCCACACTCTCTCCAAGGTACACAAAACACAATCACACATAATCTAAAAAGTTTATCTCTCCATCAGTATCCATATTGACTTAAGCATCGGATGGTCTTTAGCCGGCACGACCGGCGATTCCTCACCTTGTCTTTGTGGTTGCAGATGTCTCATCCATATCATTCATCAAGGGGCCCATTGAACGATGAAGATCTACCGTAGATTCATCTTCATCATCCGTTAACCAATTTTGAGTGTTAACATCTCTGGTTTCCAACTGAATGATCTAGCTATAGTAGAAACTATGCCTAATATTAAATTCAATAGCATGACTTAGAAACACATCTCACTTGTTTATGAACCCACATCTGATCAATCCAGCTCTATATGATCATGTTGATTCCAAAGGCCTGCCATTTCGACCGCTCAGTTCCTTTAGACCGCTCAGTTTGATACAAGTTGTTGGACACACATCTACCGTTTAAAAGAAACAAAAGAAAATATTCTATATGCTTCTTGCACATGCATTCAAAATTCATGTATGCTCTCTCTCTCTCTCTCTCTCTTTCTCTCTCTCTCTCTCTCTTTAGAGCACACACTCTTTGTTGTATTTATTTCAAAATAAAAAATAGAAAAGGAGAATTTTTAAATTTTCATCTTCCCTCCAAAATTTAAAATTGGTATGCTTTTGTGTTGTGGTTTAGTCCCACATTAGATTTGAACAAGAATTCTCTCATATATATAAGATAGGATTTTTGCCTTAGGTCTTGAGCCCCATTTAGGGGGCACGTGTGCTCTGAGCCGAGCCGTGCTGTGCCGAGTTTGTGTGCGCGTGAGCGATGCCACGCGACGGGACGGGTCGGGCCGTGGCCGCGGGTGCGGGTGCGGTGTGAGTGTACTCGCGGGAGGGTGTGTGTGTATGTAGAGGTACTTGCGAGACTTTATTTGTGCGAGTGTACTCGCACTTGTGCCTTTTCGTTTTGAAACAGAGAGATGCGTCTAGTAGGTTGGTCACTTCTGTTGGGTTTAAACCAACAGACCAAACCCTTCCAAAAGGGTGCTTAAGGCACCATTTCAAAGTCTATATAAGGACTCTCATTCCGATTTCAAAATCATCAAAATCCTTTCTACTTCTCTTGAAAAACTCTCTCTGCTAGTTCTGGTTTTAACAAGGTTTTCTGTCAAGTTCTGCACTGAGTCAACTCAGCACTTTCGGGTTAATTTGTAAGTAGTTCGAGCCCGCATACAGTGAGTGCACCGCTGGGACCGGGTCATAGCCATTGTATCCTAGAGGTCGATTGCTCTAGAAACCTGTTGCACTTGGGACGCTGTTCAAGGGGAGTAAATTCGATTTCAAGCTGAGTGACTCACGTCATGCCTCAACTCAATCCAATAAGTTTTCTATCTTATTTTCTTTTTGGTTTTCAATTTTAATAGTCTATTTGATTCAACCAAATATTCCAACACTCCTCACACCCACACACACCACAACGGGTACTCGAACCCTAGTGCTGAAACTCTTGTGAGTCTACCACTAAGCCATGAGTAAGGACCCCAAGAATTCACATCCACCCACCCACACACACACACACACACACGCGCGCGCGCGCGTGCGCACACTCGCTCTCTCTCACACACACATACATAATGAAATACTCACCTGCGCACCTTCTTAGGTGAGCACCTGTGCGCACCTTTACACATGTGCCATGGGCACAAAATCCGAATGCCCCATGAAACCCCCAAGGCCCAACTTTCAACTTGATGAAAAACTTTGGTAGGCCATGGCAAAAGGAAACAGTTTCCACCCTTGATTTGCCTGTCTTTGCTATGGCCCACCAGTGCTTTGGATTAGGTTGAAAGTTGGCCATTGGGGATTTCATGGGGTGCCGCATCACATGGACTGTTCAGATTTTGTGCCCATGACACATGTGCAAAGGTGCACACAGGTGAGCATGACTCTCTCTCTCCCTCTCTCTCTCTCTCAATATATATATATATATATATATATATATATATATATATATATATATATATATATATATATATATATATATATATATATATATATATATATATCACACATATAGAGTCATGCTCACCTGTGTACTTGTGTGCACCTTACACATGTCATGGGCGCAAAATCTGAATGGTCCATGTGATGCGGCACCCATGAAATCCCTAGGGCCCAACTTCCAACCAGATCCAAAATTCTTGTAGGCCATAGCAAGAGAGAGGCAAATCAAGGGAGGAAACTGTTTTCTTTTTCCATAGTCCACCAAAGTTTCGGATCAAGGTAAGAGTTGGGACCTCGGGTTTCATGGGGTGCTACATCACGTGGACCGTTCAGATTTATTGCTCATATCACGTGAGATAAGTTCTCAAAAAGTTCTCACGGGTTCTTGTGAGAACCGATTCCCATATATATATATATATATATATATATATATATATATATATATATATATATATATATATATATATATATATATATATATATATATATAATCACACTGGACTTGGTTCATTAGAAATAGGAAGTTCCATGCATAAACTCAGAGAGGAGCTGATAACAATAAAAATCAATCTAACTCACTTTTCATTTACAATAAGGAGCTGATATGATGCTCATCATAACTACACTACACCAAGATACCTCAATAAAATATGGTACACCATGACTACACTACACTACACTACACCATGATACCTCATTAATTGCCGTTAAAAGCATCATGAACTAATTCTTCGAATCATAGAACCTTCTTGAATCCGTATCTATTTGATTCTCTCTTTTTAACTTTTTATTGTGTTCATTCGGCTAACTGTAACAAACTGCTTTGACTTTTACTATTGCAAAGATAGTTGGTGATTTACAAGTACATTTCATCTCAAAACATAAGCCTTTGGAAGTACTGACTGGGCATTTGTCTCTTGTTTTTATAGGTAACAGATGCCTTGAGAGAAGCAGGGCTAGAATCTTCAAACCTTATACTTGGAATAGATTTCACTAAAAGCAATGAGTGGACAGGTTGGTGAAAATTCTCACATTTCTTGTTTAATAGGAGTTGGGATCTTGTTTTCTATTAAGTTAACCTAATTTGAACCCCTTGCATTATTTTCCTCATTGAAGGTATGCATTCATTCAGAAACCAGAGCCTTCACGCCATTAGTGCCACCCCCAATCCATATGAACAAGCCATAACTATTATTGGAAAGGCATTGGCTTCCTTTGATGATGACAATTTAATTCCTTGTTTCGGGTTTGGTGATGGTTAGTTGTCCTCTCTCATTCCTTCGAAGAATTCTGTTTAAGTTCACATACCATGTTGCTTTCATTTGTTTCTTCTCCTTTCTCTTTCTTAATCAATGATCAAACTGTATTAAAGAGGAGAAGGATTACAAGCAAGAAGGAGATATATGCTTTGTAGCTTGTTACTAAGTGGATATTTTCTTCTTAATTCTTCTGTACATAGCAGCAACCACGCATGATCAAGCGGTGTTCAGCTTCCACAGTGATCATACAACTTGCCATGGGTTTGAAGAAGTTTTGGCCTGCTATCAGCAGATTGTTCCGAACTTGCGATTGTCAGGTTGGTTTTTGTCCTCTTTTCTTCCATTCTTTTTTTTTTTTTTTCATCAAAATCATTTCCATAGTAGAAAAGGTAGTTTCTACTTTTATTGAGTTAAAACCTTGCATTTGGATATGGTTTTTCTGCTAAATAGAGTTGCCACTGTATCATCTCAGAATGCCATAAGTCCTCAAGAATTCCTAGATTATTGTTGCCATTCGCGGTAGACAGTGTTACATTTGGTAATTCTAGACCGTCCATCTGGCAGGCCCTATGACTGATGACCCGTGAAAAAAAATCACCTGGACGGGACAAGAAATCCTCTGTTGATTTGTTGGGCTTTGGATGGAAAACGAAATTGTAATGGTCTGTATTAGAAAGGGAGAAGTTTGTTAACTACTTGCTATTATTTTTTCAGTTAGATTGGCTTTTATATCATGGGCCATCCATACTAGTGCCAACCAGTTGGACAGTCAGGATTCACTGACCGTACAGCCACATTTACTGTAGAGTTGGCAATGTACCATGAGTTTTGTTCATTGCACAACTGGAAAGCTCCTATGGATATACACATTGAATGCTGAAATACTTCCCTACTTAATGCTATTTTATTAGGTATGGATTTGATGTGAGATCATGTTCTTGGACAGAGTTTTTAACTGAATTCGTAATATGGTGACCTTTTTTTTTTTCTTCTGTTTGGCTTCAATAAATTCTGAGTATTCGATGATACATGAAATTCATTCATTTGTTCGGGATTTTTTTTTTAGCATTTCGACCCAGTGTTTTAAATAGCGATTAGCGTGTAGCGTAGCCTTCACCCCTCTGAAGCGTGAGGCGTAAGCTACATAGCGTGTAGCGTAAGCTACACAATACTTAGATTTTTAATCTAGGTTGCACCAAATTAGATGATTAGTAATAAAATTTGATAAAATTTCGTAATAAAATTTGATAAAATTTCATAACATGCTAGATAAAAGTGATTAAATATAAAAGTGAAGAAAGAGCAACAAAACTTATTTAAAACTATTTCTTATATTATTTTACTAAAAGCATTGAAAAGACTAACTAATTTTCATTGAAATAGAAAAATGTAACAAATCATTAAAAACGTTATTGATTTTAATGTTATAGTGAAAAATGCTCGTAATGTGAGCTATGTAGCGTGTGGTGTATCCAAATTAATCATGTAGTGTAGGCTACATGCAACTTAAGCTATTTTCATGAGCTACGTAGCGTTTAGGCTAAGCTACGCTACGTAGCGTAAGCTACACGCTACATAGCGTAGCTATTTAAAACACTGTTTCGACCAAGTCAGCACCTACATATATAGATCTCCCCTGATGAAGGGAATTGCCTGAAACTTTCAAATGTTATACAAATTGGATGATGTTGATTCTTTACTTTGCACATGTTTCTGTCCTTAAAATAATTGTCACACGATTTCTTGTACTTCTGGAAGGGCCCACTTCTTTTGGACCAATAGTTGAGGCTGCAATCGACATTGTTGAGAGAAATGGTGGGCAATATCATGTGCTGGTTATTATTGCTGATGGGCAGGTCATTGCCAAAAGACTAATCTCTATTTCTAGTTCCTCTTATCATTTACAGCAAACCGATGCATACTTTTTGAATTATAAAGATTACCAGAGGCGTTGAAATGAAGGATGGAGAACTCAGCCCGCAGGAGGAGAGCACGATTGATGCGATAGTCACTGCAAGGTATATCCCTATACTTTTTGGACACTTCCAATACTCTCTATGTTTCCATTGGATTGCATCAGAAAGAAGGAGAAGCAGAGCAAGACGAAATATTCTCAATAAATATTTGTATTGCAATACAAACATTAGTATCATATACCTACATGAATTTATCGTTTTACATTCTAATACTCTTAATCTTGCTAGCATCATAGTTTAAAACCATGAAAACTCAGTTCAACTCAAAATCCAGTTGATTGAGTCGACTTGAAAACTTGGGTGAGTTTCTTGGAAACTCATACTAGTTTTCCTGAGCTTTTTCAGCATGATTTAATTTTTAAAATTACAAATAATATATAAATAATGTTGAGTTGTGCCGATTCGTGTTGAGTTTTATTGAGTTTTGTCGGTTTCATTCTTGTTTTGCTGAGTGATGCCACGTTTTTCAAGACAAGTTTTTCTCGTGTTTCCATCAGTTCATGACCAGATTGAGTTTTTCTGGAGTCTTGATGAAATCTGGTCGTGTAGAGTTGACTTGGGTGAGTGAGGTCGAGATTTTTTTTTTTTCCTTCTAAATGATGTTATGCATGCACAGGTAGTGTGGAATGCTAATTCACCAATATAAATATCTTGTTCTTGCTAGCAAGAGAGCTAATTCCTTCCAAGTTTGCTAGTGTTCATGCAATCCATAGTTACAAAAAGCCTTGAGACTTAATTTTATTTCCTGGTGTTTTTTTTTCATGACCAGTTCTTATCCTTTATCAATTGTGCTTGTTGGAGTTGGTGATGGACCCTGGGATGATATGAGGGGTTTTGATGACAAGATCCCTGCACGTGTATTCGACAATTTTCAGGTACTACATGTCTCAACTGATCTATCTAAAAGGTATAAAATCATGAGCTTTGCTAAGTCCAAACACTCTTACAAGCATGTAAGATCCAAGTTGTCCACTCGATGGGTCCTGTCATGCAGTTTCCATCAACTGGATGGTCCCTATGGTAGATGGGAGATGATAAAAAATTCTGCCGGATTGGAGGATCCTAACCCTTCAATTAGTGGTCCAGAATAGATGGTTCAGAGAAAGATACAATAATGGTCAGCAAACGACCAAAGATTTGATGTCCAGGATCTTCCAACATGGAAGATCACTTAGGCATATTTGTGTCCATGATAGGGCCCAATAAATCAATAGTCTCGGATCACTAAATCATGGATTCCCCTTCATTAGATTAGGTACATCAGGAAACATATCCCTACGCATCACTGCTCTATAATTCCACCTATAAAATGCAAATCTTTGAAAATACACTTGGGGTTGTGATTGGATTGCCCCACAATTTCATTTCTAATTAAATCTGCATGTTGATCGCCTCTCCCAAATGTCGATTAGACTCATCATGATGCAGGACAGCCCTAAATACGATGCATGCTCATGATCACAATTATCCAGCGGAAGTAAAAGCAATAATAATAATGAAATCTAGCATTAATCATCATAAACTAAGAAAACTAGAAAGGAAACATGCAATGGGATGGGCCATCATCACAACCATGGAGTACGGGATTCAAATAGTGCATAGGTTGGATCCGGCGAGGGATGGGACCTCCCGATCTTGCATGGCTATACCCAATCGATCAATGTGGATCACTAGTCCGAAGAACCAGGAGGTTTCTCGGATTAGGGATTTGAGAATTTGGGGATTTAGGGTTTGGATCAATTCTCAAGGTTTAGATCGTAGGGAATAATCAAAACAGAAGCTTAGAATGATTATGACAGAAGATAAAATATCTGGAAGAAGTTGGAGGGGCTCAAGAAGAAATAAGAAGAAGAAGAAGATCAAAGAGAAGAGAAGAATCACCATGAGAGAGGGAGGAGGCAGGAGGAAGCTCAAAGAGGCTTTCATTAATCAATATCAAAGTTGATTTCGTGTTTAGGGCCTAGCCCACTTAAATAACCAAATAAAACAAGTAAAAGTACTAAACTACCCCTAAACTAAGCAAAAAACGCGTAAATAAGCAAAACTGCGCAGAAGTTCGGACGCTCGGTCGGGAGCCCGAAGACGTCCAAAAATGTCCAGAGAGTTTCGGGCGCTCGAGAGGCCAAGTTTGGGCGCCCGATCGGGCGCCCGAAGGCAATGGTCGGGCGCCCGAAGTCTTCAGCTCTTCAGTCCTTTTCTTCATTCTTCCTACACACGTGTCCTCCCTGGATGGGGTCTTCTATGTGTGTGATCACGTGTGGAGGGTCTTCAGCTCCTCAATAGTCGCCTATCCACAAGGATGGTACTTGTGGATGGCGCTTTCTTCGTTGGTACACTTGAAATGGCCTTGTGTCCTCATCAACTCCCCTCGGGTGAGAAAAATTCGACCCCGACGAGTTAAAACTCTTGTGGCGCTCTAGTAAGTCCGAATCAACACGCTGCACTTCCGCTTCAGTCAACCACGTAGATTCAGAAAGTGGTTTGTTCCTCCACTTGACAAGATACTTCTGGAATCCTCCATCTCTTGTAGATACTATCTCATCATCCAAGATCTCTTCAATTTCTTCTTTATGGACAATAGGGGGGGGGGGGGGGGGGGGTTGAAGGGGTTGTGAAGCAAAATCAGAGTAGGGCCATGAATGAAATGATGGATCAATGGTAGGGTCAGGGGAACGGACTAGATCTTCTACATTGAAAGTCGGGTTAATGCCCATTTCAGATGGAAGGTCAATCCGATACGCATTGGACCTAATTTTCTGCACTATCTTGAATGGTCCAGCACTACGTGCTTGTAATTTCTTAGCGGAACCCTGTGAGAACCGCTCTGGCCTAACCCTCACCATTACATAGTCTCCTTCTTGAAAATCTTGCAGTCTACGATGAGAATCAGCTGAAATTTTATAATTATCATTACTCTTACTTATCCGCTGTCTAATATGCGTATGCAATTCATGGATATATCGTGCAAATGCATCAGCTGATTCAGAAGATCTTTGGGTGACAGACATGGGTAAGAGATCTATTGGCATTCTAGGTTTATACCCACTAACAACTTCAAATAGACTCATCCCTGTAGATCGATTTACTGACCTATTATAAGCAAATTCAGCAGTTGGTAAAATTAGGTCCCAAGTCTTAACATGATCACCCACTAGACAACGTAGAAGATTTCCAAGACTACGGTTTACCACTTCAGTTTGACCGTCTGTTTGGGGGTGGTAAGCAGTAGAGAATTGCAAACGAGTTCCCATAATGTGCCATAGTGTCTTCCAAAAATAGCTAGTGAATCGAACATCACGATCAGACACTATGGTTTTAGGTAATCCATGGAGACGCACCACACCATCAAAAAAGATACGAGCAACATGAGACGCATCTGACGTTTTCGAACATGGGAGGAAATGCGCCATTTTAGAGAAACGGTCCACCACGACAAAAATGGAATCGTGCTTTTTGATTGTCTTGGGAAGCCCAAGCACGAAGTCCATACTAATGTCCTGCCACGGAGCATGTGGCACTGGCAATGGCATATACAGCCTGGTATTTTGCTTTCTCTGCTTTGCCAGTTGACATGTACGACACTGCCCTAAAATTTTGGCTACGTCTCGCTTGAGACTTGGCCAATAGAAACGATCTTCCACAAGGGCAATGGTCTTATCACGACCAAAATGGCTAGCTATCCCCCCTGAATGAAGCTCCCAGATGAGGAATTCACGAAGGGACATACGGGGAATGCAAAGTCTGTCTCCCTTGAAAAGGAAGCCATCTTTAAGAACATATTCGCCCATAATACGCTGGTCACTAGAGAGTGACGCGTAAGTACCCCAAAAATCAGGACATGTGGAGTATTCATCTTTCAGTTGCTCAAACCCGACTACCTCTACACTTAAGGAGTTGAGCAACGCCACTCTTCTACTAAAGGCATCTGCTGGTTTATTTTTAACCCCGGCCTTGTGTTTTAAAACAAACGAATATTCCTAAAGAAACGCTACCCACTTAGCATGCCTTGGGTTGAGTTTCTTCTGAGAATGCAAATATCTCAAAGCCTCATGGTCAGAAAACAAAACGAATTCCTGCGGTAGGAGATAGTGTCGCCAATGTCTCAGGGATTGCACTACCGCATAAAATTCTTTGTCGTATGTGGAGTATTTTTGTTTTGCCTCATTCAGCTTCTCACTGAAATAGGCCACTGGGTGTCCTTCTTGACTCAACACTCCACCTATACCGACACCAGACGCATCACACTCTACTTCAAAGACTTTAGAAAAGTCAGGTAGTCGCATGACAGGAGCTTCTACCATTTTGCCCTTAATCTCTTTAAAAGCCTTGACTGCGGCTTTAGACCACACGAATTCTCCATTTTTCATGCATTCTGTAATGGGAGCCATAATCGTGCTAAAACTCCTAATGAACCGACAATAGAAAGTCGCTAGGCTGTGAAAGCTTCGCACCTCATGAATGTTCCTCGGTTCTGGCCATTCAACTATGGCCCTGACCTTTTCAGGGTCTGCACGCATCCCTTCAGATGACACTATGAATCCTAAGAACACAACTTGGCTAGACATGAATGCGCATTTCTTAAGATTAGCGTACAACTTTTCCTTCCTAAGGACACTACAAACCTTTTTTAAATGTTCAAGGTGTGATTCCTTAGTGGTATTGTAAATAAGGATGTCGTCAAAGTACACCACTAGGAATTTTTCCATGAACGGCTTCAAAGCTTGGGTGCATTAGTCAAACCGAAGGGCATGACCAACCACTCATACAACCCATCTTTTGTTTTAAACGCAGTTTTTCATTCATCCCTTGGGCGTATACGGATTTGGTGATATCCACTCTTGAGGTCTAGCTTAGAGAATATAGTGGACCTGGCCATCATGTCAAGCATGTCATCAAGTCTAGGTATGGGGAACCTGTACTTGACAGTAATTTTGTTTATGGCACGGCTGTCCACACACATGCGCCACGTGCCATCTTTCTTTGGCGTCAACAATGCAGGCACGACACACGGGCTTATACTCTCTTGGATGAAACCCCTTTGCAGAAGTTCATCAACTTGCCTCTTCAATTCTACATGTTCTGCAGGGTTCATCCTGTAGTGAGGAAGGTTCGGTAGAGTAGACCCTGGGACAAGATCAATGGCATGCTGTATGTCCCTCATAGGTGGCAACTCATTTAGTAGGTCTTCAGGAAATACATCACTGTATTCCTTCAGGACCGAAGTCACCTCACGGGGCAACTCTAATGGAACCTCAGGTGTAATCTCTCTAGCCACGAGGGCATACACCATAGAATCCTCCTTAGTCTCTCTTTCAAACTCTCTCGCATTGATTATATGTAGAGACTTAGGCTTGGATTTCCCCACTCCTTTAGGTTCAGTTGCCTTCTCATCCTTTTTCTTCCCTAGTGTGCTCTCAGGTGGCATAGGGTTAAGTTTGATCTTTTTACCGTTATGCATGAAGGTACACGCATTGGAACGGCCAAAGATCGTGACATCATTATCGAATAGCCACGGTCTACCTAGGATAACATGCCCTACATCCATAGTAAAACATCACACCATAGGGATTTTTTGTATGACCCAAACTCGATGGGGACTAGACATTGATGGGTGACAGGTAGGGATGTCTTGTCAACCCAAGAAACTTTATATGGGTCTGGATGAGGTGTGGGTTTCAGTTTCAAGCTTTCTAAGGTGTTAGTGGAAATCACATTCTGACAACTTCCACTGTCCACTATCACCTTGCAATTCTTTTCACCACACTTGGCAATAGTGTAGAAGATAGTGCTTCGACGCCAGTCAGCACTACTCCTAGATTGAGCTAGCACACGCCTGACTACTGCAAGCCTTGCTTCTCCATCTAACTCTTCATCATCAGTAAGTCCTCCTTTAGGGTGATACTCTTCAACTTCATAATCACCCTGGCCATCTCCATCCTCATGGGACTCACCTATAACTAAGGCTTTCCCACGGCTCTTCGTAGGACACTGATTAGCCATGTGGCCCAGATTGCCACACTCATAACACCTCACTTGGCTCGGACCGGCACCAAGAACCCCTTTGCCCTTGTCCTCCCTAGGCCTAGGCGGAATGGTCGCCTGTGCCCTAGGTTGACTACCAACATTAGGTCTCGTTCCCTGGGAACTAGATCTAGCACTGGAGTCTCGGGACTCGAAACGACGGACGACAGGAGTCTTTAGGTATTGCTATAACTCCTGCACGACTTGATATGCTTCATCCAAGTCCGTCAAGGGCCGAGTCATAAGCTCGCGCTGAAGATCCGCACGAAGGCCCGTCTTGAAACGCGAGAGCGTCATTAGAGGGTCTTCTTCGATATCACATCGCATCACATATTCTTCAAATTTAGTGATGTAGTCAGCGGCAGGCATTGACCCTTGGCGTAAAGATTGCCATTGGTCAAGGAGCTTCTGACGGTATGAGAGAGGAAGGTACTTCTCCTTCAACTTCTCTTTCATCTCATACCAATGTGTGATAGGGGCTCTACCAACTCTTTCTATCCTACGCTCGATGTTGATCCAAAAGAGCTTGGCTTGACCCACAAGCTTCATCTAAGCAAAACGCATTTGACGATTTTCTGACATGCCATACCACTCAAAGTAGTGGTCCATGTCAGCAATCCAATCAAGGAATGCCTTGGGGTCCAAGCGCCCATCAAAACTTGGAGCCTCGACTCTAACACTCTTCATCGCACGCTCATCTGGATCATAGCGGTCTTGATGATCATATGTGGCTCGTGCTTCTCGCACAACACCACGACCGTTACCACGATCTCCATCTTCACTACCTCCACGTATGGCAGTGCGTTCCTCTACAATTCCTCCCACTTGGGAGTGCGCATCATCCCCAACAGCGGGGTTTTCCCTTTGGGATGCCTCTAGTTGCTCGACCTTGGTCCTGGTAGTGGTGATCTGGTTCTCAAGACGGGCAAAATCATGCTTGTGACTTGCCTCTAGGGCGGTTATCTTTTGTATCAATTGAGCAAGTTGCTCAGATAACTGCTCGTTACTCATGGTAGGCTGAAGTCCGAAACCTCTACCTCTTCTTGTGGGCATACAAATAAGACTTGAACCAAAACTCTACCCAACTAGACACTAGGTGTTTTGACTCACAAGATGGATGCGATGAATGCAAAACTAGCATGAACTGACACAATTAAATTAAAACAGGAAACAACTCAAATCTGAAAATTTTCCAAATTAGGAAACTTTCTAAAATTGGAAAGTTTCTAAAATTGAAAACTTTCTAAATCTGGAACTTTCCTAAAACAAACCTAAAAATCAAAACCCTACTTTGATAATTCGATCTAGACACGAACCATGCAAGCCTATTCTCTGATACCAAATTTGATGCAGGACAGCCCTAAATATGATGCATGCTCATGATCACAATTATCCAGCGGAAGTAAAAGCAATAATAATAATGAAATCTAGCATTAATCATCATAAACTAAGAAAACCAGAAAGGAAACATGCAATGGGACGGGCCATCATCACAACCATGGAGTATGAGATTCAAATAGTGCATAGGTTGGATCCGGCGAGGGATGGGACCTCCCGATCTTGCATGGCTATACCCAATCGATCAATGTGGATCACTAGTCCGAAGAACCAGGAGGTTTCTCGGATTAGGGATTTGAGAATTTGGGGATTTAGGGTTTGGATCAATTCTCAAGGTTTAGATCGTAGGGAATAATCAAAACAGAAGCTTAGAATGATTATGACAGAAGATAAAATACCTGGAAGAAGTTGGAGGGGCTCAAGAAGAAATAAGAAGAAGAAGAAGATCAAAGAGAAGAGAAGAATCACCATGAGAGAGGGAGGAGGCAGGAGGAAGCTCAAAGAGGCTTTCATTAATCAATATCAAAGTTGATTTCGTGTTTAGGGCCTAGCCTACTTAAATAACCAAATAAAACAAGTAAAAGTACTAAACTACCCCTAAACTAAGCAAAAACGCGTAAATAAGCAAAACTGCGCAAAAGTTCGAACGCTTGGTCGGGCACCCGAAGACGTCCAAAAACGTCCAGAGAATTTCGGGCGCTCGAGAGGCCAAGTTCGGGCGCTCGATCGGGCGCCCGAAGGCAATGGTCGGGCGCCCGAAGTCTTCAGCTCTTCAGTCATTTTCTTCATTCTTCCTACACACGTGTCCTCCCTGGATGGGGTCTTCTATGTGTGTGATCACGTGTGGAGGGTCTTTAGCTCTTCAATAGTCGCCTATCCACAAGGATGGTACTTGTGAATGGCGCTTTCTTCGTTGGTACACTTGAAATGGCCTTGTGTCCTCATCACATCATCATGAAAAATCCAAATGGTTTATCAGACTCATCATGACGAAAAACCCATTCCAATGGAATTTCTGGCCTGCTGGATACCTAAGTGGGCCATAATCTTTAGTTTATTCCCAACTGTTGGTATGCTCGCGACGGGCGCTGTCATGTTCTGTCAGGAGGAAAATGTGTTAAAATGCAGTTTTAGTGGCCTCCAAACACACCCTTAGCTGATGAGCATCATATATAGCATTTATTGTGCATGTTGTGTCCTGAACCAAACTACAGGTGTGCATCTACATCCATGATACATGAAAATAATAGTATTTTAATTACGAGCAAAACACCCATTTTTTTTCCCCTTTCTTTTAGGGTGTGTTTAGAACAAGTAAGAAATTATGGAAATCACATTTTCCCTTAAGGACAATTTCTTTTTTCAGGAAATGAACAAAAATGAAAAACATGTGTGCCATTGGGTTCCGCAGTTGCATTTGTTGGAAAGGCATTTTTTCTTTCTAGTGTTCGATATGGCATTTTAGGGGGAAATGTAATGGGGCGATAGAGCAACAGTTGAAAAAGAAGTCTTCTCTTGGATATGGAGGATTTTCTGAAGTAAGTTTTTTAAGGGCTTCCACCATTTGGGGGCTATCAATTCGATAGTTTGATTGGACACTAATGAGCTCAGTTGGTTTGGATGAATTTAAGAAGAGAATAGGACAAAAGAAGAAAGGGAAATATAAAGAAAAAAATGTGAGAGCAGAAAAAAAGCTTTCGTTGTTGTTGTGTGGTAGAGAAAGAAATCCTAACACACATTTGTTTTAATATATTGCTAGGGAATCACTTAGATACTCCACAAAAGCACACAATACTATATACTACACACGTGCACACACTAAAAACGGAACATAATGAAAATACATAATACAAATACACAACTTGCATTCTTCAGACTTTATACTCCTTAAGTTGGAGCATAAATATTGATCATGTCCAACTTGCCAAAGTTACGAAGAAGAGTATAAACCCATCGACTTCTAACTATCTATTTGCCTGAACGTAAGGTAACTAACTCCTAAGTATTGTTCTTCTCTAGCACCTGCATTTCTTCCATCATACCCTTAGTCTAGTAAGGATTGCTCTAACTTCCTTCATATTACGAGGGATAACAGAGGTGAATATGGAAATTGCAAAAGACTGGAAGGAAGGTGAAAGACAGTGATAAGAGAAAATTACTAATATAATGCTTTATACACGATTGGGAAGGCTTGCACGAGGCAATATGAAGATCATCAAGAAATGAAGAGCTTATTCTTGAACCACTTACTAAAGTGGATGAGATGATGGATGGTTAATCAGTAGAGGATTTAGTCTTGATGATATACAATGATAGGCTTTGAGACAGATGCAGTAGGAGCGTCAGCAAGACAAGAGTCAAGAAGAGGTATGGAGCTAGACTGCACAGGCACCAAGGTAGGCCAAAACGGTTACGTACCGGCCGTATCAGCCGATACGTAACGGAAACGGCCGAAGCCGTTACTCGATACGGGGTCCAAAACGGGGACCCCCAAATTTTTGGCCCGTAACGGCCGTTACGGGGGGCGTAACGGCCGTTACGGCCATTACGCCCCCCATAACGGTCGGAAAACGGATTTTTTTTTTTTATTATATAAATCTGATGTTTTTTTATTTTTTCACACTTTTCTTCTCCCATTTCTTTTCTAATCTATTCTTTTGCTAAAAACCAGTGTTTGTAGATCGGCTTATTTTACTATATTGGTTAGACACACAAGAGTCCCCATTTTGTAGAAAAAAATGACTTTTTTTTTTTGATTTTCTTCTAATTTCTCCTCCCTAACCCGTATCCGTATCGGAAATGGTGGGCACCGTTACGCCCACCGATACTGCTACGGGACACCTTGACAGGCACCCCCTGACCATTAAGAGTGTCATGTAGAGATTTTCATTCATAAAAAAGTATGGAACATCTTCAAAGAAGGTCACATGGGCTGATAAATATCTCTTAAAAGTCAAAGAGTCATAACATTTATACCCCTTTTGTGATTGAGAGTACACGAAAAAGACACACTTGACAACTAGTTGACTCAACTTATCATTGCTACCATCAAGAATTTGAACAAAACATGTACATCCAAAAACCTTAAGGAGTAAGGGAAACGGTTTATCATGAGGATGCAAAATCTGATGACGCAACAGTCCAACTAACATCCTAAAACGAGAACTTAAGGTTGATGATATGGTGCACCTTAGGCTTCAACCATGCTAAGAGGCATCAGTGACATTACTTTTTTCCTTTCTGGAACTCATATTATGGTTCACTCCATGAGGTGTAGACGATTTTGGGCCAACAACTTAGAAATTGGACTTTCTTCTATGCTCCAAAATACACCCATCTTTCCATGTATTGCAATTTAAGAAGTTAGATCACTATTCTTTTATTTAGTAACATGACCAGTGTTATTAATGAGGGACCCTTCATCCCTTACCATAGACAATATGGATTATCAAATGGTGAGGCTAAATAACATGTGCAGTCACTATGGTCCGCATTCAACGGTCATGCACGCCATTGGAAAATGCAAATTGGGATGTTTGACACAATTTGCATGAGAAATTCCCTAGTCTCCAACCTTGAGGCTGAAGTTGTTAGAAAGGGGTGGCATGTTATTAATGCAAGTAGAAATTTGTATTTGCTTGAAGATTCATTCCAAAAATGAGTGTTCGTTCAACGGGAAAGATGCATGTATTAAGGAGATTGTGATGTTGAGAAAATCATTTATAGATCTCAGGGAGAGTTTCGTTATGATTTTGGATGGATATATTTAGATCTTAGGGAGATCATTAGGATTAGGATGATTTTTCATGAGAAGATTACAAATAAATGGGGTTGTATACCCCCTCTCTCTGGAGAAAATCTTCTCCCTCATCAAGAGTACCACTCTTAGTCTTCCCATCACCTATTGATTTTATCAATTTGGTAAAGAAGAAGAAGAGAAGATTTAGGGTAGTGGATCCATTAGGATTTTCATTGGGGGAAGCAGCTCTTGGAATGGAGGAATGGAGATGGTAAGGTAAGGAAAGAAGCTCTCTGTTACCCAGGAAACGCAGATTCCAGCTCCTACAAGGTGGAAAAAAGTGGGTATCTTCCATGGAAGATACTTGCAATTGGAATTAAATTTCCATGGAAAATTCAATTTCCAAACAACATAAACTCGCATTTCCATAGAAATGGCTGAGATTTCTATGTACCAAAAAACACCCTTAAGGAAGCTATCCTATATTGAAATGCCTTCGAGCTCTTGCATCTTGAAACATCTTCATCCATCCAGTTTTAGGTTTGTCAAATTCCAAAAGGTCATGGCATCATTAGGATCCCACTTTCTAGATTTTTTTTTCTTAATAGTTAGGCTGATCTGATCATCAGGTGGGCAGCTTGTGTCCATTAAATGTAGATTGTTGGTCAATTTACTCTTATCCGTCCACTTCATTTGTACATGTCCTAACCTGATAAAAAAAATAGCCTATCTTTTTATGAAAAAGAATCTAGATGGGGTGGCCAATTTGCTAATGGCTTGTACCTGGCAAAAAGGGCCCACATAAGTAGACCGATGATTTTAAGCCACAAGACTCATGTTTCAACACAGAACTATAACCTTTTCTTTTGTACATAGTGTGTTTTTACTGGATGTATGTTCGCTTGTGCAGTTTGTGAACTTCACCGAGATCATGTCTAAAGATGACAGCCCCTCTGAGAAGGAAGCTGCATTTGCTCTAGCTGCACTAATGGAGATTCCCCTTCAGTATCGAGCAACCATGGAACTTGGTATCCTTGGGTAGGGAGAATAAACTACATTTCCATGCCTTCGCAAAGTTCTCTTCTTTTAACATGTTTGAGTTCATCTCTTTTTGTATGCTTTTGTCTGCATTGGATGAAAGATGCGTGACAGGGAAAGCCAAGAAAGTTGTTCCATGCCCTCCGCCAGTTCCCTACACCCGCACACAACCACCGCGATGATAAATAAGCAACCTTCAACAATCAGCTCAACAATCATCATCAGATGACCATAGTCAAGTAAGGATGATAGGAATGTTATTTTGAGGTGGGCCATCTTTAAGAACAATGCACAAATGCTCTACATGTAGACGTTATCCACATGAACGTTCCTTAGCACCTGGCTAGTCCATTAATCAGGCGATCCACATGATAAGTGAGCTGCCGTGTTTTTAAGGATAGGACGCATACGCTGAAGGGACAATCCCATGAACGTCCAGGATTTCACATACATGGCAAGTTGGCACATGTGAGGCATTGTGCTTGGCAGTTGAAGACAGCATTTCTCAAGGCAATAGTACTCTTCTAGTTTTTCAAACCTTATTGACTATTGTCTTATGTTTCTAACTCCTTGTTTACATAGGTGTGCTCGATTTGCTAGGCACTTGAAGATGGCATTTCTCAAGGCAATAGTACTCTAGTTTTTAACATATTATTGATTATTGTGTTATGTTTCTAACTCCTTGTTTACATGGGTGTGTTCGATTTTCTTAGCAAATGCAAAAGATTTGGCCTTTGGATGTGGGCATATACTAACATATAACAACATTGATTTCTTGACTATTAACTGTTACTTTTACCCAACGCCTTTGTGAAGCATTTATGCGATTGCAGACTAGTAGAGAATGTGGGCAGGGCTTACCTCACTGTCCAATTTGCCGCACACGCATCACATCCCATCTCAGGCTTTATTCAGGGTGATGTAGCCACCCTTCCACATGTACATTTTTATGCTCACCCTTTTTTTTTTTTCCTGGTTCTTTTCTTGTAATGTCCTTCAATGGTTGTGTTAGTCGCATCTTTGTATTTTGATGTTTGTAATAAATGATTCATATTGCATACACTGAAAAAGATTTCGTTGCATAATTGATTGATCCATTGTATAAGGTGTAGTTGTGCCAGTGGCATCCAAATCAAGTGGAATACCAAAATGAGTTCAGAATATTGCTAATTGAATGTTTAATCTGATTCAAGTAGATGCGACTTGGATCCATATGTCTGAATGAAGAAGGCAAAATATAGACTGCAGTTTAAGGGTGGAAATGGGCTGGCTAGCCTACTCGACCCGCTTTGGGCCACGCTTGTATCTACTACCTTGGCCCATGGGCAGGCTTGGGCCTCTCATTTATGGCCCGATCGAATTTTAGGTCGTGCTTGGACTAAGACATTTTAGCCCAAATCCGACCAGGTCCGACCTTATATATATGTAGATGGGTTATGTGCTACAAATATGCCATTCAAATCCTTGGTTAGGCAACCGATCCATCTTGAATCCAGACCCTTGGTTTCATTAATTCCTCTAAAATGTTTGTTTCTTTGAGCATTTGTGGCCCACTTGATCAATGGATAGATTAGGAAGATCCAAGTGGGAAATACAGTTTTATTGATAGTTGTGCTAGATGGGGAGGTCGCGTTTAGGCGCAACCAATTTTTCCGTGATCTGGCTCGGGCCTCATGTGATAGGGCCATGCCGGGCTCATGCACCCCCCCCCCCCCCCCCCCCCCCCCCCCCGATTGCAGCTAGAGGACATTTAAGTGTGGGAGACTTTGAATGGTCATTTTAAATACTGTATTGGAATCAGAATCACATTTCAATACTTGCGATCACATTATTTGCTAGAATCTAAGGTATGACATTAAGAAGCAAAGATGTCGTGAATTTGTGGCATGGAGAACAAAGAGATTTTGTAGTTGATTCTCTTAGTCGTTGATAATGTAGAAGTGCAGTATTTCATGATGTTAGAACGATTCAGTGTCAACTTGCATGTTTTCTAGGACTAAATAACTGCGTCTTCGTTATCCCTATCACTTCAATTATGTAACCAACTATTTGGGTCGCATTGGAATTTAGCGTGGCAACGGTTAAGTTGCACGGTAGGGGCCTGTTTGAATCTTGGCAAAGTTGTTATGCGATTAACAATCCATGTCATGCGGTCAAGGCTACCGGGTCATACACATGTTATGACTGACTACCTTGTAGAATCAAGCAAAACACTCACAATAGCACAAACAAATCCATACAGAAAATAATCCGAATTTAGGTGGTAAACCGTTGCAGAAAAAAAAAAAAAACCATGGCACAAAATGATACTGTGCTACGAATAAACAAAGTTACCAGAGATGAAACTTACCCGGATCAAAGCCTCCAAGAAAAAACCCTAGCTTTTCTCTCTCCAAAACCCTCTCAAACCTTAATACATGTCTTAGTCTTACATTAACCCCGATTACACCCACTTATATAGTATATAACAAAAATTAGAAACAAAACAACGTATTAACGTGAAACTATGGAAACCAATAGTCGATCGGTCGGTCGGACCGTCGACATTGCCCAACCATCCCTTGGTCGCCCGACAACAGCAAGTTTGATCTCCTGGACATGCCAAAAAATGTCTAGAGAGTTTTAACATAAACACCATCGAGTTTCGATCGACCGAAACTCAGGTGTCAATCAACCGAATTCCTCAAAAAAATGTCCAGAGACCAAATTGTCTCACCTGTGTTATTTTTGATCAACCAACCAAAGCAGTCGGTCAACCGATGACCCCAAACCTTGAAGATTTAAGGCTCCTTTCAACAATCTCTACTGATTCTTCAATCTTCAATTCCATTCGTCCTTGGTATATCCTCCATCTCTACTTTATCTCCATGATAATTTTACCATCGCTTCTCGTGCACACTCTATCTTCACTCCATCTTTGCCAGATCCAGATAAGTTGCACAAAACTTGAATTTTCTACATGGATCATATTTGTAAGCATGATTGCTATATTCATGCTCGTATGGATCTTTTCCAGAGTCACACCACCTTCCTCAAGCACATGTCAGATAGAATGGTGACCAACATTAATATGTTAGTTCTAGAATGGTAAACTGTGCTCTTCGCTAAATTAATAGTGTTTGTGTTGTCACAATTAACTAGAACAGCCTCCTGCTGAGGCCCCAACTGATTTATCATTCTCCTCAACCAAATTGCTTCCTTAAATGCTTCCGTCACTGCCATATACTCAGCTTCGGTTGTTGAAAGAGCTACAATAGACTGAAGCTTAGACATCCAACTGATTTCTCCACCCGCTAACACAAACGAGTAATTGGAACATCGATTCTCCTGTGTCCACACTGCTCCCGTAATTAGAATCCACATATCCTATTAACTTGTCCTCTGCTTTCTCAAATGTCAAGTTGTAGTCCTACGTATCTTGAATATATTGAAGTCGTCATTTCATAACTTCCCAATGTTGCTTGCCAGGGTTAGACATGAATCTTCCAACAACACCCACCACATGTGAAAGATCTGGTGTCGTATATACCATGGCATATATCAAGTTGCCAACTGCGCTCGAATAAGAAATATGAGACATAACCTGCTTTTCTTCTTTTGTTTTAGGACACTGCTCCGAAGAAAGCTTAAAATGAGCTGCATGGGGAATGTCAATCGGCTTTGCTTTATCTATCCCAAACTTCACTAAACACCTTCTCAAGGTATTCAGCATGAGATAACCAAAGTCCGTTCCTTTTCCTGTCTCTATGTATATCAATGTCGAGAACCTTCTTCGCAACTCACAGAACTTTCATCTCAAATGTCCTTGATAGTTAAGTTTTTAATATGTCGATCTCAGACATATTATGATTGTCAATAAGCATGTCATCAACATATAATACAAGTATAATGAACTTCCCATTACTCAGTATCTTGAAGTAGACACAATGATCATACTCACTCCTGGTAAACCGCTGACTTATCATGAAAAAAGTAAACTTCTTGTACCACACTGCCTAAGCGACTGTTTCAAATCGTATAATGACCTCCTCAACCTATAAACCTTGTTCTCTAGCCCTTGTATTTTAAAACCTTCTGGTTGCTTTATGTAAATATGCTATTCCAATTCCCTATACATGAAAGCAGTCTTCACATCCATTTGTCGCAGCTTGAGTTGTATTGGGCAACCAATGACAACATGAACCTGATAGATGCTTGCTTCACCACAGGAATGTAGATCTCATTGAAGTCGACATCTTCTCTTTGAGCATACCTATCATGTTTCTTCCTGAAGATATATTCCACCCATCTCTTTACGGCTGACAGGAAGCTCCACCAGCTCCCACGTCTCATTCTTATTTAAGGAGTCAATGTCGTCATCTATCGTTGCCTTCCACTTTTTGGTATATATATCATCAAGAGCCTCTTGAAAAGTAGACGGATCTCTCTCATTCATAATGATAGCGAATGAAACATTCGAGTCATCCCTGTACATAGCCGGTAACCCACGATCCCTTTGTGAATTCTTTCTCACAGGTGGTTGCTCCACCTGATCATGCACCTTTGTCTATGTCTTAGTCTTGGCCCATGTCTCATATTTGTCTATAAGAATGTCAATCACCTCTGATTTTTTGGTTCCTTGGGTGCATCCTTACGGAATAAGGACCCTTCATCAAAGCTGACATTACGGCTCATCCCGGCTCATAACAATCTTCCGTGTGATAAAGTCTACAACTTGTATACCTTCACATCATCACCATAGCCATAAAAATATACTTTCTTACCTTTTGGTCTACCTTATCTCTCTCAACTGATGGTACATAAGATTAAGCCTCATAACTAAATACTCACAGCCCCGATTAGTTTACTTGCTGACCACTCCATACTTCCTCTAAAATCTTACAATCAATAGCTGCAGAAGATTACTGATCTACTAAGTAATAAATCATACTAACGGCCTCAATCCACATTTCCTTGCCCAACCTAAACATTACTTATCATGTATCGAGCTCTTATTGAGCCATGAATTGTGCATATCTGAACCCTAATTTATAACACAATTGCATAGTTTAAGTTGTTAAAGATAAGGACTTATGCTTGTTTTTGTGTTTGTAGGTAAAAGAGAGATATAACATGGATTTAATGTTAATTTGAAGAATTTGGAGTAATTAGAAGACCAAGCTTTGATAAGCCAAAGAAATGGAGAAAAAGCCTTGAAGGAATCAAGTCGAAGACCTGGAATGGCCAGAAAAATCAAATTGCAAAGCTGCAGGGCTAGAAAAGTAAACTACAGAAAGTTCGACAGATGACCCTGCAGAGCAGAAAAATTATACTTTTGGCCTTCAGGCGCCCAACCACCACTTTACCAGCCACTCGAAATTGACAGAAATTTTAGTTTCTTATTGGAACATTTCTAGACAAGACCGGGCGCCCGACCACAACTGGTTGGGCGCCTGATGACCCATCAGGCGCCCGATAAAGAGGTTTCGGGTGCTCGAAATTCAAAGAAAAGTTACCAAACTCATTGGATTGTTTTGTGGTATAGTTGGGCGCCCAACTAACACTCGCCGGGTGCCCAATAACCGACGTAAGTGCGTGAATTCTTACGCAATTTGAGGCGGTGAGTATTTTTTCTATAAAAGGACACCTCTACACTCTTCCTAAGGCATTATAGAAGGACATTGAAGTCATGGGAGGTGAAGTGGATTGTCATGGAGCGTTCGCAACTCCTCTAACTAAGGTTTTATAATTTTTCTATGCTTTTAGTAGTTTTTCTTTTGAGTTTTAGTTTAATCTATCAATGATTGGCTAAACCTCTTAGCTAGGGCTAAGAGGTGAAGCTTATAATTGTTTGCAATGTTTAATTCGAGTTAGTTCAAGTACTTTTTGGTTTATGAAGAACACTTCTAGTTATAGTTTGAAATAAACTTAGTATTTTTAGTTTAATCTTCTATCTCTTGTGATTTTGCTTACATAGGATGTTTTGATTCACTGAGATTGCTTAATGGGGTGTTGTTGATAGGATTTTGGGTTATAGAGATCTTAGATCCATCATGATATGTTAGATGCTAGGAGATCTTACAAACAAAGTTTCCTAAGTGCTTTATCTAGAACTAAAGTAGAAGTTTTTATATTTGGGATTGATCTGATATAGATGTTTATGTATTGATATTGGTTTAATAGAAGCTCAATTCATGCTTCTAAATCAAATCTAGTGACAAGACTTGAGGAATAATCATGAATGTGATTTCAATTGTTTTGTGAAGGATTGGGCTATGTGATTGGATATGCCCAATGCCTTAGTTGTTATGAGAAAACCATATTAGTGGATAATCCATCTATGTTAGATATGTTATGATGATTTGATTGCTCCATATTCCGATTGGATAGAAATAGAACTCCCATTTCAATTGAGTTATTGGCTTGAATGGTTTGAATTCGCATTGTGAATGATTATAATTTGATCCTTGGCGCTCCAGTGCTTAGTTTCCTAAGTTCAAAAGTAAATAGTTTTATGTTCTTAAAATCCATCCTTTAATATAATTTTGAATTTAGTTCATCCTAGTTATATAGTTTAGAATTGTTACGACAATCCCTGAGGATCGACCTCGGTGTTACTGAGAATTATTACTACATTGCAGCCTTGCACTTAAGGCGAGTGAATAAGTTTTGGCGCCGTTGCTAAGGATTAAGTTAACTGTTTGAATTTTATAATTAGGGTATAGTTAGGTTAGGATTTATTATTTTAGTAGGTTTTTTCTCAGAATTTTTCTACTAATAGATTTTGTTTGTCTTGTATGATTTTTCTTCACTTACCTAGTTCTTCAATCCGATAACACCGTTCTAACTTAGATTCTTTTATTTTTTAGATTTTATTTTTATTTTCAGATTTTTAGATTTTGGTTAAGTTTTATGTGGTTAATGCCCCATTAGGAGTGTGATCATACATCACGACTTCTAAGTGAGGAAGGTTTAGTTGAACGTTTAACTAATCACAAACGAGTTGGAAAACGTCTAGGAAATTCTGAATCATCTAAAATCATGGCTGAGAATGTACTACACAATATTGAGAATATTGAGCATGATGCACCACCAAATAGGACGAAACGTAATGAGAATGAAAAATGTTATGTTCCTCTGGTTAAAACATTGAGAGATTATTTACAACCGGAGAGAACAACAACATCTTCCTCCATTGTTTTTCCACTTAATGCAGGAAATGTGGACCTTAAATTAAGAATTATTAAGTTACTTCAAAAATTTCATGGACTTGATTATGAAAGTCTATATGCACACCTGAGTGAATTTGAGGAGATTGTCAACACCTTTCAATTTAATAATGTCTCCCAAGATATAATCAAACTAAAATTGTTCCCCTTTCTCTCTAAAGGACAAAGTCAAATCATGGCTTCAATCACTTAAACCTAGAAGCATCAGGACATGGGCTAAAATGACCCGTGAGTTCTTTAAAAAGTACTTCCCGATTCATAAAATCAATGCACTAAGGCGGACCATCATGAACATCTCCCAAAAAAGAGATGAAATATTTTTTCAATGTTGGGAGATATTCAAAAATCTTTTATTAGAGTGCCCACATCATGGTTATGAAAAGTGGTGCTTGATTGACTTCTTCCATGACGGATTGAGTTCAAACATGCGCCAATTTGTCCAAATGATGTGTAATGGTGAATTTTTTTAACAAAGCGCCCGATGATGCTTGTGATTACTTTGATATGCTCGCCGAGAATGCCCAATCTTGGGACATCTCCACTCCGACTAGTAATCCCAGGTCAGCCCCAAGAGAGAAAGGAGTACATGTATTAAATGGGGAAGATGATTTAAATACAAAGGTGGTGGGTCTCACAAAGAAGGTTGAGGCCATAGAATTGAGCAGTGTTAACATGATAACCACCAGTGAGGCCATTGAGAGTGTATGTGATATTTGTGAGAGTGATGTTCACTTAACAAAGGATTGTCCAACAACCACTGCATTTCAAGATATCTTGCAAACTCAATCGAATGCCACAAATGCTTACCAACGCCCCTTTAGTGCACTAAATTCTAACTTGCAAATCCTGATTGGCAGTGTCAATCGAATCTTAATGAGAGAAATGGAACTATGGTAAATACAAACAATGCTTCCCAAGGGCCTCCTCAAAAGAGCACTCTTAAGGATACATTGAACACATTCATGATTGGACAAACTCAGATAAATCAGTCCAACATGCAGTCCATGAATGAACTTAAAATCTCAGTTGAAAGAATTGAGACACACCTAAGAGTTAGGGAGTAAGGGACTTCTTTGACCCAACCTCATCCTAACTCCAATGAATAACTTGAATCAAATACCAATTCTTTAACCCATCCTCATGTGGAACATGTTCAAGCCATCATCATTCTTAGAAGTAGTACAACGATTGAAAAATCTGAACTGGTGAAGGCCGCAAAGCCTAATGATCCAGTTGATTCTAAGAGTGATGGTGAATTGAGCAATGCTTTACAAGATAAAGAGCCGGAGTGTGTGTATAAACCTATGGCCCCACTCCCCCAACGTCTTGTCTCAACCAAAAGGCCAAGTGAAAATCAGGACATCCTAGAAGTATTCCAACAAGTTAAAAATCAACATTCCCTTGTTGGATGCAATTAAGCAAATTCCTTTATACGTCAAATTTCTAAACGACATATGTGCAGTAAAGCATAAGCAAAACGTACACAAGAGGGCATTTTTTACGGAGCAAGTGAGTGCTATCATACAACAGAACACTCCACTAAAATTCAAAGATCCCAAAAGCCCTACAATCTTTTGCATGATAGGTAACTTCCGGATCAATAGAGCACTTCTCGATCCAGGGGCTAGTGTTAACTTGATTCCCTACTCGGTATATGAGCAACTTGGACTTGGTGAATTAAAACCCACCAAGATAATTTTACAACTTGCGGATTGCTCCGTTAGAATACCGATAGGAGTAATTGAGGACATGTTGTCCAAATCGATAAGTTCTACTACCCGGTAGACTTTATCATTTTAGATACACAAGCGGTTACAAATGCATGCACTCAAGTTCCTGTCATTCTAGGCCGACTATTCCTAGCAATCGCCAATGCCATAATCAATTGTAGGAATGGAGTCATGAGAATATCCTTTGGAAATATGACAATGAAGTTAAATGTATTTAATTTGCATAAACAACAAAAGGATGAGGATGAAGATGAGATCTACATGATTAACTTCATAGATACAATTGTGGATGATGATGACCACACTCAACTAAATTTTTCAAAACCTTGGAAGTTTGCTTGACTCATTCCAAGGAAGAAATAAATTTAGATATTGATGAGGCATCAAAAGAACCAAAATCTGAAAATTTGATTAACAAGACACCAATCACTGATTTGAACAATCTTGTTGTGCAAGAAATTGATGAATTGGTGCTTGCTTTGCCTAAGGAGAGGCCAATTTCTGAAAGTATAGTGGTTGAGGACGTATTCTAACCTACATAAGTGACCGAGAAGGTTGAAGTTTCCTACACTCTGGAAAAGTGTTTGGCATATTTTAAGGATTGGGATGATCCTATGATCCGTGACATTGTTAATGCCTTAAGGGAAACTTCACCGGTGCCCAAAAAGACTCCTTCCATGGAGTGTAACACCGAAGTATCGATCGTGGAAGCACCGGTAGATTCTGATTATGTGGAGACCATACCGACTTGCGAGGAAGAAATTCATATAAGACTTAAAAGTATAATGTGAACTAGACTTAAAAGTGTTCAAAATTTTCTAGTGATCATATAAATAGGGGAATTCATATAGAAAACTACTATGTTGTAAGATTTTTAAGAATTTCAGAATCACATCACTCCATCTCTCTTCCTCTCATAATCATATCATCTCAAGTGTATAGAAACAAAGTTTTCTAAAAGAGTTTTGAAATCAGAAAAATTAAAAATTTTCCTACAAAAGTATGCTCGAAATGTCACAAAACACCAGATTCATCTAGGAATCTCACCCCCAACCAAAACTTTACATTGTCGTTAATGTAAAAAGATATGCAATAAGTAATGACATGAGATCAATGATAAAAATAATGGAGATTGAGAACGAGAGTACATGAGAGAGTCAAAAGTGAAAATACACCTCTGACAACTAAACCTAAAAAAGCAATAAAGCTAAAATAGAAAACAAACTAATCCTAATCTACTCAAAGAAATAAAAGAAACCTAATATTAATTTTAGAAAGAGAATCTCCATCAAACTAGGAGATCAATCATCCTGATAGATAGGATCATTCAGAGTGATGGACATGTACCCTCCGAATCAAATTTCTCAACAAATGGTTTTAAGCATTGTCCATTCACTTTAAAACAATTATCATTCATATATTCTCTATCTCAATGACCCCATGAGAAAAAACTTCTTTGATGATATATGGGCTGGTCCATCGAGATCTCAATTTTTTTCGAAAAAAGATGAAGTCGTAAGTTATATAAAAGTACTTTTTGGCCTTGATGGAAAGATTTTCGAAGTATGTATTTCTCGTGAAAGGCCTTCATCCTACTCTTGTAAATCTGTGAATTCTCATAAGAATCATTCCATATTTCCTTAAACTTGTTTAATTGGAGTTTGCGAAGTGAACTAGCCTTGTCAATGTTGAAATTCAATGCCCGAATTGCCCAATATGCTTTATGTTCAAGCTCCACAGGCAAGTGGCAAGCTTTTCTACAGATAAGTCTATAAGGAGACATTCCAATCGGTGTCTTGTAAGCCGTACGGTAAGCCCAAAGTGCATCAACTAAGCTCAGCGACCAATCTTTACGATTTGGATTTATTATCTTCTCTAAAATGTGCTTGATTTCCCGATTGAAAATTTCAGCTTGCCCACTTATCTGTGGGTGGTATGGGGTACTTACTTTATGTGATATGCCATATTTCTTCATTAAGGATTCAAAAGGCCTATTGCAAAAGTGAGAGCCACCATCACTTATGATGGCTCTAGGCGTTCTGAATCTAAATAATATATTTTTCTTTAAAAATCATAAAATCGTACGATGATCATTGGTTCTACATGGAATCGCCTCTACCCACTTGGACACATAGTTTACGGCAAGCAATGTAAAGACATATCTAAAAGATGAGGGGAATGGTCCCATGAAATCGATGCCCCAGCAGTCAAATACTTTGATATGTTGAATTAGGTTGAGATGATTTATAATCTTATGGAATAATCCTCCTACCTTTTGATAACGCTTGCTGTTCGCTCACCTCAAGTGCAAGGCTGCGATGTAGTAATAATCTCAGTAAGACCGAGGTCGATCCACAGGGAAGGAGGTGAATTATCCTAATAATTAGAATCTTAAGAGGGGTTTGTGAAATCAGTTTTAAACATGAAACAGAAAAATCTAATAATAAGGGATGACTAGAGCATCAAGGATCCACTCATAACTCCCTTTGATTTATAGTTTGTATAGGTTTCTCAATTACTCTCAACTAGAATCGAAATCAAATCCTATCTAGCTGGATTATAGAGCGGTTATATTATTAAAACAATCTATTACATGTGTTGTTCATCGACATGACTCCCTCAATTCAAGTTAGGACTTGAGCACACTCAATTGCATAGGTCAAGCCTAGTTCTAGTAGATTAAGATCACAACTATGATAAACATCAAACCTTGTCACTAGGCTTAACTAATATTATGGTTTGAACTTGATTCAAATCACATAAATAACCAACACATACTTCAGAACTTTTGGAAAATATAGAACTTTGGTTTGAAGTTCCCACATGAAGATGCAAGTTCTAAAGTGTCTTGAATCCGATTACAGGTCTAGATCTTTATAAAACAATTAAGAAACTAATGTAATTCTTCCAAACATCCATGAGTCATCATAAGATTAGGAAAAACTACTTAGAATTTCATTCAAATTTAAGGAAACCATTGTTTAACATTAAATTTAAAATTGAAACCTTAAAAATGAATTAAACCATCTAAGAAAACTACAAGCTTCACCTCTTAACTCTAGTGTTAAAACTAGAAAAATCGTGCTCGTTAACAGTTTTTTCCTGTGTTTCATTATTCTAGGGGAATTCTAAGTATAGAGATATTCATAGACAATCATAAGCAATCACAAAGTGTACGCAAGAGACATATTGCAAGGCGAATTTTATTCAAGAGATTCTGAGAACTTTTACATTTCGGGCTGTGATACTGGTCACGAGCCTTTAATTACATCAATGGATGATCACCCTTGATTAAAAGGCAAAAGTAAATAAATGCATGCGTCATAGATAAGTTAAATAAAGCATTAAGAGAGCATGAATGTAAATGAAATAAATCACAAACAACACAAAGATTTTTACGTGGAAACCCTTGTGGGAGAAAAACCACTGCACAAAGCGACAAGATTCCACTATGAATGTAGTTATATAATAGATGGAATGTTAGAAAGAAAGCCCAGATAGATCAAGCAAGTAATTTAAATCGTCAGAGATTATGGTCTTGAGTTCATGGTTGTATAGACCTATTTATTTCCTTGTTATGGATTGAGCTACATTTCTTAGACAAGTTAGATGTCTATGTCCCATTTTCTTTCGGATTGTTCGGGTTGAGGGATTGTCAGGATTCGAGTGGTGCAACTCTGGGCCCGCGCCTGTTACTGTGAACAGGTGACTGTTGGAATACATGAACATCAAACGTTGGTCGGCATAACCAAGGCCCGCGTCCGTATTTTTATGATGGGTGACCTTAGGAACGCACTCCGCAACTTTTCTGAGCGAGGTTTTTAATCAAGTGGTGCAACTTTGGGCTTACGCCTGTTACTGTGACTAGGTGACTGCTGGAATACATGAAATTTAAATGTTGGTCGGCATAACCCAAGGCCCGGGCCCATATTTTTATGATGGGTGACCTTAGGAACGCACTCCGCAACTGCCTCATCATCTCAACTGATGGACCCGTTGTCGATGGGTAGGGCATCGACTGTCTTTTTCATAATGACAATCCATAGCAGGATGTTTCAAGCTTAGTTAGAACTCTTTTGTTATGATTTCTCATGGTGACCATAATCCCTTAGGTTTAGCTTCGGGCCTTTATCCGAGATGGATGGAGCTTTGTATAGTAAAGTAAATGTGTTTCTTTTTTAGTCGGGCTACTTGCCTTCGAGAACATTCCCTCTTCTGAGTGTTTTCCAATGATCTATTTAAGATCGAATAGGCTACATCGAGCCAAGATCCTTTGAGGATCAAAATCCAATGGGCTGGATTGGCTGTTTTCGATGCCTGCAAATGGCCATGTATCGAGTCCGATGGGTGCCCGTTCATGCCAATTTCTGATGAATGATGGGGATCGGTGCCTCATAAATGTTTAACTCAATTGTTTGATAGCCTAAGCGCTTTAGATTTGCCTCAGCGTGTTTGAGATCATGGTTGATTTCATTTGACATCAGTCGATTTTCGGGCCAACAGGGCACTTCCAGGGCTGAAAATGACTGACTAGTGGACTGTTTACGGTCTAATAAGGGCATTCGGTGAATATTATCGATAACCATCTTTGAACAGGGGTGGATTATGTCTACGAGGATCGCGGTGTGATCGCATTTCGATTCGCTTAGCATAGGTCGATTTTCGAGCCGATAGGGCACTCCCAGGGCTGAAAATGACTAAAGTACTGGGCCTGCCGACCGTTTAATTAGGGTATTCAGGGTTTCTGAGCTTAGATAACCTCGTCATGGTGCATGATTATGATGTATCATGTCATAAAGAAGAAAAGTTTCCCTCTTAGGCTCGGTCTAATTCCGCCCGATTCTTCTCCATTTCAGTTCGGACGTTTTCAGCTCTTTCGGAAGGATTTTCGGAGTTGCTAAATTGGCTAAGTGTTGGTCATTTTTTTATCAAAACACTGATTTGGGAAATTTATCATCAACCGTTGGAGAATCTAATTCGGGGGATGGATAGATCTTATCGACATGCATCTGGGAGAAGTAGTTTGGTCGGAAACCAATATCGATCGAAGGCGGGCCGCACGATGGAAGGTCCACCCCTCCAACAAGCGTCCAGGTGCATGGAGGAGGGTGTGTGGGCTCATGTGGCTTTTTGCAATAGTTGATGGGCGCATGTGGTTGGGGGTTGGGCGCATGTGCCCATCTCTCGGGCGCATATGCCCTATGCCTTATGAAAATTGAGGGGAAACAAAGTCCCGGGCGCATGTCTCACTGTACATGTGCCCAGCCCCAAATAGTGGGCACATGTGGTCTCCGAAGTTGGTGAATTTTCATGTTTTCCGGCCCCGAAAAGAGTGGGCGCATGTGGTCCAGCACTTAGTGCATTTCTGCATTTCCCGACAAGAGAAAGCTGGCGCATGTGGTCCAGCACTTAGAGAATTTCAAGATTTTTCTCTGCACTTGTCTCCGTCGGAGGATATCCCTTTCCGGTGAGGGATTCCGGCGAGAGAACTATCCGACGGTAATGCATTTTTGGGATTCCAGCGGGGAAATCCCTTTCCGACGAGGGATTCCGGCGAGGGAATCCATTCTGACCAAGGCATCCGGCGAGGGATTTCAGAGCGAGCACATGTACCGCTTGCACAGCTCTGAGGTAAGAAGAAGGTGATCTCATCCTAATGTCATCAGGTGGCCCTGCTATTTATAGTAGTGCAATCGGGTTTGGGTTTGACCCAGCGGGTATTTTCCACTGCATGTGTTTTTGGAGCATTCCCCGACGCATGTGCTGGGTGGAAGTGGTGAGTGCAAGGGTCTGGGCACATGTCATTTCAGGCCAAGCACATGTGTTTTTCAGGCTGGGCACATGTCTTTTCTGGCGGATTTTCTGGGTGATTTCCGGGAAAGTGTTTGGATCGATTTCTTTCGATCATATCTTGCAGGCGCATGTAGTGGAAGGCCGAGCGCATGTCCCTCTTGTGAATTTTAGCACTTCTCATTACTTAGCCAAATTTCAAGTTTTTGAACTTTTGTGAGAGAGAGAATTCTAAACTTAGAATATTTCAGGATTTTAGGCTTCGACGGGAGACTTCCAAAGGACAACTACCTTTTCTGGGGATGCGCTCACTATCACCAAGCCACTTCTAGGCTGGGATGGATCTCCTGAATGAATGGTATAGGGTGTCGAGTCCAAGTGTTGTAAATTTTGGTACTTCCTTCCTAATTTGGAGCCTTCGGGTCAGCTCGGCATATAGGAACGTTATTTTGGGGAGCGCGCACATGGAAACACACACCGCACGGACTTTAAACTTGTGATTTAAGGGTTTTGGGGCACTCCGGATCATTTGGCGGTGGTGTGAATGTCCAGATCCTCTCCAAAATGGTAGCTGTAGGCTTATAGACCTTTTTTTCCTCAGCTCCGAGTAGGGATGAAATGCATTTTGAGGTGCGCAGGTAAAGATACACACCGCACGACTTTAAAACTTACAGGTTAAGTGTTTTAGGACATCCTAGACCATTTGGAGGTGACTCGTACGTTCGGTTCTGCTCTGAAATGCTGTTTACTAATTTCGTTCGTTACCGAGTGGTTAGGGTTGCACTGGCATTTTTTAGGTTTTTTCGATCTTGAAATTGATTCAAATCGTTGTCGATGGACCGCGAGATGTTTTTTTACAATGGGTACGAATTTGAGCCCCAACAAGTGCCACCCGGTGTGTGCGCTGGATGCTTACGTTATGCCAGTGCAGTGCACCTGTCCTTCAAGCTCAAGTATAAATAGTTGACTCACTGAGTCATTCCAACATTTTTTTGAGTCAGAAAATTTGATTTCTCTGAGGTGAGAGAGTCGATCCTTAGGGTATGGGCGCACGTGGTCCCCTTGTGGGCACATGTGGCCTGCCATTCACCTTTTTTCGACGAAGGAATTCCCTCCAGGCGCATGTCAAACGCTATACATGAGTGGGTGCATGTCCTAGGTGCATGCTACTTTGGGCATGCGCCCAGGACTTGATTTTGTACATAATTTTGGAGATGGGCGCATGTGAGGCCACATGCACCTGGAGCCTTGCAATCTGAATTGTTCTTTTCCTTTCTCTGAGCCGGGCGCATGTGAGATTGCACATGCGCCTGGAACATTATGTGATGAACTTACAATTATGAAATTTGTGGATTGGGCGCATGTGAGGGGCCACATGCGCTTGGGGCTCCACCTTGGGAGCATGCGAGCCCAACACTTAGCCAAATTCTCAATATTTTGGCCCGAAAATTGCCTATCTGGCTCAATTCTCAGTCAAATTCGATGCCGTTTGAGACCAGATTGCTCAAAATTCAAGCACGATGGGAACTTAGTGCCTTGGGCCTATAGTAGGCTGCCTGCTTTGGCCTGTTACAGCTTGCAATTGTTTATTTTAGGCAGGTTCAGGGTATACCTGCCAGACTACGCTCAAGTGCTTCGAATGTACGCAAGATTGCTGTGTGTGAACAATTGTGTATATCCGATGTTGGGATTGTTTCTTGTCTTTGCCCAACGCTTATGATATGTGTGTGCTTATTTGTCGTATGCGTGCTTGAATCTTGTTACTCTCATATTTTTTTGTGGATCGTAATTTTTTTGTGTGTGCAATCCATGATTGGATTATGTGATTTTTTTTATGATGTGTACCTTATTGTGTTGCTTTGTTGCATGTAATGTAGCTTTCTCCTGATGTTTCCTTGTTTGCGTGCAGCAGCAAATCATGGCAGAGATGACAAGATCTTCTGGTGATGTTTCTGGGTTACAAGTCTCTATCCCTCATCTTCGCAACGCGGGAAGAAGAGGACGACTGAAGATACTGTCGATCCATCTATAGGAAAGTGTTGTTCGCGCTTCCCCACGACAACCTATCCTGAAGTGAAGGATTTCTCTGGTCGTATTAAGCAGCTTCCCCATGAGGTGTTACTGCGTATTTATGTGGATAAAACTGCCTCCGAGCTTCCGACGCAAGGGACTGAGGAAGAATGATCCTCTTAGTATTGTCAACTTACTGGTGCTCCGAGTATCGTCGAGGCAGGTCCTTCTAGTTTGCTTGCCCAACATCCCGAGGATAATCAAGAAGTTCGGAAGAAGAAGAAGAGACGGAATCGAGGTAAGAAATCGGCTGAGGTAGTCGGTTAGGAGGAGCAATCGACATAGCTCGTTGATCTGAAGAATGACCGGATGAAGATTGGCTGGGATAGAAACCAAATCGTCACGACGTGCAGTTTTTTCATCTTGAACCCCTACAACGACTGAGTCATTACACATGAGAAATCTCTTATGAGGCACCGACCTCTTCCGAGCATCGAGCCATCCCACAATTAAGGCCCTTTTCAGTTCTACGGGGTTGGAAGGTGGACATCTGTTCCCGAGCAGTTGTTGACTACTTTATTGTTAACGTTGGGAGAGAACAACGGGTAGGTCTCCCAAGAGAAATGGTCTTCCTTGGTCAGACTTGTGATCTTCATGCTCGTTATCTAACCCATTATTTTGAGACAGTTCAGCAAAGGTTTTGGTATATGGATAAGACGATGATGTGGGCCACGAGTAGTTTCCATATGCGAGGTCATCTGAACGAGCGAGTTGGTTATGAGCCGTGGGCAAAAGAGATTTTGGTCCGTCATGAGAAGATTCTGAAGCAAGTCGGTCTATATCAGGCTATCAATGCAACTTCTGGGCATTTCTTCCGTGATCCAACAATCATTCGGAGCTTCTTAAATTATTGGTCTTCTATTACCAATTCATTCCACTTTCCATATGGGGAGATAAGTATAATTTTATGGGATCTCCGGATGATGGATGGCTTGCCTGTACTAGGACGCTATTACCAGGAATACATCCCAACTGATGAAGAGTTGTCTTCGTCTCGACTTAAAAGTCCTTGAGATGCTTACCATTCAGAGGCTTGTATGGAGTTATTCACTGAGTTGTCATAGTTCGGCAATATTACCAAGATCCATTACGATGACTGGTTAATCTACTTTAGCCAGAGGATGAAGTAATACGAACTAGCGGGCTTCTTAACATACTGACTGTCGACAGTTGTGCTGCCTAGCTCCAAGGGTGCTGATGGGCTCAGGGTTTCTTGCTTCGTTGTGGCAGGAGCTCTTGCAAATGACCATCGATATTCTTTAGCACCGTCGGTGTTGTGCAGTCTATATACGGCTTTCGGCAATATTGCCAGTAACAAAGATCAACCCGAGCGAGGGATGAACGCGGCTTATTGCCTGTGGCATTTCTTCTACGGGTGGCTGAGCATATATTTCCCGTGGACATATGGAATGGATCTCTTTCAATATCTCCACACCGATCATGCACCTCTTTATTGCTACGGAAAGCTTGAGATGATAGCGCAGTCATCTGATTGGATAGCTTCGAAAATCAGTAGCTGGGTGGATATTTGCTTCTACTACTTTCTTGTTTCTAACGTCGAAGAGGATCAAGAAGTCGTTAATGACGAATGTTCTGTGAATACTCTTGATAGGGAATTTTTGGTGTTTATTCATACTGCTTCACTTCCATTGCGTGAAGGAATAGAGTTCTGGTGGGAGCCTTATTACCCCAGCCAGTTTGCTAGGCAATTCGGATATGATCAAGGTGTTCCGATAACGTTACCAGATGTAACCAAAGTAGAGCGGGCGTATGGCATAGGTCCTGTTCATTGGGAGTGGATATGGCATCAACTTCTAATGACGCGAATGGGCGTGAGGTTCATGCTTCCCGGCCTCTATCGGAAGACCGGCGGTCCTTATGGCTGGCTGAGATGGTGGGTCCATCAGTACGCTCTAATTCGGAACAATATCTCTGTTGATGATCCAATCTACATTCCTCCTCCAAAGCTGACAGAGGTCCTTGCTAATGGATTGGGCTATTATAAAGAATAGGCCGAAGCGTATTTGTCGTCAAGTATTAGGCATAAGACTTCTCTAAGTATGTCAATTGACCATCGTAAGGAGGATACGGTATTAGATGGCTGGCATACCTTCGGAGTATCTTTGGTGAAATGGTCACAGGAATCTGGATTCACACGTCTTCTAGTGATTAAAGGTGATAAGGATGATAATCAATTAATTAGTGAAGAGGACCCGACGACGACTGAGCCGGTGAATGAAATATCAAATCATGTTGGTGTGAGAGAGCGGGTCGGGTAGATTGGAAAACATAATTTGCAAGGGACCACTATGTCAGTGAATGACACCACCGTGTTCGTGACCTCTGGTGTATCTAATGTTAAGGGTATGGCGGAGGTGCCAACATCGACTGAGGTAATTAATGCTAATAGTAACACTATTGAATCTTCGGTCATGACTTCGGAGCTACCGACTGAGATCACTGAGTTATTCGTTGACACGACGGCACACGTTGCGGATCCCTTAGAATCTGTTGCTGGCTCACCTCTGGCCACTCGTAGCGCTCTTTCATAACTTCTTGATATATTCTTCTTTCTGTGTTTATCATTTTATTATGCTTACCACGTTTCTTTGCCACAGTTATTGTTGATTCTGGTGTTGTTGTTCATGGAGTGTCCGATGTTCCTTGTTTCGATCATTTGAACTGTTTCAGGCGGAGCATATTGAGGAGTTTGTTATCGAGTATCTCAAAAATGCTAGATGATCCACATGAATGGCATATGTTGGGTGCTGGAATGAAAGTGTTGGAGGCTTGCGTTGGAGTAACAGGACCTAATGCACTCATGATTGTCGATTATATTTCTTTGTTTAAAAGCTCCGTCACGAGGGTAGTGGCTGCTGAACGCACCGAGCCAGACCCTGTTATTGAAGGGAAATGAAAGATCGTGGATTCTCTGGGACCTGTAGTAGAGCATCATATGCGGTCAACGATGGATGCATGAGCATCTTCTCAAAGAAATAAGACACAACATAAGGGGTGTTTGGATCGTCTAGCCGAAATTGATGTCGAGATTAAGTACTTGCAGGCGGAGAAAATAGCTGTGGGCTTCAAAGCTGCTCGCCTTAAGTCAGTAGTTGCTTAGGATCAAATAATTGTCGTAAGGCTTGAAAGTGAGAGCGAAGCGATGCGCAAGCAACTAGAAGATTTGACCACTGAGCTCTAGAATGTTCCCGATCCTGCATTGATATTATCCGAGGCGAAGTCGGCGATGGAAGCTGCTAAGGTGGCTGCGATTAGGTTGATATCAGGATGTCTAGAGAAGCTGTGATCTTTACTTCTGATATTCTTCTTGCTAATTTTTATATATAGAAATGATCACGGGGCTTCATCTTGACTAGATTTCACAATCGTTGTAATCGATATAAGGGATCCTTACCTTTTGACCATTCATGTATGTGGTGTTGAAAGATGTTAACCATACTTTTGTTAATGAAACGACAATGGCAATTACCTTTCTATTGTGTGATATTGTGCAATGGGTGTTAGAATGCTTTGCAACATAACTTAATAGCAATCATACCTATAATGAATGGTGATATTAGATATTTGTGATAATTAATATAGAATGAAATGAAGAAAGTAATACTTCCCTTTGTTGTCGATCACGGGATGCTTTGGGTTTCCAGATCTGAGGTATGCTCGCGTCGTAAGCGGATATTTTCTGGCCTGCCCCCAGTCATTTCTTCCTGCAAACTTGAGTTTCTCATCATAAATTGGGGCTTACCCCCAGTTGTCTTCTTCTATAAGCTTGGGTTTCTAATCATATATATTGGGGCTTGCCCCAAGTCGTTTTCTTTTATAAGCCTGAGTTTCTCATCATATATTGGGGCTCGCCCCCAGTTGTCTTCTTCTATAAGCCTGAGTTTCTCATCATATATTGGGGCATGCCCCCAGTGTATTTAGCTCTTCGTTTTGCACTATTGTCTCCTTCTGATAAAAGATGTCCTATGCTTTAGAAATCCACATAGAATACCCGTCTGATCAAAGTCTTTCATCGTATATTCTTGCTGCGGAATAATTCATAAGAGAAAGTCGTCGATATTCTCAAAGCAAAGTGATACATAATAGAATGCCCTGACCATCTTCACATAAAGCCATGTGTATATAGGAGAAACCTGGTTCTGACCCGTCCTCATATAGAATAGGAGAATATCAGAATAATGATGAGGAGATTTGTATAAAATATGAAAGCCGAATATATAACGAGACATTCTGATCATCTTCATATAAGACCAAGTGTGTATGTATAAAAGATTGATAATAATAGAATATCCTGATCATCTACATATAGAACCATACGTATAAGAGACCATCATCTCTAGATTGCTTTCACAGAACGCTTCCTTCTCTCTTCATATAAGACAATATATATAAAAGATCGATGACTCTTAATTGCTCTCATATAGAGTAGAAGAATGCCAAAATGTCATAATGATAACAAGAAGACCATGATAAAATAATAATATGAAGATATTGCATCTCATGCAGATCTTCTATAGAATACCATCCTCTTATCAGACTAGATTGATCTAAAAATTCCTAGAGGATCTGGCGCAGTTGAACCTCATAACCCGAAGGTTGTATGATTCAGTTCATCCTCGTAACCTGGTGGTTGTATGGTTCAGTTTATCCTCGTAACCTGGAGGTTGTATGGTTCAGTTTATCCTTGTAACCTGGAGGTTGTATGGTTCAGTTTATCCTCGTAACCTGGAGGTTGTATGGTTCAGTTTATCCTCATAACCTGGAGGTTGTATGGTTCAGTTTATCCTCATAACCTGGAGGTTGTATGGTTCAGTTTATCCTCGTAACCTGGAGGTTGCTTGGTTCAGTTTATCCTCGTAACTTGGAGGTTGCATGGTTCAGTTTATCCTCGTAACCTGGAGGTTGCATGGTTCAGTTTATCCTCATAACCTAGAGGTTGTATGGTTCAGTTTATCCTCGTAACCTGGAGGTTGTATGGTTCAGTTTATCCTCGTAACCTAGAGGTTATGTGGTTCCTTTTATCCTCATAACCTGGAGGTTGTATGGTTCAATTTATCCTCGTAACCTGGAGGTTATATGGTTCAGTTTATCCTCGCAACCTGGAGGTTGTATGGTTCAGTTTATCCTCGTAACTTGGAGGTTGTATGGTTCAGTTTATCCTCATAACGTGGAGTATTTTCTTGACTCGTTTAAACCCGGAGTGCAAGGGTATATTTATTTCTCAACTCGTTTAGACCTGGAGTGCAAGGGTATATTTGCGTTTATGCAGAGTTTAGTGACTTGGTGCCTATACAAAGTTCGACGAGGTTTGCGCTTATGCAGAGTTTAGTGACTTTGTGCCTCTAAACCACTTGTCATCTGGCTTCAGGGATCGCTGCTTTCGTCACTGTGAAGTGAGGGAAGTAGAACACTCCAGATGCTAGGAAGATCATCGTAGTGCCATTATGATTTTGATGATTGATTATTTCTATTTCTCTGTCTTTCTGTCTTTCTCTTTCTCTCTACAGCTATACACGCATTAGAGTATTTTGCAGTTTTGAAAAGGAGAGGAGGTGCAACCTTACCAATCGCGATACAGCTTAATAATAGACAGTATGTACGAACATGAATCATATTATCATTTTGAAATTCTTTTGCCTTAAAGATGAAGGGAAGAATGTTCTCGTTGAGAGTCACCAGTTTGGCGCCTGTGAAGGCGCTGAACATTTCTCCTTGCGGTAACCTTTCTCATGTACACAACAGTGTTTACAAATGATTTATCATAGAATGTCTATTTACTCAGAAATAACCAGAAATTCTGTTATTGTTCTATCCCCAGCAGAGTCACCATTTTGTTAAAACTAGAAAAAATCGTGCTCGTTAGCAGTTTTTTTCGGTGTTTCATTATTCTGGGGGGATTCTGAGTATAGAGACATTCATAGACAATCATAAGCAATCACAAAGTGTACGAAAGAGAGATATCACAAGGTGAATTTTATTTCAGAGATTCTGAGATCTTTTATATTCCGGGCTGTGATACTGGTCACGAGCCTTTAATTACATCAATGGATGATCACCCTTGATTAAAAGGCAAAAGTAAATGAATGCATGCGTCATAGATAAGTTAAATAAAGCATTAAGAGAGCATGAATGTAAATGAAACAAATCACAAACAATACAAAGATTTTTATGTGGAAACTCTTGCGGGAGAAAAACCACGGCACAAAGTGACAAGATTCCACTATGAATGTAGTTATACAATAGATGGAATGTTCGAAAGAAAGCCCGGATAGATTGAGCAAGTAATTTAAATCGTCAGGGATTATGATCTTGAGTTTATGGTCGTATAGACCTATTTGTTTCCTTGTTATGGACTAAGCCACATTTTTTAGACAAGTCGGATGTTTATGTCCCATGTTCTTTTGGATTGTCCGGGTTGAGGGACTGTTAGGATTCGAGTGGTGCAACTCTAGGCCTGCGCCAATTACTGTGAATAGGTGACTGCTGGAATACACGAACATCGAACGTTGGTTGGCATAACCCAAGGCCCGCACCCATATTTTTATGATGGGTGACCTTAGGAACGCACTCCTTAACTTTCCTAAGCGAGGTTTTTAATCAAGTGGTGCAACTTTGGGCCCGCGCCTGTTACTATGAACAGGTGACCGTTGGAATACACGAACATCGAAATGTTGGTCGGTATAACCCAAGGCCCGCGCCCATATTTTTATGACGGGTGACCTTAGGAACGCAATCAGCAACTGCCTCATCAGCTCAACCGACGGACTGGTTGTCGATAGGTAGGGCATCGACTGTCTTTTTCATTATGGCAATCCATAGCAGAATGTTTCAAGCTTAGTTAGAACTCTTTTGTTTGTGGTTTCTTGTGGTGACCATAATCCCTTAGGTTTAGCCTCGGGCCTTTATCCAGGATGGATGAAGCTTTGTACAGTAAAGTAAATGTGTTTCTTCTGAAGTCGGGCGACTCATCTTCGAGAACATTCCCTATTCTGAGTTTTTTCCAATGATCTATTTAAGATCGAATAGGCTACATCGAGCAAAGATCCTTTGAGGATCCAAATCCAATGGGCTGGATTGGCTATTTTCGATGCTCGCAAATGGCTAAGTATCGGGTCCGATGGGTACCTGTTCATGCCAATTTCTGATGAATGATGAGGAACAGTGCCTCATAAATGTTTAACTCAATTGTTTGATAGCCTAAGCGCTTTAGCTTTGCCTCAGTGTCTTTGAGATCGCGGTTGATTTCATTTGATATCAGTCAATTTTCGGGCCAACAGGGCACTTCCCAAGGCTGAAAATGACTAAGTAGTGGACCTGTTTGCAGTCTAATCAAGGCATTCGATGAATATTATCGATAACCATCTTTGAACAGGGGTGTATTATGTCAACAAGGATCACGGTGCGATTGCATTTCGATTTGCTTAATATAGGTCGATTTTCTAGCTGACAGGGCACTTCATAGGGCTGAAAATGACTTAGTACTGGGTTTGCCAACCATTTAATTAGGGTATTCGGGGTTCCTGAGTTTGGATAACCTCGTTGCGGTGCATGAATATGATGTATCATGTCATAAAGAAGAAAAGTTTCCCTCTTAGGCTCGGTCCAATTCCGCCCGATTCATCTCTGTTTTGGTTCAGCCATTTTTGGCTCTTTCGGAAGGATTTCTGGAGTTGCTAAATTGGCTAAGTGTTGGTCATTTTTTTATCAAAACATTGATTTGGGCCATTTATCATCGACCGTCAAAGAATCTGATCCGGGGGATGGATAGATCTCATCGACATGCATCCGGGAGAAGTAGTTTGGTCGAAAACCAAAACCGATCCCGATCGAAGGCGAGCCGCACTATGGAAGGTCCACCACTCCAACCAGTGTCCAGGCGCATGGAGGAGGGTGTGTGGGCGCATGTGGCTGTTTGCAATAGTTGATGGGCGCATGTGGTTGGGAGGTGGGTTCATTTGTCCATCTCTCGGGCGCATATGCCCTATGCCTTATGAAAATTGAGGGGAAACAAAGTCCCGAGCGCATGTCTCACTGCACATGCGCCCAGCCCCAAATAGTGGGCGCATGTGGTCTCCGAAGTTGGTGAATTTTAATGTTTTTCAGCCCCGAAAAGAGTGGGCGCATGTGGTCTAGCACTTAGTGCATTTCCGCATTTTTCAGCAAGAGAAAGCCGGCGCATGTGGTCCAGCACTTAGTGCATTTCTGCATTTTTCGGTAAGAGAAAGCCGGCGCATGTGGTCCAACACTTAGAGAATTTCAAGATTTTTCTCTGCACTTGTCTCCATCGGAGGATATCCCTTTCCAGCGAGGGATTCCGGCGGGGAAATCCCTTTCCGACGAAGGATTCCGGTGAGGGAATCCATTCCGGCCAAGGCATCCGGTGAGGGAGTTCAGAGTGAGCACATGTACCTCTTGCCTCTCTCTGAGGTCAGAAGAAGGTGATCTTGTCCTAATGTCATTAGGTGGCCCTACTATTTATAGTAGTGCAATCGGGTTTGGGTCAGACCCAGCAGGTGTTTCCCCGCGCATGTGTTTCTGGAGCATTCCCCGGCGCATGTGTTGGGCGGAACTGGTGAGTGCAAGGGTCCGGGCACATGTCATTTCAGGCTAAGCGCATGTGTTTTTCTTATTGAGCGCATGTCTTTTCTGGTGGATTTTTTGGGCGGTTTCCGGGAAAGTGTTCGGATCGATTTCTTTCAATCATATCTTGTAGGCGCATGTGGTGGAAGGCCGGGCGCATGTTGTTCGCTTCCCCAAGTGTAGGGTTGCGATGTAGTAATAATCTCGGTGAGACCGAGGTCGATCCACAGGGACTTATGTAGGAATCCACAAACACTTCCAATAGTTCTATTGAAAAGCTAATAAGTAAATTTGTAAAAGATTGATGTGAATAACAACTTTTGAACTTAAACTGAAGTAATCAATTAATAAAAAACACTAGGGGTTCAAGGATCCACTTGTAGCAATCCTTGATGCTCAATTCGCTGTGGTTTCTCACTTTCTCAACTAGAATAAAAATTAAGATCTATCTAGTCTGTTGATAGAGTAGTTAAACCAAACAACCTGTCATATGTATGAACAATGTATATGATTCACTCAATGCAAGCTAGGACGAGCATGCTCAATTGCATAGGTCAGTCCCAATTCCAATAGATTAAGTTCACAATCATAACCATCATTAAGTTCTGTCACAAGACAAAGCTAGATCATGATTTGAACTTGATTCAAATCACATACACAGTCCACATACAGCAGAATTCCAGAAAAAGTAGAACTTTGGTAGGAATTTCCCACATGAAGATCATAGTACTAGAGCGTACTCCAATTCCTCGGATCATACAGGTCTAGACTAGCACAAAAAAATTAAGAACTCAAGTACTTCTTCCAAACATCATGAGTCATCATAAGACTAAGAAAAATTACTTAGAACTTGAATTAAACTTCAAACCATTGTTCATAAACATGGAATCCAATCTTAAAACCAACTTTAAACGAATTGAAACATCTTAGATTCACTACAAGCTTCACCTCTTAGCCCTAGCTAGGAGGTTTAGCCATTCATGATCCAAGGAAACATGAAACAACTAAGAAAAACATAAAAATAGTAACAAAATAGGAGTTGTGGAACTCCGAAATCCACTTCCGCCGCCTCCCACCTTGCTCAAACTCTTCTTAGATACCCTAGGAACGATCCCTAGGTGTCCTTTTATAGTGGGGAGGTTCCGCAGCATCAGAATCTTCCAGAAATTGCGTAAGAGTATGCAGTGCACAGAGAAATTCGGGACTTGTAGAACACACTTCATTAGGAGCTACTGGACGACCGGTCGCATGACCGGTCTCAAAATCGTAAAAAATGTCCAGAGAGTTTTGGGAATTTTCAACCCAGAAAATTAATTCAAGGACTGGTCTCACGACCGGTCTGAGCCATGGACGAATGGTCGCACAACCGGGCGTGGACAGTTTAGTGAGATTTGCCCTGTGGCCCTTCCTGTTAAGTGATCGGACCGGTCGGACGACCGGTCCTAGGCTTTGGACGACTGGTCGGACGACCGGTCTTAGGCTTGTTCTTCTTCTTTCTTTCTTCTTTTCTTTGACTTCTTTCTTTCATCCTTCGACACTTGGTCCTTTGATCTTCTTTACTTCTAAATAATGTCTTTAAGTCTTCAATTGATGATTCCTCTCTCTCATCCCTACAATCACAATTCCATGCATTAGATTAGTCTATAAATCATGAAAACCTTGCATAATGAGTGATGAATTAGGGTTAGAATATGCACAATTAAGAGCTCAACGCACCCCACAACCAGCATTTTACTAGTCCCGAGCAAAACATGCGTGAAACTAATTCCATTCTTTAAAACCTAACTCTCCTTTAGAAACCATTCTTCTATACATCCCAAGATACACAAGTGTAAGATTCAGAAATATTAGGTGACAAAAACCGTAAACTTTCAAAACATCATAAGTGTCCATATGAAATTCCCGCTGATTATTTGATAAATAGAAGAGTTTGAACACATTCAACCTAGTGTGCATTGTGAAGGTTCATCTCATGACTTTCTAGGATTATCTTCTTTATAGATCAACTAGACTATATATCTCAAGATATATAGAGCAATAACAAGCCCATGACGGGAATTCGCCTTACTGTCCTTCCGACGGCATTCACACGACGTCCCATTTCTGGCTTTGGTTACGGGTAGACCATCCCCCTGTTGGTAATAGGTAGCCTAATTGGAATTTTCCACCATTTTTCCATCATTCCCAATTTCATCCTTCCTTTTCCTTTTTCTTTTATATTAGATATGATTTTTAGAAATCCATATCATTTTGGTTATTTTCCCATGGACAAGGATGGACAAAGTACCCCGGCTTGGTTTCTCAACACCTTAAATCAAAATCTAACTAATTCACAAATCACATAATCCCTTCAACCCATGAAAATCGTGTAATGTGAACTAGGTGTAAGAGTGTTCAAATTTTCTATCAATCACAAAAACAGGGGAATTCACATATAAAATCATTATGTTGAGAGAATTTTAAGACTTACAACATTATACACTTCATATCTCCTCTTCTTATACTCATATCATCTTTAATGCATAGAAACAAAGTTTTCCGAAAGAGTTTTGAATTTTAGAAAAATCGAAAAATTTCTACAAAATTGCTCGAAATGTTACAAAACGATGGATTCATCCAAGTGATCCTACACCCCCAACCAAATCTTGCATTGTCCTTAATGAAAAAAGATGTGCAATGAGCAGAACATGAGAGCAATTCTAAAATAAAAGGGAGTGAGGAATGATATTACCTAAGAGAGTGAAAAGTGGAATTCTTCCTCCTAACAAACCTATGAAAAATAACAAAAGCAACCAAATCCTAATCCTAACTATGCTATACCTCCATTAGACTAGGAGATCAATCATCCTGATATACAGGATCAGTCAGAGGTATGGACATACCTTCTGAAGAAAACTTCTCAAAAAACGGCTTTAATCGCTGACCATTCGCCTTAAAGATGTTGCCGTTCCTTGGATTTAACAACTCGACGGTCCCATATGGGTAAACAGTTTGCACAATGTAGGGACCGGTCCATCGTGATCTCAATTTCTCCGGAAATAAATGTAGGCAAGAATTATACAGAAGGACTTTTTGATTGATCGTGAATGTCTTACGAAGAATGTTCTTATCATGGAATATCTTCGTCTTGTCCTTGTAAATTCTCTCATTCTCATATGCTTCGTTCCGGATTTCTGCAAGTTCATTCAATTGTAGTTTGCGCAACGAGCTCGCCTTGTCAGAATCAAAATTTATCTTCTTAATTGCCCAATATGCCCTATGTTCCAACTCGATAGGCAAGTCACAAGCCTTCCCATAGACAAGTATATAGGGAGACATACCAATAGGGGTTTTGAAAGTGGTACGGTAAGCCTAAAGCGCATCGGTAAGTCGAAGCGACCAATCCTTGCGATCGGGGTTTACCGTTTTCTACAAAATGTGTTTAATCTCCCTATTGGATATCTCAGCTTGTCCACTAGTTTGTGGGTGATAGGGAGTGCTCACTTTTTGAGTTACGCCTTATTTCTTCATTAAGGTTTCAAATGGGCGATTACAAAAGTGAGACCCTCCATCAGTTATGATGACTCGAGGGGTTCCAAACCGGGAAAGAATATTCTCTTTTAAGAAATGAATGACTGTTTTATGGTCATTATTTCGGCAAGAGATGGCCTCGACCCATTTGGAAACATAGTTAACGGCAAGCAAGATGTGAAATTGCGGTTTTACTGCTTATAGAGATAGTTGGAGATATGCCTAATGTCCTAGAGGGGGGTGAATAGGACTTTTTAAATTCCAATTACAATTAAAAACTGTTCAAGTCAATCTTATCAACTAAGATTATCACAATAACATTCAAGGCATTTATATGAGCAATTTATAAGCAAGGACTATCATAGGCATTTCATCAAACAGTTAACATTCATGATTGACTAAACCATTCAACACATAAAAATCATTCAATCTCACAATGCACAATGATTTATAGTGGTTCGGTTTCCCTACTCCACTCCCGGTTCACGATCTCAACCTATGAGACCACCGGATTTCACTATAGTCTTGGTTTTAAATCAGGTTAACCATCAACCTTGACATTCTTTGATCTAGGACCGCGTTTACCATCCGCCGATGGCCCAAACCAGGGACTTGACGAGTTTGGATCTCAAACTCTCACCAATCATAATCCAAGGATGGTCATGTACACTCCCGCCGGAGTTTCCCAATCCAGGGAATAGAGATTCAATAAATGGACTCTCAAATATTAGACATACCTAGACGATTGAGCCTCGATTCGATGTCTTTGATGAGTAGCTTCAGCTCCACGTGCTTCAGCTTCTCTTTGTGCTCCCAAGATCAGCTACCGATGCAAATGATGAGGTTATGTTGATGCCGTGTAGTTGGGAGAGAGTTGGTCTAGTTCCTCTTACCCATTCAATGCAATGGTAATGAGGGAACTACCAAAATTCAAACATTCAATGGCTATAAACGACCTCATAAATATATTTCGAAGGTAGGTCAGCCATGAATGAAGGTCTTGAGTTCATACTTCAAACCGAGCTTTGAATACTCATTGATAAGCCATTAATGGCTAGGTTTGAATGATGAACTCAAGGGGGACAAGTGCAAGGAGGGTAGGAGGATGTGAGTAAAAGCTCTCTCTCTTAGCTCTTGAAGGGTGTTGAATGTATGCCATGAAAGACCACAAGTCATGGCTATATAGAGCCCCAAATGATGGCCCTAACGGATCTAAAATGGTCACGTCCGACCTGTCAGAGAGGGGTCTCAATCGGTCGGACGGACCGGTCGGAATTCAAATATTTGGGCCACATCTGGGTCTGCCCGACCGGTCAAGACCGGTCGGATCCCCTTGCTGGAAGCATTCGAAATACAGGCCAACCCGTCAAGACCGGTCGGCTCACCTTGCTGGAGGATTTCAAAATACATGCCGACCGGTCAAGACCGGTCGGCACACCTTGCTTGACAGGCTGATGAATACAGGCCGACCGGTCAAGACCGGTCGGCACACCTTGCTTGACAGGCTGATGAATACAGGCCGACCGGTCAAGACCGGTCGGCTATGCTTGCTGTATAAATAGGGAATTATGAAGGCTGACTGGTCAAGACCGGTCGGCTACCTATTCGAAAAATGCAGCAAAGCTGCTGGACAGTTTGTATATTGCTAGTCGACCGGTCTTAACCGGTCGGCTGCCTAGCTTCATTCATCACAGCAAGCCTCTGTTGGTAAGTTGAAATGCCTGGCCGACCCGTCAAGACCGGTCAGCTGCCCAGCTGAAAATACTACAGTAAGGTTGCTGATGTGTTGAGAAGCCTGGCAGACCGGTCAAGACCGGTCGGTTTGTCTAGTTGTTTTCACTTCAGCACAACTGCTGGACACATCTTGTAGTTCGGGCCGACTGGTCAAGACCGGTTGGCTGTCTAAATGGTTTTGTCACAGCGAGCTTGCTGGACTAAGACCTTCAACACAGCAGCGGTTCACATTCATAGATGAAGCATGAAGTGATGAGGTGCATGGGGTCCAATCTTTGGACATATCTTCAATTACGATTCGCACCAGCCATGGATCACAAGTCTGATCAACTTGTGTAAGGGTAGAGAGGGAATGGGATAAGATATGTGAGTCATTACGCCATTCTTTGATGATTTGGGTTTCCTATGGTCGATCTATATGCAACTTACCTGGGATCTTGTTTTAGCATGAGCTTGAGCAATGGACGAAGCGTAATCTTCAAGTCTTGATCTTCAATTCTTCGACCGGGGCTCACACGACAAGACACGACCAACCAACACGCCAATTGACAACAAAAGATGTACTAACAATCTCCTCCTTTGTCAATTGCGTGACAAAACATCTAACCTAGACAAATCATGACTCCTTATCATGATTAACCCTTAAATAGAAAGAAATATATACCCATTTACATGTCTATACAGATATACAAAATAATCTTTACAAAAGGACTTGTACAGACTCGATTTTCTTCAAAATCTCCCCCTCAATGCTTGCACCTACAAAGTCCTGCAAAAAGATATAATCGGACCTTCTAGGTGGGATGATTCTCCCCCTTTTTGTTAGTAATTGACAAGGGTTAGCCAGCAAAAAGATATGCCTAATAAAGCTGCAAGGCTAGCGCCGAAAATATGTCAATCACATAAGACGGGGAAGAGATATAGAAATTTAAGCCCTGAGGAGATTCAAAGAACAAATCATGCCAGATATACAAGTAATCATGAAAGCATAGAGGGCTTATAGCCTAATCAACCAACCACCCCTCCAGATGTATATCTAGACAAACACGGAACACAAAGCATGAGCTAAAAAGGGCAAATGTGCCCAAACCATCCAACCTCCCACAGATATTCAATAAAAGATCAAAAGCTCATATAAAAAGATATAACTATAACATCCATATATATACCAAAATGGGCAAGCAGCCCAAATGTAAATATGTATCAATCCGTGCAAAATATATAGACAACCCATAAAAGATAGTGCATGAAATCCAGACAATGTCGTTGGTCATACAAAAAGTAACTGTGACCAAGACATGAGACTAGTAATCTGTTCCATCTCCCAGATCAGGGGGTGGAACGTCCCCACGCGCCGCACGCTCCCATATCTCTATCCGCCTCTCCAACTGTGCTTGGCGAGTGACAAGGGCCTCCTGCTGTACAAGTATGGTGGCCTGACCCTACAAGATATGGTCCCCAGTCTGCTCGAGCCTGTCAAGTGTTTGCTTCCCCAAGTGTAGGGTTGCAATGTAGTAATAATCTCGGTAAGACCGAGGTCGATCCACAGGGACTTATGTAGAATTTCACAAACTCATCCACAAGTATCTATTGAAATCTATTAACCAGAATGTTATATGAAATTGATATGAGTAACAAAAGTTGAATTAAATCGAAAGTAACTAATTATAAGAAGGCACTAGGGGTTCAAGGATCCACTTGTAGCAATCCTTGATGTTCAATCCGCTGTGGTTTCTTATTCTCTCAACTAGAATCGACATTCCTGTCTATCTAGTCGGATGATAGAGCTGTTAAACCAAACAGTCTGTAATATGTAAGTTCTATGCATCAGATTCACTCAATGCAGGCTGATCTGAGCATGCTCAATTGCATAGGTCATTCCCCTTTCCAAAAGGTCTAGTTCACAATCATAACCATCCTCAAGTCCTGTCACAAGACAAGGCTATATCAGGATTTGAACTGGATTCAAATCACATACACAGTCAATACACATTACAAAAAAATCAGAAAAGTAGAACTTTGGTAGGAAGTTCCTTTATGAAGAACATAGTGCTAGAGTGCACTCCGATTCCTCGGATCATACAGGTCTAGACCGTTACAAACGAATTAAGAAGTTAAGTAATTCTCCCAAACATCCATGAGTCATCACAAGACTAAGAAAAATTACTCAAAAACTTGTATAAACTTCAAACCATAGTTCATAATCATGAATTCCATACTTAAAACCACTTAACTACGAATTAAAACATCTTGGATCCACTACAAGCTTCACCTCTTAGCCCTAGCTAAGAGGTTTAACTGCTCATGATCCAAGGAAACATGAAACAACTATAAAAAGCATGAAAACAGCAAAGCAAACCAAAAGGAGTTGTGAAACTCCAATCTCCACTTCCACAGCCTCCAACCTCGCTTGAACCCTTCTAGGATACCCTAGGAACAATCCCTAGGTGTCCTTTTATAGTCTGGAGGCTCCACAACTTCGGAATAATCGAGAAATTTCGTAGGACTTACGCAGCGCAGAGAAAATCGGGCTGTATTTAGAAGCTTCTAACTGCTTATGCACGGCCGACCGGTCACGACCGGTCGGCCTCAATGAATGGTTACTCCAGCAAGCTTAGCCGACCGGTCATGACCGGTCGGGCTTGTCCAGCCTTGGTCCAGCAGCCATGTCCGACCGGTCATGACCGGTCGGACGTCTTCAGCAATCCTCCAGCAGCTGTGGCCGACCGGTCAAGACCGGTCGGTGTAACGCCCCAGATTTTCAAGATTTATTTGAAACTTTTTGAAAATTCATTTTTAATTTATTTTTTTATTAATTATCGTACATTTACCGTTCATTTACGAATAGCGGGACATCCGTAGGAGATCTGATAGGGGACCCTTTACAAAAGTTGCTTAAAATGATCCCATAAACATCGTAGAAAGATCAGATTTCAAAAATCACGCACTTTTCAGATAATTACGAAAATGCCATTAGTTAAACTTAAGTTAAGATGCCATTTTTAAGTATTATAGTTTCTGACGATCACTTTCACGCAAAACCATGGATTTAAGCTTTTGGGCACATATTAACCATACACATCAAATTTTAGCTCTTAAATCATAGTAGAAGTGGTCCGATTGTCAAATCAGCCCCTTAACCCTTGATTTTCATGTTCATCGAGTGAGGAAAGTAGATGGTTAGTCGTAGTCGAATATTTCTCTTCATATGAATGACTTGGATCGTCTTTATCATAGACCATTAGTGTGATTTTAGTGCCCCACATTAATAAGCCTCTTTCTTATGCGCGAAGTTGTCCCGTTTTAGAAATTAATGAGTTACCAACTCTTTTTAAATATGAACCTTTCAATTTACCCACTTCTCACCATCAATCGCTTCTCAAATTTGGACCACTTATTATACTCATATGACTACGACTTTACACAAAATTTGGACCCCGATCTATAATCCTACACCGTTGAACCACAAAGCCAGCACCTTCCTTTTCCGCCAAAAATTGAAATTTCAGATCTAGGCATTTCTCACCATCAATCAACCACTAAACTTTGTACAATTATTTGCCTATCATGACCATATATTTTTCTAAAATTTGGGCCTTGATCATCAAGCGTAGACCGTTAATTGAGATTAAGCCCATTTTAGCCCCCGTCAGGCCATTTTCAAGGATCGGCCAATCTAGAATGTGGATCATCAAGAAATTTACGTATTCTGACTCTACTCTTCGAGCTTGATAAGATGAACGGATTGGAATTGATCATATATCATCCGAATATTGAGATTTGAGAAACCCACCTCAAGAGGTTGTTACACAAGACCTCGCGTGCACATCCCTCTCCATATTTCTACTACGCACCTCCAAGCCCTTCTCCTAACCCTAGCCTCCATGCCATAGAGAAAGAGAGAAGAGAGAGAGAGAGAGAGAGAGAGAGAGAGAGAGAGAGAGAGAGAGAGAGAGAGAGAGAGAGGAAGAAGAAGAAGAAGAGAGAGTTCTTTCTCATATTTTTCCAGTGGCTAGGATCTTCTACAACCCTCTTCTTCTAAGTCCATCCTAAGGTGAGGATTTTCCTTCAAGCCTTTCATTAATAATATTACGATTATCATAAGTTTCTTTTGTGGCATGTGAAGTTATTTCATTTTGAATTGCTTATCCATATAACATGAAGTTTAATGTGGGATTTGTAATGAATATCATTATATGATGATGTGATTCCTTGTTTAGATTTTTTACTAAGAAGCATGTGTATTTGTGTTATCTATCTTTGTAAAATCTATGCCCTTATTTCCTTAATCTGTGTTTTACAAATAACATTGGTTTTCATATTGTGATATGAAATGTGTATAAGATCATCATATGGACATCCCATTATTGTATACTCTTGTCCCTAAGTTGGTAAAATTATTCGATGTAGAGAGATGGAACCCGTGAGAGGTGTCCATGATGGAAGAATATCTCTTGACTTAACTGAGAGAATGAAGTGATTGCTTGTTAATGGATCCTTACATGTACATGATGCTTGATTTGATCCATTTACAGTACATGGGTATTTTAATGAATTTGGTCATGATGTACAACATTGGCTTTTTGGGACATGATGAAATCATAAAACGGGACAATGAGTGGACACTAATGGTATACAAATTCTCATGAGCCGGGGTTGGTGCTATGGACACTAATCTCGTGCTGTCGGCCTATGCTGGGTTGCTTGCGACTCCCCATAGTGACCATTGAGTTTTATTTAAATCGGTTGTATGTGAAAACACTTAAATAAAGGTGAAACTAAAGTCATGCATTCACTTGGCTCCATGTGGGTGTACGGAATTGAGAATAGGCTAGAGCGTCCTACTTCTCCCGTACACTGTCACGTGTAGATTTGGGCTATGAGCGTCCCGTTTCTCACGTGGTCGGGCAAAACTATGGGCTTGTGCGTCCCAGGAACCTCTGGTGACTAGTGGCTAGCATGGAGTCGTAACAGGGAGTCTCCCACTTCATGGATTGTGATTCTAGCCAGGGTGCCTTAGCCAGAGCATGCATTCCATGCATCGCATTAACAAAGATTTTTAGTTGGTTGTTTTGATTTGATTAAATGATAATATACTGCTTGCATTTACTCTGTACCGTTATTATTATTCTTGATTGTCTTGGAGAAAATATTCCCCACTATGATAGCGTTTAACGCTATCCCAAACACAATTTAGATGATGCAGGTGAAGATCCAGGTATTGAACCCGATTTTTAAGGAAAAGAGTTCGATGTTTGTACAATCACATGGCGGATGACGATGTTAGAGAAACTTAATTGATGTTATCATTTATTAAATATTTCTTTTGAGTAGTTGATACATTTATGGAATTGTAATAAGTCTTCAAGAGAAGACATGGTTTTGTATTTTAATTAATCAGTATGTATATTGGTTGGTTCCCTTATTTAAACATTGATGATGACGTAGTAAGTTTGATAGAATAAGATGATAATTGTTTCCGCCATTGTGCTTGAATGCTAGATTTCATTATTCGACAAATTAGTTATTCCATAAGTTACTTGGGAATTTGGCCGTTGTGTTATACACGAGAGTCGAAAATCTTGGGTCGTTACAGTCGGTCATCTTCATTAGAACTTCAATGTGTATGGCTGACCGGTCTAGACCGGTCAGGCTTCCTTGGCCGACCGGTCACGACCGGTCAGCTTCTTTTTCTTCTTGTTTTCTTCCTTTCTTTCATTGCTTTCTTCCTTCTTTACTTCCTTCTTTGCTTCGGCCCTCCTTTAGGTCTTCATCCAAGCTCCTAAACATGCTCTTTTCATCTTCAAATGGGTGGAGTTCACTCTCAATCCTGTAGTCACAAAACATGCATTAGATTCATCTATAAACCATGCAAACCTCGCACAATGAGTGATGAATTGGGGTTAGAATATGCACAATTAGGCGCTCAACACACCCCCCAACCAGCATTTTGCTAGTCTCGAGCAAAACATGCGTGAAGCAAGTTCAATTCTCCAAAAAAAAAAAAAACAACTCTCATTCAGAAACTATTCTTCTACACATCCCAAGATTCATAAGTGTAAGATTCAGAAAGATTAGGCGTCAAAGGTTGGAACCCTAAATCCTCAAAACATAATAAGCATTCATATGAAATTCCCGCTGATTGGTTGATAAATAGAAGGACTTAAACAAATTCAACCTAGTGTGGGTAGTGAAAATTCATCCCACGAGTTTCTAGGATTACCTTCTTCATAGATCAACTAGACTATAGAACTCAAGGTACATAGAGCCATCAAGCCAATGACAGGAATTTGCCTTACCGTCCTTCCGACGACTTTCACACTACGTCCCATTTCCGGCTTTGGTTACGGGTAGACCATCCCCCGGTTGGTAGTAGGTAGCCCTAATCGGAATTTTCCACCATTTTTCCATCATTCCCAATTTCATCCTTCCTTTTCCTTTTTCTTTTTAAATTAGATAGGATTTTTAAAAATCCATATCTTTCATTATTTTCCCATGGACAAGGATGGACAAAATACCCGGGCCTGATTTCTCAACACCTTAATTCAAAGTCTAGCTAGTCCATAAATCACATAATCCCTTCAACTCATGAAAATCGTGTAATGTGAACTAGGTGTAAAAGTGTTCAGGTTTTCTATCAATCACAAAAATAGGGGAGTTCACATATAAAAACTATTATGCTATGAGAGATTCCAGACATCCAGCCCCATACACTTCATATCTCCTCCTCTTATGCTCATATCAACTTGAAAGCATAGAACCGGTGTTTTCCAAAAGAGTTTCGAATTGTTGAAAAATTGAAAAAAAATTCCACATGATTGCTTGAAATGTTACAAAACGCTGGATTCATCCAGTGATCCTACACCCCCCAACCAAATCTTGCATTGTCCTCAATGTAAAAGATGTGCAATGAGCAAAACATGAGAGCAATTTGAAAATAAACGGGAGTGAGGAATGATAGTACCTGAGAGAGTGAAAAGTGGAAATCGTCCTCCTTCTAACAAACCTATGAAAAAGAAAACAAAAGCAGCAAAATCCTAATCCTAACTACTCTATACCTCTATCAGACTAGGAGATCAATCATCCTGATACACAGGATCATTCAGAGGTATGGACATACCTTCTGAAGGGAAATTCTCAAAGAACGGCTTTAATCGCTGCCCATTTGCTTTAAAAATGTTGCCGTTCCTTGGATTCAACAGCTCGACAGTCCCATATGGATAAACAGTTTGCACAATGTAGGGACCGGTCCATCGAGATCTCAATTTTCCCAGAAATAGATGTAAGCAAGAATTATACATGAGGACTTTTTGATTGATCGTGAATGTCTGCGAAGAACATTCTTATCATGGAATATCTTCGTCTTGTCCTTGTAAATTCTCACATTCTCATAAGCTTCATTCCGGATTTCTGCAAGTTCATTCAATTGTAGTTTGCGTAACGAGCTTGCCTTGTCAGAATTAAAATTCATCTTCTTAATAGCCCAATATGCCCTATGTTCCAACTCCACAGGCAAGTGACAAGCCTTCCCATAGACAAGTCTATAGGGAGACATTCCAATAGGGGTTTTGAAAGCTGTACGGTAAGCCCAAAGCGCATCGGTAAGCCGAAGCGACCAATCCTTGCGATCGGGGTTCACCGTTTTCTCTAAAATGTGTTTAATCTCCCTATTGGATATCTCAGCTTGACCACTAGTTTGTGGGTGATAGGGAGTGCTCACTTTGTGTGTTACGCCATATTTCTTCATTAAGGCTTCAAAAGGGCGATTGCAAAAGTGAGACCCTCCATCACTTATGATGACTCGAGGCGTTCCAAACCGGGAAAGAATATTTTCTTTTAAAAATCTAATGACCGTTTTATGGTCATTATTCCGGCAAGGGATAGCCTTGACCCATTTGGAAACATAGTCGACGGCAAGCAAGATGTATAGGTTTCCAAAAGAATATGGGAATGGGCCCATGAAATCGATGCCCCAACAGTTAAAAATTTCGATTATTAAGATGGGATTGAGTGGCATCATATTTCTACGGGAAATTCCCCCTAATTTCTGACAAGGTTCACAAGCTTTGCAAAACTCATGTGTGTCTTTGAACATCATGGGCCAATAAAACCCACATTGCAGAATTTTTGCTGTGGTCTTTTTAGCTGAAAAGTGGCCACCACATGCTTGAGAATGACAGAAGGAGATGATACTTTGTTGCTCATCATCTGGGACACATCTCCTTATGATTTGATCGGGACAATGCTTGAATAAGTATGGGTCGTCCCATAGGAATTTCCGCACCTCCGAGAAGAATCTATCCTTATCTTGCCTTTTCCAATATGTAGGAATTGTACCTGTAGCAAGATAGTTAGCAATGTCTACATACCATGGTAATTGGGAAACAGCAAAAAGTTGTTCATCAGGGAACATGTCATTGATTGCAGTCGTTTCAGGGGAATCAGTGAGGACAAGTCGAGAGAGGTGGTCAGCTACTACATTCTCTACTCCTTTCTTATCACGTATTTCTATGTCGAATTCTTGGAGTAGAAGGATCCATCTTAACAACCGTGGTTTAGCATCCTTCTTAGAAAGAAGATACTTAAGCGCGGCATGGTCAGTGAATATAATGATCTTGGATCCAATCAAGTAGGATCTAAACTTGTCCAAGGCAAAAACTATGGCTAAAAGTTCTTTTTCAGTAGTGGTGTAGTTTGCTTGGGCTGAGTTTAGGGTTCTACTTGCATAGTAGATGACACATGGCTTTTTATCTTTTCTTTGGCCTAGCACGGCCCCAGTAGCATAGTCGCTAGCATCGCACATAATCTCAAAAGGGAGGCTCCAATCAGGTGGTTGCATTATTGGAGCGCATGTCAACATACCTTTAAGGGTGGTAAAGGCCTTTTGACATTCTTCATTCCACTCGAATGAATTTTCCTTTTGAAGTAGATTACATAAAGGGCGAGAGAGTGAACTGAAGTCCTTTATAAACCTTCTGTAAAATCCTGCGTGTCCTAAAAAGGACCGGATATCTCGTATGCTTTTGGGTGGTGGGAGGTTAGAGATAAGATCAATTTTCGCCTTGTCCACCTCAATTCCATTTTGTGAAACGATATGGCCAAGTACAATTCCCTTTTGAACCATGAAGTGGCACTTTTCCCAATTGAGCACAAGGTTCTTCTCTTCACATCTTTTTAGCACAGATTTCAAGTGCTCAAGGCACTCATCAAAGCTACAACCGAATACAGAAAAATCATCCATGAAAACTTCGAGAATGGTCCCCACCATGTCAGAAAAGATGCTCATCATACAACGCTGAAAGGTGGCAGGGGCATTACATAGTCCAAACGGCATCCGTCGATAGGCGAAAGTGCCGAATGGACATGTGAATGTAGTCTTTTCTTGGTCTTCACGGGCAATTTCTATTTGGTTGTACCCTGAATAGCCATCAAGGAAGCAAAAGTGGGAATGACCCGCCAACCGTTCTAAAATCTGATCAACAAACGGTAGGGGGAAGTGGTCTTTCCTCGTGACAGTGTTTAGCTTCCTGTAGTCAATGTACATTCTCCAACCGGTAGTGATTCTAGTTGGTACGAGTTCATTATTGGCATTGGCTATGATGGTTATTCCGGATTTCTTAGGCACCACTTGAGTTGGGCTCACCCATTGGCTATCGGATATTGGGTAAATGATACCTACATCCAATAGTTTCACCACTTCGGCTTTAACCATATCCTTCATGTTTGGATTTAATCGTCTTTGTGGTTGCCGGGATGTCTTTGCATTTTCCTCAAGGTGTATGCGGTGAGTACAAATCAGTGGGTCTATGCCTTTAAGATCCGCAATTGACCATCCAATGGCACTCTTGTGCTCTAATAGAGTGGCTATTAGCCTACTCTCTTGTTCCTCATCCAAGTGGGAAGAAATCACCACTGGATATGTCTCATCTTGACCTAAATAAACATATTTTAGCTCACTTGGCAATGGTTTTAGGTCGAGTGTAGGTGCCTTGATGTTAGATGGGAGGGCCTTGTTCTCGATTACAGGCAAAGGTTCAATTGGGGCCCTCCATCCTTTATTGTCAAGTACTGGCATCATCTCTAGAATGGCATCCATCTCTTGTATTGTGTAATCATTTGTCTCATGAGAATGGGCCATGCATGCCTCCAAAGGGTTGGAAAATAGTGATAAGGGGACTGTATCCTCCACGAATGATTCGATCATGTTTAATTCGTGGACATCATCATCAACTTCCCGTGGTTGTCTGCATAACTTAAATATGTTAAGCTCAGGGGTCAAATTTCCAAAGGACATTTGTACAAGTCCATTTTTACAATTGATAATGGCGTTTGAGGTAGCTAGAAACGGTCGTCCAAGTATGACGGGAATTTGAGCACTGGTGCCTATTACGGGATGTGTGTCCAAGACAATAAAATCTACTGGGTAGTAGAATTTATCAACTTGGACTAGAACATCCTCTATCATTCCTCTCGGTATCCGGATGGATCTATCAGCAAGTTAGAGTGTGGTTTTAGTGGATTTCAATTCACCTAACCCAAGTTGTTCGTAGACCGAGTATGGAATGAGATTCACACTTGCCCCCAAGTCGAGTAGGGCTTGTTTAATCTGGTAGTCTCCTATGATGCATGAGATGGTTGGACTACCTGGATCCTTGTATTTTTGGGGCACCTCTTGTTTGATTATGGCGCTCAAATTCTCAGCCAAAAGAACTTTGTTGTGAACGTTATGTTTCCTTTTGACTGTACACAATTCCTTCAGAAATTTGGCATAAGATGGTATTTGTTTTATTGCATCCAACAACGGAATGTTGATCTTCACCTGCTTGAAAACTTCCAGAATCTCCAGATTTTTATCTAAAGGTTTAGGTGAAATCAACCTTTGTGGAAATGGGGCAACCGGCTTGTATTGTCTTTCTGGTTCTTTCTCTTGTGGAATATTATTTGGGCTATCATCCTCTTTGGGAATTTCCGGATCCTTAGGCTTTGAAGCCTTCAGCGGATTAGATTTGTCAATTTCTTTCCCACTTCTCAAAGTGGTGATAGCTTGGACATGTTCCGTATGGTGGGAGGATGAGCTTGCATCTTGTATCTCATACTGGGTCCTTGGGTTAGGAAGAGGTTGAGTAGGAAGTGTGCCCTTCTCTCTAACACTAAGGTGAGCTTCAACTCTAGCCAGAGATATTTTCAATTCATTGATGGCTTGGTTTGAATTTTGATTGAATTTCAATTGCTCTTGCATGAACCCATCTATTTTTAGAGAATTTGTCTTGTTATACTCATTCTCGACCGATATGAATGCACCCAACATCTCTTCTAGTGATACCTTTGGAGTGTTGTTTGCATTTGCATTGGGTCCATTTCTCCAACTGAAGTTGGGATGGTTCTTCCAATTAGGATTAAACGTGTTTGAGTTTGGAGCACCATATTGCTGTTGATAACTGTTTATGGCATTTGTTTGTTCTTGTAAGTTGCCTTGGACTGCTGAAATTGTGGGACAATCTGGTGTAGCATGTTGATTTCCAGCACAAATTCCACAAACAGTTTCAACTTCAGTGGAGTTGATTGTTTCTCCTTTCCTTAATTCCATGGCTTCGACCTTTCTTGTGAGGCTAGCCAACCGTGCACTTATACTATCTTCTTCTGATAAGACATACATTCCTCCCTTCTCCTTTTGTTAGCCAGTCTTGGAATTTGTTAGTTTAGATGTATCCCAAGACTGTGTACTCTCAGCCAATTCTTCCAAATAATCCCATGCTTCATCAGCTTCCTTATTCATGAACTCCCCATTACACATCATCTCTACAAATTGGCGCATGGGTGAAGTCAGTCCTTCATAGAAAAAGCTTATAACCCGCCAAATTTTATAGCCATGATGTGGGCATGCGTTTAATAGGTCCTTAAATCTCTCCCAACATTGGAAAAAGGTTTCATCTTCCTTTTGGGCAAAGTTCATGATAAGGCGCTTCAACATATTCGTTTTATAAGCAGGGAAGAATTTCTTTATGAATTCTCTGTGCATATCAGTCCATGCACCAATTGATCTTGGCCTCAATGCATAAAGCCAACCCTTAGCTTTATATTTAAGAGTGAAAGGGAAGAATTTAAGTCTCACCACATCTTCCGTTACGTTTGCAAAGTGCATGGTGGTAATTACCTCGTTAAACTCTTTGAGGTGTTGATAAGCACTTTCACTATCTAATCCATGGAATTTAGGGAGAAGTTGAATCACTCCCGGTTTCAAATCTACGTTCCCTGCATTTGGTGGAAATACTATGCATGAGGGAGTGCTCGTTCTTGCAGGTTGCAAGAAATCACGTAAAGTCCTAGGTCGGGGAACATTCTCAACCACATTCTCCCCTGTTTCAGTTTGATTTTGGACCGGGTTAGGTTGATTTGCAGCCATATTTTCAGATAAAATTGGAGAGTCTAGATGTCTCCTAGCACGTGGCTCTCTATCAATTCCTTCTAGTATCCCCCCTTCACTTATGAGTCGGTTATTGGAATCTCGAGCCCAATGTGGCATGTAAAACAAAAAATAAGAAACAGAAAGAAAGAAGAATTCTTCCTCCCTTTTCTTAACTCTTCTCTAAGACCGAAGCACAAGGTGTCTTGCAATGGCTAGGCCAGAAGCAAGGATAGAGACCGATTTCTCCTGGTCAATAGGGGTTTAGAGAACTCCCCACCCACTCTTTGAATCTTTTGAGAAATAGTGCAGAAGAAGGAGAAAGAGGAGTAGAGATGAGAAAAGAAATCTCTGAGCACAAGGTGATCCAAGACGGCAGCGCCGACCAATAGGAATCCAGGTGACAAAAAGGCCGACCTTTTAGAGATCCAAAAGGAGTCTCCACCCACTCTAGAAGAGATGAATAAGATAGGAATAAATAGGAGAAGGAGAAGAGTAAGGTTTAGAAAGATAGAACCTGATTCGCACTTAAAAATCCTTGTATCTTCTTCAGCTTCCTAGAAATCCCTGAAAAAATAAACAAACTAAGTTAGTCCTAAAATCCTAAAGATCCTAAATAGATACTAATTTCAGAAATTTGTGAAAACCGTCAAGATCCCCGGCAACGGCGCCAAAAACTTGTTTGCTTCCCCAAGTGTAGGGTTGCGATGTAGTAATAATCTCGGTAAGACCGAGGTCGATCCACAGGGGCTTATGTAGAATTTCACAAACTCATCCACAAGTATCTATTGAAATCTATTAACTAGAATGTTATATGAAATTGATATGAGTAACAAAAGTTGAATTAAATCGAAAGTAACTAATTATAAGAAGGCACTAGGGGTTCAAGGATCCACTTGTAGCAATCCTTGATGTTCAATCCGCTGTGGTTTCTTATTCTCTCAACTAGAATCGACATTCCTGTCTATCTAGTCGGATGATAGAGCTGTTAAACCAAACAGTCTGTAATATGTAAGTTCTATGCATCAGATTCACTTAATGCAGGCTGATCTGAGCATGCTCAATTGCATAGGTCATTCCCCTTTCCAAAAGGTCTAGTTCACAATCATAACCATCCTCAAGTCCTGTCACAAGACAAGGCTAGATCAGGATTTGAACTGGATTCAAATCACATGCACAGAATACACATTACAAAAAAATCAGAAAAGTAGAACTTTGGTAGGAAGTTCCTTTATGAAGAACATAGTACTAGAGCGCACTCCGATTCCTTGGATCATACAGGTCTAGACCGTTACAAACGAATTAAGAAGTTAAGTAATTCTCCCAAACATCCATGAGTCATCACAAGACTAAGAAAAATTACTCAAAAACTTGTATAAACTTCAAACCATAGTTCATAATCATGAATTCCATACTTAAAACCACTTAACTACGAATTAAAACATCTTGGATCCACTACAAGCTTCACCTCTTAGCCCTAGCTAAGAGGTTTAGCTGCTCATGATCCAAGGAAACATGAAACAACTATAAAAAGCATGAAAACAGCAAAGCAAACCAAAAGGAGTTGTGAAACTCCAATCTCCACTTCCACAGCCTCCAACCTCGCTTGAACCCTTCTAGGATACCCTAGGAACAATCCCTAGGTGTCCTTTTATAGTCTGGAGGCTCCACAACTTCGGAAGAATCGAGAAATTGCGTAGGACTTACGTAGCGCAGAGAAAATCGGGCTGTATTTAGAAGCTTCTAACTGCTTACGCACGGCCGACCGGTCATGACCGGTCGGCCTCAATGAATGGTTACTCCAGCAAGCTTAGCCGACCGGTCATGACCGGTCGGGCTTGTCCAGCCTTGGTCCAGCAGCCATGTCCGACCGGTCATGACCGGTCGGACATCTTCAGCAATCCTCCAGCAGCTGTGGCCGACCGGTCGAGACCGGTCGGTCATCTTCATTAGAACTTCAATGTGTATGGCTGACCGGTCTAGACCGGTCAGGCTTCCTTGGCCGACCGGTCACGACCGGTCAACTTCTTTTTCTTCTTGTTTTCTTCCTTTCTTTCATTGCTTTCTTCCTTCTTTACTTCCTTCTTTGCTTCGGCCCTCCTTTGGGTCTTCATCCAAGCTCCTAAACATGCTCTTTTCATCTTCAAATGGGTGGAGTTCACTCTCAATCCTGTAGTCACAAAACATGCATTAGATTCATCTATAAACCATGCAAACCTCGCACAATGAGTGATGAATTGGGGTTAGAATATGCACAATTAGGCGCTCAACATCAAGCCGCTGAAATATACCCTCCCTAAGCTGGTGAAGCTCAGCAATGTATGAAGGTGGATCCACGGAAGGGGATCATCGTCGAGAAAAGGCTCTAGGAGGCGTACTGAATCGGCCTGGAGCTGCTCGCGGATCGAGGGATGGATTAGAGGAAGGAGCTGATGGTGAAGTGTGGGAAGGGCCAGTGGAGGTAGGTGGAGCCTCAGGCTGGGATGGCTCGGCCGGATCCTGTTGCTGCTCCTACAGAAGACGACTCTGGATGACATCTTTGGTAAGCTCCATACGAGCAATGAGGGTACGATTGATAATGACAGGCTTGTGAACTTTATCAGTACCGATAATGCCAATCTGTTTAGCTAATATGCATATGAGATGTCCAAAAGGTAGACTGGTAGAGTTTCCATCGTCTCGCAGGATGACCTGGTGAATGATGTTCATGATCCGAGTTGGAAGGCAGAGCGGATGACTCTTACCTACACGATAGACCAACGGAAACATGATTTCGGTGACATCCGCCTTGTTACTCATCCGCGGGTATACATTACGGAAGAAAAGGTTGTGCAAAATGAGAAAATCCCATGTCATAGAGGATGCTCGAAGTGCACCTCCTACCCATTTGGGTGTCCCATCACCACGTAGGAATTGAACAATAACAAGGTTAGGTTTGGGACCCAAGGAGGAAAAATCGAAAGTAGACTCCTGAACAATAGGAACGCCAACAAATTCCGAGATGGATTTCAAAGTAAAAAGGCAATTCCGATCACCAACCTCGACGTTAAAAGAGGGGGGAGAGGCAGTGACATGGACACAAGATGCATAAAATTTCTGAACAACATCAAACTGGACCGGGCCCCCCATGTGGAGTACAGGGCCCCAATTTATGGCATTCAAAATGGAAAGAACATCATAGCCGGCCAAGTCAACCAATTTGACTAATTTTTCACAAACTACCTCCTTGTCCTTGAAATCATCCCAATGGGTGGAATGGGATGAAACATTTTTCCCCAAGGATTTAGATTAAACAGGGGGAACAGAAGATGAGGCAGCCCCTTTCCCTTTTGAAGCTGTTTTCTTGGTCTTTAAAAGGCGAGGAGGAGGAGGCTTAGGTTTTGCCTTGGGTAGATCACTCCGCCTCAAGGGGAGCTCATCTTCACTCTCTTGGGAAGACATGGAAGAGGCAAGAAGATACTCTAAATCACTCCTAGAGATGAAGGAAAGGGATGAACCAAAGAAGAGTGAGAGTGAAGAGAAGGAATCCCTTACCAAATGAATGAGAGTGAAGAGGAGTAAAGTAGAGGAGGTTAGAACCTCGAATCTTGCAACAAATCACCTCGAAATCACCTTGGAGAGCAAAAGGGGGAGCTGGAGCAGCAAGTGGAGGTGAGAAAATGTGAAGTGGGTGACCTAAAATGAGCTCCAATTGTTTTTAAAGACCCCCCCTTTCGGACGGCTAACGCACGGGCTGGCTGGACTGGTGACGCCCGACCGGTCGTGACCGGTCGTGGGACGAGAAATGGGAGTCCAGCAGCATATTCTTCACAGCCCGACCGGTCTTGACCGGTCGGATGGCATAAGTGACTGGAGTCCAGACAGATCTTGGAGACGCCCGACCAGTCTTGACCGGTCGGTTGGTCGGTCGGCAGGCAGATTTTCACAATTTTGACAGGAATCTTGCACTGGATTAGCTTGATAGAGATTCTGTCCTTTGGACAGACCATTATCATTTAAAACGAAGTACCCTTACCAAGGATACAACATCCATGGTCATGGTGTACCAAGGTACAACTTAACACAAAATGAGGGACCCTTAAGGTCTAGATTTATCGATAGAGGACAAGAATTGGGACTATGATCCCGGATTTTCGTAGAAAGCAATGAAAAGAGGCAAAGATCCTCAGATATACCTACAAAGATCAGAAAGAGAGGCTTAATCCTCAGATTTTACCTGCAAAACATACACTTGTTAGATTAACTAGACACATCCAACACCAATGGACTTCTGAAGGTTTGTAAAGCGAACCGAGTCCAAAGGTTTCGTTAGGATGTCAGCTAGCTGATTCTCGGTAGGCACATGTTTGAGAGATATTATGTGATCTTCAACCAATTCTCGAATAAAATGGTGCCTAATATCTATGTGTTTAGTGCGCGAGTGCTGAACTAAATTTTTCGATATATTTATGGCACTAGTATTGTCGCAAAATAGAGTCATTGTGCCTTGGTTAATCCCATAATCAGTCAAGGTTTGTTTCATCCATAATAATTGGGCACAACAACTTCCAGCAGCAATGTATTCTGCTTCGGCTGTGGATAAAGAGATGGAGTTTTGTTTCTTACTATGCCACGCCACAAGGCAATTTCCAACATAAAAACACCCACCGCTAGTTGATTTATGATCATCCATGTTACCAGCCCAGTCGGCATCTGAATACCCTGCAATATCTGTAGATGAATCAAAAGGGTACCAAAGACCGTATTCGGTAGTACATCTAACAAACCGGATGATCCGTTTAACAGCGGTAAGGTGAGATTCTTTGGGATCAGCCTGAAACCGAGCAAAAGCACCTACACTAAAAGCAATATCTGGTCTACTAGCAGTGAGATAAAGAAGACTACCAATCATGCTTCTATAAAGATGTTGATCTACACTTTTCCCTGCAAGGTCTTTTGATAGTTTAACAGTGGTGCTCATAGGTGTAGTGTAGGAACGACCAGAGTCTAAGCCAAATCTCTTAACAAGGTCTTTAACATATTTGGCTTGAGTAATGAATATACCTGATGCAAGTTGTTTTACTTGAAGCCCTAGAAACATGTTAAGTTCTCCTACCATACTCATCTCAAATTCAGATGTCATTAATTTAGCAAATGAGATGGACATTTTCTCACATGTGGATCCAAAAACAATGTCATCCACATAAATATGGGCAATTAACACAGAATTCTCGGCTTCTCTAATAAATAGAGTTTTGTCAATGCTCCCCCTAGCAAAATCATGGTCTACAAGAAAATGAGTTAAGCGTTCATACCATGCACAGGGTGCTTGCTTGAGTCCGTAAAGCGCCTTTTTCAACCGGTACACTTTGTGAGGATACTTAGGATCAATGAATCCTTTTGGTTGTTCAACATACACTTCCTCATCAAGAATACCATTCAAGAAGGCGCTCTTTACATCCATTTGAAATAGTTTGAACTTGAACGCACAAGCAACAACCATAAGAATTCTAATAGACTCGAGTCTGGCTACAGGGGCAAATGTTTCATCAAAATCAATGCCTTTAATTTGTGAATATCCCTGAGCCACTAACCGAGCCTTATTTCGTATTATATTCCCAGATTCATCGGATTTATTCTTGAAAATCCATTTGGTTCTAATAACATTTTTCTTTTCCGGCCTGTCGACCAGATACCACACTTCATTTCTAATGAATTCTTGAAGCTCTTCCTGTATTGCAAGGACCAGAATTCATCATTTAAAGCTTCATCAACATTTTTTTGGTTCTATTTTTTATGTGAAACATAGGTGACTGTTGACTGCCTCCAACTGTCTCCTGGTTTTGACACCAATGCTAGGATCCCCAATGATTTGATTGAGGGGGTGATCCTTGACAATTTGTACATCACCAGGAGCAGTGGGGGCATTTGGAGATGAGGGTTGTTTATCAGATTTACCCATCTCGCATATGCCCTCATCTTCTTCTTCATCACCTGGAGACAGATTTATCCAAGCTATCATCCACAGTCACATTGATTGACTCTTGAACTGATGAGTTCGAAGGTTGTAGACACAAAAAGCTCTACTATTTAATGAGTATCCTAAGAAGATACCCTCATCACTTTTGGAGTCAAAGTTTCCCAAATTTTCTCGGTCTCTCAAAATATAGCATTTACTACCAAAGACCTTAAAGTATTTTACATTCGGTGTCTTTCCACACCACAGTTCATAAGCTGTTTTGTTTAGACCTGCCCTTAAATAAACTCGATTAATAATATAGCAGGCAGTGTTAACAGCTTCGGCCCACAGATTTTGAGCAAGATTTTTATTATTAAGCAAAGCTGTAGCCATATCCAACAACACTCTATTTTTCCTTTCAGCAACCCCATTTTGTTAAGGTGTTTTGGGTGCTGAGAACTCATGACGAATACCCAATTCATCACATAATGCCTTCAAACGATGATCTTCAAATTCACCGCTGTGATCACTCCTGATTCTTGCTACCATGTATCCTTTCTCATTATGAAGTCACTTCACTAGTTTTTGAAATTCACCAAAAGTGTCAGATTTTTCTCTCAGGAAGGCGACCCATGTGAATCTAGAGTAATCATCAACGACTACAAAGAAGTATCATTTTCCACCTTGGCTAAGTACCCTGGTAGGACCAACTAGGTCCATGTGTAGCATTTCAAATGGTTTTGATGTGACCAGGATAGAGGTTCTCTTGTGTGCAACCTTGATTTGTTTACCTTTTTGGCATGTGACGCACACAGCATTTAGTCTTTTACCCATCTTGGGTAGACCTCTCACCAAATTTTTCTGACTCAGTTTAAACAGATTTCTATAATGTACATGACCGAGTCGATGGTGCCATAGTTCTGTTTCATCCTGAATGGCCACGTGACACATGGTGGAGGAGCTTGAATTATTGTGATTTTCAATGACATAGCAGTTGTCTCCTGTGCGTAGACCATTCATGAGTAATTTGCCTGTGGAGTTCAGGATCTTGCACATATCTTTGGAGAAGCTTACTGAGTGCTCTTCATCACAAATCTGTGAGATACTTAGTAAGTTGTGTTTAAGGCCATCAACATACAGCACATTTTCAATTTCGGGCAAACCTGGCCCTGTGATGGTTCCTTTACCAATAATTTTAGCTATGCTCCCATCACCAAATGTGACAGACCCACCATCAAATTCGTCATATGCACAAAATTGAGATCTATCACCTGTCATGTGTCTAGAGCAACCACTATCCAAGTACCATCTAGGGGTATTCCTAGCTTTTAAGGCAGTATGAATGACCAAACACTTGTTCTTTACAACCCATTTAGTTGTTGTCCTTTTATAAGAGGTGTTCTTATGGTGAGATTCTCTAGTTTTCTTGGGAGAATCAGATTTTTCTTTCTCACGCAAGAGAAGAGCAGTTTTCAAATTCAGCATTTTAACTTGCTCCAATAGTTCATCCATCCTCTTGTCCTTCCTAGGAAGAGCAGGATAATTCTTTCGAATGTTTCCCTTCTTTGGTGAAGAATGCATGGGAGGATTCCAATTAGCTTGCACATTTTTCCCGGTCGGTACAAATTTACCTTTTAAGTTTCTGACCGAATTTTTGAATACCATGCACTCAAATTTTAAGTGGCCAATGTCTCCACAAGCATGGCAGACAGGAGATGCTCTAGTTTTACTCCCTGATGCACCATGATCTTTTTTTACAATCGGATGGACTGAGGTAGTTTTGAAGTGTGACTGTCATAGCCCAAACCTCTTCTGTCCCTTGGTGATCTTATAACACCTAGGAGTTTTTCAAGGTTTTCTTCTCCTTGGGCGAACCGTCTTCTAGAGTCAACGACTTGACACTTAAGACGATCAATTTCAGTGTTCGCCTCTTTGAGTTCTTTCTCAAGTCTAGCATGCTTGTCTAGAGATTCACCACTTATGAGCTTTTTCTTTTCTTGTTCAAGCTCATCATTCTTCCTTTTCAGCTCTTCTAGATCTTGACCCATCTTTTGATTCTCTATTTTCAATCCGTCAAGATTTTTTATCAATTTGTCATTTTCAGCCTTTGATGGTATTTATATTTTCAATGTATAGTTGGTTATATACCTCTTGAAGGCCTTCCTCCTCATTCTCATCATCACTCAAGGAATCATTTTCAGTGTTAGAGGATTCATGATCATCAATGTCTCCGGTGATCTTTCCAATGGGCTCAATTTGAGGCACAATATCAGTAATGGAGGTCATTAAAATTCTAATTGAACCTTGCTCCTCCTCACTTTGGTATATGACTGATTCTGATTCTGATTCTTCAGTTTCATCCCATGTAGCTGCCATTGCTTTTTTCTTGGCCTTTTTATCAGTGCACTCGGATACAATGTGACCAAAACCCCTACACTTGTACCATTGAGGATCTTTTGACTTAAAAAATTTTCTTTTGTTGTTCTTGGAGTCAAAAGGTTTACCCTTCTAGTAGGGTTTCCTTCTAGAAGTATTTCCCCTAGTTTTGAAGAATTTTTGAAATTTCTTAGCCATAAGTGCCATTTCTTCCAAGTCTGGATCTTCCTTACTTCCACATTCAGATTCTTGTTTCTTGTGAGAAGATTTCAGGGCTGCACTTTTAGATTTGGAGGGAGTTTTGAAACCTAGCTCATAGGTTTGAAGGGACCCTAGTAATTCTTCAACTTTCATGGTATTTAGGTCCCTATATTCTTCTATGGTAGTAACTTTGGAAGAGAACCGTTTCGGTAGGGATCTCAGAATTTTCCTACATAGGCTATGCTCCGGAACAGGATCCCCCAAGCCCCACATTTCATTTGTGATCTTGTTCAATTTGGTATAGAAATCAGTAAATGTTTCGTGCTCCTCCATAGTAATGTTTTCAAATTGTGTAGAGAGGCGTTGAAGTTTTGAGTTTTTAATAATGCCTGTTCCTTCATAAGTAACTTCAAGAATGTCCCATGCCTGCTTACTTATTGTGCAATTTTGAATCCGGCCAAATTCATCTTTAGATACTGAACAAAAAATGGCATTCAAGCCTTTGGCATTATGAACACGTTGAGCTTTATCATAATCGGTCCACATCGCCTTATCTCTTGGCTTGAGGACATCTGGTTCACCTTCCTTATATATAGTGTCCATTGGGGGTTTATATCCAATATCAATCATGTCCCTAACATCCGAATCAATAGATTTTAAGAAGATGCGCATTAGGGCTTTCCAGTATGGATAGTTTGACCCATCAAAGAAGGGAGGCTTAGTAACGGATGAAGAGTCCTCTCTAGACATATTTTCAAGTTTTCTTAGGATCTCACTCCGGGTTTTTAAACCTGAACGGAGGAACCCGCTCTGATACCAATTGAAATTGAGGTTTTACCGCTAATAGAGATAGTTGGAGATATGCCTAATGTCCTAGAGGGGGTGAATAGGACTTTTTAAATTCCAATTACAATTAAAAACTGATCAAGTCAATCTTATCAACTAAGATTATCACAATAACATTCAAGGCATTTATATGAGCAATTTGTAAGTAAGGACTATCATAGGCATTTCATCAAATAGTTAGCATTCATGATTGACTAAACCATTCAACACAGCAATCATTCAATCTCACAATGCACAACGATTTATAGTGGTTTGGTTTCCCTACTCTACTCCCGGTTCACGATCTCAACATATGAGACCACCAGATTTTACTATAGTCTTGGTTTTAAATCAGGTTAACCATCAACCTTGACATCCTTTGATCTAGGACCGCGTTTACCATCAGCCGATGGCCCAAACCAGGGACTCGACGAGTTTGATTCTCAAACTCTCACCAATCCTAATCCAAGGATGGTCACATACACTCCCGCCGGAGTTTCCCAATCTAGGGAATAGAGATTCAATAAATGGACTCTCAAATACTAGAATACCTAGACGATTGAGCCCCGATTCGATGCCTTTGATGAGTAGCTTCAGCTCCACGTGCTTCAGCTTCTCTTTGTGCTCCCAAGATCAGCTACCGATGCAAATGATGAGGTTATGTTGATGCCGGGTAGTTGGGAGAGAGTTGGTCTAGTTCCTCTTGCCTATTCAATGCAATGGTAATGAGGGAACTACCAAACTTCAAACATTCAATGGCTATAAACGACCTCATAAATATATTTCGAAGGTAGGTCAGCCATGAATGAAGGTCTTGAGTTCATACTTCAAATCGAGCTTTGAATACTCATTGATAAGCCATTAATGGCTAGGTTTGAATGATGAACTCAAGGGGGACAAGAGCAAGGAGGGTAGGAGGATGTGAGTAAAAGCTCTCTCTCTTAGCTCTTGAAGGGTGTTGAATGCATGCCATGAAAGACCACAAGTCACGGCTATATAGAGCCCCAAATGATGGCCCCAACGGATCTAAAACGGTCACGTCTGACCTGTCAGAGAGGGGTCTCAATCGGTCTGACGGACCGGTCGGAATTCAAATATCTGGGCCACATCTGGGTCTGCCCGACCGGTCAAGACCGGTCGGATCCCCTTGCTGGAAGCATTCAAAATACAGGCCGACCGGTCAAGACCGGTCGGCTCACCTTGCTGGAGGATTTCAAAATACAGGCCGACCGGTCAAGACCGGTCGACACACCTTGCTGGACAGGCTGATGAATACAGGCCGACAGGTCAAGACCGGTCGGCTATGCTTGCTGTATAAATAGGGAATTGTGAAGGGCGACTGGTCAAGACCGGTCGGCTGCCTATCTGAAGAATGCAGCAAAGCTACTGGAAAGTTTGTATATTGCTGGTCCGACGGGTCTTAGCCGGTCTGCTGCCCAGCTTCATTCATCACAACAAGCCTCTGTTGGTAAGTTGAAATGCCTGGCCGACCAGTCAAGACCAGTCGGCTGCCCAGCTGAAAATACTACAGCAAGGTTGCTGATGTGTTGAGAAGCCTGGCAGACCGGTCAAGACCGGTCGACTTGTCTAGTTATTTTCATTTCAGCACAACTGCTGGACACATCTTGTAGTTCGGGCCGACCGGTCAAGACCGGTTGGCTGTCTAGATGGTTTTGTCACAGCGAGCTTGTTGGACCAAGACCTTCAACATAGCAGCGGATCACATTTATAGATGAGGCATGAAGTGATGAGGTGCATGGGGTCCAATGTTTGGACATATCTTCAATTACGATTCGCACCAGCCATGGACCACAAGTCTGATCAACTTGTGCAAGGGTAGAGAGGGAATGGGATAATATGTGAGTCATTACGCCATTCTTTGATGTTTTGGGTTTCCTATGGTCGATCTATATGCAACTTTCCTGGGATCTTGTTTCAGCATGAGCTTGAGCAATGGACGAAGCGTAATCTTCAAGTCTTGATCTTCAAGTCTTCGACCGGGGCTCGCACGACAAGACGCGACCAACCAACACGCCAATTGACAACAAAAGATGTACTAACAAGATGTATGAGTTTTCAAAAGAAGATGGGAATGGACCCATGAAATCGATGCCCTAACAATAAAAAATTTCAATTATTAAGATGGGATTGAGTGGCATCATATTTCTACGGGAGATTCCTCCTAATTTCTGACAAGGCTCACATGTTTCACAAAACTCATGTGTGTCTTTGAACATAGTGGGTCAGTAAAACCCACATTGCAGAATTTTTGCTTGGTCTTTTTAGCTGAAAAGTGACCACCACATGCCTAAGAATGACAAAAGGAGATGACACTTTGTTGTTCATCATCGGGCACACATCTCCTTATGATTTGATCGGGACAATACTTGAATAAATATGGGTCGTCCCATAGGAATTTTCGCACCTCAGTGAAGAATTTATCCTTATCATGCTTTTTCCAATGTGTAGGAATTGTACATGTAGCAAGATAGTTAGCAATGTCCGCATACCATGGCAATTGGGAAACTGCAAAAGGTTGTTCATCAGGGAACATGTCATTGATCGCGGTCGTTTCAGGGGAATCGGTGAGAACAAGTCGAGCAATATGGTCAGCCACTACATTTTCTACTCCTTTCTTATCACGTATCTCTATGTTAAATTCCTAGAGTAGAAGGATCCATCGTAACAACCGTGGTTTATCATCCTTCTTAGAGAGAAGGTACTTAAGCGGGGCATGGTCAGTGAATATGATGATCTTGGATCTAATCAAGTAGGACATAAACTTGCCAAGGCAAAAACTACGGCTAAAAGCTCTTTTTCTGTAGTAGTGTAGTTTGCTTGGGTTGAGTTTAAGGTTCTACTTGCATAGTAGATAACACATGGCTTCTTCTCTTTTCTTTGGCCTAGCACGGCCCCAATAGCATAGTCGCTTGCATCGCACATAATCTCAAAAGGAAGGCTCCAATCAGGTGGTTGCATTATGGGAGCACATGTCAACATACCTTTAAGTGTAGTAAAAGGTTTTTGACAGTCTTCATTCCACTCAAATGAATTCTCCTTTTGAAGTAGGTTACATAAAGGACGAGAGACTGAACTTAAGTCCTTTATGAACCTTCTATAAAATCCTACGTGTCCCAAAAAGGAACGCACATCTCGTATGCTCTTGGGTGGTGGAAGGTTAGAGATAAGATCGATTTTTGCTTTTTCCACCTCGATTCCATTTTATGAAACGATGTGACCAAGTACAATTCCCTTTTGAACCATAAAGTGACACTTCTCCCAATTCAACACAAGGTTCTTCTCTTCACATCTTTTCAGCACAGATTTCAAGTGCTCAAGGCACTCATCAAAGCTACAACCAAATACTAAGAAATCATCCATGAAGACTTCGAGAATTGTCCCCACCATATCAGAAAAGATACTCATCATACAACGCTGAAAGGTGGCAGGGGCATTATGAAATTGCGGTTTTACCGCTAGTAGAGATACTCGGAGATATGTCTAAGGACCTAGAGGGGGTGATAAGGACCTTTTTCAAATTCTTTTCACCTACTTATGCAATTCAATAAAATAAGCTTTGTAAGCAAGAACACCTCGGCTTCCAAGCCTTGGTGGGTCCAATTAAAAGACTAGCAAGAAGATAAGCAATAAACAAACCTAGTCTAAGCATGCATAGGAAGTAAAAGATACAACTACTCAAGCTCCTAACCTATGCATCTTGTGTAGACTTATGAGAGTGGATTAATGAGCTCAAGTCTACACAAGTAGTGAAGGTACATTTTGTGTGGGGATGCCTATAAAGTGCCTAGCATGCATTCCTATCAATCATTCATAATTAAGCAATTAAACTAACAATGCAAAGATAGAATGTGCTCAAGAACAATCACAAACATAAGGATGTATAGTGGTTCGACTACGTGTCTACTCCACTCCCGGTTCAAGTACTCAACCCCTTTGAGCACACCGGCATTCACTATTGGAGGTTTTAAATGAGGTTCACCTCTCAACCTTTACACACGGAGGTTTTATTGGTTCACCTCTCAACCGTCACCGGAGTTTTGAACCAAGGGCTAACTCTCAACCCAATCGCACGTTCACTCCCGTGTCGGAGGCTCCCCCTTGGAGACTTAGTTTAGGCCCGGCTGACTGGCCAAGGAACGGCTAACGTCCCTAAGTTGAGTTGACAAACAAACTCTAAAATGGACTCTCAAATAAGACAACCTACTTGTCGGATGAGCCCCTTGTTTAGCGCCGGATTGGGTTGCTTGATCTCCGCTCTCCCGTGCTTCAATCAGCTTCCCTTTACTCCCTCGATCGTGCCGCCGTTGCGTCGCCAATGCCTCAGCCACATTCGATCAAACACCTTGCATGCGATGCCTTGAAATGCCCAAGGTGCTAGGAGGATGGGTTGAATCTCCTATATGGGATATGTAGGATGTTCTAACTAGGAGATTCACCTAGAGAGTCTTCTAGAGGTCTTGGACAAAGGATATACCAATGTGGAATAATGTCACACCTCTAGATTTGAGAGAGGAATCAAGTCATCTCTTGATTGGATTTGAATGCCCATACTTGTGTTTGAAACACAAGGGATATGACTTGAAAACCTCCTCTTTGAGACCCCAAAAGATGTACAAATGATGTGGGCAAAGGGCTCTCAAAAACTTCTCTCTTTTTGCCCAAGAATGGAGCTCCAAATATATAGAAAAAGTGCTCCAACGGTCATAAAACGGGCAGAAAACGGCCTGTCCCTACCTGTCCCGACCGGTCATGACCGGTCGGAGGTCTTTGCTGAATGGGCAGGCACAATACACTGGGCCGACCGGTCATGACCGGTCGGACCCCTTCACTGGACAGCCAGAAACATGCTGGCCGACCGGTCATGACCGGTCGGCCCCCCTTGCTGGATGGCTGAAAGGTGTATGGAGCCAAACCTAGCCGACCGGTCGGCCACCCTTGCTGTATCCCTTCTATTGTGAAGGCCGACCGGTCATGACCGGTCGGCTAGTCTTTGTAAATCCAGCAGGAATGCTGGCCGACCGGTCTTCACCGGTCGGACCAGCCTGGGTCCCCTCTATGCTGAGCTGAGTTCTTCTTTCTCCAGCTGGTTCATATAGACCTAGGTAGAGTTGATCAAATGGGACACCTAGGGCCTATCTATGATGACTAAAGGGTTCTAAATATGGTCAAGGTCATCAAGGATACAAAGGAGATAGGTTTTGATCGAGGTTAAGGCACCAAGGCATCTCATATACCTGAATCTTCTTCCTTGATGTGGCTGGACGTCTTGAGTCTTCGGTCTTCGTCTTCATTGGGCTCAACCGACACAAGACTCACAGCTGTAAGTGATTGACAAACAAGGTGCACTAGTATGCCACGAAAAAGTGCACTAACAATCTCCCCCTTTGTCAATTACTTACAAAAACTTAACCTACCAAAACAAATTACATGTTCAAGATATTACGATGATAAAGCATAAATTACAGGACTCTTGACATGTCTAAACTATGCTGCTCCGTTTCAGTTTGCTCCCCCACAACCTGTCAATCCCTGCATCACAAAACATAGCAAACTAGTTTTGGTGGGATTTGATCTTTCTCCCCCTTTTTGTTAGTAATTGACAAACTATTCTCTCCCCCTTAATGATACACCAATGAAGTTAAGGTAAGAGGAGATAGTGTGTCGCAGTTATAACTATAAGCACATGCTAGAAGGAGAGTGTAGGGTGCATGAATCATAAGTACATGGAGCATGCTAAGAAAAACATGATTAACAGGAAGATATAACTATCTAAGCGTAGGTAATCATGCAATATTGGTCAAGGACATACATTTGCAATGAAGCACAAAGGGCTTATAGCCCAATCAACCAACCTCCCCTATTGGTATATCAAGACCAAAACTAAGCAAAGATTAGCATACATGAAGCATAAAACTCAAGATGATTAGCTAATCTAAGCAGGAAGACAATCTAGCAAGTAAATGAATTAAATAGAAACCAGGCTAAATCATCACAAACTGGGCGAATGAGGCTGGAATCCTCTGATTTGCCCATACATACAGGAATGAGGCTGAAATCCTCAGATTTTCCAATAAAAGCATAATTAGCTACCCTCACTAACCATGATAAGTTTGAAAAGCCAAAGGGTAGCAAAATTCCTCAACACCCTCATAGAATATAGCATGAGGTGAGGGGTTGGAAACTCCTTATCCTCCTAGAAAGGATAGTGGTTGGGATCCCCTCTTAGATAATCTGGTAGAGGGGTCGTGATGGAGGCCGAGAGTGCAAGATCTTTATGTTGGCTCTCATCATCAGATTCAGACTCCTCCGTATCATCCCAAGTAGCAGCCATTGCCTTTTTTCCTTTCGGTTTAGGCCCTTCCGGACATTCCGGGGCAATATGGCCGCGACGACCGCAACCGTAACAACGGACGGATGAAGATATGGATGATTTTCCTTTATGTTTATCACCCTTCTTGTCCTTTTTGTCACGGCTATTCCCTCTATCAAATTTGAGGAATCTCTTGAATTTTTTGTTTAATTTCTCCTCCTCATCATCCTCATCATCACTATCTTCCTCCAACTCACTTTGGATCTTCTTATGTTTGTGAGAGGACTTGAAAGCGATGTTTTTCCTTCTAGAGGGGGCTTTAAAGCCTAACTCAAAGGTTTGTAGGGAACCTATGAGTTCTTCAACTTTCATTGTATTAAGATCCCTACACTCTTCAATGGTGGTGACTTTAGAAGAGAACCGTTCCGGAAGAGATCTCAGAATTTTCCTACAAAGCCTATGTTCCGGAACCGGATCCCCTAAGCCCCACATATCATTTGTGATTTTGTTCAGTTTGGTATAAAATTCAGTAAACGTTTCATCCTCCTCCATAGTAATATTTTCAAAGAGAGTAGAGAGGCGCTGGAGTTTAGAATTTTTAACAACATTTGTTCCTTCATGGGTAACTTCCAGAATATCCCATGCTTGTTTACTGGTAGTGCAGTTTTGGATCCGACCAAATTCTTCTCTTGATACTGAACAAAATATGGCATTCAGGCCTTTGGCATTATTAATACGTTGAGCTTTTTCATAAGCAGTCCACAATGCCTTGTCTTTTGGCCTGAGAACATCCGGCCCACCCTCCTTAGAAATAGTAACCATTGGGGGTTCGTATCCAAAGTCAACCATGTCCCTCACATCCGAATCAATGGATTCCAAGAAGATACGCATTCGGGCTTTCCAGTATGGATAATTTGACCCATCAAAGAAAGGAGGCTTAGTGACGGATGAAGAGTCCTCTCTAGACATATTTTCAAGTTTCTCTTTAGGATCTATCTCTAGGCAATTAAGCCCTTAAAGAGAAACCCTTCTCTGATACCAATTGAAATTGCGGTTTTACCGCTAGTAGAGATACTCGGAGATATGTCTAAGGACCTAGAGGGGGTGATAAGGACCTTTTTCAAATTCTTTTCGCCTACTTATGCAATTCAATAAAATAAGCTTTGTAAGCAAGAACACCTCGGCTTCCAAGCCTTGGTGGGTCCAATTAAAAGACTAGCAAGAAGATAAGCAATAAACAAACCTAGTCTAAGCATGCATAGGAAGTAAAAGATACAACTACTCAAGCTCCTAACCTATGCATCTTGTGTAGACTTATGAGAGTGGATCAATGAGCTCAAGTCTACACAAGTAGTGAAGGTACATTTTGTGTGGGGATGCCTATAAAGTGCCTAGCATGCATTCCTATCAATCATTCATAATTAAGCAATTAAACTAACAATGCAAAGATAGAATGTGCTCAAGAACAATCACAAACACAAGGATGTATAGTGGTTCGACTACGTGTCTACTCCACTCCCGGTTCAAGTACTCAACCCCTTTGAGCACACCGGCATTCACTATTGGAGGTTTTAAATGAGGTTCACCTCTCAACCTTTACACACGGAGGTTTTATTGGTTCACCTCTCAACCGTCACCGGAGTTTTGAACCAAGGGCTAACTCTCAACCCAATCGCACGTTCACTCCCGTGTCGGAGGCTCCCCCTTGGAGACTTAGTTTAGGCCCGGCTGACTGGCCAAGGAACGGCTAACGTCCCTAAGTTGAGTTGACAAACAAACTCTAAAATGGACTCTCAAATAAGACAACCTACTTGTCGGATGAGCCCCTTGTTTAGCGCCGGATTGGGTTGCTTGATCTCCGCTCTCCCGTGCTTCAATCAGCTTCCCTTTGCTCCCTCGATCGTGCCGCCGTTGCGTCGCCAATGCCTCAGCCACATTCGATCAAACACCTTGCATGCGATGCCTTAAAATGCCCAAGGTGTTAGGAGGATGGGTTGAATCTCCTATATGGGATATGTAGGATGTTCTAACTAGGAGATTCACCTAGAGAGTCTTCTAGAGGTCTTGGACAAAGGATATACCAATGTGGAATAATGTCACACCTCTAGATTTGAGAGAGGAATCAAGTCATCTCTTGATTGCATTTGAATGCCCATACTTGTGTTTGAAACACAAGGGATATGACTTGAAAACCTCCTCTTTGAGACCCCAAAAGATGTACAAATGATGTGGGCAAAGGGCTCTCAAAAACTTCTCTCTTTTTGCCCAAGAATGGAGCTCCAAATATATAGAAAAAGTGCTCCAACGGTCATAAAACGGGCAGAAAACGGCCTGTCCCTACCTGTCCCGACCGGTCATGACCGGTCGGAGGTCTTTGCTGAATGGGCAGGCACAATACACTGGGCCGACCGGTCATGACCCGTCGGACCCCTTCACTGGACAGCCAGAAACATGCTGGACGACCGGTCATGACCGGTCGGCCCCCCTTGCTGGATGGCTGAAAGGTGCATGGAGCCAAACCTGGCCGACCGGTCGGCCACCCTTGCTGTATCCCTTCTATTGTGAAGGCCGACCGGTCATGACCGGTCGACTGGTCTTTGTAAATCCAGCAGGAATGCTGGCCGACCGGTCTTCACCGGTCGGACCAGCCTGGGTCCCCTCTATGCTGAGATGAGTTCTTCTTTCTCCAGCTGGTTCATATAGACCTAGGTAGAGTTGATCAAATGGGACACCTAGGGCCTATCTATGATGACTAAAGGGTTCTAAATATGGTCAAGGTCATCAAGGATACAAAGGGGATAGGTTTTGGTCGAGGTTAAGGCACCAAGGCATCTCATATACCTGAATCTTCTTCCTTGATGTGGCTGGACGTCTTGAGTCTTCGGTCTTCGTCTTCATTGAGCTCAACCGACACAAGACTCACAGTTGTAAGTGATTGACAAACAAGGTGCACTAGTATGCCACGAAAAAGTGCACTAACACATTACATAGTCCAAACGGCATCCGTCGATAGGCGAAAGTGCCGAATGGACATGTGAATGTAGTTTTTTCTTGGTCTTCATGGGCTATCTCTATTTGGTTGTACCCTGAATAGCCATCAAGGAAGCAAAAATGGGAATGACCCGCCAACTTTTCTAGAATTTGATCAACAAATGGTAGGGGGAAATGGTCTTTCCTCGTGGCAGTGTTTAGCTTCCTGTAGTTAATGCACATTCTCCAACTGGTAGTGATTCTGGTTGGTACGAGTTCATTATTGGCATTGGCTACGATGGTTATTCCGGATTTCTTAGGCACCACTTGAGTTGGACTCACCTCAGATATTGGGTAGAAATACCCACATCCAATAGTTTTACCACTTTGACCTTAACCACATCCTTCATGTTTGGATTGAGTCGTCTTTGTGGTTGCCTAAATGTCTTCGCATTCTCCTCAAGATGTATGCGATGAGTACAAATCAGTGGGTCTATGCCTTTGAGATCCGCAATCGACCACCCAATGGCACTCTTGTGCTCTAATCGAGTGGCTATTAACCTACTCTCTTGTTCCTCATCCAAGTGGGAAAAAATCACCACTGGATATGTCTCATCTCAACCTAAATAGACATATTTTAGCTCACTTGGTAATGGTTTTAGGTCGAGTGTTGGTGCCTTGATATTGGATGGGAGGGCTTTGTTCTCGTTTACTGGTAAAGGCTTAAATAGGGCCCTCCATCTTTTGTTATCAAGTACCGGCATCACATCTAACATGGCATCCATCTCTCGTATTGTGTTATCATTTATCTCATGAGAGTGGGCCACACATGCCTTCAAAGGGTCGGAATATAATGACAAGGGGAAAGTTTCATCCACGAATGATTCAATCAAGTTTATCTCGTGGATCTCCTCATCAACTTCCCGTGGTTGTTTGCATAGATCAAATATATTCAGCTCAAGTGTCATGTTTCCAAAGGACATTTGTACAAGCCCGTTTCTACAATTAATAATTGCATTAGAAGTAGCTAGAAAAGGGCGGCCAAGTATGATGGGAATTTGAGCACCGATACCAAATACGGGATGTGTATCCAAGACAATAAAGTCTACTGGGTAGTAGAATTTATCAACTTGGACTAAAACATCCTCAATCACTCCACTTGGTATATGAATGGATTTATTAGTAAGTTGGAGTGTGGTTTTGGTGGGTTTCAATTCACCTAACCCAAGTTGTTCGTAAACCGAGTATGGAATGAGGTTCACACTTGCCCCTAAGTCGAGTAAGGCTTGTTTAATCCGGTAGTCTCCTATGATGCATGAGATTGTTGGACTACGCAGATCCTTGTATTTTTGGGGCACTTCTTGTTTGATGATAGCGCTCAAATTCTCAGTCAAAAGTACTTTGTTATGAACATTGTGTTTCCTTTTGACCGTACACAATTCCTTTAGAAATTTGGCATAGTACGGTATTTGCTTTATGGCATCCAACAACGGGATGTTGATCTTCACCTGCTTGAAAACCTCTAAAATTTTTCGATTTTTGTCTAAAGGTTTAGGTGAAATCAACCTTTGGGGAAATGGGGCAACCGACTTGTATTGCCTTTTCGGTTCTTTCTCTTGTGGAGTGTTGTTTGAGCTATCATCCTCTTTGGAATTTTTCAGATCCTTAGGATTTGGGGCCTTCACCGGATTAGATTTATCAACTATTTTCCCACTTCTCAAAGTGGTGATAGCTTGAACATGCTCCGTATGTTGGGAGGATGAGCCTGCGTCTTGTATCTCAAATTGGGTTCTTAGGTTAGGAAGTGGTTGGGCAGGAAGTGTGCCTTTCTCCCTAACACTGAGGTGAGATTCAACTCTAGCCATTGAGGTTTTCAATTCATTGATGGCTTGAGTTGAATTTTGATTGAATTTCAATTGCTTTTGCATAAACCCATCTATTTTTAGAGAATTAGTCTTGTTATACTCAGCTTGAACCGATACAAATGCACCCAACATCTCTTCTAGCGTAACTTTTGGAGCAATGACTAGAGATGGACCTAGTATAGGTTGAGCTTGAGGGATATTGTTTGCATTCGCAGTGGGTCCATTCCTCCAGCTGAAGTTGGGATGGTTCTTCCAATTAGCATTAAACGTGTTTGAGTTTGGAGCACCAAATTACTGTGGCATTTGATTGTTCTTGTAAGATGTGTTGAGCCGCTGAAATTGTGGGACAATCTTGTGTTGCATCTTAATTTCTGGCACAAATTCCACAAACAGTTTCAACGTCATTGGAGTTGATCGTATCTCCTTTCCTTAATTCCATGGCCTCAACTTTTCTTGTGACGCTAGCCACCTGTGCACTTATGCTATCCTCTTCTGATAAGACATAAATTCCTCCTTTTTCTCTTTGTTGGCTAGTCTTGGAATTTACTGGTTTAGATGTATCCCAAGACTATGCATTCTCAGCCACTTCCTCTAAATAGTCCCATGCTTCATCGGCTTCCTTGTTCATGAACTCCCCATTACACATCATCTCTACAAATTGGCACATGGGTGAAGTCAGTCCATCATAGAAAAAGCTTATAACCCGCCAAATTTCATAGCCATGATGTGGGCATGCATTTAACAAGTCCTTAAACCTCTCCCAACATTGGAAGAAGGTCTCATCTTCCTTTTGGGCAAAGTTCATGATAAGGCGCCTCATCATGTTCGTTTTATGAGTTGGGAAGAATTTTTTAATGAATTCCCTATGCATATTAGTCCATGCACCAATTGATCTTGGCCTTAATGCATGAAGCCAACCTTTAGCTTTATCTTTAAGGGTAAAAGGAAATAATTTAAGTCTTACCACATCATCAGTAACATTCGTAAAGTGCATGGTAGTTATTACCTCATCAAACTCCTTAAGGTGTTGATAGGCACTTTCACTGTCTAATCCATGGAATTTTGGGAGGAGTTGGATCACTCTCGGTTTCAAATCTACATTCCCTGCATTTTGTGGAAAGATTATGCATGAGGGAGTGCTCGCTCTTATAGGTTGCAAGTAATCACGTAATGTTCTTGGTCGGGGAACATTCTCAACCACATTCTCTCCCGTTTCGGTTTGGTTTTGGCCCAGATTAGGATTGGCCATCGAATTAGGTTGATTTACAGCCATATTTTCAGACAAAATTGGAGAAGTTAGATGTCTCCTAGCACGTGGTTCTCTGTCAATTCCTTCTACTATTCCCCCTTCACTAATGAGTCGGTTATTAGAATCCCGAGCCCAATGTGGCATGCAAAACCAAAAAGAATGAAACAAAAAGGAACGAAGAATTCTTCCTTCCTTTCTTTACTCTTCTCTAAGACCAAAGCACAAGGTGTCTTGCAATGGCTAGGCCAGAAGCAAGGATAGAGACCGATTTCTCCTGGTCAATAGGGGTTTAGAGAACTCCCCACCCACTCTTTGAATCTTTCGAGAAAAGTACAGAAAAAGAAGAAAGAGGAGTAGAGGTGAGAAGAGAAATCTTTGAGCACAAGGTGATCCAAGACGGCAGAGCCTACCAATAGGAATCCAGGTGACACAAGGCCTACCTATCAGAGATCCAAAAAGGAGTCTCCACCCACTCTACAAGAGATGAATATGATAGGAATGAATAGGAGAAGAAGAAGAGTAAGGTTTAGAAAGATAGAACCTAATTTGGGGCACTTGAGATCCTTATATCTTCTTCAGCTTCCTAGAAATCCCTGCAAAAGAAAAATAAAAAAAAATAAACTTAAGTTAGTTATACAATCCTAAAAATCTTAAATAGATACTATTTTTAGAAATTTTGTAAAAAATCGTCAAAGTCCCCGGCAACAGCACCAAAAACTTGTTCACTTCCCCAAGTGTAGGGTTGCGATGTAGTAATAATCTCGGTGAGACCGAGGTCGATCCACAGGGACTTATGTAGGAATCCATAAACACTTCCAATAGTTCTATTGAAAAGCTAATAAGTAAATTTGTAGAAGATTGATGTGAATAATAACTTTTGAACTTAAACTGAAGTAATCAATTAATAAAAAGCACTAGGGGTTCAAGGATCCACTTGTAGCAATCCTTGATGCTCAATTCACTATGGTTTCTCACTTTCTCAACTAGAATCGAAATTAAGATCTATCTAGTCGGTTGATAGATCAGTTAAACCAAACAACCTATCATATGTATGAACAATGTATATGATTCACTCAATGCAAGCTAGGACGAGCATTCTCAATTGCATAGGTCAGTCCCAATTCCAATAGATTAAGTTCACAATCATAACCATCATTAAGTCCTGTCACAAGACAAAGCTAGATCATGATTTGAACTTGATTCAAATCACATACACAGTCCACATACAACAGAATTCCAGAAAAAGTAGAACTTTGGTAGGAATTTCCCACATGAAGATCATAGTACTAGAGCGTACTCCAATTCCTCGGATCATACAGGTCTAGACTAGCACAAAACAATTAAGAACTCAAGTACTTCTTCCAAACATCCATGAGTCATCATAAGACTAAGAAAAATTACTTAGAACTTGAATTAAACTTCAAACCATTGTTCATAAACATGGAATCCAATCTTAAAACCAACTTTAAACGAATTGAAACATCTTAGATTCACTACAAGCTTCACCTCTTAGCCCTAGCTAAGAGGTTTAGCCATTCATGATCTAAGGAAACATGAAACAACTAAGAAAAACATAAAAATAGCAACAAACTAGGAGGAGTTGTGGAACTCCGAAATCCACTTCCGCCGCCTCCCACCTTGCTCAAACCCTTCTCAGATACCATAGGAACGATCCCTAGGTGTCCTTTTATAGTGGGGAGGTTCCGCAGCATCAGAATCTTCCAGAAATTGCGTAAGAGTATGCAGTGCGTAGAGAAATTTAGGACTTGTAGAACACGCTTCATTACACAGACGACCGATCGCACGATCGATCGGAGCTACTGGACGACCGGTCTCAAAATCATCAAAAACGTCCAGAGAGTTTTGGAAATTTTCAACCCAGAAAATTAATTCAAGGACCGGTCGCACGACCGGTCTGAGCCATGGACGACCGGTTGCACGACCGGTCGTGGATAGTTTAGTGAGATTTGCCCTGTGGCCCTTCCTGTTGAGTGATCGGACCGGTCGAACGATCGGTCCTAGGCTTTGGACGACCGGTCGGATGATCAGTCTTAGGCATGTTCTTTTGCTTTCTTTCTTCTTTTCTCTGACTTCTTTCTTTTATCCTTCGACACTTGGTGCTTTGATCTTCTTTGCTTCTAAATAGTGTCTTTAAGTCTTCAATTGATGATTCCTCTCTCTCATCCCTACAATCACAATTCCATGCATTAGATTAGTTTATAAATCATGAAAACCTTGCATAATGAGTGATGAATTGGGGTTAGAATATGCACACTTAAGAGCTCAACACATGTCCCTCTTGTGAATTTTGGCACTTCCCATTACTTAGCCAAATTTTAGGTTTTTTAACTTTTGTGAGAGAGAAAATTCCAAACTTGGAATATTTCAAGATTTCAGGCTCTGACGAGAGACCTTTAGAGGACAGCTACCTTTTCTGGGTAGGCGGTCACTGTCACCAAGCCACTTCTAGGCTGGGATGGACCTCCTGAATGAATGGGATGGGGTGTGGAAGTGCAAGTGTTGCAAATTTTGGTACTTCATTCCTAATTTAGAGCCTCCGGGTCAGCTCGTCATATAGGAACGTTATTCAGAGGAGCGTGCACATGGAAACACGTACCATACAAACTTCAAACTTGCTATTTAAGGGTTTTGGGGTGCTCTGGATCATTTGGCTATGGTATGGATGTCTAGATCCTCTCTGAAATGGTAGCTGTAGGCTTATGGACCTTTTTTTTGTAAGCTCCGAGCATGGATGAAACGTATTTTGAGGTGCGCAGGTAAAGATACGCACCGCACGACTTCGAAACTTGCAGGTTAAGTGTTTTAGGATGTCCCGGACCATTTGGCGGTGACCCACACATCTAGTTCTGCTCCAAAATGCTGTTTACAGATTTTGGTCGTTACTGAGTGGTTAGGGTTACACTGGTGTTTTTCAGGTTTTTTTGTCTCAAAATTGATTCAAATCATTATCGATGGACCGCGGGATGTTTTTTTTACAATGGGTGCGAATTTGAGCCCCAACATTTAGTTAAGAGGTTAACTAAAGGAAAGCATAAAAACAAATTAAAACAAAAACTAGAAGAAGAAGAAAACTGGTTGTAGGAGGCTATGAAGCCCCTTAGGTCTTGAATCCTTTGCTCCCATCATTGCTAGATGCCCTAGGAAGAGAGTGGAGGTATGATTTTATATCTCAGGTCTGAGAAATTGCAGAGAAGTACCACACTTGCACAGGAAAAACCGGAAATAGAAACTTCCTTGTGTAATCAAGACACCAGCTGGCCGGCTGGAGGTTGCACAAAATCACACCCAATTCTGGAGTTAAAAAATACATAGGCCGGCCAGTCCATCTGGCCGGTTAGACCACAGGTCGGGCTTCGCAAAATCACTCCAGCAATTTTGCTGTTTCTGGAGGGTTTGGCCAGCTGGCCGACTGTCATGTAAATTGTGAAAATTTTAATTTTTCTTCTTCCATCTCCATTGCATCTTTCCTCCACTTCTTGTCCTTTATTTCTTTGATCTTCAAGGCATGTAAGAAGGGCCTCTAAGCATCATACAAGTGAAATCTCTCTCGCATCTTATAAACATAAAACCATGTATTAGATTAGTCTTTAAATTAAAATAAACATGTATAATGAGTGATGAATTGGGGTTGGAATATGCACAATTCAGAGCTCAACGCACCTCCCAACCAGCATTTTGCTAGTCCCATGCAAAACATGCGTGAAACAAATCCAACTTTCCAAAACCCAACTCTCTTTCGGAAACTATGCTTCTATAAACTCCAAGACATGCAAGTGCATAAATTCAAAAAAACTAGGTGATAGAAGTTGAAATCTTAAACTCCCTAAACATAACAAGTGTTCATATAGAATCCCCACTGATTGATTGATAAATAGAAGAAACCGAACAAGCTTACCCTAGTGTGCATAGTGGATGTTCATTTCATGAGTTTCCAAGATTAACTTCTTCATGGATAAGTCAAACTAAAGATCTAAAGGTGTACAGCTCAACCAAATGCCTATGACAAGAATTTGGCTTTCCATTCCTTCGACGGCTTTCACACCACTTCCCATTTCCAGCTTTGGTTATGGGTAGACCATCCCCTGGTTGGTAATAGGTAGCCCTTTTTGGAATTTTTCAACATATATTCAATAAATAACCTTACTTACTTTTTATTTTTCATATCAGATAGGATTTTTAGAAATCCATATCTTTCGTTCTTTTCTCTTATTTTCTCATGAACAAGGATGGACAAAGTTCCCTAACTTGGTTCCTAAACACCTTAAATCTTCTTCTAACCAATCTACAATTATCCATAATTCATTCAACTATGAGAATCGTGTAATGTGATCTAGACTCAATAGTGTTCAAATTTTCTATCAATCAAATAGAAAACTATCATATTATAAGTAATTCACGATTTTCAAAATCAATCACTGCATCTCTCTTTCTTTTATACTTATAACATCCCAAGTACATAGAAACATGGTTTTCCAAAGGAGTTTTGAATTTTTAGCAAAATTGAAAATTTTCTACATAATTGCTCTAAATGTCACAAAAGCTAGTAGATTCATCTAAGGAATCTCACCCCCAACCAAAATCTTACATTGTCCTCAATGTAATAAGATATGTAATATGCATGACATAAAACAAAGGAGAGTGAGAAAGAGAGTACCTGAGGTAACAAGTTGATAATTCTAGCATCTTCCATTGTCTCGATGAGAGTTATTCAATCATAAATGTAGAAAACAAATCCTAACCTACATACCTACCATTTATTAGTCTGATCGACTACATGATCAAATTTGAGCAGAATCTTCGTGAATTTTAATAGGTTTCTCATGAGGACCATCCAAAGTCTTGCTCGACAGTACACATGGGTGCTTTTCTTCATTGAAGTCCAATCATAGTGTGCACCACATGCATGCAAGGAGGAGATAAGAGCAGCAAAAAGATATCTCCTCAAATTCTGAATTGGGTTATGATTGATTAAAAATGGGTCCTCCCAATCAGAATTTTCAATGGGCTGAAGAACCCATGATGGTGAAGAGACGTTCATCAAGTATTCTTCAGTTCGGGTTGTCTCCACAATTTTAGAATTACACCGTGCTTCCACAAACAATGGTAAAGAGTGTAAATCAATGGAATGGTGTTCTTCAGGCACCAACACCGTGTCTAACAAAATGTCCAACTCCTTAATCATTTCATCATCAAGAATATAGGAGTGGGCCATGCATTCTTCTAGGAAATCGAGATAGTCAGATGAAGGGGGTCCTCATCCTCCCTAAGTGATTGAAGAAATTTTGTTTCAATGGCAAGGAATTCCTCCTCTATAGAGAGGAGGTCTTCTAAAGAAGATTTTTCAGATTTAGGGGTAAACACATTTTCTAGCATTGGTTGATCAGTTGAAATTTCAGATTGTGCCACCTCATCATCCAAAGAACTAAAATTTTCAGTCAAAGGGAGGTCTTCCACAATAGAATTTGGCATGTGTTGTTGGTGGAAGGACTAAAAAAGATCAACTTCGGCCATCTCTCTAACAAGACTATCTTCCGACGACTCATAAATATTTGGCCTTTTGGAAGAAGAAATCACGGGCTCATAATCATCCATTGAACCCTCATTGTAGTTAATCATACTATCACTTCCAGATTTTGTAGATTCCTCGGGTTTATCAACCGTCATTGAAATCTCTTCATCATTCAAATCAGAATATCTAAAAGAGATAGTTGATTCACCATAATCGATGGTAATATTGGGATTACTAAGATCTACATCCTCTAAAAGTTTAGTCATTAAATCGGAAGAGGATTAGGCTTGGATAGCCTCATCCTTCTCATTGTTAAGGAATGAGTCGGTGTTCCCAATGTCGGGTTCAGAATTTTGAGAGGTTGGCGAGAGGTTTTGTATCCAATGCTCAGTTATTTTCATATACTCTCGCAGCGTATCCTTAAAATTTTGTGTCGGTTGAGACTTATGAGATAGAAACTCTTGAGGATAATTGTTAGCATCCATGCTTGGCTCATCTCCCAAGTTGAAATTTTGATGCTCCTACCAATTTGGCTTATGCATGTCATATGTTGGGCTATTAGATGATTGTTGATATGTTTAGCCATACAAGTGATCATACATTGTCCTAACCAGTGGAACATTATTCGTCTCTTTCTGATACTCTCCTATTGTCTTACCCGGTGAAAAGTTATGTGCATTGTTCTTATTTCGGTAATCTCGTAATGTCTTATGTGGAGGAGTATTGGAAGTAGATTGAGTTTTAGGAAAATAATCATGCATAGAATGGTTCCAATCATAATTAGTTTGGATCCCATGATCCGGCATCTCATCTTCCACAAGATATGCATAAGCACCACCCATCCAATAAACCATAATGAGATTTAAAAGAAATTGAAAAATACACTAATCTAGGAAGAAGAACAAAAAGAAGAAAGGGAGATGGGGAGATGTTACCCGTGAAGGTGATAACTATGTCAGTAACTAAGTTCCTACAAAACACAAAAAATAGAAAATTATTAGAAATCTAAAAAAAAAATCAGAAAACTTACTTCTAGAAAAACTAAAAATTCTATCTAACTAAGACTACTCTATAGCTACTAGAACAATTAGAACCGTTTAACCGCTTCCCTGGCAATGGCGCTAAAAACTTGTTCGCTCGCTTCAAGTGCAAGGTTGCAGTGTAGTAATAATCTCGGTAATACCGAGGTTGATCCACAGGGAAGGAGGTAAACAATTCGAATCATCCTAATAACTAGAATCTTAAAAGGGGTTTATGAAATCAGTTTTAAACATGAAACATAAAAATCTGATAATAAGGGATAACTAGAACATCAAGGATCCACTCATAGCTCTCCTTGACGTTTAATTGATATAGGTTTCTCAATTACTCAACTAGAATCGAAATCAAATCCTATCTAGCTGGATTATAAAGCGGTTATATTATCAAAACAATCTGTCACATGTGTTGTTCATCGACATGACTCCCTCAATTTGAGTTAGGACTTGAGCACACTCAATTGCATAGGTCAAGCCTAGTTCTAATAGATTAAGATCACAACTATGATAAACATCAAACCCTGTCACTAGACTTAAACTAATATCATGGTTTGAACTTGATTCAAATCACATAAATAACCAACACATATTTTAAAATTTCTGGAAAAGATAGAACTTTGGTTTGAAGTTCCCACATGAAGATCTAAGTTCTAGAGCGTCTTGAATCCGATTCCCCAGAGCATACTGGTCTAAATCTTTGTAAAATAATTAAGAAACTAATGTAATTCTTCCAAACATCCATGAGTCATCATAAGATTAAGAAAAACTACTTAGAACTTCATTCAAACTTAAGCAAACCATTGTTCAACATTAAATTCAAACTCGAAACCTTAAAAATGAATTAAACCATCTAAGAAAACTACAAGTTTCACCTCTTAGCTCTAGGTAAGAGGTTAACTAAAGGAAAGCATAAAAACAAACTAGAACTAGAATTAGAAGAAGAAGAAAACTAGTTGTAGGAGGCTAGGAAGCCTCCTAGGTCTTAAATCCTTTACTCCCCACGCTGCTAGATGCCCTAGGAGGAGAGTGGAGGTATCCTTTTATAGCTTAGGTCTGAGAAATTGTAAAGAAATACAACACTAGTGCAATAAGAATCGGAAATAGAAACTTCCTTGTGTAATCAGGACATTGGCCGGCCGGCCGGAGGTTACACAAAATCACACCCAATTCTGAAGTTAAAAAATGTTAGTACACCTTTTGTTGTCAATTTGCGTGTTGGTTGGTCGCGTCTTGTCGTGTGAGCCCCCGTCGAAGAATTGAAGATCAAGACTTGAAGATTATGCTTCTTCCAGTGCTCAAGCTCATGCTGAAACAAGATCTCAGGTAAGTTGCATATAGATCGACCATAGGAAACCCAAAACATCAAAGAATCGCGTAAAGACTCACACATTTTATCCCATTCCCTCTCGACCCTTGCACAAGTTGATCAGACTTGTGGTCCATGGCTGGTGCAAAACGTAATTGAAGATATGTCCATACATTGGACCCCATGCACTTCATCACTTCATGCTTCATCTATGAATGTGATTCGCTGCTGTGTTGAAGGACTTGGTCCAGCAAGCTCGCTGTGACAAAACCATCTAGATAGCCAACCAGTCTTGACCGGTCGGCCTGAACTACAAGATGTGTCCAGCAATTGTGCTGAAATGAAAACAACTAGACAAGCCGACCGGTCTTGACCGGTCTGCCAGGCTTCTTAACACATCAGCAACCTTGCTGTGAAGAATGCAGATGGGTAGCCGACCGGTCTTGACTGGTCGGCCAGGAGCATCAGAAAGATCAGGGACCTTGCTCTGGTATTTTCAGCTGGGCAGCCGACCGGTCTTGACCGGTCGGCCAGGCATTTCAAGTTAACAACAAAGGCTTGCTGTGATGTATTCAGCTGGACAGCCGACCGGTCTTGACCGGTCGGCCAGGGACATTATCAAGATAGCAAAATTGCTGTAATACGTGACAGCCGACCGGTCTTGACCAGTCGGCCAACAATATATAATCTGTCTAGCAAGCATAGCCGACTGGTCTTGACCGGTCGGCCTACTTTCAGCTAGTTTGTCCAGCAGGCAAAGCAAGCAAAAAAATTGCATTTGCAATTGATCAGCTGGCCGGGCGATCAATCGATCAGCCTGGTCGATCAATCGACCAGGACGGGCAATCAATCGATCAGCCTGGGCGATCAATCGACCGGGTCGGGCGATCAATCGATCAAGGCCATTTCTGTTCAGCAAGCATATTTTCTGAAAAATTACTTCTTGCGATCAATCAGTGCTTTGATAAATCAATCGACAACTAGCCGTTTTATATCCGTTGAAGCCCGATTCTTGGAGTCTATAAAGGCATATCTTGAGGTCTTTAATGGTATTCTTTGCACACCCATTGAGAGCATTGAAGGGGGCAATTAAGAACATCATCTGTCCTTCTTTTGCTCATTATTACTTAGAGTTCTTCATTCAATCCATGTGATTCATGGCACTTCAATGAGCATTCAAAGCTCGGATTGAAGAATGAACTCAAGCAAGGTATTCATGGCTGACCTAACCCATCTTGTTCAATCTCTTGGTCATCAATAGCCATTGAATACTCAAGTTGGTAGTTCCTATCATTACCATTGCATTGAATAGGTAAGAGGAACTAGACCAACTCTCTCCCAACTTCCCGGCATCAACATAACCTCATCATTTGCATCGGTAGCTGATCCTGGGAGCACAAAGAGAAGCTAAAGCACGTGAAGCTGAAGCTACTCATCAAAGGCATCGAATCGGGGCTCAATCGTCTAGGTATGTCTAGTATTTGAGAGTCCATTTATTGAATCTCTATTCCCTGGATTGGGAAACTCCGGCGGGAGTGTACGTGACCATTCTTGGATTAGGATTGGTGAGAGTTTGAGATCCAAACTCGTCAAGTCCCTGGTTTGGGCCATCGGCGGATGGTAAACACGGTCCTAGATCAAAGGATGTTAAGGTTAATGGTTAACCTGATTTAAAACCACGACTATAGTGAAATCCGGTGGTCTCATAGGTTGAGATCGTGAACCGAGAGTGGAGTAGGGAAACCAAACCACTATACATCGTGTGCAATATTGTGAATGCATTTTGTCTATTTTGTTCCTTGTTGATCAATCTTATAAGTGCTTAACTGTATGCCCATCTTATGTTTGACAAAATGCTCATATGCCATCCTTGAATGATTAATACAAGAATACATATAAACTGTTTGATGAAATACTTCTCTTAGTAAAGTTGTCAATCGAGTTGGATCTTGGGTGATCAATTGCTATCATTTACATGTGCTTAATTGGTATATTATAGTATAAATGCAATTGAGTTTTTGAATTTGCAAGAAAAATTAAAAAGTCCTATTCACCCCCCCTCTAGGACGTAAGCATACTTTCAAGCTAATCTCTCTAGCGGTAAAACCGCAATTTCAATTGGTATCAAAGCAGGTTCCTCTTTAAGGGCTTAATTGCCTAGAGGTAGATCCTAAGTAAGCTTGTAAATATGTCCAACTCCGAGGCAAGTTTGATTTCTAGTCATCCACACTTTGATGGATCCGATTATACATATTGGAATACTAGAATGAGCATATTTTTAATGTCACTAGATCCAACTATATGTGACATAATTGAGAAAGGTTGGTCAGTCCCTATTGTTCAAACTAAAAGTAAGGGTAAGACCACTTTCACTCCAAAAGATGAATCAAAATGGAGTAAAGAAGAAAGGGCCAATTGTATGAGTAATGTTGAAGCCCTTGATGTAATCCGTTGTGCCCTCTCCCAAGAGGAACAAAATAGAATATCTACTTGCGAATCCGCTAAGCAAGCTTGGGAGAAGTTGGAATCTATTTATGAACATTCTTGCACAACTGATTCATCCATGCCCATCCCTTCTACTGAAAGAGTTGTAAGTATCAATTTAAGGGAGAATATGAGCAATGATGAGACATCCTCTAGTAGTGAAGAGGAAGATAATGATGAGTATGACCAATTACAAGATGTCTATAATGTGAAAATTTTGAAAGTTATGAAAGAGCTCAATAAAGAAAAGATTCAAAAGCAAAAGTTGGAAATTGACCATGTCTCTCTAACTAAAGAAAAGGAAAATGTTCAAAATGAATTGAGAGAGGCAGTAAAAAGAATTGAAGAGCTTGAGCTTGAACTTAAAACAGTTAAATATGAAAATCAAGCTCTAAAACTTGAGGTCAACCAACTTAAGACCTACACCAATGAGAACAAAGACCAAGAGACCCAAAATGTGCAAATAAGTAAATCTTGTATTATAGGTAAAGATTTGGGAGAAAAATGGGGTTACAAATATGTCAAGAAAACCCCTTCTCTGGTATTTATGGAGGTTGAGTCTTCTTCACTTGAGAGCAAACCTAAGTCGGCTCTCTCATGCCACTTTTGTGGAGAGGCGGGGACACTTTAAATTTGAATGCCCAATTGCAAAACGACCGCCATGCACCTCAGTCCGACCTCAAATAGTTAAATAAATTGTGACTGAAAGAGTGACTCAAGAAAAGAAGAGCCAACATGGGAAGGCTCCAAAAATTGTGAAGAACTCAACCAAAGTTGAGAATGAAGAAAAATCTCACAAGGTTGGCAAGAAAAGGAAAGTTTCATCCCCTTCTAAAAGATATGATTATGTGGGGGAGATGCTAAAGCAGGTTGCCCATTTGAACCAGAAAATTCAGAATATGGCTAAGGGCAAACAACAAAGGGTTTTTGAGAATCATATTGGCAATTCATATACCCAAAACCAATATTATGCGCCAACCAAGATGAGACAGCTAGTTGACATCTTTAGACCTTTGGATTTTAGGAAATCCATGGGTAGCCTTGTGTGCTAGTCAGGTAGTTAGCTATATGCGCATATTGGTAAATTTGAGGACTAAGCCACATTCTCTTTTGATTAGTCTAACTCTTGTGTATTATGCTCAGATCATTTTGAGTTGAACTAATTGCTTTTGGATTAGCTTGGATTGATTGTGTGCTTTGTTAATCCCTATTGTGGTCAATTTCGCTCAATAGTTAAAATTCATTTGTGACCATATATATGTTGCATGCTTCATGTGTAGTATGTGACATTCTCGGCTAAGTTTGTGTATCTTGAATTGATTGAATATCATTAAAGCTTAATTGTTTAATTTTGCCGAGAAGATTCTATTAATTGTGCTTTATAAGTAAACTTGAGGAAATTTAGCCTCTTTAAACATTTTTTATCTATCGAACTTATCCTTGTATGCATAATGAGCATAACTAACCTTGAGTTCTTTAGTTAGCCATCTCATATGCAATTATTTGTTTATCTTTATGTCTGAGATGATGTGGGTTGATGAATTTATGGTGGCATGCGTAATTATATGAAAATTCTTCAATTAAACATCTTTGCCACATTTATATGGTTATGGTCATGCTTCCTCCTCATGCTTTATTATAACATATTGGGAGTAATCTGGTAGAAAAATGGGATAACTAGATTCTAAATCGTGGGGTGATAAAGAGCGAGATGTCATGAAAACTTTGACATTCTCCAACACCCTTCTCTCCCTATATCTATACATTTAGGAGAAAGCTCTTGACCATAACACCTTGAGTTTTAAAGAAACATACTCCAATTATGAAGACAGAGATTTTTGCTAAGAGGGTCATGAATGGCAAGTAATCTCATAGCCCTATACCAGCCCCATGAACTTGATCAATCTGTAATATCATGAAAATTCATTGGTGGCTGAGCATTGGGGATTGGCTAACAAATTATCTGTTTTACAGGTGGTTAGCCTTTAGATAAATGTGGTTTATCATTTTATAGTAAAATCTGAGGTTCTTGGCCTCATCATTTATGAGTATAAATAGGTATATCTGGATATACGATCCATCATCACAGTTTGCTTAAAATTTGTTCATTTTGGGCATCAATATTTCGTAAAATCATTTGGCCAAACCAATATTTTCATCTGCTAGGGAAACTGAGTTAGGGTGGCTCACTGTTGCCTATATAGGAAAAATATTTTGGCTATTTACATTTTATCTAAGAAAAATTTACTGTAATTAGTCATTCTAATCTGATTTGTAGCGAGGATGGGTCATGAATGCCAAAAATTATTATAGCCCATGAGGTCCTTATGTCATTGCAAGAATCTGAGCTTAACCTGAGGTTGAACTATGCAGAAATAGGCACCACCGATCAATCGCCCATCCTAGGCGATCAATCTGCAATGCGTAAAATGGTCCAGAGACTGATCTACCCAAAAGGAGCTCTACCGATCAATCGCTCGTTCTGAACGATCAATCGCCCATCTTGAACGATCAATCGCCCATCCTGAACGATTAATCGGTAAAATGTAGCAAAGTCCATATCACCATCAATTGGGGGGTATGATCAAATCAGAGATTGATCTATGCAAAAATTGTCACAAGCGATCTATCGCCCGGACTGGGCGATCAATCGCCAGTGCGTAAAATGGGCCAGCGACTGAATATGCCCAAAAGGACCATCCGATCAATCGCAAGGGGCTGAGCGATCAATCGGTGGTGCGCATAAACGTCCAACAGCTTTATATTAGCCGCACGATGTGTCTATTTGCTGCAATCGGTTTTCCACTCTCCTTCTTTCTTTTCAATCGCCCGTTCCTCCAGCTCTCCTACACACATCAAAGCTCCATTTTCTCTCTTCCAATCTTCAATCGGTGAGTTCAAAGGCATCTCCATGACATTCCATTCTTTAGATTGGTAGATTTCTTCAGGTATGTGCTCATTGTTTATCTTGGCATTGGTCTAGAGTTTTTTAGAATTGATTTTCACTCTCTTGAGCATCTTGAGCCTCATTATTGGTGATCACATTGCACTCTCTCAGACTCTAATGCTTCCTAGAAATGTTTCCTCCCAAAGGGGAAAGAAAGACAAAGCCCCCATGGACGAAGGACCATCCCGGCCTTCTCGCTCCAAGAGGATGATAGTGCGTGGGGGGTGCTCCCAAGCTCAATATCGTGCCCCTCCCTCTCTAGACGACATATCCTCAACCTCTGAGTCCTCGGGATCTCCATTAGAACCTGAAGTAGTAACCAGGGCTCAGAATGTGGTGAGATTTGCTAGCCGGTCTGTGATATGTGAAAGAAACGTGGATGTTCACAACCTCCGAGACTCTCCGAGACTATGGCATTTCTGAAATGTTGACCAATATTGGCTGGAAAAAGGTGCTGGAACTTGCTGGGCCTGTCCATGAGGAATTGGTGCGATCATTCTTCGCTCATTGTTCGGATCCAGTGGAATATCCGCCAAGCTTCTATGTGACTTACAATGATAGGCGGATTCGCATCACAGCTGCAGTGATTGCTCGTGTCTTGGCATAGAAATGTCAGACTATCGGACCCGAGACAAATAAAACTCCTGAAGAAGAGCGAGTCATCTGGACTGAGGCTCTATGCCACGGTCATAATGTTAAGTGGTATAAGGGGAACGTACTTCAAACTAAATACATGGCACATGCCTATCGAGTGCTTCATCAGATCTTTGTGACCAACCTTTATCCCAGGAAGAGCAATCATTATGATCTAAAGGCTCAAATGGTTGAAATCATATATCATGTCAGTCTAGGTCACAAGTTGTGTCTGCCTACTCTGATCACACGACAACTTTCTATAGCAGTCGGGAGCGGAAGAATGAAAGCTCTTCCATTTGGGCATCTTGTCTGTCGTCTAGCTTCACGATGTAGTTTTCCACCCTCACACTCTGCTCCTGTGATGCCTGGGATCATAAACCTCACCACCATTAAAAAGATGAGACTACTGCAACAGGCTCCACCTCTAGGACCACCTCCAGCTCGTGCTACTGCTTCTGCTCCTACTTCAGGACCTTTTATTGCTCCAGGTTCATCTACAGCCCCTGGTCCTTCTCAGCAGACAGAGCCTGAGATAGATCCTCGATATCATCCACGTCGATTTCAGACTCCGATTCGAGCATTTTCTCGTCGCAGGTCTATGACTCCGTCAGATCACTCGAGCGGATCCCAGACTCCCAGTCGGCCGCAGACAGACTTATTACATCAGATTCTTGAGCAGCAGTCTCGGCTTGCTGCTGGCCAGGCCCAGATTATGGGACGTCAGTCTGTGTTAGAGCAGATGTTTAGCTCTCTTCAGCGTACCGTTCATGATATTGCATCTCGCCTATCCTGCAGGAGCGACGACACCGCCAGACCAGCTCGTTCATGGAGCTAGAGCGTTTTGACTTTTGGAGTCTATGATGGCCACCTCGGTTAGAGAGCTTCTTTTTGAGTGACCGAGTGTTGATCTTTTGACTATCCCCTGCTTTATTTTGGCATATCATTCAAGATGATTCGATGCTACAGCTGCCTAGTGTCGATTCATGCTTACTTGATGGGCTAGTCGCCCCTACCTTTTTTGTTTTTAGACATGTCTGGGCTACATGCCCCATTTTGGATATCCATTAACCTGCAGTTTCATATATATATGGTTTCTTCTATTGCTTTATGGTTGTTTGTCATATTAGTTAATTGTTATATGATCTGCATTTTCTCCTAAGCATTCTTGGTATATCATTTAGGTCATATTAACATAGGCTTTCCATTGCTTAAACTGCTGTATGTTGGCTCAACCTTATGAAACATAACTATCCTTGTTAATGATCCTTGAATCAATAAGCTGATTCAGTCAATGGGTTGCTTGCCCATTTTGGTATATGTATGGATGCTATAGTTATATCTGTTTATATGAGCTTTTGATCTTTTATTGAATATCTGTGGGAGGTTAGATGGTTTGGGCACATTTGCCCTTTTTAGCTCATGCTTTGTGTTCTGTGTTTGTCTAGATATACATCTGGAGGGGTGGTTGGTTGATTGGGCTATAAGCCCTCTATGCTTTCATGATTACTTGTATATCTGGCATGATTTGTTCTTTGAATCTCCTCAGGGCTTAAATTTCTATATCTCTTCCCTGTCTTATGTGATTGACATATTTTCGGCGCTAGCCTTGCAGCTTTATTAGGCATATCTTTTTTACTGGCTAACCCTTGTCAATTACTAACAAAAAGGGGGAGAATCATCCCATCTAGAAGGTCCGATTATATCTTGTTGCAGGGCTTTGTAGGTGCAAGCATTGAGGGGGAGATTTTGAAGAAAATCGAGTCTGTACATGTCCTTTTGTAAAGATTATTTTGTATATCTGTATAGACATGTAAGTGGGTGTATATTTCTTTCTGTTTAAGGGTCAATCATGATAAGGAGTCATGATTTGTCTAGGTTAGATGTTTTGTCACGCAATTGACAAAGGGGGAGATTGTTAGTACACCTTTTGTTGTCAATTTACGTGTTGGTTGGTCGCGTCATGTCGTGTGAGCCCCAGTCGAAGAATTGAAGATCAAGACATGAAGATTATGCTTCTTCCAGTGCTCAAGCTCATGCTGAAACAAGATATCAGGTGAGTTGCATATAGATCGACATAGGAAACCCAAAACATCAAAGAATGGCGTAAAGACTCACACATCTTATCCCATTCCCTCTCGACCCTTGTGTTCGCTTCCCCAAGTGTAGGGTTGCGATGTAGTAATAAACTCGGTAAGACCGAGGTCGATCCACAGGGACTATGTCGGATCTCACAAATTCATCCACAAGTGTCTAATGAAGTCTACTAATCAGATTGTTGTATAAAGTTGATGTGAGTAACAAAAGCTGAATTAAATCGAGAGTAATTAATTATAAGAGGGTACTAAGGTTTCAAGGATCCACTTGTAGCAATCCTTGATGTTCAATCCGCTGTGGTTTCTTATTCTCTCAACTAGAATCGACATTCCTGTCTGTCCAGTCGGATGATAGAACTGTTAAACCAAACAGTCTGTAATATATAAGTTCTATGCATAAGATTCACTCAATCTAGGCTGAGCTGAGCATGCTCAATTGCATAGGTCATTCCCCTTTCCTATAGGTCCAGTTCTCAATCATAACCATCCCCAAGTCCTCTCACAAGACAAGGCTAGATTAGGATTTGAACTAGATTCAAATCACCAGCACAGTCCTTACATATTCCAGAAAATCAACTAAAATAGAACTTTGGCCTGAAGTCCCTTTATGAAGAGCTTAGTACTAGAGCGCACTCCGATTCCTCGGATCATACAGGTCTATACCGTTGCAAACAAATTAAGAAGATAAGTAATTCATCCAAACATCCATGAGTCATCACAAGACTAAGAAAAATTACTTAAAAACTTGTATAAACTTCAAACCTTAGTTCATAATCATGAATTCCAAACTAAAACCACTTAACTACGAATTAAAACATCTTGGATTCACTACAAGCTTCACCTCTTAGCCCTAGCTAAGAGGTTTAGCTGCACATGATCCAAGGAAACATGAAACAACTACAAAAAGCATGAAAACAGCAAAGCAAACCAAAAGGAGTTGTGAAACTCCAATCTTCACTTCCACAGCCTCCAACCTCACTTGAACCCTTCTAGGATGCCCTAGGAACAATCCCTAGGTGTCTTTTTATAGTTTGGAGGCTCCCCAACTTCGGAAGAATTGAGAAAGTGCGTAACACTTACGCAGCACAGAGAAAATCGGGATGCAATTAGAAGTTTCTAAGTTCGTACGCATGGCCAACCGGTCAAGACCGGTCGGCCTCAAGTGAAAACACTCCAGCAAGCACCTCCGACCGGTCATGACCGGTCGGGCTTATTCATCCTTGGTCCAACAAGCATGTCCGACAGGTCATGACCGGTCGGACGCCTTCAGCAACTCTCCAGCAACAATGACCGACCGGTCATGACCGGTCGGTCCTCTTCAGTAATATCCAAACCTGCATGGCTGACCGGTCACTGACCGGTCTGGCTTCCTTGGCCGACCGGTCACGACCGGTCAGCCTCTTTTCTTTTTGTTTTTCTTCTGCTTTCTTTTCTTCTTTACTTCAAATGTTCTTCATCAGAATGATCCTAAATGAACCCTTTTTGTCTTCAATTGAGTGGAGCTCCCTCTCAGTCCTGCAGTCACAAAACATGCATTGGATTAGCCTATAAACCATACAAACCTTGCACAATGAGTGATGAATTGGGGGTAGAATATGCACAATTAAGAGCTTAACACCTTGCACAAGTTGATCAGACTTGTGGTCCATGGCTGGTGCAAAACGTAATTGAAGATATGTCCATACATTGGACCCCATGCACCTCATCACTTCATGCTTCATCTATGAATGTGATCCGCTGCTGTGTTGAAGGACTTGGTCCAGCAAGCTCGCTGTGACAAAACCATCTAGACAGCCAACCGGTCTTGACCGGTCGGCCCGAACTACAAGATGTGTCCAGCAGTTGTGCTGAAATGAAAACAACGAGACAAGCCGATCGGTCTGTCAGGCTGCTCAACACAACAGCAACCTTGCTGTGAAGAATGCAGATGGGCAGCCGACCGGTCTTGACCGGTCGGCCAGGAGCATCAGAAAGGTTATGGACCTTGCTGTGGTATTTTCAGCTGGGCAGCCGACTGGTCTTGACCGGTCGGCTAGGCATTTCAAGTTAACAACAGAGGCTTGCTGTGATGTATTCAGCTGGACAGCCGACCGGTCTTGACCGGTTGGCCAGGGACATTATCAAGACAGTAAAATTGCTGTAATACGTTCAGATTGACAGCCGACCGGTCTTGATCGGTCGGCCAGCAATATACAGTCTCTCCAGCAAGCATAGCCGACCAGTCTTGACCGGTCGGCCTACTTTCAGCAAGTTTGTCCAGCAGGCAAAGCAAGCATAAAAATCGTATTTACGATTGATTGGCTGGCCGGGTGATCAATCGATCAGCCTGGGCGATCAATTGACCGGGTCGGGCGATCAATCGATCAAGGCCATTTCTGTTCAGCAAGCATATTTTCTGAAAGTTTACTTCTTGCGATCAATCGGTGCTTTGATAGATCAATCGACAACTAGCCGTTTTATATCCGTTGAAGCCCGATTCTTGGAGTCTATAAAGGCATATCTTGAGGGCTTTAATGGTATTCTTTGCACACCCATTGAGAGCATTTAAGGGGGCAATTAAGAACATCATCTGTCCTTCTTTTGCTCATTATTGCTTAGAGTTCTTCATTCAATCCATGTGATTCATGGCACTTCAATGAGCATTCAAAGCTCGGATTGAAGAATGAACTCAAGCAAGGTATTCATGGCTGACCTAACCCATCTTGTTGAATCTCTTGGTCATCAATAGCCATTGAATACTCAAGTTGGTAGTTCCTATCATTACCATTGCATTGAATAGGCAAGAGGAACTAGACAAACTCTCTCCCAACTACCCGGCATCAACATAACCTCATCATTTGCATCGGTAGCTGATCTTGAGAGCACAAAGGGAAGCTGAAGCACGTGGAGCTGAAGCTACTCATCAAAGGCATCGAATCGGGGCTCAATCGTCTAGGTATGTCTAGTATTTGAGAGTCCATTTATTGAATCTCTATTCCCTGGATTGGGAAACTCCGGCGGGAGTGTACGTGACCATCCTTGGATTAGGATTGGTGAGAGTTTGAGATCCAAACTCGTCAAGTCCCTGGTTTGGGCCATCGACGGATGGTAAACGCGGTCCTAGATCAAAGAATGTTAAGGTTGATGGTTAACCTGATTTAAAACCACGACTATAGTGAAATCCGGTGGTCTCATAGGTTAAGATCGTGAACCAGGAGTGGAGTAGGGAAACCGAACCACTATACATCGTGTGCAATATTGTGAATGCATTTTGTCTATTTTGTTCCTTGTTGATCAATCTTATAAGTGCTTAACTGTATGCCCATCTTATGTTTGACAAAATGCTCATATGCCATCCTTGAATGATTAATACAAGAATACATATAAACTGTTTGATGAAATACTTCTCTTAGTAAAGTTGTCAATCGAGTTGGATCTTGGGTGATCAATTGCTATCATTTACATGTGCTTAATTGGTATATTATAGTATAAATGCAATTGAGTTTTTGAATTTGCAAGAAAAATTAAAAAGTCCTATTCACCCCCCCTCTAGGACGTAAGCATACCTTCAAGCTTATCTCTCTAGCGGTAAAACCGCAATTTCAAAAAACACATAGGCCGACCTGTCAGCTGGCCGGCCGGCCGGACCACAGGTCGGGCTTCACAAAATCACTCTGACAATTTTGATGTTTCGAGAGGGTTTGACTGGTCGGCTGACATGTAAATTGTGAAATTTTCAGTTTTTCTTCTTCCATCTGTTCGCTTCCCCAAGTGCAAGGTTGCGATGTAGTAATAATCTCAGTAAGACCGAGATCGATCCATAGGGACTTATGTAGGAATCCATAAAATACTTCCAATAGTTCTACTAAAGAGCTAATAAACAGATTTGTAGAAGATTGTAATGTTGAATTAAACTGAAGGTAATCAATTAATAAAAAGGCACTAGGGGTTCAAGGATCCACTTGTAGCAATCCTTGATGCTCAATCCGCTGTGGTTTCTCACTTTCTCAACTAGAATCAAAATTAAGTTCTATCTAGTCGGATGATAGAGCAGTTAAACCACACAATCTGACATATGTATGATCCATGTATATGATTCACTCAATGCAAGCTAGGACGAGCATACTCAATTGCATAGGTCAATCCCAATTCCAATAAGCTAAGATCACAATCATAACCATCATTAAATCATGTCATAAGACAAAACTAGATCATGATTTGAACTTGATTCAAATCACATACACAGTCTCACATACTTCAGAATTTCCAGAAAAGTAGACTTTTGGTAAGAAGTTCACACATGAAGATCATAAATCTAGAGCGTATTCCAATTCTTGAGATCATACAGGTCTAGAATATTTCACAACAAATAAGAACTCAAGCAATTCTTCCAAACATCCATAAGTCATCATAAGACTAAGAAAACTACTTAGTACTTAAATTAAATTTCAAACCATTGTACTTCAATAAAAATCCAACTTAAAACCAAATTAAATGAATTGAAACATCTTAGATTCATTACAAGCTTCACATCTTAGCCCTAGCTAAGAGGTTTAGCCGTTCATGATCCAAGGAAGCATGAAACAACTAAAAAAAAACATAAAAACTAGAAAGCAAACTATGAGGAGTTGTAGAACTCTGAAATCGTCTTTCGTCGTCTCCCACCGTGCTCAATCCCTTCTAAGATGCCCTATGAACTATCCCTAGGTGTCCTTTTATATTGGGGAAGCTTCGCAGCGTCGGAATCATCTAGAAATTGCGTAAGGATACGCAGTGCGCAAAGAAAATTGAAGCCGGAATTGGAAAGATGCTGTTTGAATGCATGGCCGACCGGTTTAGACCGGTTGGACCTCTTTGTTTGACAGTCCAGAGTACTGCTGGAGGTTTCCTGACTTGATGGCCGACTGGTCAAGACCAGTCGGACCAGACTGATTTTATGTCCAAAGAGTTCCCAGAGGGCGCCGACCTGTTGGCCGACCCATCAAGACCGGTCGGACCAACTCGTCCTTTGTCCTGCAATCTTCACAGGGGCCAGCTGGTCGGCCGACCGGTCTGGACCGGTCGGCCCTTGAACATTTTCTTCCTTTTCTTCTTTTCTTTCTTTTCTTTTCTCTCTCTTTCTTCTTTCTTCTTTGGTCCACCTTGGGCCTTTATTCAAAGGATCCTAATGTATTCTTTTTGTCTCCAATTGGGTAAAGTTTACTCTCATTCCTACAATCACAAAACATGCATTAGGTTAGCCTTCAAATCATGAAAACCTTGCATAATGAGTGATGAATTGGGGTTAGAATATTTACAATTAAGAGCTCAACACACCCCCCAACCAGCATTTTGCTAGTCCCGAGCAAAACATGCGTGAAACAAGGTTCATTCTCCAAACCCAACTCTCCTTTAGAAACCATTCTTCTATACATCCTAAGTCACACAAGTGTAAGATTCAGAAAAATTAGGTGACAGAGGTTGAAACCGTAAACTCTCAAAACATAATAAGTGTCCATATGAAATTCCCACTGATTTATTGATAAACAGAAGAACTCGAACAAATTCAACCTAGTGTGCATAGTGAAAATTCATCTCATGAGTTTCTGGGATTATCTTCTTCATAAATCAACTGAACTATAGATCTCAAGGTGTATAGAGCAACAACAAGCCAATGACAGGAATTTGCCTTACTGTCCTTCCGACGGCTTTCACACTAAGTCCCATTTCCGACTTTGGTTACGGGTAGACCATCCCCCGGTTGGTAATAGGTAGCCCTAATCGGAATTATCCACTGTTCGCTCGCCTCAAGTGTAAGGCTGTGATGTAGTAATAAAACTCGGTAAGACCGAGGTCGATCCACAGGGAAATAGTAAAAGCTACCAAATCACTCCAGCAACTCAGATTTTAAAAGAAATCAGATTTAATTGAATGTTTACTTAAAACAGGAACTTAAAGGAAAATCAGAGATAATAAGTACTAAGGCTTTCAAGGATCCACTTGTAGCAATCCTATGTCAATTCAGTCAATCCAAGCAGAAAACACAACTAGATTTGAAGTCCTATCTCTCATCTAGTTGGAGAATAAAGCATTCACACACATTCCATCACATTCAAGTTGAACTTCCAAGTTCTAGTCCAATAAAATCAATACCAAACTCAAAACCATAGCCTGCGGAGTAACAGCCATGCCTCTGGACTATGGCTTGCTCAAGGATTACTATAATCTGAATTTAGATAAACAAACATGATAATCTCAGAGAATTAAAAGGAATTCATGTCCGGAGCACATAAACTCAGATAAGACGTCTCAAACTACCACTTTTTGGAACTAAATCATGTAAAAATCCAAACTTGAATGTAAATTACTTGAATTAAACTGAAATCAACATAGAATTAGCTACAAGCTTCACCTCTCAGCCTTAGGTGAGGGGTTCTAGCCGAGCATTGTCATGCTACAACTAAAAACTCTGAAATAATGCATAAAAACAGAAAAACCCGAATAGAAGAGTTGCAGCCGCTCCACAATCACCTTCACTCTCCAAACTCACGTTTCTTAGCCTCCCTGATCACCTAGGAAGAGCCCCTAGGTGTCCTTTTATAGCCAACAACCTCCCTTGCGTCGGATTCTGCGAAAGGCTACACATTGCGCAGCGTTTTTCGGAGTTCCAATTTAGAAAGGACTCATGTACGCAGAGCCGACAGGTCGTGACCGGTCGGACTGATGTTTTACACATTCTAGAGAGTGCTACCGACCGGTCAAGACCGGTCGGACAGACCTGTCCATCCTTCCAGCGTGCATACTCGACCGGTCATGACCGGTCGGGCTTTGTTTTTGGCTTTGTCCAGTATATACAGCCGACCGGTCAAGACCGGTCGGGCTCCAATGTCTAGCTTCCAGTGTTCATGGCCGACCGGTCAAGACCGGTCGGCCTGTCTTCTCTTTGATCAGGCTTCATGGCCGACCGGTCATGACCGGTCGGCCTTCTTCCATTTGCTTCTTTTTCTCTTCTTTTTCTCCTTTTTCTTCTTCTCTCTCTTCTCTTTGCTTTCTTCTTTCTTTGGTCTTCTTTCATCCTTCATCCAAGAGCTACAAATGTATTCTTTTTGCTCGTAATTGAATGAAGTCCGCTCTCATCCCTATAATTACAAAACACGTGTTAGGTAGGCCTTTAAACCATGAAAATCATGCAAACGTGTAGTGTAATGGGCAATGCAATGTATAAATTGGAGGTTCAACACACCCCCCAACCAGCTTTTTGCTAGTCCTGAGCAAAACATGCGTGAAAACAATTTCAAACCTCCAAACCCAACTCTCTTCTAGAAACCATGATTCTACCCACTCCAAGATGTACAAGTAAAAAAATTTGGAGAAATTAGGTGATAGAAGCTGACCCTTGGACTCTCAAAACATAAGAAGTGTTTACATGAAGTTCCCGCTGATTGAATGATAAATAGAAGAACTCGAACAAATTCAACCTAGTGTGTATAGTGAAAATTCATCCCATGAGTTCCTGGGATCATCTTCTTCATAGATTAGGTAAACCAATGATTTTAAAGTGCACAGAGCAACAGCAAGCCTATGACAGGAATTTGCCTTACCGTCCTTTCGACGGCTTTCACACTACGTCCCATTTCCAGCTTTGGTTACGGTTCGACCATCCCCCGGTTGGTAATAGGTAGCCCTTTTCGGAAATTTCCACCATTTTTCTTTCCGTCCCGATTTCATCCTTTCTTTCCTTTTTCTTTTAAATTAGATAGGATTTTTAGAAATCCATATCTTCCGTTATTTTCCCATGAACAAGGATGGACAAAATACCCTGGCTTGGCTGCTCAACACCTTTAAATCACAGTCTAGCTAATCCACAAATCACATAAACCTGTCACTCATGAAAATCGTGTAATGTGAACTTGGTGTAAAGGTGTTCAAATTTTCTATCAATCATGCCAATAGGGGAATTAACATATAAAACCATTATGTTGGAAGAAATTCAAGACAACAACATCGCACACTTCATATCTCCTCCTCTTATACTCATAGCATCTCAAATGTATAGAAACAATATTTTCTAAAAGATTTTTGAGATGTTAGAAAATTCAAAAAAAAAATTTATGCATATGAAGCTCGAAATGTTGCAATATTCTAGATGAGGGATCTCATCTCACCCCTCAACCAAATCTTGCATTGTCCTCAATGTAAAAAGATAGTCAATTAGCATGAACATGGGAGCAATGGTAAACAATGAGAGAGTGAGAACAATAGTACCTGAGAGAGCGATCATGGAATTCTCCAACTCAACAACTAAAACCTATTAAAACAGAAGAACAAAACTAAACCTACCTATGCTATACCTCCATCAGACTAGGAGATCAATCATCCTGATAGACAGGATCATTCAGGGAGATGGACATGTCCTCTGAATCAAATTTCTCAACGAATGGTTTAAGGCGTTGTCCATTAACTTTGAAACAGTCACCATTCGCTGCATTCTCAATCTCAACAGCCCCATGAGGAAAAACTTCTTTGACAATATATGGGACGGTCCATCGAGATCGTAATTTTCCCGAAAAAAGATAAAGTCGGGCATTATACAAGAGCACTTTCTGTCCTTCATGGAAAGATTTCCTTAAGATGTGCTTGTCATGAAAGGCCTTCATCTTGCTCTTGTAAATTCTCGAATTTTCATATGCATCGTTCCGGATCTCATCAAGCTCATTTAATTGAAGTTTGCGAAGCGAGCTAGCCTTGTCAATGTCAAAATTTAGAGCCCGAATTGCCCAATAGGCTTTGTGTTCTATCTCCACAGGCAAGTGGCAAGCTTTCCCATAGACAAGTCTATAAGGGGACATTTCAATGGGTGTCTTGTAGGCAGTACGGTGAGCCTAGAGTGCATCATCTAATCTTAGGGACCAATCCTTGCGATCCGGTCTCACCGTCTTTTCCAAAATCTGCTTGATTTCCCTATTGGAGATTTCAGCTTGCCCACTTGTTTGTGGGTGGTATGGGGTACTCACTTTGTGCCTAATACCATATTTCTTCATCAAAGTTTCAAAAGGTCTATTTCAAAAGTGAGAACCACCATCACTAATAATGGCTCGAGGCGTCCCAAATCTAAAGAGTATGTTTTCCTTGAGGAACTTGAGAACCGTACGATGATCGTTGGTTCTACATGGAATAGCCTCTATCCATTTAGACACATAGTCTACGGCAAGCAGAATATAGACATGTCCAAAAGATGAGGGGAATGGTCCCATGAAATCGATGCCCCAACAGTCAAAGACTTCAAGATGTTGAATTAGGGTGAGAGGCATCATATTTCGACGGGATAATCCCCCTAACTTCTGGCAGCGCTCGCACGCTTTGCAAAACTCATTGGTGTCCTTAAATAACGTGGGCCAATAAAAACCACATTGCAGAATTTTTGCAGTTGTTTTCTTGGCTGAAAAATGACCCCCACATGCTTGATCATGACAAAAGGAGATGAGTGAATTGTGTTCATCATCGGGGACGCATCTCCTTATAATTTGGTCCGGGCAATATTTAAACAATAGAGGTTCATCCCAGAAAAATCTGCGCACTTCCCTTATAAATTTACGTTTGTCTTGCGCAGTCCAATGAGTCGGCATCGCACCTGTGGAAAGATAATTGGCTATATCAGCGTACCATGGTGGATGCATAGCAACAAAGAGTTTCTCATCAGGGAATGAGTCCTCAATAAGTGACTCGTCAATGGAATTTGGTAGGACTAGACGGGATAGATGATCCGCCACCACATTTTCTACCCCCTTCTTATCTTTGATCTCCAAGTCGAATTCCTGAAGGAGTAGGATCCATCTAAGCAAGCGGGGCTTAGCATCCTTCTTAGAAAGAAGGTATTTCAGCGCCGTATGATCCGTATACACAATAACTTTGGATCCTATTAAGTATGGCCAGAATTTGTCCAAGGTAAAAATGACAGCTAGGAGCTCTTTCTCCGTAGTCGAATAATTAACTTGGGCAGGATTCAAGGTCCTACTTGCGTAGTAAATGACATGGGGGGCTTTTTATCTTTCTTTTGGCCTAACACCGCCCCAATAGCAAAATCGCTCGCATCGCACATCAACTCAAAAGGCATGGACCAATCTGGTGGTTGCATGATAGGAGCGGTTGTCAACATGTCTTTTAGATTTGAAAACGCTAATTGACATTCGGCACTCCACTCAAATTGGTTCTCCTTTTGTAGAAGGTTGCATAAAGGCCTTGAGATGTGACTAAAGTCTTTTATAAACCTTCTATAGAAACCGGCGTGTCCAAGGAAGGACCGCACATTGCGTATGCTTTTGGGTGGTGGTAGATTGGAAATTATGTCAATTTTCGCCCGGTCTACCTCTATTCCATTGGACGAGATGATATGTCCAAGGACTATTCCTCTTTGTACCATGAAATGGCACTTTTCCCAGTTTAACACAAGTTGCTTTTCCTCACACCTCATCAAGACCAACTTCAAGTGCTCGAGACACTCATCAAATGTACAACCAAAAACAGAAAAGTCATCCATGAATACCTCAAGCAACTCACCCACCATGTCCGAGAAAATACTCAACATGCATCGTTGGAATGTGGCGGGTGCATTGCATAACCCGAATGGCATCCTTCGGTAAGCGAAGGTACCAAACGGGCATGTAAATGTGGTTTTCTCTTGGTCTTCCGGAGCTATCTCAATTTGGTTGTATCCGGAATAGCCATCTAGGAAGCAATAATAGGAATGACCTGCCAACCTTTCCAAAATTTGATCCATAAATGGGAGAGGGAAGTGGTCTTTCCTAGTAACCGTGTTGAGCTTCCTATAATCAATGCACATACGCCAACCGGTGGTCACCCTAGTTGGTATAAGCTCGTTATTGGCGTTTTCAATGATGGTAATACCGGATTTCTTGGGGACAACTTGGGTAGGACTCACCCATTGGCTATCTGAGATGGGGTAGATGATACCCACATCCAATAGCTTTAACACCTCGGCTTTGACAACCTCCATCATGTTTGGATTTAGCCGTCTTTGAGGTTGTCTAGTCGTTTTTGCATTTTCTTCAAGGTGTATTCGGTGCGTGCAAACCAAAGGATCTATCCCTTTGAGATCCGCTATTGTCCAACCTATGGCTTCCCTATGTTCTTTGAGTAACTCAATCAACTTGAGCTCTTGGTCCTTCTCAAGGTGGGAGGCAATGACAACTGGGAAAGTTTCCTCTTGACCCAAATATACGTATTTAAGCTCGGATGGCAATGGTTTCAAGTCAAGCTTTGGTGGTTTGATGTTAGATGGTAGAGGTCTTGATGTGGTTGATGGTAATTTCTCGAAATGGGGCCTCCACCGGCTAATATCTACCACCGGTCTTTCTATATTTAATGCCTGCACAATCTCACTAATGATGGGATCTTCAGAATCCATGAAATGTGCTAAGCATGTCTCCAAGCTTTCTAGTGGTTCAAGTTGGAGGAGTTCTTCTTCTTCAAAAGTTTCGAGCATGTTCACATCGAAGAACTCATCATCATCGACATCCCTATGTCTTTTGCCCAAATGAAACACATTCACTTCTAGTGTCATGTTTCCAAAAGATAGTTGCATCACCCCATTCCGGCAATTGATGATTGCGTTTGATGTGGCAAGGAATGGGCGGCCTAGGATTACCGGTATTTGGGTGCTAGCATCCAAAACCGGTTGTGTGTCCAAGACTATAAAATCTACCGGGTAGTAGAATTTGTCAACTTGGACTAAAACATCCTCAACTATCCCCCTCGGTACACGGATAGATCTATCAGTGAGTTGCAATGTGGTTTTGGTGGGTTTTAATTCACCAAGACCCAATTGCTCATATACCGAGTATGGGATCAAGTTCAAACTCGCCCCCAAGTCTAACAAGGCACGTTCAATCCGGTAGTCTCCAATGATACATGAGACGGTGGGACTACCGGGATCTTTAAATTTTGGGGGGGTCTTTTGAGTAAGGATGGCACTAACTTGCTCAGTTAAGAAGGCCTTTTGCTGCAAATTATATTTGCGTTTTGTTGTGCATAGGTCTTTTAGAAACTTGGCATAAGAGGGGATTTGTTTGATGGCGTCAAGCAAAGGGATATTGATCTTGACTTGTCTGAAAATCTCTAGAATATCTTGAGAGTTTGGGAGAGATTTTGGGGCAACCAATCTCGAAGGGAATGGTGCTACGGGCTTATAAATGCGTTCTGGTTGTTGTGGAGCTAAGTTAGATCCATTTTCATCCTCAGAATTTACCGGATCATTAGGCTCATCGGCCTTCACCGGAATAGTCTTGTCAATTTGTTTACCACTTCTAAGGGTGGTAATGGATTTAGCTTGCTCCATGTTTTGGTTGGAAGGATTAGGGATGCTCACTTCATGTACTTGCTTTGGATTGGGCTGAGGTTGGGCCGGAAAGGTCCCTTCCCTAGCATTCAAACGTCCCTTAAACTCATCAACCGAGACTTTCAGCTCTTGGAACATTTGCTGATTCGATTCATTTATTTGCGCTTGCCCTTGCATAAACATTTTCAAGGTATCCTCCAATGAGAATTGAGGTGGGGCCATATTTTGCATGGGTGGCCCTCTTTGGGAGTTGGTAGGATTGCCCGAAGGAGCATTCTTCCAACTGAAATTTGGGTGGTTCTTCCAACTCTCATTGTACGTATTACCTACCGGTCCATTGAAGGGCCGTTGATAACCATATGTGGCATTGGCTGTCTCTTGTAGCACTTCCTTAAATGCAGGAATTGTGGGACAATCTTACGTAGCGTGTAAGTCGGTGAGGCAAATCCCACATGTGGTTTCAACAGCTTCCTTGGACTTGGTAACTCCACTTTTGCTAAGTTCCATGGCCTCAACCTTCCTTGTGAGGTTAGCTATCCTTGCATTCACGTCGTCTTCCTCTTTAAGGACATAGATCCCTCCTTTCTCTTGAGTGGGCTTGGGATTCTTGGGTTTATCCGAGGTATCCCAAGATTGGGCATTTTCAGCCAACATGTCCAAGTAACTCCAAGCATCATCTGGATTTTTACTCATAAACTCGCCATTGCACATCATTTCCACAAATTGGCGCATATTGGAACTTAATCCATCGTTGAAAAAATTTATAACTCGCCAACTCTCATAGCCATGATGAGGGCAAGCAAGCAGGAGTTCCTTAAATCTTTCCCAACACTGAAAGAAAGATTCACCTTCTTTAGCCGAAAAATTCATTATGGCCCTTCGAAGAGTGTTGGTTTTATGAGCTGGGAAGAATTTTTTCAGGAATTCTCGGTTCATCTCAACCCATGACCCAATCGAATGTGGTCTAAGAGAGTGAAGCCAATCTTTGGCTCTTTCTTTCAAAGTGAAGGGAAAAAGTTTAAGTCTGATTGTATCCTCAGAAACATTGGGATAATGCAAGGTGGCCAACACTTCTTCGAATTCTTACAAGTGTAAGTATGGGCGGTCAGAGTCTAGCCCATAGAATTTAGGTAAAAGTTGAATTACACCCGGTTTTATGTCAAGGGTCCCACCGTTTGCTGGTAGAACTATGCAAGAAGGTGTAATTGCACGGGCAGGGTGTAGGTAATCCCGTAGTGATCTCATTGGAGGAACATTATGTACCTCATTCTCTCCTACTCCTTCCTGGTTTGCGTTTGTAGTTGGAGTAGGGGGGGAGGATTCCTTAAAGGTGTTTGATCCATACTCCCCAAAATTTCACAATGCTCTTGATAATCCCAGACTCGTCTATGGACTGACAATGGTCCAACTAAACCACCTTCAGATTGGAGACGATTGGAGTGATTGCGTTCCCAACGGGACATAAACCACTCAACCAGAAACTGAAACTAATCCTCCTAGAAATCTGAAATCTGAGAGTAATCTAAAAAAAACCAAAAAAAAACTAAGTTAGAAAAATATCACCTGATGCGCTTGAACTAAAGAAGAATTCCTACAAAACAGAAAGAATTAGTTAGTTCTAAGAAAATCAGGAAGCCTATCTATTTCTACTTCTACAGCCACTGAATTATTTGAAAACCGTTATCTAATTTCCCAGACAGCGGCGCCAAAAACTTGTTCGCTCGCCTCAAGTGTAAGGCTGCGATGTAGTAATAAAACTCGGTAAGACCGAGGTCGATCCACAGGGAAATAGTTAAAGCTACCAAATCACTCCAGCAACTCAGTTTTTAAAAGAAATCAGATTTAATTGAATGTTTACTTAAAACAGGAACTTAATGGAAAATCAGAGATAATAAGTACTAAGGCTTTCAAGGATCCACTTGTAGAAATCCTATGTCAATTCAATCAACCCAAGTAGAAAACACAACTAGATTTGAAGTCCTATCTCTCATCTAGTTGGAGAATAAAGCATTCACACACATTCCATCACATTCAAGTTGAACTTCCAAGTTCTACTCTAATAAAATCAATACCAAACTCAAAACCATAGCCTGCGGAGTAACAGCCATGCCTCTGGACTATGGCCTGCTCAAGGATTACTATAATCTGAATTTAGATAAACAAACATGATAATCTCAGAGAATTAAAAGGAATTCATGTCCGGAGCACATAAACTCAGATAAGACGTCTCAAACTACCACTTTTTGGAACTAAATCATGTAAAAATCCAAACTTGAATGTAAATTACTTGAATTAAACTGAAATCAACATAGAATTAGCTACAAGCTTCACCTCTCAGCCTTAGCTGAGAGGTTCTAGCCGAGCATTGTCATGCTACAACTAAAAACTCTGAAATAATGCATAAAAACAGAAAAACCCGAATAGAAGAGTTGCAGCCGCTCCACAATCGTCTTCACTCTCCAAACTCACGTTTCTTAGCCTCCCTGATCACCTAGGAAGAGCCCCTAGGTGTCCTTTTATAGCCAACAACCTCCCTTGCGTCGGATTCTGCGAAAGGCTACACATTGCGCAGCGTTTTTCGGAGTTCCAATTTAGAAAGGACTCATGTACGCAGAGCCGACCGGTCGTGACCGGTCGGACTGATGTCTTACACATTCCAGAGAGTGCTACCGACCGGTCAAGACCGGTCGGACAGACCTGTCCATCCTTCCAGCGTGCATACCCGACCGGTCATGACCGGTCGGGCTTTGTTTTTGGCTTTGTCCAGTATATACAGCCAACTGGTCAAGACCGGTCGGGCTCCAATGTCTAGCTTCCAGTGTTCATGGCCGACCGGTCAAGACCGGTCGGCCTGTCTTCTCTTTGATCAGGCTTCATGGCCGACCAGTCATGACCGGTCGGCCTTCTTCCATTTGCTTCTTTTTCTCTTCTTTTTCTCCTTTTTCTTCTTCTCTCTCTTCTCTTTGCTTTCTTCTTTCTTTGGTCTTCTTTCATCCTTCATCTAAGAGCTACAAATGTATTCTTTTTGCTCGTAATTGAATGAAGTCCACTCTCATCCCTATAATTACAAAACACGTGTTAGGTAGGCCTTTAAACCATGAAAATCATGCAAACGTGTAGTGTAATGGGCAATGCAATGTATAAATTGGAGGTTCAACATCCACCATTTTTCCATCATTCCCAATTTCGTCCTTCCTTTTCCGTTTTCTTTTTAAATTAGATAGGATTTTTAGAAATCCATATCTTTTGGTTATTTTCCCATGGACAAGGATGGACACAGTACCCCGGCTTGGTTTCTCAACACCTTAAATTAGAGTCTAGCTAATCCACAAATCAAATAATCCTTTCAACCCATGAAACTTGTGTAATGTTAACTAGGTGTAAAAGTGTTCAAATTTTCTATCAATCACATAAATAGGGGAATTCACATATAAAACCATTATGCTAAGAGAAGTTCAAGACTTACAACATCATACACTTCGTATCTCCTCCTCTTATGCTCGTACCATCTCGAATGCATAGCAGTAAGGTTTTCTAAAAGAGTTTTTAAATTTTAGAAAATTCGAAAAAAAATTCCTACATAATTACTCGAGATGTTACAAAACACTAGATTCATCCTAGTGATTCTACACCCCCAACCAAATCTTGCATTGTCCTCAATGTAAAAGATGTTCAATGAGCAAAACATGAGAGCAATTCTAAAAATAAAAGGGAGTGAGGAATGATAGTGTTCGCTTCCCCAAGTGTAGGGTTGCGATGTAGTAATAATCTCGGTAAGACCGGGTCAATCCACAGGGAAGGAAGTAAACAATTCAAACCATCCTAATAACTAGAATCAAAGAGGTTTGTGAAATTGATTTTTAACATAAAATAGAAAATCTGATAATGGAAAGATAACTAGAGCATCAAGGATCCACTTATAGCTCTCCTTGATGCATAATTCGCTATGGTTTCTCACTTTCTCTCAACTAGAATCGATACTAAGATCTATCTAGTCGGATGATAGAGCTGTTAAACCAAACTGTCTGTAATATATAAGTTCTATGCATAAGATTCACTCAATGCAGGCTGATCTGAGCATGCTCAATTGCATAGGTCATTCCCCTTTCCAAAAGGTCTAGTTCACAATCATAACCATCCTCAAGTCCTGTCACAAGACAAGGCTAGATCAGGATTTGAACTTGATTCAAATCACATGCACAGTCCATACACATTACAAAAAAATCAGAAAAATAGAACTTTGGTAGGAAGTTCCTTTATGAAGATCATAGTACTAGAGCGCACTCCGATTCCTCGGATCATACAGGTCTAGACCGTTACAAACCAATTAAGCAATTAAGTAATTCTCCCAAACATCCATGAGTCATCATAAGACTAAGAAAAACTACTCAAAAGCTTGTATAAACTTCAAACCTTAGTTCATAATCATGAATTCCACACTTAAAACCAATAAAACGAATTAAACAATCTAAGAAAACTATAAGGATCACCTCTTAGCTCTAGCTAAGAGGTTAGCTAATGAAAAACATATTAAAAATAAAACTAGAACTAAGAAAAGGAAGAAAAACTAGCTGGAGGAGGCTAGGAAGCCTCCTATGACTTGAACTCCTTGCTCCCCACGTCCTTCGTTGCCCTGGAATAGAAGAGAGCACCCCCTTTTATAGTGCAGCAATAGTACAATAACATAGCAGAATTTGTTTCGCTTGGTACGGCTTAACCAATGGTCGGATTGCCTTCAAAATTGATTTGTAGCTTCCTTGTAATGTGATCTTCCTCATAGATGATTTAGATTTCCAAGATTGTCCTCTAAATGGGCCCACCAATCACATCACCGACCGCCTCTCAAAATCGCGCACTTCGGGTACCTTCAGAACCAGTCATCTTGCTTCCAACGCTCCGGAGTGTACAGACGTAGGATTGATCCCAAATTTGGAACATTAGTAGAAAACTTCCTCCTCTACATGATAGATGGATTAGATTGTCCAAAACAATCCCAGAATGTGGTCCGAAAATTAGAACAATTAGGGCTTTTATAAACTCTGCGCAGTTGGATCTTTCTGGATGGTCCATCTTTCTTCAACCGGTACGATCAAACCACACATCCTTTTGATCTGAAACTTTTGTGGTTATTCATATATGGATGTGGTCTAAAAGATGGTCAAAGTAGATTCTTCATATCATCAATGATGGGCCACCTGGACCGGCCCAGAGTGGAACAGCGAAATCTGGAACTTTCTGGACAGTTCGTATTGTTTTGGCCACCACGATCAATCCGTAGCTCCGATCGACACGAAACTACTTGAGTTAGTTCGGCGTCGAGCTCCTCTTCGATATGGATGTGTTGGATTTCCAAATATCATTAAGATGGCTTCAGAAAAGTGGTCCGAAAAGTCAAAAACGGGAATGGCCCGCTGTATGCAATCTGGAGTCTGAAACTTGCATGGCCGACCGGTCACGACCGGTCGGACAGGGCTGGCCGACCGGTCATGACCGGTCGGACAAGGCTGGCCTTGCTCCAGGGAGTGCATCTGACCGGTCATGACCGGTCGGGCCTTCTTGGCCGACCGGTCTTGACCGGTCGGACCCAGTTTTGCTTGTTTTTCTTCTTTCTTTTCTTCTCTCCTTCCTCTCTCTTTATTTTCTTCTTTCTTTGGTCCACCTTGGGCCTTCATCAAAGGTTCCAAATGGCCCCTTTTTGGTCTCTAATTGAGTGAAGTCCGCTCTCATCCTTACAATCACAAAACATGTATTTGATTAGTCTTTAAATCATGAAAATCTTGTATAATGAGTGATGAATTGGGGTTAGAATATGCACAATTAAGAGCTCAACAGATAGTACCTGAGAGAATGAAAAGTGGAATTCTACCTCCTTCAAACAAACCTAAGAAAAAGTAAACAAAAGCAACAAAAATCTTAATCCTAACTACTCTATACCTCCATCAGACTAGGAGATCAATCATCCTGATACACAGGATCAGTCAGAGGTATGGACATACCTTCTGAAAGAAACTTCTCAAAGAACGGCTTTAATTGCTGACCATTCGCCTTAAAGATGTTGTCATTCCTTGGATTTAACAACTCGATGGTCCCATATGGGTAGACAGTTTGCACAATGTAGGGATCGGTCCATCGAGATCTCAATTTTCTCAAAAATAAATGTAGGCGAGAATTATACAGAAGGACTTTTTGATTAATCGTGAATGTCTTACGATGAAAGTTCTTATCATGGAACACCTTCGTCTTGTCCTTGTAAATTCTCGCATTTTCATAAGCTTCGTTCCGGAGTTCCGCAAGTTCATTCAATTGTAGTTTGCGCAATGAGCTTGCCATGTGAGAATCAAAATTCATCTTCTTTATTGCCCAATATGCCCTATGTTCCAACTCCACAGGCATGTGACAAGCCTTCCCATAGACAAGTCTATAGGGGACATTCCAATAGGGGTCTTAAAAGCGTACCGGTAAGCCCAAAGCGCATCGGTAAGTCGAAGTGACCAATCCTTGCGATCGGGATTCACCGTTTTCTCTAAAATATGTTTAATCTCCCGGTTGGATATCTCAGCTTGTCCATTTATTTGTGGGTGATAGGGGGTGCTCACTTTGTGATTTACACCATATTTCTTCATTAAGGTTTCAAATGGGCGATTACAAAAGTGAGACCCTCCATCACTAATGATGACTTCCAAACTGGGAAAGAATATTCTCTTTTAAGAAATGAATGACTGTTTTATGGTCATTATTCCGGCATGGGATCACCTCGACCCATTTGGACACATAGTCAACTGCAAGTAAGATATATACATTTCCAAAAGAAGATGGGAATGGACCCATGAAATCAATGCCCCAACAATAAAAAAAATTCAATTATTAAGATGGGATTGAGTGGCATCATATTTCTACGGGAGATTCCTCCCAATTTCTAACAAGGCTCACATGTTTTGCAAAACTCATGTGTGTCCTTCAACATAGTGGGCCAATAAAACCCACATTGCAGAATTTTGGCTGTGGTTTTCTTAGCCGAAAAGTGGCCACCACATGCCTGAGAATGACAAAAGGAGATGATACTTTGTTGTTCATCATCTGGCACACATCTCCTTATGATTTGATTGGGACAATACTTGAATAAGTATGGGTCGTCCCATAGGAATTTTTGCACCTCATTGAAGAACTTATCCTTATCTTGCTTTTTCCAATGTGTAGGAATCGTACCTGTAGCAAGATAGTTAGCAATGTCCGCATACCATGGCAATTGGGTGACTTTAAAAGGTTGTTCATCAAGGAACATGTCATTGATCGTGGTCGTTTCAGGGGAATCGGTGAGAACAAGTCGAGAGAGATGGTCAGCCACTACATTTTCTACTCATTTCTTATCACGTATCTCTATGTCAAATTTCGAGAGTAGAAGGATCCATCTTAACAACCGTGGTTTAGCATCCTTCTTAGAGAGAAGGTACTTAAGCACGGCATGGTCAGTGAATATGATGATCTTGGATCTAATTAAGTAGGACCTAAACTTGTCCAAGGCAAAAAGTACGGCTAAAAGTTCTTTTTCTGTAGTAGTGTAGTTTGCTTGGGCTGAGTTTAAGGTTCTAGTTGCATAGTAGATAACACATAGCTTCTTCTCTTTTCTTTGGCCTAGCATGGTCCCAATAGCATAGTCACTTGCATCGCACATAATTTCAAAAGGAAGGCTCCAATCAGGTGGTTGTATTATGGGAGCACATGTCAACATACCTTTTAAGTGTGGTAAAGGCATTTTGACAATCTTCATTCCACTCGAATGAATTCTCCTTTTGAAGTAGGTTACATAAAGGACGAGAGAGTGAACTGAAGCCCCTTATGAACCTTCTATAAATTCCTGCGTGTCCCAAAAAGGACCGCACATCTCGTATGCTCTTGGGTGGTGAAAGGTTAGAGATAAGATCTATTTTCGCTTTGTCCACTTTGATTCCGTTTTGTGAAACGATGTGACCAAGTACAATTCCCTTTCGAACCATGAAGTGACATTTCTCCCAATTCAACACAAGGTTCTTCTCTTCACATCTTTTCAACAAAGATTTCAAGTGCACAAGGCACTCATCAAAGCTATAACCAAATACTGAGAAATCATCCATGAAGACTTCGAGAATTGTCCCCACCATATCAGAAAAGATACCCATCATACATTGTCGAAAAGTGGCAGGGGCATTGCATAGTCCAAAGGGCATCCGTCGATAGGCGAAAGTGCCGAATGGACATGTGAATGTAGTCTTTTCTTGATCTTCAAGGGTGATTTCTATTTGGTTGTACCCTGAATAGCCATCAAGGAAGAAAAAAATAGGAATAACCCGCCAACCTTTCTAAAATTTGATCAACAAATGGTAGGGGGAAGTGGTCTTTCCTTGTAACTGTGTTTAGCTTACTGTAGTTAATGCACATTCTCCAACCGGTAGTGACTCTGGTTGGTACGAGTTCATTATTGGCATCGGCTATGATGGTTATTTCGGATTTCTTAGGCACCACTTGAGTTGGGCTCACCCATTAACTATCGGATATTGGGTAAATAATACCCACATCCAATAGTTTCCCCACTTCAGCCTTAACCACATCCTTCATGTTTGGATTGAGTCGTCTTTGTGGTTGCCTAGATGTCTTCGCATTCTCCTCAAGGTGTATACGATGAGTACAAATTAGTGGGTCTATGCCTTTGAGATCAGCAATCGACCACCCAATGGCACTCTTGTGCTCTATTAGAGTGGCTATTAGCCTACTCTCTTGTTCCTCATCAAAGTAGGAAGAAATCACCACCGGATATGTCTCATCTCGACCTAAATAGACATATTTTAACTCACTTGGTAATGGTTTTAGGTCGAGTGTTAGTGCCTTGATATTGGATGTGAGGGGCTTGTTTTCATTTACGGGTAAAGGCTCAAATAGGGCCCTCCATCTTTTGTTATCAAGTATCAGCATCACGTCTAACATAGCATCCATCTCTCGTATTGTGTCATCATTTATCTTATGAGAGTGGGCTACACATGCCTCCAAAAGGTCGGAATATAATGTTGAGGGGAAAGTCTCCTCCATAAATGATTCAATCAAGTTTATCTCGTGGATCTCCTCATCAACTTCCCGTGGTTGTTTGCATAAATCAAATATATTCAGCTCAAGTGTCATATTTCCAAAGGACATTTGTACAAGCCCGTTTCTACAATTGATAATCGCATTGGAAGTAGGTAGAAAAGGGAGGCCAAGTATGACAAGAATTTGAGCACTGGTACCTATCACGGGATGTGTATCCAAGACAATAAAGTCTACTGGGTAGTAGAATTTATCAACTTGGGCTAAAACATCCTCAATCACTCCTCTTGGTATACGAATGGATCTATCAGTAAGTTGGAGTGTGATTTTGGTAGGTTTCAATTCACCTAACCCAAGTTGTTCATAAACCGAGTACAGAATGAGGTTCACACTTGCCCCCAAATCGAGTAAGGCTTGTTTAATCCGGTAGTCTCCTATGATGCATGAGATGGTTGGACTACCCGGATCCTTGTATTTTTGGGGCACCTCTTGTTTGATAATAGCGCTCAAATTCTTAGTCAAAAGTACTTTGTTGTGAACATTGTGTTTCCTTTTGGCTGTGCACAATTCCTTTAGAAATTTGGCATAGGATGGTATTTGCTTTATGGCATCCAACAACGGAATGTTGATCTTCACCTGCTTGAAAACCTTTAAAATTTTCAGGTTTTTGTATAAAGGTTTAGGTGAAATCAACCTTTGGGGAAACGGGGCAACCGGCTTGTATTGCCTTTCTGGTTTTTTCTCTTGTGGAGTGTTGTTTGAGCTATCATCGTCTTTGGAATTTTCTGGATCCTTAGGTTTTGGGGCCTTCACCGGATTAGATTTATCAACTATTTTCTTACTTCTCAAAGTGGTGATAGCTTGAACATGCTCCGTATGTTGAGAGGATGAGCTTGCGTCTTGTATTTCAAATTGGGTTCTTGGGTTAGGAAGAGGTTGGGCAGGAAGTGTGCCTTTCTCCCTAACACTGAGGTGAGATTCAACTCTTGCCATTGAAGTTTTCAAGTCATTGATGGCTTGAGTTAAACTTTGATTAAATTTCAATTACTCTTGCATGAACCCATCTATTTTCAGAGAATTAGTCTTGTTATATTCAGCATGAACCGATACGAATGCACCCAACATCTCTTCTAAAGTAGCTTTTGGTGTAATCACCTAGTGAAGGTTGAGCTTGAGGGATATTGTTTACATTCGCAGTGGGTCCATTCGTCCAACTGAAGTTGGGATGGTTCTTCCAACTAGAATTAAACGTGTTTGAGTTTGGAGCACCAAATTGCCGTTGATAACTGTTTATGGCATTTGATTGTTCTTGTAAGATGTCTTGGACTGCTGAAATTGTGGGACAATCTTGTATTGTATGTTGATTTCCGGCACAAATTCCACAAACAGTTTCAACGTCATTAGAGTTGATCGTCTCTCCTTTCTTTAATTTGATGGCCTCGACTTTTCTTGTGAGGCTAGCCACACGTGCTCTTATGCTATCCTCTTCTGATAGGACATAAATTCCTCCTTTTTCCTTTTGTTGGCTAGCCTTGGAATTTGTTGGTTTAGATATATACTAAGACTGTGCATTATCAGACAATTCCTCCAAATAGTCCCATGCTTCCTCGGCTTCCTTATTCATGAACTCCCCATTACACATCATCTCTACGAATTGGCGCATGGGTGAAGTCAGTCCTTCATAGAAAAAGCTTATAACCCACCAAATTTCATAGTCATGATGTGGGCATGCATTTAACAAGTCCTTAAACCTCTCCCAACATTGGAAGAAGGTTTCATCCTCCTTTTGGGCAAAATTCATGATAAGGCGCCTCAACATGTTCATTTTGTGGGTAGGGAAGATCTTTTTAATGAACTCCCTTTGCATATTAGTCCATGCACCAATTGATCTTGGCCTTAATGCATGAAGCCAACCTTTACCTTTATCTTTAAGAGTAAAAGGAAATAATTTAAGCCTCACCACATCATCAGTTATATTTGAAAAGTGCATGGTGGTTATTACCTCATCAAATTCCTTAAGGTGTTGATAGGCACTTTCACTGTCTAATCCATGAAATCTCAGGAGGAGTTGGATTACTCCCGGTTTCAAATCTACGTTTCCTGCATTTTATGGAAAAACTATGCATGAGGGAGTGCTCGCTCTTGCTGTTTGTAAGTAATCACGTAATGTTCTTGGCCGGGGAACATTCTCAACCACATTCTCTCCCGTTTCGGTTTGGTTTTGGCCCAGATTTTGATTGGCCATAAGATTGGGTTGATTTGTAGCCATACTTTCAGACAAAATTGGAGAATTTAGATGTCTCCTAGCATGTGGTTCTCAGTCTATTCCTTCTACTATTCCCCCTTCACTAATGAGTCGGTTATTGGAATCTCGAGCCTAATGTGGCATGCAAATCCTAAAAAGAATGAAACAAAAAGAATTCTTTCTTCCTTCCTTTACTTCTCTCTAAGACCGAAGCACAAGGTGTCTTGTAATGGCTGAGCCAGAAGCAAGGATAGAGACCGATTTCTCCTGGTCAATAGGGGTTCAGAGAACTCCCCACCCACTCTTTGAATCTTTTGAGAAAAGTACAGAAAAAGAAGAAAGAGGAGTAGAGGTGAGAAGAGAAATCTCTGAGCACAAGGTGATCTAAGACGGCAGTGCCGACCAATAGGAATCAAGGCAGCACAAGGCCTACCTATCAGAGATCCAAAAAGGAGTCTTCACTCACTCTACAAGAGATGAGTATGATAGGAATGAATAGGAGAAGAAGAAGAGTAAGGTTAGAAAGATAGAACCTGATTTGAGATTTTATGATTCCAAACTTCTTCTTCAACTTCCTAGAAATCCCTGCAAAAGAAAAAAAAATAAAAATAAAACAAACTAAGTTAGTACTAGAATTCTAAAAATCCTAAATAGATACTATTTTCAAAAAATTTGTAAAAAAACCGTCAAAGTCCCCGGCAGCGGCGCCAAAAACTTGTTCGCTTCCCCAAGTACAGGGTTGCGATGTAGTAATAATCTCGGTAAGACCGAGGTCGATCCACAGGGACTTATGTAGGAATCCATAAAATACTTCCAATAGTTCTACTAAAGAGCTAACAAACAGATTTGTAGAAGATTGTAATGTTGAATTAAACTGAAGGTAATCAATTAATAAAAAGGCACTAGGGGTTCAAGGATCCACTTGTCGCAATCCTTGATGCTCAATCCGCTGTAGTTTCTCACTTTCTCAACTAGAATCGAAATTAAGTTCTATCTAGTCGAATGATAGAGGAGTTAAACCACACAATGTGACATATGTATGATCCATGTATATGATTCACTCAATGCAAGCTAGGACGAGCATACTCCATTGCATAGGTCAGTCCCAATTCCAATAGGCTAAGATCACAATCATAACCATCATTAAATCCTATCACAAGACAAAACTAGATCATGATTTGAACTTGATTCAAATCACATACACAGTCTTACATACTTCAGAATTTCCAGAAAAGTAAACTTTTGGTAAGAAGTTCCCACATGAAGATCATAAATCTAGAGCGTATTCCAATTCCTCAGATCATACAGGTCTAGAATAGTTCACAACAATTAAGAACTCAAGCAATTCTTCCAACATCCATGAGTCATTATAAGACTAAGAAAAACTACTTAATACTTAAATTAAACTTCAAACCATTGTTCTTCAATAGAAATCCAACTTGAAACTAAATCAAACGAATTGAAACATCTTAGATTCACTACAAGCTTCATTTCTTAGCCCTAGCTAAGAGGTTTAGCCGTTCCTGATCCAAGGAAGCATGAAACAACTAAAAAAACATAAAAACTAGAAAGTAAACTAGGAGGAGTTGTAGAACTCCGAAATCGACTTCCGCCGTCTGCCATCATGCTCAATCCCTTCTAAGATGCCCTAGGAACGATCCCTAGGTGTCCTTTTATAGTGGGGAAACTTCGCAGCGTCGGAATCATCTAGAAATTGCATAAGGATACGTAGTGCGCAGAAAAAATCAGAGTCGGAATTGGAAAGTTGCTGTTTTAACGCATGGCCGACCGGTCTGGACCTGTCGGACCTCTCTGTTTGACAGTCCAGAGTACTGCTAGAGGTTTTCTGAGTTGATGGCCGACTGGTCAAGACCGGTCGGACCAACTGGTCCTTTATCCTGCAATCTTCACAGGGGCCGGCAGGTCGGTCGACCGGTCGGCCCTTGAACATTTTCTTCTTTTTCTTCTTTTCTTTCTTTTCTTTTCTCCCTCTTTCTTCTTTCTTCTTTGGCCCACCTTGGGCTTTCATTCAAAGGATCCTAATGTATTCTTTTTTGTCTCCAATTGGGTAAAGTTTACTCTCGTTCCTACAATCACACAACATGCATTAGGTTAGTCTTTAAATCATGAAAACCTTGCATAATGAGTGATGAATTGGGGTTAGAATATGCACAATTAAGAGCTCAACACCATCTCCATTGTGTCTTTCCTCTAGTTCTTGTCCTTTATTTCTTTGCTCTTCAAGGCATGTAAGAAGGGCCTCTAAGCATCATACAAGTGAAATCTCTCTCGCATCCAATAAACACAAAACCATGTAGTAGATTATTCTTTAAATCAAAATAAACATGTATAATGAGTGATGAATTGGGGTTAAAATATGCATAATTCAGAGCTCAACACTCGCATGCTTTCAAAACTTATGGGTGTCTCTAAACATGGTAGGCCAATAAAAACACATTGTAGAATTTCGCAGTGGTTTTCTTGGTGAAAAAATGACCACCACACGCTTGACTATGATAAAAGGGGATGACAGAATTTTATTCGTCATCAGGGACACATCTCCTTATAATTTGGTCTGGACAATATTTAAAAAGTAAAGGTTCATTTAAGAAAAATCTGCGCAGTTCCCTTAGAAATTTTCATTTATCTTACGTAGTCCAATGAATCGGCATCGCACCTATAGAAAGATAGTTCGTTATATCAACTTACCATGGTGGATGCGTGGCAACAAAAGTTGCTAATCAGGGAATGAGTCCTTAATAGGTGACTCATCAATGAATCTGTCAAAACTAGGCGGGATAGATGATCCGCCACCATATTTTCTACTCCCTTCTTATCTTTGATCTCTAAGTCGAATTCTTAAAGGAGTACGATCCATCTAAGCAAACGGGGTTTAGCATCCTCCTTAGAAAGAAGGTGCTTTAGTGCCATATGATCCGTGTATATAATGACTTTGGATCCTATTAAGTAAGGCCTGAATTTGTCCAGGCAAAAACCACGGCTAGGAGTTCCTTCTCCGTAGTTGAGTAATTGACTTGGGCGAGATTCAAGGTCCTACTCGCATAGTGAATAACATGGGGCTTCTTGTCCTTTCTTTGGCACTCCACTCGAATTGGTTGTCCTTTTGGAGAGATTGCATAAAGGCCTTAAGGTTTGGCTGAAATACTTTATAAATCTTTGATAAAAACCAGTGTGTCCAAGGACCGCACATCACGTATGTTCTTAGGTGGTGGTAGATCGACAATGTTATCAATTTTGGCCTGGTCTACCTCTATTCTATTGGACGAGATGATATATCCAAGGAGTATTCCTCTTTGTACTATAAAATGACACTTCTCCCGGTTTAAAATAAGGTTCTTCTCCTCACATCGGGTTAAGACCAACCTCAAATGGTCAAGACACTCATCAAACGTACATCCAAAAACTGAGAAATCGTCCATGAAAACATCGAGAAATTGACCCACCATGTCAGAGAATATACTCAACATGCATCGTTGGAATGTGGCGGGTGCATTGCATAGTCTGAATGACATTCTTCGATAAGCGAATGGAAATGTAAATATTGTTTTCTCTTGGTCTTTAGGGGCAATCTCAATTTGGTTGTAGTCAGAATAACCATCAAGGAAGTAATAATAGGAATGGCCCGCTAACCTCTCCAAAATTTGGTCTATGAATGGGAGAGGGAAGTGATCTTTCTTAGTGACCGTGTTTAGCTTTCTATAATCTATAGACATAAGTCAACCGGTGGTCACTCTAGTCGGTATAAGCTCATTATTGGCGTTTTCTACAATGGTGATATCAGACTTCTGAGGGACAGCTTGGATATAACTCACCCATTGGCTATCTGAGATGGGATAAATGATACCCACATCTAGTAGCTTTAGCACCTCGACTTTGATAACCTCCATCATGTTTGGATTTAACCTTCTTTGAGGTTGTCTCGTCATCTTTGCATTCTCTTTGAGGTGTATACGGTGAGTACAAACCGAGGGGTCTATCCCTTTGAGGTCCGCTATGGTCCATCCAATGGCTCCCCTATGTTGTTTGAGCATCTCAATTAACTTGTGTTCTTGGCCTTTTCCTAAGTAGGAGGCTATAACAACCGAGAATGTTTCCTCTTGACCTAAATAGACACATTTCAGCTTGGATGGCAATGGTTTTAGGTTAAGCTTCGACAGTTGAATATTAGATGGTAGAGGCTTTGTTGTGGTTGGTGGTAATTTTTCAAAGTGAGGCCTCCATCGGCTAGTATCAACTACTGGCTTCTCATTACTCAATGCTTGCACAATTTTACATAAGATGGGATCATTGGAATCCTCAAAATGTGCCAAGCATGTCTCTAAAGTTTCAAGGGGTTCAAATTAAAGGAGCTCTTCTTCTTTGAAGGATTCGAGCATGTTTACCTCGAAGTGCTCATCATCTTCCTCATTCCTTTGCCTTTTGCACATATGGAACACATTCAACTCCAGTGTCATGTTTCCAAAAGACAATTGCTTGACTCCATTACGAGAATTTATAATTACGTTTGATGTAGCCAAGAATGGGTGGCCCAATATAACCGGTATTTGAATGCTAGTATCCATAACCAGTTGTGTGTCCAAGATGATAAAGTCTACTGGATAGTAGAATTTGTTAACTTGGACTAAAACATCCTCAACTATCCCTCTCGGTACACGGATGAATCTATCAGCGAGTTGCAATGTGGGTTTGGTTGGTTTTAATTCACCAAGATCTAATTTCTCGTATAACGAGTACGGGATCAAATTTACACTTGCCCCAAGTCTAATAGTACACGCTCAATCCGGTAGTCGCCAATGATGCATGAGATTATGGGACTACTGGGATCCTTATATTTTAGGGGGGTCTTTTGGGTGAGAATGACACTCACTTCCTCATTCAAAAAGGCCTTTTTTGTACATTGTATTTGTCTTTAGTTGTGCATAAATCTTTTAGAGACTTGACATAGGGGAATTTGTTTTATGGCATCAAGCAATGGGATGTTGATCTTAACTTGTTTAAAAACCTCTAGAATGTCATTAGAGTTTGGGAGAGGTTTGGGAGCTACTAATCTCTAAGGGAATGGTGTAACGGGCTTAAATTCACATTCCTTTTCTTGTGGTGCTGAGCTCGGTCCATCCTCATTCTCACCTTCACCGGAATAGATTTGTTGATTTGTTTGCCACTTCTAAGAGTGGTGATGACTTTTACTTGCTCCACGTGCTGGTTGGGGAAATTAGGGGCCCTTCATATGTTTGTTTTGGATTAGGCTGAGGTAGGGCTAGAAAGGTCCTTTCCTTAGCATTCAAGTGTCCCTTAATTTCTTCAACCAACCCTTTTAACTCTTGGAACATTCGCTGAGTGGTTTAATTGATTTGCGTTTGCCCTTGCATAAATGCCTTCAAGGTATCCTCCGTAGTGAATTAAGGTGGGGCCATGCTTGGTGCTACATTTTGCATGGGTGGCCCTCTTTGAGGGTTGGTATGATTGGCTGTTGGACCATTCCTCCAACTGAAATTTGAATGGTTCTTTTAAGTAGAGTTGTACGTGTTACTATTGGTTCATTGAAAGACCGTTAATACCCGTATGCGGCGTTTTCTTGCTCTTGTAACACCTCTTGAAATACAGAAATTGTAGAACAATCTTGCGTAGAGTGTACATTAGCAGCACAAATCCTGCATACATTCTCAATAGCTTCAGTGGATTTGGGGGTTTGTTGAGCCTCGAATTATACATATTCTAACCCCGATTCATCACACATTATGCATGGTTTACACATTATGCATGATTTACATGTTTAAAAACTAATCTAATACATGATTTTATGATTATAGGAATGAGAGAGAGAATTTACCAATATGATGTCAAAAGACTCACATTTTATGCATTGAAGATCAATAGAACACGTGCCAAGAGGTGGAAGAAAGATGTAAGGGAGAAAGAGAAGAAAGAAAGAAAAGTTTAGAAAAAACACATTGTCGACTGGTCGACCACAGCCATCAACCGATCCACAGACCGGTCGAAAATTCATTATGACGATGTATTTTTGTTAAACTTGTTAGACAAAAAAGACCCCTCTTCGATCGGTTGGCTAGAAATCCACAGCCATTCACTTTTTAATTTTGGGATTTCAAACAGGAAACAAGCAATCCTGTTTCTGGGTTTTCGGCCCAGTTCGTGGGGCCGATATTGATGATTAAAATCCAATTCATCTATATTGAAGATTAACTCGATGCCAAAAAACCCCAAGTGATTTCATGTCGATCGGAGCTACGGATTGACCATGGCAGCTAAAACAATATGAACTGTCCAGAAAGTTTTCTTATTTTACTGCTCAGCTCTGGAATGGTCCAAGTGGCCCATCATTAATGATATGAATAATTTAATCTAACCATCTTCTAGACCACATCTATACATGAATAACCACAAAGTTTCAGGTCAAAAGGATGTGTGGTTTGATCGTTCCGGTTGAAGAAAGATGGACCATCCAGAAAGATTCCAACTGCGTAGATTTTATAAAAAGTTCTAAGTGTTTTAATTTTCGCGCTCAATTCTGAAATTAATTTGGAAAATCTAAGTTTCCTATGATCTAGAGGAGGAAGGTTTCTACTAATGTTCAAAATTTGAGACCAATCCAACCTCTGTACACTTAGTAGCATTCAAAGTAAGATAATTGGTTCCAGAGGTACGCGAATTGCGTGATTTTGAGAAGCGGTCATTAATCTAATTGGTGGGCTCATTCAGGAGATAATCTTGAAAATTTAAACCATCTATGAGGAAGATCATGTTCTAAGGAAGCTATAAATCAAATTTGAAGGCAATCCGATCATTGGTTAAGCCGTACCAAGCAAAACAAAATCTGCTATGTTGCTATCCTCTTATTGCATTATAAATATAAGAGCTCTCTCCTCTTCTAGTGCAGTCAAGGACGTGAGGAGCAAGGATTTCAAGTCCTATGAGGCTTCCTAGCCTCTTACAACTAGGTTTTCTTCATTTTTCTAGTTTTAGTTCTAGTTTTAATATGCTTTTTCTTAGTTAACCTCTTAGCTAGAGCTAAGAGGTAAAGTTTGTAGTTAGTTTCAATGCTTAATTTTTTTATTCAAGTACTCATTCTTTAAATTTGGATATTGAACTTCTAGTATGAAAAAAGCTTGATTTTTAAATGAATTATGAGAGTTTGTATACTCCAAACATGAGTTCCTTGCAATTTCGGAGATTGCCATGATGGGTTTGTTTATATTTGAATTGTAGTAACCCTAGAGCATGCCATAGTCTCTTAGCATGGCTGCTACTTCGAAGGCTACAAGTTCGAGTTCTATGTGCTTCATTATAACTAGAAATTTGATTTTCAGATTTAAGTGAGATTGTTTGTGCTTGAATGTTATATCCTCTAATTAGATGAGAGATAGAACTTTGATTTTAATTGTGTTGTGATTAGATAAATGGATGTCATTGGACTACTACAAGTGGATATTTGATGCTCTAGTTCTTCTCAATTCTCATATTTTCCCTATTTTATGTTTAAAATTGATTTCAAAAACCCTTTTATATTTTAGTTATTAGAATAATTGTTTACCTCTTTCCCTGTGGATTGTCCTCGGTCTTACCGAGAATTATTACTACATCACAGCCTTACACTTGAGGCGAACGAACAAGTTTTTGGCACTTTTGCGGGGGAAAAGGTTAAACGATTCTAATTGTTCTAATAACTATAGAGTAGTCTTAGTTCGGTAAGGTTTCCAGTTTTTCTTGAAATAATTTTTTTTAAGTACTAACAGTGTTTTGTTTTTGTTTTTGTAGAAACATAGTTGCTGACATAGTTCTCACCCTCAACGGGTAACATCTCACCATCTCCTTTCTTTTTGTTCTTTTTCCTAGATTATGGTAGTTTTCAATTCCTTTGAATTTCATCATGGCTAATTGGATGAGTAGTGCTTATGCATATCTTTTGAAAGATGAGAAGACGAACCATGGGATCCAAACTTATTGTGATCGGGATCCCTCTAAGCATGAGTGTTTTTCTAAGATTCAAACAACCTCCATTACTCCCCACATAAGATTACATTTATGAAAGAAATACACATGTTGAGACACAGCATAAGACGATGGGGGAGTACCAGACCGAAGCAAAATCGAATAATGATCAATAAGGGAAAACATTACGTGATTATCGGATTGAAAATAGCATGAGTGTTCCACTAGTTATGGCAGGAGGTGTGCAACATCAAAAGGAACGGGTGAATAGTGGCCAACCGGTTAAGACAATGCTTGATCACTTTTATGGATATGCCTATCAAACCATCACATAACTCTTCATCCTACAATGTGTACGGTCTTAATTGGGGAAGCTACTATTCTCCTTGTGCAAGGGAAGAAACAACCATGGTTATCAACAATCACCCTAAAACATCTTCCTCTTATGATGACATGTATACACAAATCCTTGAGGACTTAGAGAAAGAATATGAGTATAAGCAATCAAATCAAGCCTACTTGCTATCTTGTGAAGACATTGAGCCCGAATTTGAGGGCATCAAAGCAATCCCCTCTAATGAGGAGGATGGGGTTATCCAAGTCTCACCTTCTTCGGATATAATGGACAAACTTTTAGAGGAGATTGATCTCAATGATCCCAATGTCATCATCAATTATGGTGAGCCCACTATTTGTTTTAGATGTTTTGAACTTAATAATGAAGAGATTTCAATGATGGTTAACGAACCCAAGGAATGTAAGACCCGTACCCCAATTAACCGACCGTACATTTAGTTTCCGATGTCGATACATCCCGGACTGACCAGATCAACGATCTCTAATCACAACCCTGTTTTAGCACCGCAACGACCCAAGACTTGTACCCTTGCGACCGCTCGGGCACCACGATTCCAACGCTGCGCAGCACGCTCCATTTCGATACCCAGTTTAAAAGATGCATACATGTATGCAAATCAAGGTGGGCCACACTGCATATGCATGACGTGGGCCCCACTTGCACAAACCCCAATGTTGTCCCATCAATCAATCAAACATTCCATCAATCAATCAAGCATCACATTAATCAATCAAATGTCCCATCAATTACATCCCTCTTTCTCCCCATAAGTCAACTAAGCTCATACCTAAGCCACTCCCTCTCATAAATGCTCCATTTCATTTCTACCCTCACTCTCTTTCAAAATTCCATCCATATCCCCAAATCCCCTACCACAAAAGGCATGGCCTCCCCCCATTTCCATTTTTTAGAGAGAGAGAAAGAGAGAGAGAGAGAAGATTAAGAAAAGAAAAGAAGAGATTAAAGAAAGAGATTAGTGAGAAAATAGTGAGGTTGGAGAGACAAGAGAGTATTTGTGAGCTTAAGTGATTAAAGGAGGAGATCCACCCCACAAGCCGTCTGATCGACTATCCGACCCGATCCGACCGTTCAACATCATTGTGAGTGCATCCCCTTTCCCCCTTAGATTTTTGTGTAGAAGTTAGGGCTCAAGTGAGGCCCACCATTTTGATGATGTGGATCTCACTTGATGACCCGTTTTAAGGTGATTGGTGGGCCACACTTGTGGACCCCAACTAGGAGTATGTATGGTGCATCCACGCCACCACCTTGCTGGGTCATTGGATAACATGAGTCCGGCAAGTGTAGTAGTTTGGGTGTGGTCACACCCACGGTGATGTTTTGTATGTTTTTATTCACTGTTGGACTATTTTTTTGGACTACACTTGCAGACCCCACCTTGATGTATGTGACTAATCCATGCCACTCATCTTTCTTCCCATGCCATTTTAGGCCTTGGCCACAAAAATCATTAAGATCTAAATCTCAAGTGGGCTATACTAAAGAAAATAATGGCGAATGTTAAAACCTTCTAAGGCCACTATGATGTGTGTATGCTACGAAACTTGTCCAAATTTGTACTCACTGAGCCCACTATAAGATGGCCAACTCGGTGGATGGACTGGATTTATCGCATGGATCCCACCTCTTTGTTATTTCAAAAAGAAAAGCATAATAATAAATTAATAAAAGAAAAAGAAGTTGCTGGAGTGGCATTGTTGAGACGGAAAGTGGTTTTTGGGCTTGAAAATGGCCCCACGTGTGGGAACCACTATGTTATATCCACGCCATACATTTGTTTCTCCATATCATTTTAGGCAAGGGGTCGAAAAATGAAGAAGATCCAGATCTCAAGTGGGCTGTGCCGGAAGAAACAATACAGACCGTTGAAACCTTTCCAAGGCACACTATAATGTTTGTGTACAACAAAACCTACCCAAATTAGGGCTCGTTACGCCCACATTAAGCTGGCCAATCTGATGGGCGAATTGGATTTCCCATGTTGACACCACCGTGTAGGAAAAAAGAAAGAAGAAAAGAAAGAAAAGAAAAGAAAGAAGTCACTGGATAGACAGCGTCCAGAGGACGCTGCTGCCCAGCTGCGTGAGGGCAGAAGCCCCTTTGAGCGTTAACCAGAGGGCCCCACTCGGGGACCCCACCATGACGTAGTGGTTTTATCCAAACCGTTCATCTGCTTTGCTAGATCATTTTAGGACATGGGCCCAAGAATGAGGCATATCCAAGTCTCAGGTGGGCCACACCACAGAGAATAGTGGGAATAGTGACGTCCACCATTGAAACTTCGCAGGGCCCATCTGCAATGTTTATTTGCCGCCCAATCTGGGTAAGGTCACACGTGACCTGCTCTCTGGCTACACGTGGCTAGGATGAAGGAAGAATACAAATATTAGCTTGATATAGAACTTGTGGGGTGTTCGCTCGCCTCAAGTGTAAGGCTGTGATGTAGTAATAAAACTCGGTAAGACCGAGGTTGATCCACAGGGAATTAGAAACAACTTCCAGACTATTCTAGCAACTCAGTTTGCAATAGATATGAGGATTCAATTGAGCAATTAAACTAAAACAGTAACTTAAGGAAAACAAGTAATTTAAGGTACTAAGGCATTCAAGGATCCACTTGTAGCAATCCCATGTCAATCCAATCAATCCAAGTATAGAGCACAACTAAATTTAAAGTCCTATCTCTCATCTAGTTGGAAATAAAGCATTCAAACACATTCAATTCCATTCAAGTTGAACTTCCAAGTTCTAGTCCCATTCAACACATGTAGATTTCAAAATCATAGCCTTCGGAGTAACAGCCATGCCTATGGACTATGGCTTGCTCAAGGGTTATCATAATTCGAATCTAAACAAACACCATATGATAATCTCAGAGAATTGCAAGGAATTCATGTCCGAAGCACATGAACTCTCATAAAACATCTCAAACTATCAACTTAAGGGACTAAAAGATTAAAAACCCAAACTTGAATTGAAATTACTTGAATTAAACTGAATCAAACATGGAAATTAGCTACAAGCTTCACCTCTCAGCCTTAGCTGAGAGATTCTAGCCGAGCATTGTCATACTACAACTAGAACTCATAATAGAAAGCATAAAAACTAGAAAAACCAGAAATTGGAGGGTTGCTGACGCTCCACGATGACTTCCGTCCTCTCTCACGACCTTCCTTGGCTTCTATGATGATCTAGGAAGAGCCCCTACGTGTCCTTTTATAGTGTGGAAGCCCCTTGCGTCGGAAACATCTAGAAATTGTGTAAGGTTACGCACTGCGCAGAAAATCTCGGAGCTTCACAGAGAAGCTTTATTACGCAGACGACCGGTCGCACGACCGGTCTGAGCTCCCTGACGATGCAACCGGTCGCAAAACGTCCAAAAACAGTCTAGCGAGTTTTGCCAGAATTCGATTTTTAATTTTTAATGCAAGGACCGGTCGCACGACCGGTCTGGGCATCGAGCGACCGGTCACATGACCGGTCGTGAATGGTCCAGTGGCCTCTGTGAAAAACTCTTCTTCTGTAAACAATCGGACCGGTCGGACGACCGGTCCTGGCTATGGACGACCGGTCGCACGACCGGTCTTAGCCTCTGTTTCCTACTTTCTCCTTGGATTTCTTTCTTCCTTTCTTCTCCTCTCTTTCTACTTTCTTTAGTCCTTCTTCCATCTTCATCCAATGGCTTCAATTGACTCTTTTTAATCCCTAATTTGGTGAAGTCCGCTCTCATTCCTGAAATCACAAAACATGCATTAGATAGGCCTTTTAAGCATGAAAACCGTGAATATAATGTGATGTACTGGGCAATGAAATGTATAATTTGGAGGTTCAACATGGGGCCACGCGAGTGGACGCTGCCAGGAAGCGTGTCTAGGCACGTTGTCCAAGCAGGGCTTAACTCGTGGGGTCCAACTTGATTTATGTGTTTAATCCTCACCGTCCATCTGTTCCTCCAGCTTATTCTAGGGCAGATGCCTAAAAATGAAGAAGATTCAGATCCCAAGTGGGCCATGCCGCAGGAAACAATGCCCACTATTGAAACCTTCTTAGGCCCATTATTACATTTTTGTGACAGGTATCATACCCCAAATCAGATCTCTTTAGGCCCGGCATGAGCTGGACAACCCAATGGATGGATTGGATATCTCATGTGGACCCCACCTCATGGAAAATAATAATGATAATAAGAAGAAGAAGAATAAGAAGAAGGAGTTGCTGGACAGTCAGCGTTCGTGAGAGGCAGAAGCCCTCTATGGGCATGAAAAGGTGGCCCACTCATGGGATCCACCATGTTGTATATGTATTATCCACTCCATCGATTCATTTTGTCAGATTGTTTTCAAGTCTGGGTTCAGAAATGGGACGGATCCATATATCAGATGGGCCACACCATGAGGAACAGTTGGGACAGAAATGCCCACCATTGAGACTTTCCTATGGCCCACCATGATGTTTTCTTGCCATCCAATCCTGTTGATGAGGTCACACAGACCTGTATGAAGGGACCACACCAATATCATCTTGATCCATAGACCGTGTGGGCCCCACTACGAGAAAATATTGGAGATTGAATGGCTACCATTGAAGCCCTCTTAAGGCACACCTTGGTGTTTGTTTGCCATCCAGTCACAGGTCTGGATGAAGCGGAAAACATAAAGACTATCTTGATTCAAAGCTTCCTGGGCACCACTCTCTGGGCAGCGTGCTTGGGCATGCTGACCCAGCAGGTGGCCCACCCATGGGTCCCACGTGATGCATGTGTTTGATTTAGGCCATCCTCTCTTAGGCCCACCTATTATGTATATGTTTTATCCATTCCACCCATTTGTCCTTACATATCATTTGAGGCTGTGGGCCGCCCCAAGATGAGATAAATCCAATCTCAAGTGGACTAATGGCAGAGAACAATTGGGTCGGGTCGGGACCCAACCATGGGGCTGTCGTATGACGCCCACTATGATGCGTATGTCTAGCCGTCCATTGAGACCGCCTTAATTTTGTGCTTGATCCAAACCATCCAAATGAATGGACCCTAGCATGTTATATACATGATGGCCTTGGGACCACCTTAGTGTACATGTTCGAATGACCGCGTTGTCCATCCCGTGGATCCACCTTGATGATTAGTTGTGTAAACCCTTGTTGAAAGGTCATATAGATCTGGATGCATGGGAATTTCTAAAGTTCGCGTGAACCAAGTCATAGGGCTACCTTCTTAACTCACCCTGTTGAGCCATCTTGTCAATTCACCTTGTTAACTCACCATATTGACCCGCCATGTCAACCTGCCTTATTGACTCACCTTATTGACTCACCATGTTGACTGATCCTGGTGACTCAGCTTGTTGTATACCCATATGACTCACCCCTCCTACCCTTGTACCCAACTATTAAAGACCACCATATAGTGTATATCCCATCCACACCGTCCGTTTACCTTTAGGACGCGTGTGGGGTCCATCCTTGACATTAGTAGGTCATCTAGGTCATCAATTATATGGAGCCTATCTTGATGTATGGGTTGGATCCGTCATCCTTCTTCACACCCCATCGTGTTGTCCATCTACCCCAAGACTATCCAATCACCTATGTTCCATTGTCATGTTGTTTATCTGTCTTGCAGCCCATCTTACGTTAGTGTCTCGCATCTATGTTGTTCTTTTTATGAACCAATCATTAATGTATATCCCAACTGTATTACCGCACTATGGGTCTCGGCATGATTTTGGGTATTCTACTCTTGCCGCTCAAGTAGGTTCTACCTTTGATGTGTCGATAGTGTATTCAATCATTTTCTTTCCATTTGGGTTATCTGAATGTTGAAGTTTAATCCACACCGTTCAATTGTTGGACCATCTGTGTTGTTGTATACCATCCATTTAGGGTACTATCTCTTTGTGTTTGCTTGGGTTATAAGTGAATTATTTTTTTATGATGTTTTTAGTATGTCTGTTGCCACACGTAGTGTTGTTTGGAATACTCCTATGCGATCTATATACTATATGCTTCGACGACCACCATGCATGTGTAATGAGTATGCATCCTGAATCACCATTGTTAGTTGGGGACCACTAGGGCATAAACACATTCATAAAGCATTCGAGATGTAGTCATGCAAATGTAATTCATGTGCTCTCTATCGCAAACCTCTCCAATAGGTATGGGACTATTCGAGGACAGGAGTCTATCATCCTGACTTGCACTATATGGTAAGAATAGCTTAGCATACCTTGTAGCCCTTGGTGCGAGACTCCCTGACTAGCGACATCCCGCACTATGACTCGATCATTTATGTGTCCCCTCATCTTAATCATATCTCAAATAAGTTAGATTAGATTGCTTTATTGCCATCGTGGTAGATTGACTACTTGTTGGCACTTATACTGTATGCTTGACTCATGCATCATGAATGCTTGGCTCATCTGATTGTCTTGTATTAACCGGCCATAGCGGCCGCGATTGTCGTGCAGTTCATTACCAGTTGACGATGATATTGTATTTGAGACCCTATAGTTTTATGGTGCTCTTTGGAGACTTGCACGGGCATGTCGTCCCACATTTGTATGCATGGTTGCATTTCGCACCGTTTGCTTGTGCCGCACATAGCATGGTTATTACATTGCAACCACAGCTCCATCATGGTTTGTAGAACACCGGAAATATGTGATCTTTAAACTGGATGCTAAAGATGTCCTTGGGTGAAAGTCCTTGACCTCGTTGGTACCAAGGTGGGTGCTCTAGTCAAGGACCGGGTGGTTTAATCATACATCAGTATGCCGAATATCAGACGGCGGTGTTTTTCACTCCACGTGGTCATTTTGGAAAGAGGTCTGACCTAACCTGCCGGAAGAGTGTTGGCAAAGTGGATTGAGTTTGACCAGCTGCGAGTAGGTCCACTATTGCACCAGATAGGCTTTAGCATTCTACTGGTGAGTAGTGAGGTTTGTGAAACCCCGGTGATATTCCTTTTAAGAGATGGTATTGGTATTAGCAATATGACTGATGTTCTGTATGGTATTGGACGGTCCTGACGTGGGCGGGGCTATAAGCCTGGGCGAGCTACCAGTTCCGAGTCCTGCATTGCTTAGGTGATCGCATTATGACTATTCGTATCTGGACCACTGTACTGAAAGGTGGTGATTTGCATACATGCATTGGATCATTGTATGTGACATTAGGCCCTGTAAGCCATCGCATAGTATGAGTATATAGCCTTGGTAGGCTGGTTACCTGTATTGCACGCTTGTATAGCCATGGTAGGCTAGTTATATGTATTGCATGCTTGCATAGCCGTGGTAGACTGGTTATTCACATCACATGATCATGTAGCCTAATTAGGCTAAGTTTTGGTTTAAATTTCTCATCATGCTTTACTGCTTACTCTGATATTTGTCATGCTTGTCATACGCATTGCGCACGCACACATGCATTCACAAAGCTTCGTTGGAAGCTTATGCGCATTTGTTATGCTGCAGGTTATACCAGAGTGTATCAGTAACGTTGAGTTGGAGTTGGGAGTGCAGTGGCAGGAGGTGCCGGATTGTGCACAGTTTTTATATTTACACATTGTGTATTTACCTTTCAGTACTGTATGTAAACGAAATAACTTAGTGGAAATATTGTGCTTGTCTTTAATGATACTCATATGGTGATGCTTATGTTTTAAAAAGAAATTCAGACCCTAAAATCCTCCTTGTGGTATCCCAGGATCGGAACCTGGCGTGTGGGGTTAGGATCCGAGATCGGGGTACTACGGAGGCTGTCACCTTTGAATTCGGGTTACGGCGAATGGACGTCGAGAACCGAATTTGGGGTGTGATAAGGAATCCATAAAATTTGAAAGCGATAGTAGGGTTACCTACAATGGGGGTTCGGTGGATGCTTATGAACCTATTGTTTCTTTTTTCCAAGGGCATAATGATTATGAGTTTCTAGAGGATATGCATGCTAGAGAGATGTCCGAAGTCAATCTTTTTTAGTCCTTCCATTAACAACACATGACAAATTCTATTGTGGAAGACCTCCCTTTGATTGAAAATTTTATTTCTTTGGATGATGATGTGACACAATCTGAAATTTTAAAAGATCAACCAATACTAGATCTGTTTACCACTAAGTTTGAAGAATTTTTCTTGGAAGACCTCATCTCTATAGAGGAGGAATTCTTTTCCATTGAAACAAAATTTCTTCAATCATTAAGGGAGGATGAGGACCCTTCATCCGACTATCTCGATTTCCTAAAGGAATGCTTGGCCCACTCCTATGATCTGGATGATGAGATGATTAAGGAGTTGGATATTTTGTTAGACACAGTGTTGGTGCCTGAAGAACACAATTCCATTGATTTACACTCTTTACCATTGTTTGTTGAAGCACCGTACAATTCTGAAATTGTGGAGGAGACAACCTTAACTGAAGAATACTTGATGAACGTCTCTCCAACATCATGGGTCCTTCAGCCCATAAAAAATTCTGATTAGGTGGACCCTTTTCTAATCAATCTCAACCTACTTCAGAATTTGAGGAGATATCTTTTTACTGCTCTTATCTCCTCCTTTCATGCATGTGGTACACATTACGATTAGACTTCAATGAAAAGCACCCATGTATATTGTCGAGCAGGACTTTGGATGGTCCTCATGAGAAATTTGTTAAAATTCATGAAGATCCTGCTCAAATTTAATAATGTAGTTGATTGGACTAATAAATGGTAGGTACTTAGGTTAGGATTTACTTTTCTACATTTAGGATTGAATAAGTCTCATTGAGACATGGAAGATGCTAGAATTGATCAACTTGTTACCTCAAGTACTCTTGTTCTCACTCTCCTTGGTTTTATTTCATTGCTCTCATGTCATGCTTATTGCATATCTTTTTATATTGAGGACAACGTAAGATTTTGGTTGGGGGTGAGATTCCTAAGATGAATCTACTAGCTTTTGTGACATTTCAAGCAATTATGCAGGAAAAGTTTCAATTTTTCTAAATTCAAAACTCTTTTGGAAAACTTTGTTTCTATGCACTTTGGATGTTATAAGTATAAAAGAAAGAGAGATGAAGTGATTAATTTTGAAAGCCTTAAATTACCTGTAATATGATAGTTTTCTATATGAATTCCCCTATTTTTTATGATCGACAAAAAGTTTGAACACTTTTGAGTCTAGTTCACATTACACGATTCTCATGGTTTGAAGAGATTATCTAGATTTGTAAATTGGCTAGACTGAGACTTAAGGTGTTGAGGAACTAAGCCGGAAAACTTTGTCCATCCTTGTTTATGTTAAGTAAGAAAAAGAATGAAGGATATGGATTTCTAAAAATCCTATCTAAGTTTATAGTGAGTGAAAGAAAAAGAAAAGAAAAAGAGAATACATTGAATATATGGTGAAAAATTTCTGAAAAGGGCTACCTATTACCAACCAGGGGATGGTCTACCTGTAACCAAAGCTAGAAATGGGAAGTAGAGTGAAAGCTGTAGAAGGAATGGTAAGGAAAATTCATGCCATAGGATTTCGATTGGTCTATACACCTTTAGATCCTTAGTTTCGCTAATCTATGAAGAAGGTGTTCGCTCGCCTCAAGTGTAAGGCTGCGATGTAGTAATAAAACTCGGTAAGACCGAGGTCGATCCACAGGGAATTAGAAACAACTTCCAAATTATTCCAGCAACTCAGTTTTGCAAGAACATAGGATTCAATTTGGTAACTAAACTAAAATAGTAACTTAATGGAAAATCAGGAATTTAAAGTGCCAAGGCATTCAAGGATCCACTTGTAGCAATTCCATGTCAATCCAATCAATCCAAGTAGAGAACACAACTAGATTTGAAGTCGTATCTCTCATCTAGTTGGAAAATAAAGCATTCACACCCATTCAATCCCATTCAAGTTGAACTTCCAAGTTCTAGTCCCATTCAATTAATGTAGAATTTAAAACCATAGCCCTCGGAGTAACAGCCATGCCTATGGACTATGGCCTGCTCAAGGATTACTATAATTTGAATCTAAACAAGCACCATATGATAATCTCAGAGAATTGCAAGGAATTCATGTCCGGAGCACATGAACTCTCATAAAACGTCTCAAACTACCAACTTAAGAACTCGAATATGAAAAATCCAAACTTGAATTGAAAATTACTTGAATTAACTTGAATCAAACATGAAATTAGCTACAAGCTTCACCTCTCAGCCTTAGCTAAGAGATTCTAGCTGAGCATTGTCATACTACAACTAGAACTCATAATAGAAAGCATAAAAACTAGAAAAATCGAAAATTGGAGAGTTGCAGACACTCCACGACAGCTTCCTCTCTCTAGAACCATGTCCCTTAGCTTCCATGATGACCTAGGAAGAGCCCCTAGGTGTCCTTTTATAGTGGGAGAGCCCCCTTGTGTCGGAAACATCTAGAAATTGCGTAAGGTTACGCAGTGCGCAGAAATTCTCGGAGCCGGATTTAGAAATTTCTTGATTTTTCTGCGTGGCCGACCGGTCACGACCGGTCGGACTAGTCTGTTCATCAGTCTAGGGAGTTCAATAGTTTTTCCACTTTGATGACTGACCGGTCAAGACCGGTCGGACAGGGTTGGCCGACCGGTCACGACCGGTCGAACCTCAGTTGTTTTTTTAGTCCAGCGAGCTTCTAGAGAGATGCCGACCGGTTGGCCGACCGGTTAAGACCGGTCGGACCAACTGGTCCTTCCAATGGTTTCCACAGGTATGGCCGACCGGTCGGACGACCGGTCGGACTTGCCATTTTTCTTCTTTTTCTTCTTTTCTTTATTCTCTTTTCTCCCTCTTTCTTCTTCCTTCTTTGTTCCACCTTGGACCTTCATTCACAGGTTCTAAATGGTCCCTTTTTGGTCTCCAATTGAGTGAAGTCTGCTCTCATCCCTACAATTACAAAACAGATTAAATGGGCCTTTTAATCATGAAAAACATGCATATAATATCATGTAGTGGTTAATGCAATGTATAAATTGGAGGTTCAACACACCCCCCAACCAGCTTTTTGCTAGTCCCGAGCAAAACATGCGTGAAACAATTTCAAACCTCCAAACCCAACTCTCTTTCAGAAAACATGTTTCTACCCATTCCAAGACATACAAGTATAAAATTTGGAGAAACTAGGTGATAGAAATTGAAACCTTAAACTCTTAAAACATAATAAGTGTCTACATGAAATTCTCGCTGATTGATTGATAAATAGAAGAACTCGAACAAATTCAACCTAGTGTGCATAGTGAAAGTTCTTCTCATGAATTTCTGGGATCATCTTCTTCATAGATTAAGTAAACCAAGGATTTTAAGGTGCACAGAGCAACAACAAGCCTATGACAGGAATTTACCTTACCGCCCTTCCGACGGCTTTCACGGTTCGTCCCATTTCCGTCTTTGGTTACGGTTCGACCATCCCCCGATTGGTAATAGGTAGTGCTTTTCGGAATTTTCCACCATTCTTCCTTCATTCCCGATTTCATCCTTTCTTTTCCTTTTTCTTTTGATTTAGATAGGATTTTTAAAAATCCATATCTTCTGTTATTTTCCCAAGGACAAGGATGGACAAAATACCCCGGCTTGGTTTCTCAATACCTCTAAATCAAAGTCTAGCTAATCCACAAATCACATAAACCGTTCAACTCATGAAAATCGTGTAATGTGAACTAGGTGTAAAAAGTGTTCAAATTTTCTATCAATCACAACAATAGGGGAACTAACATATAAAACCATTATGTTGGGAGAAATTCAAAACTTACAACGTCGCACACTTCGTATCTCCTCTTCCTATACTCATATCATCTCGAATGCATGGAAATAAGGTTTTCTAAAAGAGTTTTGCAATTTTAGAAAATTCGAAAAAATTTGCGCACATGAGGCTCGAAATGTTGCATCATGCTAGATGAAGGATCTCATCTCACCCCCCAACCAAATCTTGCATTGTCCTCAATGTAAAAAGATATGCAATGAGTATGAACATGAGAGCAATGGTAAAATATGCGAGAGTGAGAACAATATTACCTCAGAGAGCGATCATGGAAGTCTGCAACTCCAATAACTAAATCCTACTAAAACAGTAAAACTAAATAAACTAAACCTAATCTACGGAAAGCAATAAAAATAACTAACCCGTCCTTTTTTTTAAAAAGAGGATCTCCATCAGACTAGGAGATCGATTATCAGTATAACATCCAAAAGGACAAAGTTGAGCAGGATCATCAAGTGGTGTAACAAATTTTTCAGTAGAACTAACCACCATCCTACTTTGGAAAGTACATTAGTGACATCGATCATTCTACCCCATTGAAAATCCTGCTGAAAAATTTCAGCGGGTTCTTCAACAAAATTGTCACATGTACTAGGAAAGGAGAATTTCATTGGTTGGAAATTATTGAATATGGATCTCCTTTCCTTCTTGTCTGGGCGAAAATTATTCAAGTACGAATCATTCCAGAAGTGTTCTTCGGTTTGAACAAACCAAAGAGATGTGGAGACTTGTATTTCTTCTTCACAAGTCGATATATCTCCACAAAATCAGATTTCACCGGTGCTTCCACAATTGAATTTTCAGTTTGGTGTTCTGTGGAAGGAACCTTTTTAGGCATCGGGGAGGTCTCTCCCAAAGCATGTACAATATCCTGAATCATGGGATCATCCTAATCCTCAAAGTACGTTAGGCACTCCTCAAGTATATAAGAGACCTCATTAGAGGTAATTTTCAGATTTGGACCCTTTATGTCTTCCTCCTTAGAATTTTGTGCAGTTGGAGTGGGTCCTCAACCTCTACACTTTCAAAAATTGGCCTCTTGTAGGCAGATCAACCACCAACTCTTCCAAATCCTGCACAGCAAATTTATGTAAATCAGAAATTGGTGACTTGTCAATTGAATTTTCAGAAATTGACACTTCCAAGGTCTTAGGAAAATGAGAATTAGATTTATCCTTAGAATGTGTCAAATATGTCTTCAAACTTTCAGGTAGATCATGTTGGGAAAATCCCCCATCATCCATGGATTCTATCATGTTTACCTCATGGGGACCATCATTGTCGTCCCAATCCTCAAAGGGATCAAAGCTAACAACATCTAGAGGATCAAAATTCTGCCTTAAATCGAACTCCTCTTCCACGATTGAATCAATCAAATCAACCTCGTGGATATCATCATCATCCCTATGCCTTTTGCCCAAGTGAAACACATTCACCTCTAATGTCATGTTTCCAAAGGATAGTTGAATCACCCCATTCCGGCAATTGATGATTGCGTTTGATGTGGCAAGGAATGGGCGGCCTAATATCACCGGTATTTGAGTGCTAACATTTAAAACCGGTTGTGTGTCCAAGACGATAAAATCTACCGGGTAGTAGAATTTATCAACTTGAACTAAAACATCCTCAACTATCCCCCTCGGTACACAGATAGATCTATCAGCGAGTTGCAACGTGGTTTTGGTGGGTTTTAATTCACCAAGACCCAATTGCTCATATACCGAGTATGGGATAAAGTTCACACTCGCCCCCAAATCTAACAAAGCACGCTCAATCTTGTAGTCTCCAATGATATATGAGACGGTGGGGCTACCGTGATCTTTGAATTTTAGGGGGGTCTTTTGAGTGAGAATGGCACTCACTTGCTTAGTTAAGAAGGCCTTTTGCTGCACATTATATTTATGTTTTGTTGTGCATAGGTCCTTTAAAAACTTGGCATAAGAGGGGATTTGTTTAATGGCATCAAGCAAAGGGATATTAATCTTGACTTGTCTGAAAATCTCTAGAATATCATGAGAGTTTGGAAGAGATTTTGGGGCAACCAATCTTGAAGGGAATAGTGCTACGGGCTTGTAAATGTGTTCCGGTTCTTGTGGGGTTAAGTTAGATCCATCCTCATCCTCAGAATTTACTGGATCATTAGGCTTGTCGGCCTTCACCGGAATGGATTTGTCAATTTATTTATCACTTCTAAGAGTGGTGATGGATTTGGCTTGCTCCATGTGTTGGTTGGAAGGATTAGGAATGCTCACTTCATGTACTTGCTTTGGATTGGGCTGAGGTTGGGCCGGAAAGGTCCCTTCCCTAGCATTCAAGTGTCCCTTAATCTCATCAACCGAGACTTTAAGCTTTTGGAACATTTGCTGATTTGTTTGATTGATTTACGTTTGCCCTTGTATAAATGCTTTCAAGGTATCCTCCATTGAGAACTGAGGAGGGACCATATTTTGCATGGGTGGCCCTCTTTGAGAGTTGGTAGGATTGCCTGTAGGAGCATTCTTCCAACTAAAATTTGGGTGGTTCTTCCAACTCTCATTGTACGTATTACCCACCAGTCCATTGAAAGGCCGTTGATACCCATATGTGGCATTTGCATGTTCATGTAATACCTCTTAAAATGTAGGAATTGTGGGACAATCTTGCATAGCGTGTAAATCGATGAGATAAATCCCACATATGGTTTCAATAGCTTCATTGGACTTTGGAACTCCACTTTTACTAAGTTCCATGGCTTCAACCTTCCTTGTGAGGTTGGATATCCTTGCATTCACGTCGTCTTCCTCCTTAAGGACATAGATCCCTCCTTTCTCTTGAATAGGCTTGGGGTTATTGGGTTTATCCGAGGTATCCCAAGATTGGGCATTTTCAGCCAACATGTCCAAATAACTCCAAGCCTCATCTGAATTTTTGCTCATAAACTCGCCATTGCACATCATCTCTACAAATTGGCTCATATTGGAACTTAATCCATCATTAAAAAATTTATAATTCGCCAACTCTCATAGCTATGATGTGGGCAAGTAAGTAGGAGGTCCTTAAATCTCTCCCAACATTGAAAAAAAGATTCACCCTCTTTAGCCGAGAAATTCATTATGGCTCTTCGAAGGGTGTTCGTTTTATGAGCCGAGAAGAACTATTTCAAGAATTCCTGGGTCATCTCAACCCATGACCCAATCGAATGTGGTCTAAGAGAGTGAAGCCAATCTTTGGCTCTTTCTTTCAATGAAAAGGAAAAAAGTTTAAGTCTAATGGTATCTTCTGAAACATTGGCGTACTGCAAGGTAGCCACCACTTCTTCAAATTCTTTCAAGTGTAGATATGGGCGGTCAGAGTCTAGCCCATGGAACTTTGGTAAGAGTTGAATTACACCCGATTTTATGTCAATGTTTCCCCCGTTTGGTGGTAGAACCACACAAGAGGGTGTAATTGCACGAGCTGGTTGTAGGTAATCCCGCAATGATCTCAGTGGAGGAACATTATGTACCTCATTCTCTCCTACTCCTTGATTTGCGTTTATAGTTGGAGTAGGGGGCAGGATTCCTTAAAGGTGTTTGATCCATTCTCCCGAAACTTTCACAATGCTCTTGGTAATTTCGGACTCGTCTATGGACTGACAATGGTCCAACTAAACCACCTTCAGATTGGAGACGATTTGAGTGGTTACGTTCCCAACGGGACATAAACCACTCAACCAAAAACTAAAACTAGTCCTAAATCCTAGAAATCTGAAAATAGAAAATCTGTAAAAAGCTAAGTTAGAAAGGTATCACCTGATGCGCTTTTAACTAGAGAAGAAATCCTACAAAATAAAACAATTTGTTAGTTCTAGAAAAAATCAGAAAACCTATCTACTTCTACTTCTACAGCCACTAAAACAATTTGAAAACCGTTATCTAAATTCCCCGGCAACGGCGCCAAAAACTTGTTCGCTCGCCTCAAGTGTAAGGCTGCGATGTAGTAATAAAACTCGGTAAGACTGAGGTCGATCCACAGGGAATTAGAAACAACTTTCAAACTATTCCAGCAACTCAGTTTTGCAAGAAAATAGGATTTAATTTGGTAATTAAACTAAAATAGTAACTTAATGAAAAATCAGGAATTTAAAGTGTTAAGGCATTCAAGGATCCACTTGTAGCAATCCCATGTCAATCCAATCAATCCAAGTAGAGATCACAACTAGATTTGAAGTCCTATCTCTCATCTAGTTGGAAAATAAAGCATTCACACACATTCAATCCCATTCAAGTTGAACTTCCAAGTTCTAGTCCCATTCAATCAATGTAGAATTCAAAACCATAGCCTTCGGAGTAACAACCATGCCTATGGACTATGGCCTGCTCAAGGATTACTATAATTTGAATCTAAACAAGCACCATATGATAATCTCAGAGAATTGCAAGGAATTCATGTCCGGAGCACATGAACTCTCATAAAACATCTCAAACTACCAACTTAAGAACTAGAATATGAAAAATCCAAACTTGAATTGAAAATTACTTGAATTAACTTGAATCAAATATGAAATTAGCTACAAGCTTCACCTCTCAGCCTTAGCTGAGAGATTCTAGCCGAGCATTGTCATACTACAACTAGAACTCATAATAGAAAGCATAAAAACTAGAAAAATAAAAAATTAGAGAGTTACAGATGCTTCACGAGAGCTTCCTCTCTCTAGAACCACGTCCCTTAGCTTCCATGATGACCTAGGAAGAGCCCCTAGGTGTCCTTTTATAGTGGGAGAGCCCCCTTGCGTCGGAAACATCCAGAAATTGCGTAAGGTTACGCAGTGCGCAGAAATTCTCGGAGCCGGATTTAGAAATTTCCTGATTTTTCTGCGTGGCCGACCGGTCGGACTAGTCTGTTCATCAGTCCAGGGAGTTCAATATTTTTTCCACTTTGATGACCGACCGGTCAAGACCGGTCGGACTGGGTTGGTCGACCTGTCACGACCGGTCGGACCTCAGTTGTTTTTTTAGTCCAGCGAGCTTCCAGAGAGATGCCGACCAGTTGGCCGACTGGTCAAGACCGGTCGGACCAACTGGTCCTTCCAATGGTTTCCACAGGTCGGACGACCGATCGGACTTGCCATTTTTCTTCTTTTTCTTCTTTTCTTTATTCTCTTTTCTTCCTCTTTCTTCTTCCTTCTTTGTTCCACCTTGGACCTTCATTCACAGGTTCTAAATGGTCCCTTTTTGGTCTCCAATTGGGTGAAGTCTGCTCTCATCCCTACAATCACAAAACACACATTAAATGGGCCTTTTAATCATGAAAAACATATATATAATGTCATGTAGTGGTCAATGCAATGTATAAATTGGTGGTTCAACAGAAGGTAATTATGAAAATTCATGAGATGAACATTCACTATGCACACTAGACTATACTTGTTTGGATTCTTTTATCCATCAATTAATCGTTGGGGATTCTATTTGAACACTTATTATATTTAGGGAGTTTATGATTTCAATTTCCATTACTAAGTTTTTCTGAATTTTGTACTTATATGTCTTAAAGATTACAGAAGTATAGTTTTCTAAAAGAGAGTTGGGTTTTGGAAAGTTGGATTTGTTTCACGCATGTTTTGCTTAGGACTAGCAAAAAGCTGGTTGGGGGGTGTGTTGAGCCTTGATTTATACATATTCTAACCCCAATTTATCACACATTATACATGGTTTACATGTTTAAAAACTAATCTAATATATATTTTTGTGATTGTAGGAATGAGAGATAGACTTCACCAATATGATGTCAAATGACTCACTTTGTGTACATTCAAGATCAATAGAACAAGTGCCAAGAGGTTGAAGAAAGATGCAAGGGAGAAAGAGAAGCAAGAAAGAAAAGTTAAAAAAAAATACATTGTCGACCGATCAGCCGTAGCCATCAACCGATTAGCAGACTGGATGAAAATTCATTCTGATGGTGTATTTTCAGCTGAACTCGCTGGACCAAAAAGCCCCTCTTCGACCGGTCGGCCATGCACTTTCTAATTTTGTGATTTCAAACAGGAAACAGGTAGTCCCATTTTTGGGTTTTTGGCCTTGTTCGTGGGGCCCATCTTGATGATTATTGCAAATCCAATCTGTCCATATTGAAGATTAGCTCAACACTGAAAAACCCTAAGTGGTTTAGCGTCGATCGGACTATAGATTGACTATGGCGGCCAAAACAATTTGAACTGTCCAGAAAGTTTTCTCATTCCGCTGCTCAATTCTGGAATGGTCTAGGTGGCCCATCATTGATGATATGAAGAATTTAATCTGACCATTTTCTAGACCACATCTATACATGAATAACCACAAAGTTTCAGGTCAAAAGGATGTGTGGTTTGATCGTACCGGTTGAAGAAAGATGGACCATCCAGAAAGATTCCAACTACATAGATTTTATAAAAATCTCTAAGTGTTCTAATTTTTGTACCCCAATTTTGGAATTGATTTAGACAATCTAATCGATCTATAATATAGAGGGGGAAGGTTTCTGCTAATGTTTAAATTTGAGACCAATCCGACCTCTGTACACTTAGTAGCATTGAAAGTAAGATGACTGGTTCCGGAGGTACTTGAATTGGACGATTTTGAAAAGCGGTCGCTGATCTGGTTGGTGGGCTCATTCAGGAGATAATCTTGAAAATTTAAACCATTTATGAGGAAGATCATGTTCTAGGGAAGCTACAAATCAAATTTGAAGGCAATCCGATCATTGGTTAAGCCGTACCAAGCGAAACAAAATCTGCTATGTTGCTATCCTCTTATTGTATTATAAATATAAGAGCTCTCTCCTCTTCTAAGGTAGTCAAGGACGTGGGCAACAAGGAGTTCAAGTCCTATGAGGCTTCCTAGCCTCTTACAACTAGGTTTTATTCCTTTTTTAGTTTTAGTTCTAGTTTTAATATGCTTTTTCTTAGTTAACCTTTTAGCTAGCTAAATGGTAAAGTTTGTAGTTAGTTTCAATGCTTAATTTGTTTATTCAAGTACTCATTCTTTAAATTTGGATATTGAACTTCTAGTATGAATAAAGCTTAGATTTTTAGATGAATTATGAGAGTTTGTGCACTCCGGACATGAGTTCCTTGCAATTCTCAGAGATTGCCATGATGGGTTTGTTTATATTCGAATTGTAGTAACCCTAGAGCATGCCATGGTCTCTTGGCATGGCTGTTACTTCGAAGGCTACAAGTTCGAGTTCTATGAGCTTCATTAGAACTAGAAATTTGATTTCCAGATTTAAGTGAGATTGTTTGTGCTTGAATGTTATATCCTCTAATTAGATGTGAGATAAAACTTTGATTTTAATTGTGTTGTGATTGGATGAATGGATGGCATTGGACTACTACAAGTGGATCCTTGATGCTCTAGTTCTTCTCAATTCTCATATTTTCCCTATTTTATGTTTAAAATTGATTTCATAAACCCTTTTATTTCTAGTTATTAGAATAGTTGTTTACCTCTTTTCCTGTGTATTGTCCTCGGTCTTACCGAGAATTATTACTGCATCGCAGCGCACTTGAGGTAAGCGAACAAGTTTTTGGCACTGTTGTTGTTGAACCTCCAATTTATACATTGCATTGCCCACTATATGACATTGTATGCATGGTTTTCATGATTAAAAGGCCCATCTAACGCATGTTTTGTGATTGTAGGGATGAGAGCGGACTTCACTCAATTGGAGACTAAAAAGATCCATTTAGAACAATTGGATGAAGGTTGAAGGAGGACCAAAGAGAGAAGCAGAAAAAGAAGAAGAAAAACACAGAAGAAATCATGTTAAAAGACCTGGTAGGGCCAGAAAAACTGAAGTGCAGAGCTGCAGGGCCATAAAAGCAAAATGTAGAAAGTTGCAGTTTATGAAGATTGATTTAGAGATTAATCCGTCGATTGATCGCTCAGCTTGAGTGATTGATCGACAGACTCGAGCGATTGATCGCTCACAGCAGAAATTTGAGAAAATTGTTGCCAGAGTGAAGTGAAGAATTGCGATTGATCGCCAGACTTGAGCGATTGATCGCCCAGCCTGAGCGATTGATCGCCCATCCCATAGATCAATCGCCACAATGCAGATTTTTAAGAAATTTAGAAAAAACTCTCTGGACACTTTTTGCACCCTCTGATTGATCGCTGGACACTGATCCATTGATCGCCAGAAGTGACCGATTGATCTCTCAGCCAGTCGATTAATCGCTAGATCCGAAAGATAAAGTTTATACAGTTATTTGAACTAGCGATTGATCGCCCGGTCTGAGCGATCAATCGATAATGCGCCCAGATTAGAAATTTCCAAGTCTGGCTCCGATTTTCTCTGCGCAGTGCGTAACCTTACGCAAGTTCTGGAAGATTCTTACGCAACAGAGCTTCCCCACTATAAAAGGACACCTAGGGGCTCTTCCTAGGGTATCATAGAAGCCAAGGAAGGTCGTGGGAACGGACGGAAGTCGTCGTGGAGCGTCAGCAAACCTCCAATTTTCGGTTTTTCTAGTTTTTATGCTTTCTATTATGAGTTCTAGTTGTAGTATGACAATGCTCGGCTAGAATCTCTCATCTAAGGCTAAGAGGTGAAGCTTGTAGCTTATTTCATGTTTGATTCAGTTTAATTCAAGTAATTTCAATTCAAGTTTGGATTTTTATTTACTTTAGTCCCTTGAGTTAGTAGTTTGAGATGTTTTATGAGAGTTCATGTGCTCCGGACATGAATTCCTTGCAATTCTTTGAGATTATCATGTGATGCTTGTTTAGATTCGAATTATAGTAATCCTTGAGCAAGCCATAGTCCATAGGCATGGCTGTTACTCCGAAGGCTATGATTTTGAATTCTACATTGATTGAATGGGACTAGAACTTGGAAGTTCAGCTTGATTGGAATTGAATGTGTTTGAATGGTTTATTTTCACACTAGATGAGAGATAAGACTTCAAATCTAGTTGTGTTCTCTACTTGGATTGATTGGATTGACATGGGATTGCTACAAGTGGATCCTTGAATGCCTTATTACCTTAAATCACTGATTTTCCATTAAGTTACTGTTTTAGTTTAATTACAAAATTGAATCCTATTTTCTTGCAAAACTGAGTTGCTAGAATAGTTTGGAAGTTGTTTCTAATTCCCTGTGGATCGACCTCGGTCTTACCGAGTTTTATTACTACATCGCAGCCTTACACTTGAGGCGAGTGAACAGTTGTTAGGGAAAAGGTTAAACGGTTCTAATTGTTCTAATAACAATGGAGTGGTCTTAGTTAGGTATGGTTTTTAGTTTTTCTAGATATAATTTTTTTTATTTTTTTAAGTACTAACGGTCTTTTGTTTTTATTTTTGTAGGAACATAGTTGCTGACATAGTTCTCACCCTCAACGGGTAACATCTCACCATCTCCTTTCTTTTTGTTCTTTTTCCTAAATTATGGTAGTTTTCAATTCCTTTGAATTTCATCATGGATAATTGGATGAGTAGTGCTTATGCATATCTTTTAGAAGATGAGAAGCCAAACCATGGGATCCAAACTTATTGTGATCGGGATCTCTCTAAGCATGAGTGTTTTTCTAAGATTCAAACAACCTCCACTACCCCCTACATAAGACGATAGGTGATTACATTAACGAAAGCAATACACATGTTGAGACACAGCGTAAGACGATGGGGGAGTACCAGAACAAAGCAAAATCGAATAATGATCAACCGGGGAAAACATTACGTGATTACCGGATTGAAAATAGAATGAGTGTTCCACTAGTTATGGTAGGAGGTGTGCAACATCAAAAGCATCGGGTGAATAATGGCCAACCGATTAAGACAATGCGTGATCACTTGTATGGATATGCCTATCAACCATCACATAACTCTTCATCCTACAATGTGTACAGTCTTAATTGGGGAAGCCACTGTTCTCCTTGTGCAAGGGATGAAACAACCATGGTTATCAACAATCACCCTAAAACATCTTCCTCTTATGATGACATGTATACACAAATCCTTGAGGACTTAGAGAAAGAATATGAGTATGAGCAATCAAATCAAGCCTACTCACCATCTTGTGAAGACGTTGAGCCCGAATTTGAGGGCATCGAAGCAATCCCCTCTAATGAGGAGGATGTGGCTATCCAAGTCTCACCTTCTTCGGATATAATGGATAAACTTTTAGAGGAGATTGATCTCTATGATCCCAATGTCATCATCAATTACTGTGAGTCCACTATTTCTTTTAAATGTTTTGAACTTAATAACGAAGAGATTTCAATGATGGTTGACAAACCCGAGGAATCCATAAAATTTGAAAGTGGTAGTGGGGTTACCTACAATGGGGGTTCAGTGGATGCTTATGAACCTATTGTTTCTTTTTTCCAAGCATATTCGCATTTCGGAAGTATACGGACGCGTCTACATGATATTCGAGCTTTGACCATGAGGGCTCATTGGTCGGATGATGAAGTTAAATGGCGCTCGCGGGTCTTGAGTCTTCAGTGTCTTCGACAACCGATTTTATCCTATAACATTTGTAATTTTCTATTTGTCAATTAGTGATTTGAACTCCATGATAGATTGTTACAAAATGTGCTAGGATCTAGACCGATATTTCTAAAAGGTTTGTACTGTATTATTCTATTATTTGGGTTGATTTAAGGATCATAAATATATGGAGCTTGTTCTTCTAAAAAGAATTTTAAGCTTGGATTTCGAAAATATTTCGCATGTTTTACTTGGGACTAGCAAAATGCTGGTTGGGGGGTGTGATAAGACCTAAATATTACATATTTATCCCTTATATTGAATCATTTTTCCTATGCATTCAAGTGCATAATTAATCTAATTAGATATGTTTTCAACTTGTAGACGACTCGATTTAAAGCCCAAAAGAATACAAGTGAAGAACTGAAGATTGAAGAACTAAGGTTTGAAATTGCGTCGGGTAGTCTAACACGACCCCATACGCATACGCGTGCGGAAGCTTTGAGGAGCAACTAGAATTATGGCTAAACCTATAGGAGGGGGTGATTAGGACCTTTTCTAATTCTTTTCGCCTACTTATCAGATTTAACAAATTAAACTACGTAAGTGATAAACACTTCGGCCTCCAAGCCTAAGTGGGTCCAATTAATAGACTAGCAAAAGATAAAGCAATAATCAACCTAGTCTAATCAACTCATGTGGATTAGAGAGGATGGATCAAGAAATGCTCAAGTCAACATGAGGTAGTGAAAGTACATCTTGTGAGTGTGGATGTGCCTATCAAGTGCCTAGCATACATTCCTAACTAAGCATTCATAATTAATCAATTAAACATAATGCATAAAGAGAAATGTGCTCAAGATCAATCACAAACACAAGGATGTATAGTGGTTTGACTACTTGTCTACTCCACTCCCGGTTCAAGTACTCAACCCCTTTGAGCACACCGGCATTCACTGGGGAGTTTAAATCTGGTTCCTCCCAACCAAGGTGTTTTAACTCGGATCCACCCAACCGGGGAGTTTACAGGTTCCTCCCAACCTACACGTTTGCACCCGTGTTGGTGGCTCCCCCCTGGAGACTTTGTTTTAGGCCCGACTAACGTGCCAAGGAACGGCTGACGTCCCTAGATTTTAGGCCCAACTAATAGGCCAAGGATCGGCTAACGACCCCGGGGCGAGTTTCTCAAACAAACTCTACACTCAACTCCCACAGGGAATTGAGTGGATGGACTCTTAACAAGACAACCTACTTGTCGGATTGAGCCCCTTGTTCAGCGCCGCTTCGGGTTGCTTCTTCTCGCTCTCCCGTGCTTGAATCAGCTCCCTTTGTGCTCCCCCGATCTTTGACACCGTTGCTTTGCCAAGGCTTCAGCTCCAAGATCAGCTACCTTACATGTGATGCTCCATTGGAGATGCCCAAGGTGCTAGGGAATGGTGAAACCTCTACAAATTGTAGGAAATGGGTTTCCTAGAGGAATGCACCTAAATGGACTCCTAGGTAGTGTTTAGACAAATGATTTAACTATCATCAAGGTGTCTAAACCCTAGGAATCAAGAGGGAACAAGTCCATTCTCAAGATGCCATTGAATGGCCCAAGCTTGTGATGAAAACACAAGGAGAATGACTTGCTTTAGGTTTGGGATAGAGCCTCTAATGATCTCTAGCAATGGTGACTTCTATCTCCTCAAAATCCCCTCTCTTGGCTAAAAAATGAATCCCCCATCTTAAATAGATTTTCTTCCAACGGTTAAAAAACGGGCAGATTCGTGCATCTCCGATTGATCGAAAAAAGTGTCCGATTGATCGGAGCCCAGTCCGATTGATCGGAGATGAGTCCGATTGATCAGAAATCTATCCAGAGAAGTCCCTGGAAGAAATTTCGATTGATCGGAACACTTTCCGATTGATCGGACGGCCTCTTCCGATGGATCGGAAGACTGTTCGATTGATCGAAAATATGTCCAGTGAGCTTTCAATTTTTTCTGGGACAATTTCCGATTGATCGGAATTTATGTCCGATCGATCGGAGTCCTATCGGAAAACCTGTCCGATTGATCGGAGTCCTATCGGAAACTGCTGTTTGAGCCTTTTTTATTGCAGCAGCTTCCACCTCTTTAATTAGTCTAATTTATCATGTTTTTCATGGAGTTCTAAGACTAATGATGATGACTAAAGGTATACCTAGGTGGTGCAAGTCATCTAAGAGGTTATGGGTTAGGTTATGGTTAAGGTTAAGGCACACCAAGGCATCACTTTTACCTGTTTCTTTTTCCTTGATGCAGGAGGGCCAGTTGAGTCTTCGGTCTTCATCTTCATTAAGCTCAACCGACACTAGACTCACTGACCTAAGTAATTGACAAACAAGGTGCACTAGTATGCCACAGAAAAGTGCACTAACAATCTCCCCATTTGTCAATTACTTATAAAAACCTAACCTACCAGAACAAAATACATGTACAAGAGATTACGTTGATATGAAATTAAATACAGGACTCTTGACATGCCTAAACTAAGCTGCTCCTCTTTAGATTGCTCCCCCATAACCTGTCAATCCCTGCATCACAAAACATAGCAAACTAGTTTTGGTGGGACTTGATCTTTCTCCCCCTTTTTGTTAACAATTGACAAACTATTCTCTCCCCCTTAATGATATATCAATTAAGGTTAAGGTAAGAGAAGATAGTATGTCGCAGTTATAACTATAAGCACATGCTAACTAGAGAGAGTATAGGGTGCATGATCATATAAAACATGGAGCATGCTAAGGAACATGATTAACAAGAAAATGTAACTATCTAAGCATAGTTAATCATGCTTAATTGGTCAAGGATATACATTTGCAATAAAAGCACAAAGGGCTTATAGCCCAATCAACCAACCTCCCCTATTGGTATATCAAGACCAATACTAAGCAAAGATTAGCATACAATGAGGCATAAAACTCAAGATGATTAGCTAATTTAAGCAAGATGATGTTAATGTCAGATTTTGTAACAGGATCCTCTGGACGTTCACCTTCTCTCTACAACGGAGATTTCCTTCACCAATCCTGAAAGAAGACAGACAGCAAGTAAGGGTGGCTGGGGTCCAGCCGTTAGCCCTCCGATGCTTAAGTCAGGCCAAAGCAAGAAGAAGAGTAGCCAGGAAAAATGGGACAGAGATCAAATAGTGTGTACCTTTCTCTTAATGGAGTCACCTCTTTATATAGATCTGGAGCGATCCAATCTATCACGTAAGATACCGAGATCCCGTTGATTTCATGTACGATACCGAGATGCCGCTGATTTCGTGGGATAAGATCCTTATCTTTAGAGGCGAGATCTAACCCGATGACTTATTTCGGCAATCACGTTCCTTGATGGCAATCCCTTGAGATCCGGAACTACCAGAGAAGATAAGCCCAAAATCGACCTATGCGGGCTGCCGGTAGGCGTAGTAATAGCGTTGATTGCTCATGTAGAGCTGAAAACCGTAGTTGGAGTCATAGCCAGCGAAAAGGAAGGAGACACCGACAGGACGGAAACCACCGAACTGGGTGTAGCCCTGCCTGGCATCGCAGAGGGATTGAATAAGCTGCTCGACGGGAATCGGGTGCTGGTACTGAAGGCTAAGAGGTGTCACCGCGAAAAAGCTGTTCGCATGTTGGAATATGGTCGCGAGTCCAAGTGCTTGCTCATTTAGACGTAACACCTTTCAACGACTTGCGAGAAGGTCTACTCGCGGATTTATCAATCCTGCGACTCTCGCTCAGATGATCTCTAGAGTCGAAATGGGCGAGAGTCGAAATGGGCGTCCCGCACTTACCCAATCTACGACTCATGATCAGATGATCTCGAGAGTCCAATGGGTACCGTATTTACCCGATTTGTGACTCTCGATTAGATGATCTCGAGAGTCTAATGGGTACTTCCGTACTTTCCCGATCTGCGACACTCGATAAGATGATCTCGCGAGTTGAATGGGCGACCGTGTACAATCTTAATAGCTGAGTTGGATCTCCATTATTTTGCCTATAACAGATGCCCCCCAAGTCCTTGCCGCCAAGAATTTTGAAGGGAAGGACTTAGCTCACTACCACACGTAACCGCCCGCTGCCTTCATCGAGAACGGAACCTCACATGATGGGCTGGAATTAATGAGCGCCAGCTTTCCGCAGCCTTTCCGCAGACAGAAAATGAAGGGGCGCTCGCCACGTGTTTGAGGAGTTAATGGGCGTGCCTGATCGAGTGCTGCGCCGAAGGAGGGACTGCCACGTATCACCAGATGCGGCGGAATGATTGCCTATAAATATACGGAGTCCGCCATTCCTCTATTTTTCTACAGAAGTTTTTTCGAAGAAAAAAAATTCTCGCGTCATCTCCATTTTCATCTTCTCCCTTCGGTGTTTCTTCCTCTTTCTTTCTGTTTACTTGGGTATATTTCCTTTTTCTTTTCTTTTTATCTTCTTATGGCTGGGAACTCTGACGAGACCACCATTCCGCTAGGTGATGCTACTCCGGAATCCTCTGCTTCTAGCAGTGCGAGGGTTCCGGCAGGGAGATACACAGCAGCCGGATATCCTTCTGTTTTATCGGAGGACCGGCTGACTGAGTTACGGGAGAGATACCTGATCCCCGACTCAGTCACTCTCCGATTGCCCGGAGATGGAGAGACACCAGACTCCCCTCCCCCAGGATGCGTAGCTTTTTATGAGTACCAGCTCATCCTGGGGGTACGCCTCCCCCTCCATCCCTTCATACGCGACGTTCTCCGGTGTTACAAGATTGCCCCCGGGGAACTCATTGTGAACGGATGGAGGGTAGTCCTGGGTTCCTTTGCCCTCTGGGCTCAGGCCGGCAACGGGGAGCTTACAGTAGAGGAATTCCTCCGCATGTTCCGTCTAAAGAAAGCACCATCCAGCGAAGGCTGGTATTACCTGTGATACTGGCACCGGGATAACTTCGTGCTGGGGAAGCCCTCCTCCAATTATCCCGGCTGGAGGAAGCGGTGGTTCTATGCTTCCAGGAACTGGGAGTCTGCCTCCTCCAGGGGTCCAAGAGTGACTCGTTTTTTCTGTGAAGGTAGGCACAGTCTCGCATTGTGCAATTTTCTCCAGTTATGGTTTCTAGGGTTTTATTCATTTTTTGACCCTTGTTTGTGCTCGCAGGTATCCCGGCCTTGAGAAAACCAAATCTAAAGGGGGGAATCAACGAGAAAATAGTAAAGGTGTACAAGGTGCCTGTTGGTGATAGGCACATCGAGGCTTGCTTATCTCCTTCGCGACTTGCAGCAGCGAGCCTAATATCCAGAAGAGAGGTTGAGATGACGAAGGCCGGAGAGAAGAGGGGTCTGCTGCCCCGACTGAAGGGCACAAGCTCCAAGAGGCTGAAGAGAACACCTGCCGAACCATCTCAATCATCCATCCGCACGGGTAGCGATCAGCCTGCCCCTCCTGCGAGCATGGCGGGGGCCCCAGCTGGGCCCACTATTCCCTCACTGGTGGTCGCACCTGGACCGCCAGTGATTAACATTGCTAACAATTTCCCGGATGGGACGGGGTCCGACTGCCCCCCAGCTGAAGAGGCTCGAGAGCAGATAGAGCCTCAAGAGCCGGCTCCTACTCGCGAACTGATCCCTGCTGCCGAGCAGGGACCTGTTCGCGAGTCGATGCCCCCACCTCGCGAGCCGGCCGGGTTGGTCGTTGCCCAACCGTCAGGGAGCGGGACATATTCTATTCCTCGCCACCTCCATCCAGTATGTAAATTTTTATTTGAGAACGTTGCCCCCTAAGCCTTCGACTCTCTTCCCGAGCCAAGCCCTGAGAACCTTTTCCTCGAAGCGGGGGTGAGGATGGTTCAGGTAAGACTCTGCCAAGACCTGCTTTAAATCTGTTATTATGTTCCAGAATATTCTCACATTTTTCATTACTTTTGCAGGGCTTAGATCTTATCCTGTGAACGAGGCGTGATATCGTTGCCGCCCGTCGCGTGATAGATGAAGCTGAGGGAAAGAGGACTGCCTTGGAGAAGGCAGTTCAAGGAAGAGATCAGCTGCTCAAAGCCCGTGAGGCGGTGATCACGAAGAGAGATGAGGAGAAGAAGATCCTCATCGAGAAAATCCAAGTCCTGACCGACAGGTATCAGGCCTTGGACTTAGACTTCGTGAAGCTCACGGGTTTGAAGGAGAAGGCTGAGAGAGAGAGGGAGATCTTCCGCCAAGACAAGATCTCGTTGGAGGAGCAGTTTGCGGCTGCCAGGTCGCAGCTCAAGGAGGCCAACGACAACCTGGACAAGGAGCGCTCCGCTCTTGCACAGCTCAAGGACGACTCGATCCATTGGGACGAGGAGAAAGTCGCCCTTGTAAAAATGCTCTCGGAGGAAGGTCCTCGGGCAATTTTTGAGTTCCGAACTTCGCAGCTGTATGACGACGAAAGGTACGAGTCATATGATGCTGGTCGCGACTTTGCGCTAAGAGTAGTGCAACGAATGATCCCATCCTTCGATATGGGGGAATTTGGTGGAGTCGCGACCATCATAGCTGCCGAAGAGCAAGCTGCTGCTGAGAATGAGGTGACTGAAGCCACGCAGGCTGGAGGGGCTCCAGAAATGGGCCCTGAAGTCGAGAGCACAGCTCCTCCTCCAAGAGACTGATTTTCTTTTTCCTCTCTTTGTACTCGCGAGCAGATATTGTGTAAACATTTTATCATCAATGAAAAGATATTTTTTGGAAGTGTTGTTCTTCTTGTTTACTCTTTCCCTTTCATGCAATGAATGCCTTCTCGTTCTTGTTTACTTTCTTTTCGTGCACTGAATGCCCTCCTGTTGCAATGAGTTATGCTCAACCCGGGGGGTCGTAGCGACCATGCCCTCGTGGAGATAGACTGATCTATCGATTGAGAGAATGTGCTCAATCCGGGGGGTCGTAGCGACCAAACCCTCGTGGAGATAGACTGATCTATCGATTGAGTCCGGGGGGTCGTAGCGACCAAACCCTCGTGGAGATAGACTGATCTATCGATTGAGACTCCAAGTTTGCCTCCAAGTTTACCAAGGGTATGAAGGTCATCCATAAAATGGAAATGCGACCATCCTAGGTGAATTTAACCCTACCAAAGGTAGGCGATTGGCCAAGGGATTGTATGCATCCTCTTCGAGGCTATTCATATCCAAGTTAATGGAGTAGCGACAAAAAGATATCTTTCACTTTATTCATAAAAAGTTGTTTATGAACTACATCAAATCTAGGGGTAGTATCGTAGCAAATGCTCCACGTGCCAAGGGCGACGTACGGGCTTCCCTTGCATGTCTTCAAGATAATAAGTACCGGGTCGCACAATCCTAATAACCCGATATGGGCCTTCCCAATTTGGTCCAACGAACGAGAGGGAACTCCGAGTTTTTGCCTCAGGACCAAGTCTCCGGGCTGGAAGGATCTAGGCCGAACCCTAGCATTTCGATAACGAGCAATACGTTGTTGATATGCTGCCACTCGTACTTGGGAAGCATTTCTTCGTTCTTCTAAGAGATCGAGATGAAGTCGGAGGTTTTCCTGATTACTCGCGGGGTCATACTGCTCGATCCGATACGAGGGCACTTGAATTTCCACTGGTACCACTGCGTCGACACCAAAAGCTATGGAGAAAGGGGTTTCTCCTGTTGATGTACAAGCCGTGGTTCTATATGCCCATAATACTTCTGGCAGAAGTTCTGGCCACACCCCTTTATATTCACCTAGCTTGGTCTTTAAATGGTGCTTGATGATCTTATTCACTGCCTCGACCTGCCCATTCGCCTGAGGATGATATGGAGAAGTGCAGAGATTACGTATCTTTCATTTTTCACAAAATTCATCAAAGGCTGCGTTGTCGAACTGTGTTCCGTTATCGGTAATTATAGTGTGAGGAAGTCCGGAACGGCATATGATATTTCTCCATATAAACTTAGTAGTTTGTTTCTCAGTAATCTTAGCTAATGGTTCTGCCTCGGCCCATTTGGTGAAATAATCAACCGCCACGATCGCGAACCTATTTTGTCCCTTTCCCATGGGTAAGGGCCCAATGATATCGACCCCCCACTGAGCAAAAGGCCAAGGGCTATTAACTAGGGTCATCCGCTCGGACGGTGCATGAGGTATAGGTAAATATCGTTGACACTTGTCTCATTTTTTAGAAAATTCAATTGCATCTGCTTTCATAGTGGGCCAATAATATCCTTGCCTCATCGCTTTATATGCTAGGGATCGCCCCCTGGGATGGTTACCACATGCCCCCTGGTGTACTTCGTCTAGAACATGAAGTGCTTCTTCTGGATGAAGACACCTTAAATAAGGCAAGGAAAAGCTTTTGCGCAATAATATTCCGTCTTGCAAAGTATACCTGGCAGCCTGAAGACGAATTTGCCTTGCAGCTTTCTTGTCCTCTGGTAGGTGTCTGTCTCTGAGATAAAGGATGATAGGATCCATCTAGCATGGAGATGATTGTACCGATATTACATGCTCGAGAGTCGCTTGGTCGATACTCAGGTTCTGACGATGCTCGATGGGGATCGAATGTGATAACTCAGATTCTGGTGCAGAAGCGAGCTTTGCCAAGGAATCAGTAAGTTGGTTCTTCTTGCGAGGAATATGAATTATTTCATAAGTCTTGAGTTTTGCGAGCAGGATGAGGACACGGGACTTGTATAAAGCCATCCTTTCTTCTTTGGTTTCAAATTCACCAAGGACTTGGTTAACAATGAGCTGGGAATCGCTATGAATTAACAAATTCTAAACTGCAAGGACTATGGCTAGTTCGAGGCCAACGATCAGGGCCTCATATTCTGCTTCATTATTTGAGACGCGAGATTCGAAACGTAGAGCATATTGAAAATGTGACCCGTCGGGAGCTACTAATATCAGGCCCGCTCCGCTACCAGTGGCCCGCGACGACCCGTCCACGAAGAGTGACCAAGGAGGCTGGTCACTGGTCATGGTATTATCATCAGGAGAGTACGTGAATTCGGCGATGAAATCAGCCACGGCCTGGCCCTTTACCGCGGTCCTAGGGCAGAATGAGATATCGTGCTCGCTGATCTCGACTGCCCATTTAGTTAACCGTCCGGAAGCCTCAGGTTTTTGAAGGACTTGTCGTAGCGGATGATTCGTTGGTACTAAAATAGCGTGGGCTTAAAAGTATGGTCGCAATTTTCGAGCTGCCGTGACTAAGGCTAGGGCCAATTTCTCCATATCAGAATCCCTAGTTTCTGCATCAACCATTGCTCGACTGATTGTTCGCTTCCCCAAGTGTAGGGTTGCGATGTAGTAATAAACTCGGTAAGACCGAGGTCGATCCACAGGGACTATGTAGGATGTCACAAACTCATCCACAAGTTTCTATTGAAGCTATCAATCAAAGTCTGAATAGAATGCATACAATTATAAGAGGGCACTAGGGGTTCGAGGATCCACTTGTAGCAATCCTCGATGTTCAATCCGCTGTGGGTTCCCATTCTCTCAACTAGAATCACCAGTCAGGTCTATCTAGTCGGATGATAGAACTGTTAAACCAGAAGTCTGTAACACGTAAGTTCTGTGCATAAAGTTCACTCAACTCTAGGCTGATCTGAGCATGCTCATTGCATAGGTCATTCACCTTTTCTAAAGGTCCAATTCCCAATCATAACCATCCTCAAGTCTTCTCACAAGACAAGGCTAGATCATGATTTGAACTGGATTCAAATTATATGCACAGTTCATACATATTCCAGATAATCAACCAAAACTAGAACTTTGGCATGAAGCCCCTTTATGAAGAGCTTGGTACTAGAGCGCACTCCAATTCCTCGGATCATACAGGTCTAGACCGTTGCAAACAAATTAAGAAGATAAGTAATTCATCCAAACATCCATGAGTCATCACAAGACTAAGAGAAATTACTTAAAAACTTGTATAAACTTCAAACCTTAGTTCATAATCATAAATTCCAAACTGAAACCACTTAACTACGAATTAAAACATCTTGGATACACTACAAGCTTCACCTCTTAGCCCTAGCTAAGAGGTTTAGCTGCTCATGATCCAAGGAAACATGAATCAACTACTAAAAGCATGAAAACAACAAAGCAAACCAAAAGGAGTTGTGAAACTCCAATCTTCACTTCCACAGCCTCCAACCTCACTTGAACCCTTCTAGGATGCCCTAGGAACGATCCCTAGGTGTCCTTTTATAGTCTGGAAGCTCCACAACTTCGGAAGAATTGAGAACTTGCGTAACACTTACGCAGCGCAGAGAAAATCGGGATGAAATTAGAAATTTCTAACTTCTTTTGCACAGCCGACCGGTCATGACCGGTCGGCCTCAATAAACAATCACTCCAGCAAGCATGCCCGACCGGTCAAGACCGGTCGGGCCTATTTATCTTCAGTCCAGCAATGATGTCCGACCGGTCAAGACCGGTCGGACGTTTCTTCTTATGTTACAGCAGCCATGGCCGACCGGTCATGACCGGTCGGCCTTGTTCATTCCCTCCAAACACGCATGGCTGACCGGTCACTGACCGGTCTGGCTTCCTTGGCCGACCGGTCACGACCGGTCAGCTCTCTTTTCTTCTTGTTTTCATCCTTTCTTTCTTCTGTTTTCTTTTCTTCTTTACTTCTTTCTTTCTTTTCTTCTTTGGTCCTCAAACGTTCTTCATCAGAATGATCCCAAGTGAACCCTTTTCGTCTTCAATTGAGTGGAATTCCCTCTCAGTCCTGTAGTCACAAAATATGCATTGGATTAGCCTACAAACCATACAAACCTTGCACAATGAGTGATGAATTGGGGTTAGAATATGCACAATTAAGAGCTCAACACTGATATAATAAACGGGCCTCTGTACCCCAGAATCTTCTCTTACTAAAGCGGCGCTAACGGCCGTAGTGGACACAGAGAGATAAAGAATGAGTTGCTCATGTGCTACAGGTTTAGATAAAATGGGGGGTGTGCTCATGTATAGCTTCAATTGTTGAAAGGCTTCCCCACATTGTGGCATCCATTTCCAATCAGACTTGGCCGTTGCATGAAGGAGTTTGAAGATTGGTAAACACTTGTCAGATGCTCGCGAGATGAACCTGTTTAACGATGCGATGCGACCAGCCAGACGCTGGACGTCCTTCAGCGTGGCGGGGGATTTCATCTCTATCAATGCTTTTATCTTCTCAGGATTTGCCTCAATTCCGCGTTGGCCAACCATGAACCCGAGAAATTTCCCTGCAGACACACCGAACGCACATTTTTCTGGGTTCAACTTCATTTGATACCTCCTCATTAGGTCGAAGGCTTCTCGAAGATCAGAAATATGATCATCTTCTACGGTGCTTTTCACGAGCATGTCATCAACATAAACTTCCATATTCCTACCGATTTGAGCAGCGAATATTTTGTTGACGAGATGTTGATAAGTGGCTCCTGCATTTTTGAGACCGAACGGCATTACCTGGTAGCAATATAATCCTCGATCTGTGATGAAGGCGGTATGCTGGCTATCAGGTGGATGCATCATGATCTGGTTGTAACCAGAATAAGCATCCATAAAGCTAAGCAGAGCGTGTCCAGCTGTTGAATCGACTAACTGGTCGATCCGCGGTGTCGAGAAGCTATCTTTGGGACATGCTTTGTTCAAGTCTGAATAGTCGACGCACATTCTCCATTTGCCATTAGCTTTCCGGACAAGGACCACGTTCGCGACCCACTTTGGGTAGTCTACTTCTTTTATGAAATTGACCGTGAGTAACTTCTCGACTTCAGCTTTGATCGCCATTTGCCTTTCTGCAGTGAAAGCTCGTCGACGCTGGTGTACGGGTTTATGCTTTGGATCGATATTGAGACAATGTACGATGACGTTGGGGTCGATGCCTGGCATATCTTTATGAGACCAAGCAAACACGTCCTGGTATTCAGTGAGGAAACGGACCAAATCTCCACAGTGGACACTGGTTAAAGAGGATCCAATGTACAAGATTTTAGACGGGTCATCTTCGATCAGATGAATCGCCACTGTTTCCTCCCCAGGAGTTCCTAATTGGAGAGCATTCTCTCTCGGATCCAACGAGGTGTTGGTGGAGAAGGTGGGTGAACCTTGTACTATCTCCATAACGGGAGTCGCTTGAGCCTTCTTTCGATCTTGGAGGGCTATCTGGTAGCAAGACCGTGCCTCCTGTTGACTTCCTCGCACGACCCCGATACCATTTGGGGTAGGAAATTTGACACACAGATATGAAGGATGCAAGGCTGCCCCGACCTTGGTAAGAGACGGCCGCCCCAAAATGGCGTTATACGCTGATTTTCGATCCACCACGAGGAAGTTTATGAAGACGGTGGTCTTCGCTGGACTTTCCCCGAAAGTAACTAGGAGATCGATGCTTCCTTCAGGCGTTACTACCTCACCTCCGAAGCCGACGAGGGGGGTCGAAACTGGCTTGAGAAGGTTTCTGGCAAGTGCCATTTTGTTGAAAGCCTCCAAGTATAGAATATCGGCTGAGCTGCCTGTATCTACCATAATTCGATGTGTCAGATAATTTGATACCTTCAAAGTGACTACGATGGAGTCTTCGTGAGGGAAGTGAATTCCCTTTGCATCTTCGAGAGTGAATGAAATTGGAGGATGGCTGGTCTTCGACTAGCTAGACGTCTGTTCCAGCCAGTAGATTTGCTGGGGTTCTTTGGACGCCTTTCGAGCGTATGCTTTTCTGGAAGCTTGAGAATCGCCCCCGCAAGCTGGTCCTCCGATGATGGTGCAAATTTCCCCCGTAGGCTCAGCGTCTGTTCGCTTCCCCAAGTGTAGGGTTGCGATGTAGTAATAAACTCGGTAATACCGAGGTCGATCCACAGGGACTTATGTAGGATGTCACAAACTCATCCACAAGTTTCTATTGAAGCTGACAATCAAAGTTTGAATAGAATGTGTGTGATTAACAGTTTAAGCTAAATTGAATGTAAACAATTATAAGAAGGCACTAGGGGTTCGAGGATTCACTTGTAGCAATCCTCGATGTTCAATCCGCTGTGGTTTCCCATTCTCTCAACTAGAATCACCAGTCAGGTCTATCTAGTCGGATGATAGCACTGTTAAACCAGAAGTCTGTAACATGTAAGTTCTGTGCATAAAGTTCACTCAACTCTAGGCTGATCTGAGCATGCTCATTGCATAGGTCATTCACCTTTTCTATAGGTCCAATTCCCAATCATAACCATCCTCAAGTCTTCTCACAAGACAAGGCTAGATCATGATTTGAACTGGATTCAAATTATATGCACAGTCCATACATATTTCAGATAATCAACCAAAACTAGAACTTTGGCATGAAGTCCCTTTATGAAGAGCTTGGTACTAGAGCGCACTCCAATTCCTCGGATCATACAGGTCTAGACCGTTGCAAACAAATTAAGAAGATAAGTAATTCATCCAAACATCCATGAGTCATCACAAGACTAAGAGAAATTACTTAAAAACTTGTATAAACTTCAAACCTTAGTTCATAATCATAAATTCCAAACTGAAAACCACTTAACTACGAATTAAAACATCTTGGATACACTACAAGCTTCACCTCTTAGCCCTAGCTAAGAGGTTTAGCTGCTCATGATCCAAGGAAACATGAAACAACTCTTAAAAACATGAAAACAGCAAAGCAAACCAAAAGGAGTTGTGAAACTCCAATCTTCACTTCCACAGCCTCCAACCTCGCTTGAACCCTTCTAGGATGCCTTAGGAACGATCCTAGGTGTCCTTTTATAGTCTGGAAGCTCCACAACTTCGGAAGAATCGAGAACTTGCGTAACACTTACGCAGCGCAGAGAAAATCGGGATGAAATTAGAAATTTCTAACTCAGTACGCATGGCCGACCGGTCAAGACCGGTCGGTCTTGTGGAACAACAGTCCAGCAAGCACCTCCGACCGGTCATGACCGGTCGGAGCTATTCACCCTTGGTCCAGCAACCCAGTCCGACCGGTCATGACCGGTCGGACATCTTCAAAAGTCCTCCAGCAGTTGTAGCCGACCGATCAAGACCGGTCGGTCACCTTTATGCATCCTTTAGTGTCATGGCTGACCGGTCGCTGACCGGTCTGGCTTCCTTAGCCGACCGGTCATGACCGGTCGGCAGTCCTTCAAACTTCTTTTCTTCTTTCTCTTTTCTTTCCTTGCTTCTTGCTTTCACTTTCTCTCTTCTTTTCTTCTTCGATCATCAAATATTATTCATTAGAATGATGCCAAATGAGCTCTTCATGTCTTCAATTGAGTAGAGTCCACCCTCAATCCTGTAATCACAAATCGTGCATTGAATTAGCTTACAAACCATACAAACCTTGCACAATTAGTGATGAATTGGGGTTAGAATATGCACAATTAAGAGCTCAACACACCCCCCAACCAGCATTTTGCTAGTCCCAAGCAAAACATGCGTGTAACTAATTCCATCCTTTAAAACTCAACTCTCTTTTAGAAACCACCCTTCTATACATTCCAAGGTTCATAAGCTTAAGATTCAGAAACATTAGGCAACAGAGGTTGAAACCGTAAACTCTCAAAACATAATAAGCATTCATATGAAATTCCCGCTGATTGGTTGATAAATAGAAAGATTTGAAGAAGTTTAACCTAGTGTGGATAGTGAAAGTTCATCTCACGAGTTTCTAGGATTATCTTCTTCATAGATCAGGTAGACTATAGAACTCAAGGTACATAGAGTCACATCAGGTCCATGACAGGAATTTGCCTTACCGTCCTTCCGACGACTTTCACACTACGTCCCATTTCCGGCTTTGGTTACGGGTAGACCATCCCCCGGTTGGTAGTAGGTAGCCCTAATCGGAATTTCCACCTTTTTTTTCACATTCCCAATTTCATCCTTCCTTTTCCTTTTTCTTTTAAATTAGATAGGATTTTTAAAAATCCATATCTTTCATTATTTTCCCATGGACAAGGATGGACAAAGTACCCCGGCCTGATTTCTCAATATCTTAATTCAAAGTCTAGCTAATCCATAAGTCACATAATCCCTTTAACTCATGAAAATCGTGTAATGTGAACTAGGTGTAAAAGTGTTCAGATTTGCTATCAATCACAAAAATCGGGGAGTTCACATATAAAACCATTATGCTATGAGAGATTGCAGACATCCAGCCCCATACACTTCATATTTCCTCCTCTTATGCTCATATCAACTTGAATGCATAAAACCGGTGTTTTCCAAAAGAGTTTCGAATTTTTGAAAAATCGAAAAAATTTCCACATCGAAAAAATTTCCACATGCTTGCTTGAAATGTTGCAAATCGCTGAATTCAACCAAGAGATCCTACACCCCCCAACCAAATCCTGCATTGTCCTCAATGTAAAAGATGTGCAATGAGCAAAACATGAGAGCAATTTGCAAATAAAAGGGAGTGAGGAATGATAGTACCTGAGAGAGTGAAAAGTGAAGATCTTCCTCCTTCTAACAAACCTATGAAAATGAAAACAAAAGCAGCAAAATCCTAATCCTAACTACTCTATACCTCCATCAGACTAGGAGATCAATCATCCTGATACACAGGATCATTCAGAGGTATGGACATACCTTCTGAAGGGAAGTTCTCAAAGAACGGCTTTAATCGCTGCCCATTTGCTTTAAAAATGTTGCCGTTCCTTGGATTTAATAGCTCAACAGTCCCATATGGATAGACAGTTTGCACAATGTAGGGACCGGTCCACCGAGATCTCAATTTTCCCGGAAATAGATGTAAGCGAGAATTATACATGAGGACTTTTTGATTTATCGTGAATGTCTTGCGAAGAATATTCTTATCATGGAATATCTTCGTCTTGTCCTTGTAAATTCTTGCATTCTCATAAGCTTCATTACGGATTTCTGCAAGTTCATTCAATTGTAGTTTGCGTAACGAGCTTGCCTTGTCAGGATTGAAATTTATCTTCTTAATAGCCCAATACGCCTTATGTTCCAACTCCACAGGCAAGTGACAAGCCTTCCCATAGACAAGTCTATAGGGAGACATTCCAATAGGAGTTTTAAAGGCAGTACGGTAGGCCCAAAGCGCATCGGTAAGTCGAAGTGACCAATCCTTGCGATCAGGATGCACCGTTTTCTCTAAAATGTGTTTAATTTCTCTATTAGATATCTCAGCTTGTCCACTAGTTTGTGGGTGATAGGGAGTGCTCACTTTGTGCGTTACGCCATATTTCTTCATTAATGTTTCAAAAGGGCGATTGCAAAAGTGAGACCCTCCATCACTTATGATGACTCGAGGCGTTCCGAACCGGGAAAGAATGTTTTCTTTTAAGAATCGAATGACCGTTTTATGGTCATTATTCCGGCAAGGGATGGCCTCGACCCATTTGGAAACATAATCAACGGCAAGCAAGATGTATAAGTTTCCAAAAGAAGATGGGAATGGGCCCATGAAATCGATGCCCCAACAATCAAAAAGTTCGATAATTAAGATGGGATTGAGTGGCATCATATTTCTACGGGAGATTCCTCCTAATTTCTGACAAGGTTCGCAAGCTTTGCAAAACTCATGTGTGTCTTTGAACATGGTGGGCCAATAAAACCCACATTGCAGAATTTTCGCTGTGGTCTTCTTAGCCGAAAAATGGCCACCACATGCTTGGGAATGACAGAAGGAGATGATACTTTGTTGCTCATTATCTGGGACACATCTCCTTATGATTTGGTCGGGACAATACTTGAACAAGTATGGGTCGTCCCATAGAAATTTTCGTACCTCTGAGAAGAATCTATCCTTATCTTGCTTTTTCCAATATGTAGGAATTGTACCTGTAGCAAGATAATTAGCAATGTCCGCATACCATGGCAATTGGGAAACAGCAAAAAGTTGTTCATCAGGGAACATGTCGTTGATTGCAGTCGTTTCAGGGGAATCAGTGAGGACAAGTCGAGATAGGTGGTCAGCTACTACATTCTCTACTCCTTTCTTATCACGTATTTCTAAGTCGAATTCTTGGAGTAGGAGGATCCATCTTAATAACCGTGGTTTAGCATCCTTCTTAGAGAGAAGATACTTAAGCGCGGCATGGTCAGTGAAAACAATGATCTTGGATCCAATCAAGTAGGATCTAAACTTTTCCAAGGCAAAAACTACTGCTAAAAGTTCCTTTTCAGTAGTGGTGTAGTTTGCCTGGGCTGAGTTTAGGGTTCTACTTGCATAGTAGATAACACATGGCTTTTTATCTTTTCTTTGGCCTAACACGGCCCCAATAGCATAGTCGCTAGCATCGCACATAATCTCAAAAGGAAGGCTCCAATCAGGTGGTTGCATTATTGGGGCGCATGTCAACATGCCTTTAAGGGTGGTAAAGGCCTTTTGACATTCTTCACTCCACTCAAATGAATTTTCCTTTTGAAGTAGGTTACATAAAGGACGAGAAAGTGAACTGAAATCCTTTATGAACCGTCTATAAAATCCTGCGTGTCCTAAAAAGGACCGTATATCTCGTATGCTTTTGGGTGGTGGAAGGTCAGAGATAAGGTCAATTTTCGCCTTGTCCACCTCAATTCCATTTTGTGAAACGATGTGACCAAGTACAATTCCCTTTTTAACCATGAAGTGGCACTTTTCCCAATTGAGCACAAGGTTCTTCTCTTCACATCTTTTTAGCACAGATTTCAAGTGCTCAAGGCACTCATCAAAGCTACAACCGAATACAGAAAAATCATCCATGAAGACTTCTAGAATTGTTCCCACCATGTCAGAAAAGATGCTCATCATACAACGCTGAAAAGTGGCAGGGGCATTACATAGTCCAAACGGCATCCGTCGATAGGCGAAAGTGCCGAATGGACATGTGAATGTAGTCTTTTCTTGATCTTCACGGGCAATTTCTATTTGGTTGTACCCTGAATAGCCATCAAGGAAGCAAAAGTGGGAATGACCCGCCAACCGTTCTAAAATCTGATCAACAAACGGTAGGGGGAAGTGGTCTTTCCTCGTGACAGTGTTTAGCTTCCTGTAGTCAATGCACATTCTCCAACCGGTAGTGACTCTAGTTGGTACGAGTTCATTATTGGCATTGGCTATGATGGTTATTCCGGATTTCTTTGGCACCACTTGAGTTGGGCTCACCCATTGGCTATCAGATATTGGGTAAATGATACCTACATCCAATAGTTTCACCACTTCGGCCTTAACCACATCCTTCATATTTGGATTTAGTCGTCTTTGTGGTTGCCGGGATGTCTTTGCATTTTCCTCAAGATGTATGCGGTGAGTGCAAATCAGTGGGTCTATGCCTTTGAGATCCGCAATTGTCCATCCGATGGCACTCTTGTGCTCTAATAGAGTGGTTATTAGCCTACTCTCTTGTTCCTCATCCAAGTGGGAAGAAATCACCACTGGATATGTCTCATCTCGACCTAAATAGACATATTTTAGCTCACTTGGCAATGGTTTTAGGTCGAGTTTTGGTGCCTTAATGTTGGATGGGAGGGCCTTGTTCTCATTTATAGGCAAGGGTTCAATTGGGGCCCTCCATCTTTTATTTTCACGCACCAGCATCACATCTAGAATGGCATCCATCTCTTGTGTTGTATTATCATTCATATCATGGAGATGGGCCACACATGCCTCTAAAGGGTCGGAGAATAGTGACAAAGGGATTGTATCCTCCACGAATGATTCGATCATGTTTAATTCGTGGATATCATCATCAACTTCCCGCGGTTGTTTGCATAACTCAAATATATTAAGCTCAAGAGTCATATTTCCAAAGGACATTTGTACCAGTCCGTTTCTACAATTGATAATGGCGTTTGAGGTAGCTAGAAACGGCCTTCCAAGTATGACAGGAATTTGAGTACCGGTGCCTATCACGGGATGTGTGTCCAAGACAATAAAATCTACTGGATAGTAGAATTTATCAACTTGGACTAGAACATCCTCTACCATTCCTCTCGGTATCCGGATGGATCTATCAGCAAGTTGGAGTGTGGTTTTGGTGGGTTTCAATTCACCTAACCCAAGTTGTTCATAGACCGAGTATGGAATGAGATTCACACTTGCCCCCAAGTCGAGTAGGGCTTGTTTAATCTGGTAGTCTCCTATGATGCATGATATGGTTGGACTACCCGGATCTTTGTATTTTTGGGGCACCTCTTGTTTGATGATGGCACTCAAATTCTCAGCCAAAAGCACTTTGTTGTGAACATTATGTTTCCTTTTGATTGTACACAATTCCTTTAAAAATTTGGCATAAGATGGTATTTGTTTTATTGCATCCAACAGCGGAATGTTGATCTTCACCTGCTTGAAAACTTCCAGAATCTCCAGATTTTTATCTAAAGGTTTAGGTGAAATCAACCTTTGTGGAAATGGGGCAACCGGCTTGTATTGTCTTTCCGGTTCTTTCTCTTGTGGAATATTGTTTGGGCTATCATCTTCTTTGGGAATTTCCGGATCCTTAGGCTTGGGGGCCTTCACCGGATTGGATTTATCAATTTCTTTCCCACTTCTCAAAGTGGTGATAGCTTGGACATGTTCCGTATGGTGGGAGGATGAGCTTGCATCTTGTATCTCATATTGGGTCCTTGGATTAGGAAGAGGTTGGGCAGGGAGTGTGCCCTTCTCTCTAACACTAAGGTGAGCTTCAACTCTAGCCAAAGATGTTTTCAATTCATTGATGGCTTGGTTTGAGTTTTGATTGAATTTCAATTGCTCTTGCATGAACCCATCTATTTTTAGAGAGTTTGTCTTGTTATGCTCATTCTGGACTGATACAAATGCACCCAACATCTCTTCTAGTGATACTTTTGGAGTGTTGTTTGCATTTGCATTGGGCCCATTCTTCCAACTGAAGTTGGGATGGTTCTTCCAATTAGGATTATACGTGTTTGAGTTTGGAGCACCATATTGCTGCTGATAACTGTTTATGGCATTTGTTTGTTCTTGTAAGATGCCTTGGACTGCTGAAATTGTGGGACAATCGGGTGTAGCATGTTGATTTCCAGCACAAATTCCACAAACAGTTTCAACCTCAGTGGAGTTGATTGTTTCCCCTTTCCTTAATTCCATGGCTTCGACCTTTCTTGTAAGGCTAGCCAACCGTGCACTTATGCTATCTTCTTCTGATAGGACATACATTCCTCCCTTTTCCTTTTGTTGGCCAATCTTGGAATTTGTTGGTTTAGGTGTGTCCCAAGATTGTGCACTTTCAGCCAATTCTTCCAGATAATCCCATGCTTCATCAGCTTCCTTATTCATGAACTCCCCATTACACATCATCTCTATAAATTGGCGCATGGATGGAATCAGTCCTTCATAGAAAAAACTTATAATCCGCCAATTTTCATAGCCATGATGTGGGCATGCATTTAATAGGTCCTTGAATCTCTCCCAACATTGGGAAAAGGTTTCATCCTCCTTTTGGGCAAAGTTCATGATAAGGCGCTTAAGCATGTTCGTTTTGTGAGTAGGGAAGAATTTTTTTATAAATTCTCTGTGCATATCGTTCCATGACCCGATTGATCTGGGCCTTAATGCATACAGCCAACCCTTGGCTTTATCCTTAAGAGTGAAAGGGAAGAATTTAAGTCTTACTACATCTTCAGTCACATTTGCAAAGTGCATGGTGGTGATTACCTCATCAAACTCCCTAAAGTGTTGATAGGCACTTTCACTGTCTAAACCATGGAATTTAGGGAGAAGATTGATCACTCCCGGTTTCAAATCCACATTCCCTGCATTTGGTGGAAATACTATGCATGAGGGAGTGCTTGTTCTTGCAGGTTGCAAGAAATCACGTAAAGTCCTAGGTCGGGGAACATTCTCAACCACATTCTCCCCTGTTTCGGTTTGATTTTGAACCGGGTTAGGTTGATTTGTAGCCATACTTTCAGATAAAATTGGAGAATTTAGATGTCTCCTAGCACGTGGCTCTCTATCAATCCCTTCTACTATCCCCCCTTCACTTATGAGTCGGTTATTGGAATCCCGAGCCCAATGTGGCATGCAAAATCAAAAATAAGAAACAAAAGAAAGGAAAAAGAATTCTTCCTTCTTTTTCTTTACTCTTCTCTAGGACTGAAGCACAAGGTGTCTTGCAATGGCTAGGCCAAAAACAAAGATAGAGACCGATTTCTCCTGGTCAATAGGGGTTCAGAGAACACCCCACCCACTCTTTGAATCTTTTGAGAAAAGGCACAGAAAAAGGAGAAAGAGGAGTAGAGATGAGAAAAGAAATCCCTGAGCACAAGGTGATCCAAGACGGCAGAGCCGACCAATAGGAATCCAGGTGGCAAAAAGGCCGACCTTTCAGAGATCCAAAAGGAGTCTCCACCCACTCTACAAGAGATGAATAAAATAAGAATGACTATGAGAAGGAGAAGAGTAAGGTTTTAGAAGGATAGAACCTGATTTGCACTTGAAATCCTTGAATCTTCTCCAGCTTCCTAGAAATCCTTGAAAAAAAATCAAATAAACAAACTAAGTTAGTTCTAATAATCTAAAAGAGTCCTAAATAGATACTAATTTCAGAAATTTGTGAAAACCGTCAAGGTCCCCGGCAACGGCGCCAAAAACTTGTTCGCTTCCCCAAGTGTAGGGTTGCGATGTAGTAATAAACTCGGTAATACCGAGGTCGATCCACAGGGACTTATGTAGGATGTCACAAACTCATCCACAAGTTTCTATTGAAGCTAACAATCAAAGTTTGAATAGAATGTGTGTGATTAACAGTTTAAGCTAAATTGAATGTAAACAATTATAAGAAGGCACTAGGGGTTCGAGGATTCACTTGTAGCAATCCTCGATGTTCAATCCGCTGTGGTTTCCCATTCTCTCAACTAGAATCACCAGTCAGGTCTATCTAGTCGGATGATAGCACTGTTAAACCAGAAGTCTGTAACATGTAAGTTCTGTGCATAAAGTTCACTCAACTCTAGGCTGATCTGAGCATGCTCATTGCATAGGTCATTCACCTTTTCTATAGGTCCAATTCCCAATCATAACCATCCTCAAGTCTTCTCACAAGACAAGGCTAGATCATGATTTGAACTGGATTCAAATTATATGCACAGTCCATACATATTTCAGATAATCAACCAAAACTAGAACTTTGGCATGAAGTCCCTTTATGAAGAGCTTGGTACTAGAGCGCACTCCAATTCCTCGGATCATACAGGTCTAGACCGTTGCAAACAAATTAAGAAGATAAGTAATTCATCCAAACATCCATGAGTCATCACAAGACTAAGAGAAATTACTTAAAAACTTGTATAAACTTCAAACCTTAGTTCATAATCATAAATTCCAAACTGAAAACCACTTAACTACGAATTAAAACATCTTGGATACACTACAAGCTTCACCTCTTAGCCCTAGCTAAGAGGTTTAGCTGCTCATGATCCAAGGAAACATGAAACAACTCTTAAAAACATGAAAACAGCAAAGCAAACCAAAAGGAGTTGTGAAACTCCAATCTTCACTTCCACAGCCTCCAACCTCGCTTGAACCCTTCTAGGATGCATTAGGAACGATCCCTAGGTGTCCTTTTATAGTCTGGAAGCTCCACAACTTCGGAAGAATCGAGAACTTGCGTAACACTTACGCAGCGCAGAGAAAATCGGGATGAAATTAGAAATTTCTAACTCAGTACGCATGGCCGACCGGTCAAGACCGGTCGGTCTTGTGGAACAACAGTCCAGCAAGCACCTCCGACCGGTCATGACCGGTCGGAGCTATTCACCCTTGGTCCAGCAACCCAGTCCGACCGGTCATGACCGGTCGGACATCTTCAAAAGTCCTCCAGCAGTTGTAGCCGACCGGTCAAGACCGGTCGGTCACCTTTATGCATCCTTTAGTGTCATGGCTGACCGGTCGCTGACCGGTCTGGCTTCCTTAGCCGACCGGTCATGACCGGTCGGCAGTCCTTCAAACTTCTTTTCTTCTTTCTCTTTTCTTTCCTTGCTTCTTGCTTTCACTTTCTCTCTTCTTTTCTTCTTCGATCATCAAATATTATTCATTAAAATGATGCCAAATGAGCTCTTCATGTCTTCAATTGAGTAGAGTCCACCCTCAATCCTGTAATCACAAATCGTGCATTGAATTAGCTTACAAACCATACAAACCTTGCACAATTAGTGATGAATTGGGGTTAGAATATGCACAATTAAGAGCTCAACAGCGTCCTCTTGGTCAATTTGATGATGAGGTTGTTCCTTTTGGCGAGACGAGGTGTTCGCCCTTTCTGGTGATCGATTTTTACGAGCAACATAATCCTGGAGATGGCCTTTTCGAATGAGAGCTTCGATATGGTCTCGTAGAGAGATGCAGTCCTGGGTTCTATGCCCATGATCTTTGTGGAAGTAACAGAACTTGCTCTTGTCTCTCTTCTCGGGATCGGATTTGATCTTTGCAGGCCACTTTACATATGGCTTGTGTTTAATCTCCATTAGAACCTTTTCATGAGACCGATTAAGAGGAGTGTAGTTATGATATTTACCGGAATAAGGCTTCTTGGGAGAACGCTCGCGTTGATCACGACGATATTTTTTATCTGTAGAAGAGGCTCCTTCTGGCTTGCGTTTCTTACCCTGTACTCCATGGCGTGTTAATGCGACTTCTTCTGCATTGATATATTTCTGAGCTTTGGCTTGGAACTCTGCCATAGTTTTTGGAGGGCTCTTGTCTAAAGCAAACCTGAATTTCTCGCTCGTTATTCCGGCTATGAGGGCTGCGAGGCCTTTTTCTTCAGTATAACCTTCAGTTTGAACGGCTTCAGCGGTGAACCGTACTGTGAACTCCTTTATCGTTTCCCCATGCTGCTGCTTTAGATTCATTAGATGAGAGGCTGGCTTCTTGATGCGGATGCTTCCCATGAATTGAGAAAGGAATATCTCCGATAACTGAGAAAAGGAGCTGATGGAACGAGGCTTTAATCCTCGGAACCACGTGCGAGCTGCCTCCTTCAATGTTAGGGAAAAAACCCTACACATGATTTCTAAACCATGTCCCTCTAACTCCATGAGGGACCTGTATGTTTCCAGGTGTTCAAGAGGGTCGCCAATACCTGTGTACGGGGTGATAACAGGGTCGCCAATAGAATGTATAGAATGGGGAGACGGTACAGGGAGATGGCTACCAAGTGGTGGGACCTGTGGTTCGTCCATAGAATGTCTAGATGCCACTGGTATAGGCTGCGGTGGTAACCCTTCGGAGGCTTGTCTCTGCGGTTCGGGGAAATGCTGATCAAGTCGATTTGACAGCGCCTGAACTCCGGCGTTTAAAGTTAGGAGAGTGTTTCCGAGGAAACGTAGGACATCGTCTTGATTTCCAAAAGCTTCCAATAATGGGTTTGCTGATGGTATAGTTGGGGCTCCTTGAGGGATGTTCGTCGAGGCAGGTGGAAGGGTAGGTACGGATTTCGTCTCATCGGGCGGAGGTGGTGCCTGCCGTGAAGTCGAAGGATGAACAGCCTTTTTAGGAGGCATCGCGAAAGGATTTTGATCGGTAGAACGATTGATTTTGATGATCAAGTCGTTCCCACAGACGGCGCCAAACTGTTAATGTCAGATTTTGTAACAGGATCCTCCGGACGTTCACCTTCTCTCTCCAACGGAGATTTCCTTCACCAATCCTGAAAAAAGACAGACAGCAACTAAGGGTGGCTGGGGTCCAGCCGTTAGCCCTCCGATGCTTAAGTCAGGCCAAAGCAAGAAGAAGAGTAGCCAGGCAAAACGGGACAGAGATCGAATAGTGTGTACCTTTCTCTTAATGGAGTCACCTCTTTATATAGATCTGGAGCGATCTAATCTGTCACGTAAGATACCGAGATCCCGTTGATTTCGTGTACGATACCGAGATGCCGCTGATTTCGTGGGATAAGATCCTTATCTTTAGAGGCGAGATCTAACCCGATGACTTATTTCGGCAATCACGTTCCTTGATGGCAATCCCTTGAGATCCGGAACCACCAGAGAAGATAAGCCCAAAACTGACCTATGCGGGCTGCCGGTAGGCGTAGTAATAGCGTTGATTGCTCATGTAGAGCTGGAAACCGTAGTTGGAGTCATAGCCAGCGAAAAGGAAGGAGACGCCGATAGGACAGAAACCACCGAACTGGGTGTAGCCCTGCCTGGCATCGCAGAGGGATTGAACAAGCTACTCAACGGGAATCGGGTGCTGGTACTAAAGGCTAAGAGGTGTCACCGCGAAAAAGCTGTTCGCATGTTGGAATATGGTCGCGAGTCCAAGTGCTCGCTCATTTAGACGTAACACCTTTCAACGACTTGCGAGAAGGTCTGCTCGCGGATTTATCAATCCTGCGACTCTCGCTCAGATGATCTCGAGAGTCGAAATGGGCGAGAGTCGAAATGGGCGTCCCGCACTTACCCAATCTGCGACTCATGATCAGATGATCTCGAGAGTCCAATGGGTACCGTATTTACCCGATTTGCGACTCTCGATCAGATGATCTCGAGAGTCTAATGGGTACTTCCGTACTTTCCCGATCTGCGACACTCGATAAGATGATCTCGCGAGTCGAATGGGCGACCGTGTATAATCTTAATAGCTGAGTTGGATCTCCATTATTTTGCCTATAACAGATGACAATCTAGCAAGCAAATGTATCAAATAAAAGCAAAGCTAAATCATCAAAATTTGGGCTAATGAGGCTTGAATCCTCTGATTTGCCCATACACACAGAAATGAGGCTGAAATCCTCAGATTTTCCTATAAAAGCATTTCTAGCTACCCTCACTAATGATGTTTAGTTTGATTAACCTAAGGGTAACTAATTTCCTCAACACCCTCATAAAATGTAGCATGAGGTGAGGGGTTGGGAACTCCTTCTTCTCCTAGAAGGGATAGCGGTTGGGATCCCCTCTTAGATAAGCCGGAAGAGGGGTTGTGGTGGAGGCCGTGTGAGCTAGATCTTTATGTTGGCTCTCATCACTAACGGAGTCACTAGATTCGGACTCCTCCGTACCATCCCAAGTGGGAGCCATTGCCTTTTTACCTTTCGGTTTAGGCCCTTCCGGACATTCCGGGGCAATATGGCCACATTGACCGCAACCGTAACAACGGACGGATGAAGGTTTGGATGATTTTCCTTCATGTTTATCACCCTTCTTGTCCTTCTTGTCACGGCTATTCCCTCTATCAAACTTGAGGAATCTCTTGAATTTTTGTTTAATTTTTCTTCCTCATCATCCTCATCATCGCTATCTTCCTCCGACTCGCTCTTAATTTTCTTATGTTTGTGAGAGGATTTTAGAGCGATGTTTTTCTTCCTAGAGGGGGCCTTAAAGTGTAGTTCATAAGTTTGTAGGGAACTTATGAGTTCTTCTACTTCCATGTTATCTATGTCTCTACACTCCTCTAAGGCAACTATCTTGGAGTCCAATCTATCCGGAAGGGACCTAAGTTTTTTTCTACAAATCCTACCCTCCGGAACCCGATCACCCAAGACAAACATGGAGTTGCAAATATCTGACAATTTAGTATAAAACTCCATGAAAGTTTCAGTCTCTTCCATCCTAATGTTTTTAAATTTAGTGGTTAAGAGCTGAAGCTTCGAGCGTCTTACTGTGCTAGTTCCCTCGTGGGTAACCTCAAGTATATCCCACGCTTCTTTTGCAGTTGCGCATGTGAGAATGCGCTGAAATTCATCCGAAGAAACCGCACAGCAAATCGCATTGAGAGCTTTGGCATTTGCCATGTATTGAGCTCTCTCTATGTCATCCCATTTGGAATCATCTTTGGGAATGACAATGACTTTCCCATCAACCTCCACTTGTTCGGTGGGCAAGGTATATCCAGTTTGTGTGCTAAGCCACACTGGACGATCCATGGATTGGAGAAAAATTCTCATTCTAGCCTTCCAATAAGCATAGTTGGACCCGTCAAAGAAAGGTGGACGGTTGGTGGTACTCCCATCTCGGTTAGACATGATGCTAGTGCTCCGGTATCGGATCTTACTCTAGACGGTTACGTCCTTGAAGAGCAACCCGCTCTGATACCAAATGAAATTGCGTCGTGTAGTCTAACACGACACCCTACGCATATGCGTGCGGAAGCTTTGAGGAGCAACTAGAATTATGGCTAAACCTATAGGAGGGGGTGATTAGGACCTTTTCTAATTCTTTTCGCCTACTTATCAGATTTAACAAATTAAACTACGTAAGCGATAAACACTTCGGCTTCCAAGCCTAAGTGGGTCCAATTAATAGACTAGCAAAAGATAAAGCAATAATCAACCTAGTCTAATCAACTCATGTGGATTAAAGAGGATGGATCAAGAAATGCTCAAGTCAACATGAGGTAGTGAAAGTACATCTTGTGAGTGTGGATGTGCCTATCAAGTGCCTAGCATACATTCCTAACTAAGCATTCATAATTAATCAATTAAACATAATGCATAAAGAGAAATGTGCTCAAGATCAATCACAAACACAAGGATGTATAGTGGTTCGACTACTTATCTACTCCACTCCCGGTTCAAGTACTCAACCCCTTTGAGCACACCGGCATTCACTGGGGAGTTTAAATCTGGTTCCTCCCAACCAAGGTGTTTTAACTCGGATCCACCCAACCGGGGAGTTTACAGGTTCCTCCCAACCTACACGTTTGCACCCGTGTTGGTGGCTCCCCCATGGAGACTTTGTTTTAGGCCCGACTAACGTGCCAAGGAACGGCTGACGTCCCTAGATTTTAGGCCCAACTAATAGGCCAAGGATCGACTAACGACCCCGGGGCGAGTTTGTCAAACAAACTCTACACTCAACTCCCACAGGGAATTGAGTGGATGGACTCTTAACAAGACAACCTACTTGTCGGATTGAGCCCCTTGTTCAGCGCTGCTTCGGGTTGCTTCTTCTCGCTCTCCCGTGCTTGAATCAGCTCCCTTTGTGCTCCCCCGATCTTTGACACCGTTGCTTTGCCAAGGCTTCAGCTCCAAGATCAGCTACCTTGCATGTGATGCTCCATTGGAGATGCCCAAGGTGCTAGGGAATGGTGAAACCTCTACAAATGGTAGGAAATGGGTTTCCTAGAGGAATGCACCTAAATGGACTCCTAGGTAGTGTTTAGACAAAGGATTTAACTATCATCAAGGTGTCTAAACCCTAGGAATCGAGAGGGAACAAGTCCATTCTCAAGATGCCATTGAATGGCCCAAGCTTGTGATGAAAACACAAGGAGAATGACTTGCTTTAGGTTTGGGATAGAGCCTCTAATGATCTCTAACAATGGTGGCTTCTATCTCCTCAAAATCCCCTCTCTTGGCTCAAAAATGAATCCCCCATCTTAAATAGATTTTCTTCCAACGGTCAAAAAACGGGCAGATTCGTGCATCTCCGATTGATCGAAAAAAGTGTCCGATTGATCGGAGCCCAGTCCGATTGATCGGAGATGAGTCCGATTGATCAGAAATCTATCCAGAGAAGTCCCTGAAAGAAATTCCGATTGATCGGAACACTTCCGATTGATCGGACGGCCTCTTCCGATGGATCGGAAGACTGTTCGATTGATCGAAAATATGTCCAGTGAGTTTTCAATTTTTTCTGGGACAATTTTCGATTGATCGGAATTTATGTCCGATCGATCGGAGTCCTATCGAAAAACCTGTCCGATTGATCGGACGGCCTCTTCCGATGGATCGGAAGACTGTTCGATTGATCGAAAATATGTCCAGTGAGTTTTCAATTTTTTCTGGGACAATTTTCGATTGATCGGAATTTATGTCCGATCGATCGGAGTCCTATCGAAAAACCTGTCCGATTGATCGGAGTCCTATCGGAAACTGCTGTTTGAGCCTTTTTTATTGCAGCAGCTTCCACCTCTTTAATTAGTCTAATTTATCATGTTTTTCATGGAGTTCTAAGACTAATGATGATAACTAAAGGTATACCTAGGTGGTGCAAGTCATCTAAGAGGTTATGGGTTAGGTTATGGTTAAGGTTAAGGCACACCAAGGCATCACTTTTACCTGTTTCTTTTTCCTTGATGCAGTAGGGCCAGTTGAGTCTTCGGTCTTCATCTTCATTAAGCTCAACCGACACTAGACTCACTGACCTAAGTAATTGACAAACAAGGTGCACTAGTATGCCACAGAAAAGTGCACTAACAAGGTTAAAGATCTCAAGTGTTTAAAGACCTAAAGAACCAAGTACCAAAGGTAGAAATTAAAGACAGAAGCATTGAGCAGAATTGAAGGAAGATAGCAAAGTTTGATCAATCGACCAGAGGTATCGATCGATCGATAGACCCTTGAGCAATGTTGATTGCTCAACACCGTTGATCGAAATTCATTAGATGAATGCTAGAACTCTCTGGACATATTTTGTTAAGTTCGATCGATCGAAGTCTAGAGGTCGATCGATCAAAAATCTAATGGTTTTTTTAATTTGCTTGTTGGATAGTTTTGAGAAACTTCGATCTGTCAATCGATCGATTGGGTCAATTGATCGACGATGGCGGTGATTGCGTAAGTTTGTGCCGACAACTCCTTCCTTCACTGATTTTTTCTTTGATTCTAGTATTTTCTTTTGTTTTAAAGTTAGCCACACTAGGATAATCTCTTAGCTAAGGTTAAGGGGTGAAGCTTTTTAGTTTAATTACAATGTTCTAGTCTGTTGATTCATACTTTAGATTTTATGATGATTATTTAATTAATTAAATTTTATTTGGATTTACTTTTTAAGCTTTTGGGTTGTTTATTTCTTGATCCGTTGTGAGCTCCAGGTACATCAAATGCTTTGAACTGTAATTGTTTAGCCTGATTAGAGAAGGAATCAATCTGTAAAATTCCTTAAATTTATTGTAGACTCTAGGCACAATAGATTCTTTGACTTCCTTGCCATTAATTGCCAAGTGCTTCATGAGAGAGTATTCAATTAAATTCATACCTTGTTGGATGTTTGTGATTGGTTTAACAAAATTATCTTCCCATTAGAATGGATTGAAATTTGGTTCTAGTTGAGTTATAGAAGATGAATCAATGATCTAGACATCGCGATTGCTAAAAGTGAATCCCTAGATCTTTGGTGTTTTGTTATTATTTTTACCTTATTCGCTGGATTTTCTTAACTCAAACTTTACTTTAGACTAGTTTTAGTTTTTTTTTTTCATATTCCCAGTGGATCGACCTTGATATCACTGAGATTATTACTACATTGCAGCCTTGCACTTGGGGTTATCAACCCTTGGGTTCAATTAGGCATCTCATATTAACGGTCCTTCAACTAAGTCTTACTAAGATGCGTGGATGAGATCGAAGCTGCAAAAATCATGTTAGAAGTCCACAATGGAATTTGTGGCACATGAGTGAACACATGATAGTTAAGAAGATCCTACGGCTGGGATACTACTGGCTGACTATGGAAACAGATTGCTGTCAGCACGTCAGAACATGCTTCAAGTGTCAAGAGAACTCAAATCAGATCCACACTGTTGCTTCTGAATTGTACAACCTGACAATACCTTGACCCTTCTCAATGAGGGGAATCGACATTATTGGCAAAATCAGCCCCAAGGCATCCAATGACCATGAATACATCCTGGTGATAGTCGATTATTTCACCAAATGGGTGGAGATAATATCCTATACCACTATAGCAACCTCACACGTGGTACGATTTCTAAAGAACAACATAATCATCCAATACGGAGTTCCACAAGTCATCATCACATATAATGGGAAACCCTAAACTGGAAGGTGGATAAATTTCTCGAACAATTCAAAGTCAAGAGGCACCGGTCAAGCCCCTAGCAACCGTAGATGAATGGAGGAGTTGAAGCTGCCAACAAGATGCTCATTTGCATCCTCAAAAAGATGGTAAAAACATACTATGACTAGTTAGAGAAGTTACCATATGCACTTTGGGCCTATTGAACATCCGCACGCACTACGATAGGCACCACTCCATACGAGCTTACATACGGAATGGAGGTTTTTTTACTAGTTGAGGTTAAAATCCCCTCACTACACATATTATTAGAAAGTGAAGGTAAAGAGCAAAAATGGTTGCAAGCTTGTTATGATCAATTATATCTGGCAGATGAAAAGCGTATGTGAGCTCTATGCCATTCCCATACGTTGTAGAAGAGGATCGCATAAGCATACAATAAGTGGGTCCACGTAAGAACATTCTAAGTAGGAGATATGGTAATGAAGAAAATCCCACCTCCTCATTTGCCCGATTCAAGGGGTAAATTCAAGCGCACTTGGTGTTATAGGCAAAATGATGGAGATCCAACTTAGCTGATTTTACGCGGACGCCCATCCGACTCTCAAGATCATCTGAGCGAGAGTCGCAGATCGAGTAAATACGGAACACCCATTCGACTCTCGAGATCATATGCTCCGGAGTCACAGAATTGGGTAAGTGTGGGACGCCCACTCGACTCTCGAGATAAGCTGTTCGAGAGTCGCAGGATGGGTAAATACGGAGCACCTATTCGCAAGGCCTCGAGCTCCCATAGTCGATAGTCAGATAAAGCAAAACAGAGATTCCCTTCTTGATCTGCGAGCAGACCTTCTCACAAGTCATTGAAAAGTGTTACATCTGAATGAGCGAGCACTTGGACTCGCGACCTTATTCCAACATGCGAACAGCTTTTTCTGTGGCGATACCCCTTTGCCTTCAGTACCAGCACCCGATTCCCGTCGAGCAGCTTGTCCAATCCCTCTGTGACACCAAGCAGGGCTACACCCAGTTCGGTGGTCCCCGCTCCTTCGGCGTCTCCTTCCTTTTCGCCGGTTATGACTCCAACTACGGCTTCCAGCTCTACATGAGCAATCAGCGCTACTACCACGCCTACCAGCAGCCTGTATAAGTCAATTTTGGGCTTATCTTCTCTTGTGGTTCCGAATCTCAAGGGATTGATATCAAGGAACGTGATTGCCAAAATAAGTAATTGCGTTAGATCTCATCTCTAAGGATAAGGATCTTATCCCACGAAATCAGCGGGATCCCATATCGTACACGAAATCAGCGGGATCTCGATATCTTACGTAACAGATTGGATCACTTCAGATCTATATAAAGGGATGACTCCATTAAGAGAAATGTACACACAATATTCAATCCCTGGTCTCGCTTTGCTCGGCTATTCTTCTTACTTTGCCTGACTTAAGCATCGGAGGGCTAACGGCTGGACATCAGCCACCCTTAGTTGCTTTCTATCTCTTTATAGGTCTGGCGGAGGAAATCCCTGTTGGAGTGAAGGTGAACGATCGGAGGATCCTGTTACAGAATCTGACGTTAACAGTTTGGCGCCGTCTGTGGGAAACGACTTGATCATCAAATCAATCGTTCTTACCACTGATTAAAATCCTTCTGCGATGCCTCCTAAAAAGGCTGTTCATCCTTCGACTTCAAGGCAGGCACCACCTCCGCCCGATGAGACGGATTCGATACCTGCTCTTCCACCCACTTCGACGAATATCCCTCAAGGAGCCCCAAATATGCCATCAGCAAACCCATTATTGGAGGCTTCTGGAAATCAAGACGATGTCCTGCGTTTCCTAGGAAATACTCTTCTAACTCTAAATGCCGGAGTTCAGGCCCTGTCGAATCGGCTTGATCAGCATTTCCCCGAACCGCAGAGACAACCTTCCGAGGGGTTACCATCGCAGCCCATACCAGTGGCATCCAAACATTCTATGGACGAACCACAGGTCCCACCACTTGGCAGCCATCTCCCTGTGCCGTCTCCACATTCTATACATTCTAGTTCGTCTCGACGACCTCAACCTCAGGGCTCCACCGCCGAAACTTTAGGCTATACCCTACCATGGGAAGGAGATCTCAAAAGAATCCATGATCGTTTTGATGTCATGGAACAGCAATACCAGGCAAATCGGCCATCTACCATCATGGCGGCGATACATCAATCCGAGTCTCCCTTTACTAGCGAGGTTATGGAGGCACCGTTACCTAAAAAGTATCGAACGCCTGTTATCACCCCGTATACAGGTACTGGTGATCCTCTTGAACATCTAGAAACATATAGGTCTCTCATGGAGTTGGAGGGACATGGCTCAGAAATCATGTGTAGGGCTTTCTCCCTAACATTGAACGAAGCAGCTCGTACGTGGTTCCGGGGATTAAAGCCTCGTTCCATCAGCTCCTTTTCCCAGTTATCGGAAATATTCCTTTCTCAATTCATGGGAAGCATTCGCACTAAGAAGCCAGCCTCCCATCTGATGGGTCTAAAACAACAGCATGGGGAGACAATAAAGGAGTTCACAGTACGGTTTACTGCCGAAGCCGTCCAAACTGAGGGTTATACTGAAGAAAAAGGTCTTACAGCCCTCATAGCTGGAATAATGTTGAACCTCCAATTTATACATTGCATTGCCCACTACATGACATGGTATGCATGGTTTTCATGATTAAAAGGCCCATCTAATGCATGTTTTGTGATTGTAGGGATGAGAGCGGACTTCACTCAATTAGAGACCAAAAAGGGGCCATTTGGAGCCTTTGATGAAGGCCCAAGGTGGACCAAAGAAAGAAGAAAGCAAAGAGAGAGGAAGGAGAGAAGAAAAGAAAGAAGAAAAACAAGCAAGACTGGGTCCGACCGGTCAAGACCGGTCGGCCAAGAAGGCCCGACCGGTCATGACCGGTCGGATGCACTCCCTGGAGCAAGGCCAGCTTTGTCCGACCGGTCATGACCGGTCGGCCAGCCCTGTCCGACCGGTCGTGACCGGTCGGCCATGCAAAGTTCAACTTCCAGATTGCATACAGCAGGCCATTCCCGTTTCTAGTTTTTCGGACCACTTTTCTGAATCCATCTTGATGATATTTGGAAATCCAACACATCCATGTCGAAGAGGAGCTCGACGCCGAACTAACCCAAGTGGTTTCGTGTCGATCGGAGCTACGGATTGACCGTGGTGGCCAAAACAATACGAACTGTCCAGAAAGTTCCAGATTTCGCTGTTCAACTCTGGGCCGGTCCAGAGGACTCATCATTGATGATATGAAGAATCTACTTTGACCATCTTTTAGAACACATCCATATATAAATAACCACAAAAGTTTCAGATCAAAAAGATGTGTGGTTTGATCGTACCGGTTGAAGAAAGATGGACCATCCAGAAAGATCCAACTACGCAGAGTTTATAAAAGCCCGACGTGTTCTAATTTTTAGACCATATTCTGGGATTGTTTTGGACAATCTAATCCATCTATCATGTAGAGGATGAAGTTTTCTACCAATGTTCAAAATTTGGGATCAATCCGACATCTGTACACTCCAGGGCGTTGAAAGCAAGATGACTGGTTCTGAAGGTACCATTCAGAGGATAATCTTGGAAATCTAAATCATCTATGAGGAAGATCACATTACAAGGAAGCTACAAACCAAATTTGAAGGCAATCCGACCATTGGTTAAGCCGTACCAGGCGAAACAAATTCTGCTATGTTGCTGTACTATTGCTGCACTATAAAAGGAGGTGCTCTCTTCTATTCCAAATCAACCAAGGACGTGGGAAGCAAGGAGTTCAAGTCCCAGGAGGCTACCTAGCCTCCTCCAGCTAGTTTTTCTTCCTTTTCTTAGTTCTAGTTCTAGTTTTAATATGTTTTTCCCTAGCTAACCTCATAGCTAGAGCTAGAGGTGAAATTTGTAGTTGGTTCCAATGCTTTAATTCTTTTATTTCAAGTACCCTTTTCTTAATTTTGGATTTTGAAGTTCTAGTTTGAATAAAGTTTGGTTTTTTAGAAGTTTTGTGAGAGTTTGTGTGCTCCGGACATGAGTTCCTTGCAATTCTCTAAGATTACCATGATTGGGTTGTTTGAATTAGAATTGTAGTAACCCTTGAGCATGCCATAGTCCATAGGCATGGCTGTTACTCCGAAGGCTACAAGTTCAAGTTCTATGTGCTTCATTAGAACTAGAAATCTAATTTCCAGATTTAAGTGAGATTGTTTATGCTTGAATGTTATATCTTCCAATTAGATGAGAGATAGAACTTTGATTCTAATTGTGTTGTACTTGGATGAATATATTGGCATTGGACTACTACAAGTGGATCCTTGATGCTCTAGTTCTTCTTAATTTCAGATTTTCCTATTTCATGTGAAAAACTACTTTCTTAAACTTCTTAGATTCTAGTTATTAGAGTAGTTGGAATTGTTTACTTCTTTCCCTGTGGATCGACCTCGGTCTTACCGAGATTTATTACTACATCGCAACCCTACACTTGGGGAAGCGAACAAGTTTTTGGCGCCGCTGCCGGTGAAAAGGTTAAACGGTTCTAATTGTTCTAGTAGCTATAGAATAGTTGTAGTTAGGTAGGATTTTCAGTTTTTATAGAAGCAGATTTTCTGATTTTTTTTTACTAACAATTTTTTGTTTGATTTTGTAGGACATTGTTGCTGACATAGATCTCACTCTATTGGGTAACATCTCCCCATCTCCCTTCTTTTTGTTCTTTTTTCTAGATTAGGGTAGTTTTCAATTCTTTAAAATTTCATCATGTATGATTGGACGAATGGTGCGTACAAGTACCTTTTGGAAAATGAGAAGTCAGACCATGAAATTGAAAGTCTTTATGATTGGAACCATTATAAGCATAAGTATTTTTCTAAGATTCAATCAACCTCCACTACCGCCCCACGTAAGACGATGCGTGATTACATTAATGAAAACAATACACATATTGAGACACGACGTAAGACGATGGGGGAATACCGGAACGAAGCAAAATTGGATAATCATCCGGGAAAAACATTACGTGATTACCGGATTGAAAATAACATGAGTGTTCCACCGGTTATGGTAAGAGGTGTGCAACAACAAAAGGAACAGGTGAATAGTAGCCAACCGGTTAAGACAATGCGTGATTACTTGTATGGATATGCCTATCAACCATCATATAACTTTTCATCCTACAATGCGTACGGTCTTAATTGGGAAAACCACAATTCTCCTTGTTCAAGGGAGGAACCAACCATGGTTATTAACAATCACCCTAAAACATCTTCCTCTTTTGATGATAAGTATACACAAATACTTGAGGAAATATGTAATGAGCATGTGGATGAACAATTAAATCAAGCTTCCTCACCATCTTATGAAGACGTTGAGCCCGAAATTGGGGGCATCGAATCAATCCCCTATAATGAGGAGGATGGGGCTACCCAAGTCCCACCTCCTTTGGATTTAATGAATAGACTTTTAAAGGAGATTGATTTCGATGATCCCAATGTCATCATCAATTATGGTGAGTCCACTATCTCTTTTGGATGCTTTGAACTTAATGATGAAGAGATTTCAATGACGGTTGACGAACCCGAGGAATCCATTAAATTTGAAAGCGGTAGTGGGGTTGCCTACAATGAGGGCTTGGTGAATGGTTATGAACCTATGGTTTCTTTTTCCCAAGGGCATAATGATTATGAGTCTCTAGAGGATATGCATGCTAGAGAGATGGCCGAAGTCGATCTTTTTGAGTCCTTCCACCAACAACACATGCCAAATTCTAGTGTGGTAGACCTCCCTTTGATTGAAAATTCTATTCCTTTGGATGATGAGGTGGCACAATTTGAAAATTTCAAAGATCAAACAATGTTAGATAATGTGCTTACCACTGAATCTGAAGAATTCTCTTTGGAAGACCTCCTCTCTATAGAGGAGGAATTCCTTACCATTGAAACAGAATTTCTTCAATCATTAAGGGAGGATGAGGACCCTTCATCCGACTATCTCGATTTCCTAAAGGAATGCTTGGCCCACTCTTATGATCTTGATGATGAGATGATTAAGGAGTTGGATATTTTGTTAGACACGGTGTCAGTGCCTGAAGAACACCTTTCCACTGATTTACACTCTTTACCATTGTTTGTGGAAGCACCGTACAATTCTGAAATTGTGGAAGAGACAACTTTAACTAATGAAAACTCGATGAATGTCTCTCCACCGTCATGGGTCCTTCAGCCCATTGAAAATTCTGATTGGGATGACCCATTTTTAATCAATCATAACCCAAATCAGAATTTGAGGAGATATCTTTTTGCTGCTCTTATCTCCTCCTTTTATGCATGTGGTACACAATACGATTGGACTTCAATGATAAGAAGAACATATGTTTACTGTCGAGCAGGACTTTGGATGGTCCTCATGAGAAATTTATTGAAATTCATGAAGATCCTGCTCAACTTTGATCATGTAGTTGATCGGACTAATCAAAGGTAGGTAGGTAGGTTAGGATTTATTTTTCTGCAATTAGGATTAAATAAGTCTCATCGAGACAATGGAAGATGCTAGAATTGATCAACTTGCTATCTCAGGTACTATTGTTCTCACTCTCTCATATTTTACCATTGCTCTCATGTTCATGCTAATTGCATATCTTTTTACATTGAGGACAATGCAAGATTTGGTTGGGGGGTGAGATGAGATTCCTCATCTAGCATGTTGCAACATTTCGAGCCTCACGTGCGCAAATTTTTTTCGAATTTTCTAAAATTTCAAAACTCTTTTAGAAAACCTTATTTCCATGCATTCGAGATAATATGAGTATAAGAAGAGGAGATACGAAGTGTGTGATGTTGTAAGTCTTGAATTTCGCCCAACATAATGGTTTTATATGTTAGTTCCCCTATTGTTGTGATTGATAGAAAATTTGAACACCTTCACACCAAGTTCACATTACACGATTTTCATGAGTTGAAAGGTTTATGTGATTTGTGGATTAGCTAGACTTTGATATAAAGGTGTTGAGAAACCAGGCCGGGGTATTTTGTCCATCCTTGTCCATGGGAAAATAATGAAAGATATGGATTTTTAAAAATCCTATCTAATTTAAAGGAAAAAGGAAAGAAAGGATGAAATCAGGAATGAAGGAAAAATGGTGGAAAATTTCGAAAAGGGCTACCTATTACCAACCGGGGGATGGTCGAACCGTAACCAAAGCCGGAAATGGGACGTAGTGTGAAAGCCGTCGGAAGGACGGTAAGGCAAATTCCTGTCATAGGCTTGTTGTTGCTCTGTGCACCTTAAAATCCATGGTTTACTTAATCTATGAAGAAGATAATCCCAGAAGCTCATGAGATGAACTTTCACTATGCACACTAGGTTGAATTTGTTCGAGTTCTTCTATTTATCAATCAATCAGCGAGAATTTCATGTAGACACTTATTATGTTTTGAGAGTCCAAGATTTCAGCTTCTATCACCTAATTTTTCCAAATTTTATACGTGTACATCTTGGAATGATAGAATCATGGTTTCTGAAGGAGAGTTGGGTTTGGAGGTTTGAAATTGTTTCATGCATGTTTTGCTTGGGACTAGCAAAAAGCTGGTTGGGGGGTGTGTTGAACCTCCAATTTATACATTGCATTGCCCACTACATGACATGGTATGCATGGTTTTCATGATTAAAAGGTCCATCTAATGCATGTTTTGTGATTGTAGGAATGAGAGCGGACTTCACTCAATTAGAGACCAAAAAGGGGCCATTTGGAGCCTTTGATGAAGGCCCAAGGTGGACCAAAGAAAGAAGAAAGCAAAGAGAGAGGAAGGAGAGAAGAAAAGAAAGAAGAAAAACAAGCAAGACTGGGTCCGACCGGTCAAGACCGGTCGGCCAAGAAGGCCCGACCGGTCATGACCGGTTGGATGCACTCCCTGGAGCAAGGCCAGCTTTGTCCGACCGGTCATGACCGGTCGGCCAGCCCTGTCCGACCGGTCGTGACCGGTCGGCCATGCAAACTTCAACTTCCAGATTGCATACAGCAAGCCATTCCCTTTTCTAGTTTTTCGGACCACTTTTATGAATCCATATTGATGATATTTGGAAATCCAACACATCCATGTCGAAGAGGAGCTCGACGCCGAACTAACCCAAGTGGTTTCGTGTCGATCGGAGCTACGGATTGACCGTGGTGGCCAAAACAATACGAACTGTCCAGAAAGTTCCAGATTTCGCTGTTCAACTCTGGGCCGGTCCAGAGGACTCATCATTAATGATATGAAGAATCTACTTTGACCATATTTTAGAACACATCCATATGTAAATAACCACAAAAGTTTCAGATCAAAAGGATGTGTGGTTTGATCGTACCGGTTGAAGAAAGATGGACCATCCAGAAAGATCCAACTGCGCAGAGTTTATAAAAGCCCAAAGTGTTCTAATTTTCGGACCATATTCTGGGATTGTTTTGGACAATCTAATCCATCTATCATGTAGAGGATGAAGTTTTCTACCAATGTTCAAAATTTGGGATCAATCCGACATCTGTACACTCCAAGGCGTTGAAAGCAAGATGACTGGTTCTGAAGGTACCCAAAGTGCGCGATTTTGAGAGGCGGTCGGTGATGTGATTGGTGGGCCCATTCAGAGGATAATCTTGGAAATCTAAATCATCTATGAGGAAGATCACATTACAAGGAAGCTACAAACCAAATTTGAAGGCAATCCGACCATTGGTTAAGCCGTACCAGGCGAAACAAATTCTGCTATGTTGTTGTACTATTGCTGCACTATAAAAGGAGGTGCTCTCTTCTATTCCAAATCAACCAAGGACGTGGGAAGCAAGGAGTTCAAGTCCCAGGAGGCTACCTAGCCTCCTCCAGCTAGTTTTTCTTCCTTTTCTTAGTTCTAGTTCTAGTTTTAATATGTTTTTCCCTAGCTAACCTCTTAGCTAGAGCTAGAGGTGAAATTTGTAGTTGGTTCCAATGCTTTAATTCTTTTATTTCAAGTACCCTTTTCTTAATTTTGGATTTTGAAGTTCTAGTTTGAATAAAGTTTGGTTTTTTAGAAGTTTTGTGAGAGTTTGTGTGCTCCGGACATGAGTTCCTTGCAATTCTCTAAGATTACCATGATTGGGTTGTTTGAATTAGAATTGTAGTAACCCTTGAGCATGCCATAGTCCATAGGCATGGCTGTTACTCCGAAGGCTACAAGTTCAAGTTCTATGTGCTTCATTAGAACTAGAAATCTAATTTCCAGATTTAAGTGGGATTGTTTGTGCTTGAATGTTATATCTTCCAATTAGATGAGAGATAGGACTTTGATTCTAATTGTGTTGTACTTGGATGAATATATTGGCATTGGACTACTACAAGTGGATCCTTGATGCTCTAGTTCTTCTTAATTTCAGATTTTCCTATTTCATGTGAAAAACTACTTTCTTAAACTTCTTAGATTCTAGTTATTAGAGTAGTTGGAATTGTTTACTTCTTTCCCTGTGGATTGACCTCGGTCTTACCGAGATTTATTACTACATCGCAACCCTACACTTGGGGAAGCGAACAAATAACGAGCGAGAAATTCAGGTTTGCTTTAGATAAGAGCCCTCCAAAAACTATGGCAGAGTTCCAAGCCAAAGCTCAGAAGTATATCAATGCAGAAGAAGTCGCATTAACACGCCATGGAGTACAGGGTAAGAAACGCAAGCTAGAAGGAGTCTCTTCTACAGATAAAAAATATTGTCGTGATCAACGCGATCGTTCTCCCAAGAAGCCTTATTCTGGTAAATATCATAACTACACTCCTCTTAATCGGTCTCATGAAAAGTTTCTAATGGAGATTAAACACAAGCCATATGTAAAGTGGCCTACAAAGATCAAATCAGATCCTGAAAAGAGAGACAAGAGTAAGTTCTGTTACTTCCACAAAGATCACGGGCATAGAACCCAAGACTGCATCTCTCTACGAGACCATATCGAAGCCCTTATTCGAAAAGGCCATCTGTAGGATTATGTTGCTCGTAAAAATCAATCACCAGAAAGGGCGAAGACCTCATCTCGCCAAAAGGAACAACCTCATCATCAAACTGACCAAGAGGACGTTGAGCCTACAGGAGAAATCCGCACCATCGTTGGAGGACCAGCTTGCGGGGGCGACTCTCAAGCTTCAAGAAAAGCATACGCTCGAAAGGCGTCCAAAGAACCCCAGCAAATCTATTGGCTGGAACAGACGCCCAGCTCGTCAAAAGCCAGCTGTCCTCCCATTTCTTTCACCCTCGAAGATGCAGCGGGAATTCACTTCCCTCACGAAGATTCCATCGTAGTCACATTAAAGGTATCAAATTATCTGACACATTGAATTATGGTGGATACAGGTAGCTCAGCCGATATTCTATACTTGGAGGCTTTCAACAAGATGGCACTTGCCAGAAGCCTACTCAAGCCAGTTTCAACCCCCCTCGTCGGTTTCGGAGGTGAGGTAGTTACACCTGAAGGAAGCATTAATCTCTCAGTTACTTTTGGAGAGAATCCAACGAAGACTACCGTTTTCGTAAACTTCCTCGTGGTGGATCAAAAATCAGAGTACAACGCCATTTTGGGGCGGCCGTCTCTTACTAAGATTGGGGCAGCCTTGCACCCTTCATATCTGTATGTCAAATTTCCTACCCCAAATGGTATCGGGGTCGTGCGAGGAAGTCAACAGGAGGCACGGTCTTGTTACCAGATAGCCCTACAAGATCGAAAGAAGGCTCAAGCGACACCCGTTATGGAGATAGCACAGGGTTCACCCAACTTTCCCACCAACACTTCGTTGGATCCGAGAGAGAATACTCTCCAATCAGGAACTCCTGGGGAAGAAACAGTGGCGATTCACTTAACTAAAGGCGACCCGTCCAGGGTCGTATACATTGGATCCTCTTTAACCAGTGTCCATCATGAAGATCTGGTCCGTTTCCTCACCGAATACCAGGACGTGTTCGCTTGGTCTCATAAAGATATGCCAGGCATCGACCCCAATGTCATTGTACATTGTCTCAATATCGACCTGAAACATAAGCCTGTACACCAGCGTCGACGTGCCTTCACTGCAGAAAGATAAATGGCGATCAAAGCTGAAGTCGAAAAGCTACTCATGGTCAATTTCATAAAAGAAGTAGACTACCCAGAGTGGGTCGCGAACGTGGTTCTCGTCCAGAAAGCTAATGGCAAATGGAGACTATGCGTCGACTATTCAGATTTGAACAAAGCATGCCCCAAAGATAGCTTCCCGACACCGCGGATTGACCAATTGGTCGATTCAACAGCTGGACATGCTCTGCTCAGTTTTATGGATGCTTATTCTGGTTACAACCAGATCATGATGCATCCACCTGATAGCCAGCATACCTCCTTCATCACAGATCGAGGATTATATTGCTACCAGGTAATGCCATTCGGTCTTAAAAATGCAGGGGCCACTTATCAACGTCTCGTCAACAAAATATTCGCCACTCAAATCGGTAGGAATATGGAAGTTTATGTCGATGACATGCTCGTGAAAAGCACCGTAGAAGATGATCATATTTCTGATCTTCGAGAAGCCTTTGACCTAATGAGGAGGTATCAAATGAAATTGAACCCAGAAAAATGTGCATTCGGAGTGTCTGCAGGAAAATTTCTCGGGTTCATGGTTGGTCAGCGCGGAATTGAGGCAAATCCTGAAAAGATAAAAGCATTGGTAGAGATGAAATCCCCCACCACTCTGAAGGACGTCCAGCGTCTAGCTGGTCGCATCGCATCATTGAATAGATTCATCTCGCGAGCATCTGACAAGTGCTTACCATTCTTCAAACTCCTTCGTGCAACGGCCAAGTCTGATTGGAAATGGACGCCACAATGTGAGGAAGCCTTTCAACAATTGAAGCTATACATGAACACATCCCCCATTTTATCTAAACCTGTAGCACATGAGCAACTCATTCTGTATTTATCTGTGTCCTCTACGGCCGTTAGCGCCGCTTTAATAAGAGAAGATTCCGGGGTGCAAAGGCCCGTTTATTATATCAGTCGAGCAATGGTTGATGCAGAAACTAGGTATTCTGATATGGAGAAGCTGGCCCTAGCCTTAGTCACGGCAGCTCGAAAACTGCGACCATACTTCCAAGCTCACGCTATTCTAGTACCAACAAATCATCCACTACGGCAAGTCCTCCAAAAACCTGAGACTTCCGGACGCTTAACTAAATGGGCGGTCGAGATCAGCGAGCACGATATCTCATTCTGTCCCAGGACCGCAGTTAAGGGCCAGGCCGTGGCTGACTTCATCGCTGAATTCACATACTCCTCCGATGATAATACCATGACCAGCGACCAGCCTTCTTGGTCACTCTTCATGGACGGGTCGTCGCGGGCCACTGGCAGCGGAGCGGGCCTGATTTTAGTGGCTCCCGCGGGTCGCATTTCTAGTATGCTCTACCTTTCAATTCTCGCGTCTCAAATAATGAAGCAGAATATGAGGCCCTGATCGTTGGTCTCGAACTGGCCATTGACCTCGCAATTCAGAATCTATTAATTCATAGCGACTCCCAGCTCATTGTCAACCAAGTTCTTGGTGAATTCGAGGCCAAAGAAGAAAGGATGGCCTTATACAAGTCTCGTGTCCTCATTCTACTCGCAAAACTAAAGACTTATGAAATAATTCATATTCCTCGCGAGAAGAACCAACTTGCCGATTCCCTGGCAAAGCTCGCCTCTGCACCAGAATCTGACTTATCACATTCGGTCCCCATCGAGCATCATCAGAACCTAAGTATCGATCAAGCGACTCTCGAGCAAGTAATATCGGTACAATCAGCTCCATGCTGGATGGATCCCATCATCCTGTATCTCAGAGACGGATACCTACCAGAGGACAAGAAAGCTGCAAGACAAATTCGCCTTCGAGCTGCCAGGTATACCTTGCAAGACAGAATATTGTTGCGCAAGAGCTTTTCCTTGCCTTATTTAAGGTGTCTTCATCCAGAAGAAGCACTTCGTGTTCTAGACGAAGTACACCAGGGGGCATGTGGTAATCACCCCAGGGGGCGATCCTTAGCATATAAGGCGATGCGGCAAGGATATTATTGGCCCACTATGAAAGCAGATGCAATTGAATTTTCTAAAAAATGTGACAAGTGCCAACGATATTCACCTATACCTCATGTACCATCCGAACGGATGACTCCAGTTGATAGCCCTTGGCCTTTCGCTCAGTGGGGGGTCGATATCATTGGACCCTTGCCCATGGGAAAGGGACAAAATAAGTTCGCAATTGTGGCGGTTGATTACTTCACCAAATGGGCTGAGGCAGAACCATTAGCCAAGATTACTGAGAAACAAACTACCAAGTTCATATGGAGAAATATCATATGCCGTTTCAGACTCCCTCACACTATAATTACCGACAACGGAACGCAGTTCGACAACGCGGCCTTAGATGAATTTTGTGACAAATGGAAGATACGTAATCTCCGCACTTCTCCATATCATCCTCAGGCGAATGGGCAGGTCGAGGCTGTGAACAAAATCATTAAGCACCATTTAAAAACCAAGCTTGGTGAATGCAAAGGTGAATGGCCAGAACTTCTGCCAGAGGTATTATGGGCATATAGGACTACAACTCGTACATCAACGGGTGAGACCCCTTTTTCCTTAGCATTTGGTGTCGATGCGGTAGTACCAGTGGAAATTCAAGTGCCCTCGTATCGGATCGAACAGTATGAACCCACAGGTAATCAGGAAGATCTTCGACTTCATCTCGACCTCTTGGAAGAACGAAGAAATACCTCCCAATTACGAGCGGTCGCATATCAGCAACGTATTGCTCGCTATCAAAATGCTAAAGTTCGGCCTAGGTCCTTCCAGCTCGGAGATTTGGTCCTAAGGCAAAGACTCGGAGTTCCCGCTCGTTCGCTGGATCCAAATTGGGAAGGCCCTTATTGGGTTATTAAGATTGTGCGACCCAGTACCTATTATCTTGAAGACATGCAGGGAAAGCCCGTACGTCGCCCTTGGCACGTGGAGCATTTGCTACGATATTACCCCTAGATTCGATGTAGTTCATAACAACATTTTATGAATAAAGTGAAAGATATCTTTTGGTCTCTATTCCATTTACTTGGACCTGAATAGCCCTGAAGAGGATGCATACAATCCCTTGGCCAATTGCCTACCTATGGTAGGGTTAAAATCACCTAGGATGGTCGCATTTCCATTTTATGGATGACCTACCCTTGGTAAACTTGGAGTCTCAATCGATAGATCAGTCTATCTCTCCGAGGGTATGGTCGTCACGACCCCCCGGATTGAGCACATTACATCTCTCAATCGATAGATCAGTCTATCTCTACGAGGGTATGGTCGTCACGACCCCCCAGATTGAGCACATTACATCTCTCAATCAATAGATCAGTCTATCTCTACGAGGGTATGGTCGTCACGACCCCCCGGATTGAGCACATTACATCTCAATCGATAGATCAGTCTCTCCACGAGGGCATGGTCGCTACGACCCCCCTGGGTTGAGCATAACTCATTGCAACAGGAAGGCATTCAGTGCACAAAGGAAAGAAAGTAAACAAAGAACACTACTTTCAAAAATAACTTTTCATTAATATCAAATGATAAATGTTTACAAAATATCTGCTCGCGAGTACAGGAGAAAAGAAAACAAAAAGGAAAATCAATCTCTCGGAGGAGGAGCCGTGCTCTCGACTTCAGGGCCCATTTCTGGAGCACCTCCAGCCTGCGTGGCTTCGGTCACCTCGTTCTCAGCAGCAGCTTGCTCCTCTGCAGCTATGATGGTCGCGACTCGCCCAAATTCCCCCATATCGAAGGATGGGTTCATTCGTTGCACTACTCTTAGCGCAAAGTCGCGACCAGCATCATATGACTCATATCTTTCATCGTCATATAGCTGCGAAGTCCGGAACTCGGAAATTGCCCGAGGACCTTCCTCCGAGAGCATTTTTACAAGGGCGACTTTCTCCTCGTCCCAGTGGATCGAGTCGTCCTTGAGCTGTGCAAGAGCGGAGCGCTCCTTCTCCAGGCTGTCGTTGGCTTCTTTGAGCTGCGACCTGGCCTCCGCAAGCCGCTCCTCCAACGAGATCTTGTCTTGGCGAAAGATCTCCTTCTCTCTCTCCGCCTTCTCCTTCAAATCGGCGAGCTTCGCGAACTTAGAGTCCAAAGCTTGATACCTCTCGGTTAAAACTTGGACTTTCTCTATGAGGATCTTAATTTCCTCATCTCTCTTAGAGATCACCACCTCACGGGACTTGAGGAGTTGATCCCTTCCTTGAACTGCCTTCTCCAAGGCAGTTCTCTTCCCCTCAGCTTCATCTATCACGCGACGGGCAGCAACAATATCACGCCTTGTTCGCAGGATAAGATCTAAGCCCTACAAAAGTAACGAAAAATGTGAGATAAATTATTCTGGAACGTGTAACAACAGATTAAAGCAGGCCTTGGTAGGGTTTTACCTGAACCATCCTCACCCCCGCTTCGAGGAAGAGGTTCTCAAGGCTTGGCTCGGGAAGAGAGCCGAAGGTTTGGGGGGAAACGTTCTCAAACAAAAATTTGCAGACTGGATGAAGGTGGCGAGGGATAGAATATGTCCCACTTCCAGACGGTTGGGCAACGACCAACCCAGCCGGCTCGCGAGGTGGGGCCATCGACTCACAAGCAGGTCCCTGCTCGGCAGCAGGGATCAGCTCGCGAACAGGAGCCGGCTCTCGAGGCTCTATTTGCTCTCGAGCCTCTTCAGCTGGGGGGCAGCTGGACCCTGCCCCATCCGGGGAGTTGTCAGCAATGTTTATCACTGGCGGTCCAGGTGCGACCACCAGTGAGGGAATATTGGGCCCTGTCGGTGCCCCCGCCGTGCTCGCGAGAAGGGCAGGCTGATCGCTACCCTTACGGACGGGTGGTTGAGATGGTTCGGCAGTTGTTTTCTTCTGCCTCTTGGAGTTCGTGCCCTTGAGACGAGGCAGCAGACCCCTCTTTTCTCCCGCCTTTGTCATCGCGACTTCTTCGCTGGATATTAAGCCCGCTGCTGCAAGTCGCGAGGGAGACAAGCAAGTTTTGATGTGCCTATCACCAACAGGCACCTTGTATACCCTGACTATCTTCTCGTTGATCCCTCCCTTCAAATTTGGTTTTCTCAAGGCCGGGATACCTGCGAGCAAAAACAGAGGTCAAAGAATGGAGTGAAACCCTAAAATCTAAAACTGGAGAAAATTGCATAATGCGGGACTGTGCCTACCTTCACAGAAAAAATGGGTAACTCCTGGACCCCTGGAGGAAGCAGACTCCCAGTTCCCGGAAGCATAGAACCACCATTTCCTCCAGCCGGGATAGTTCGAGGAGGGTTTCCCCAGCACGAAGTTATCCCGGTGCCAGTAGCACAGGTAGTACCAGCCTTCGCTGGAGGGTGCTTTCTTCAGACGGAACATACGGAGGAACTCCTCCACCGTGAGTTCCCCGTTACCGGCCTGAGCCTAGAGGGCAAAGGAGCCCAGAACTACCCTCCATCCGTTCACGATGAGCTGCCCGGGGGCAATCTTAAAACATCATAGAACGTCGCGTATGAATGGATGGAGGGGGAGCCGTACCCCCAGGATGAGTTGGTACTCGTAAAAAGCTACGCATCCTAGGGGAGGGGAGTCTGGTGTCTCTCCATCTCCGGGCAATCGGAGAATGACTGAGTCGGGGATAAGATATTTCTCCCGCAACTTAGCCAGCCGATCCTCCGATAAAACAGAAGGATACCCGGATGCCGTATATCTCCCTGCCGGAACCCTCGCACTACTAGAAGCAGAGGATTCCGGAGTGGCATCGCCTAGAGGAACGGTGGTCTCGTCAGAGTTCCCAGCCATGAAGAGGTTTTAAGAAGATTAAGGAAAAGAAAAGAAAAAAGCCTGTACCCAGGAAAGAAAGAAAGAAGGAAAAGGAGCACCGGAGGAAGAAGAATGAAAAAGTTACAAATTCCCTTCGAAGAGCTTCTGTAGAAAACCGGAGAAATGGCGGACTCCGTACATTTATAGGCAATCATTTCGCCGCATCTGGTCATACGTGGCAGCCCCTCCTTCAGCGCAGCAGTCGAGCAGGCACGCCCATTAACTCCCATGACACGTGGCAAACGCCCCTTCATTTTCTGTCTGCGGAAAGGCTGCGGAAAGCTAGCGCTCATTAATTCCAGCCCATCATGTATGGTTCCGTTCTCGATGAAGGCAGCGGGCGGTTACGTGTGATAGTGAGCTAAGTCCTTCCCTTAAGAATTCTTGGCGGTAAGGACTTGGGGGGCATCTGTTATAGGCAAAATGATGGAGATCCAACTTAGCTGATTTTACGCGGACGCCCATCCGACTCTCTATATCATCTGAGCGAGAGTCGCAGATCTAGTAAATACGGAACGCCCATTCGACTCTCGAGATCATATGCTCGGGAGTCGCAGAATTGGGTAAGTGCGGGACGCCCACTCGACTCTCGAGATAAGCTGTTCGAGAGTCGCAGGATGGGTAAATACGGAGCACCTATTCGCAAGGCCTCGAGCTCCCATAGCCGATATTCAGATAAAGCAAAGCAGAGATTCCCTTCTTGATCTGCGAGCAGACCTTCTCACAAGTCATTGAAAAGTGTTACATCTGAATGAGCGAGCACTTGGACTCGCGACTTTATTCCAACATGCGAACAGCTTTTTCTGTGGCGATACCCCTTTGCCTTCAGTACCAGCACCCGATTCCCGTCGAGCAGCTTGTCTAATCCCTCTGTGACACCAAGCAGGGCTACACCCAGTTCGGTGGTCCCCGCTCCTTCGGCGTCTCCTTCCTTTTCGCCGGTTATGACTTCAACTACGGCTTCTAGCTCTACACGAGCAATCAGCGCTACTACCACGCCTACCAGCAGCCTGTATAAGTCGATTTTGGGCTTATCTTCTCTTGTGGTTCCGAATCTCAAGGGATTGATATCAAGGAACGTGATTGCCAAAATAAGTAATTGCGTTAGATCTCGTCTCTAAGGATAAGGATCTTATCCCACGAAATCAGCGGGATCTCGATATCTTACGTAACAGATTGGATCGCTTCAGATCTATATAAAGGGATGACTCCATTAAGAGAAAGGTACACACAATATTCAATCCCTGGTCTCGCTTTGCTCGGCTATTCTTCTTGCTTTGCCTGACTTAAGCATCGGAGGGCTAACGGATGGACATCAGCCACCCCTAGTTGCTTTCTGTCTCTTTACAGGTCTGGCGGAGGAAATCCCTGTTGGAGTGAAGGTGAACGACCGGAGGATCCTGTTACAGAATCTGACGTTAACACTTGGGAAGGCCCGCTCATCGTTTGAGAAGTACTCCTCGGAGGCGCACTCTGCCTCACCAATATGGAGTGTGAAGATCTTCCTAAGCTAATCAACATCGACTACATCAAAGTTCACTATGGGTAATAAGGTGGATGCAAAATATCGCCCAAGGTAAAACCCTCTACTAACATGCCCCCAGAAAAAAAACAACTGTAAAACAAAACAACAAGCATCCCAAATTCTCGAAAACAATAAGGGGATAAAAAAAAAAGGAAAGAAATACAAAAAAAGAGTCCTTGGGGAAAAACCTCACCAACCTCCTCCACCCATCAAAAGATCACAACCTCTGGTAGTGTGTTTCAAAACCTGCCACTACCCCGGAAACTTCCCTCTGTAAGAATGAAGAAATTCCCAACCATAGAAAAAGAAAAAAAGAAAAAGAAAAAAGTGTGTCAAAAAAAAAATGGGTGAGGTGAAAACTCGCAACAGCGCATCGAGTAAAAACATCGGATACAAAATGGACCTAGTGAAAACTCAAAAGAGCACTAGGAGCAAGAAAGAAAAGCTGCCAATTGGCAAGTAAGAACAAATACTTGGGACGTGGTAGAAACCCGATAGGGCGCCATAAGAAAAAATGATGGGTGAAGCTGAACATAGTGAAAATCGGGAAGGGCACTACGAGTAAAAATGGTAATAAAAAAGAAAAAACAACAAAAAAGAGCAGGGTATTCCTCAACCTCAAGCTGGGTTCTTATTTCAAAGGCAAGTGTGAAAACCGTGATGTTCAAGAATCATCTTAAATCTCGTAGAGGACGGATGTTGAAACAGTAAAGTGTTTGATCCTTGCAATCCAAAGCACCAAAATCTAAACCACGAATCATATGGATGAGATTAGCTCAAAAATATTTTCATTTCATTTCTTCCATAGACAGTTCTACTTGCTTAAAAAGAAAGGATAAAAAGGGTGTGCATGAATATAAATAAATAAATAACCAACTAAAAATAATATAAATCTCTACAGGTTGCATTGCTAAAGCGATGGACGCTTCTCTGGAGCATCCAACCAGACGACAACCTCAGTACATTGCCTAGGTAATCCTAGCTTCCTCTACTCTAACTCTTCAGCGTTCCTGCTAAAGTTATCTCTTTCTCTCTATAGGTATGGAAGCTCCCCCTAAGCAATGAACCTTTCTTAATTAAAGATCTTGATCGCATATGCTAGATTGTGAGACGATGGATCAATTTTCAAAAAAATATTACAATAAAAGCCAACGTCGATCGTAACCATTGTCATCCTCAGCAGAAATGAGAGTGAGTTGAACTTATTTTAAAATCTAAAAAAGAGGTTAAATAAAAATCGACTGACAACCTTCAAGTGACTCCGGGGGACTATACATGCATCCTACACAACCACTCCAAATTAAATATTTATCTTAACCACTTATAAATCCAACTTACCAGTACATTTGATGCATGTATACTAGTAGTAACGTGAAGGGTTGTGATTTGATGGCTCGTCAAGTCACAAAAAGTGTAAGGACAAATTGTAATGTCTTCCTCAACTCTCAAGAGCCATCCAAATTAATCCTCGACCAGACGAGTATTTCGATTAAGATATTATGGTCGATTGAAGCTCAATCACACCATCCTAAGGGGTGAGATGTCCACTTGCTTTGGCATTTAATTGCCAGTAAACTCTGCCAAAGATGGGCATCTGTAGACACCCCACTTGCTCAGAAAATGCCAAAGGCAGAACGTTAGCTGATCATCAGCTGACGTTCACCTAACACCGCAAGTCCCTTACCTTGGGATTTTTGACAGATTATGCATTGGGAAAAATTGCCAAGTGCCCGTCGGCTGGAGCCCAGCCAATGGTCTCTAATGCTTACATAAGCAGCATCCACCCCCTGTCCAGGGAGAGACAAAAATGGCAGAAAGAATAGCATCGAGGCTTGGTCCATTTTCCTTGGCTTTCGTTCCCCAATAATGAGGAGTTTCTACCACCTAGGATACTCTACAACTACCCTACTTACACCTATTCATTGCTCCACAACCATAAAACTCACCAAAGCCAACCAGTCAATCCATGAGTAGGGTCAGGATTAGGGATGTCCGACTCTCTATTTTCTGATTAAAGAAAAGGGTGTTTGACTTACCTTTTGTTCGCTTGCCTCAAGTGCAAGGCTGCGATGTAGTAATAATTCTCTGTAAGACTGAGATCAATCCATAGGGAAAGAGGTAAACAATTCGAACTATCCTAATAACTTGAATCTAAAAGGATTTATGAAATTAGTTTTAAGCATAAAACAGGAAAAATCTGATAATTGAGAAGAACTAGAGCGTCAAGGATTCATTAGTAGTAGTCCAATGCCATCCATTCATCTAAGCACAACACAATTAGAATCAAAGTTATATCTCTCATCTAATTGGAGGATATAACATTCAAGCACAAATAGTCCCACTTAAATTTAGAAATCATATTTCTAGTTTTAATGAAGCACATAGAACTCGAACTTGTAGTCTTCGAAGTAACAGCTATGCCAAGAGACTATGACATGCTCCAGGGTTACTACAATTCGAATCTAAATAAACCCATCATGGCAATCTTCAAGAATTGCAAGGAACTCATGTCCGGAGTACACAAAATCTCATAATTCATCTAAAAATCCAAGCTTTATTCAAACTAGAAGTTCAAAATTCAAAATTAAGAAAATGGTACTTGCATAAACGAATTAAAGCATTGAAATTAACTACAAATTTCACCTCTAGCTCTAGCTAAGAGGTTAACTAAGAAAAAGCATATTAAAACTAAAACTAGAACTAAGAAAAGGAAGAAAAATTAGTTGTATGAGGCTAGGAAGCCTCTTAGAACTTGAACTCCTTGCTCCCCACATCCTTGATTGCCTTAGAAGAGGAGAGAGCTCTCATATTTATAATGCAGCAAGAGTACAACAACATAACAAATTTTGTTTCGCTTTGTATGGCTTAACCAATTATCGGATTGCCTTCAAATTTGATTTGTAGCATTCCTGAAACTTGATCGTCCCCATAGATGGTTTAGATTTCCAAGATTATCTTTTAGATGGGCCCACCAATCAGATTCGTGACCGCCTCTCAAAATCGCGCAATTCGGGTACCTCTAGAACCAGTCATCTTGCTTTCAACGCTACGGAGTGTACAGAGGTCGGATTGATCTCAAATTTTGAACATTAGTAGAAACCTTGCTCTAGATGATAGATGGATTAAATTTTCTAAATCAATTCTACAATTAAGTGTGAAAATTACAACACATAGGGCTTTTTATAAAATCTGCGCAGTTAGAATCTTTCTGGATGGTCCATTTTTCATCAACTGGTACGATCAAACTGTTGAACCTCCAATTTATACATTGCATAGCCCACTACATCACATTATATGCATGGTTTCCATGATTAAAAGGCCCATCTAACGCATATTTTGTGATTGTAGGGATAAAAGCAGACTTCACTCAAATGGAGACTAAAAAGGGTCCATTTAGAACCTGTGAATGAAGGTCCAAGGTGGACCAAAGAAGGAAGAAGAAAGAGGGAGAAAAGAGAATAAAGAAAAGAAGAAAAAGAAGAAGAATAGTTGGTCCGACCGGTTGGCCACACCTTTGGACACCACTGGAAGAAGGACCAATTGGTCCGACCGGTCTTGACCGGTCGGCCAACCAGTCGGTGCCGCTGATGAGCTCGCTGGACGCATGACTAGAGTAGTCCGACCGGTCTTGACTGGTCGGCCAGCAAGGTGGGAAGTCCACTGCACTCCCTGGAATGTTAAACAGAGTGGTCCAACCGGTCATGACCGGTCGGCTAGGCCAGTCTGACCGGTCGTCCGACCGGTCGGCCATGCTAAAAATCAGGCAATTTCTAATTCCGGCTCCGAGATTTTCTGCGCAGTGCGTAACCTTACGCAATTTCTGGATGTTTTCGACGCAACCAAGCTTCCTCACTATAAAAGGACACCTAGGGGCTCTTCCTAGGTCATCATAGAAGCCAAGGGACGTGGTCCTAGAGAGAGGAAGCCGTCGTGGAGCGTCTGCAACCCTCCAAACTCCGATTTTTCTATGTTTTCTAGTTTTTTCATGAGTTCTAGTTGTAGTATGACAATGCTCGGCTAGAATCTCTCAGCTAAGGCTGAGAGGTGAAGCTTGTAGCTAATTTCCATGTTTAATTCAATTTAATTCAAGTAATTTCAATTCAAGTTTGGGTTTTTAATCTTTTAGTCCCTTAAGTTGATAGTTTGAGATGTTTTATGAGAGTTCATGTGCTCCGGACATGAATTCCTTGCAATTCTCTGAGATTATCATATGGTGTTTGTTTAGATTCAAATTATGGTAACCCTTGAGCAAGCCATAGTCCATAGGCATGGCTGTTACTCCGAAGGCTATGATTTTGAAGTCTACATGTGTTGAATGGGACTAGAACTTGGAAGTTCAACTTGAATGGGATTGAATGTGTTTAATGCTTTATTTTCCAACTAGATGAGTGATAGGACTTCAAATCTAGTTGTGATTCTTGCTTGGATTGATTGGATTGACATGGGATTGCTTCAAGTGGATCCTTGAATGCCTTAGTACTTTAAATTACTGGTTTTTATTAAGTTACTGTTTTAGCATAAGTATTCCAATTAAACCTCATATCTATTACAACTTGAGTTGCTAGAATAGTTTGAAAGTTGTTTCTAATTCCCTGTGGATCGACCTCGGTCTTACCGAGTTTTATTACTACATCGCAGCCTTACACTTGAGGTGAGCGAACAAGATTTTGGCGCCGTTGCCAGGGAATTTAGATAACGGTTTTCAAATTGTTTTAGTGGCTATAGAAGTAGAAGTAGATAGGTTTTTTGATATTTTTAGAACTAACAAATTGTTTTGTTTTGTAGGATTTCTTCTCTAATTCAAGCACATCTGGTAATACCTTTCTAACTTAGCTTTTTGCAGATTTTCTATTTTCAGATTAATTTCAGGTTTCTAGGATTTAGGACTAGTTTAGTTTTTGGTTGAGTGGTTTATGTCCCGTTGGGAACGTAACCACTCTAATCGTCTCCAATCAGAAGGTGGTTTAGTTGGACCATTGTCAGTCCATAGACGAGTCCGAAACTACCAAGAACATTGTGAAAATTTGGGGAGTATGGATCAAACACCTTTAAGGAATCCTCCCCCCCTACTCCAACTATAAACGCAAATCAAGAGGGAGTAGGAGAGAATGAGGTACATAACGTTCCTCCAATGAGATCACTGCGGGATTACCTACAACCAGCCAGTGTAATTACACCCACTTGCGTGGTTCTACCACCAAACGGGGGAAACATTGACATAAAGCCGGGTGTAATTCAACTTAAACCAAAGTTCCATGGGCTAGACTCTGACCGCCCATATTTGCACTTGAAAGAATTTGAAGAAGTGGTGGCTACCTTGCAATACACCAATGTTTCAAAAGATACTATTAAACTTAAACTCTTTCCCTTTTCATTTAAAGAAAGAGCCAAAGATTGGCTTCACTCTCTTAAACCACATTCGATTGGGTCATGGAATGAGATGACCCGGGAATTCTTGAAAAAGTTCTTCCCGGCGCATAAAACGAACACCCTTTGAAGAGCCATAATGAATTTTTCGGCTAAAGAGGGTGAATCTTTCTTCCAATGTTGGGAGAGATTTAAGGACCTTCTACTTGCTTGCGCACATTATGGTTATGAGAGTTGGCGAATTATAAATTTTTTCAATGATGGATTAAGTTCCAATATGCGCCAATTTGTAGAGATGATGTGCAATGGTGAGTTTATGAGCAAAAATCCAGATGAGGCTTGGAGTTATTTGGACATGTTGGCTGAAAATGCCCAATCTTGGGATACCTCGGATAAACCCAATAACCCCAAGCCTATTCAAGAGAAAGAGAAAGGAGGGATTTATATCCTCAAGGAGGGAGACGACGTGAATGCAAGGATAGCCAACCTCACAAGGAAGATCGAGGCTATGGAACTTAGTAAAAGTGGAGTTCCAAAGTCCAATGAAGCTACTGAGACCATATGTAGAATTTGTCACATCGATTTACACGCTACGCAAGATTGTCCCACAATCCCTGCATTTCAAGAGGTATTACATGAACATGCAAATGCCACATATGGGTATCAACGGCCTTTCAATGGACCGGTGGGTAATACGTACAATACTAGTTGGAAGAACCACCCAAATTTCAGTTGGACGAATGCTCCCACGGGCAATCCTACCAACTCTCAAGGAGAGCCACCCATGCAAAATATGGCCCCACCTCAGTTCTCAATGGAGGATACCTTGAAAGCGTTTATACAAGGGCAAACACAAATCAATCAAACAAATTAGCAAATGTTCCAAGAGCTTAAAGTCTCGGTTGATGAGATTAAGGGACGCTTGAATACTAGGGAAGGGACCTTTCTGGCCCAATCTCAGCCCAATCCAAAGCAAGTACATGAAGTCAGCATTCTTAATCCTTTCAACCAACACATGGAGCAAGCCAAATCCATCACCACCCTTAGAAGTGGTAAAAAAATTAACAAATCTATTCCGGTGAAGGCCGACAAGCCTAATGATCCGGTAAATTTTGAGGATGAGGATGGATCTAACTTAGCCCCTCAAGAAACGGAACGCATTTAAAAGCCCGTAGCACCATTCCCTTCGAGATTGGTTGCCCCAAAATCTCTCCCAAACTCTCATGATATTCTAGAGATTTTTAGACAAGTCAAGATCAACATTCCTTTGCTTGATGCCATCAAACAAATCCCCTCTTATGCTAAGTTTCTAAAGGACCTATATACAACAAAACGCAAATATAATGTGCAGCAAAAGGCCTTCTTAAATGAGCAAGTGAGTGACATTCTCATTCAAAAACCCCCCCAAAATTCAAAGATCCCGGTAGTCCCACCGTCTCATGTATCATTGGGGACTACCGGATTGAGCGTGCGTTGCTAGATTTGGGGGCAAGTGTGAAGTTGGTCCCATACTCGGTATATGAGCAATTGGGTCTTGGTGAATTAAAACCCACCAAAACCACGTTACAACTTGCTGATAGATCTATCCGTGTACCGAGGGGGATAGCTGAGGATGTGCTAGTCCAAGTTGATAAATTCTACTACCCGGTAGATTTCATCGTCTTAGACACACAACCGGTTATGGATGCTAGCACCCAAATACCGGTGATTCTAGGCCACCCATTCCTTGCTACATTAAACGCAATCATAAATTGCCGGAATGGAGTGATGCAAATGTCCTTTGGGAACATGACGTTAGAGGTGAATGCGTTTCACTTAGGCAAAAGGCATAGGGATGATGATGATGTCCACGAGGTTGATTTGATTGATTCAATCGTAGAAGAGGAGTTCGCTTTAAGGCAGAATTTTGATCCTCTAGATGTTGTTAGCTTTGATCCCTTTGAGGATTGGGACGACAATGATGGACCCCATGAGGTAAACATGATAGAATCCATGGATGATGGGGGGTTTTTCCAACATGATCTATGTTCATGTCAGATTTTGTAATAGGATCCTCCGGATGTTCACCTTCTCTCTAACGGAGATTTCCTTCACCAATCCTGAAAGAAGACAGACAGCAACTAAGGGTGGCTGGGGTCCAGCCATTAGCCCTCCGATCTTAAGTCAGTCCAAAGCAAGAAGAAGAGTAGCCAGGCAAAACGGGATAGAGATCGAATAGTGTGTACCTTTCTCTTAATGGAGTCATCCCTTTATATAGATCTGAAGTGGTTCAATCTGTTACGTAAGATATCGAGATCCCGCTGATCTCGTGTACGATACTGAGATCTTGCTGATTTCGTGGGATAAGATCCTCATCCTTAGAGACGAGATCCAACCCAATGACTTATTTCGGCAATCACGTTCCTTGATGGCAATCCCTTGAGATCCGGAACCACCAGAGAAGATAAGCCCAAAACCAACCTATACGGGCTGCCGGTAGGCGTAGTAATAGCGCTGATCGCTCATGTAGAGCTAGAAACCGTAGTTGGAGTCATAGCCAGCGAAAAGGAAGGAGACGCCGACAAGACAGAAACCACCGAACTGGGTGTAGACCTGCCTGGCATCGCAGAGGGATTGGACAAGCTGCTCGACGGGAATCGGGTGCTGGTACTGAAGGCTAAGAGATGTCGCCGCAGAAAAGCTGTTCGCATGTTGGAACATGGTCGCGAGTCCAAGTGCTCGCTCATTTTGACGTAACACCTATCAACGACTTGTGAGAAGGTCTGCTCGCGGTTCAAGAAGGGAATCTTTGCTTTGCTTTATCTGACCATCGGCTATGGGAGCTCGACGCCTTGCGAGTAGGTGCTCCGTATTTATCCATCCTACGACTCTCGAGCATATGATCTCGAGAGTCAGATGGGCATCCTGCACTTACCCGATCTGTGGCTTGTGATCAGATGATCTCGAGAGTCGGACGGGCATCCTGCACTTACCCGATCTGCGACTTGTGATCAGATGATCTCGAGAGTCGGACGGGCATCCTGCACTTACCCGATCTGTGGCTTGTGATCAGATGATCTCGAGAGTCGGATGGGCATCCTGCACTTACACGATCTGCGACTTGTGATCAGATGATCTCGAGAGTCGGTCGGGCGTCCGTGTACAATCTTAACAGCTGAGTTGATCTCCCTTATTTTGCCTATAACAGATGCCCCCCAAGTCCTTGCCGCCAAGAATTTTGAAGGGAAGGACTTAGCTCACTACCACACGTAACCGCCCGCTGCCTTCATCGAGAACGGAACCTCACATGATGGGCTGGAATTAATGAGCGTCAGCTTTCCGCAGCCTTTCCGCAGACAGAAAATGAAGGGGCGCTCGCCACGTGTTTGAGGAGTTAATGGCGTGCCTGCTCGAGTGCTACGCCGAAGGAGGGACTGCCACATATCACCAGATGCGGCAGAATGATTGCCTATAAATATACGGAGTCCGCCATTCCTCTATTTTTCTACAGAAGTTTTTTCGAAGAAAAAGAATTCTCGCGTCATCTCCATTTTCATCTTCTCCTTTCGGTGTTTCTTCCTCTTTCTTTCTGTTTACTTGGGTATATTTCCTTTTTCCTTTCTTTTTATCTTCTCATGGTTGGGAACTCTGACGAGACCACCGTCCCACTAGGTGATGCTACCCCGGAATCCTCTGCTTCTAGCAGTGCGAGGTTTCCGGCGGGGAGATACACAGCAGCAGGATATCCTTCTGTTTTATCGGAGGACGGACTGGCTGAGTTACGGGAGAGATACCTGATCCCCGACTCAGTCACTCTCCGATTGCCCGGAGATGGAGAGACACCAGACTCCCCTCCCCCAGGATGCGTAGCTTTTTATGAGTACCAGCTAATCCTGGGGGTACGCCTCCCCCTCCATCCCTTCATACGCGACGTACTCCGGTGTTACAAGATTGCCCCCAGGCAACTCATTGTGAACGGGTGGAGGGTAGTCCTGGGTTCCTTTGTCCTCTGGGCTCAGGCCGGCAACGGGGAGCTCACAGCAGAGGAATTCCTCCGCATGTTCCGTCTAAAGAAAGCACCATCCATCGAAGGCTGGTATTACCTGTGCTACTGGCACCGGTATAACTTCGTGCTGGGGAAGCCATCCTCGAATTATCCCGGCTGGAGGAAGCGGTGGTTCTGTGCTTCCGGGAACTGGGAGTCTGCCTCCTCCAGGGGTCCAGGAGTGACCCGTTTTTTCTGTGAAGGTAGGCACAGTCTCGCATTGTGCAATTTTCTCCAGTTATGGTTTCTAGGGTTTTATTCATTTTTTGACCCCTGTTTGTGCTCGCAGGTATCCCGGCCTTGAGAAAACCAAATCTAAAGGGGGGAATCAACAAGAAAATAGTAAAGGTGTACAAGGTGCCTGTTGGTGATAGGCACATCGAGGCTTGCTTGTCTCTTTCGCGACTTGCAGCAGCGGGCCTAATATCCAGAAGAGAGGTTGAGATGACGAAGGCTGGAGAGAAGAGGGGTCTGCTGCCCCGACTGAAGGGCACAAGCTCCAAGAGGCAGAAGAGAACACCTGCCGAACCATCTCAATCATCCATCCGCACGGGTAGCGATCAGCCTGCCCCTCCCGCGAGCATGGCGGGGGCTCCGGCCGGGCCCACTATTCCCTCACTAGTGGTCGCACCTAGACCGCCAGTGATTAACATTGCTGACAATTCCCCGGATGGGGCGGGGTCCAGCTGCCCCCCAGCTGAAGAGGCTCGAGAGCAGATAGAGCCTCAAGAGCCGGTTCCTGCTCGCGAACTGATCCCTGCTGCAGAGCAAGGACCTGCTCGCGAGTCGATGCCTCCACCTCGCGAGACGGCCGGGTTGGTCGTTGCCCAACCGTCAGGGAGCGGGACATATTCTATTCCCCGCCACCTCCATCCAGTATGTAAATTTTTATTTGAGAACGTTCCCCCCCAAGCCTTCGGCTCTCTTCCCGAGCCAAGCCCTGAGAACCTTTTCCTCGAAGCTGGGGTGAGGATGGTTCAGGTGAGACTCTGCCAAGACCTGCTTTAATATGTTATTACGTTCCAGAATATTTTCTCACATTTTTCATTACTTTTGCAGGGCTTAGATCTGTAGACACCCCACCTTCGGCTACACTGTTGGTAAAGATAGCTGGATGAATGGAGGACCATACCCCCAAATCCCAAGTCCAAACTCAGCCAAACTCTCCCTTGTAAGCCCCATTCCATAGCCCAGTCCAAGCCTGAACCCAGTCAACCCAGTCTTAAACACCACCCTGAAAAACCCCCCCATAAAAAAAGGCCAGTCAAAAAATCCTAAAAAAGTCAAACTCACTGAGCCAACCCGCTGAGTTAACCCGCTGAGTCAACCCGCTGAGTCAACCCGTCGAGTCAAAACACCTAGTCAACCCGTCAAGTCAAAACACTGAGTCGACCCGCTGAGTCAACTCACTGAGTCGACCAGCGAGTCCAACAGCAGCCCCGAGGGAGCGGCCGTACTCGCTGGAAACCGAGGAGCGGCAGTACGGGCGGCCCATAGCAGGCCGCCCGAAAAAAATTACGAGAGTGCCACTCTCTGCTGCTATAAATACCCCCCTCCCCTTCTCATTTGGAACATCCCTTCGAGTCCAAAGAGAGCCTGTCCGTTCGAGTGCCCTTCTCCACCCCTTAGCCCATTTTCCCACCAAGGAGAGCCCGAGTGAGGAGAGTCTAGCCCTGGTCCAGCCCTGCCTGACTACTGGTCCAAGCCTCTCAAGCCATCTAAGTCTTAATCCAACCACTCGAAGCCAACCCTTGCGACACCACCGTCCACCCAGCTATCATTCATCCAGCATCATCTCATTTGCATCTAGCATAAGTGCAACATTTACTTTTCTTCCAACCCCCCTGCTTCACTACAAACACCTTGATTACTCAAGCACACATGCATATGTCTTTATATTAAGCACCTGTCAGTTCGAGCGTATGCTCTGGGCTTGCCCGTTGTTGGAACCTGCCCATCAGAAACTCTTACTGTTCAAACCTGCATTCATGCTTCACTATAAAGCACCTTGATTATTCAAGCACACTGCATACGTCTTATATTAAGCACCTGTCAGTTCGAGCGTACGCTTTAGGCTTGCCCGTTGTTGGAACCTGCCCATCAGAAACTCTTACTGTTCAGACCCGCATTCATGCATCATGTCATTCATGAGAATATACGAGGATTAAACTAGACTTTCAAGTATCCGATCGATTCTGTGAAGTAGAGACCGTACTTCGGTACGGGCAGTGTGTGGGGTGCTTAACCTCTTCCCACCCTGTAACCGTGATCCCTTACCTTGAATCTCTGGCCGCAGATCAACAGGAGTCATTTTAGAGGAAGGAATCTTCGGATTCCCTTCTCTAGCGTTTCTACGGGGTCTAGCCGACTGTAGATTCGAAGTAACTGGCTAGTGGCGACTCTGGTCTTATATAAACTCACTCAAACATATCCAGCTTAACACGACCACCAAACGAAGCCCTCGAGAACGAGGCAAGCCGGTGGCACAAACGGCGATTTCGCACTCACGCACCTCTTCTTCTTCTTCTTCCGAAAGGGAAGGGAGAAGAACGTCGTGTGGGAGCGCGGAAAATCGGCGAGGGTCCACAGAATGGCGACTCTGCTGGGGAAAAGCTAGTCCCACTAGTCGTGATCCGACTTGAAAAACAGAATCCTTCCCGTACTTGAAAGTCACTAATCCTCATACAATCTCATCTGCATAGCATTCTACCCAAACCCAAACAAAAAAAATAGAAAATTCCAAAATAAAAAAATAGAAAATCCCAAAACCCAAAAGAGTAGAGTACAGTCCTCACCATTGCGCCTCCTCGGGCTCAACGTACGTGGAGACAACTTCCCTACCACAGCATAATCCGCACTCGGGCTCAGCAAGCCATGTTCGACCACGAAGAAGAAACTCATCTCTTCCCCGCTCTTGAGATGACCGAAGCGCAACCTCCAGCGCAACAACCCATTGATAATACGCCAATCATACAAGAATTGGCACAAGGAGTGAGAGCAATGCAAGAAATGCTCTTGCAATTCATGCAAGCACAAGCCACTGCAGCAGCCAACAATCAAGTTGGCCCAGCTCAGCAATCTCAGCAACCATGCCGGGTCCTCCTGGCCTCCAGTTCAAATCAAGCACAACCATCGGAGTCTGCCCAAGACTACCGACAGCAGCCATCTCAGCCCTTCGCTATGGGGCATCCCTCTCAATATCTTCCTGCGACGATAAGGCCATCCCAGAGCACTTCCGTTGCAGGAACATCCAGTCAGCTTCCAGTCAATCTTGCAAACAACAATCTCAGTAGATCTCAGCATGTCCCCGCCGATGGGACACCTTTTCAATTCCAGCACATCCCCGCTGATGGGATTTCAATTCAATTTCCAACAACAGGGACAGCACTGGCGAATGCCCATAATGGGGGTCAGTGTCAAGCCCACATCAATCAGCGGACAGTGGCGAATACCCAACATGGGGGTCACTTCCCAGCATCTCAGCCTCCTGCAAACAGGAGCACTTTTCAATTCCAGCACATCCCCGCCAATGGGATTCCAGTTAATTTTCAGCAATCTTCAATTCAGCAAAATCTAGTTAATTTTCAGCAATCTTCAGTTCAACCTTCAGCACAATCTCCAGTTCAGTCACAATCCTTTCAAGCACAAGTTCATCAGAATCCAGTTCAGTCATCAAACCAATTTCAGCAACCCACGGTTGCTTTTCAGCAAGCCCATAGGGTCGAAGACATCGACCACTATGCCGAAGAAGAACGTGCCTTACTCCAAGAGGCACCAGTCGCTCGAACAGATCATTCAGGACTGGACGAGTTGCGGGAGCAGTTCCAGATCTTGCAAAATCAGCTTCAGCGACAGCAAGGAATCGATCTACCTTTGACCAAGTTCAGAGACTTGTGTCCTTTTCCAGATGCTCAAGTACCTCAAAACTTTGAGGTTCCAAAATTCAAAAGATACGACGGCAGCGGTTGTCCCACAGCACATCTCAAGGCCTTCTGTGGAGAACTGAGTGCAATCTCAGGAAATGAAGGGGCCCTTATTCGCTTGTTCCAAAAATCTCTGAAGGGCGATGCCCTAGATTGGTACACTTTATTGGACTGCCACCGCATCAGGACGTGGGAACAGCTTTCCCAGGCTTTCGTCGACAGATTTGCATACAATCTTAACATGGCACCCAGAAGAGCAGACCTCGCAGCTCTCAGGCAAAGGAGTGATGAAACACTATCAGCTTATGTGGGTCGTTGGCGGGCTATGGCAGCTCGAATGCGAACGCCTATCGACGACGAAGAATAAATCTCCATGATTGTTCATTCAACATATCCAGGCATATCCGGGTATCTCATCTCGCATCCATATGCGAATTTCTCACAATTGATCCGTACTGGAGAGCAAGTCGAAGCAGGAATCCGGGCCGGGACAATCTCCCCATGGCCTCATCAAGCCACTCCAATCAAAAGGAACAGAGTGGAAGGAAGACCTATCGGGCACGGGAATGGAAACCGCAGTGGTTCTCCTCCCCGCCCAATAGAGGTAAACAACATCAACACCACTGCTCAAGGAAATCAACATGCTCCCCCACAGGGACGTCAACAGTATCAGCAGAATCAAGTTCAGCATCAGCCTCAGCGGTATCAGCCACAACCGAATCCTCAGCCACAACCACCTCGACAACAACAGCAGTTCAGAGGAAACAGCCAATACTCATATCAGAATAGGCAGAATTACAGGGAGTCCAAGAAGTTCACTCCACTCAGTCAACCACTTAGTCAAATCATGACTACGCTGGTACAAAAGTAGTTACTCACTCTGATGACACCTAGGCCTCCTCCTCATCCTTTGCCACCAAACTACCGAGAAAATGAGTATTGCGCCTATCATCAAGGACGTGGCCACGCCACTGATCGATGCTATACTTTGAAGAATGCCATACAAGACCTGATTGATGACCGCAAGATCGTCATCTCGGTCCCTGGAACTTCTCCAGCAGCTTCCACCAACATCCTTCAGAATCCTCTGCCTCAGCATCCAACGGACCCCAGTTCATCTCGTGGCCCTGCAGTCAATAGTATAGAAGAAGGGGACCATCTCGATCGCTTCTTCTCCCCCATCCAATCCATTCATGCCTACACCTATGGGCCGACAAATCCTCCTCCAATCTTGCAAGGGGCAGGTCCCTTTGTTCCTTCAATCTCCGAGCCAGTAGTACTCGAAGGAGCACCTCCATATGATATACCAGTTGTTCAAGGGGCACCTTACAACCATTCAAGCCGGGAACCAGTCGTCCTGGAAGGAGCACAATCATACATCGAGCCCACATACGAACCTGTCATCTTGCAAGGGGCAACTCAAGAACAATCCAATCCACAATGGAAGGATTATACTCATCAACAACAAGAACCCGTTGTATTGGAAGGAGCTATTCCAGTCGAGCCAGTCGTATTGCAAGGGGCAAACCCCGGAGGCGTGACAATCACACTACGACAGCTGGGACGAACAGAGAAACCTCCTGCCATATCAAGAGGACCAGTATTCATTCCATGGGAGCCTCCTGCTCCAGGAACAATCAAGCCAGGACCACGACCTTATGTGGTCTATGAAGACAAGCCTCGATACTACCCCTTCAGCACAGGCAACAATGTAGTTCTCAAGGCAAAAGCTCCATACGAGGAAGATCTGGTACCCACACCAGCACCGTTGCAAGAGCCGGTGGTCCTAGAAGGCAAAAGGGAGGAAAACTACAAAGAGGTTCCATGGCACTATCCAGAATGTGCGGAAGTGGGGAACATGAATCCCAATGGGCGTTACATCCGAAGAGATAATCAGAACAGAGGAGATCCCAAAGGAGCTCTCTCAGGCCTCGGCAAAAAAAATGAAGCCGCATACGATGTGGCAACTCAGCTCAAGTCAATCCCTGCTCAAATCTCAGTATGGGAGCTACTCTGCACATCTCGCATACACCGAGAAATATTTGCCAAAACCTTGAACGATGCTCACGTCTCCTCTGATACGGCACCAGAGATGATAGCATTAATGATTGGACAACTCCTGGCTCCGCGCGCCATCACCTTCACAGATAACGAGTTTCCACCTGAAGGACGTGATCACGGGCGATCCCTCAACATAGCCTTATGATACAAAGACCTCTGTGTCCCACTGGTCCTTATCGATAATGGCTCAAGCTTAAATGTCTGCCCACTCAAGACTGCGGAACGTCTGGGAATCAGTCCTTCTTCATTCCAACCCAGCACCATATGCGTCAGAGCATTCGATAACACTCGTCGATCAGTAGAAGGGGAAGTCGACATAGAGGTATAGATAGGTCTGAAAGTCTCTACCATCACATTCCAAATCCTGGATATATCAGCCTCTTTCAACATGCTGCTCGGACGGCCTTGGCTGCACAAGGTTGGAGCTGTGCCATCAACCCTGCATCAACGAGTGAAGTACATCTGTGGAAATCAAGTGATCTCTATCCATGCAGAGAAGGAGCTCATCATTCCTTCCAATGCTGTTGCCACTGAACCAGACATCCCTGTCATCGATATCCAGCACTCTGAAGAAGACATCCTGTTTCATAGTTTCGAATTCGAGACTGTGAACTCTATCGCCAATCCAGAACCGATAAGGGTGGACCGTGTCTTTTCACCGGCAGAGCGTCTGAGCCTCAAATACCGAATGAAGAATCACTTCAAGTTCAGAAAGGTACCACTGATATATAATCAACGCAAATGGGGACTCGGATACAAGGCAACCTTCATGGACAAGAGAAGGAAGAAATTTCGGTGCTCACCCATCCAATTCGTCAAGCCAGGAGAACCTTGCAAAGATCCAGGAAGGAATCAACCGACTGCACTACACAAAGGCCTCCCGATGAGCCTAGTTTGGGCCACATGGCCCCCCATTCGATGGGATCATATTCTCGAACCATCTAAGCCTCCAGAAGAAGAAGGAAACGATGAAGACGAAGAAGGAAGACAAATACAGCAGCTTCAGGACCAGGTTACCCTGACACCTACTCCCAACCAGGGGCACAACCTGCCCACGTCAGCATCAATCAACCAGGGGCACAACCTGCCCACTTCTCTCAACCAGGGGCACAACCTGCCCACTTCAATCAGCAAGAGGCACAACTCGCCCATCTCAGCACCAATTAGCAAGGGGCACGACTTGCCCATCTCTGCAAAGTCAACATCATCAATAATCAGCCAGGGGCAGAAGCAGCCCATCCATTGGACCAAGAAAGGGAAGTGGCCAGCCCTAGATTGGTCTGATGTCCAGATTCCAAACTTGTGTCTAGCTGTGGAACCAGACGAACTGCAATGCGAAGTAAGTGATCCGGGAGGGACTGAGTGCGACTCAGATCTCGAACCCGACCAGCGAGAAGTCATGGTCATTGGGCCAGACCATGATTCTTCGCCCAAAGCATCAACCCCCACCTCTCCAGGGGAGGAAGTGTTGGGTCCTGAATGGTCATCTGTTCCCCTAACTTTTGAATCAGCCAAAGAGCCATCTGAGGGCTCTGGCTTAAAAAAAAACGCCTGTTTAAGCAGTGACCTGAACTTTGGAACAAGTTGGGCTCAATCATGGTCTGCAATGCCCGCTTGTTCAAGGTCCCGTGAATTTCAAAAATCCAAAAAAATCAAAATTTTCAAAAGCCAAAAACATCTAGCATTTCAATTTCAGAAAAATCTCAAAAATCAAAAAATATTTCTTTTCCTGCATTCAATAGTGTGCCAAGTTCGTCTAAAGAGTCGCATGAGTTTGAAGTCGAATCATATGATTTCGACATCGAATTAGACTTCGAGCTCATGGGTCTGGATGAAGCCCGGGATGAGGAAGATGATGATCCGGCTCCCGAACTAGAGGATCTCCTCAAAAAGTTCGAATCTAATGCCAATGTTGTAGCCGATGATTTCGAGATAGTAAACTTGGGGACGCCTGAGATCCCTAGGGAAGTACGCATCGGAAAATCGTTGCCACCTGAGATGAAACAGAAAATGATAGAGTTCCTAGCTCCAAGATTGTCCAACTTTGTGTTCTCATATGAAGACATGCCGGGGCTCGATGAAGAGCTCGTTGTACACCATCTGCCAACCAAGGCAGATATGAAGCCAGTGAAGCAGAAACTTCGAAGAATGAAGCCAGAATGGGTTCTGAAAGTCCGAGATGAAGTCATCAAGCAGTACGACGAGGGATTCTTGGTAGTCTCCAACTACCCTGAATGGCTCGCCAACATCGTGCCAGTACCAAAGAAGGACGGCAAGGTTCGAATGTGCATCGACTTCCGAGATCTCAACAAAGCCAGTCCAAAAGATGACTTCCCTTTGCCACATATCGACACTCTGGTCGACAACACTGCTGGATACAAAATCTTCTCATTCATGGACGGGTTCGCAGGTTACAATCAGATCAAGATGGCCGTCGAAGATCGTGAGAAGACATCGTTCATCACTCCCTGGGGAACCTTCTGTTACAGGGTAATGCCGTTCGGTCTGAAGAACGCAGGAGCAACATATCAGCGAGCAATGACAGCATTATTCCACGACATGATGAACAAAGAACTTGAAGTATATGTGGACGACATGATCGTCAAATCTCGCACAATTGAAGGACACTTTGAAGATCTGAAGAAGTTATTCAACAGATTAGAAAAGTACAAGCTCCGCCTCAACCCTCAGAAATGTGTCTTCGGTGCAATGGGAGGCAAACTCCTCGGTTTTATGGTGAGCGAGGACGGCATCAGGGTCGACGAGACCAAAACCAGAGCAATCATCGAGATGCCCCCTCCTAGAACAGAGAAAGAAATTCGTGGCTTCCTCGGCAGAATTCAATACATCAGTCGCTTCATCGCACAGCTCACACCTATCTGTGAGCCCATATTCAAGCTCCTTCGGAAGAACGTCCCAAAAGAATGGAATGATGATTGCCAAGTCGCTTTCGACCGCATCAAGAAATATCTCATGAATCCTCCAGTCCTAGTGCCACCCACTCCTGGACGACCACTATTGCTATACATCTCAGTAGCAGCAGAAGCCATTGGCTGTGTCCTCGGCCAACACGACGAGACCGGGAAGAAGGAACAAGCAATATACTATTTGAGTCGAAAGTTCACCGACTACGAGACCAGGTATTCCCCGATAGAGAAGACTTGCCTCGCCCTAGTCTGGGCAACTCAGCGACTCCGTCAATACATGATCGTATTCCCTATTCTCCTCCTCGCTCACATGGATCCACTCAAGTACCTGTTCGAGAAACCGGCACTCACTGGAAGGATAGCTAAATGCCAGCTACTCTTGTCTGAGTTTGACATCACCTATGTCACTCAAAAGGCAATCAAGGGGCAGGCCCTCGCCGATCATCTTGCGGCTCACTCTCTCCTGGACTATCAGCCGCTCAAGACGTTCTTTCCTGATGAAGATCTCTTGCTCATTGAAGAGGATGAAAAGAAGAAGAAAGATGAATGGACATTATTCTTCGACGACGCAGCAAATTCTAAAGGGAGTGGTATTGGAGCAATCCTCTACTCTCCAGATGATGTCCCTATTCCTATCTCGAGGCGCATCGCATTCGAGTGCACCAACAACATGACAGAGTACGAAGCATGCATCGCTGGCTTAAGAGAAGCCATAATCTTGGGCGTCAAGAAGCTACGAGTATTTGGAGACTCACAGCTTATCATCAATCAGGCCAATGGTGAATGGAAAACCAAGGACGAGAAGTTGATACCATATCATGTGTATCTTGACAATCTGATCGAGGAATTCAAGGAAATCACCTTCTCATACATGCCCAGAGCCAAGAACCAGTTTGCAGATGCTCTCGCCACACTTGCATCAATGCTCGAGATACCAAAAGGAGCTTCAGAATGGGAGTTCACAGTTGAAGTTCAAGAAGAACCTGCTTTTTGCCTGCAAATAGAAGAAGCCGAAGCTGTCCTTGACAAACCCTGGTATGCCGACATCAAGCAATATCTCGAAACCCAGGAGTATCCAGAGTCAGCAACAGCGACAGATCGCCGAACCATTCAGCGTTTGGCCGGCCAGTTCACCATCAGTGGCGAAGTTCTTTACAAGCGATCCTATAATCACATCCTCATTCGATGCGTTGATGAAACAGAAGCTGTAAAGATCATGAAAGAAATACACGAAGGAATCTGTGGCCCACACATGAATGGACACATGATGGCAAAGAAGATTCTATGACTCGGCTACTATTGGCTCACCATGGAGACAGACTGTTGCCAGCACGTCAGAAAATGCTTCAAGTGTCAGGAGCATGCAAATCAAATCCATGCCCCATCATCAGAGTTATACAACCTGACTACCCCCTGGCCCTTCTCCATGTGGGGACTCGACATCGTCGGCAAGATCAGTCCCAAAGCATCAAATGGTCATGAGTACATACTTGTGGCAGTCGACTACTTCACCAAGTGGGTTGAGGCAGCCTCCTACACCACAATTGCAGCATCTCAGGTGATCAAATTCATGAAGAACAACATCATATGCCGGTACGGAATCCCCAATGCTATCATCACAGATAATGGAACCCCGTTCGTCAACAAGAAGATGGATGGCTTCCTCAGCAAGTTCAAGATCCAACGTCATCGATCAAGCCCCTACCGTCCCCAGATGAACGGTGGGGTAGAAGCCGCAAACAAGACAATCGTCAGGATACTTGAGAAGATGGTCGTGACCTATCGAGATTAGTCAGATATGCTCCCATATGCACTTTGGGCCTATCGAACGTCTGTACGGTCTGCTACGGGCGTTACTCCTTTCGAGCTTACCTATGGAATGGAAGCAGTTTTGCCAATCGAGGTGGAAATACCATCATTACGGGTATTACTAGAAAGCGGAATTGAAGAAGGAGAATGGCAACGGGCCAGATTCGATCAGTTGCAGCTAGCAGATGAAAAGCGCATGCGTGCACTAAGTCATTCACAATGCTATCAGAAAAGGATCGCTCGGGCTTACAACAAGAGAGTCCGAAAAAGAAGTTTCAAGGTAGGCGACATGGTCATGAAGAAGATTCTACCGTCGCACCTTCCGGATCCCAGAGGAAAGTTCAAACCCTCGTGGGACGGGCCACTGATCATCAGAGAAGTACTTCCCGGAGGCGCCCTCCGACTCACCAGCATGAGAGGGGTGGATCTTCCTGAGCCAACCAACGCCGACAACGTGAAGATCTTTCACGGGTAAGCCATTCTGACCTTATCAAAAGTTACTTTAATAAAGCTGAAGTCAAGAGGTTGAAGCTAAGACCTCTGAGAAATCATTTCCGTCTACCAACAAGTGTTTCAAATAAGGGGATTCAAAAAGAGAAACATACAAAAAAAAAGAGGGATTCAAAAGGAAAAGAAAAAAAAGGGGAGAGAAAAAGAATATAAAAGAAAAAAAAAAGAGAAAAAAAGAGAAAGAAAAAGGGAAGCCAAAGAAAGGCACTCAAGAAAAAAAATCAATCCAAGAAACACAGTCATCCATCCATTCATCTCAGAAGGGTCTTTAGCAAAGACCGACAGCTCTATTATCGTAACTCAGGATAAGGGCTGAAAGACTGCCATCGGCCGGCAACGACGGATTCCCGACCTCTAGCCGCAGCAGTTATCCAGAGATCCAGAAAAAAAAAATGTGTGCCTAAACAAAGAGGGCGGAGTGAAAACCCAAAAGGGCGCTCCGAGTAAAAACAGTGGGCATACAGCGGACTTGGTGAAAACCTGAAAGGGCGCCAAGGGTAAAAACAGCATAGCTGCCAAGGGGCAGGCAAGACCAAATACCCGGGACGTGGTGAAAACCCGAAAGGGCGCCACGGGAAAAAATGACGGGAAAAAGCCGGCTGTAGTGAAAACTCGAAAGAGTACTGTAGGCAAAAATGGCTTGAATAAAAAAAAAAGAAAAAAAAAGTGCAGGTACCAAGAAAGCAAACAGTCCAGATCGGTTCAAGCAGTAAAAGTGCAAGAACAAGAGGAAGTACAGTCAGGAGCGAAGAACTCTACAAACTCTGACAATCTCAGGAAGCAAGAGTTTCCATTGCCTACATCTCTAGGGAACCAAAGGATCAAGCAAGTCAAATCTCGAGACATCGGTCAAATCATTGGCCGAGCCCCAGTTCTGATTCCTATATCCCGACACAAAATCCAAACACATTCACAAGACAACTAATGGCACAATAGATTCCCAAAACAGTTTTCTTTTTCATTAAAAGTATCATATTTCTTTTACACATGTCATATCATCTTTTTCAAAAAAATACAACAAAAAAAAATGCATCATCATCAATCATATACGCAAAAAAATCAGTGTGCAGGTGGCCAACATAATCAATCTCTACCCTCCTCCCCGGCCACATCAGGTGAGTCCTCTGACTCATAAAAAGATAGCCTCGCTCTCAACCTGCTCACCTCCATACGCAGGTAATGCGCCTCATCGCGCTCAAGGGTACGGATCGCTGTCTCCTCGTCAGACAACCTCTGATCGGCAGCCAATCTCCTCGACATCATCTCACAATGATACCGAAGTGCAGAGATCTCAGACAGTAGATGGCCATGAGTGGCCAAAAGGAAGCCAGGATCGATAAACGGGCGCTCCTCAAAGGGTTCATATGAACCGGATGAAGAGCCAGCATCTCCAAGGATATCCTGCTCATCCTCATCAACAGTCTGGTGCCAACGAGGGATACGTCGATACAAAGACTGCTCAGCAACCCAGTACTGATATGGGGCGGTCACCATCGGAAAAGTCCGCAGCTCAAAACCCAGCAAATCAGCAGTCAAGAAACTCGCCCAAGAACAATCAATCCGGGTCCTAAAGTCAGAGGATCTGGATGGAAGTGCTCGACGCCCGATACCCGTGAAAGCGAAAGGAGGAACATCCTGCTCGTATCCAAACTGCCGCAGAAATCGGACGGGATGGTAAGAAAAGTAAGATCGAAAGCCTACCAACATCAGAGGAAGGCGATGTGCATCACAAAGCACTGGAGGAAGTGAAAGCCAAGATGACTCCCAACGAACGTTCCAGTCACGAAGTTCAGCGAACATCCTGCGATATAAGGGCTCGCTCATCCTAGCTGTAGGCGGAAGGAACTCCATGATATAACGCATGATGTCAGAGCCCGGGATGCCAGGAAGAGGTACAGGAACGGTCAGAGAAAGACGCTCCCATAGCCAGACCTGATCACAAAAGAAGTTCAGCTAGAGCAAAACAAGTCCTGACAAAGCAAAAGGAAAAGGTGTAGGAGAAATACTTGAAGAAATGCACAGCAGCCGCGAAGGACACGAGTGCGGCCCAAGGCGCAGTCGGTCAGCCCATCGAATAGCTCGGCCAAGATGAGAGAAATGATCCCCTGCCGACGGATAGCTCGGCTCATCACCTCAAAAAGCAAAGGAGTCTGGGATCTGCGCCATCCCGAGAACAGCACCTCAGCAATCAAGCAGAACATCAGTGCGTTCCGAGCAAAGGTAGAGCCGGCCGTACTCTGAAGACCCGAAAAAAGATCATACAACAAGTCCAAGGAGAACACCACAGCATCCTGGCCACCGGCTGCAGGCCGAACAAGATAGGGGATCCCGAACCAGTTCTGCGGTGTAGCAGTCTTCGGCGATGTCTTCGGCGAGAAGTACTGAGTATAATCCAAGGGTAAGCCTGTCAAGCGTGCAAGCTCCTCCAAAGAAGGCCCCATCTCCATATCGTTGAACGCAAACAAGTTCAACGAAGGGACCCAGTCAATCAAGGCAGCTCCGAGCATCCTCCAGTCAATATCAACTCTGGCCATATGGATCAGACTGCCGAAGCCATAGGACTCTAACTCCCGAATCTCATAAGCTGACAAACTGTCAAGCCAAGAAAGCAGTCGAGGCGAGCAAGAAGAACGAGGAAGCAGCCGACAAGTCCTCACTGGTACCCCCTCCAGCACAAAAGGCCCAGAAATCAATGATGACTCATCAAGGATCGGAAGGTCAACGGGCGAAGGAGAAGGAAAAGCTGGAACCTCTGCAGACTCGACAGCCCCTGACCTGCCCTCAGTAACGGCTATGTCTGATATAGTCGCATCACTATCTGAAACTGTCATAACCTCAGCCGCATGGGAAGACTCGCCCACCTTATGAACAGAGTGCGCAAAAGACCGACGATCAGGAGAAAGACAATACTCCCCATCAAAAGGGCTACCAGTAAAGATCACACTGCAAATCGTGGCACCCTGGCTAATCTGACCGTCAAAGAATGCATCTGAACCATCCAAAAGGGTCCCGGCTACCCCGATCGAAGAATCAACGGCCAGATCCGGACCTGCGGCCCTCTCCAGTAGGAAATCATGAATCCAGTCATCATCCTGGCCGATCAAAGGGATCATCGAGGCATCCACATCGTCCATCATCAGGGGAGCATCATCAATGATCACATCATGTCCACCCAAAGAAGTATACCGCACATCCTGGCCCTCATCAAGAGCATCCAAACCGTCAAAAATACCATCTGAACCATCTATCCCATCCAAGCATGAGATCAACCCATCTATGTCCCTCATGGTCCCATCATCACCATCCATCACATCATCCATGGGGCCCACACTCAAGGGATGCATAGCTTCACCCATGTCCCATCTTATCATCCGATCCATACCATCCATTTCTCCCACAATCAAAGGCCTACCCAAATCTGGAATTACAGCCATTCCACCATTAATAGAGCCATTCAAAGCTCTCCCAACAACCACCCCTAATTCATCATCAATACCCCTATTCAATGCTCCATCCCCACCATCAATCAAAGGCACCTCACCATCTTTAAAGCCTTCATCAATTGCTGCAACATGGGACCCACCAATCTCTCCCACAATGGCCCCCAAGCCATCATCAATGGCTGCCCAAGAGAGGATCAATAAAGAAAAAGACAAAAAGAAAAGGAAAGAAGGGACAAAAGGAATATTCATGGCTGCAATCGAACCCGGAGGTGCAGGGAATGAGGAGACAGGGACAGTGGACAGAGGAGAGTGTCCGAACTAGAGCCAGCCTAGGCCGCTCAAGAGGCGAGCCTTGGGCGGCCTGCCCTGGGCCGCCCGTACGGACGCAGATTTCCTCTCTCCGCGGGATTGGCTCCAGGGTTCTTGGTAGGTGAGGCTGACAGTCCACGTCAGCAGATGACGCTCCATGAGCCGCCCAAGGCTCCGGTACACTCCAGATTTCGACTGAGGTTGATCAAGATCATATAAAAGGTGCCCCACCGGTCCAATCATGAAGCAATGCGGCCAGAGCATGGCTGATCAAGTCAAAGAAAGGGAGAGGTGGTCAAGTGGGGGCCACAAGCAATCCAAGCCGTTCAAAGACTAGATCATCATGATCTAAACCATTGAGGGACCTACATGAGCCACCAAACAACAAGATCAAAGGGCGGATCATCAAAAGAAGGGCCAGAATCCAAGATCTAATCATCAAGTGGGCCCACAAACCCAAATCAAGCGATCTGAGACGTTCAAGCCATCATCCACACCATGAGAAGCCTTCTTAGTCTCACAAATCATCAAAAGAGGTGCCCCAAAGTAAAGCTAAGGTCTCAAATGGGCCCACAGGGCCGAATCTATCAATCTGAACCATTCAAGGACTAGATCATCAGGATCCGAACCGTTGGAAAGCTTACTCAAGTCATGGAGCAGCAAGATCAAAGGTTCGATCATCAAAAGAAGTGCCAGAATCCAAGATCTAATCATCAAGTGGGCCCACAAGGCCTAAACAAGCAATCTGGACCGTTCAAGTCATCATCCATGCAGCTAAGAAGTCTCAAATCATGAAGGAACAAGTCAAAAGTCAAAGCATCCAGACATCATCAAAGAATTTGAGACAAGTCAAAGACTGTATATTCATTCAAAAAGAGCTTGATACAAAAGAAGATAAAAGCAAAAGTACAAGGCCATACAAAGCAGAGCACCCGAGCAGGCTACAAGTCGCCAACATAATCATCATCGTCCCTCCTCGTGTCCCGCTCCCGACAATAAAGATCCATCAAAGGAGCAGTCACCGAACCTCCAGCATACCTGCGACGGCCACCTGGAACATAAAGCGAAGGAAGCAGAGGCCCCTGGCCGAACAGCAGATACCACTCATCATAATCACGATCCGGGATTGTGAAACGAAATCCGGGTTGGCCCACGAGAGCCTCAACTCTCTCATCAACCGGCATCCGAGCAGCTGGAGGAGGTGCAGAACAAGGAACTCGAGCCACCCCAGTGACTTGCCGAAGCAACCTCTCCCCCAGGTACCACTGAAAAGATTCAGCGTCAGAAAGCATGATACGGAGACATGAAGCATCATATGCCTCCACACGCTGAGGGGTATAATAGAGAGGGAAACTGGCATATGGCATCCGAGCGAGCTGCAGCAGATGAGGTTACCGCGATCAGTTACAATACAGCACGAGGGGTAGGGAAAGCAAGATACTTACGTCCTCGACAGTCAGCCCGTCTATGTCAGCACGCCAATTGTCCCCAGGAACTCGGGAGTTCCGCTGACGGTTTTGTTGGTGCCAGTACATGTGGCGATACTGAGAGGGCTCAACATCAGCCTTCATCCTCGGCGCGAGATGGGGAAAATGGTCATAAAAGCAAGTCTGGACAAAAGCACATCTAATGATCAGAGAGGGAAAGAAGGCGAAAGCCCTTCAAGGAAGGGGAAAGAAGAAATACCTCAACAACAGGCCAGAAACCTGTGAAGGACCGGCTATGCCGACAGGTCTTGTCCAGACCCTGAAAGATACGGGTCAAGATAGCCTCATTCCAGTTATAGGGGTGATGAAGATCCTCGACTAAACGAAGAAATTTGGGGTCAACTCTCTCATTCGCATGGCAGAAAAGAAAGGATCCAAAAGCATAAGTAATCATGGCTCGTGCTTTGTGGAGGGCCTCTCGCTCCGTGGTAGGGATGACAGAAGCAAAAATGTTGTAGAACCATCGCATCTTCACTTGATGGCCTTGGAATTCACCCTCGGGTGGGACATCACCAACAAGCCGTAGCCAGTCGGTGGAAGTGAGAGGAGCTAGGGAGCTAACTTGAGGAACAATTGTCCCATGAAACGGGAAGCCTATCTACATATAAATGTCCAAGGGGGTTATCCCCCATTCTCCACAAGAGAGCTGAAAGGTGTGGGTCTCATCCCGCCACCGCTCGCAAAGGGCCGCGAGCATCATGCTGTTGGCATCATTATTGTGGAAACGTAGGGTGAGGAGGCCAGCAAAAGGAGTACCATCCAGTACTCGTTCAAGCAAGGGCTGTGGATCCTTCATCCAGTCATCCCAGCGATCCCTGGTACCTCAACCCTTGATAGCGGGAAGAGGTTGATGCTCCATAGCTAAGGAACACATGTGGTCCCCTCGGCGGACGATGAAGGCGGGATCATCTTCGTCAATTACTCGGTGACCTCTGGTACCATCCGCCATTGAATCCTACAAGCTCGACAAGGTAAGTCCCTATCCCTTTACCCATTAAAATCCAAATTCTCATCCAAGAAACCCATGAGATTGGACTCACATTCAAATGCAAAATCTAAAGTCCAACTCCATGTGTCACTTAGGATGTATGTTGGGCCCTTTGAAAAAAGTAAGGCCCACCTTAAAGAAGGTTACAAGGCATGCCTTAAGCAAGAAAAAGTCCATCATCCAAGGACACATTTTGGACAACAAATGCACTCAAGTGCCATGAGATCAACAAAGAATAAGAATCCTACTTCACATGAGAAATCCCTTTTCAAAGTCCATATGTGGCCAAGGATTGATCCATTTTCATGCCAAGGCCATGGTTCTCACTTAAGATGTTTCCATCTTTTTACACATGTGCATGGACAAGTGGGGAATAGAAAGGAAGTGGGCCCCCAAGAGCAACCCAAATGCCTCATCCCAATGGATTGAAGAGGGCACATAGCCCACATGAAGAATCAAAGTTGAAAATGCCCATGAAAAGGCAAGTTTGGGCAACTTATGTGCACTAATTTCTCCACCAAAAAGGGAGACCATTTGAGCACAAAGGAGCATGGCTTGATGAGTCAGCCGACCATCATAAATGGCTAAAAATGATACACATAGCCCACTTGAAAATTAAAATCTAAAATGTCCCTAAGCATGGGACAAGAATGGGCAACTTATGGGTATCATTCTTTCCCACAAATTCAAAGAAAAATCACCCATACATGAGAATGATGGTGGATGACCCAACAAGCCCCAAAGGAAAAGGAGCTATGATTGTATGGATAGCTCACTTGAGGATCATCCATTTAAGGTTGATAGCATTAGAGGGAAACTCTTGAGAATCACATTCCTACCACAAGGAAAACCATTTGAACTTAGTGAGATTGTGGGAACAACTCACTCATGGGACTTGTAGCTGGTCAAGTAACTCAAGTCCTCCATCCATTAAAGAAAAGAGCATGAAAAGAAAAAACCCACATGGACAAAGTGTAGTGGTGCACACATTGGTCCAAAGGAATCCAAATTTTAATAAGGACCCAAAAGCCCATCCACATATAGAGACTCCAAGGAGCCCACTACACCTTGTACAAGGATGTACATCATAATCAAGAAATGATGGAAGAGTTGGGCTACTTGTCCATATAGGCCCAACTAGGAAATCTAGCCCACTTGAGATCCAAATGAAGAATGGGCTAGTCATCTTGATCCATACATATGTGAAAAAAGATGGGGTCACCTAAAGTGAGCCCCATGAGCCCAAAACTTGAGATGGGCCCTACCATGCCCATGGGCCCAAACCTTGAAAAGAAGATGGAAAAGAAAGGAAGAGCATTAAGGAAAAATGACAAGGGCAAGAAAGCATGAGGGAGCCCAAAATGAAGCATTGGGCCCATCAAATACACCAAGGGCCATGACTTCACTTTGAGCCCATTTGATACATATGAAGAGAGGCCCAACTCCCATGAAAAAGATAGAGTATTTTGCCATGCACACTTGATGACATGGCAAAATCACCCTTCACATACACATGAGGGGAGTGTGAAAAGAAGAAAGAAAAATGAAGTGGAGAGCTTGCAATGTCCCTCTCCATGCACCACCTTTGAAAAGGACTTGAGATCTAGAAAGTGGTCAAAAACACTTGGGCCCACCCTCACTCTTCTTGGAATAACTACATGGAAAAAGAAAAGAGTCATGAGAAGAGACAATGAAGAAGGAAAAGGACAAGAAAGAGAAAGGGAGTGGTTCATACCTTTACCACTCACCAAAGAGGGACCACCTTGCTGTCCCAAAATGTCTCTAAGGGCCACCACTTGAGAGAAGCAGAGGACCACCAAAGAAGAGAGAGAAAACTTGAAAAAAGAGAGAGTATGAGAGAGAGAAGAGAGAGATTGCACGATGGAGGGGGCAAGGGTGCCCCATGTTATATAGAAAAGGGGAGGGCACCCTTTTACCCAGCCCACTGAAGAGACCAGGAGGCAGAGACCGGTCGGGCGGCCCATGGGAGGCCGTCCTAGCCCCTACCTAGGTGAGGTGAGTTCTCACCTCCTCTCCTTGGGAAGAACTCCTCCTTGGGAAGGGTGGTTGCAAGTGAATCTTGTACCTTCATGTAAGAATGAAGTGATGGAAGAGAATGGTGAGAAAAAAGGAAGAAATCTCACCAAAATCTCATCTCATGAGAAATGAGGTGAGAAATTGGGTTGATGATGTGGAAAAGTTCCATGGAATTTTCAAAGAAAAGAAAGAAGAATTTGACTTGGTCAAACAATGATCTCAACCATCCAAAGGCATGACCAGATGATCCAAACCATTCCAAGAAGAATCCCAAGAATCTCCGCCCTTGATTACTGTTCACTTGTACAGTTTCTGGTCCGAAGACCTTAAACTACGTCGGGATCAGGATCCCGAGGGATTTTCAATAAAAGCCGACATCGGTTTGGATCGAATCAAGACCTGGCGATCTCGGACATTTTCAGAAAACCAAAAAATATATACATCACATGTACAGTTTCTGGTCCGAAGACCTTAAACTACGTCGGGATCAAGATCCCGAGGGATTGTCAATAAAACCGGCATCGGTCTTCTTCAAGATCTGGTGGCTCCGGACATTTTCTGAAAAACAAATATATATATATATATATATATATATATATATATATATATTTATGCATTTCCAGCACTTGCATGTACATATTTTTTGTCCGAAGACCTTAAACTACGTCGGGATCAAGATCCCGAGGGACTTTCAATAAAAACCGGCATTGGTCTTGATTGCTCGAGTCAAGATCCGACAACACCGGACATTTTTCAAAAAATCACAAAAATACATATATGCATTACCAGCACCCTCTTATACAGTTTTTGGTCCGAAGACCTTAAACTACGTCGGGATCGACATCCTGAGAGATTTTCAATAAAAGCCGGTATCGGTCTTGATCGCTCGAATCAGGATCCTACGACACCGAGTACTTTAAAAAAAAAAAAAAATATGTTTGCCCCTTTTGTACAGTTTCAGGGTCCAAAGACCTTAAACTACGTCGGGATCGATATCCCGAGAGATTTTCAATAAAAACCAGTATTGATCTTGACCGCTCAAATTGAGACTTAATAGCCTGGAACATCTTTTCAAAAAAACACAAAAAGAATGTATTTTCAGCATGTACATATTTGCGGTCCGAAGACCTTAAACTACACTGGGATTAGTTTCTCGGGGGACCTTTCTCGCTTTCAACAAAAACTGGCATCTATCCCAGCCATTCGAGCCAGGATCTGATGACCCGGATCATTTCCAAAATACCAAAAAGATTTCAAGCTTTCCATAAAACCAGTGTCATCTTCGATTACTTGAGTTGAACTCTGGAACCTTTTCAAAATACAAAAAAATAAAAAAATAAAAAATAAAAAAAATAAAAAAATTTTGCCATCAATTTCAACTGCACAAATTCATCCCCAGCAGTCCGAAGACCTAAAACTACACTGGGATTAACTTCTCGGGGGCTTTCTTTCCTAACCTGTTCCGGACATGGCTGACACTTGATCGTACAGGTGTCCGGAATCTTTTAAACAGGTAAGGGCTGAGGCGGGCAGAACTCCGCAATCCTGTTCGTGTTGAACGCACCGTGATAGACAACCTTGATTTGGAAGTCGCTGTTGAAGCTGACGGATGTTCCCTGTTCCTAGAACTCATGAAGGGGATTAAGGCTGTTGGGAGGTGAAGCTCACCCTCACGGAATTGTGAGCAACGTAAGACCCCAAACTGGATTGACTAAGGGAAATGTGAGGATGTGGCTCATCTTGTGGCCGAAGGAGTCCGTCGGACGATACGTGGTCTATGTGCATTGCACATGAGGAACAGGCAACTTTGTGGGTGTGTTGACTGAAAACCCTCAAAATCTCCTCATCCGAAGATGTAAAACTACGGCACTTAACTGTGTGAGACTCGTCTTGCTCGCTGACGTAAAATGGATCGGGTGCCTTACCAGCAGTAGAAGCTGGAAGTGGATGAAAATTCCACACTTTTCCCTGCATTTCAGAAAAATCACAAAATACAAAAAACATTGCAAAATCACCTCTTCAAAAATCACAAAAATATTTCCCTTGCTTTCAATCAAAATATTGTCAAAAATCACAAAAATATTTCCCTTGCTTTCAATCAAAATATTGTCAAAAAATCACAAAAAAATATTTCCCTTGCTTTCAAATCAAATATTTTCGAAAATCACAAAAAAATATTTCCTGTGTTTTCAATAAACTGATCTCTACTCTGACCGCTCAGGTAAAGATTCGGATCCAAATATCTGCAAAAATCACAAAAATTAGTATCCCCAGCACTACACTTCAGGAGTCTTGAACTCCGCTCACTTCACAGTATGGGATGACGGATCCAATCGCCCGCAAATTGGAATCTTGACCAAAACGGGCAACCAAACACCATCTCAATCACATGTATGCCCAGAAGAACATCTTGAAGTCGAATGATATCCTCGTACATTCTCATTAGCGAAGAAACAGCATCTTGGGACGATGGACCTGATTGACCACGGGTCGGGATCTTGACCAACCCGCTGTCCAAACCTCCGTATCAAAAAGACAAAATCCCCAAGGGAGTACAACCCTGCAAGCAATAAGCTCAAAATTCTCTGCACCCATAGCAAAAGCAAAATCATCAAACTGAAAAGAGAATGAGCCAAACCATGCATTCATCCTGCATCTCCATGCATCAGCATCCATCGCATTAATCATCATGTTTACCTGCTTTCAAAATAAAAGTGGTTAGACAAAGACCCCACAGGCATCCCTAGTGGAGGCACGTGCAAACCAGATTTCCATTTCAAAAAGACAAAAAAACATTCCTTTTTGCAAATAAAAACCCCACGGAGTATCACTCCCCAGAGTGCGTATCTTTTCAAAAATCTAAAAATATTTTCCAGTAGAGCGTTCTGCCTCCAAAACACCAGGAGATCTTCCATATCTCGGGGTAGGAGCCGACGCAAAAATCAAATAAGATCCGATGTCTCGCGGTTTCCCCGGAGACCATCGGATCCAATGCACTCAAAGTACGATCGAACTGAACTCCAGTGTCAGTGCGGTCGTGCCACATGCCAAGATACAAAAAAGATGAAAGCCAAAAAAGCTCGGTCACAGAAACCATTTGAACAGATGGAAACGATGAATTGTAACCCAAGTATCAAAATCAGCAGATTGGGTGGAAAGAGTTCACTCGCACATACCTAGGCGTGGATTCCTGAAGTACCTTGACTGAGTCCAAGTTGGCGTAGTAGAATCCCGTAAGACTATCTGACGCAGGGCGTCTAACCACTTTGACAGTCAAGCGAAACAAGTACTCCTGGAGTGATCTGGGAAAACATCAAACATCACACAAACAGTCTCAGGGTCAGCAACCTCGTAAGACTACGGACGCAGAGGCTCTGCTGTACCTTTCCGATGTTAGTACCGATCGGGAATGGAAGGGTTGCGATTGGGTACCCAGGTTGCAGCAAACTGCAGGGACAATCGCAACGTTTTCTCCAAACTCTCGCGGTATGTGCGAGTTATCAACTTCCAGACAATCAACTGACTCAGATACAAAGGATAACAAAGATTCCAAACCACAATCAAGGAAAGAATGAATTGCAAACCAAGCATCGAAACCAGCAGATCGGGTGGAAAAAGCCCACCCGCACATACCCAGGCATGGATGCCTGAAGTACCTTGACTGAGTCCAAGTCGGCGTAGTAGAATCCCGTAAGACTATCTGACGCAGGGCGTCTAACCACTTTGACAGTCAAGCGAAACAAGTACTCCTGGAGGGATCTGGGAAAACATCAAACATTACACAATCAGTCTCAGGGTCAGCATCCTCGTAAGACTGTCGACGCAGAGGCTCTGCTGTACCTTTCTGATGTTAGTACCGATCGGGAATGAAAGGGTTGCGATTGGGTACCCAGGTTGCAGCGCATGCAGGGACAATCGCAACGTTTTCTCCAAACTCCCGCGGTATGTGCGAGTGATCGGTTTCCAAACGATCAACTGGCACAGATGCGAAGGCAAGCAAAGATTTCAGAACATGATCCATGAATGACCGAGCCAGAAGTGGGGTGTCCATTCGCTTTGGCATTCGGTTGCACGCAACCTCTGCCAAAGAGGGGCATCTGTAGACACCCCACCTTCGGCTACACTGTTGGTAGAGATAGCTGGATGAATGGAGGACCATACCCCCAAATCCCAAGTCCAAACTCAGCCAAACTCTCCCTTGTAAGCCCCATTCCTAGCCCAGTCCAAGCCTGAACCCAGTCAACCCAGTCTTAAACACCACCCTGAAACCCCCCCCCCCATAAAAAAAGGCCAGTCAAAAAATCCTAAAAAAGTCAAACTCACTGAGTCAACCCGCTGAGTTAACCCGCTGAGTCAACCCGCTGAGTCAACCCGTCGAGTCAAAACACCGAGTCAACCCACCGAGTCAACCCGTCGAGTCAACCCGTCAAGTCAAACCACTGAGTCGACCCGCTGAGTCAACTCACTGAGTTGACCAGCGAGTCCAACAGCAGCCCTGAGGGAGCGGCCGTACTCGCTGGAAACCGAGGAGCGGCCGTACGAGGAAAAAATTACGAGAGTGCCACTCTCTGCTGCTATAAATACCCCCCTCCCCTTCTCATTTGGAACATCCCTTCGAGTCCAAAGAGAGCCTGTCCGTTCGAGTGCCCTTCTCCACCCCTTAGCCCATTTTCCCACCAAGGAGAGCCCGAGTGAGGAGAGTCTAGCCCTGGTCCAGCCCTGCCTGACTACTGGTCCAAGCCTCTCAAGCCATCTAAGTCTTAATCCAGCCACTCGAAGCCAACCCTTGCGACACCACCGTCCACCCAGCTATCATTCATCCAGCATCATCTCATTTGCATCTAGCATAAGTGCAACATTTACTTTTCTTCCAACCCCCCTGCTTCACTACAAACACCTTGATTACTCAAGCACACATGCATATGTCTTTATATTACGCACCTGTCAGTTCGAGCGTATGCTCTGGGCTTGCCCGTTGTTGGAACCTGCCCATCAGAAACTCTTACTGTTCAAACCTGCATTCATGCTTCACTATAAAGCACCTTGATTATTCAAGCACACTGCATACGTCTTATATTAAGCACCTGTCAGTTCGAGCGTACGCTCTGGGCTTGCCCGTTGTTGGAACCTGCCCATCAGAAACTCTTACTGTTCAGACCCGCATTCATGCATCATGTCATTCATGAGAATATACGAGGATTAAACTAGACTTTCAAGTATCCGATCGATTCTGTGAAGTAGAGACCGTACTTCGGTACGGGCAGTGTGTGGGGTGCTTAACCTCTTCCCACCCTGTAACCGTGATCCCTTACCTTGAATCTCTGGCCGCAGATCAACAGGAGTCATTTTAGAGGAAGGAATCTTCGGATTCCCTTCTCTAGCGTTTCTACGGGGTCTAGCCGACTGTAGATTCGAAGTAACTGGCTAGTGGCGACTCTGGTCTTATATAAACTCACTCAATCATATCCAGCTTAACACGACCACCAAACGAAGCCCTCGAGAACGAGGCAAGCCGGTGGCACAAACTGCGATTTCGCACTCACGCACCTCTTCTTCTTCTTCTTCCGAAAGGAAAGGGAGAAGAACGTCGTGGGGGAGCGCGGGAAAATCGGCGAGGGTCCACAAGATCTTATCCTGCGAACGAGGTGTGATATCGTTGCCACCCGTCGGGTGATAGATGAAGCTGAGGGGAAGAGGAGTGCCTTGGAGAAGGCAGTTCAAGGAAGAGATCAGCTGCTCAAGGCCCGTGAAGCGGTGATCGCGAAGAGAGATGAGGAGAAGAAGATCCTCATCGAGAAAATCCAAGTCCTGACCGACAGGTATCAGGCCTTGAACTCAGACTTCGTGAAGCTCATGGGTTTGAAGGAGAAGGCTGAGAGAGAGAGGGAGATCTTCCGCCAAGACAAGATCTCGTTGGAGGAGCAGTTTGCGGCGGCCAGGTCGCAGCTCAAGGAGGCCAACGACAACCTGGACAAGGAGCGCTCCGCTCTTGCACAGCTTAAGGACGACTCGATCCACTGGGACGAGGAGAAAGTCGCCCTTGTAAAAATGCTCTCGGAGGAAGGTCCTCGGGCAATTTCCGAGTTCCGGACTTCGCAGCTATATGACGACGAAAGATACGAGTCGTATGATGCTGGTCGCGACTTTACGCTAAGAGTAGTGCAACGAATGATCCCATCCTTTGATATGGGGGAATTTGGTCGAGTCGCGACCATCATAGCTGCAGAAGAGCAAGCTGCTGCTGAGAATGAGGTGACTGAAGCCACGCAAGTTGGAGGGGCTCCAGAAATGGGCCCTGAAGTCGAGAGCACAGCTCCACCAAGAGATTGATCTTCTTTTTGTTTTCCTCTCTTGTACTCGCGAGCATATATTGTAAATATTTATCATCAATGAAAAGATATTTTTTTGGAAGTGTTGTTCTTGTTTACTTTCTTTTCGTGTACTAAATGCCCTCCTGTTGCAATGAGTTATGCTCAACCCGGGGGGTCGTAGCGACCATGCCCTCATGGAGATAGACTGATCTATCGATTGAGAGATAATGTGCTCAATCCGGGGGGTCGTAGCGACCAAACCCTCATGGAGATAGACTGATCTATCGATTGAGAGAATGTGCTCAATCCGGGGGGTCGTAGCGGCCAAACCCTCGTGGAGATAGACTGATCTATCGATTGAGACTCCAAATTTGCCTCCAAGTTTACCAAGTGTATGAAGGTCATCCATAAAATGGAAATGCGACCATCCTATGTGAATTTAACCCTACCAAAGGTAGGCGATTGGCCAAGGGATTGTATGCATCCTCTTCGAGGCTATTCAGGTCCAAGTTAATGGAGTAGCGACCAAAAGATATCTTTTACTTTATTCATAAAAAGTTGTATATGAACTACATCAAATCTAGGGGTAGTATCGTAGCAAATGCTCCACGTGCCAAGGGCGACGTACGGGCTTTCCCTGCATGTCTTCAAGGTAATAAGTACCGGGTCGCACAATCCTAATAACCCGATACGGGCCTTCCCAATTTGGATCCAGTGAACGAGCGGGAACTCCGAGATTTTACCTTAGTACCAAATCTCCGGGCTGGAAGGATCTAGGCCGAACCCTATCATTTCGATAACGAGCAATACGTTGTTGATATGCTGCCACTCGTACTTGGGAAGCATTTCTTCGCTCTTCCAAGAGATTGAGATGAAGTCAGAGGTTTTCCTGATTACTCGCGGGGTCATACTGCTCGATCCGATACGAGGGCACTTGAATTTCCACTGGTACCACTGCGTCAACACCAAATGCTAAGGAGAAAGGGGTTTCACCTGTTGATGTACAAGCCATGGTTCTATATGCCCATAATACTTCTGGCAGGAGTTCTGGCCACACCCCTTTACATTCACCTAGCTTGGTCTTTAAATGGTGCTTGATGATCTTATTCACTGCCTCGACCTGTCCATTCGCCTGAGGATGATATGGAGAAGTGCAGAGATTACGTATCTTCCATTTTTCACAAAATTCATCAAAGGCTACGTTGTCGAACTGTGTTCCATTGTCGGTGATTATAGTGTGGGGGAGTCCATAACGACATATAATATTTCTCCATATAAACTTGGTAGTTTGTTTCTCAGTAATCTTGGCTAATGGTTCTGCCTCGGCCCATTTGATGAAGTAATCAACCGCCATAATCGCGAACTTATTTTGTCCCTTTCCCATGGGTAAGGGCCCGATGATATCGACCCCCCACTGAGCAAAAGGCCAAGGGCTATCAACTGGGGTCATTCGCTCGGACGGTGCATGAGGTATAGGTAAATATCGTTGACACTTGTCACATTTTTTAGAAAATTCAATTGCATCTGCTTTCATAGTGGGCCAATAATATCCTTGCTTCATCGCTTTATATGCTAGGGATCGCCCCCTGGGATGGTTACCACATGCCCCCTGGTGTACTTCGTATAGAACATGAAGTGCTTCTTCTGGATGAAGACACCTTAAATAAGGCAAGGAAAAGCTTTTGCGCAATAATATTCCGTCTTGCAAAGTATACCTGGCAGCCCGAAGACGAATTTGCCTTGCAGCTTTCTTGTCCTCTGGTTGGTGTCCGTCTCTGAGATAAAGGATGATAGGATCCATCCAGCATGGAGATGATTGTACCGATATTACATGCTTGAGAGTCGCTTGGTCGATACTCAGGTTCTGACGATGCTCGATGGGGATCGAATGTGATAACTCAGATTCTGGTGCAGAAGCGAGCTTTGCCAAGGAATCAGCAAGTTGGTTCTTCTCGCGAGGAATATGAATTATTTCATAAGTCTTCAGTTTTGCAAGCAGGATGAGGACACGGGACTTGTATAAAGCCATCATTTCTTCTTTGCTTTCGAATTCACCAAGGACTTAGTTAACAATGAGCTGGGAATCGCTATGAATTAACAAATTCTGAACTGCAAGGACTATGGCTAGTTCGAGGCCAACGATCAGGGCCTCATATTCTACTTCATTATTTGAGATGCGAGATTCGAAACGTAGAGCATATTGAAAATGTGACCCGTCGGGAGCTACTAAAATCAGGCCCGCTCCGCTACCAGTGGTCCGCGACGACCCGTCCACGAAGAGTGACCAAGGAGGCTGGTCGCTGGTCATGGTATTATCATCAGGAGAGTACGTGAATTCGGCGATTGAATCGGCCACGGCCTGGCCCTTTACCGCGGTCCTAGGGCAGAATGAGATATCGTGCTCGCTGATCTCGACTGCCCATTTAGTTAACCGTCCGGAAGCCTCAGGTTTTTGAAGGACTTGTCGTAGCGGATGATTCGTCGGTACTAAAATAGCGTGGGCTTGAAAGTATGGCCGCAATTTTCGAGCTGTCGTGACCAAGGCTAGGGCCAGTTTCTCCATATCAGAATACCTAGTTTCTGCATCAACCATTGCTCGACTGATATAATAAACGGGCCTCTGTACCCCGGAATCTTCTCTTATTAAAGCGGCACTAACGGCCGTAGTGGACACAGAGAGATAAAGAATGAGTTGCTCATGTGCTACAGGTTTAGATAAAATGGGGGGTGTGCTCATGTATAGCTTCAATTGTTGAAAGGCTTCCTCACATTGTGGCGTCCATTTCCAATCAGACTTGGCCGTTGCACGAAGGAGTTGAAGAATGATAAACACTTGTCAGATGCTCGCGAGATGAACCTGTTTAATGATGCGATGCGACCAGCCAGACGCTGGACGTCCTTCAGAGTGATGGGGGATTTCATCTCTATCAATGCTTTTATCTTCTCAGGATTTGCCTCAATTCCGCGTTGGCCAACCATGAACCCGAGAAATTTCCCTGCAGACACACCGAACGCACATTTTTCTGGGTTCAATTTCATTTGATACCTCCTCATTAGGTCGAAGGCTTCTCGAAGATCAGAAATATGATCATCTTCTACGGTGCTTTTCACGAGCATGTCGTCAACATAAACTTCCATATTCCTACCGATTTGAGCAGCGAATATTTTGTTGACGAGATGTTGATAAGTGGCCCCTTCATTTTTAAGACCGAACGGCATTACCTGGTAGCAATATAATCCCCGATCTGTGATGAAGGCGGTATGCTGGCTATCAGGTGGATGCATCATGATCTGGTTGTAACCAGAATAAGCATCCATAAAACTGAGTAGAGCGTGTCCAGCTGTTGAATCGACCAACTGGTCAATCCGCGGGGTAGGGAAGCTATCTTTGGGGCAAGCTTTGTTTAAATCTGAATAGTTGACGCACATTCTCCATTTGCCATTAGCTTTTCGGACAAGGACCATGTTCGCGACCCACTTTGGGTAGTCTACTTCTTTTATGAAATTGACCGTGAGTAACTTCTCGACTTCAGCTTTGATCATCATTTGCCTTTCTGCAGTGAAAGCTCGTCGATGTTGGTGTACGGGTTTATGCTTTGGATCGATATTGAGACGATGTACGATGACATTGGGGTCGATGCCTGGCATATCTTTATGAGACCAAGCAAACACGTCCTGGTATTCAGTGAGGAAACGGATCAAATCTCCGCGGTGGACACTGGTTAAAGAAGATCCAATGTACACGATCTTAGACGGGTTGTCTTCGGTCAGGTGAATCGCCACTGTTTCCTCCCCAGGAGTTCCTGACTTAAGAGCATTTTCTCTCGGATCTAACGAGGTGTTGGAGGGAAAGTTGGGTGAACCTTGTGCTATCTCCATAACGGGAGTCGCTTGAGCCTTCTTTCGATCTTGGAGGGCTATCTGGTAGCAAGACCGTGCCTCCTGTTGACTTCCTCGCACGACCTCGATACCATTTGGGGTAGGAAATTTGACACACAGATATGAACGATGCAAGGCTGCCCCGACCTTAGTAAGAGACGGCCGCCCCAAAATGGCGTTATACGCTGATTTTCGATCCACCACGAGGAAGTTTATGAAGACGGTGGTCTTCGCTGGACTTTCTCCGAAAGTAACTGGGAGATCGATGCTTCCTTCAGGCGTTACTACCTCACCTCCGAAGCCGACGAGGGGGGTCGAAACTGGCTTGAGAAGGTTTCTGGCAAGTGCCATTTTGTTGAAAGCCTCCAAGTATAGAATATCGGCTGAGCTACCTGTATCCACCATAATTCGATGTGTCAGGTAATTTGATACCTTCAATGTGACTACGATGGAGTCTTCGTGAGGGAAATGAATTCCCTTTGCATCTTCGAGAGTGAAGGAAATCGGAGGATGGCTGGTCTTCGACGAGCCAGACGTCTGTTCCAGCCAGTAGATTTGCTGGGGTTCTTTGGACGCCTTTCGAGCGTATGCTTTTCTTAAAGCTTGAGAATCGCCCCCGCAAGCTGGTCCTCCGATGATGGTGCGGATTTCCCCCGTAGGCTCAGTGTCCTCTTGGTCAGTTTGATGATGAGGTTGTTCCTTTTGGCGAGACGAGGTGTTCGCCCTTTCTGGTGATCGATTTTTACGAGCAACATAATCCTGGAGATGGCCTTTTCGAATGAGAGCTTCGATATGGTCTCGTAGAGAGATGCAGTCCTGGGTTCTATGCCCATGATCTTTGTGGAAGTAACAGAACTTGCTCTTGTCTCTCTTCTCGGGATCGGATTTTATCTTTGCAGGCCACTTCACATATGGCTTGTGTTTAATCTTCATTAGAACCTTTTCATGAGACCGATTAAAAGGAGTGTAGTTATGATATTTACCGGAATAAGGCTTCTTGGGAGAACGCTCGCGTTGATCACGACGATGTTTTTTATCTGTAGAAGAGGCTCCTTCTGGCTTGCGTTTCTTACCCTATACTCCATGGCGTGTTAATGCGACTTCTTCTACATTGATATATTTCTGAGCTTTGGCTTGGAACTCTGCCATAGTTTTTGGAGGGCTCTTGTCTAAAGCAAACCTGAATTTCTCGCTCGTTATTCCGGGTATGAGGGCTGGGAGGCCTTTTTCTTCAGTATAACCTTCAGTTTGAACGGCTTCAGCGGTGAACCGTACTGTGAACTCCTTTATCGTTTCCCCATGCTGCTGTTTTAGATTCATTAGATGGGAGGCTGGCTTCTTGATGCGGATGCTTCTCATGAATTGAGAAAGGAATATCTCCGATAACTGAGAAAAGGAGCTGATGGAACGAGGCTTTAATCCTCGGAACCACGTACGAGCTGCCTCTTTCAATGTTAGGGAAAAAGCCCTACACATGATTTCTGAACCATGTCCCTCTAACTCCATGAGGGACCTGTATATTTCCAGGTGTTCAAGAGGGTCGCCAATACCTGTGTATGGGGTGATAATAGGCGTTCGATACTTTCTGGGTAACGGGGCTTCCATAACCTCACTGGTAAAGGGGGACTCGGATTGATGTATCGCCGCCATGACGGCAGATGGCCGATTTGCCTGGTATTGTTGTTCCATGACATCAAAACGATCATGGATTCTTTTGAGGTCTCCTTCCCATGGTAGGGTATAGCTTGATGTTTCGGCGGTGGAGCCCTGTGGTTGAGGTTGTCGAGACGAACTAGAATGTATAGAATGTGGAGACGGTACAGGGAGATGGCTACCAAGTGGTGGGACCTGTGGTTCGTCCATAGAATGTCTAAATGCCACTGGTATAGGCTGCGGTGGTAACCCTTCGGAGGCTTGTCTCTGCAGTTTGGGGAAATGCTGATCAAGCCGATTTGACAGCGCCTGAACTCCGGCGTTTAGAGTTAGGAGAGTGTTTCCGATGAAACGTAGGACATCGTCTTGATTTCCAGAAGCTTCCAATAATGTGTTTACTGATGGCACAGTTGGGGCTCCTTGAGGGATGTTCGTCGAGGCAGGTGGAAGGGTAGGTACGGATTCCGTTTCATCGGGTGGAGGTGGTGCCTGCCTCGAAGTTGAAGGATGAACAGCCTTTTTAGGAGGCATCGCCAAAAGATCTTTATCGGTGGTTAGAACGATTGATTTGACGATCAAGTCGTTCCCACAGACGGCGCCAAACTGTTCATGTCAGATTTTGTAATAGGATCCTCCGGACGTTCACCTTCTCTCCAACGGAGATTTCCTTCACCAATCCTGAAAGAAGACTGACAGCAACTAAGGGTGGCTGGGGTCCAGCCGTTAGCCCTCCGATGCTTAAGTCAGGCCAAAGCAAGAAGAAGAGTAGCCAGGCAAAACGGGACAGAGATCGAATAGTGTGTACCTTTCTCTTAATGGAGTCATCCCTTTATATAGATCTGAAGCGGTTCAATCTGTTACGTAAGATATCGAGATCCCGCTGATCTCGTGTACGATACTGAGATCTTGCTGATTTCGTGGGATAAGATCCTCATCCTTAGAGACGAGATCTAACCCAATGACTTATTTCGGCAATCACGTTCCTTGATGGCAATCCCTTGAGATCCGGAACCACCAGAGAAGATAAGCCCAAAACCGACCTATACGGGTTGCCGGTAGGCGTAGTAATAGCGCTGATCGCTCATGTAGAGCTGGAAACCGTAGTTGGAGTCATAGCCAGCGAAAAGGAAGGAGACGCGACAAGACAGAACCGAACTGGGTGTAGACCTGCCTGGCATTGCAGAGGGATTGGACAAGCTGCTCGACGGGAATCGGGTGCTGGTACTGAAGGCTAAGAGATGTCGCCGCAGAAAAGTTGTTCGCATGTTGGAACATGGTCGCGAGTCCAAGTGCTCGCTCATTTTGACGTAACACCTTTCAACGACTTGTGAGAAGGTCTGCTCACGGTTCAAGAAGGGAATCTTTGCTTTGCTTTATCTGACCATCGGCTATGGGAGCTCGACGCCTTGCGAGTAGGTGCTCCGTATTTATCCATCCTACGACTCTCGAGCATATGATCTCGAGAGTCAGATGGGCATCCTGCACTTACCCGATCTGTGGCTTGTGATCAGATGATCTCGAGAGTCGGACGGGCATCCTGCACTTACCCAATCTGCGACTTGTGATCAGATGATCTCGAGAGTCGGACGGGCATCCTGCACTTACTCGATCTGTGGCTTGTGATCAGATGATCTCAAGAGTCGGACGGGCATCCTGCACTTACTCGATCTGCGACTTGTGATCAGATGATCTCGAGAGTCGGTCGGGCATCCGTGTACAATCTTAACAGCTGAGTTGATCTCCCTTATTTTGCCTATAACAATCTACCTAAAAGCTTGGGGACATGTTTGACACATTCTAAAGATGAATTCAATTCTAATTTTATTAAGACCTTGGAAGTGTCAATTTATGAAAATTCATTTGACAAGTCACCAATTTCTGATTTACACAAATTTGTTGTGCTTGATTTGGAAGAATTGATGCTTGACTTGCCTACAGAGAGGCCAATTTCTGAAAGTGTAGAGGTTGAGGACCCACTCCAACCTACACAAAATTCTGAGAAGGAGGAAGACATAAAGGGTCCAAATCTGAAAATTTCCTCCGATGAGGTCTCTTATACACTCGAGGAGTGCTTAACGTACTTTGAGGATTAGGATGATCCCATGATTCAGGACATTGTACAGGCTTTGAGAGAGACCTCCCCGATGCTTAAAAAGTTTCCTTCCACAGAACACCAAACTGAAAAATCAATTGTGGAAGCACCAGTGAAATCTGATTTTGTGGAGATCATATCAACTCGTGAAGAAGAAATACAAGTCTCCACATCTCTTTGGTTTATTCAAACTGAAGAACACTTCTGGGATGACCCATACTTGAATAATTTTTGCCCAGACAAGAAGGAAAGGAGATTTATATTCAATGCTTTCTAACCAATGCAATTCTCTTTTCCTAGTACATGTGACAATTTTGTTGAAGAACCCGCTGAAATTTTTCAGCCGGAATTTCAATGGGTTAGAATGATCAATGTCACCAATGTACTTTTCAAAGCAGGATGCTGGACAGTCCTACTGAAAAATTTATTACACCACTTGATGATCCTGCTCAGCTTTGTCCTTTTGGATGTTATACTGATAATCGATCTCCTAGTCTGATGGAGATCCTCTTTTTAAAAAGGGACGGGTTAGTTATCTTTATTGCTTTCCGTAGATTAGGTTTAGTTTATCTAGTTTTACTGTTTTAAGTAGCTTTAGTTGTTGGGTTGTAGACTTCCATGATCGCTCTCTCAGGTACTATTGTTCTCACTCTCTCATATTTTACCATCGCTCTCATGTTCATGCTCATTGCATATCTTGTTACATTGAGGACAATGCAAGGTTTGGTTGGGGGGTGAGATGAGATCCTTTATCTACCATGATGCAACATTTCGAGCTTCATATGCGCAAATTTTTTTGAATTTTCTTAAATTTCAAAACTCTGTTAGAAAACCTTATTTCCATGCATTCGAGATGATAGGAGTATAAGAAGAGGAGATACGAAGTGTGTGATGTTGTAAGTCTTAAATTTCTCCCAACATAATGGTTTTATATGTTAGTTCCCCTATCGTTATGATCGATAGAAAATTTGAACACTTTTTACACCTAGTTCACATTACACGATTTTCATGGGTTGAAAGGATTATGTGATTTGTGGATTAGCTAGACTTTGATTTAAAAGGTGTTGAGAAACCAAGCCGGGGTATTTTGTCCATCCTTGTCCATAGGAAAATAACGAAAGATATGGATTTTTAAAAATCCCATCTAAATTAAAAGAAAAAGGAAAAGAAAGGATGAAATCGGGAATGAAGGAAAAATGGTGGAAAATTTCGAAAAAGGGCTACCTATTACCAACTGGGGGATGGTCGAACCGTAACCAAAACCGGAAATGGGACGTAGTGTGAAAGCCGTCGAAAGGACGGTAAGGCAAATTCCTGTCTTAGGCTTGTTGTTGCTCTGTGCACCTTAAAATCCTTGGTTTACTTAATCTATGAAGAAGATAATCCCAGAAACTCATGAGATGAACTTTCACTATGCACACTAGGTTGAATCTGTTTGAGTTCTTCTATTTATCAATCAATCAGTGGGAATTTCATGTAGACACTTATTATGTTTTGAGAGTTTAAGGTTTCAGCTTGTAGCACCTAATTTCTCCAAATTTTATACTTGTATGTCTTGAAATGGATAGAAACATGGTTTCTGAAGGAGAGTTGGGTTTGAAGGTTTGAAATTGTTTCACGCATGTTTTGCTCGGGACTAGCAAAAAGCTGGTTGGGGGGTGTGTTGAACCTCCAATTTATACATTGCATAGCCCACTACATCACATTATATGCATGGTTTCCATGATTAAAAGGCCCATCTAACGCATGTTTTGTGATTGTAGGGATGAGAGCAGACTTCACTCAAATGGAGACTAAAAAGGGTTCATTTAGAACCTGTGAAAGAAGGTCCAAGGTGGACCAAAGAAGGAAGAAGAAAGAGGGAGAAAAGAGAATAAAGAAAAGAAGAAAAAGAAGAAGAACAGTTGGTCCGACCGGTCGACCACACCTTTGGACACCACTGGAAGAAGGACCAGTTGGTCCGACCGGTCTTGACCGGTCGACCAACCAGTCGGTGCCCCTGCTGAGCTTGCTAGACGCATGACTAGAGTAGTCCGACCGGTCTTGACCGGTCGGCCATCAAGGTGGGAAGTCCACTGCACTCCCTGGAATTTTAAACAGAGTGGTCCGACCGGTCGTGACCGGTCGGCCAGGCCAGTCCGACTGGTCGTCCAACCAATCGGCCATGCTAAAAATCAGGCAATTTCTAATTCTGGCTCCGAGATTTTCTGCGCAGTGCATAACCTTTCGCAATTTCTAGATGTTTCCGACGCAACCGAACGTCCTCACTATAAAAGGACACCTAGGGGCTCTTCCTAGGTCATCATAGAAGCCAAGGGACGTGGTGCTAAAGAGAGGAAGCCGTCGTGGAGCGTCTGCAACCCTCCAAACTCCAGTTTTTCTATGTTTTCTAGTTTTTTCATAAGTTCTAGTTGTAGTATGACAATGCTCGGCTAGAATCTCTCAGCTAAGGCTGAAAGGTGAAGCTTGTAGGTAATTTTCATGTTTGATTCAGTTTAATTCAAGTAATTTCAATTCAAGTTTGGGTTTTTAATCTTTTAGTCCCTTAAGTTGATAGTTTGAGATGTTTTATGAGAGTTCATGTGCTCCGGACATGAATTCCTTGCAATTCTCTGAGATTATCATATGGTGTTTGTTTAGATTCAAATTATGGTAACCCTTGAGCAAGCCATAGTCCATAGGCATGGCTGTTACTCCGAAGGCTATGATTTTAAAGTCTACATGTGTTGAATGGGACTAGAACTTGGAAGTTCAACTTGAATGGGATTGAATGTGTTTAATGCTTTATTTTCCAACTAGATGAGTGATAGGACTTCAAATCTAGTTGTGTATCTTTCTTGGATTGATTGGATTGACATGGGATTGCTACAAGTAGATCCTTAAATGCCTTAGTACTTTAAATTACTGGTTTCTGTTAAGTTACTATTTTAGCATAAGTATTCCAATTATACCTCATATCTATTACAACTTGAGTTGCTGGAATAGTTTGAAAGTTGTTTCTAATTCCTTGTGGATCGACCTCGGTCTTACCGAGCTTTATTACTACATCGCAGCCTTACACTTGAGGCGAGCGAACACAAACCACACATCCTTTTCACCTGAAACTTTATGGTTATTCATATATAGATGGGGTCTAAAAGATGGTCAGATTAGATTTTTCATATCATCAATGATGGGCCACCTGAACCATTCCAGAGTTGAGCAGGGGAATCAGGAAACTTTCTGGACAGTTCGTATTGTTTTGGTCGCCACGGTCAATCCGTAGCTCTAATCGATACGAAACCACTTTGGTTTTTTCAGTATCGAGCTAATCTCCAATATGGATAGATTGGATTTGCAGTAATCATCAAAATAGGCCCCAAGAACTGGGCCAAAAAAGCAAAAATGGGACTTCCTGCTGTTTGCAATCTGAAAATCAGAAAGTGCATGGCCGACCGATCTTGACCAATCGGACCCATCTGGGCGTTGGTCCAGTAGCTTCTGGAGTGAGGGCCTTTAGTGGCCGACCAGTCAGGCTTTTAGCCGACCGGTCATGACCGTTCGGACCACTCTTTGGCTTGGTTTTCTTTAACTTTTCTTCTCCTTTCCCCTTGCTTCTTCACTCCTTCTTTTCTCCTTTCTTCCTTGGTCTTTAATGATTGTTTAAAGTGGTCTTTAAGCTTCAAATAGGTGAGATCTGTCTCTCATTCCTACAATCACAAAAGCATGAATTAGATGGATCTTTTAGACATAAAAATCATGTAATATGTGTGATGAATTGGGGATAAAATATGTATAAATCATGGCTCAACACACCCCTGTTCGCTCGCCTCAAGTGCAAGGCTGCGATGTAGTAATAATCTCGGTAAGACCGAGGTCAATCCACAGGGAAGGAAGTAAACAATTCCAACTATCCTAATAACTAGAATCAAAGAGGTTTGTGAAATTGATTTTTAACATAAAATAGAAAATCTAATAATGAAAAGATAACTAGAGCATCAAGGATTCACTTATAGCTCTTCTTAGATGCATAATTCGCTATGGTTTCTTACTTTCTCAACTAGAATCGACATTCCTGTCTATCTAGTCGGATGATAGAGCTGTTAAACCAAACAGTCTGTCATATGTAAGTTCTATGCATAGGATTCACTCAATGTAGGCTGAGCTGAGCATGCTCAATTGCATAGGTCATTCCCCTTTCCTATAAGTCTAGTTCACAATCATAATCATCCTCAAGTCCTCTCACAAGACAAGGCTAGATCAGGATTTGAACTGGATTTAAATCACAAGCACAGTCCATACATATTCCAGAAAAATAGAAAAATAGAACTTTGGTAGGAAGTCCCTTCATGAAGAGCTTAGTACTAGAGCGCACTCCGATTCCTCAGATCATACAGGTCTAGACCGTTGCAAACGAATTAAGAGGCTAAGTAATTCATCCAAACATCCGTGAGTCATCACAAGACTAAGAAAAATTACTTAAAAACTTGTATAAACTTCAAACCTTAGTTCATAATCATGAAAACCAATCTTAAAACCAATAAAACGAATTAAACAATCTAAGAAAACTATAAGGTTCACCTCTTAGCTCTAGCTAAGAGATTAGCTAATAAAAAGCATATTAAAAACTAGAACTAGAACTAAGAAAAGGAAGAAAAACTAGTTGGAGGAGGCTAGGAAGCCTCCTATGACTTGAACTCCTTGCTCCCCACGTCCTTGGTTGCCCTGGAATAGAAGAGAGCACCTCCTTTTATAGTGCAGCACTAGTACAGCAACATAGCAGAATTTGTTTCGCTTGGTACGGCTTAACCAATGGTCGGATTGCCTTTAAATTTGATTTGTAGCTTCCTTGTAATGTGATCTTCCTCATAGATGATTTAGATTTCCAAGATTATCCTCTGAATGGGCCCACCAATCACATCACCGGCCGCCTCTCAAAATCGCGCACTTCGGGTACCTTCAGAACCAGTCATCTTGCTTTCAACGCTCCGGAGTGTACAGAGGTCAGATTGATCTCAAATTTTAAACATGAGTAGAAAACTTCCTTCTCTACATGATAGACGGATTAGATTGTCCAAAACAATCTCAAAATGTGGTCCGAAAATTAGAACAATTAGGGCTTTTATAAACTCTGCGTAGTTGGAGCTTTCTGGATGGTCCATCTTTCTTCTACCGGTACGATCAAACCACACACCCTTTTGATCTGAAAATTTTGTGGTTATTCATATATGGATGTGGTCTAAAAGATGGTCAAAGTAGATTTTTCATATCCTCAATGAGGGGCCACCTGGACTGGCCCAGAGTGGAACAGCGAAATCTGAAACTTTCTGGATAGTTCGTATTGTTTTGGTCACCACGATCAATCCGTAACTCCGATCGATACGAAACCACTTGGGTTAGTTCGGCGTCGAGTTCCTCTTCGACATGGATTGTTGGATTTCCAAATATCATCAAGATCGGCCCAGAAAACTGGTCCGAAAAACCAGGTGCGGGAATACATTGCTGTTTTAGAATCTGGAATCTGAAACTTGCATGGCCGACCGGTCACGACCGGTCGGACAGGGCTGGCCGACCGGTCACGACCGGTCAGGCCCTCTTTGGCATTACTCCAGCAAGCATGGCCGACCGGTCAAGACCAGTCGTTCTCTTTTTCTTCTTGTTTTCTTCCTTTCTTTCTTCTATTTTCTTCTTTCTTTGCTTCCTTCTTCCTTCAGCCCTCCTTGGGTCTTCATCCAAGGTTCTAAATCAGCTCTTTTGGTCATCAATTGGGCAAAGTAACTCTCATTCCTACAACCACAAAACATGTATTTGATTAGTCTTTAAATTATGAAAACCATGCATAATGAGTGATGAATTGGGGTTAAAATATGCACAATTAAGAGCTCAACACACCCCCCAACCAGCATTTTGCTAGTCCCGAGCAAAACATGCGTGAAACAAGTTTCATTCTCCAAATCCAATTCTCCTCTAGAAACTATTCTTCTATACATTCCAAGACACACAAGCATAAAAATCAGAGAAATTAGGTGATAGAAGTTAAAACCTTAAACTCTTAGAACATAATAAGTATTTATATGAAATTTCCACTGATTGATTGATAAATAGAAGAACTTGAACAAATTCACCCTAGTGTGCATAGTGAAAGTTCATCTCATGAGTTTCTGGGCTCATCTTCATCATAGATCAACTAAACTATGGATTTCAAGGTGCACAGAGCAACAACAAGCCTATGACAGGAATTTGTCTTACCGTCCTTCCGACGACTTTCACACTACGTCCCATTTCCAGCTTTGGTTACGGGTAGACCATCCCCCGGTTGGTAGTAGGTAGCCCTAATCGAAATTTTCCACCATTTTTCCATCATTCCCAATTTCATCCTTCCTTTTCCTTTTTCTTTTTAAATTAGATAGGATTTTTAGAAATCCATATCTTTCGTTATTTTCCCATGGACAAGGATGGACAAAGTACCCCGGCTTGGTTTCTCAACACCTTAAATCAAAGTATAGTTAATCCACAAATCACATAATCCTTTCAACCCATGAAAATCGTGTAATGTGAACTAGGTGTAAAAGTGTTCAAATTTTCTATCACTCACATAAATAGGGGAATTCACATATAAAACCATTATATTAAAAGAAATTCAAAGCTTGCAACATCATTCACTTCGTATATCCTCTTCTTATACTCGTATCATCTTGAATGCATAGAAACAACGTTTTCCAAAAGAGTTTTGAATTTTAGAAAAATCGAAAATTTTCTACATAATTGCTCGAAATGTCACAAAAGCTAGTAGATTCATCTAAGGAATCTCACCCCCCAACCAAAATCTTACATTGTCCTCAATGTAATAAGATATGCAATATGCATGACATGAGAGCAATGACACAAAACAAAGGAGAGTGAGAACGAGAGTACCTGAGGTAGCAAGTTGATCAATTCTAGCATCTTCCATTGTCTCAATGAGACTTATTCAATCCTAAATGCAGAAAGAAATCCTAACCTACCTACCTACCTTTGATTAGTCTGATCGACTACATGATCAAATTTGAGCAGGATCTTCATGAATTTCAATAGGTTTCTCATGAGGACCATCCAAAGTCCTGCTCGAATGTATACATGTGTGCGTTTCTTCATGAAAGTCCAATCATAGTATGCACCACACGCATGTAAGGAGGAGATAAGAGCAGCAAAAAGATATCTCCTCAAGTTCTGAATTGGGTTGTAATTGATTAAAAACGGGTCCTCCCAATCAGAATTTTCAATGGGTTGAAGAACCCATGATGGTGGAGAGACATTCATTAAGTATTTTTCAGTTTGGATTGTCTCCTCCACAAATTCAGATTTGCATGGTGCTTCCGCAAACCATGGTAAAGAGTGTAAATTAGTGGAATGGTGTTCTTCAGGCACCGACACCATGTCTAACAAACTATCCAACTCCTTAATCATCTCATCATTCAGATCATAGGGGTGGGTCATGCATTCCTTTAGGAAATCGAGAGAGTCGAATGAAGGGTCCTCGTTCTCCCTAAGTGATTGAGGAAATTCTGTTTCAAGGGTAAGGAATTCCTCCTCTATAGAGGGGAGGTCTTCCAAAGAAAAATTTTCAGATTCAGTGGTAAGCACATCATCTAGCATTGGTTGATCTTTTGAAATTCCAGGTTGTGCCACCCCATCATCCAAAGAAACAGAATTTTCAACCCAAGGGAGTTCTTCCACAATAGAATCCGGCATGTATTGTTGGTGGAAGGACTCAAAAATATCGACTTCGGCCATCTCTCTAGCAAGAATATCTTCCGATGACTCAAAAACATTCAGCCCTTTGGAAGAAGAAATCATGGACTCACAATCATCCTTCAAACCCTCATTGTAGGCAATCAAACTATCACTTTCAGATTTTGCAGATTCCTCGGGTTCGTCAACCGTCCTTAAAATCTCTTCATCATTCAAATAGGAATAGCTAAAAGAGATATTTGATTCACCATAATCGATGGTAATGGTGGGATCACTGAGATCTACATCCCTTAGAAGTTTAGTCATTAAATCTAGAGAAGGTTGGGTTTGGATAGCCTCATCCTCCTCATTGTTGGGGATTGATTCGGTGTTCCCAATGTTGGGTTCAATATTTTGAGATGGCGAGAGGTTTTGTATGCATTGCTCAGTTATTTCCATACACTCTCGCAGTGTATCCTCAAGAGTTCGTGTCGGTTGAGGATCATGAGAAAGAAACTCTTGAGGATAATTGTTGGCATCCATGGTTGGCTCATCCTCCATTGGACTAGAGGTGTGAGGACTCTCTCGATGAAGACCATACGTGTTATATGACGAAGACTGATAAGATGGTTGATAAGCATAACCATACAAGTGATCACGCAATGTCTTCACCGGTTGGTCATTACTCCCCCGGTCATTTTTCTTATTCCTACCTCCTGTTAAACTTGGTGGGATACTCATGTTATTTTCAACCCAATAATCACGTAGCGTCTTACGTTGGAGGGTAGTGGAGGTTGATTTACTCTCAGAATAATACTTTGCTTAAATTGGTTCCAATCATAAAGAGTTTTGATTCCATGGTCTGTCATCTCATCTTCCAAAAGGTATGCATAAGCACCACACTTCCAATCAGCCATAATGAGATTTTAAAGAGTTGGAACTACCCTAATCTAGAAAAAAGAACAAAAAGAAGGGAGATGGAGAGATGTTACCCAATAAAGCGAGATATATGTCAGCAACAATGTCCTACAAAATCCAACAAAAAATTGTTAGTAATCTAGAAAAAAAATCAGAAAATCTTCTTCTATAAAAACTGAAAATCCTACCTAACTAAGACTACTCTATAGTTACTAGAACAATTAGAACCGTTTAACCTCTTCCCCGGCAACGGCGCCAAAAACTTGTTCGCTCGCCTCAAGTGCAAGGCTGCGATGTAGTAATAATCTCGGTAAGACCGAGGTCGATCCACAGGGAAGGAAGTAAACAATTCCAACTATCCTAATAACTAGAATCAAAGAGGTTTGTGAAATTGATTTTTAACATAAAATAGAAAATCTAATAATGAAAAGATAACTAGAGCATCAAGGATTCACTTATAGCTCTTCTTAGATGCATAATTCGCTATGGTTTCTTACTTTCTCAACTAGAATCGACATTCCTGTCTATCTAGTCGGATGATAGAGCTGTTAAACCAAACAGTCTGTCATATGTAAGTTCTATGCATAGGATTCACTCAATGTAGGCTGAGCTGAGCATGCTCAATTGCATAGGTCATTCCCCTTTCCTATAAGTCTAGTTCACAATCATAATCATCCTCAAGTCCTCTCACAAGACAAGGCTAGATCAGGATTTGAACTGGATTTAAATCACAAGCACAGTCCATACATATTCCAGAAAAACAGAAAAATAGAACTTTGGTAGGAAGTCCCTTCATGAAGAGCTTAGTACTAGAGCGCACTCCGATTCCTCAGATCATACAGGTCTAGACCGTTGCAAACGAATTAAGAGGCTAAGTAATTCATCCAAACATCCGTGAGTCATCACAAGACTAAGAAAAATTACTTAAAAACTTGTATAAACTTCAAACCTTAGTTCATAATCATGAAAACCAATCTTAAAACCAATAAAACGAATTAAACAATCTAAGAAAACTATAAGGTTCACCTCTTAGCTCTAGCTAAGAGATTAGCTAATAAAATGCATATTAAAAACTAGAACTAGAACTAAGAAAAGGAAGAAAAACTAGCTGGAGGAGGCTAGGAAGCCTCCTATGACTTGAACTCCTTGCTCCCCACGTCCTTGGTTGCCCTGGAATAGAAGAGAGCACCTCCTTTTATAGTGCAGCACTAGTACAGCAACATAGCAGAATTTGTTTCGCTTGGTACGGCTTAACCAATGGTCGGATTGCCTTTAAATTTGATTTGTAGCTTCCTTGTAATGTGATATTCCTCATAGATGATTTAGATTTCCAAGATTATCCTCTGAATGGGCCCACCAATCACATCACCGACCGCCTCTCAAAATCGCGCACTTCGGGTACCTTCAGAACCAGTCATCTTGCTTTCAACGCTCCGGAGTGTACAGAGGTCGGATTGATCTCAAATTCTGAACATGAGTAGAAAACTTCCTTCTCTACATGATAGATGGATTAGATTGTCCAAAACGATCTCAGAACGTGGTCCGAAAATTAGAACAATTAGGGCTTTTATAAACTCTGCGCAGTTGAAGCTTTCTGGATGGTCCATCTTTCTTCAACCGGTACGATCAAACCACACACCCTTTTGATTTGAAACTTTTGTGGTTATTCATATATGGATGTGGTCTAAAAGATGGTCAAAGTAGATTTTCATATCCTCAATGAGGGGCCACCTGGACCGGCCCAGAGTGGAACAGCGAAATCTGAAACTTTCTGGACAGTTCGTATTGTTTTGGTCACCACGATCAATCCGCAACTCCGATCGACACGAAACCACTTGGGTTAGTTCGGCGTCGAGTTCCTCTTCGACATGGATGTGTTGGATTTCTAAATATCATCAAGATTGGCCTAGAAAACTGGTCCGAAAAACCAGGTGCGGGAATACATTGCTGTTTTAGAATCTGGAATCTGAAACTTGCATGGCCGACCGGTCACGACCGGTCGGACAGGGCTGGCCGACCGGTCAGGACCGGTCAGGCCCTCTTTGGCATTACTCCAGCAAGCATGGCCGACCGGTCAAGACCGGTCGGACTTCCTTGGCCGACCGGTCAAGACCGGTCGGTCTCTTTTTCTTCTTGTTTTCTTCCTTTCTTTCTTCTATTTTCTTCTTTCTTTGCTTCCTTCTTCCTTCAGCCCTCCTTGGGTCTTCATCCAAGGTTCTAAATCAGCTCTTTTGGTCATCAATTGGGCAAAGTAACTCTCATTCCTACAACCACAAACACATGTATTTGATTAGTCTTTAAATTATGAAAACCATGCATAATGAGTGATGAATTGGGGTTAAAATATGCACAATTAAGAGCTCAACAACCCCCCAACCAGCATTTTGCTAGTCCCGAGCAAAACATACGTGAAACAAATCAAACTTTTTAAAACTAACTCTCTCTCGAAAACTATGCTCCTATAAACTCCAAAACATATGAGTACAAAATTCAGAAAAACTCAGTGACAAAAATTGAAATCTTAAACTCCCTAAACATAATGAGTGTTTCACATAGAATTCCCACCGATCGATTGATAAATAGAAGAATCTGAACGAGTATAATCTAGTGTGCATGGTGAAAGTTCATCTTATGAATTTTCAGGATTACCTTCTTCATAGACTAGCGAAACTAGAGATATAGAAGTGTACAGATCACCCAAATGCCTATGACAAGAATTTGCCTTACCATTCCTTCGACGACTTTCACACTACTTCCCATTTCCAGCTTTGGTTACGGGTAGACCATCCCCTAGTTGGTAATAGGTAGCCATTTTCAGAATTTATCAACAAATATTCAATAATAATCAATTTTTCTATTCACTATAATCATATATAGGATTTTTAGAAATTCATATCTTCCATTCTTTTTCTTACTTCACATGAACAAGGATGGACAAAGTTTCCCAGCTTGGTTCCTCAACACCTTAAATCTCAGTCTAGCCAATTTACAAATCTACATAATCTCTTCAATCCATGAGAATCGTGTAATGTGGACTAGACTCAAAAGTGTTCAAACTTTCTATCGATTATAAAAAATAGGGGAATTCATATAGAAAACTATCATATTACAGGTAATTCATTGATGTCAAAATTAATCGCTTCATCTATCTTCCTTTCATACTCATAACATATTAAGTGCACAAAAAGAAAGTTTTCCAAGAGAGTTTTGAATTTAGAAAAATAAAAAAAATCTCTTCATAATTGCTCGAAATGTCACAAAAACCCATAAATTCATCTTAGGAATCTCATCCCCCAACCAAAATCTTACATTGTCCTCAATGTAACAACATATGCAATATACAAGACATGAGAGCAATGAAATAAAATAAAGGAGAGTGAGAACGAGAGTACCTGAGGCAGGAAGTTGATCAATTCTAGCATCTTCCATTGTCTCCATGAGACTTATTCAATCCTAAATGCAGAAAAAATAAATTATAACCTACCTACCTACCTTTGATTAGTCCAATCAACTACATGATCAACTTTGAGCAGGATCTTCATGAATTTCATCAAATTTCTCATGAGGACTATTCGATCGCCTCAAGTGTAAGGCTTGCGAGGTAGTAATAATTATCGATAAGACCGAGGTCGATTTATAGGGAAAGAGGTAGACAATTCCAACTACTCTAATAACTAGAATCTAAGAAGTTTAGGAAAATAATTTTTCACATAAAATAGAAAAATCTAAAAATAAGAAGAACCAGAGCATCAAGGATCCACTTGTAGTAGTTCAATACCAATTCATTCATCCAAGCACAACACAATTAGAATCAAAGTCCTATCTCTCATCTAATTGGAGGATATAATATTCAAGCACAAACAGTCCCACTTAAATTTGGAAATCAGATTTCTAGTTTTAATGAAGCACATAGAACTTGAACTTTTACCTTTCAGAGTAACAGCCGTGCCAATAGACTATGGCATGCTCAAGGGTTATTACAATTCGAATTCAAACAACCCAATCATGGTAATCTTAGGGAATTGCAAGGAACTCATGTCTGGACTACACAAACTCTCACAAAACTTCTAAAAATCTAAACTTTATTCAAACTAGAACTTGAAAATTCATAAATAAGTAAAGGGTACTTGAAGAAACGAATTAAAGCATTGAAACAAACTACAAACTTCACCTCTTAGTTCTAGCTAAGAGATTAGTTAAAAGAAAGCATTAAAAACTAGAAACTAGAACTAGAAGAAGAAAAAAACTAGTTGTAGGAGGCTAGGAAGCCTCCTAAGTCTTGATCTCTTTACTCCCCACGTTGCTAGATGCCTTAGGAAGAGAGTGGATGTGTCCTTTTATAGAATAATGCGAAAGATTTCAGATTGCGCAAGGAATCACAGAGCTGCGCAGACAAAACAAAGCTTTGTTACGCAGCCGACCGGTCGGACAACCAGTCTGAGCTCATGGATGACCGGTCGAATGACCGGTCGTAAAATGTCAAAAACTGTCTAGTGACTTTTTAGAATTTCCTCCCCCTCTCTGTTGAGTGCTCGATCATTTTGACGACCGGTTTGAGTGATGGCCGACCGGTCTGTCTTGGTCCAGTGATATGTACAGCAATGGGAGGTCACTGTTGAAGTGCTGACCGGTCAGATGGCCGGTCTTGTGCCTTGACAGATCGGTCGGACGACTGGTCTTCAGTGCAGAGTGTTGCACTTCTTCCATATCTCTTTTGCTTCTTTCTTCCATCCTTTGGCACTTGGTTCTTTGATCTTTAATGTACCTACAGTGATCTTCTTAGCCTTAAATCAATGAAATCTCTGCCTCGCTCCTACAATCACAAATCATGCATTAGATTGGTCTTTTAAGCATGCAAACCATGCATATAATGTGATGTAATGGGTTAGTAAATGTATAAATTAGAGGTTCAACACACCCCCCAACCAGCATTTTGCTAGTCCCGAGCAAAACATGCCAGAAACAAGTTCAAATCTTCAAAATCAAACACTCCTTCAGAAACTATGCTTCTATCCATTCCATGACATACAAGTGTAAAAATAAGAAAAATTAGGTCATAGAAGTTGAAACCTTAAACTCTCAAAACATAATAAGTGATCATATGAAATTTTCGCTGATTGATTGATAAATAGAAAAACTTCAACAATTTTAATCTAGTGTGCATAGTGATGGCTCATCTCATGAGTTTACGGAATCATCTTCTTCATAGATCAACTAAACTATAGATCTCAAGGTGTACAGATCAACAACAAGCCTATGACAGGAATTTGCCTTACTGTCCTTCTAATGGCATTCACACTACGTCTCATTTTCGGATTTGATTATGGGTAGACCATCCCCGGTTGGTAATAGGTAGCCCTTTTTGGAATTTTCCACCATATTTTTAATCATTCCCATATTTTCATCCTTCCTTTACTCTTTTTTCATATATTAGATAGGATTTTTAGAAATCCATATCTTTCGTTATTTTCTAACGGACAAGGATGGACAAAGTACCCCGGCTTGGTTCCTCAACACCTCAAATCTAAGTCTAGCTAATCCACAAATCTACATAATCCTTTCAAACCATGAGAATCGTGTAATGTGAACTAGGTGTAAAAGTGTTCAAATTTTCTATCAATCATATAAATAGGGGAATTCACATATAAAACTATTATATTAAAGGTAGTTTAAGACTTTCAACATTTCTCACTTCGTATTTCCTTTTCTTATACTAGTATCATCCCGAATGCATAGAGTGCATAGAAACAAAGTTTTCCAAAAGAGTTTTAAATTTTAGAAAAATCGAAAATTTTCTACATACAATGCTCGAAATGTTATAGAACACTAGATGCATGTAGGAATCTCACCCCCCAAACAAATTTTGCATTGTCCTCAATGTAAAAAGATATGCAGTAAGCAATACATGAGAGCAATGAAATAAAACAAAGGAGAGTGAGAACGAGAGTACCTAAGGGAGCAAATTGATCAATTCTAGCATCTTTCGTTGTCTCGATGAGACTTATTCAATCTTAAATGCAGAAAAATAGATCCTAACCAACCTACCTACCTTTGATTAGTTTGATCGACTACATGATCAAATTTGAGCAGGATATTCATGAATTTCAATAAATTTCTCATGAGGACCATCCAAAGTCCTGCTCGATAGTAAACATGGGTGCTTGTCTTCATTGAAGTCCAATATTTATGTGCCCCACATGCATGATAGGAGTAGATAAGAGCAGCAAAAACATACCTCCTCAAATTCTGATCTGGGTTATGATTGATTAAAACCGGGTCCTCCTAATCAGAATTTTCAATGGGCTGAAGGACACATGATGGTGGAGAGACATTCATCAATTTTTCATTGGTTAAAGTTATCTCCTCCACAATTTCAGAATTGCATGGTGCTTTCATAAACAATGGTAAAGAGTGTAAATTAGTGGAATTGTGTTCTTCAGGCACCGACACCGTGTCTAACAAACTATCCAACTCCTTAATCATCTCATCATCAAGATTATAAGAGTGGGCCAAGCATTCCTCTAGCAAATCGAGATAGTCGGATGAAGGGACTTCGTCCTCCTTTAATGATTGAAGAAATTCTGTTTCAATGGTAAGGAATTCCTCCTCTATAAAGAGGAGGTCTTCCAAGGGAAATTCTTCAGATTTAGTGGTAAGCACATCATCTAACATTGGTTGATCTTTTAAAATTTCAGATTGTGTCACCTCATCATCCAAAGGAACAGAATTTTCAATCAAAGTGAGGTCTACCAGAATAGAATTTGGCATGTGTTGTCGGTGAAAGGACTCAAAAAGATCAACTTCGACCATCTCTTTAGCATGCATATCCTCTAAAGACTCATAATCATAGGTTCATAAGCATCTATCGAACCCTCATTGTTAGTAACCCCACTATCGCTTTCAAATTTTATAGATTCCTCAGGATCGTCAACCGCCATTGAAATCTCTTCATTATTAAGTTCAAAGCGTCCAAAAGAGATAGTGGACTCACCATAATTGATGATGACATTGGGATCATCGAAATCAATTTCCTCTAAAAGTCTATTCATTAAATCCAAAGAAGGTGGGGCTTGAGTAGCCCCATCCTCCTCATTAGAAGAGATTAATTTGATGCCCCCAAATTCTGGCTCAACATCTTCACAAGCTTGCGAGTAAGCTTGATTTAATTGTTCATCTACATACTCTTTCCATATTTTCTCAAGTATTTGGGTATACATGTCATCACAAGAGGAAGACGTTTTAGGGTGATTGTTAATAACCACGGTTGGTTCTTCCCTTAAACAAGGAGAATTGAGGTTTCCCGAATTAAGACCGAACGCATTGTAGCTGTTCACTTGCCTCAAGTGCAAGGCTGCGATGTAGTAATAATTCTCGGTAAGACTGAGGTCGATCCACAGGGAAAGAAGTAAACAATTCCAACTACTCTAATAACTAAAATCTAAGAAGTTTAGAAAAATAGTTTTTCACATAAAATAGGAAAATATGTAAATAAGAAGAACTAGAGCATTCCACTTGTAGTAGTTCAATACCAATCCATTCATCCAAGCACAACACAATTAGAATCAAAGTCCTATCTCTCATCTAATTGGAGGATATAACATTCAAGCACAAATAGTCCCACTTAAATCTGAAAATTAGATTCCTAGTTCTAATGAAGCACATAGAACTTAAACTTGTAGCCTTCGGAGTAACAGCCATGCCAAGAGACTATTGCATGCTCAAGGGTTACTACAATTCGAATTCAAACAACCCAATCATTGTAATCTCAGAGAATTGCAAGGAACTCATGTCCGGAGTACACAAACTCTCACAAAACTTCTAAAATCCAAACTTCATTCAAACTAGAACTTGAAAATCCATAAATAAGTAAAGGGTACTTGAAGAAATGAATTAAAGCATTAAAACAAACTACAAACTTCACCTCTTAGCTCTAGTTAAGAGGTTAACTAAAAGAAAGCATTAAAAACTAGAAACTAGAACTAGAAGAAGAAGAAAACTAGTTGTAGGAGGCTAGGAAGCCTCCTAGGTCTTGATCTCTATGCTCCCCACGTTGCTAGATGCCTTAGGAAGAGAGTGGAGGTGTCCTTTTATAGAATAATGTGGAAGATTCCAGATTGCGCAAGGAATCACGGAGCTGCACAAAGAAAATCGGAGCTTGTATGACAAGCTCTGTTACGCAGTCGACGGGTCTGAGCTCATGGGTGACCAGTCATAAAATGTAAAAAACTGGCTAATGACTTTTTGGAATTTCCTCCCCCTCACTGTTGAGTGCTCGACCGGTTTGAGTGATGGTCGACTGGTTTGACGACTGGTCTGTCTTGGTCGAGTGATATGTACAGCAATAGGGGGTTACTGTTGAAGTGCCGACCAGTCGGACGACCAGTCCTGTTGTTGAGCTCTTAATTGTGCATATTTTAACCCCAATTCATCACTTATTATGCACGGTTTACATGTTTAAAGGACTACTTTAATACATGGTTTGTGATTGTAGGGACAAGATGGAGATTTCACTGATTCAAGGCTAAATAGAGCTCCTTACAAGCATTGAAGACCACTAGATCAAGCATGAAGGAGGACCAAAGAAAGACAAAGCAAGGAGAGAAGAGAGAAGAAGAAACAAAGAAAGAAATGAAGAAGAAAAATGACTCAGACCGGTCGTCCGACCGGTCGGCCACCCCACTACCTGACTTGAAGGCTCACTAGATAGAGGAATTATACAGTCCGACCGGTCGTGACCGGTCGGCCAGACCAGTCAGACCAGTCAAGACCGGTCGGCCAATAGGTCGCACCCCTTTCAGAGCTCGCTGGACAGATGGACTAACAGGTCCGACCGGTCGTGACCAGTCGGCCAGGCCAGTCCGACCGGTCGATTTTCTAGTTTTCTTCCTGTTTTAGTAGTTTTTATGTTTGTTTTAAGGCTTCTAGTTTAAGGATGTTAGAGATGAACTAAAACCCCTTAGCTAGGGCTAAGAGGTGAAGCTTTTGATTTGTTTTTGATGGATTGATGCAACCTAAGTTTCCTTTTATGTTTTAATTGAAGAATTTTTAGTTAATGTGAGTTTGAATCAAGTATTAGTTTGGTTTTACTTTGATCTCTTGATGACTCCGGGCCCATGTGATTCTTAGTGACTCTAAGCTTGGTAGCTTACCTTCTGAGCATTGTTTATGTTTGTGTATTTCATTGATCTATCATTGACTCCGGGCATGGTAGATTCTTTGATTGCCTTGTATGCAATGGCCTGATTTTCATGTGGGAACTCGTGCAACTAAAGTTCGTATCTTTTGTTATAATCTGAAATAGTTGTTTGTTGATCGATTTTGATTTAATTAGAGTTTTAATCATTAGTTGTAATCAAGTCTAGTGACAGGATTTGATGAAAGCTATGATTGTGAATCTCAACTAGATTGGAAAGAGGCTTGGCCTACACAATTGAGTGTGCCCAAGACCTGAGCATGGTTGTGGGAATCAAATCAATGAATAAACACTTGTTCTGGATAATTGTTGATTGAACTGCTCTATATTTCAATCGGCTAGAGATATGAATTCAATTCTGATTGAGTTATGAGAGACCTAGTTGTGTTGATGCATTGAAACTTATCAAAAGTGGATCCTTGGCGCTCTAGTGCCTTTTTAGATTGAAATTACCTTATACATTCACTGTTTAAACCCAAATTGCTATTTTTCAGCTTTAATTCTTAATAGGATCTTAATTACTAGTTATTTTAGACAAATTCTGAGAATACCCATTCATAAATCTCTGTGGGAACGATACTCGGTCTTTTCGAATTATTACTACTTCGCAAACCTACACTTGGGAAGTGAACAAGTTTTTGGCGCCACTGTCGGGGATTTCTATGCGGTATTTTTAGAATTTTCTGAAATAACTTTTAGTTGAGATTGTGTTAAGATAGGTTTAGGATTTGTTTTGATTTCTAGGGTAGGTTTTCTTCTAAATACTAACTTACTTTGTTTTGATTTTTGCAGGATTCTAACATAGGTCTAATTCAGGGATTTTTAGGAAGTTGAAGAAGAAGTAAGCAACTTAAGTCACAAATCAGGTTTTATCATTCTAACCTTACTCTTCTTCTTCTCCTACTCATTCCTACCATATTCATCTCTTGTAGAGTGGGTGGAGACTCCTTTTGGATCTCTGATAGGTTGGCCTTGTGCCGCCTGGATTCTTATTGGTCGGCTCTGCCGTCTTGTATCACCTTGTGCTCAGAGATTTTTCTTCTCATACCTATTCCTCTTTCTTCTTTTTCTGCACTTTTCTCAAAAGACTCAAAGAGTGGGTGGGGAGTTCTCTGAACCCCTATTGACCAGGAGAAATCGGTCTCTATCCTTGCTTCTGGCTCAGCCATTGCAAGACACCTTATGCTTAAGTCTTAGAGAGGAGTAAAGGAAGGAAGGAAGAATTCTTTTTCCTTTTTGTTTCATTCATTTAGGTTTTGCATGCCACATTGGGCTCGGGGATCTAATAACCGACTCAATCGTGATGGAGTAATTGTTGAAGGGATTGATAGAGAGCCTCGTGCTAGGAAACGTAAAAATTTTCCTGAAATTACTAGAGAGATGGCTGAAAATCAACCAAATCAAGGGGCTAATCAACATCAAAATCCAGCCCCAAACCTAACTGAATTGGATGAGAATGAAGTGGGGGATGTACCTCAACCTAGAACTTTACGTGACTATTTACAACCAGCTAGGACGAGTATTCCCTCTTGCATAATTTTCCCTCACAATGTGGGAAATATTGATTTTAAACCGGGGTTGATCCAACTTCTTCCTAGATCCATGGACTCGACTTTGATAGCGCGTATCTACATATTAAGGAATTTGAAGAGGTTATTGCCACAATAAACTATGACAATGTGACCAAGGATACTATAAAACTTAAATTGTTCCCTTTTTCCTTGAAAGAGAAGGCCAAATCATGGCTACATTCCTTAAGGCCAAGATCTATTGGGACATGGGCTGAGATGACTAGGGAGTTTCTTAAAAAATTCTTCCCTACTCATCGAACCAATGCACTAAGAAGGGCCATAATGAACTTCGCCCAAAAAGAAGAAGAAACCTTTTTCCAATGTTGGGAAAGGTATAATGAGCTATTAAACGCATGCCCACATCATGGCTATGAACGGTGGAGGTTGATTAGTTTCTTCTATGATGGATTAAACTCAACCATACACCAATTTGTGGAGATGATGTGCAATGGGGAGTTCATGAACAAGGAAACAGAGAAAGCTTGGGATTATTTTGACATGTTGGCTGAAAACACACAAGCATGGGATATATCTAAGCCAACAAGTTCAAAACAACCCCAAGCCAAGGAAAAGGGAGAAATTTATGTTTTAAATGAGCAAGATGATCTAGGTTCTAGAGTGGCTAAACTCACACGAAAGGTTGAGGAGATGGAACTAAAGAAAGTGGACACAACCCAACAAAAGGGGGCTGTTGAAACTATTTGTGGTATTTGTGCTTCCAATGTGCATCAAACGCCGGATTGTCCAACAATCTATGCGTTTCGAGAACTTTTATTTGAACAATCGAATGCTTTGAATAGTTATCAACGACCTTTTAGTACTCCAAATTCAAACACGAACAATTCTAGTTGGAGAAACAACTCTAACTTCAATTGGGCGAATGGGAACACGGCTAATCAAAATAATCCTCAAACGGGGCCCCCAATGCAAATTCCTATGTCCCCACCTCAAATGCCTATAGAGGATACTTTGAAAGCATTCATGGAAGGTCAAGCTCAAATAAATCAATCCAACCATACGATAATGCTTGAGCTTAAAAATTCGGTGGAGGAAATTAAGGCTCACTTAAACGCAAGGGAAGGGATTCTTCCAGCCCAACCCATACCAAATCCGAAACCTCAATGCGAAATAAGCGTGGCTAGTTCCTCTAACCAACACATGGAACATGCTAAAGCCATCACCACTCTTAGAAGTGGTAAAATTATTGAAAAATCTGATCCGGTGAAGGTTTCAACGCCTAATGATCCGGTATCTTTTAAAGAGGATGATGGACCTAGCACCGCCATGAATGAAAAAGAGTCGTTGAAAGAATATAGGCCCGTTGCTTCATTTTCCCAACGCTTGATTTCAGCCAAACCTCAAGATAAATATCAGGAATTTTTGGAGGTTTTCAAGCAAGTCAAAATCAATATCCCATTGTTGGATGCCATTAAACAAATACCGTCATATGCTAAATTTTTAAAAGACCTCTGCACGATTAAAAGAAAAATACATGTACAAAAGAAGGCATTTTTTACAGAGAACGTAAGTGCCATTATCAACCACGGGATGCGCAAGAAATACAAAGATCCCGGTTGTCCAACAATATCATGTGTGATTGGAGACTACCGGGTGAAACATGCTTTACTTGATCTAGGGGCAAGTGTGAACTTAATCCCCTTTTCGGTCTATGAACAATTGGGTTTAGGTGAACTAAAACCTACCAAAACCACATTACAACTTGCTGACCGATCGATTCGTATTCCAAGAGGGGTGATTGAGGATGTTCTTGTCCAAGTTGACAAGGTCTACTACCCGGTGGACTTTATTGTCTTGGACACACGACCCATGGTTAATATTGGCCCCCAAATTCCTGTCATACTTGGCCGCCCATTCCTAGCTACATCAAACGCTATCATAAATTGTAGGAGTGGGGTCATACAAATGTCTTTTGGCAATATGACGATTGAGTTGAATGCTTTCAATGTTGACAACCAACAAGAGGATGAAGATGAGGAGGTCCACGAAATAAACATGATCAATTCTATCGTGGAAGATGAGTCCCTCTCACCTTTTTACTCCGGTCACTTAGACGAAGACGTGACTTACTCCCTTGATGAGAATGATGACATGATAAGAGATATGGTTACACTTTTAGAGTCGGCATCGGCATATGACGCTAGTCGAGAGAAGGATGTGGAAACAATACCTTTTTGTGCTGAGAAATCAATTCATATTTCCACACCTTTGAGGATCATGCATACCGAACTCTACCAACCCTGGGATGATCCTTACTTACAATATCATTGCCCAGGAAAAACTGATTGAAGACATATTTTTTCTGATAAATATGATGTTGTCTCCTCTTATACATGTGGTGAAAACATTAAGGAACCCGCTGAAATTTCTTTTTGGGATTTTGAGTGGCTTATCTCGATTACTCACACACATGTATATTGTAAAGTAGGATATTGGATGACGTTACTGTGAAACCTTTTGATCCATCTAATTATTCTGCTTGACTTTATGCTTTTGGATGAGTTGTTGGGATTAACCTCCTAGTCTGACGAAGGAAGATTTTCTAAAATGCTTTCCCATTAGGATTTGCTTTGATCAGTTGATTTAAGTTGTGAAGTAATCCATCTCCAAAAGCTAATCTTGCCATGAAATATATGCTTCAGGTGATATCTCTCTTTCTCACTCTCTTTTTCTTTTGGCATTGCTCTCATGTGTTGCATTCATTGTATACATTCTTACATTGAGGACAATGTAAAGTTTTGGTTGGGGGTGAGAGAGATTCCTTAGATGATGAATCTGCTAGCTTTTGTGACATTTCGAGCAATGATGTATAAATTTTTTGATTTTTCTAAAATTCAAAACTCTTTTGGAAAACTTTGATTTTATGCATTTGAGATAGCATGAGTATAAGAAGAGGAGCTACGAAGTGAGGGATGTTGCAAGTTTTGAACTTCTCTTAATATAATGGTTTTATATGTGAATTCACCTATTTTTATGACTGATAGAAAATATGAACACCTTTTGTACCTAGTTCACATTACACGATTTTCGTGATTTGAAAGGATTATGTGATTTGTGGATTAACTAGACCTTAATTTAAGGTATTGAGAAACCAAGCCGGGGTACTTTGTCCATCCTTGTCCATGGGAAAATAACGAAAGATATGGATTTCTAAAAATCCTATCTAATGTAAAAGAAAAAGGAAAAGGAATGATGAAATTGGGAATGATGGAAAATGGTGGAAAATTCCGATTAGGGTTACCTACTACTAACCGGGGGATGGTCTACCCATAACCAAAGCCGGAAATGGGACGTAGTGTGAAAGTCGTCGGAAGGACGGTAAGGCAAATTCCTGTCATAGGCTTGTTGTTACTCTATGCACCTTGAGATCTATAGTTTAGTTGATTTATGAAGAAGATAATCCTAAAAACTCATGAGATGAACCTTCACTATGCACACTAGGTTGAATTTGTTCAAGTTCTTCTATTTATCAATCAATCAGCGGGAATTTCATATAAACACTTATTATGTTCTGAGAGTTTAAGGTTTTAACCTCTATCACCTAATTTCTCTGATTTTTACGCTTATGTGTCTTGGAATGTATAGAAGAATAGTTTCTAGAGGAGAGTTGGGTTTTGGAGAATGAAACTTGTTTCACACATGTTTTGCTCGGGACTAGCAAAATGCTAGTTGGGGGGTGTGTTGAGCTCTTAATTGTGCATATTCTAACCCCAATTCATCACTTATTATGCACGATTTACATGTTTAAAGGACTACTTTAATACATGATTTGTGATTGTAGGGACAAGATGGAGATTTCACTGATTCAAGGCTAAATAGAGCTCCTTACAAGCATTGAAGACCACTAGATCAAGCATGAAGGAGGACCAAAGAAAGACAAAGCAAGGAGAGAAGAGAGAAGAAGAAACAAAGAAAGAAATGAAGAAGAAAAAGGACTCAGACCGGTCGTCCGACCGGTCGGCCACCCCACTACCTGACTTGAAGGCTCACTGGACAGAGGAATTATACAGTCCGATGTTCGCTCGCCTCAAGTGTAAGGCTGCGATGTAGTAATAAATCTCGGTAAGACCGAGGTCGATCCACAGGGAAAAAGTAACAGCTTCCTAATTACTCCAGCAACTCAGTTAATAGAACAAATTCAATTTCAATAGGATGTTTAATCAAAACAGTAACTTAATGAAAAATCAGAGATATAATGTACTAAGGCTTCAAGGATCCACTTGTAGCAATCCTATGTTACTTCAGTCAATCCAAGTAGAGAACACAACTAGATTTGAAGTCCTATCTCTCATCTAGTTGGAAAGTAAAGCATTCACACACATTCATCCAATTCAAGTTGAACTTCCAAGTTCAAGTCCATTCAATCAATGTAGAATTCAAATTCATAGCCTGCGGAGTAACAGCCATGCCTATGGACTATGGCCTGCTCAAGGATTACTACAATTCGAATCTAAACAAGCAACCTGTGATAATCTCAGAGAATTAAAAGGAATTCATGTCCGGAGCACATGAACTCAGATAAGACATCTCAAACTACCACCTATTGGACTGAAACATAAGAAAAATCCAACTTTGAATTAAAAGTACTTGAATCAAACTGAAATTAACATAGAACTGGCTACAAGCTTCACCTCTCAGCCTTAGCTGAGAGGTTTTAGCCGAGCATAGTCATGCTACAACTAAAAACTCGAAAATAAAGCATAAAACTAGAAAAACCCGAAGATAGATGTTGCAGACGCTCCACAGTCGCCTTCAGCCTCCAAACTCACGTTCCTTCTCTTCTCTGATGCCTTAGGGAGAGCCCCTAGGTGGCCTTTTATAGCAACAATCCCCCCTTGCGTCGGATTCTGCGAAAGCCTTCGCATTGCGCAGCAATTTTCGGAGTCCCAATTTAGAAAGGAGACTTCTTACGCAGGGCCGACCGGTCGTGACCGGTCGGCCTGGCTTTTCAATTACTCCAGAAAGCTCAGCCGACCGGTCATGACCGGTCGGCGTGGGTTTTCAATTGTTCCAGCGTGCATGCCCGACCGGTCATGACCGGTCGGGCTGCTTCTCCTTCATCCAGTGCCTATGGCCGACCGGTCATGACCGGTCGGCCCCAATGCAATGTGTCCAGTCTTCCTGGCCGACCGGTCAAGACCGGTCGGCCTCCTTCCATTTTTTCTTATATGTGGCTGACCGGTCGGACGACCGGTCAGCCTTAGTTTTCTTCCACTTTTTCTTCTTTTCTTCATTCTCTTTTCTCCCTTTTTCTTCTTCTTTCTTTGATCCATCCTAGGACTTCATGCAATGTCTTCAAATACATTCTTTTGGCTCCAATTTAATGAAATCCACTCTCATCCCTACAATCACAGAAACACGTGTTAGATGGGTCTTTAAATCGTGAAAATCATGCAAACCATGTCATGTAATGGGCAATGCAATGTATAAATTGGAGGTTCAACACACCCCCCAACCAGCTTTTTGCTAGTCCCGAGCAAAACATGTGTGAAACAATTTCAAACCTCCAAACCCAACTCTCCCTCAGAACTCATGATTCTATCCATTCCAAGGTGTATAAGTATAAAATTTGGAAAAACTAGGTGATAGAAGCTGAAATCTTGGACTCTCAAAACATAATAAGTGTCTACATGAAATTCCCACTGATTGATTGATAAATAGAAGAACTCGAACAAATTCAACCTAGTGTGCATAGTGAAAGTTCATCTCATGAGTTTCTGGGATCATCTTCTTCATAGATTAAGTAAACCAAGGATTTTAAGGTGCACAGAGCAACAACAAGCCTATGACAGGAATTTGCCTTACCGTCCTTCCGACGGCTTTCACACTACGTCCCATTTCCGGCTTTGGTTACGGTTCGACCATCCCCCGGTTGGTAATAGGTAGCCCTTTTTCGGAATTTTCCACCATTTTTCTTTCCTTCCCGATTTCATCCTTTCTTTCCTTTTTCTTTTAACTTAGATAGGATTTTTAGAAATCCATATCTTTCATTATTTTCCCATGGACAAGGATGGACAAAATACCCCGGCTTGGCTGCTCAACACCTCTAAACCAAAGTCTAGCTAATCCACAAATCACATAAACCTGTCACTCATGAAAATCGTGTAATGTGAACTTGGTGTGAAGGTGTTCAAATTTTCTATCAATCACAACAATAGGGGAACTAACATATAAAACCATTATGTTGGGAGAATTCAAGACTTACAACATCACACACTTCGTATCTCCTCTTCTTATACTCATATCATCTCGAATGCATGGAAATATGGTTTTCCAAAAGAGTTTTGAAATTTTAGAAAATTCGAAAAAAATTTGCGCATGTGAGGCTCGAAATGTTGCAATATGCTAGATGAGGAATCTCATCTCACCCCCCAACCAAATCTTGCATTGTCCTCAATGTAAAAAGATAATTAGTTAGCATGAACACGAGAACAATGGTAAAATATGAGAGAATGAGAATCAACAGTACCTGAGAGAATGATCATGGAGGTTTGCAATTCCAATAACTAAAACCTACTAAAACAGTAAAAAGAAACTAAACCTACCTATGCTATACCTCCATCAGACTAGGAGATCAATCATCCTGATAGACAGGATCATTCAGGGAGATGGACATGTCTTCTGAATCAAATTTCTCAACAAATGGTTTAAGGCGTTGTCCATTAACTTTGAAACAGTCACCATTCGCTGCATTCTCAATCTCAACAGCCCCATGGGGAAAAACTTCTTTAACAATATATGGGCCGGTCCATCGAGATCGTAGTTTTCCCGGAAAAAGATGAAGTCGGGCATTGTACAAGAGCACTTTCTGTCCTTCATGGAAGGATTTCCTTAAGATGTGTTTGTCATGAAAGGCCTTCATCTTGCTCTTGTAAATCCTCGAATTCTCATATGCATCGTTCCGGATCTCATCAAGCTCATTTAATTGGAGTTTGCGAAGCGAGCTAGCCTTGTCTATGTCAAAATTTAGGGCCCGAATTGCCCAATAGGCTTTGTGTTCTATCTCCACAGGCAAGTGGCAAGCTTTCCCATAGACCAGTCTATAAGGGGACATTCCAATGGGTGTCTTGTATGCAGTACGGTGAGCCCAAAGTGCATCATCTAATCGTAGGGACCAATCCTTACGATCCGGTCTCACCGTCTTTTCTAAAATCTGCTTGATTTCCCTGTTGGAGATTTCAGCTTGTCCACTTGTTTGTGGGTGGTATGGGGTACTCACTTTGTGCCTAATACCATATTTCTTCATCAAGGTTTCAAAAGGTCTATTGCAAAAGTGAGAACCACCATCGCTAATAATGGCTCGAGGTGTCCCAAATCTAGAAAGTATATTTTCTTTGAGAAACTTGAGGACCGTACGATGATCGTTGGTTCTACATGGGATAGCCTCTATCCATTTAGACACATAGTCTACGGCCAATAGAATATAGACATGTCCAAAAGATGAGGGGAATGGTCCCATGAAATCGATGCCCCAACAGTCAAAGACTTCAAGATGTTGAATTGGGGTGAGGGGCATCATATTTCGATGGGATAATCCTCCTAACTTCTGGCAGCGCTCGCAAGCTTTGCAAAACTCGTGGGTATCTTTAAATAATGTGGGCCAATAAAAACCACACTGCAGAATTTTTGCAGTTGTTTTCTTGGCTGAAAAATGACCCCCACATGCTTGATCATGACAAAAGGAGATGACTGAATTGTGTTCATCATCGGGGACGCATCTCCTTATAATTTGGTCTGGGTAATATTTAAACAATAAAGGTTCATCCCAGAAAAATCTGCGCACTTCCCTTAGAAATTTACGTTTGTCTTGCGCAGTCCAATGAGTCGGCATCGCACCTGTGGAAAGATAGTTGGCTATATCAGCGTACCATGGTGGATGCATAGCAACAAAGAGTTGCTCATCCGGGAATGAGTCCTCAATAGGTGACTCGTCAATGGAATTTGGTAGGACTAGGCGGGATAGATGATCCGCGACCACATTTTCTACCCCCTTCTTATCTTTGATCTCCAAGTCGAATTCTTGAAGGAGTAGGATCCATCTTAGCAAACGGGGCTTAGCATCCTTCTTAGAAAGAAGGTATTTCAGCGCCGCATGATCCGTATAAACAATAACTTTGGATCCTATTAAGTATGGCCTGAATTTGTCCAAGGCAAAGATGACAGCTAGGAGCTCTTTCTCCGTAGTTGAATAATTAACTTGGGCAGGATTCAAGGTCCTACTCGCGTAGTAGATGACATGGGGCTTTTTATCCTTCTTTTGGCCTAACACCGCCCCAATAGCAAAATCGCTCGCATCGCACATCAACTCAAAAGGAATGGACCAATCTGGTGGTTGCATGATAGGAGCGGTTGTCAACATGTCTTTTAGCTTTGAAAAAGCTAATTGACATTCGGTACTCCACTCAAATTGGTTCTCCTTTTGTAGAAGGTTGCATAAAGGCCTTGAGATGTGACTAAAGTCCTTTATAAACCTTCGATAGAAACCGGCGTGTCCCAGGAAGGACCGCACATCGCGTATGCTTTTGGGTGGTGGTAGATTGGAGATTATGTCAATTTTTGCCCGGTCTACCTCTATTCCATTGGACGAGATGATGTGTCCAAGGACTATTCCTCTTTGTACCATAAAGTGGCACTTTTCCCAGTTTAATACAAGTTGCTTTTCCTCACACCTCATTAAGACCAACTTCAAGTGCTCGAGGCACTCATCAAATGTACAACCAAAAACAGAGAAGTCATCCATGAACACCTCAAGAAACTCACCCACCATGTCTGAGAAAATACTCAACATGCATCGTTGGAATGTGGCGGGTGCATTGCATAACCCGAATGGCATCCTTCGGTAGGCGAAGGTACCAAACGGGCATGTAAATGTGGTTTTCTCTTGGTCTTCCGGAGCTATCTCAATTTGGTTGTATCCGGAATAGCCATCTAGGAAGCAATAGTAGGGATGGCCTGCCAACCTCTCCAAAATTTGGTCCATAAATGGGAGAGGGAAGTGGTCTTTCCTAGTGACCGTATTGAGCTTCCTATAATCAATGCACATACGCCAACCGGTGGTCACCCTAGTGGGTATAAGCTCGTTGTTGGCGTTTTCAATGATGGTAATACCGGATTTCTTGGGGACAACTTGGGTAGGACTCACCCATTGGCTATCTGAGATGGGGTAGATGATACCCACATCCAATAGCTTTAACACTTCGGCTTTGACAACCTCCATCATGTTTGGATTTAGCCGTCTTTGAGGTTGTCTAGTCGTTTTTGCGTTTTCTTCAAGGTGTATACGGTGAGTGCAAACCGAAGGATCTATCCCTTTGAGATCCGCTATTGTCCAACCTATGGCTTCCCGGTGTTTTTTGAGTAACTCAATCAACTTGAGCTCTTGGTCTTTTTCTAGGTGGGAGGCAATGACAACTGGGAAAGTTTCCTCTTGACCCAGATATACATATTTAAGCTCGGATGGCAATGGTTTGAGGTCAAGCTTCGGTGGTTTGATGCTAGACGGTAGAGGCCTTGATGTGGTTGGTAGCAATTTTTCGAAATGGGGCCTCCACCGGCTAGTATCAACTACCGGTTTTTCTATATTTAATGCATGCACAATCTCACTAATGATAGGGTCTTTAGAATCCATGACGTGTGCTAAGCATGTCTCCAAACTTTCTAGTGGTTCAAGCTGGAGGAGTTCTTCTTCTTCAAAGGTTTCAAGCATGTTTACATCGAAAAACTCATCATCATCGACATCCCTATGTCTTTTGCCCAGGTGGAATACATTCACCTCTAGTGTCATGTTTCCAAAAGATAATTGCATCACCCCATTCCGGCAATTGATGATTGCGTTTGATGTGGCAAGGAATGGGCGGCCTAATATCACCGGTATTTGGGTGCTAGCATCCAAAACCGGTTGTGTGTCCAAGACTATAAAATCTACCGGGTAGTAGAATTTGTCAACTTGGACTAGAACATCCTCAACTATCCCCCTCGGTACACGGATAGATCTATCAGCGAGTTGCAATGTGGTTTTGGTGGGTTTTAATTCACCAAGACCCAATTGTTCATATACCGAGTATGGGATCAAGTTCACACTTGCCCCCAAGTCTAACAAGGCACGTTCAATCCGGTAGTCTCCAATGATACATGAAACTGTGGGACTACCAGGATCTTTAAATTTTGGGGGAGTCTTTTGAGTGAGGATGGCACTCACTTGCTCAGTTAAGAAGGCCTTTTGCTGCACATTATATTTGCGTTTTGTTGTGCATAGGTCTTTTAGAAACTTGGCATAAGAGGGAATTTGTTTGATGGCATCAAGCAAAGGGATATTGATCTTGACTTGTCTGAAAATTTCTAGAATATCTTGAGAATTTGGGAGAGATTTTGGGGCAACCAATCTTGATGGGAATGGTGCTGTGGGCTGGTAAATGCGTTCCGGTTGTTGTGGGGCTAAGTTAGATCCATTTTCATCCTCAGGACTTACCGGATCATTAGGCTCATCGGCCTTCACCGGAATAGTTTTGTCAATTTGTTTACCACTTCTAAGGGTGGTAATGGATTTAGCTTGCTCCATGTTTTGGTTGGAAAGATTAGGGATGCTTACTTCATGAACTTGCTTAGGATTGGGCTGAGGTTGGGCTGGAAAGGTCCCTTCCCTAGCATTCAAGCGTCCCTTAATCTCATCAACCGAGACTTTCAGCTCTTGGAACAATTGCTGATTTGATTCATTTATTTGCGCTTGCCCTTGCATAAACGCTCTCAAAGTATCCTCCCATGAGACTTGAGGTGGGGCCATATTTTGCATGGGTGGCCCTCTTTGGGAGTTGGTAGGATTGCCTGTTGGGGCATTCTTCCAACTGAAATTCGGGTGGTTCTTCCAACTCTCATTGTATGTATTACCTACTGGTCCATTGAAGGGCCGTTGATAACCATATGTGGCATTGGCTGTCTCTTGCAACACTTCCTTAAATGCAGGAATTGTGGGACAATCTTGCGTAGCGTGTAAGTCGGTGAGACAAATCCCACATGTGGTTTCAACAGCTTCCTTGGACTTGGAAACTCCATTTTTGCTAAGTTCCATGGCCTCAACCTTCCTTGTGAGGTTGGCTATCCTTGCATTTACGTCGTCTTCCTCTTTAAGGACATATATCCCTCCTTTCTCTTGAGTAGGCTTGGGGTTCTTGGGTTTATCCGAGGTGTCCCAAGATTGGGCATTTTCAGCCAACATGTCCAAGTAACTCCAAGCATCATCTGGATTTTTACTCATAAACTCGCCATTGCACATCATTTCCACAAATTGGCGCATATTAGGACTTAATCCATCATTGAAAAAATTTATAATTCGCCAACTCTCATAGCCATGATGTGGGCAAGCAAGCAGGAGTTCCTTAAATCTTTCCCAACATTGAAAGAATGATTCACCCTCTTTTGCTGAGAAATTCATTATGGCCCTTCGAAGAGTGTTTGTCTTATGAGCTGGGAAGAACTTTTTCAAGAATTCCCGGTTCATCTCAACCCATGACCCAATCGAATATGGTCTAAGAGAGTGAAGCCAATCTTTGGCTCTTTCTTTCAAGGTGAAGGGAAAAAGTTTAAGTCTGATTGTATCCCCAGAAACATTGGGATAATGCAAGGTGGCCAACACTTCTTCGAATTCTTGCAAGTGTAAGTATGGGCGGTCAGAGTCTAGCCCATGGAATTTAGGTAAAAGTTGGATTACTCCCGGTTTTATGTCAAGGGTCCCACCGTTAGCTGGTAGAACTATGCAAGAAGGTGTAATTGTACGAGCAGGTTGTAGGTAATCCCGTAGTGATCTCATTGGAGGAACGTTATGTACCTCATTCTCTCCTACTCCTTCCTGATTTGCGTTTGTGGTTGGAGTAGGGGGTGGAGGATTCCTTAAGGGTGTTTGCTCCATACTCCCTAAACTTTCACAATGCTCTTGATAATTCCGGACTCGTCTATGGACTGACAATGGTCCAACTAAACCACCTTCAGATTGGAGACGATTTGAATGGTTACGTTCCCAACGGGACATAAACCACTCAATCAGAAATCAAAACTAATCTTAACCTAGAAAACTGCAATCTGAAAATTCTAAAAACTAAGTTAGAAAGGTATCACCTGATGCGCTTAAACTGAAAGAAGAATTCCTACAAAACAGAAAACTTTGTTAGTTCTACGAAAAATCAGAAAAACCTATCTACTTCTACAGCCACTGAAACTATTTGAAAACTATTATCTAATTTCCCCGGCAGCGGCGCCAAAAACTTGTTCGCTCGCCTCAAGTGTAAGGCTGCGATGTAGTAATAAATCTCGGTAAGACCGAGGTCGATCCACAGGGAAAAAGTAATAGCTTCCTAATTACTCTAGCAACTCAGTTAATAGAACAAATTCAATTTCAATAGAATGTTTAATCAAAACAGTAACTTAATGAAAAATCAGAGATATAATGTACTAAGGCTTCAAGGATCCACTTGTAGCAATCCTATGTTACTTCAGTCAATCCAAGTAGAGAACACAACTAGATTTGAAGTCCTATCTCTCATCTAGTTGGAAAGTAAAGCATTCACACACATTCATCCAATTCAAGTTGAACTTCCAAGTTCAAGTCCATTCAATCAATGTAGAATTCAAATTCATAGCCTGCGGAGTAACAGCCATGCCTATGGACTATGGCCTGCTCAAGGATTACTACAATTCGAATCTAAACAAGCAACCTGTGATAATCTCAGAGAATTAAAAGGAATTCATGTCCGGAGCACATGAACTCAGATAAGACATCTCAAACTACCACCTATTGGACTGAAACATAAGAAAAATCCAACTTTGAATTAAAAGTACTTGAATCAAACTGAAATTAACATAGAACTGGCTACAAGCTTCACCTCTCAGCCTTAGCTGAGAGGTTTTAGCCGAGCATAGTCATGCTACAACTAAAAACTCGAAAATAAAGCATAAAACTAGAAAAACCCGAAGATAGATGTTGCAGACGCTCCACAGTCGCCTTCAGCCTCCAAACTCACGTTCCTTCTCTTCTCTGATGCCTTAGGGAGAGCCCCTAGGTGGCCTTTTATAGCAACAATCCCCCCTTGCGTCGGATTCTGCGAAAGCCTTCGCATTGCGCAGCAATTTTCGGAGTCCCAATTTAGAAAGGAGACTTCTTACGCAGGGCCGACCGGTCGTGACCGGTCGGCCTGGCTTTTCAATTACTCCAGAAAGCTCAGCCGACCGGTCATGACCGGTCGGCGTGGGTTTTCAATTGTTCCAGCGTGCATGCCCGACCGGTCATGACCGGTCGGGCTGCTTCTCCTTCATCCAGTGCCTATGGCCGACCGGTCATGACCGGTCGGCCCCAATGCAATGTGTCCAGTCTTCCTGGCCGACCGGTCAAGACCGGTCGGCCTCCTTCCATTTTTTCTTATATGTGGCTGACCGGTCGGACGACCGGTCAGCCTTAGTTTTCTTCCACTTTTTCTTCTTTTCTTCATTCTCTTTTCTCCCTTTTTCTTCTTCTTTCTTTGATCCATCCTAGGACTTCATGCAATGTCTTCAAATACATTCTTTTGGCTCCAATTTAATGAAATCCACTCTCATCCCTACAATCACAGAAACACGTGTTAGATGGGTCTTTAAATCGTGAAAATCATGCAAACCATGTCATGTAATGGGCAATGCAATGTATAAATTGGAGGTTCAACATCCGACCAGCCGTGACCGGTCGGCCAGACCAGTCCGACCGATCAAGACCGGTCGGCCAACAGGTCGCACCCCTTTCAGAGCTCGCTGGACAGATGGACTAATAGGTCCGACCGGTCGTGACCAGTCGGCCAGGCCAGTCCGATCGGTCGTGCGACCGGTCAGCCATGCAAAAACGGCAGCTTCTAATTCGGGCGCCGAAATTTTCTGCGCAAGTGCGTAATTCCTTGCGCAATCTGGAAGTTTCTTACGCAATGGATACCTTAAAGCTATAAAAGGACTTCTTCCCTTCATACCAGAGCATGCGAGGACGTGGGGATTGCTTAGGAGACGGATTCTACTTCGAGTTTCTAGTTTTCTTCCTGTTTTATTAGTTTTTATGTTTGTTTTGAGGCTTCTAGTTCAAGGATGTTAGAGATGAACTAAAACCTCTTAGCTAGGTCTAAGAGGTGAAGCTTTTGATTTGTTTTTGATGGATTTATGCAACCTAGGTTTCCTTTTATGTTTTAATTGAAGAATTTTTAGTTAATGTGAGTTTGAATCAAGTACTACTTTGGTTTTACTTTGATCTCTTGATGACTCCGGGCTCATGTGATTCTTAGTGACTTTAAGCTTGGTAGCTTACCTTCTAAGCATTGTTTATGTTTGTGTATTTCATTGATCTATCATTGACTCCGGGCATGGTAGATTCTTTGATTGCCTTGTATGCAATGGCCTGATTTTCATGTGGGAACTCATGCAACTAAAGTTCGTATCTTTTGTTATAATCTGAAATAGTTGTTTGTTGATTGATTTTGATTTAATTAGAGTTTTAATCATTAGTTGTAATCAAGTCTAGTGACAGGATTTGATGAAAGCTATGATTGTGAATCTCAACTAGATTGGAAAGAGGCTTGGCCTACACAATTGAGTGTGCCCAAGACCTGAGCATGGTTGTGGGAATCAAATCAATGAATAAACACTTGTTCTGGATAATTGTTGATTGAACTGCTCTATATTCCAATCGGATAGAGATATGAATTCGATTCTGATTGAGTTATGAGAGACCTAGTTGTGTTGATGCATTGAAACTTATCAAAAGTGGATCCTTGGCGCTCTAGTGCCTTTTTAAATTGAAATTACCTTATACATTCACTGTTTAACCCAAATTGCTATTTTCCAGCTTTAAACCTTAATAGGATCTTAATTACTAGTTATTTTAGGCAAATTCTGAGAATACCCATTCATAAATCTCTGTGGATCATCTTCTTCATAGATCAACTAAACTATGGATCTCAAGGTGTACAAATCAACAACAAGCCTACGGCAAGAATTTACCTTACCGTCATTCTGAAGGCTTTCACACTATGTCCCATTTCCGACTTTGGTTACGAGTGGATCATCCCCTGGTTGGTAATAGGTAGCCCATTTCGGAATTTTCCACCATATTTTCAATCATTCCCATATTTTCATCATTCTTTTCCCTTTTTTTTTATATTTAGATAGGATTTTTAGAAATCCATATCTTTCGTTATTTTTCTACGGACAAGGATGGACAAAGTACCCCGGCTTGGTTCCTCAACACCTCAAATCTAAGTCTAGCTAATCCACAAATCTACATAATCCTTTCAAACCATGAGAATCGTGTAATGTGAACTAAGTGTAAAAGTGTTCAAATTTTCTATCAATCATATAAATAGGGGAATTCACATATAAAACCATTATATTAAAGGTAGTTCAAGACTTTCAACATTACTCACTTCGTATCTCCTTTTCTTATACTAGTATCATCCCGAATGCATAGAGTGCATAGAAACAAAGTTTTCCAAAAGAGTTTTATATTTTACAAAAATCGAAAATTTTCTACATACAATGCTCGAAATGTTACAAAACACTAGATTCATGTAGGAATCTCACCCCCCAAATAAATCTTGCATTGTCCTCAATGTAAAAAGATATGCAATAAGCAAGACATGAGAGCAATGAAATAAAACAAAGGAGAGTGAGAACAAGAGTACCTGAGGGAGCAAATTGATCAATTCTTGCATCTTTCATTGTCTCGATGAGACTTATTCAATCCTAAATGCAGAAAAATAGATCCTAACCTACCTACCTACCTTTGATTAGTCCGATCGACTACATGATCAAATTTGAGCAGGATATTCATGAATTTCAATAAATTTCTCATGAGGACCATCCAAAGTCCTGCTCGACAGTAAACATGGGTGCTTGTATTCATTGAAGTCCAATATTTATGTGCCCCACATGCATGAAAGGAGTAGATAAGAGCAGCAAAAAGATATCTCCTCAAATTCTGATCTGGGTTCTGATTGATTAAAAACGGGTCCTCCCAATCAGAATTTTCAATGGGTTGAAGGACCCATGATTGTGGAGAGATATTCATCAAGTTATCATTGGTTAAAGTTGTCTCCTCCTCAATTTCAGAATTACATGGTGCTTCCACAAACAATGGTAAAGAGTGTAAATCAGTGGAATGGTGTTCTTTAGGCACCGACACCATGTCTAACAAACTATCCAACTTCTTAATCATTTCATCATCAAGATTATAAGAGTGGGCTAAGCATTCCTCTAGCAAATCGAGATAGTCGGATGAAGGGACTTCATCCTCCTTTAATGATTGAAGAAATGCTGTTTCAATGGCAAAGAATTCCTCCTCTATAGAGAGGAGGTCTTCCAAGGAAAATTCTTCAGATTTAGTGGTAAGCACATCATCTAACATTGGTTGATCTTTTAAAATTTCAGATTGTGTTACCTCATGATCCAAAGGATCAGAATTTTCAATCAAAGGGATGTCTACCACAATCGAATTTAGCTTGTGTTGTTGTTGGAAGGACTCAAAAATATCGACTTCGACAATCTCTTTAGCATGCATATCCTCCAGAGACTCATAATCATTATGCCCTTGGGAAAAAGAAACTATATGTTCATAAGCATCCATCGAACCCTCACTGTTAGTATCCACACTATCGCTTTCAAATTTTATGGATTCCTCGGGTTCGTCAACCGCCATTGAAATCACTTCATCATTAAGTTCAAAGCATCCAAAAGAGATAGTGGACTCACCATAATTGATGATAACAATGGGATCATCGAGATCAATTTTCTCTAAAAGTCTATTCATTAAATCCGAAGAATGTGGGGCTTGGGTAACTAAAAGTCTATTCATTAAATCCAAAGAAGGGGGGGCTTAGGTAGCCCCATCCTCCTCATTAGAAGAGATTTATTTGATGCTCCCAAATTCGGGCTCAACGTCTTCACAAGATGGTGAGTATGCTTGATTTGATTGTTCATCTACATACTCTTTCTATATTTTCTCAAGTATTTATGTTTACATGTCATCACAAGAGCAAGACATTTTAGGGTGATTGTTAATAACTGTTGAGCTCTTAATTGTGCATATTCTAACCCCATTCATCACTCATTATGCAAGGTTTTTATGAGTTATAAACTAATCTAATGTTTGATTTGTGATTGTAGGGATGAGAGAGAGGAATCATCAATTGAAGACTTAAAGACACTATTTAGAAGCAAAGAAGATTGAAGGACCAAGTGTCAAAGGATGAAAGAAAGAAGTCAGAGAAAAGAAGAAAGAAAGCAGAAGACAATGCCCAAGACAGGTCGTCCGACCGGTCGTCCAAAGCCTAAGACTGGTTGTCCGACCGGTCCGATCACTCAACAGAGGAGCTCAGCGACCACAGCTCACTAGACTGTCCAAGACCGATTGTACGACCGGTCGTTCACCACTCAAACCGGTCGTGTGACCAGTCCTTGAATTAATTTTCTGGGTTTGAAAATTTCAGAAACTCTCTGGACAGATTTTTCACTTTTGTGACCGGTTGTACGACTGGTCGTCCAGTAGCTTAGACCGGTCATGCGACCGGTCGTCTGCGTAATGAGGCGAGTTCTACAAGCCTCGAATTTCTCTGCGCATTGCGTACTCTTACGCAATTTTTGGAGGATTCTAATGCTGCAGAGCCTCCCCACTATAAAAGGACATCTAGGGATTGTTCCTAGGGTATCTTAGAAGGGTTTAAGCAAGGTGGGAGGTGGCGGAAGTGGATTTCGGAGTTCCACAACTCCTTCTAGTTTACTTTCTCGTTTTTATGTTTTCCTTAGTTGTTTCTTGTTTCCTTGGATCATGAACGGCTAAACCTCTTAGCTAGGGCTAAGAGGTGAAGCTTGTAGTGAATCTAAGATGTTTCAATTCGTTTAAATTAGTTTTAAGATTGGATTTCATGTTTATGAACAATGGTTTGAAGTTTAATTCAAGTTCTAAGTAGTTTTTCTTAGTCTTATGATGACTCATGGATGTTTGGAAGAAGTACTTGAATTCTTAATTGTTTTGTGTTAGTCTAGACCTGTATGATCCGAGGAATTGGACTACGCTCTAGTACTATGATCTTCATGTGGGAACTTCCTACCAAAGTTCTACTTTTATGGAATTCTGTAATATATGGGACTGTGTATATGATTTGAATAAGTTCAAATCATAATCTAGTTTTGTCTTGTGACAGGATTTAATGATGGTTATGATTTTGATCTTAACCTATTGGAATAGGGACTGACCTATGCAATTGAGTATGCTCGTCCTAGCTTGCATTGAGTGAATCATACACATGGAACTTATATATGGCAGATTATTGGTTTAACTGATCTATCATCTGGCTTGATGGATCTTAATTTCGATTTTAGTTGAGAAAGTGAGAAACCACAGCGAATTGAGCATCAAGGATTGCTACAAGTAGATCCTTAAACCCCTAGTGCCTTTATTAATTGATTACTTCAGTTTAAGTTCAAAATTGCTATTTACATCAATCTCCTTGAAAACTTATTTGTTAACTCTTAGTAGAAACTATTGGAAGTGTTTTGTGAATTCCTACATAAGTCCCTGTGGATCGACCTCGGTCTTACCGAGTTTATTACTACATCGCTGTTGGCTCGCCTCAAGTGCAAGGCTGCGATGTAGTAATAAAACTCGGTAAGACCGAGGTCGATCCACAGGGAATTGGATAACAAATTCCAAACTATTCCAGCAACTCAGTTTGCAATAGATAAGAGATTCAATTGGAATAATTATGCTAAAATCGTAACTTAATGAAAACAGTAATTTAAAGACACTAAGGCATTCAAGGATCCACTTTTAGCGGTCCCATGTCAATCCAATCAATCCAAGCAAGATACACAACTAGATTTGAAATCCTATCTCTCATCTAGTTGGAAAATAAAGCATTAAACACATCCAATCCCATTCAAGTTGAACTTCCAAGTTCTAGTCCCATTCAATTAATGTAGAATTCAAAATCATAGCCTTCGGAGTAACAGCCATGCCTATGGACTATGGCCTGCTCAAGGACTACTATAATTCGAATCTAAAGAAGCACCATATGATAATCTCAGAGAATTATAAGGAATCCATGTCCGGAGCACATGAACTCTCATAAAACATCTCAAACTATCAACTTGAAGAACTAGAATAAATAAAAATCCAAACTTGAATTGAAATTACTTGAATTAACTGAATCAAACATGAAATTGGCTACAAGCTTCACCTCTCAGCCTTAGCGGAGAGATTCTAGTCGAGCATTGTCATACTACAACTAGAATTCATGAAAAAGCTAGAAAACATAGAAAAACTGGAGTTTGGAGGGTTGCAGACGCTCCACGACGGCTTCCTTCCTCTCCCAAGACGTCCCTTGGCTTCTATGATGCCCTAGGAAGAAGTCCTAGATGTCATTTTATAGTATAGCACGGAAGGTTCTAGATTGCGCAAGAATTCCCGGACTGCGTAGAGAAAATCGGAGCTTCACGGAGAAGCTCTGTTACGCAGACGACTGGTCGCACGACCAGTCTGAGATCCCGGGCAAAAGAGTGAAAATAGTCGAGAGAGTTTTCAAAATTTTGGAACCAGATTTTTAATCTAAGGACCGGTCGTACGACCGGTCTGAGCAGTTGACGACCGTTCGTACAACCGGTCGTGTATAGTCCAGCAAGCTTTGCAGTGTGGCCTCTTCTCTGTTGAGTGTTCGGACCGGTCGAACGACCGGTCCTGGCTATGGACGACCAGTCTTGGCTGCCTTTTTCTGCTTTCTTTCTCTCTCCTTTGACTTCTTTCTTCCTTTCTTCTTCTCTCCTCATCCAATGGCTTCAAATGGCTCTTTTTAGTCTCCAATTGGGTGAATTCTTCTCTCACTCCTAAAATCACAAAACATGCATTAGATGGGCCTTTTAAGCATGCAAACTATGCATATAATGCGATGTAATGGGCAATGCAATGTATAAATTGGAGGTTCAACACACCCCCCAACTAGCTTTTTGCTAGTCCCGAGCAAAACATGCGTGAATAAGTTCAAACCTCCAAAACTAACTCTCCTTCAGAAACCATGTTTCTATCCACTCCAAGACACACAAGAATAAAATTCAGAAAAATTAAGTGATAGACGTTGAGACCTTAAACTCTCAAAACATAATAAGTGTCCATATGAAATTCCCGCTGATTGATTGATAAATAGAAGAACTCGAACAAAATTCAACCTAGTGTGCATAGTGAAAGTTCATCTCATGAATTTCTGGGATTATCTTCTTCATAGATCAACTAAACTATAGATCTCAAGTTGTATAGAGCAACAACAAGCCTATGACAGGAATTTGTCTTACCGTCCTTCCGACGGCTTTCACACTACGTCCCATTTCCAGCTTTGGTTACGGGTAGACCATCCCCTGGTTGGTAATAGGTAGCCCTTTTCGAAATTTTCCACCACTTTTCCATCATTCCCAATTTCATCATTCCTTTTCCTTTTTCTTTTAAATTAGATAGGTTTTTTAAAAATCCATATCTTTCGTTATTTTCCCATGGACAAGGATGGACAAATTACCCCGGCTTGGTTTCTCAACACCTTAAATCAAAGTTTAGTTAATCCATGAATCGCATAATCCTTTCAACCCATGAAAATCGTGTAATGTGAACTAGGTGTAAAGGTGTTCAAATTTTCTATCAATCACAACAATAGGGAAACTAACATATAAAACCATTATGTTGGGAGGAATTCAAGACTCACAACATCACACACTTCGTATCTCCTCTTCTTATACTCATATCATCTCGGATGCATGGAAATAAGGATTTTTAAAGGAGTTTTGAAATTTTAGAAAATTTAAAAAAATTTGCACATATGAGGCTCGAAATGTTGCAACATTCTAAATGAAGGATCTCATCTCACCCCCTAACCAAATCTTGCATTGTCCTTAATGTAAAAAGATATGCAATGGGCATGAACATGAGAGCAATGGGAAAGTATAAGAGAGTGAGAACAATAATACATGCGAGAGTCGATCATGGAAGTCTAAAATCCAACAACTCAACCTACTAAACAAGTGAAACTAAAACGACTAAACCTACCTATGTTATACCTCCGTCAGACTAGGAGATCAATCATCCAGATACACAGGATCGTTCAGAGTGATGGACATGTCCTCTGAATCAAATTTCTCAACAAATGGTTTAAGGCGTTGTCCATTAACTTTAAAACAATTACCATTCGCTGCATTCTCAATCTCAACAGCCCCATGAAAAAAAAACTTCTTTGACAATATATGGGCCGGTCCATCGAGATCGTAATTTTTCCGAAAAAAGATGAAGTCGAGAATTGTACAAGAGCACTTTCTGTCCTTCATGGAAAGATTTTCTGAAGATGTGCTTGTCATGAAAGGCCTTCATCTTACTCTTGTAAATTCTCGAATTCTCATATGCATCGTTCCAGATCTCATCAAGCTCATTTAATTGAAGTTTGCGAAGCGAGCTAGCCTTGTTAATGTCAAAATTTAAAGCCCGAATTGCCCAATAGGCTTTGTGTTCAATCTCTATAGGCAAGTGGCAAGCATTCTCATAGACTAGTCTATAAAGAGACATTCCAATGGGTGTCTTGTAAGCAGTACGGTGAGCCCAAAGTGCATCATCTAATCTTAAGGACCAATCCTTGCGATCCGGCCTCACTGTCTTTTTCAAAATCTGTTGATATCCCTATTGGAGATTTTAGCTTGCCCACTTGTCTGTGGGTTGTATGGGGTACTCACTTTATGCCTAATACCATATTTCTTCATTAAAGCTTCAAAAGGTTTGTTGCAAAAGTTAGAACCACCATCACTAATGATGGCTCGAGGCGTCTCAAATCTAGAAAGTATGTTTTCTTTAAGGAACTTGAGAACTGTACGATGATCGTTGGTTCTACATGGGATGGCCTCTATCCATTTAGACACATTGTATACGGCAAGCAATATATAGACATGTCCAAAAGATGAGGGGAATGGTCCCATGAAATCGATGTCCCAATAGTCAAAGACTTCAAGATGTTGAATTGGGGTAAGAGGCATCATATTTCGACGGGATAATCCTCTTAACTTTTGGCAATGCTCGCATGCTTTGCAAAACTCGTGGGTGTCCTTAAATAATGTGGGCCAATAAAAACCACACTGCAGAATTTTTACAGTGGTTTTCTTGGTGGAAAAATGACCCCCACATGCTTGATCATGATAAAAGGAGATGACGGAATTATGTTCATCATCAGGGACACATCTCCTTATAATTTGGTCTAAGCAATATTTAAACAATAGAGGTTCATCCTAGAAAAATCTGCGCACTTCCCTTAGAAATTTACGTTTGTCCTGCGCAGTCCAATGAATTGGCATCGCACCTGTGGATAGATAATTAGCTATATCAGCGTACCATGGTGGATGCATAGCAACAAAGAGTTGCTCATCAGGGAATGAGTCCTCAATAGGTGACTCGTCAATGGAATTAGGTAGGATTAGGTGGGATAGATGATCCGCCACCACATTTTCTACCCCTTCTTGTCTTTGATCTCCAAATCGAATTCTTGAAGGAGTAGGATCCATCTAAGCAAACGGGGCTTGGCATCCTTCTTAGAAAGAAAGTGTTTCAGCGCCGCATGATCTGTGTAAACGATGACTTTGGATCCTATTAAGTAAGGCCTGAATTCGTCCAAGGCAAAGATGATGGCTAGGAGCTCTTTCTCCATAGTTGAGTAATTAACTTGGGCGGGATTCAAGGTCCTACTTGCGTAGTAGATAACATGGGGCTTCTTATCCTTCTTTTGGCCTAACACCGCCCCAAAAGCATAATCGCTCGCATCACACATCAACTCAAAAGGAATGGACCAATTCGGTGGTTGCATGATAGGAGCGGTTGTCAACATGTCTTTTAACTTTGAAAAAGTTAATTGACATTCAGCACTCCACTCAAATTGGTTCTCCTTTTGTAGAAGGTTATATAAAGGCCTTGAGGTATTACTAAAATCCTTTATGAATCTTCTATAGAAACCGGCGTGTCCAAGGAAGGACCACACATCGCGTATGCTTTTGGGTGGTGGTAGATTGGAAATTATGTCAATTTTTGCCTGGTCTACCTCTATTCCATTGGACGAGTGTTGAACCTCCAATTTATACATTGCATTGCCCACTACATGACATGGTATGCATGATTTTCATGATTAAAAGGCCCATCTAATGAATGTTTTGTGATTGTAGGGATGAGAGCGGACTTAACCCAATTGGAGACCAAAAGACCATGTTTAGGAGCCTTTGATGAAGGCCCAAGGTGGACCAAAGAAAGAAGAAAGCAAAGAGAGAGGAAGGAGAGAAAAAAAAAAGCAAAACTGGGTCCGACCGGTCAAGACCGGTCGGCTACACTTGCTGGACACCTGCCAGACAGGTCTAGACCGGTCAAGACCGGTCGGCCAGCCTTGTCCGACCGGTCAAGACCGGTCGGCCATGCAATTTTGCACTTCCAGATTTCAGGCAGCAAGCTATTCCCGTTTTGAAATTTTTGGAACAGTTTTCTGAAGCCATCTTGATGATATTTGGAAATCCAACACATCCATGTCGAATAGGAACTCGACGCCGAACTAACCCAAGTGGTTTCGTGTCGATCGGAGCTACGGATTGATCGTGGTGGCCAAAACAATACGAACTGTCCAGAAAGTTCCAGATTTCGCTGTTCCACTCTGGGCTGGTCCAGGTGACCCATCATTGATGATATGAAGAATCTACTTTGACCATCTTTTAGAACACATCCATATATGAATAACCACAAAAGTTTCAGATCAAAAGGATGTGTGGTTTGATCGTACTGGTTGAAGAAAGATGGACCATCCAGAAAGATCCAACTGCGCAGAGTTTATAAAAGCCTTAAGTGTTCTAATTTTTGGACCACATTCTGGGATTGTTTTGGACAATCTAATCCGTCTATCATGTAGAGGAGGAAGTGTTCTACCAATGTTCAAAATTTGGGATCAATCCAACATCTGTACACTCCGGAGCGTTGAAAGTAAGATGATTGGTTCTAAAGGTACCCGAAGTGCGCGATTTTGAGAGGCGGTCGGTGATATGATTGGTGGGCCCATTCAAAGGATAATCTTGAAAATCTAAATCATCTATGAGGAAGATCACATTACAAGGAAGCTACAAATCAAATTTGAGGGCAATCCGACCATTGGTTAAGCCGTACCAAGCGAAACAAATTCTGCTATGTTGCTGTACTATTGCTGCACTATAAAAGGAGGTGCTCTCTTCTATTCCAAATCAACCAAGGACGTGGGAAGCAAGGAGTTCAAGTCCCAGGAGGCTACCTAGCCTCCTACAGCTAGTTTTTCTTCTTTTTCTTACTTCTAGTTCTAGTTTTAATATGCTTTTCCTTAGCTAACCTCTTAACTAGAGCTAGAGGTGAAATTTGTAGTTGGTTCCAATGCTTTAATTCTTTTATTTCAAGTACCCTTTTCTTAATTTTGGATTTTGAAGTTCTAGTTTGAATAAAGTTTGAATTTTTAGATGAATTATGAGAGTTTGTGTGCTCCGGACATGAGTTCCTTGCAATTCTCTGAAATTACCATGATTGGGTTATTTGAATTTGAATTGTAGTAACCCTTGAGCATGCCATAGTCCATAGGCATGGCTGTTACTCCGAAGGCTACAAGTTCAAGTTCTATGTGCTCCATTAGAACTAGAAATCTGATTTCCAGATTTAAGTGGGACTATTTGTGCTTGAATGTTATATCTTCCAATTAGATGAGAGATAGGACTTTGATTCTAATTGTGTTGTACTTGGATGAATGGATTGGCATTGGACTACTACAAGTGGATCCTTGATGCTCTAGTTCTTCTTAATTTCAGATTTTTCTATTTTATGTGAAAAACCATCTTCTCAAACTTCTTAGATTTTAGTTATTAGAGTACTTGGAATTGTTTACCTCTTTCCCTGTGGATCGACCTCGGTCTTACCGAGATTTATTACTACATCGCAGCCTTACACTTGAGGCGAGCGAACAAGTTTTTGGCACCGCTGCCGGGGAAAAGGTTAAACGGTTCTAATTGTTCTAGTAGCTATAGAGTAGTTGTAGTTAGGTAGGATTTTCAGTTTTTATAGAAGTAGATTTTCTATTTTTTTTTTTACTAACAATTTTTTGTTTAATTTTGTAGGACATTGTTGCTGACATAGATCTCACTCTATTGGGTAACATCTCCCCATCTCCCTTCTTTTTGTTCTTTTTTCTAGAATATGGTAGTTTCCAAATCTTTAAAATTTCATCATGTATGATTGGACGAATGGTGCGTACAAGTACCTTTTGGAGGATGAGACGTCGGATTGGGAGACCCAAAATCATTATGATTGGAACCATTATAAGCATAAGTATTTTTCTGAGATTCAATCTTCTTCTAATACTCCCCCACGTAAGACACTGGGAGAGTATCGGAAAGAGATGAATAATGTCCGACCGGTTAGGACAATGTATGATCACTTGTATGGCTACACATATCAACAACCATCTAAAAGCCCAACATATGACATGCATAATCCAAATTGGTGGGAGCATCAAAATTTCAACTTGGAAGATGAGCCAACCATGGATGCCAACAACTATCCTCAAGAGTTTCTCTCTCATGAGCCGCAACCGACACGAACTCTTGAGGATGTGCTGCGAGAGTTTATGGAAATAACTGAGCAATGTATACAAAACCTCTCGCCATCTCAAAATATTAAACCCAACATTGGGAACACCAAATCAATCCCCAACAATGAGGAGGATGAGGCTATCCAAGCCCAACCCTCTTCCGATTTAATGGATAGACTTTTAAAGGAGATTGATTTCGATGATCCCAATGTCATCATCAATTATGGTGAGTCCACTATCTCTTTTAGATGCTTTGAACTTAATGATGAAGAGATTTCAATGACGGTTGACGAACCCGAGGAATCCATAAAATTTGAAAGTGGTAGTGGGGTTGCCTACAATGAGGGTTTGGTGAATGGTTATGAACCTATGGTTTCTTTTTCCCAAGGGCATAATGATTATGAGTCTCTAGAGGATATGCATGCTAGAGAGATGGCCGAAGTCGATCTTTTTGAGTCCTTCCACCAACAACACATGCCAAATTCTAGTGTGGTAGACCTCCCTTTGATTGAAAACTTTATTCCTTTGGATGATGAGGTGGCACAATCTGAAATTTTCAAAGATCAACCAATGTTAAATGATGTGCTTACAACTGAATCTGAAGAATTCTCTTTGGAAGACCTCCTCTCTATAGAGGAGGAATTCCTTACCATTGAAACAAAATTTCTTCAATCATTAAGAGAGGATGAGGACCCTTCATCCGACTATCTCGATTTCCTAGAGGAATGCTTGGCCCACTCTTATGATCTTGATGATGAGATGATTAAGGAGTTGAATATTTTGTTAGACACGGTGTCAGTGCCTGAAGAATACATTTCCACTGATTTACACTCTTTACCATTGTTTGTGGAAGCACCGTACAATTCTGAAATTATGGAAGAGACAACTTTAACTAATGAAAACTCGATGAATGTCTCTCCACCGTCATGGGTCCTTCAGCCCATTGAAAATTCTGATTGGGATGACCCATTTTTAATCAATCATAACCCAAATCAGAATTTGAGGAGATATATTTTTGCTGCTCTTATCTCCTCCTTTTATGCATGTGGTGTACAATACGATTGGACTTCAATGATAAGAAGCACACATGTTTACTGTCGAGCAGGACTTTGGATGGTCCTCATGAGAAATTTATTGAAATTCATGAAGATCCTGCTCAACTTTGATCATGTAGTTGATCGGACTAATCAAAGGTAGGTAGGTAGGTTAGGATTTATTTTTCTGCAATTAGGATTAAAAAAGTCTCATCGAGACAATGGAAGATGCTAGAATTGATCAACTGGCTATCTCAGGTACTATTGTTCTCACTCTCTCATATTTTACCATTGCTCTCATGTTTATGCTAATTGCATATCTTTTTACATTGAGGACAGTGCAAGATTTGGTTGGGGGGTCCTCATCTAGCATGTTGCAACATTTCGAGCCTCACATGCGTAAATTTTTTTGAATTTTCTAAAATTTCAAAACTCTTTTAGAAAACCTTATTTCCATGCATTTGAGATGATATGAGTATAAGAAGAGGAGATACAAAGTGTGTGATGTTGTAAGTCTTGAATTTCTCCCAACATAATGGTTTTATATGTTAGTTACCCTATTGTTGTGATTGATAGAAAATTTGAACACCTTCACACCAAGTTCACATTACACGATTTTCATGAGTTGAAAGGTTTATGTGATTTGTGGATTAGCTAGACTTTGATATAAAGGTGTTGAGAAACCAAGCCGGGGTATTTTGTCCATCCTTGTCCATGGGAAAATAATGAAAGATATGGATTTTTAAAAATCCTATCTAATTTTAAAAGAAAAAGGAAAGAAAGGATGAAATCGGGAATGAAGGGAAAATGGTGGAAAATTTCGAAAAGGGCTACCTATTACCAACCGGGGGATGGTCGAACTGTAACCAAATCCGGAAATGGGACGTAGTGTGAAAGCCGTCGGAAGGACGGTAAGGAAAATTCCTGTCATAAGCTTGTTGTTGCTCTGTGCACCTTAAAATCCATGGTTTACTTAATCTATGAAGAAGATAATCCCAGAAACTCATGAGATGAACTTTCACTATGCACACTAGGTTGAATTTGTTCGAGTTCTTCTATTTATCAATCAATCAGCGAGAATTTCATATAGACACTTATTATGTTTTGAAAGTCCAAGATTTCAGCTTCTATCACCTAATTTTTCCAAATTTTATACGTGTACATCTTGGAATGGATAGAAACATGGTTTCTGAAGGACAGTTAGGTTTGGAGGTTTGAAATTGTTTCACGCATGTTTTGCTCCGGACTAGCAAAAACCTGGTTGAGGGGTGTGTTGAACCTCCAATTTATACATTGCATTGCCCACTACATGACATGGTATGTATGATTTTCATGATTAAAAGGCCCATCTAATGCATGTTTTGTGATTGTTGGGATGAGAGCGGACTTAACCCAATTGGAGACCAAAAGACCATGTTTAGGAGCCTTTGATGAAGGCCCAAGGTAGACCAAAGAAAAAAGAAAGCAAAGAGAGAGGAAGGAGAGAAGAAAAGAAAGAAGAAAAAAAAGCAAAACTGGGTCCGACCGGTCAAGACCGGTCGGCTACACTTGCTGGACACCTGCCAGACAGGTTTAGACCGGTCAAGACCGGTCGGCCAGCCCTGTCCGACCGGTCAAGACCGGTCGGCCATGCAATTTTGCACTTCCAGATTTCAGGCAGCAAGCTATTCCCATTTTGGGATTTTTCGAACAGTTTTCTGAAGCCATATTGATGATATTTGGAAATCCAACACATCCATGTCGAATAGGAGCTCGACACCGAACTAACCCAAGTGGTTTCGTGTCGATCGGAGCTACAGATTGATCGTGGTGGCCAAAACAATACGAACTGTCCAGAAAGTTCCAGATTTCGCTGTTCCACTCTGGGCTGGTCCAGGTGACCCATCATTGATGATATGAAGAATCTACTTTGACCATCTTTTAGAACACATCCATATATGAATAACCCAAAAGTTTTAGATCAAAAGGATGTGTGGATTGATCGTACTGGTTGAAGAAAGATGGACCATCCAGAAAGATCCAACTGCGCAGAGTTTATAAAAGCCTTAAGTGTTCTAATTTTCGGACCACATTCTGGGATTGTTTTGAACAATCTAATCCGTCTATCATGTAGAGGAGGAAGTGTTCTACCAATGTTCAAAATTTGGGATCAATCCGACATCTATACACTCCGGAGCGTTGAAAGGAAGATGACTGGTTTTGAAGGTACCCGAAGTGCGTGATTTTGAGAGGCGGTCGATGATATGATTGGTGGGCCCATTCAGAGGATAATCTTGGAAATCTAAATCATCTATGAGGAAGATCACATTACAAGGAAGTTACAAATCAAATTTGAGGGCAATCCGACCATTGGTTAAGCCGTACCAAGCGAAACAAATTCTGCTATGTTGCTGTACTATTGCTGAACTATAAAAGGAGGTGCTCTCTTCTATTCCAAATCAACCAAGGACGTGGGAAGCAAGGAGTTCAAGTCCCAGGAGGCTACCTAGCCTCCTACAGCTAGTTTTTCTTCTTTTTCTTACTTCTAGTTCTAGTTTTAATATGCTTTTCCTTAGCTAACCTCTTAGCTAGAGCTAGAGGTGAAATTTGTAGTTGGTTCCAATGCTTTAATTCTTTTATTTCAAGTACCATTTTCTTAATTTTGGATTTTGAAGTTCTAGTTTGAATAAAGTTTGGATTTTTAGATGAATTATGAGAGTTTGTGTGCTCTGGACATGAGTTCCTTGCAATTCTCTGAAATTACCATGATTGGGTTATTTGAATTTGAATTGTAGTAACCCTTGAGCATGCCATAGTCCATAGGCATGGCTGTTACTCCGAAGGCTACAAGTTCAAGTTCTATGTGCTCCATTAGAACTAGAAATCTGATTTCCAGATTTAAGTGGGACTATTTGTGCTTGAATGTTATATCTTCCAATTAGATGAGAGATAGGACTTTGATTCTAATTGTGTTGTACTTGGATGAATGGATTGGCATTGGACTACTACAAGTGGATCCTTGATGCTCTAGTTCTTCTTAATTTCAGATTTTTCTATTTTATGTGAAAAACCATATTCTCAAACTTCTTAGATTCTAGTTATTAGAGTACTTGGAATTGTTTACCTCTTTCCCTGTGGATCGACCTCGGTCTTACCGAGATTTATTACTACATCGCAGCCTTACACTTGAGGCGAGCGAACAAGTTTTTGGCACCGCTGCCGGGGAAAAGGTTAAACAGTTCTAATTGTTCTAGTAGCTATAGAGTAGTTGTAGTTAGGTAGGATTTTCAGTTTTTATAGAAGTAGATTTTCTGATTTTTTTTTTACTAACAATTTTTTGTTTGATTTTGTAGGACATTGTTGCTGACATAGATCTCACTCTATTGGGTAACATCTCCCCATCTCCCTTCTTTTTGTTCTTTTTTCTAGATTAGGGTAGTTTCCAATTCTTTAAAATTTCATCATGTATGATTGGACGAATGGTGCGTACAAGTACCTTTTGCAGGATGAGACGTCTGATTGGGAGACCCAAAATTATTATGATTGGAACCATTATAAGCATAAATATTTTTCTGAGATTCAATTAACCTCCACTACCTCCCCACGTAAGACGATGCATGATTACATTAATGAAAACAATACACATATTAAGGCGAGCGAACAACGAGATGATATGTCCAAGGACAATTCCTCTTTGTACCATAAAATGGCACTTTTCCCAGTTTAAAACGAGGTTCTTCTCCTCACACCTCATCAAGACCAACTTCAAGTGATTGAGGCACTTGTCAAACGTATAACCAAAAATAGAAAAGTCATCCATGAACACCTCGAGAAACTCACCCACCATGTCTGAGAAAATACTCAACATGCATCGTTGGAATGTGGCGGGTGCATTACATAGCCCGAATGGCATTCTTTGGTAAGCGAAGGTACCAAACAGGCATGTAAATGTGGTTTTTTCTTGGTTCTCCGGGGCTATCTCAATTTGGTTGTAGCTGGAGTAGCCATCTAGGAAGCAATAATAGGATTGACCCGCTAACCTCTCCAAAATTTGATCCATGAATGGGAGGGGGAAGTGGTCCTTCCTAGTAACCGTGTTGAGCTTCCGATAATCAATGCACATACGCCAACCTATGATCACTCTAGTCGGTATAAGCTCGTTGTTGGCGTTTTCTATGATGGTAATACCGGATTTCTTGGGGACAACTTGGGTAGGACTCACCCATTGGCTATCCGAAATGGGGTAGATGATACCCACATCTAATAGCTTTAACACCTCGGCTTTAACAACCTCCATCTTGTTTGGATTTAGCGGTCTTTGAGGTTGTCTAGTCATTTTTGCATTTTCTTCAAGGTGTATATGGTGAGTACAAACCGAAGAGTCTATCCCTTTGAGATCTGCTATTGCCCAACCTATAGCTCCCCTATGTTCTTTGAGTAGCTCAATCAACTTGAGCTCTTGGTCTTTCTCTAGGTGAGAGGCAATGACAACTGGGAAAGTTTCCTCTTGACCCAAATATACATATTTAAGGTCGGATGGCAATGGTTTAAGGTCAAGCTTCGGTGGTTTGATGTTAGACGGTAGAGGCCTTGATGTGGTTGGTGGCAATTTTTCAAAATAGGGTTTGCACCGGCTAGTATCAACTACCGATCTCTCTACATTCAATGCTTGCACAATTTCACTAATTATAGGGTCTTTGTAATCCACGAAATGTGCCAAGCATGTCTCCAAGCTTTCTAGTGGTTTAAGTTGGAGGAGTTCTTCTTCAAGAGATTCGAGCATGTTTACCTCGAAGAACTCGTCATCATCAACATCCCTATGTCTTTTGCCCAAGTGGAACACATTCACCTCTAGTGTCATGTTCCCAAAGGATAATTGCATCACCCCATTCTGGCAATTGATGATTGCGTTTGATGTAGCAAGGAATGGGCGGCCTAAGATCACCAATATTTGAGTGCTAGCATCTAAAACCGGTTGTGTGTCCAAGACGTTAAAATCTACCGGGTAGTAGAATTTGTCAACTTGGACTAGAACATCGTCAACTATCCCCCTCGGTACACGGATGGATCTATCAGCGAGTTGCAATGTGGTTTTGGTGGGTTTTAATTCACCAAGACCCAATTGCTCATATACCGAGTATGGGATCAAATTTACGCTTGCCCCCAAATCTAGCAATGCACGCTCAATCCGGTAGTCTCCAATGATACATGAGATTGTGGGACTACCGGGATCTTTGAATTTATTTTTTTTGGGGGGGGGGGGTCTTTTGAGTGAGAATGGCACTCACTTGCTCATTTAAGAAGGCCTTTTGCCGCACGTTATATTTGCGTTTAGTTGTGCATAGGTCCTTTAGAAACTTGGCATAAGAGGGGATTTGTTTGATGGCATCAAGCAAAGGGATGTTTATCTTGACTTGTCTGAAAATCTCTAGAATATCATGAGAGTTTGGAAGAGATTTTGGGGCAACCAATCTCGAAGGGAATGGTGCTACGGGCTTATAGATACGTTTCTTCTCTTGTGGGGCTAAATTCGATCCGTCCTCATCCTCAGAATTTACCGGATCATTAGGCTTATTGGCCTTCACCGGAATAGATTTGTCGATTTGTTTACCACTTCTAAGAGTGGTGACGGATTTGGCTTGCTCCATGTGTTGGTTGAATGGATTAGGGATGCTTACTTCATGTACTTGTTTAGGATTGGGCTGAGGTTGGGCCGAAAAGGTCCCTTCCCCCCTAGCATTCAAGCATCCCTTAATCTCATCAACCGAGACTTTAAGCTCTTAGAACATTTGCTGATTCCTTTTATAATATATTGCGTTTGCCCTTGTATAAATGCTTTTAAGGTGTCCTTCATTGAGAATTGAGCTGAGGCCATATTTTGCATGGGTGGCCCTCCTTGAGAGTTGGTAGGATTGCCCGTGGGAGCATTCTTCCAACTGAAATTTGGGTGGTTCTTCCAACTGTTATACGTATTACCCACCGGTCCATTGAAAGGCCGTTGATACCCATATGTGGCATTTGCATGTTCATGTAACACCTCTTGAAATGCAGGAATTGTGGGACAATCTTGCGTATCGTGTAAATCGGTGTGACAAATCCCATATATGGTCTCAATAGCTTCATTGGACTTTGGAACTCCACTTTTACTAAGTTCCATGGCCTCGATCTTCCTTGTGAGGTTGGCTATCCTTGCATTCACGTCGTCTTCCTCCTTAAGGATATAGATCGCTCCTTTCTCTTTCTCTTGAGTAGGCTTGGGGTTATTGGGCTTATCCGAGGTATCCCAAGATTGGGCATTTTCAGCAAACATGTCCAAATAACTCCAAGCCTCATCTGAATTTTTTCTCATAAACTCGCCATTGCACATCATCTCTACAAATTGGCGCATATTGGAACTTAATCCATCGTTGAAAAAGTTTATAATTCGCCAACTCTCATAGCCATGATGTGGGAAAGCAAGTAGGAGGTCCTTAAATCTCTCCCAACATTGGAAGAAAGATTCACCCTCTTTAGCCGAAAAATTCATTATGGCTCTTCGAAGGGTGTTCGTTTTATGAGCCGGGAAGAACTTTTTCAAGAATTCCCGGGTCATCTCATTCCATGACCCAATCGAATGTGGTCTAAGAGAGTGAAGCCAATTTTTGGCTCTTTCTTTCAATGAAAAGGGAAAGAGTTTAAGTTTAATGGTATCTTCTGAAACATTGGTGTATTGCAAGGTAGCCATCACTTCTTCGAATTCTTTCAAGTGCAGATATGGGCTGTCAGAGTCTAGCCCATGGAACTTTGGTATAAGTTGAATTACACCCAGCTTTATGTCAATGTTTCCCCGTTTGGTGGTAGAACCACACAAGATGGTGTAATTGCACGGGCTGGTTGTAGGTAATCCCGTAGTGATCTCATTGGAGGAACGTTCTGTACCTCATTCTCTCCTACTCCCTCTTGATTTGCGTTTTTAGTTGGAGTAGGAGGGGGAGGATTCCTTAAAGGTGTTTGATCCATACTCCCCAAACTTTCACAACGTTCTTGGTAATTCCGGACTCGTCCATGGACTGACAATGGTCCAACTAAACCACCTTCGGATTGGAGACGATTATGTTAATGCAAAGATTTGTCAATTACCATCGTTAGTGTGTCGCCAAGACTGCTTGCGGCTGAAGACAAAAGCTACTCAAAGAAGATCGCTCATCCAGTCAAGCTTCAAGCCTCTTCATCCAAACCTTTGATCCCAAAACCCTTCTATAGATGGCCCAATCCTTCCTAGTTACATCCTTAGCCCCATCTATAGTCCACCTTCCATAAAGATCAGCTATGGAAGGGTCCATTATGGCAGTAGTTGCTTAAAAGATGAAAAATAGTATAACTGCTGTCTCCAATAGGTGTCCGATCCATCGGAGCTGTGTCCGATGGGTGTCCGATCAATCGGAAGTTATGTCCGATCAATCGGAGATTTGTCCAGCAACTATGAAAAACTATCTGGACATTTTTTCGATCACTCGGAGGACTGTCCGATCAATTGGACAGGGTGCTCCGATCAATCGGAGAATGATCCGATCCATAGGATGAAATTTCAGAAAATCACATAAACTCTCTGGAAGAAATTACGATCAATCGGAACATCTGTCTGATCAATCGGACGAGGTCCTCCGATCCATCGGAAGGACATCCGATCCATCGGAGGAAAATTCAGAAAAAATACATAAACTCTCTGGAAGAAATTATGATCAATCGGACCATATGTCTGATCAATCGGACAGGGTCCGCCGATCAATCGGAACTAAGTCCGATCAATCGGAGAACCTGTTTTTCAGCAAAAATTCAAATCAAGCTGATACTTATGTCCGATCGATCGGATCCTATCGTGGTGACCGTTTTCTGACCGTTGAAAGTCATCTCTATATATGGAACTCGGTTGGATCTTGTGGGAATCACCTTGAGCATCATCTAGGGTTTGTTTGTGCTTTCTCCTTGAGATCCCCTTCTCTCATACCCTGTGATTTGTTGAGTTCATACTTCAATCCATGTTGATTTGACAAACATTGAAGAGCATTCAAAGCTTGGATTGAATCATGAACTCAACCCCTCTTTAATGGCATCTTAACCTACCTCTCAAAGTTATACTCTTGTCATCAATGCCATTAATGGTGGTTTAGGTAGAAGCTACTCCTCATATAAAAGCCATATCCCAATATAGCCTTAACCAAACCCTAATCCCTCACCTTGGAATCTACAAGGAGTCATCCGTGGCATGGTTGCTGATCGAGGGAGCTGAAGAAGGTATCTTCTGTGCAAGCCGAAGCTTCTTCAACAAAGGCATCATCAAGGGGCTCAATCAGCTAAGTATATTTAGTCTTTCGAGTCCAAGAAACCTCCTCAAAGTTGAGATTTGGGTTTCAGAGTTTGAATACCCAAACTCATAAGAGTCCTTGCATAGGACAAGTCCTTGAGTAGGACAAGCCCTTGTGTAGAACAAAGTGGTTCATGGATTAGTCCTATGGAAGGATGAATCCATGTGTTGAGTTTTAAGTCCTTTTGTAGGCTGTTAAGGTTTATGGTTAACCTCGTTTAAAACCATAGTGATAGTGAAATCCGGCCACTCAAGGAGTGAGTGGATCAGCCGGGAGTGGAGTAGGTACATAACCGAACCACTATAAAAATCTCTTGTTGTGTGATGAATGGTTGAACTGCTTTCACTTATGTTTTTATTGATTAATATTCTGCATATCTTGTCCTTGAAGTAAGTTCTCTAAGAATACTTTGCATGTTTACAAGTGTGTAATTTGGTAATTTTAAAAAGTGTCCTATTCACCCCCCTCGAGGACAAGGTAACTTGTTTCTTACTTCTACAAAAGTGGTAATCAAACTTATACCGCATTTTCAATTGGTATCAGAGCGGGTTCCTCCTCAAAGGCGTAACAGCCCGGAGAGTGATCCGTTTCTAGAAGCTTGAAATCATGTCAAAAGGGGATTCTAGTATGGTTTCCAAACCTCCATATTTTGATGGATCAAACTATGCATATTGGAAAGCAAGAATGAGAGTCTTCTTGCAATCATTGGATCATGCAACATAGAGGTCTGTGGAAATCAAATATGAAATACCCCTCTTGAGCACATTCACAGATGGGGTCACCACCACCATAGTCAAACCTGATGATTTATGGACTGATCTTGAACAACTAAGATACATTAGCAATGCAAAGACACTCAATGCTATCTTTTGTGCCGTTTCGGCAGATGAGTTCAAAAGAATTTGTAATTGCACAACTGCTAAGGAAGCATGGGACATCTTTGAAACTACTCATGAAGGGACTAGTACAATCAAGAGGTCGAAACTTCAGCTCTTGACTACTCAATTTGAGAATATGAAAATAGAAGAACATGAGAACTTCATGGACTTTTACACCTGGCTGAGCGATGTCACCAATGCTATGTGGGGATTGGGGGAGAGGATATCGGATCCGCGCATTTGTAGGAAAATTTTAAGATCCCTACCCGAATGATTCTCCTCCAAGGTCATAACTATTGAGGAATGTAGAGATATTGATACTATGAAAATAGAAGACTTACTAGGATCTCTACAGACCCATGAACTTCATTTCAAGAAATCCCCAAAAAGTAGAAATACGGTGCTGAAAACTTCACACACTACACAAGAATCTGTAGTTGATAGTGATGAAGAAATGGATATGAATGAAATGACTCTTATGGCCAAGAAGTTTAGAAAATTCTTCAAAAACAAAGGAAAGAGGGTTGACAAAAATAGCAAATTTTTTGACAAAAAGCGCTATACAGGAAAATCTTACAACAAGCCAAAAGATCCTAAGTGCTACAACTGTGGACGCTATGGTCATATTGCCTCTGACTGCCAAGCTCCTGCCAAAGAAAAATTTAAAAAGAAAGCAATGGCAGCCACATGGGACAACCTCGAGAGTTTAGATTCAGAAATAGATGAATATCAAAGTGATGGGAGAGGATCAGTTAAAATTTTGATGGCCTCTATCTCGGAGATTGTCCCAGACATACAAGGTGAAAGAGACAAGGATAATTATGAGCTATCATAAAACAATGTGACATCCTCCGATGATGACGAGGATGATAATGAAGGTTTGCAAGTTGCCTATGATGAGTTATTTCGTCAAAGCATCCTTCTTACCAAGAAGTTGAGCCAAGCTAATATTGACAACAATAAATTGGCTGATGAAATGCAAGAAGTGAAAGGAGAAAACAACAAATTTCACTTTCAGATCTGTGACTTGGATAGGAAAAACAAAGTAGCTCAAGACAAAATTAATACCCTAGAAGATGAGCTGAAAAAGGCAAAATCTACAAATCAATGTCTAATCTTGCAGCTTAATCAAGAACGTTAACTCAATGAAAGATTTGCTCAGAGTAGAGAAAAGCTAGACGATATCCTTAAATCAGGTAAGCCTTGTAGGAATACAAGAGGGCTAGGCTATGGTGAGCAAACTAAGGTTAGTAACCCAGAACCCGAAAAGATTAGGAATGCATCAGGAAGCACTAAGAAAAATTCACCTATATGCCATGCATGCGGAGATGTTGGACATTTGAAGTTTGAATGCTTGATCTTTAAGAATCCGATTCGAAACTTGAAAGGTAAATTTGTACCTACCGGAAAAAGGATGAATCATATGTGGAGTCCTCCAAAACAAACACCATACAAAAATGGAAACATGAGAAGAAATTATCCCACTCCACCGAAGAAAGACAAAAGAATGGAAGAGCTCCTTGAAATGGTAAAACAGTTAAACAAAAGAACCATGCAGCTGATGCAAGAGAAATCAAGCAAAGAAAAAAACTCAACACCTTATGCTCAAACGATGACATCTCTAGAATCAACCAAGAAGCCTGGTTCTCCAAAAAGGGTTGTATCTAAATGGGTAGTAAAAAACAAATGCTTAGTTATCCATACAGCCCTTAGAGCCGGAAGAAACACTAGGTGGTATCTTGATAGTGGATGCTCCCGACACATGACAGGTGACAAGACTCAGTTTTGTGATTATGCTGAGTTTGATAGTGGGTCTGTTACCTTTGGAGATGGGAGTGTTGCCAAAATTGTTGGAAAGAGAACCATCACCGAGCCAGGATTGCCCAAAATTGAGGATGTACTGTGTGTTGATGGTTTGAAACATAATCTATTAAGCATCTCTCAAATATGTGATGAACAGCATTCCGTAAAATTCTCCAAAGAAATGTGCGAAATTATGGACCAAACTGGAAAATTGATACTAAAAGGGTTTCGCACTGGAGATAACTGCTATGTTATTGAAAACAAGGGTGATGAGGGACTATCTGCCGTATGCCACATGGCCATTAATGATGAGACTGAGTTATGGCATCAACGGCTTGGTCATGTCCATTATAGGAACCTTGCTAGGTAGAGTAAAAAGAAATTAGTAAGAGGATTACCTAAGATTGGGAAGAAAACAAAAGAAGTATGTGCAGAGTGCTTGAAAGGTAAACAAATTAAAGTTGTACATAAGAAGACATCCATCATTGCTACATCAAAATCCCTTGATCTACTCCACATGGATCTTGTAGGTCCCACAAGAATAATGAGTCAAGGTGGTAAGAGGTACTTCTTTGTTATCGTTGACGACTATCCCCGATATACTTGGGTTGTATTTTTTAAAGAAAAGTCTGATACACTTGAGGAATTTGAGAAACTCATGAAACGACTCCACAATGAGAAGGAATGTACAATGAAACGTATTAGGAGCGATCATGGGGGAGAATTCGAGGACGGGTGATTTGAACTATTCTACAAAAATCTAGGCATCAAACATGAATTCTCAGCCCCAAAAACTCCACAACAAAATGAAGTAGCAGAGAGGAAAAACAGAGTTCTACTTGACATGGCCACAGTTATGATGAACAGCAGAAATATAGCAAAAAATCTATGGGCCGAAGCAGTGAATACAGCTTGTCACATCATTAATCGAGTTTATTTGAGAGCCGGCCTAGATAAAACCCCATATGAGTTGTGGAATGGAAAAGTTCCAAACATCAAGTACTTTAGGGTCTTTGGTAGAAAATGTCACATCCTTCGAGATCGAGAAAATCTAGGAAAATTTGACTCTAAGAGCGATGAGGGAATATTTTTAGGATATGCTTCTGATAGTCGTGCTTATAGAGTGTACAACACAAGGACTAAAACAACTCAAGAATCCATAAATGTTATCATTGATGACCAATCCAAAGAAGATACAAGACTTGATGATGATGAAGTGGGAGAACCATGCCGCATAGGTAAACCTGTTGAAAAATCTCCCACTCCCAATACCTCAATAGCTTCTGGAAATGTTCCACATATCAAGGATCATCCCCTCAATCAAATCATTGGAGATCCAGATGTTGGAGTCAAGACTAGGAGACAACTTGAGGCCATCAACAGTCATGTGTGCTTCACTTCAAAAATTGAACCAAAAAATATAAATGAGGCTCTCAATGATGAGTTTTGGATACTTGCAATGCAAGAGGAACTTCAACAGTTTACCAGAAATGAAGTTTAGTTTCTGGTTGAAAGACCATATGAGAAGAATGTCATTGGAACTAAATGGATCTTCAAAAACAAAACAGATGAATCTGTCAATGTGATTCGAAACAAAGCACGTCTTGTAGCTCAAGGGTACTCTCAAATCGAGGGAATTGATTTTGATGAAACTTTTGCCCCGGTTGCTAGACTAGAATCCATCCGAATTCTCATGTCCATAACATGTGCACTCAAATTCAAATTATTTCAAATGGACGTGAAGAGTGCCTTTCTAAATGGTATACTTGATGAGGAAGTTTATGTTGAACAACCCAAAGGGTTTGTGGACCCTAGTTATCCTCAAAGAGTCTACCGATTGAAAAAGGCTCTCTATGGGTTAAAACAAGCCCCCCGAGCATGGTATGAACGTCTTACTCAATTTCTAATTGCTCACAAGTTTGTTAGGGGGAGTGTTGACAAAACCCTATTTGTTAAAAGGACGACTGATTCATTTCTCATTGCTCAGATTTATGTGGATGATATTGTATTTGGCTCAAACTGTGAAGAATTTTCTGGCTTATTTGCTGAATTAATGAAATATGAATTTGAGATGAGTTTGGTAGGCAAACTGAATTTTTTTCTAGGAATGCAAGTTAAACAACTGAAAAATGGAATCTTCATCAACCAAACTAAGTATGCAAAAGATTTAGTCAAGAGGTTTGGGCTAGACTTGGGTCGATCACACACCACGCCTATGGCCACTACCATTAAACTTTCCAAAGACCTGTCAGGCAAAACTGTTGATCAACATTTATATAGAAGTTGTTGAACCTCCAATTTATACATTTGCCGACCCATTACATCACATTATATGCACGGTTTTCATATGTAAAAAGCCCATCTAATGCTTGTTTTGTGATTGTAGGAATGAGAATGATTTCACCTAATTGGAGACCAAAAGGGGCACATTTAGGAGCTTTAGATGAAGGCCAAGGTGGATCAAAGAAATGAGAAAGCAAGGAGAGAAGAGGGAAGAAGAAAGAAAGAAAGAAAATGTCAAAACAAGAAGGCCCGACCGGTCAAGACCGGTCGGATAGGGCTGTCCGACCAGTCTAGACCGGTCTTGACAGGTCGGCCATGCAAGTTCACACTTCCATATTCCAAACAGCATTCTATTCCCGTGTCTGGTTTTTCAGACCAGTGTTTTGAGCCCATATTGATGATATTTGGAAATCCAACATGTCCATGTCGAAGAGGAGCTCGACGCCGAACTAACCCAAGTGGTTTCATGTCGATCGGAGCTATGGATTGATCATAGTGGCCAAAACAATACGAACTGTCCAGAAAGTTCCAGATTTCGCTGTTCCACTCTGGGCCGGTCCAGGTGACCCATCATTGATGATATGAAGAATATACTTTGACCATCTTCTAGACCACATCCATATATGAATAACCACAAAGTTTCAGATCAAAAGGATGTGTGGTTTGATCGTACCGGTTGAAGAAAGATGGACCATCCAGAAAGATCCAACTGCGTAGAGTTTATAAAAGCCTTAAGTGTTCTAATTTTCGGACCACATTCTGGGATTTTTTTGGACAATCTAATTCTTCTATCATGTATAGGAGGAAGTGTTCTACCAATGTTCAAAATTTGGGATCAATCCGACATCTGTACACTCCGGAGCGTTGAAAGCAAGATGACTGGTTCTGAAGGTACCCGAAGTGCGCGATTTTGAGAGGTGGTAGGTGATCTGATTGGTGGGCCCATCAGAAGATAATCTTGGAAATTTAAATCATCTATGAGGAAGATCATATTACAATGAAGCTACAAATCAAATTTAAAGGCAATCCGATCATTGGTTAAGCCGTACCAAGCGAAACAAATTCTGCTATGTTGCGGTACTATTGCTGCACTATAAAAGGAGGTGCTCTCTTCTATTCCAAATCAAGCAAGGACGTGGGAAGCAAGGAGTTCAAGTCCTAGGAGGCTACCTAGCCTCCTACAGCTAGTTTTTCCTTCCTTTTCTTAGTTCTAGTTCTAGTTTTAATATGCTTTTCCTTAGCTAACCTCTTAGCTGGAGCTAGAGGTGAAATTTGTAGTTGGTTTCAATGTTTTAATTCTTTTATTTCAAGTACCCTTTTCTTAATTTTGGATTTTGAAGTTCTAGTTTGAATAAAGTTTGGATTTTTAGATGAATTGTGAGAGTTTGTGTACTCCGGACATGAGTTCCTTGCAATCCTCTAAGATTACCATCATTGGGTTGTTTGAATTTGAATTGTAGTAACCCTTGAGCATGCTATAGTCCATAGGCATGGCTGTTACTCCGAAGGCTACAAGTTCAAGTTCTATGTGCTTCATTAGAACTAGAAATCTGATTTCCAGATTTAAGTGGGACTGTTTGTGCTTGAATGTTATATCTTCCAATTAGATGAGAGATAGGACTTTGATTCTAATTGTGTTGTACTTGGATGAATGGATTGGCATTGGACTACTACAAGTGGATCCTTGATGCTCTAGTTCTTCTTAATTTCAGATTTTTCTATTTTATGTGAAAAACTATCTTCTCAAACTTCTTAGATTCTAGTTATTAGAGTACTTGGAATTGTTTACCTCTTTCCTTGTGGATCGACCTCGGTCTTACCGAGATTTATTACTACATCGCAGCCTTACACTTGAGGCGAGCGAACAAGTTTTTGGCGCCATTGTCGGGGAAAAGGTTAAACGGTTCTAATTCTTCTAGTAGCTATAGAGTAGTTTTAGTTAGGATTTTCAATTTTTATAGAAGTAGATTTTCTGATTTTTTTTTCTAGATTACTAACAATTTTTTGTTTGATTTTGTAGGACATTATTGTTGACATAGATCTCACTCTATTGGGTAACATCTCCCCATCTCCCTTCTTTTTGTTCTTTTTTCTAGATTAGGGTAGTTTTCCAATTTCTTTAAATTTCATCATGTATGATTGGACGAATGGTGCGTATAAGTACCTTTTGGAGGATGAGACGTCGGATTGGGGGACCCAAACTCATTGTGATCGGGATCCCTCCAAGCATGAATATTTTTCTGAGATTCAAAGAACTTCCACTACCCCCCCACGTAAGACGATGCGTGATTACATTAATGAAAACAATACACATATTGAGACACAACGTAAGACGATGGGGGAATACCGGAACGAAGCAAAATTGAATCATGATCATTCGGGGAAAACATTACGTGATTACCTGATTGAAAATAACATGAGTGTTCCACCGAGTATGGTAGGAGGTGTGCAACAACAAAAGGAACAGGTGAATAGTAGCCAACTGGTTAAGACAATGCGTAATTACTTGTATGGATATGCCTATCAACCATCATATAACTTTTCATCCTACGATGCGTACGGTCTTAATTGGGAAAACCACCATTCTTCTTGTTCAAGGGAGGAACCGACCATGGTTATTAACAATCACCCTAAAACGTCTTCCTCTTTTGATGATAAGTATACACAAATACTTGAGGAAATATGGAATGAGTATGTAGATGAACAATTAAAGCAAGCTCACTCGCCATCTTGTGAAGACGTTGAGCCCGAAATTGGGGGCATCAAATCAATCCCCTTTAATGAGGAGGATGGGGCTACCCAAGTCCCACCTTCTTCGGATTTAATGAATAGACTTTTAGAGGAGATTGATTTCGATGATCCCAATGTCATCATCAATTATGGTGAGTCCACTATCTCTTTTAGATGCTTTGAACTTAATGATGAAGAGATTTCAATGACGGTTGACGAACCTGAGGAATCCATAAAATATGAAAGCGGTAGTGGGGTTGCTTACAATGAGGGGTTGGTGAATGCTTATGAACCTATGGTTTCTTTTTCCAATGGGCATAATGATTATGAGTCTCTAGAGGATATGCATGCTAGAGAGATGGCCGAAGTCGATCTTTTTTAGTCCTTCCACCAATAACACATGCCAAATTCTATTGTGGTAGACCTCCCTTTGATTGAAAATTCTTTTCCTTTGGATGATGAGGTGGCACAATCTGAAATTTTAAAAGATCAACTAATGTTAGATGATGTGCTTACCCCTAAATCTGAAAATTTTTCCTTGGAAGACCTCCTCTCTATAGAGGAGGAATTCCTTACCATTGAAACAGAATTTCTTCAATCATTAAGGGAGGATGAGGACCTTTCATCCGACTATCTCGATTTCCTAGAGGAATGCTTGGCCCAATCTTATGATTTTGATGATGAGATGATTAAGGAGTTGGACATTTTGTTAGACACGGTGTCGGTGCCTGAAGAACACCATTCCACTGTTTTACACTCTTTACCATTGTTTGTGGAAGCACCATATAATTCTGAAATTGTGGAGGAGACAACTCTAACTGAAGAATACACGATGAATGTCTCTCCACCATCATGGGTCCTTCAGCCCATTGAAAATTCTGATTGGGAGGACCCGTTTTTTATCGATCATAACCCATATCAGAATTTGAGGAGATATCTTTTTGTTGCTCTTATCTCTTCCTTTTATGCATGTGGTGTACAATACGATTGGACTTCAATGATAAGAAGCACACATGTTTACTGTCGAGCAGGACTTTGGATGGTCCTCATGAGAAATTTATTGAAATTCATGAAGATCCTGCTCAAATTTGATCATGTAGTCGATCGGGCTAATCAAAGGTAGGTAGGTAGGTTAGGATTTATTTTTCTGAAATTAGGATTGAATAAGTCTCATCAAGACATTGGAAGATGCTAGCATTGATCAACTTGTTATACTTTGAGAGTTCTTCTATTTATCAATCAATCAGAGGGAATTTCATGTAGACACTTATTATACTTTGAGAGTTTAAGGTTTCAACTTCTATCGCCTAATTTCTCCAAATTTTATACTTGTATGTCTTGGAATGGATAGAAACATGGTTTCTGAAGGAGAGTTGGTTTTTGGAGGTTTGAACTTGTTTCACGCATGTTTTGCTCGGGACTAGCAAAAAGCTAGTTGGGGGGTGTGTTGAACCTCCAATTTATACATTTGCGACCCATTACATCACATTATATGCATGGTTTTCATGTGTAAAAAGCCCATCTAATGCTTGTTTTGTGATTGTAGGAATGAGAATGATTTCACCTAATTGGAGACCAAAAGGGGCACATTTAGGAGCTTTAGATGAAGGCCAAGGTGGATCAAAGAAATGAGAAAGCAAGGAGAGGAGAGGGAAGAAGAAAGAAAGAAAGAAAATGTCAAAACAAGAAGGCCCAACCGGTCAAGACCGGTCTAGACCGGTCTTGACCGGTCGGCCATGCAAGTTCACACTTCCAGATTCCAAACAACATTCTATTCCTTTGTCTGGTTTTTCGGACCAGTTTTCTGGGCATCTTGATGATATTTGGAAATCCAACATGTCATGTCGAAGAGGAGCTCGACGCCGAACTAATCCAAGTGGTTTCGTGTCGATCGGAGCTACGGATTGATCGTGGTGGCCAAAACAATACGAACTGTCCAGAAAGTTCCAGATTTCGCTGTTCCACTCTGGGCCGGTCCAGGTGACCCATCATTGATGATATGAAGAATCTACTTTGACCATCTTCTAGACCACATCCATATATGAATAACCACAAAGTTTCAGATCAAAAGGATGTGTGGTTTGATCGTACCGGTTGAAGAAAGATGGACCATCCAGAAAGATCCAACTGCGCAGAGTTTATAAAAGCCTTAAGTGTTCTAATTTTCAGACCACATTCTAGGATTGTTTTGGACAATCTAATCCATCTATCATGTATAGGAGGAAGTGTTCTATCAATTTTCAAAATTTGGGATCAATCCGACATCTGTACACTCCGGAGCGTTGAAAGGAAGATGACTGGTTCTGAAGGTACCCGAAGTGCGTGATTTTGAGAGGCGGTCGATGATATGATTGGTGGGCCCATTCAGAGGATAATCTTGGAAATCTAAATCATCTATGAGGAAGATCACATTACAAGGAAGTTACAAATCAAATTTGAGGGCAATCCGACCATTGGTTAAGCCGTACCAAGCGAAACAAATTCTGCTATGTTGCTGTACTATTGCTGAACTATAAAAGGAGGTGCTCTCTTCTATTCCAAATCAACCAAGGACGTGGGAAGCAAGGAGTTCAAGTCCTAGGAGGCTACCTAGCCTCCTACATCTAGTTTTTCTTCTTTTTTTTAGTTCTAGTTCTAGTTTTAATATGCTTTCCTTAGCTAACCTCTTAGCTAGAGCTAGAGGTGAAATTTGTAGTTGGTTTTAATGTTTTAATTCTTTTATTTGAAGTACCCTTTTCTTAATTTTGGATTTTGAACTTCTAGTTTGAATAAAGTTTGGATTTTTAGATGAATTGTGAGAGTTTGTGTACTCCGGACATGAGTTCCTTGCAATCTTCTGAGATTACCATCATTGGGTTGTTTGAATTCGAATTGTAGTAACCCTTGAGCAGCAATTGGCCGACATTCTTACAAAGCCGTTATATTCCACAAGGTTTGAACACCTTCGGAAGTCTATCAGGGCATGCTCACTCTAGTCAGTTGGAAACATCATGTGCATATAGGTATATCTGAGGAATAAGCCTTATATAATTGAATGATAATCGATATTCTCAAGCTTACATCCTTCCAAAATAGGCTGGCTCATCATTTGCAACAGGGTGGAAGGGTTTAACTGTCCAAATATCACTGGAGACATTTCCGATTGATCGGATACTTCTCCGATCAATCAGAAATATCGGGGGTCCGATGGCTATATACGCGAGCTCTGTTCATTTTGCCCTATGTTTCTGTTTCTTTTCAAACTCTCCTGGTAGGGCATCTTCGTGGGATTGGACTATAACTCGGCCAGCCCTCCATCTGTCCTCATTTGCAGAAATGGTGGTTTCACGTGTCTCCTAGGTAAGGTTTTTAGATTTGTCAGTTCGATTGCTTCTTCCCCCTTGCTCTATTAGCTTATCATTGTTAGGGATTTGGAGCTCTGACTGTTAGATCACTTCTTCCTGTCCATCTTGGTCTATTTATTGCTCAACTGTTCCTACAATCTTCAAAAACCATGCCTAAAGACCCTAAAGGCAAGTCCAAGATGGTTGCGGGGCCATCCACCACATCCAGGACTAAGAAGCTCCAAACTACTCGACCATCTCAGGGTTCTCCACCTCCTACTGCTCCTCTTGCCCAACCTGAGGGTCCATCTACAATATCCCGCTTTCAGTCCCGCACCATCATCTATGAGCGGGAGGTAATCCTGTCGTGCATGGAGCCGTTTGGCATTCCAGCACTCCTCGCACAGATCGGTTGGGATGGTGTGCTATGGTTTGGAGGCGTGGCACATCCAGAGGTTGTGTATGTTTTCTTGTCCAAAATTATGAACCCTGTTGGAAATCCTCCATCGTGCGAGGTCATTGTCGGAGGTCGTGTTGTGAAGATCACAGCCCAAACAATAGCAGACCTCATTGGGATTCCCATGTCCATAGCCCCCCAACCTAATGAAAATCTTCTTGACTCTTCTCTATGAGCTGATTGGACACGATATTTGTGTCGGGGTCCCAATCCCGAGTGGATAGATGGTAGTGCACTCCGGGCATCCGAAATGTCCAACAGATTTCGAGTGTTCCACCAAATTTTCAGCACCAATGTCTACCCACGTAGCACCAACAAATCAGATCTCACAGCCAATATGGTCAATCTACTCTATCACGTTGGTCACGGGACGCGTCTATGTCTTCCATCCATCATTTTGCATCACATTCTGGACTCACTGCCTAACACCCGCAACACCATCCCTTTTGGCTGGATCATTACTCGTCTGGGCCAAGACTGCGGGTTCACAAATATTGCGGTCCATCCTATTCCTCGACGTACCTTCAAGGACCTCAATATAAAAAAGATGGCTCTACCAAGAAAGGATGACGTGGAAGACTGGGACTTCTCCCATACTCCCACACAGGTGTCTTCTGGCACCCATAGCGGGTCTTCAGCCCCAGTCCCGACGCCGACCCCAGCTCGACGATCGATCAAGCGGCGACTTCAGTCTGACGCCTCCTCCTCACCTCCTCCTCCCAACTCGGAGCAAATCATTGCTCAACTGGATTGTGTGGAGGGCGCCCTAGCACACGGTGAGCGGTTGACGCGTCTTGAGAGCCTGATGCAGACCGTACACGATGCCGTTCAGCACCTCACATCATCTCTCTCGTGTCGACGTGATGACGTCTCTGGCCCTGCTCCGTAGCTGTCTATATTTCTCGCTAGGATCCGTAGTGTGTGTGCAGTCGCGGATATCTTTTTGGGGCGACTTTAGCACCCAAGTTCAGCACCTTCATAGTTATATCTTTTGATAGATTTTTCTTTGAAACATTTTGATACTCTCATTGCTGGATCTGACTCTATGATCCTTTTGTTTTGGATATTTTGATGATCATTTTGTTTTAGACATTTTGATGATCCTGCGTTGGATTTGGATATTTTGATATTACTCATTTTGTGCATCATTTCTCATTTATCTGACTCCTATGCGTATATATATACTTGTGCGTAATTGTTTTATCTTTATTAGGCTTCTTGCCCCATTTTGGGTTGTATATATGGGATGTTTGGTCATGATATACATTTCAGAAGGGGAGGTTGGCTGCTTGGGCTATATGCCCACTGTGCTTACAGTCATATACTTGTATATCCTTGCATGACCATGTCTATTTGGCTTCCTCCCTCCGCTCATTCATGTCTATTTCCTCCTTCAGTCTATGACATATGTGCTGCATTCTCATTTTACTAACCTTTGTCAATCACTGACAAAAAGGGGGAGATGTTATCCCACCAAAAGGTCCAGGTTATTTTTTTGTTGATCTTTTACGTGCAGGGACTTAGGGGGAGTTCAAGTGAAGCCTAGTCTGTACATTGAGTCTGTACATTTTGTATGTAATGAGTCATGTCCATGTGTAAAGCATTTATTTTCTACGACATGTTCAATGTATGTATGTATTTTGGTTTTGGTGTCTAGGAAAAGTCTGTGGTATGGACCAAGACTTTTATAGGTTTGGTTTTGTCCGGTAATTGACAAAGGGGGAGATTGTTAATGCAAAGATTTATCAATTACCATGGTTAGTGTGTCGTCAAGACTGCTTGCGGCTGAAGACAGAAGCTACTCAAAGAAGATCGCTCATCCAGTCAAGCTTCAAGCCTCTTCATCCAAACCTTTGATCCCAAAACCCTTCTATAGATGGCCCAATCCTTCCTAGTTACATCCTTAGCCCCATCTATAGTCCACCTTCCATAAAGATCAGCTATGGAATGGTCCATTATAGCAGTTGTTGCTTAAAAGATGAAAAATAGTATAACTGCTGTCTCCGATAGGTGTCCGATCCATCGGAGCTGTGTCCGATGGGTGTCCGATCAATTGGAAGTTATGTCCGATCCATCGGAGATTTGTCCAGCAACTATGAAAAACTCTCTGGACATTTTTTCGATCACTCGGAGGACCGTCCGATCAATCGGACAGGGTGCTCCGATCAATCGGAGAATGATCCAATCCATCGGACGAAATTCCAGAAAATCACATAAACTCTCTGGAAGAAATTACGATCAATCAGAACATCTGTCTGATCAATCGGACGAGGTACTCCGATCCATCGGAAGGACATCAGATCCATCGGAGGAAAATCCAGAAAAAATACATAAACTCTCTAGAAGAAATTACGATCAATCGGACCATATGTCCGATCAATCGAACAGGGTCCGCCGATCAATCGGAACTAAGTCCAATCAATCGGAAAATCTGTTTTTTAGCAAAAATTCAAATCAAGATGATACTTATGTCCGATCGATCAGATCCTATCGTGGTGACCATTTTCTGACCGTTGAAAGTCATCTCTATATATGGAACTCGGTTGGATCTTGTGGGAATCACCTTGAGCATCATCTAGGGTTTGTTTGTGCTTTCTCCTTGAGATCCCCTTCTCTCATACCCTGTGATTTGTTGAGTTCATACTTCAATCCATGTTGATTTGACCAACAATGAAGAGCATTCAAAGCTTGGATTGAATCATGAACTCAACCCCTCTTTAATGGCATCTTGACCTACCTCTCAAAGTTATACTCTTATCATCAATGTCATTAATGGTGGTTTAGGTAGAAGCTACTCCTCATATAAAAGCCATATCCCAATATAGCCTCAACCAAACCCTAATCCCTCACCTTGGAATCTATAAGGAGTCATCCGTAGCAAGGTTGCTGATCGAGGGAGCTGAAGAAGGTATCTTCCGTGCAAGCTGAAGCTTCTTCAACAAAGGCATCATCAAGGGGCTCAATCAGCTAAGTATATTTAGTCTTTCGAGTCCAAGAAACCTCCTCAAAGTTGAGATTTAGGTTTCAGACTTTGAAGACCCAAAGTCATAAGAGTCCTTGTGTAGGACAAGTCCTTGAGTAAGACAAGCCCTTGTGTAAGACAAAGTGGTTCATGGATTAGTCCTATGGAAGGATGAATCCATGTGTTGAGTTTTAAGTCCTTTTGTAGGCTGTTAAGGTTTATGGTTAACCTCATTTAAAACCATAGTGATAGTGAAATCCGGCCACTCAAGGAGTGAGTGGATCAGTCGAGAGTGGAGTAGGTACATAACCGAACCACTATAAAAATCTCTTGTTGTGTGATGAATGGTTGAACTGCTTTACTTCTTTCACTTATGTTTTTATTGATTAATATTCTGCATATCTTGTGCTTGAAGTAAGTTTTCTAAGAATACTTTGCATGTTTACAAGTGTGTAATTTGGTAATTTTAAAAAGTGTCCTATTCACCCCCCTCTAGGACAAGGTAACTTGTTTCTTGCTTCTACAAAAGTGGTAATTAAACTTATACTGCATTTTCAGATTAGAGTGGTCATGTTCCCAACGGGACATAAACCACTCAACTAAAAACTAAACTAGTCCTAAAATCTGAAATAAAACCAAAAGCTAAAAGAGTTCAAGTTGGAAAGATAGTACCGATTCGCTTGAACTATAAGAACTTCCTACAAAACGAAACGGACTTTGTTAGTTATAGAATTCAGAAAAAATTAATCCTAAGAGAATCAATAAATCCTAACTACTTCTATTCTATAGCCACTAAAACAATTCAGAACCATTATCTAAATTCCCCGGCAGCGGCGCCAAAAACTTGTTCGCTCGTCTCAAGTGCAAGGTTGCGATGTAGTAATAAAACTCGGTAAGACCGAGGTCGATCCACAGGGAATTGGATAACAAATTTCAAACTATTTCAGCAACTCATTTTGCAATAGATAAGAGATTCAATTGGAATAATTATGCTAAAACAGTAACTTACTGAAAACAGTAATTTAAAGACACTAAGGCATTCAATGATCCACTTGTAGCGGTCCCATGTCAATCCAATCAATCCAAGCAAGATACACAACTAGATTTGAAATCCTATCTCTCATCTAGTTGGAAAATAAAGCATTAAACACATCCAATCCCATTCAAGTTGAACTTCCAAGTTCTAGTCCCATTCAATTAATGTAGAATTCAAAATCATAGCCTTCGGAGTAACAGCCATGCCTATGGACTATGGCCTGCTCAAGGACTACTATAATTCGAATATAAAGAAGCACCATATGATAATCTCAGAGAATTATAAGGAATCCATGTCCGGAGCACATGAACTCTCATAAAACATCTCAAACTATCAACTTGAAGAACTAGAATAAATAAAAATCCAAACTTGAATTAACTGAATCAAACATGAAATTGGCTACAAGCTTCACCTCTCAGCCTTAGCTGAGAGATTCTAGTCGAGCATTGTCATACTACAACTAGAATTCATGAAAAAGCTAGAAAACATAGAAAAATCAGAGTTTGGAGGGTTGCAGACACTCCACGACGGCTTCCTCCCTCTCCCACGACGTCCCTTGGCTTCTATGATGCCCTAGGAAGAAGCCCTAGATGTACTTTTATAGTATAGCACAGAAGATTCCAGATTGCGCAAGAATCCCCGGACTGCGCAAAGAAAATTGGAGCTTCACGGAGAAGCTCTGTTACGCAGACGACCGGTCGCACGACCGGTCGCAAAAGAGAGAAAACAATCCAGAGAGTTTTCAAAATTTTGGAACCAGATTTTTAATCCAAGGACTAGTCGTACGACCGGTCTGAGCAGTTGACGACCGGTCATACAACCAGTCGTGTATAGTCCAGCAAGCTTTACAGTGTGGCCTCTTCTCTGTTGAGTGTTCGGACCGGTCGAACGACCGGTCTTGGCTGCCTTTTTCTGCTTTCTTTCTTCTCTCCTTTGACTTATTTCTTCCTTTCTTCTTCTCTCCTCATCCAATGGCTTCAAATGGCTCTTTTTAGTCTCCAATTGGGTGAATTCTTCTCTCACTCCTAAAATCACAAAACATGCATTAGATGGGCCTTTTAAGCATGCAAACTATGCATATAATGCGATGTAATGGGCAATGCAATGTATAAATTGGAGGTTCAACAATCACAACCCTACAGTTGGGGAAGCGAACAAGTTTTTGGCGCCGCTGCTAGGGACTTCGACGGTTTTTCACAAAGTTCTGAAAATAGTATCTATTTAAGATTTTTAGGATTCTAGAACTAACTTAGTTTGTTTTGTTTGATTTTTCTTTTGCAGGGATTTCTAGGAAGCTAAAGAAGATATAAGGATCTCAAGTGCCCCAAATCAGGTTCTATCTTTCTAAAACTTACTCTTCTTCTTCTCCTATTCATTCGTATCATATTCATCTCTTGTAGAGTGGGTGGAGACTCCTTTTTGGATCTCTGATAGGTAGGCCTTGTGCCACCTGGATTCCTATTGGTCGGCTCTGCCGTCTTAGATCACCTTGTGCTCAGAGATTTCTCTTCTCACCTCTACTCCTCTTTCTTCTTTTTCTGCACTTTTTCTCAAAAGATTCAAAGAGTGGGTGGGGAGTTCTCTGAACCCTTATTGACCAGGAGAAATCAGTCTCTATCCTTGCTTCTGGCCTAGCCATTGTAAGACACCTTGTGCTTCAGTCTTAGAGAAGAGTAAAGAAAGGAAGGAATAATTCTTCTTTCCTTTTTGTTTCATTCTTTTTGGTTTTGCATGCCACATTGGGCTCGGGATTCCAATAACCGACTCATTAGTGAAGGGAGAATAGTAGAAGGAATTGACAGAGAACCACATGCTAGGAGACATCTAACTTCTCCAATTTTTTCTGAAAATGTGGCTGTAAATCAACCTAATCCGATGGCCAATCCTAATCTGGGCCAAAACCAAACCGAAACGGGAGAGAATGTGGTTGAGAATGTTCCCCGACCAAGAACATTACGTGATTACTTGCAACCAGCAAGAGCGAGCACTCCCTCATGCATAATCTTTCTACAAAATGCAGGGAATGTAGATTTGAAACCGAGAGTGATCCAACTCCTCCCAAAATTCCATGGATTAGACAGTGAAAGTGCCTACCAATACCTTAAGGAGTTTGATGAGGTAATAACCACCATGCACATTGCGAATGTTACTGATGATGTGGTAAGACTTAAATTATTTCCTTTTACCCTTAAAGATAAAGCTAAAGGTTGGCTTCATGCATTAAGGACAAGATCAATTGGTGTATGGACTGATATGCATAGGAAATTCATTAAAAAATCCTTCCCTACTCACAAAACGAACATGTTGAGGTGACTTATCATGAACTTTGCCCAAAAGGAAGATGAGACCTTCCAATGTTGGGAGAGGTTTAAGGACTTGTTAAATGCATGCCCACATCATGGCTATGAAATTTGGCGGGTTATAAGCTTTTTCTATGAAGAACTGACTTCACCCATGCGCCAATTTGTAGAGATGATGTGTAATGGGGAGTTCATGAATAAGGAAGCCGATGAAGCATGGGACTATTTGGAGGAATTGGCTGAGAATGCACAGTTTTGGGATACATCTAAACCAACGAATTCCAAGACTGGCCAACAAGAGGAAAAAGGAGGAATTTATGTCTTATTAGAAGAGGATAGCATAAGTGCATGGGTGGCTAGCCTCACAAGAAAAGTTGAGGCCATGGAATTAAGGAAAGGAGAGACGATCAACTCCAATGACGTTGAAACTGTTTGTGGAATTTGTGCCGGAAATCACCATGCAATACAAGATTGTCCCACAATTTCAGTTGTTCAGGACATCTTACAAGAACAATCAAATGCCATTGTTCGCTTCCCCAAGTGTAGGGTTGCGAAGTAGTAATAAACTCGGTAAGACCGAGGTCGATCCACAGGGAAGGAAGTAAACAATTCCAACTATCCTAATAACTAGAATCAAAGAGGTTTGTGAAATTGATTTTTAACATAAAATAGAAAATCTAATAATGAAAAGATAACTAGAGCATCAAGGATCCACTTATAGCTCTTCTTAGATGCATAATTCGCTATGATTTCTTACTTTCTCAACTAGAATCGATATTAAGATCTATCTAGCCGGATGATAGAGCTGTTAAACCAAACAATCTGTCATATGTAAGTTCAATGCATAGGATTCACTCAATGTAGGCTGAGCTGAGCATGCTCAATTGCATAGGTCATTCCCCTTTCCAAAAGGTCTAGTTCACAATCATAACCATCCTCAAGTCCTGTCACAAGACAATGCTAGATCATGATTTGAACTGGATTCAAATCACATGCACAGTCCATACATATTCCAGAAAAACAGAAAAATAGAACTTTGGTAGGAAGTTCCTTTATGAAGATCATAGTACTAGAGCGCGCTCCGATTCCTCGGATCATACAGGTCTAGACCGTCACAAACCAATTAAGCAATTAAGTAATTCTCCCAAACATCCATGAGTCATCATAAGACTAAGAAAAACTACTCAAAAACTTGTATAAACTTCAAACCATAGTTCATAAGCATGAATTACAACTTTAAAACCAATAAAACGAATTAAACAATCTAAGAAAACTATAAGGTTCACCTCTTAGCTCTAGCTAAGAGATTAGCTAATGAAAAGCATATTAAAAATAAAACTAGAACTAAGAAAAAGGAAGAAAAACTAGCTGGAGGAGGCTAGGAAGCCTCCTATGACTTGAACTCCTTGCTCCCCACGTCCTTGGTTGCCCTAGAATAGAAGAGAGCACCTCCTTTTATAGTGCAGCAATAGTACAGCAACATAGCAGAATTTGTTTCGCTTGGTACGGCTTAACCAATGGTTGGATTGCCTTCAAAATTGATTTATAGCTTCCTTGTAATGTGATCTTCCTCATAGATGATTTAGATTTCCAAGATTATCTTCTGAATGGGCCCACCAATCAGATCACCGACCGCCTCTCAAAATCGCCCACTTCGGGTACCTTTAGAACCAGTCATCTTGCTTTCAACACTCTGGAGTGTACAGACGTCGGATTGATCCCAAATTTGGAACATTAGTAGAAAACTTCCTCCTCTACATGATAGACAGATTAGATTGTCCAAAACGATCCCAGAATGTGGTCCAAAAATTAGAACAATTAGGGCTTTTATAAACTCTGCGCAGTTAGAGATTTCTGGATGGTCCATCTTTCTTCAACCGGTACAATCACACCACACATCCTTTTGATCTGAAACTTTGTGGTTATTCATATATGGATGTAGTCTAAAATATGGTCAAAGTAGATTCTTCATATCATCAATGATGGGCCACCTGGACCGGCCCAGAGTGGAACAGCGAAATCTGGAACTTTCTGGACAGTTCGTATTGTTTTGGCCACCACGATCAATCCGTAGCTCCGATCGACACGAGACCACTTGGGTTAGTTCGGCGTCGAGCTCCTCTTTGACATGAATATGTTGGATTTCCAAATATCATTAAGATGGCTTCAGAAAAGTGGTCCGAACAACCAGAAATGGGAATGGCCTGCTGTATGCAATCTGGAGTCTGAAACTTGCATGGCCGACGGGTCACGACCGGTCGGACAGGGCTGGCCGACCGGTCATGACCGGTCGGACAAGGCTGGCCTTGCTCCAGGGAGTGCATCCGACTGGTCATGACCGGTCGGGCCTTCTTGGCCGACCGGTCTTGACCGGTCGGACCCAGTTTTGCTTGTTTTTCTTCTTTCTTTTCTTCTCTCCTTCCTCTCTCTTTACTTTCTTCTTTCTTTGGTCCACCTTGGGCCTTCATCAAAGGCTCCAAATGGCCCCTTTTTGGTCTCTAATTGAGTGAAGTCCGCTCTCTTCCCTACAATCACAAAACATGTATTTGATTAGTCTTTAAATCATGAAAATCTTGTATAATGAGTGATGAATTGGGGTTAGAATATGCACAATTAAGAGCTCAACAGCCATAAACAGTTATCAACGACAATTTGGTGCTCCAAACTCAAACGCGTTTAATGATAATTGGAAGAACCATCCCAACTTCAGTTGGAGGAATGGACCCACTGCGAATGCAAACAATATCCCTCAAGCTCAACCTATACTAGGTCCATCTTTAGTCATTACTCCAAAAGTTATGCTAGAGGAGATGTTGGGTGCATTTGTATCGGTTCAAGTTGAGTATAACAAGACTAATTCTCTAAAAATAGATGGGTTTATGCAAGAGCAATTGAAATTCAATCAAAATTCAACTCAAGCCATCAATGAATTGAAAACCTCAATGGCTAGAGTTGAATCTCATCTCAGTGTTAGGGAGAAAGGCACACTTCCTGCCCAACCTCTTCCTAACCCAAGAACCCAATTTGAGATACAAGACGCAAGCTCATCCTCCCAACATACGGAGCATGTTCAAGCTATCACCACTTTGAGAAGTGGGAAAATAGTTGATAAATCCAATCCGGTGAAGGCTCCAAAGCCTAAGGATCCGAAAAATTCCAAAGAGGATGATAGCTCAAACAATACTCTACAAGAGAAAGAACCGGAAAGGCAATTCAAGCCGGTTGCCCCGTTTCCCCAAAGGTTGATTTCACCCAAACCTTTAGACAAAAATCTAAAAATTTTAGAGGTTTTCAAGCAGGTGAAGATCAATATTCCATTGTTGGATGCCATAAAACAAATACCATTATATGCCAAATCTCTAAAGGAATTGTGTACGGTCAAAAGGAAACATAATATTCATAACAAAGTACTTTTGACTGAGAATTTGAGCGCTGTCATTAAACAAGAAGTGCCCCAAAAATACAAGGATCCGGGTAGTCCAACCATCTCATGCATCATAAGAGACTACCGGATTAAACAAGCCTTACTCGACTTTGGAGCAAGTGTGAACCTCATCCCATACTCGGTTTACAAACAACTTGGGTTAGGTGAATTGATACCCACCAAAACCACACTCCAACTTGCTGATAGATCTATTCGTATACCAAGAGGAGTGATTGAGGATGTTTTAATCCAAGTTGATAAATTCTACTACCCAGAAGACTTTATTGTCTTGGATAAACATCCCGTGATTGGTACCGGTGCTCAAATTCTCGTCATACTTGGCCGCCCTTTTCTAGCTACTTCAAATGCAATTATTAATTGTAGAAATGGGCTTGTATAAATGTCCTTTGGAAACATGACTGTTGAACCTCCAATTTATACATTGCATTGCCCATTACATGACATGGTTTGCATAATTTTCATGATTTAAAGGCCCATCTAACACATGTTTTGTGATTGTAGGGATGAGAGCAGACTTCATCCAATTGGAGCTTAAAAAGGGTCATTTGAAGACATTGGAGGAAGGTCTAAGATGGACCAAAGAAACAATCAAGCAAGGAGAAGAGAGAGAAGAAGAAAGAGGAGAAAAAGAAAGGAAGAAGAATCAAATGGAAGAAGGTCGACCGGTCTTGACCGGTCGGCTATGCACACTGGACAAAAGGGGAGAAGAGCCAGACCGGTCTTGACCGGTCGGCCATGGACGCTGGTCACATTGAAGGAGGGCCGACCGGTCTTGACCGGTCGGCCATGTGCACTGGACACAAGGAAAACTAGCCCGACCGGTCTTGACCGGTCGGCTATATACGCTGGAAGCTCCCAAAACAAAGTCCGACCGGTCTTGATCGGTCGGCTATATATGCTGGAATGTGTAAAAGATCAGTCCGACCGGTCTAGACCGGTCGGCCCTGCGTAACCAAAGTCCTTTCTAAATCTGAACTCCAAAAAATGCTGCGCACTGCGTAACCTTTCGCAGATTCCGACGCAAGGGAGGTTTCTTGCTATAAAAGGACACCTAGGGGTTCTTCCTAGGTGATCAGAGAAGCTAAGGGACATGGTTTTGGAGAGAGGAAGCTGTCGTGGAGCGTCTGCAACTCTTCTATTTTCGGTTTTTCTAGTTTTATGCTTTCATTAAGAGTTTTTAGTTGTAGCATGACTATGCTCGGCTAGAACCTCTCAGCTAAGGCTGAGAGGTGAAGCTTGTAGTTAATTCCATGTTGGATTCAGTTTAATTCAAGTTATTTCAATTCAAGTTTGATTTTTTCTCATGTTCTAGTTTCTTAAAGTGGTAGTTTGAGATGTTTTATGAGAGTTCATGTGCTCTGGACATGAATTCCTCGCAATTCTCTGAGATTATCATAGAATGCTTGTTTAGATTCGAATTATAGTAACCCTTGAGCAGGCCATAGTCCATAGGCATGGCTGTTACTCCGCAGGCTATGGTTTTGAATTCTCCATTGATTGAATGGACTAGAACTTGGAAGTTCAACTTGATTTGGATTGAATGTGTGTGAATGCTTTATTTTCCAACTAGATGAGAGATAGGACTTCAGATCTAGTTGTGTTTTTTTTACTTGGATTGACTGAATTGACATAGGATTGCTACAAGTGGATCCTTGAATGCCTTAGTTCTTTATATCACTGATTTTTCATTAAGTTGCTGTTTTAGTTAAATACTCAATTGAATCTGATTTTCTTCTATAAACTGAGTTGCTGGAGTAGTTTGGAGATTGTTTCTATTTCCCTGTGGATCGACCTCGGTCTTACCGAGATTTATTACTACATCGCAGCCTTACACTTGAGGCGAGCGAACAAGTTTTTGGCGCCGTTGGCGGGGACTTAGATAACGGTCTTCAAATAATTTCAGTGGCTGTAGAAGTAGAGGTAGATAGGTTTTTCTGATTTTCTTAGAACTAACATATTTTTCTATTTTGTAGGAAATCTTCTCTAGTTCAAGCACATCAGGTGATACCTTTTTAACTTAGTTTTTTTCTTTAGATTAACTTCAGATTTCAGTTTTCTAGGTTAGGATTAGTTTTGACTTTTGGTTGAGTGGTTTATGTCCCGTTGGGAACGTAATCACTCAAATCGTCTCCAATCTGAAGGTGGTTTAGTTGGACCATTGTCAGTTCATAGACGAGTCCGAAATTATCAAGAGCATTGTGAAAGTTTGGGGAGTATGGAACAAACACCTTTAAGGAATCCTCCCCCCCCCCCCCCCCCCCCCCCCCCCCCCTACTCCAACTACAAACGCGAATCAGGAAGGAGTAGGAGAGAATGAGGTACATAATGTTCCTCCAATGAGATCACTATGGGACTACCTACAACCTGCCTGAACAATTACACCCTCTTGCGTGGTTTTACCAGCAAACGGTGAAAATTTTGACATAAAACCGGGTGTAATTCAACTCTTACCAAAGTTTCATGGGCTAGATTCTGACCGCCCATACGTACACTTAAAAGAATTTGAAGAAGTGTTGGCCACTTTGCATTACACCAATGTTTCCGAGGATACTATCAGACTTAAACTTTTTCCTTTCACTTTGAAAGAAAGAGCCAAGGATTGGCTTCACTCTCTCAGACCACATTTGATTCGGTCATGGGTTGAGATGAACCGGGAATTCTTGAAAAAGTTCTTCCTGGCTCATAAAACGAACACCCTTCGAAGGGCCATAATGAATTTCTCAGCTAAAGAAGGTGAATCTTTCTTTCAATATTGGGAAAGATTTAAAGATCTCCTGCTTGCCTGCCCACATCATGGCTATGAGAGTTGGCGAATTATAAACTTTTTTAATGATGGATTAAGTTCCAATATGCGCCAATTTGTGGAAATGATGTGCAATGGCGAGTTTATGAGTAAAAATCCAAATGAGGCTTGGAGTTACTTGGACATGTTGGCTGAAAATGCCCAATCTTGGGATACATCGGATAAACCCAATAACTCCAAGCCCACTCAAGAGAAAGGAGGGATCTATGTCCTTAAGGAGGAAGACGATGTGAATGCAAGGATAGCCAACCTCACAAGGAAGGTTAAAGCCATGGAACTTAGTAAAAGTGGAGTTCCCAAGTCCAAAGAAGCTGTTGAAACCATATGTGGGATCTGCCTGACCGATTTACATGCTACGTAAGATTGTAACACAATTCCTGCGTTTCAGGAAGTGCTACATGAGACTGCCAATGCCACATATGGTTATTAACGGCCCTTCAATGGACCGGTAGGTAATACGTACAATGAGAGTTGGAAGAACCACCCAAATTTTAGTTGGAAGAATGCTCCTACGGGCAATCCTACCAATTCTCAAAGAGGGCCACCCATGCAAAATATGGCCCCACCTCAATTCTCAATGGAGGATACTTTGAAGGCATTTATACAAGGGCAAACGCAAATCAATCAATCGAATCAGCAAATGTTCCAAGAGCTTAAAGCCTCGGTTGATGAGATTAAGGGACGCTTGAATGCTAGGGAAGGGACCTTTCCGGCCCAACCTCAGCCCAATCCAAAGCAAGTACATGAAGTGTTATAGGAAAAATGATGGAGATCCAACTTAGCTGATTTTACGCGGACGCCCATCCGACTCTCGAGATCATCTGAGCGAGAGTCGCAGATCGAGTAAATACGGAATGCCCATTCGACTCTCGAGATCGCATTCTCGGGAGTCGTAGATTGGATAAGTGCGGGACGCCCATTCGACTCTCGAGATAAGCTATTCGAGAGTCGCAGGATGGATAAATACGGAGCACCTATTCACAAGGCCTCGAGCTCCCATAGCCGATAGTCAGATAAAGCAGATTCCCTCCTTGAAGATCTGCAAGCAGACCTTCTCACAAGTCATTGAAAAGTGTTACATCTGAATGAGCAAGCACTTGGACTCGCGACCATATTCCAACATACGAACAGCTTTTTTAGGAGGCAACACCCCTTTGCCTTCAGTACCAGCACCCGATTCCCGTCAAGCAGCTTGTCCAATCCCTCTGTGACACCAAGCAGGGCTACACCCAGTTCGGTGGTCTCCGCTCCTTCGGCGTCTCCTTCCTTTTCGCCGGTTATGACTCCAACTACGGCTTCCAGCTCTACATGAGCAATCAACGCTACTACCACGCTTACCAGCAGCCCGTATAGGTCGATTTTGGGCTTACCTTCTCTTGTGGTTCAGAATCTCAAGGGATTGTTATCAAGGAAACGTGATTGCCGAAATAAGTAATTGGGTTAGATCTCGTCTCTAAGGATAAGGATCTTATCCCACGAAATCAACGGGATCCCATATCGTACACGAAATCAGCGGGATCTCGATATCTTACGTAACAGATTGGATCGCTTCAGATCTATATAAAGGGATGACTCCATTAAGAGAAAGGTACACACCATATTCAATCCCTGGTCTCGCTTTGCTTGGCTATTCTTCTTGCTTTGCCTGACTTAAGCATCGGAGGGCTAATGGCTGGACATCAGCCACCCTTAGTTGCTTTCTGTCTCTTTACAGGTCTGGCGGAGGATATCCCTGTTGGAGAGAAGGTGAACGACTGGAGGATCCTGTTACAGAATCTGACGTTAACAGTTGGCGCCGTCTGTGGGAAACGACTTGATCGTCAAAATCAATCGTTCTTACCACCGATTAAAATCCTTCTGCAATGCCTCCTAAAAAGGCTGTTCATCCTTCGACTTCAAGGCAGGCACCACCTCCGCCCGATGAGACGGATTCCATACCTGCTCTTCCACCCACTTCGACGAATATCCCTCAAGGAGCCCCAAATATGCCATCAGCAAACCCATTATTGGAGGCTTCTGGAAATCAAGACGATGTCCTGCGTTTCCTCGGAAATACTCTTCTAACTTTAAATGCCCGAGTTCAGGCCCTGTTGAATCGGCTTGATCAGCATTTCCCCAAACCGCAGAGACAACCTTCCAAGGGGTTACCACCGCAGCCCATACCAGTGGCATCCAGACATTCTATGGACGAACCACAGGTCCCACCACTTGGCAGCCATCTCCCTATGCCGTCTCCACATTCTATACATTCTAGTTCGTCTCGACAACCTCAACCTCGGGGCTCCACCGCCGAAACTTCAGGCTATACCCTACCATGGGAAGGAGATCTCAAAAGAATCCATGATCGTTTTGATGTCATGGAACAGCGATAACAGGCAAATCGGCCATCTACCATCATGGCGGCGATACATCAATCCGAGTCTCCCTTTACTAGCGAAGTTATGGAGGCACCGTTACCTAAAAAGTATCGAACGCCTGTTATCACCCCGTATACAGGTACTGGTGATCCTCTTGAACATCTAGAAACATACAGGTCTCTCATGGAGTTGGAGGGACATGGCTCAGAAATCATGTGTAGGGCTTTCTCCCTAACATTGAAGGAAGCAGCTCGAACGTGGTTCCGGGGATTAAAGCCTCGTTCCATCAGCTCCTTTTCCCAGTTATCGAAAATATTCCTTTCTCAATTCATAGGAAGCATTCGCACTAAGAAGCCAGCCTCCCATCTGATGGATCTGAAACAACAGCATGGGGAGACAATAAAGGAGTTCACAGTACGGTTTACTGCCGAAGCCATTCAAACTGAGGGTTATACTGAAGAAAAAGGTCTTATAGCCCTCATAGCCGGAATAACGAGCGAAAAATTCAGGTTTGCTTTAGATAAGAGCCCTCCAAAAACTATAGCAGAGTTCCAAGCCAAAGCTCAGAAGTATATCAATGCAGAAGAAGTCGCATTAACATGCCATGGAGTACAGGGTAAGAAACGCAAGCCAGAAGGATCCTCTTCTATAGATAAAAAATATCATCGTGATCAACGCGATCGTTCTCCCAAGAAGCCTTATTCTGGTAAATATCATAACTACACTCCTCTTAATCGGTCTCATGAAAAGGTTCTAATGGAGATTAAACACAAGCCATATGTAAAGTGGCCTGCAAAGATCAAATCCGATCCTGAAAAGAGAGACAAGAGTAAGTTCTGTTACTTCCATAAAGATCACGGGCATAGAACCCAAGATTGCATCTCTCTACGAGACCATATCGAAGCCCTTATTCGAAAAGGCCATCTCCAGGATTATGTTGCTCGTAAAAATCAATCACCAGAAAGGGCGAAGACCTCATCTCGCCAAAAGGAACAACCTCATCATCAAACTGATCAAGAGGACGCTGAGCCTACGGGAGAAATCCGCACCATCGTCGAAGGACCAGCTTGCGGGGGCGACTCTCAAGCTTCAAGAAAAGCATACGTTCGAAAGGTGTCCAAAGAACCCCAGCAAATCTATTGGCTGGAACAGACGTCTAGCTCGTCAAAAACCAGCCATCCTCCAATTTCCTTCACTCTCGAAGATGCAATGGAAATTCACTTCCCGCACGAAGACTCCATCGTAGTCACATTGAAGGTATCAAATTATCTGACACATCGAATTATGGTGGATACAGGTAGCTCAGCCGATATTCTATACTTGGAGGCTTTCAACAAGATGACACTTGCCAGAAGCCTACTCAAGCCAGTTTCGACCCCCCTCGTCGGTTTCGGAGGTGAGGTAGTTACACTTGAAGGAAGCATTGATCTCCCAATTACTTTTGGAGAAAATCCAACGAAGACTACCGTCTTCGTAAACTTCCTCGTGGTGGATCAAAAATCAGCGTACAACGCCATTTTGGGGCGGCCGTCTCTTACTAAGATTGGGGCAGCCTTGCATCCTTCATATCTGTGTGTCAAATTTCCTACCCCAAATGGTATCGGGGTCGTGCGAGGAAGTCAACAGGAGGCACGGTCTTGCTACCAGATAGCCCTACAAGATCGAAAGAAGGCTCAAGCGACGCCCGTTATGGAGATAGCACAGGGTTCACCCAACTTTCCCACCAACACTTCGTTGGATCCGAGAGAATACTCTCTAATCAGGAACTCCTGGGGAAGAAACAGTGGCGATTCACTTAACTAAAGGTGACCCGTCCAGGGTCGTATACATGTTCGCCTCCCCAAGTGTAGGGTTGCGATGTAGTAATAAACTCGGTAAGACCGAGGTCGATCCACAGGGACTTATGTAGAATTTCACAAACTCATCCACAAGTGTCTATTGAAATCTACTAATCAGATTTTGGTATGAAATTGATATGAGTAACAAAAGCTGAATTAAATCGAAAGTAATTAATTATAAGAAGGCACTAGGGGTTCAAGGATCCACTTGTAGCAATCCTTGATGTTCAATCCGCTGTGGTTTCTTATTCTCTCAACTAGAGTCTACATTCAAGTCTATCTAGTCGGATGATAGATCTGTTAAACCAAACAGTCTGTAATATGTAAGTTCTGTGCATAAGATTCACTCAATGTAGGCTGAGCTGAGCATGCTCAATTCCATAGGTCATTCCCCTTTCCTATAGGTCCAGTTCTCAATCATAACCATCCTCAAGTCCTCTCACAAGACAAGGCTAGATCAGGATTTGAACTGGATTCAAATCACATGCACAGTCATTACATATTCCAGAAAATCAACAAAAATAGAACTTTGGCATGAAGTCCCTTTATGAAGAGCTTAGTACTAGAGCGCACTCCGATTCCTCGGATCATACAGGTCTAGACCGTTACAAACGAATTAAGAAGCTAAGTAATTCTCCCAAACATCCATGAGTCATCACAAGACTAAGAAAAATTACTTAAAAACTTGTATAAACTTCAAACCATAGTTCATAATCATGAATTCCATATTTAAAACCACTTAACTACGAATTAAAACATCTTGGATTCACTGCAAGCTTCACCTCTTAGCCCTAGCTAAGAGGTTTAGCTGCTCATGATCCAAGGAAACATGAAACAACTACAAAAAGCATGAAAACAGCAAAGCAAACCAAAAGGAGTTGTGAAACTCCAATCTCCACTTCCACAGTCTCCAACCTTGCTTGAACCCTTCTCTGATACCCTAGGAACAATCCCTAGGTGTCTTTTTATAGTCTGGAGGCTCCACAACTTCGGAAGAATCGAGAAATTGCGTAATACTTACGCAACGCAGAGAAAATCGGACTATATCTGGAAGTTTCTAACTTCTTACGCATGGCCGACCGGTCATGACCGGTCGGATTCAAGTGAAAAACACTCCAGCAAGCATATCCGACCGGTCATGACCGGTTGGACATGTATATTGACGTTCCAGCAACCATGTCCGACCGGTCATGACCGGTCGGACGTCTTCAGCAATCCTCCAGCGATCATGGCCGACCGGTCATGACCGGTCGGCCTTATGCAATATCATTCCATCTTCATAGCTGGCCGGTCAAGACCAGTCTGGCCCTCTTGGCTGACCGGTCATGACCGGTCGACAGTCTTCATGCTTCTTCATTTCTTCCTTTTCTTTCTTTCCTTGCTTCTTTCTTTCGCTTTCTCTCTTCTTTTCTTCTTTGGTCCTCAAGTAATCTCCATTAGAATAGTCCCAAACGAGCTCTTTATGTCTTCAATTGAGTAGAGTCCACCCTCAATCCTGTAGTCACAAAACATGCATTAGATTAGCTTACAAACCATACAAACCTTGCACAATGAGTGATGTATTGGGGTTAGAATATGCACAATTAAGAGCTCAACACACCCCCCAACCAGCATTTTGCTAGTCCCGAGCAAAACATGCGTGAACTAATCCCATCCTTCAAAACTCAAATCTCTTTCAGAAACCATCCTTCTATACATTCCAAGGTTCATAAGCTTAAGATTCAGAAACATTAGGCAACAGAGGTTGAAACAGTAAACCCTCAAAAAAATAATAAGCATTCATATGAAATTCCCGCTGATTGGTTGATAAATAGAAGGACTTGAACAAATTCATCCTAGTGTGGGTAGTGAAAATTCATCTCACGAGTTTCTAGGATTATCTTTTTCATAGATCAAGTAGACTATAGAACTCAAGGTACATAGAGCCACATCAAGCCAATGACAGGAATTTGCCTTACCGTCCTTCCGACGACTTTCACACTACGTCCCATTTCCGGCTTTGGTTACGGGTAGACCATCCCCCGGTTGGTAGTAGGTAGCCCTAATCGGAATTTTCCACCGTTTTTTCCACATTCCCAATTTCATCCTTCCTTTTCCTTTTTCTTTTTAAATCAGATAGGATTTTTTTTTTAAAATCCATATCTTTCATTATTTTCCCATGGACAAGGATGGACAAAGTACCCCGGCCTGATTTCTCAATACCTTAATTCAAAGTCTAGCTAATCCATAAATCACATAATCCCTTCAACTCATGAAAATCGTGTAATGTGAACTAGGTGTAAAAGTGTTCAGGTTTTCTATCAATCACAAAAATAGGGGAGTTCACATATAAAACCATTATGCTATGAGAGATTCCAGACATCCAGCCCCATACACTTCATATCTCCTCCTCTTATGCTCATATCAACTTGAATGCATAGAACCGGTGTTTTCCAAAAGAGTTTCGAATGTTTGAAAAATTGAAAAAATTTCCACATAATTGCTTGAAATGTTGCAAAACGCTGGATTCATCCAAGTGATCCTACACCCCCCAACCAAATCTTGAATTGTCCTCAATGTAAAAGATGTGCAATGAGCAAAACATGAGAGCAATTTGAAAATAAAAGGGAGCGAGGAATGATAGTACCTGAGAGAGTGTAAAGTGGAAATCTTCCTCATTCTAACAAACCAATGAAAAAGAAAACAAAAGAAGCAAAATCCTAATCCTAACTACTCTATACCTCCGTCAGACTAGGAGATCAATCATCCTGATACACAGGATCATTCAGGGGTATGGACATACCTTCTGAAGGAAATTTCTCAAAGAACGGCTTTAATCGCTGCCCATTTGCCTTAAAAATGTTACCGTTCCTTGGATTCAACAGCTCGACAGTCCCGTACGGATAGACAGTTTGCACAATGTAGGGACTGGTCCACCGAGATCTCAATTTTTCTGAAAATAGATGTAAGCGAGAATCATACATGAGGACTTTTTGATTGATCGTGAATGTCTTGCGAAGAACATTCTTATCATGGAATATCTTCGTCTTGTCCTTGTAAATTCTCGCATTCTCATAAGCTTCATTCCGGATTTCTACAAGTTCATTCAATTGTAGTTTGCGTAACAAGCTTGCCTTGTCAAAATTGAAATTCATCTTCTTAATAGCCCAATATGCCCTATGTTCCAACTCCACGGGCAAGTGACAAGCCTTCCCATAGACAAGTCTATAGGGAGACATTCCAATAGGGGTTTTGAAAGCTGTACGGTAAGCCCAAAGCGCATCGGTAAGACGAAGTGACCAATCCTTGCGATCGGGATTCACCGTTTTCTCTAGAATGTGTTTAATCTCCCTATTGGATATCTCAGCTTGTCCACTAGTTTGTGGGTGATAGGGAGTGCTCACTTTATGTGTTACGCCATATTTCTTCATTAAGGCTGCAAAAGGGCGATTGCAAAAGTGAGACCCTCCATCACTTATGATGACTCGAGGCGTTCCAAACCGGGAAAGAATGTTTTCTTTTAAAAATCGAATGACCGTTTTATGGTCATTATTCTGGCAAGGGATGGCCTCGACCCATTTGGAAACATAATCAATGGCAAGCAAGATGTATAAGTTTCCAAAAGAAGATGGGAATGGGCCCATGAAATCGATGCCCCAACAATAAAAAATTTCGATAATTAAGATGGGATTGAGTGGCATCATATTTCTACGGGAGATTCCTCCTAATTTCTTACAAGGTTCACATGCTTTGCAAAACTCATGTGTGTCTTTGAACATGGTGGGCCAATAAAACCCACATTGCAGAATTTTCGCTGTGGTCTTTTTACATGCTTGAGAATGACAGAAGGAGATGATACTTTGTTGCTCATCATCTGGGGCACATCTCCTTATGATTTGATCAGGACAATACTTGAATAAGTATGGGTCGTCCCATAGGAATTTCCGTACCTCCGAGAAGAATCTATCCTTATCTTGCTTTTTCCAATATGTAGGAATTGTACCTGTAGCAAGATAGTTAGCAATGTCCGCATACCATGGCAATTGAGAAACAGCAAAAAGTTGTTCATCAGGGAACATGTCATTGATTGCAGTTGTTTCAGGGGAATCAGTGAGGACAAGTCGAGAGAGATGGTCAGCTACTACATTCTCTACTCCTTTCTTATCACGTATATCTATGTCGAATTCCTGGAGTAGAAGGATCCATCTTAACAACCGTGGTTTAGCGTCCTTCTTAGAGAGAAGATACTTAAGTGCGGCATGGTCTGTGAATATAATGATCTTGGATCCGATCAAGTAGGACCTAAACTTGTCCAAGACAAAAACTACGGCTAAAAGTTCCTTTTCAGTAGTGGTGTAGTTTGCTTGGGCTGAGTTTAGGGTCCTACTTGCGTAGTAGATGACACATGGCTTTTTATCTTTTCTTTGGCCTAGCACGGCCCCAATAGCATAGTTGCTAGCATCGCACATAATCTCAAAAGGAAGGTTCCAATCTGGTGGTTGCATTATTGGGGTACATGTCAACATACCTTTAAGGGTGGTAAAGGCCTTTTGACATTCTTCATTCCACTCAAATGAATTTTCCTTTTGAAGCAGGTTACATAAAGGGCGAGAGAGTGAACTGAAGTCCTTTATGAACCTTCTGTAGAATCCTGCGTGTCCTAAAAAGGACCGCACATCTCGTATGCTTTTGGGTGGTGGAAGGTTAGAGATAAGATCAATTTTCGCTTTGTCCACCTCAATTCCATTTTGTGAAACGATGTGACCAAGTACAATTCCCTTTTGAACCATGAAGTGACACTTCTCCCAATTCAGCACAAGGTTCTTCTCTTCACATCTTTTCAGCACAGATTTTAAATGCTCAAGGCACTCATCAAAGCTACAACCAAATACGGAAAAATCATCCATGAAGACTTCGAGAATGGTCCCCACCATGTCAGAAAAGATGCTCATCATACAACGCTGAAAGGTGGCAGGGGCATTACATAGTCCAAATGGCATCCGTCGATAGGCGAAAGTGCCGAATGGACATGTGAATGTAGTCTTTTCTTGGTCTTCACGGGCAATCTCTATTTGGTTGTACCCTGAATAGCCATCAAGGAAGCAAAAGTGGGAGTGACCCGCCAACCGTTCTAAAATCTGATCAACAAACGGTAGGGGAAAGTGGTCTTTCCTCGTGACAATGTTTAGCTTCCTGTAGTCAATGCACATTCTCCAACCGGTAGTGACTCTAGTTGGCACGAGTTCGTTATTGGCATTGGCTACGATGGTTATTCCGGATTTCTTAGGCACCACTTGAGTTGGGCTCACCCATTGGCTATCAGATATTGGGTAAATGATACCTACATCCAATAGTTTCACCACTTTGGCCTTAACCACATCCTTCATGTTTGGATTTAGTCGTCTTTGTGGTTGCCGGGATGTCTTTGCATTTTCCTCAAGGTGTATGCGGTGGGTGCAAATCAGTGGGTCTATGCCTTTGAGATCCGCAATTGTCCATCCAATGGCACTCTTGTGCTCTAATAGAGTGGCTATTAGCCTACTCTCTTGTTCCTCATCCAAGTGGGAAGAAATCACCACTGGATATGTCTCATCTCGACCTAAATAAACATATTTTAGCTCACTTGGCAATGATTTTAGGTCGAGTTTTGGTGCCTTGATGTTGGATGGGAGGGCCTTGTTCTCATTTACAGGCAAAGGTTCAATTGGGGCCCTCCATCTTTTATTCTCAAGCACTGGCATCACATCTATAATGGCATCCATCTCTTGTGTTGTGTCATCGTTCATCTCATGAGGATGGGCCACACATGCCTCCAAAGGGTCGGAAGATAGTGACAAGGGGACTGTATCCTCCACGAATGATTCAATCATGTTTAACTCGTGGACATCATCATCAACTTCCCGTGGTTGCTTGCATAAATCAAATATGTTAAGCTCAAGGGTCATATTTCCAAAGGACATTTGTACAAGTCCATTTCTACAATTGATTATGGCATTTGAGGTAGCTAGAAACGGTCGTCCAAGTATGACGGGAATTTGAGCACCGGTGCCTATCACGGGATGTGTGTCCAAGACAATAAAATCTACTGGGTAGTAGAATTTATCAACTTGGACTAGAACATCCTCTATCATTCCTCTCGGTATCCGGATGGATCTATCAGCAAGTTGGAGTGTGGTTTTGGTGGGTTTCAATTCACCTAACCCAAGTTGTTCGTAGACCGAATATGGAATGAGATTCACACTTGCCCCCAAGTCGAGTAGGGCTTGTTTAATCCGGTAGTCTCCTATGATGCATGAGATGGTTGGACTACCCGGATCCTTGTATTTTTGGGGCACCTCTTGTTTAATAATGGCGCTCAAATTCTCAGCCAAAAGAACTTTGTTGTGAACGTTGTGTTTCCTTTTGACTGTACACAATTCCTTTAGAAATTTGGCATAAGATGGTATTTGTTTTATTGCATCCAACAGCGGGATGTTGATCTTCACCTGTTTGAAAACTTCCAGAATCTCCAGATTCTTATCTAAAGGTTTAGGTGAAATCAACCTTTGTGGAAATGGGGCAACCGGCTTGTATTGCCTTTCCGGTTCTTTCTCTTGTGGAATATTGTTTGGGCTATCATCCTCTTTGGGAATTTCCAGATCCTTAGGCTTTGGGGCCTTCACTGGATTAGATTTGTCAATTTCTTTCCCACTTCTCAAAGTGGTGATAGCTTGGACATGTTCCGTATGGTGGGAGGATGGGCTTGCATCTTGTATCTCATATTGGGTCCTTGGGTTAGGAAGAGGTTGAGCAGGAAGTGTGCCCTTCTCTCTAACACTAAGGTGAGCTTCAACTCTAGCCAGAGATGTTTTCAATTCATTAATGGCTTGGTTTGAATTTTGATTGAATTTCAATTGCTCTTGCATGAACCCATCTATTTTTAGAGAATTTGTCTTATTATACTCATTTTGGACCGATACGAATGCACCCAACATCTCTACTAGTGATACTTTTGGAGTGTTGTTTGCATTTGCATTGGGCCCATTCCTCCAACTGTAGTTGGGATGGTTCTTCCAATTAGGATTAAACGTGTTTGCGTTTAGAGCACCATATTGCTGTTGATAACTGTTTATGGCATTTGTTTGTTTTTGTAAGATGCCTTGGACTGCTGAAAATGTGGGACAATCTTGTGTAGCATGTTGATTTACAGCACAAATTCCACAAACAGTTTCAACGTCAGTGGAGTTTATTGTTTCTCCTTTCCTTAATTCCATGGCTTCGACCTTTCTTGTAAGGCTAGCCAACCGTGCACTTATGCTATCTTCTTCTGATAAAACGTACATTCCTCCCTTTTCCTTTTGTTGGCCAGTCTTGGAAGTAGTTGGTTTCGATGTGTCCCAAGACTGTGCACTCTCAGCCAATTCTTCCAAATAATCCCATGCTTCATCAGCTTCTTTATTCATGAACTCCCCATTACACATCATTTCTACAAATTGGCGCATGGGTGAAGTCAGTCCTTCATAGAAAAAGCTTATAACCCGCCAAATTTCATAGCCATGATGTGGGCATGCGTTTAATAGGTCCTTAAACCTCTCCCAACATTGGAAAAAGGTTTCATCTTCCTTTTGGGCAAAATTCATGATAAGGCGCTTCAGCATATTCGTTTTGTAAGTAGGGAAGAATTTCTTTATGAATTCTCTGTGCATATCAGTCCATGCACCAATTGATCTTGGCCTTAATGCATAAAGCCAGCCCTTAGCTTTATCTTTAAGGGTGAAAGGGAAGAATTTCAGTCTCACCACATCTTCTGTTACGTTTGCAAAGTGCATGGTGGTGATTACCTCATCAAACTCCTTAAGGTGTTGATAGGCACTTTCACTATCTAAACCATGAAATTTAGGGAGGAGATTGATCACTCCCGGTTTCAAGTCTACATTCCCTGCATTTGGTGGAAATACTATGCATGAGGGAGTGCTCGTTCTTGCAGGTTGCAAGAAATCACGTAAAGTCCTTGGTCGGGGAACATCCTCAACCACATTCTCCCCAGTTTTAGTTTGATTTTGGACCGGGTTAGGTTGATTTGCAGCCATATTTTCAGATAAAATTGGAGAGTCTAGATGTCTCCTAGCACGTGGCTCTCTATCAATTCCTTCTACTATCCCCCCTTCACTTATGAGTCGGTTATTGGAATCCCGAGCCCAATGTGGCATGCAAAACAAAAAAAAAAAGAAACAAAAAGAAGGAAGAATTCTTCCTCCCTTTTCTTTACTCTTCTCTAAGACCGAAGCACAAGGTGTCTTGCAATGGCTAGGCCAGAAGCAAGGATAGAGACCGATTTCTCCTGGTTAATAGGGGTTCAGATAACTCCCCACCCACTCTTTGAATCTTTTGAGAAAAAGTGCAGAAAAAGGAGAAAGAGGAGTAGAGATAAGAAAAGAAATCTCTGAACATAAGGTGATCCAAGGCGGCAGAGCCGACCAATAGGAATCCAGGTGGCAAAAAGGCCAACCTTTCAGAGATCCAAAGGGAGTCTCCACCCACTCTACAAGAGATGAATAAGATAGGAATGAATAGGAGAAGGAGAAGAGTAAGGTTTAGAGAGATAGAACCTGATTCGCACTTGAAACGCTTGTATCTTCTTCAGCTTCCTAGAAATCCCTGAAAAGAAAAATCAAATAAACAAACTAAGTTAGTCCTAAAATCCTAAAAATCCTAAATAGATACTAATTTCAGAAATTTGTGAAAAACCGTCAAAAGTCCCCGGCAACGGCGCCAAAAACTTGTTCGCCTCCCCAAGTGTAGGGTTGCGATGTAGTAATAAACTCGGTAAGACCGAGGTCAATCCACAGGGACTTATGTAGAATTTCACAAACTCATCCACAAGTGTCTATTGAAATCTACTAATCAGATTTTGGTATGAAATTGATATGAGTAACAAAAGCTTAATTAAATCGAAAGTAATTAATTATAAGAAGGCACTAGGGGTTCAAGGATCCACTTGTAGCAATCCTTGATGTTCAATCCGCTGTGGTTTCTTATTCTCTCAACTTGAGTCGACATTCAAGTCTATCTAGTCGGATGATAGATCTGTTAAACCAAACAGTCTGTAATATGTAAGTTCTGTGCATAAGATTCACTCAATGTAGGCTGAGCTGAGCATGCTCAATTGCATAGGTCATTCCCCTTTCCTATAGGTCCAGTTCTCAATCATAACCATCCTCAAGTCCTCTCACAAGACAAGGCTAGATCAGGATTTGAACTGGATTCAAATCACATGCACAGTCATTACATATTCCAGAAAATCAACAAAAATAGAACTTTGGCATGAAGTCCCTTTATGAAGAGCTTAGTACTAGAGCGCACTCCGATTCCTCGGATCATACAGGTCTAGACCGTTACAAACGAATTAAGAAGCTAAGTAATTCTCCCAAACATCCATGAGTCATCACAAGACTAAGAAAAATTACTTAAAAACTTGTATAAACTTCAAACCATAGTTCATAATCATGAATTCCATACTTAAAACCACTTAACTACGAATTAAAACATCTTGGATTCACTGCAAGCTTCACCTCTTAGCCCTAGCTAAGAGGTTTAGCTGCTCATGATCCAAGGAAACATGAAACAACTACAAAAAGCATGAAAACAGCAAAGCAAACCAAAAGGATTTGTGAAACTCCAATCTCCACTTTCACAGTCTCCAACCTCGCTTGAACCCTTCTCTGATACCCTAGGAACAATCCCTAGGTGTCTTTTTATAGTCTGGGGGCTCCACAACTTCGGAAGAATCGAGAAATTGCGTAATACTTACGCAGCGCAGAGAAAATCGGACTATATCTGGAAGTTTCTAACTTCTTACGCATGGCCAACCGGTCATGACCGGTCGGCTTCAAGTGAAAAACACTCCAGCAAGCATATCCGACCGGTCATGACCGGTCGGACATGTACATTGATGTTCCAGCAACCATGTCCGACCGGTCATGACCGGTCGGACGTCTTTAGCAATCCTCCAGCGATCATGGCCGACCGGTCATGACCGGTCGGCCTTATGCAATATCATTCCATCTTCATAGCTGGCCGGTCAAGACCGGTCTGGCCCTCTTGGCCGACCGGTCATGACCGGTCGACAGTCTTCATGCTTCTTCATTTCTTCCTTTTCTTTCTTTCCTTGCTTCTTTCTTTCGCTTTCTCTCTTCTTTTCTTCTTTGGTCCTCAAGTAATCTCCATTAGAATAGTCCCAAACGAGCTCTTTATGTCTTCAATTGAGTAGAGTCCACCCTCAATCCTGTAGTCACAAAACATGCATTGGATTAGCTTACAAACCATACAAACCTTGAACAATGAGTGATGAATTGGGGTTAGAATATGCACAATTAAGAGCTCAACAATACATTGGATCCTCTTTAACCAGTGTCCATCATGAAGATCTGGTCCGTTTCCTCACCGAATACCAGGACGTGTTCGCTTGGTCTCATAAAGATATGCCAGGCATCGACCCCAATGTCATTGTACATCGTCTCAATATCGACCCGAAACATAAGCCCGTACACCAGCGTCGACGTGCCTTCACCGCAGAAAGACAAATGGCGATCAAAGCTGAAGTCGAGAAGCTACTCACGGTCAATTTCATAAAAGAAGTAGACTACCCAGAGTGGGTCGCGAACGTGGTTCTCGTCCAGAAAGCTAATGGCAAATGGAGAATGTGCGTCGACTATTCAGATTTGAACAAAGCATGCCCCAAAGATAGCTTCCCGACACCGCGGATTGACCAGTTGGTCGATTTAACAGCTGGACACACTCTGCTCAGTTTTATGGATGCTTATTCTGGTTACAACCAGATCATGATGCATCCACCTGATAGCCAGCATACCGCCTTTATCACAGATCGTGGATTATATTGCTACCAGGTAATGTCGTTCGGTCTTAAAAATGCAGGGGCCACTTATCAACGTCTTGTCAACAAAATATTCGCCGCTCAAATCGGTAGGAATATGGAAGTTTATGTCGATGACATGCTCGTGAAAAGCACCTTAGAAGATGATCATATTTCTGATCTTCGAGAAGCCTTCGACCTAATGAGGAGGTATCAAATGAAATTGAACCCAGAAAAATGTGCATTCGGAGTGTCTGCAGTAAAATTTCTCGGGTTCATGGTTGGTCAGCGCGGAATTGAGGCAAATCCTAAAAAGATAAAAGCATTGGTAGAGATGAAATCCCCCACCACTCTGAAGGATGTCCAGCGTCTGGCTGGTTGCATCGCATCATTGAATAGATTCATCTCGCGAGCATCTGACAAGTGCTTACCATTCTTTAAACTCCTTCATGCAACGGCCAAGTCTGATTGGAAATGGACGCCACAATGTGAGGAAGCCTTTCAACAATTGAAGCTATACATGAGCACACCCCCCATTTTATCTAAACCTGTAGCACATGAGCAACTCATTCTGTATTTATCTGTGTCCTCTACGGCCGTTAGCGCTGCTTTAATAAGAGAAGATTCCGGGGTGCAAAGGCCCGTTTATTATATCAGTCGAGCAATGGTTGATGCAGAAACTAGGTATTCTGATATGGAGAAGCTGGCCCTAGCCTTAGTCACGGCAGCTCGAAAACTGCGACCATACTTCCAAGCTCACGCTATTCTAGTACCAACAAATCATCCACTACGGCAAGTCCTCCAAAAACCTGAGGCTTCTGGACGCTTGACTAAATGGGCGGTCCAGATCAGCGAGCACGATATCTCATTCTGTCCCAGGACCGCAGTCAAGGGCCAGGCCGTGGCTGACTTCATCGCCGAATTCACATACTCCTTTGATGATAATACCATGACATGCGATCAGCCTTCTTGGTCACTCTTCATGGACGGGTCGTCGCGGACCACTGGCAGTGGAGCGGGCCTGATATTATTGGCTCCTAACGGGTCGCATTTCCAGTATGCTCTATGTTTCGATTCTCGCGTTTCAAATAATGAAGCAGAATATGAGGCCCTGATCGTTGGTCTCGAACTAGCCATTGTCCTCGCAATTCAGAATCTATTAATTCATAGCGACTCCCAGCTCATTGTCAACCAAGTTCTTGGTGAATTCGAGGCCAAAGAAGAAAGGATGGCCTTATACAAGTCTCGTGTCCTCATCCTACTTGCAAAACTGAAGACTTATGAAATAATTCATATTCCTCGCGAGAAGAACCAACTTGCCGATTCCCTGGCAAAGCTCGCCTCTGCACCAGAATCTGAGTTATCACATTCGGTCCCCATCGAGCATCGTCAGAACCTAAGTATCGACCAAACGACTCTCGAGCAAGTAATATCGGTACAATCATCTCCATGCTGGATGGATCCCATCATCCTGTATCTCAGAGACGGATACCTACCAGAGGACAAGAAAGCTGCAAGACAAATTCGCCTTCGGGCTGCCAGGTATACCTTGCAAGACGGAATATTGTTGCGCAAGAGCTTTTCCTTGTCTTATTTAAGGTGTCTTCATCCAGAAGAAGCACTTCGTGTTCTAGACGAAGTACACCAGGGGGCATGTGGTAATCACCCCAGGGGGTGATCCCTAGCATATAAAGCGATGCGGCAAGGATATTATTGGCCCACTATGAAAGCAGATGCAATTGAATTTTCTAAAAAATGTGACAAGTGCCAACGATATTCACCTATACCTCATGTACCATCCGAACGGATGACTCCAGTTGATAGCCCTTGGCCTTTCGCTCAGTGGGGGGTCGATATCATTGGACCCTTGCCCATGGGAAAGGGACAAAATAAGTTCACAATTGTGGCGGTTGATTACTTCACCAAATGGGCTGAGGCAGAACCATTAGCCAAGATTACTGAGAAACAAACTACCAAGTTCATATGGAGAAATATCATATGCCGTTTCGGACTCCCTCACACTATCATTACCGACAACGGAACGCAGTTCGACAACGCGGCCTTTGATGAATTTTGTGACAAATGGAAGATACGTAATCTCCGCACTTCTCCATTGTTAGTGCACTTTTCCGTGGCATACTAGTGCACCTTGTTTGTCAATCACTTACGTCAGTGAGTCTAGTGTCGGTGGAGCCCAAAGAAGACGAAGACCAAAGACTCAAGACATCCAGCCGCATCAAGGAAGAAGATTCAGGTATATGAGATGCCTTGGTGCCTTAACCTCGACCAAAACCTATCCCCTTTGTATCCTTGATGACCTTGACCATATTTAGAACCCTTTAGGCATCATTGATAGGCCCTAGGTGTCCCAATTGATCAACCTTTCCTAGGACTTTATGTACAGGCTGAAGAAAGTAGAGTGCAGCTTGTATGTGGGGAGAACCAAGCTGGTCCGACCGGTCATGACCGGTCGGCCAGCAGCCTTGCTGCTTTATGCAATGGCCAGCCGACCGGTCATGACCGGTCGGCCGTTTACAAACCATGGTGGCCAGTAAGTATGGCCGACCGGTCATGACCGGTCGGCCTGGAGGAATTGCGTCATCCAGCAAGGAGCGCCGACCGGTCATGACCGGTCGGCCTGCAGTGTTAAGGCAGTCCAGTGAGGGGGTCCGACCGGTCATGACCGGTCGGCCCATATATGTGGCCTATACACTTGAGGTTCTTCAGCAGGGGAGTCGGACCGGTCATGACCGGTCGGGGCAGGCTGTTTTATGGCCGTTTTATGACCGTTGGAGCTTCTTTTCTATAAATATGGAGCTCCATTCTTGGGTCATGGGGAGAAGTTTTTGAGAGCCCTTTGCCCACATCATTTGTACATCTTTTGGGGTCTCAAAGAGGAGGTTTTCAAGTCATATCCCTTGTGTTTCAAACACAAGTATGGGCATTCAAATGCAATCAAGAGATGACTTGATTCCTCTCTCAAATCTAGAGGTGTGACATTATTCCACATTGGTATATCCTTTGTCCAAGACCTCTAGAAGACTCTCTAGGTGAATCTCCTAGTTAGAACATCCTACATATCCCATATAGGAGATTCAACCCATCCTCCTAGCACCTTGGGCATTTCAAGGCATCGCATGCAAGGTGTTTGATCGAATGTGGCTGAGGCATTGGCGACGCAACGGCGGCATGATCGAGGGAGCAAAGGGAAGCTGATTGAAGCATGGGAGAGCGGAGATCAAGCAACCCAATTCGGCGCTAAACAAGGGGCTCATCCGACAAGTAGGTTGTCTTATTTGAGAGTCCATTTTAGTGTTTGTTTGTCAACTCAACTTAGGGACGTTAGCCGTTCCTTGGCCCGTCAGCCGGGCCTAAACTAAGTCTCCAAGGGGGAGCCTCCGACACGGGAGTGAACGTGCGATTGGGTTGAGAGTTAGCCCTTGGTTCAAAACTCCGGTGACGGTTGAGAGGTGAACCAATAAAACCTCCGTGTGTAAAGGTTGAGAGGTGAACCTCATTTAAAACCTCCGATAGTGAATGCCGGTGTGCTCAAAGGGGTTGAGTACTTGAACCGGGAGTGGAGTAGACACGTAGTCGAACCACTATACATCCTTGTGTTTGTGATTGTTCTTGAGCACATTCTATCTTTGCATTGTTAGTTTAATTGCTTAATTATGAATGATTGATAGGAATGCATGCTAGGCACTTTATAGGCATCCCCACACAAGATGTACCTTCACTACTTGTGTAGACTTGAGCTCATTGATCCACTCTCATAAGTCTACACAAGATGCATAGGTTAGGAGCTTGAGTAGTTGTATCATTTACTTCCTATGCATGCTTAGACTAGGTTTGTTTATTGCTTATCTTCTTGCTAGTCTTTTACTTGGACCCACCAAGGCTTGGAAGCCGAGGTGTTCTTGCTTACAAAGCTTATTTTATTGAATTGTATAAGTAGGCGAAAAGAATTTGAAAAAGGTCCTTATCACCCCCTCTAGGTCCTTAGACATATCTCCGAGTATCTCTACTAGCGGTAAAACCGCACTTTCATCCATATCATCCTCAGGCGAATGGGCAGGTCGAGGCTGTGAACAAAATCATTAAGCACCATTTAAAAACCAAGCTTGGTGAATGCAAAGGTGAATGGCCAGAACTTCTACCAGAGGTATTATGGGCATATAGGACTACAACTCGTACATCAACGGGTGAGACCCCTTTTTCCTTAGTATTTGGTGTCGATGCGGTAGTACCAGTGGAAATTCAAGTGCCCTCGTATCGGATCGAATAGTATGACCCCATAGGTAATCAGGAAGATCTTCGACTTCATCTCGACCTCTTGGAAGAACGAAGAAATACCTCCCAATTATGAGCGGTCGCATATCAGCAACGTATTGCTCGCTATCAAAATGCTAAAGTTCGGCCTAGGTCCTTCCAGCTCGGAGATTTTGTCCTGAGGCAAAAGACTCGGGGTTCCCGCTCGTTCGCTGGATCCAAATTGGGAAGGCCCTTATCGGGTTATTAAGATTGTGCGACCCGGTACTTATTACCTTGAAGACATGCAGGGAAAGCCCGTACGTCGCCCATGGCACGTGGAGCATTTGCTACGATATTACCCCTAGATTCGATGTAGTTCATAACAACATTTTATGAATAAAGTGAAAGATATCTTTTGGTCGCTATTCCATTTACTTGGACCTGAATAGCCCTGAAGAGGATGCATACAATCCCTTGGCCAATTGCCTACCTTTGGTAGGGTTAAATTCACCCAGGATGGTCGCATTTCCATTTTATGGATGACCTTCTACCCTTGGTGAACTTGGAGTCTCAATCGATAGATCAGTCTATCTCCACGAGGGTATGGTCATTACGACCCCCCGGATTGAGCACAACTCATTTCTCAATCGATAGATCAGTCTATCTCCACGAGGGTATGGTCATCACGACCCCCCGGATTGAGCACAATTCATTTCTTAATCGATAGATCAGTCTATCTCCACGAGGGTATGGTCATCACGACCCCCCGGATTGAGCACAACTCATTCCTCAATCGATAGATCAGTCTATCTCCACGAGGGCATGGTCACGACCCCTCAGGTTGAGCATAATTCATTAAAAACAAGAAGGCATTCATTGCATGAAAGGGAAAGAGAAAGTAAACAAGAACACTACTTTCAAAAATAACTTTTCATTAATATCGAATGATAAATGTTTACAAAATATCTGCTCGCGAGTACAGGAGAAAGGAAAACAAAAAGGAAAATCAATCTCTCGGAGGACGAGCCGTGCTCTCGACTTCAGGGCCCATTTCTGGAGCCCCTCCAGCCTGCGTGGCTTCGGTCACCTCATTCTCAGCAGCAGCTTGCTCCTCTGCAGCTATGATGGTCGCGACTCGCCCAAATTCCCCCATATCGAAGGATGGGTTCATTCGTTGCACTACTCTTAGCGCAAAGTTGCGACCAGCATCATATAACTCATATCTTTCATCGTCATATAGCTGCGAAGTCCGAAACTCAGAAATTGCCTGAGGACCTTCCTCCGAGAGCATTTTTACAAGGGCGACTTTCTCCTCGTCCCAGTGGATCGAGTCGTCCTTGAGCTATGCAAGAGCGGAGCGCTCCTTCTCCAAGCTGTCGTTGGCTTCTTTGAGCTGCGACCTGGCCTCCGCAAGCCGCTCCTCCAACGAGATCTTGTCTTGGCGAAAGATCTCCTTCTCTCTCTCTGCCTTTTCCTTCAAATCGGCGAGCTTCGCGAACTTAGAGTCCAAGGCTTGATACCTCTCGGTCAAAACCTGGACTTTCTCTATGAGGATCTTAATTTCCTCATCTCTCTTAGAGATCATCGCCTCACGGGACTTGAGGAGTTGATCCCTTCCTTGAACTGCCTTCTCCAAGGCAGCTCTCTTCCCCTCAGCTTCATCTATCACGCGACGGACGGCAACGATATCACGCCTCGTTCGCAGGATAAGATCTAAGCCCTGCAAAAGTAACGAAAAATGTGAGATAAAGTATTCTAGAACGTGACAACAGATTAAAGTAGGCCTTGGCAGGGTTTTACCTGAACCATCCTCACTCCCGCTTCGAGGAAGAGGTTCTCAGGGCTTGGCTCGGGAAGAGAGCCGAAGGTTTGGGGGAAACGTTCTCGAACAAAAATTTACATACTGGATGAAGGTGGCGAGGGATAGAATATGTCCCACTTCCAGACGTTTGGGCAACGACCAACCCAGCCGGCTCGCGAGGTGGGGCCATCGACTCGCGAGCAGGTCCCTGCTCGGCAGCAGGGATCAGCTCGCGAACAGGAGCCGGCTCTCGAGGCTCTATTTGCTCTCGAGCCTCTTCAGCTGGGGGGCAGCTGGACCCTGCCCCATCCGGGGAGTTGTCAGCAATGTTTATCACTAGCGGTCCAGGTGCGACCACCAGTGAGGGAATATTGGGCCTTGCCGGTGCCCCCGCCATGCTCGCAAGAAGGGCAGGCTGATCGCTACCCTTACGGACGGGCGGTTGAGATGGTTCGGCAGTTGTTTTCTTCTGCCTCTTGGAGTTCGTGCCCTTGAGACGAGGCAACAGACCCCTCTTTTCTCCCGCCTTTGTCATCGCGACTTCTTCGCTGGATATTAAGCCCGCTGCTGCAAGTCGCGAGGGAGACAAGCAAGTCTCGATGTGCCTATCACCAACAGGCACCTTGTATACCTTGACTATCTTCTCGTTGATCCCTCCCTTCAAATTTGGTTTTCTCAAGGCCGGTATACCTGCGAGCACAAATAGAGGTCAAAGAATGAAGTGAAACCCTAAAATCTTAACTGGAGAAAATTGCACAATGCGGGACTGTGCCTACCTTCACAGAAAAAACGGATAACTCCTGGACCCCTGGAGGAAGCAGACTCCCAGTTCCCGGAAGCATAGAACCACAGTTTCCTCCAGCCGGGATAGTTCGATGAGGGTTTCCCCAGCACGAAGTTATCCCGGTGCCAGTAGCACAGGTAGTACCAGCCTTCGCTGGAGGGTGCTTTCTTCAGACGGAACATATGGAAGAACTCCTCCGCCGAGAGTTCCCCGTTGCCGGCCTGAGCCCAGAGGGCAAAGGAGCCCAGAACTACCCTCCATCCGTTCACGATGAGCTGCCTGGGGGCAATCTTAAAACATCGTAGAACGTCGCGTATGAAGGGATGGAGTGGGAGCCGTACCCCCAGGATGAGTTGGTACTCGTAAAAAGCTACGCATCCTGGGGGAGGGGAGTCTGGTGTCTCTCCTTCTCCGGGCAATCGGAGAATGACTGAGTCGGGGATAAGATATTTCTCCCGTAACTCAGCCAGCCGATCCTCCGATAAAACAAAAGGATACCCGGATGCTGTATATCTCCCTGCCGGAACCCTCGCACTGCTAGAAGCAGAGGATTCCGGAGTGGCATCGCCTAGAGGAACGGTGGTCTCGTCAGAGTTCCCAGCCATGAAGAGGTTTTAAGAAGATTAAGAAAAAGAAAAGAAAAAGGCCTGTACCTGGGAAAGAAAGAAAGAAGGAAAAGGAGCACCGGAGGAAGAGGAATGAAAAAGATAGTTGCAAATTCCCTTCGAAGAGCTTCTGTAGAAAACCGGAGAAATGGCGGACTCCATACATTTATAGGCAATCATTCCGCCGTATCTGGTGATACGTGGCAGCCCCTCCTTCGGCGCAGCAGTCGAGCAGGCACGCCCATTAACTCCCATGACACGTGGCAAGCGCCCCTTCATTTTCTGTCTGCGGAAAGGCTGCGGAAAGCTGGCGCTCATTAATTCCAACCCATCATGTATGGTTCCGTTTTCGATGAAGGCAGCGGGCGGTTACGTGTGATAGTGAGCTAAGTCCTTCCCTTAAGAATTCTTGGCGGTAAGGACTTGGGGGGCATCTGTTATAGGAAAAATGATGGAGATCCAACTTAGCTGATTTTACGCGGATGCCCATCCGACTCTCGAGATCATCTGAGCGAGAGTCGCAGATCGAGTAAATACGGAATGCCCATTCGACTCTCGAGATCGCATTCTCGGGAGTCGTAGATTGGATAAGTGCGGGACGCCCATTCGACTCTCGAGATAAGTTGTTCGAGAGTCGCAGGATGGATAAATACGGAGCACCTATTCGCAAGGCCTCGAGCTCCCATAGCCGATAGTCAGATAAAGCAGATTCCCTCCTTGAAGATCTGCGAGCAGACCTTCTCACAAGTCATTGAAAAGTGTTACATCTAAATGAGCAAGCACTTGGACTCGCGACCATATTCCAACATACGAACAGCTTTTTTAGGAGGCAACACCCCTTTGCCTTCAGTACCAGCACCCGATTCCCGTCGAGCAGCTTGTCCAATCCCTCTGTGACACCAAGCAGGGCTACACCCAGTTCGGTGGTCTCCGCTCCTTCGGCTTCTCCTTCCTTTTCGCTGGTTATGACTCCAACTACGGCTTCCAGCTCTACATGAGCAATCAGCGCTACTACGACGCTTACCAGCAGCCCGTATAGGTCGATTTTGGGCTTACCTTCTCTTGTGGTTCCGAATCTCAAGGGATTGTTATCAAGGAACCGTGATTGCCGAAATAAGTAATTGGGTTAGATCTCGTCTCTAAGGATAAGGATCTTATCCCACAAAATCAGCGGGATCCCATATCGTACACGAAATCAGCGGGATCTCGATATCTTACGTAACAGATTGGATCGCTTCAGATCTATATAAAGGGATGACTCCATTAAGAGAAAGGTACACACCATATTCAATCCCTGGTCTCGCTTTGCTTGGCTATTCTTCTTGCTTTGCCTGACTTAAGCATCGGAGGGCTAACGGCTGGACATCAGCCACCCTTAGTTGCTTTCTGTCTCTTTACAGGTCTGGCGGAGGATATCCCTGTTGGAGAGAAGGTGAACGACTGGAGGATCCTGTTACAGAATCTGACGTTAACATGAAGTAAGCACCCCAAATCCTTCCAACCAAAACATGGAGCAAGCCAAATCCATCACCACCCTTAGAAGTGGTAAACAAATTGACAAAACTATTCCGGTGAAGGCCGATGAGCCTAATGATCCGTTAAATTCTGAGGATGAAGATGGATCTAACTTAGCCCCACAACAACCAGAACGCATTTACAAGCCCGTGGCACCATTCCCTTCAAGATTGGTTGCCCCAAAATCTCTCCCAAATTCTCATGATATTCTAGACATTTTCAAACAAGTCAAGATTAATATCCCTTTGCTTGATGCCATCAAACAAATCCCCTCTTATGCCAAGTTTCTAAAAGACCTATGCACAACAAAATGCAAATATAATGTGCAGCAAAAGGCCTTCTTAACTGAGCAAGTGAGTGTCATCCTCACTCAAAAGACCCCCCCAAAATTCAAAGATCCCAGTAGTCCCACCGTCTCATGCATCATTGGAGACTACCGGATTGAACGTGCCTTGTTAGATTTGGGGGCGAGTGTGAACTTGATCCCATACTCGGTATATGAGCAATTGGGTCTTGGTAAATTAAAACCCACCAAAACCACATTGCAACTCGCTGATAGATCTATCCGTGTACCGAGAGGGATAGTTGAGGATATTCTAGTCCAAGTTGACAAATTCTACTACCCGGTAGATTTTATCGTCTTGGACACACAACCGGTTTTGGATGATAGCACCCAAATACCGGTAACATTAGGCCGCCCATTCCTTGCCACATCAAATGCAATCATCAATTGCCGAAATGGGGTGATGCAACTATCTTTTGGAAACATGACACTAGAGGTGAATGTGTTTCACTTGGGCAAAAGACATAGGGATGTAGATGATGATGAGTTCTTCGAAGTAAACATGCTTGAAACTTTTGAAGAAGAAGAACTCCTCCAACTTGAACCACTAGAAAGCTTGGAGACATGCTTCGCACATTTCAGGGATTCTGAACACCCCATCATTGGTGAGATTGTGCAGGCATTAAATATAGAAAGACCGGTAGTTGATATTAGCCGATGGAGGCCCCATTTTGAAAAATTACCACTAACCACATCAAGGCCTCTACCGTCTAACATCAAACCACCGAAACTTGACCTCAAACCATTGCCATCCGAGCTTAAATATGTATATTTAGGTCAAGAGGAAACGTTCCCGGTTGTCATTGCCTCCCACCTTGAGAAGGACCAAGAGCTCAAGTTGATTGAGTTACTCAAAGAACATAGGGAAGCCATAGGTTGGACAATAGCGGATCTCAAAGGGATAGATCCTTCGGTTTGCACTCACCGAATACACCTTGAAGAAAATGCAAAAACGACTAGACAACCTCAAAGACGACTAAATTCAAACATGATGGAGGTTGTCAAAGCCGAGGTGTTAAAGCTATTGGACGTGGGTATTATCTACCCTATCTCAGATAGCCAATGAGTGAGTCCTACCCAAGTTGTCCCCAAGAAATCCGGTATTACCATCATTGAAAACGCCAACAACGAGCTTATACCAACTAGAGTGACCACCGGTTGGCATATGTGCATTGATTATAGGAAGCTCAACACGGTTACTAGGAAAGACCACTTCCCTCTCCCATTTATGGATCAAATTTTGGAGAGGTTGGCAGGCCATTCCTATTATTGCTTCCTAGATGGTTATTCCGGATACAACCAAATTGAGATAGCTCCGGAAGACCAAGAGAAAACCACATTTACATGCCCATTTGGCACCTTCGCTTACCGAAGGATGCCATTCGGGTTATGTAATGCACCCACCACATTTCAACGATGCATGTTGAGTATTTTTTCGGACATGGTGGGTGAGTTTCTTGAGGTATTCATGGATGACTTTTCTGTTTTTGGTAGTACATTTGATGAGTGTCTCAACCACTTGAAGTTGGTCTTGATGAGGTGTGAGGAGAAGCAACTTGTATTAAACTGGGAAAAGTGCCATTTCATGGTACAAAGAGGAATAGTCCTTGGACATATCATCTCGTCCAATGGAATAGAGGTAGACAAGGTAAAAATTGACATAATTTCCAATCTACCACCACCCAAAAGCATACGCGATGTGCGGTCCTTCCTTAGACACGCCGGTTTCTATCGAAGGTTTATAAAGGATTTTAGTCATATCTCAAGGCCTTTATGCAACCTACTATAAAAGGAGAACCAATTTGAGTGGAGTGCCGAATGTCAATTATCTTTTTCAAAGCTAAAAGACATGTTGACAACTGCTCCTATCATGCAACCACCAGATTGGTCCATTCCTTTTGAGTTGATGTGTGATGCAAGCGATTTTGCTATTGGGGCGGTGTTAGGCCAAAAGAAGGATAAGAAGCCCCATGTTATCTACTACGCAAGTAGGACCTTGAATCCCGCTCAAGTTAATTATTTGACTACGGAGAAAGAGCTCCTAGCTGTCATTTTCGCCTTGGACAAATTCAGGCCATACTTAATAGGATCCAAAGTCATTGTTTATACGGATCATGCGGCGTTGAAATACCTTCTTTCTAAGAAGGATGCTAAGCCCCGTTTGCTTAGATGGATCCTACTCCTTCAAGAATTCGACTTGGAGATCAAAGACAAGAAGGGGGTAGAAAATGTGGTGGCGGATCATCTATCCCGCCTAGTCCTATCTAATTCCATTGACGAGTCACCTATTGAGGACTCATTCCCTGATGAGCAACTCTTTGTTGCTATGCATCTACCATGGTACACTGATATAGCCAATTATCTTTCCACAGGTGCGATGCCGATTCATTGGACTGCGCAAGACAAACATAAATTTCTAAGGGAAGTGCGCAGATTTTTCTGGGATGAACCTCTATTGTTTAAATATTGCCCAGACCAAATTATAAGGAGATGTGTCCCTGATGATGAACACAATTCAGTCATCTCCTTTTGTCATGATCAAGAATGTGGGGGTCATTTTTCAGCCAAGAAAACAACTGCGAAAATTTTGCAGTGTGGTTTTTATTGGCCTACGTTATTTAAGGACACCCACGAGTTTTGCAAAGCGTGTGAGCGCTGCCAGAAGTTAGGAGGATTATCCCGTCGAAATATGATGCCTCTCACCCCAATTCAACATCTTGAAGTCTTTGACTGTTGGGGCATCGATTTCATGGGACCATTCCCCTCATCTTTCGGACATGTCTATATTTTGCTTGCCGAAGACTATGTGTCTAAATGGATAGAGGCTATCCCATGTAGAACCAACGATCATCGTACGGTTCTCAGGTTCCTCAAAGAAAACATACTTTCTAGATTTGGGACGCCTCGGGCCATCATTAGTGATGGTGGTTCTCACTTTTGCAATAGACCTTTTGAAGCTTTGATGAAGAAATATGGTATTAGGCACAAAGTGAGTACCCCATACCACCCACAAACAAGTGGGCAAGTTGAAATCTCTAATAGGGAAATCAAACAGATTTTGAAAAAGACGGTGAGACCGGATCGCAAGGATTGGTCCCTAAGATTAGATGATGCACTTTGGGCTCACCGTACTGCCTACAAGACACCCATTGGAATGTCCCCTTATAGACTTGTCTATGGGAAAGCTTGCCACTTGCCTGTGGAGATAGAACACAAAGCTTATTGGGCAATTCGGGCTTTAAATTTTGACATGAACAAGGCTAGCTCGCTTCGCAAACTCCAATTAAATGAGCTTGATGAAATACGGAACGATACATACGAGAACTCGAGAATTTACAAGAGTAAAATGAAGGCTTTCCATGACAAACACATCGTCAGGAAATCTTTCCATGAAGGTTAGAAAGTACTCTTGTATAATTCCCGACTTCATCTTTTTCTGGGAAAATTACGATCTCGATGGACTGGCCCATATATTATCCAAGAAATTTTTCCTCATGGGGCTGTTGAGATTGAAAATGCAGAGAATGGTAACTGTTTTAAAGTTAATGGACAACGCCTTAAACCATTTGTTGAGAAATTTGATTCAGAGGACACGTCCATTACTCTGAATGATCCTGTCTATCAGGATGATTGATCTCCTAGTCTGATGGAGGTATAGCATAGGTAGGTTTTCTTTAGTTTTACGGTTTTAGTAGGCTTTAGTTGTTGGGTTGGAGACGTCCATGATGGCTCTCTCAAGTACTATTGATTCTCACTCTCTTACATTTTACCATTGCTCTTATGTTCATGCTAATTGACTATCTTTTTACATTGAGGACAATGCAAGATTTGGTTAGGGGGTGAGATGAGATACCTCATCTAGCATATTGCAACATTCCGAGCTTCATATGCGCAAATTTTTTTCAAATTTTCTAACATCTCAAAACTCTTTTAGAAAATTTTGCTTATATACATTTGAGATGCTATGAGTATAAGAAGAGGAGATACGAAGTGTGTGATGTTGTAGGTCTTGAATTTCTCCCAACATAATGGTTTTATATGTTAGGTCCCCTATTGTTGTGATTGATAGAAAATTTGAACACCTTTTACACCAAGTTCACATTACACGATTTTCATGAGTTGACAGGTTTATGTGATTTGTGAATTAGCTAGACTTTGATTTAAAGGTGTTGAGCAGCCAAGCCGGGGTATTTTGTCCATCCTTGTCCATGGGAAAATAACAGAAGATATGGATTTCTAAAAATCCTATCTAATTTAAAAGAAAAAGGAAAGAAAGGATGAAATCGGGAAGGAAAGAAAAATGGTGGAAAATTCCGAAAAGGGCTACCTATTACCAACCGGGGGATGGTCGAACCGTAACCAAAGCCGGAAATGGGACGTAGTGTGAAAGCCGTCGGAAGGACGGTAAGGCAAATTCCTGTCATAGGCTGGTTGTTGCTCTGTGCACCTTAAAATCCATGGTTTACTTAATCTATGAAGAAGATGATCCCAGGAACTCATGAGATGAACTTTCACTATGCACACTAGGTTGAATTTGTTCGAGCTCTTCTATTTATCAATCAGTCAGCGGGAATTTCATGTAGACAACTTTTATGATTTGAAAGTCCAAGGTTTCAGCTTCTATCACCTAATTTTTCCAAATTTTATACTTATACACCTTGGAATGGATAGAATCATGGGTTCTGAAGGAGAGTTGGGTTTGGAGGTTTTGAAATTGTTTCACGCATGTTTTGCTAGGGACTAGCAAAACACTGGTTGGGGGGTGTGTTGAACCTCCAATTTATACATTGCATTGCCCATTACATGACATCGTTTGCATAATTTTCATGATTTAAAGGCCCATCTAACACATGTTTTGTGATTGTAGGGATGAGAGCAGACTTCATCCAATTGGAGCTTAAAAAGGGTCATTTGAAGACATTGGAGGAAGGTCTAAGATGGACCAAAGAAACAATCAAGCAAGGAGAAGAGAGAGAAGAAGAAAGAGGAGAAAAAGAAAGGAAGAAGAATCAAATGGAAGAAGGCCGACCAGTCTTGACCGGTCGGTTATGCACACTGGACAAAAGGGGAGAAGAGCCAGACCGGTCTTGACCGGTCGGCCATGGACGCTGGTCACATTGAAGGAGGGCCGACCGGTCTTGACCGGTCGGCCATGTGCACTGGACACAAGGAAAACTAACCCGACCGGTCTTGACCGGTTGGCTATATACGCTGGAAGCTCCCAAAACAAAGTCCAATCGATCTTGACCGGTCGGCTGTGCTCCCTGGAATGTGTAAAAGATCAGTCCGACCGGTCTAGACCAGTCTGCCCTGCGTAACCAGAGTCCTTTCTAAATCTGGACTCCGAAAAATGCTGCGCACTGCGTAACCTTTCGCAGATTCCGACGCAAGGGAGGTTTTTTGCTATAAAAGGACACCTAGGGGTTCTTCCTAGGTGATCAGAGAAGCTAAGGGACGTGGTTTTGGAGAGAGGAAGATGTCGTGGAGCGTCTGCAACTCTTCTATTTCCGGTTTTTCTAGTTTTATGCTTTCATTAAGAGTTTTTAGTTGTAGCATGACTATGCTCGGCTAGAACCTCTCAGCTAAGGCTGAGAGGTGAAGGTTGTAGTTAATTCCATGTTGGATTCAGTTTAATTCAAGTTATTTCAATTCAAGTTTGATTTTTTCTCATGTTCTAGTTTCTTAAAGTGGTAGTTTGAGATGTTTTATGAGAGTTCATGTGCTCCGGACATGAATTCCTCGCAATTCTCTGAGATTATCATAGAATGCTTGTTTAGATTCGAATTATAGTAACCCTTGAGCAGGCCATAGTCCATAGGCATGGCTGTTACTCCGCAGGCTATGGTTTTGAATTCTACATTGATTAAATGGACTAGAACTTGGAAGTTCAACTTGATTTGGATTGAATGTGTGTGAATGCTTTATTTCCAACTAGATGAGAGATAGGACTTCAGATCTAGTTGTGTTTTTTTTACTTGGATTGACTGAATTGACATAGGATTGCTACAAGTGGATCCTTGAATGCCTTAGTACTTTATATCATTGATTTTTCATTAAGTTGCTGTTTTAGTTAAATACTCAATTGAATCTGATTTTCTTCTATAAACTGAGTTGCTGGAGTAGTTTGGAGATTGTTTCTATTTCCCTGTGGATCGACCTCGGTCTTACCGAGATTTATTACTACATCGCAGCCTTACACTTGAGGCGAGCGAACAATGACACTTAAGCTGAATATATTTGATTTATGCAAACAACCACGGGAAGTTGATGAGGAGATTCGCGAGATAAACTTGATTGAATCATTCGTGGAGGAAACTTTCTCCTCAACATTATATTCCGACCCTTTGGAGGCATGTGTGGCCCACTCTCATGAGATAAATGATAACACAATATGAGAGATGGATGCCATGTTAGATATGATGCCGATACTTGATAACAAAAGATGGAGGGCCCTATTTAAGCCTTTACCCGTAAACGAGAACAAAGCCCTCCCATCCAATATCAAGGTACCAACACTTGACCTAAAACCATTACCAAGTGAGCTGAAATATGTCTATTTTGGTCGAGATGAGACATATCCTGTGGTGATATCTTCCCACTTGCATGAGGAACAAGAGAGTAGGCTAATGGCCACTCTATTAGAGCACAAGAGTGCCATTGGGTGGTCGATTGCGGATCTTAAAGGCATAGACCCACTGATTTGTACTCATCGCATACACCTTGAGGAGAATGCGAAGACATCTAGGCAACCACAAAGACGACTCAATCCAAACATGAAGGATGTGGTTAAGGCCGAAGTGGTAAAACTATTGGATGTGGGTATTATCTACCCAATATCTGATAGTCAATGGGTGAGTCCAACTCAAGTGGTGCCTAAGAAATCTGGAATCACCATCGTAGCCAATGCCAATAATGAACTCGTACCAACCAGGGTCACTATCGGTTGGAGAATGTGCATTCACTACAGGAAGCTAAACACTGTCACGAGGAAAGACCACTTCCCCTACCGTTTGTTGATCAAATTTTAGAAAGGTTGGCGGGTCATTCCCATTTTTACATCCTTGATGGCTATTCAGGGTACAACCAAATAGAGATAGCCCGAGAAGACCAAGAAAAGACTACATTCACTTGTCCATACGGCACTTTCGCCTATCGACGGATGCCATTTGGACTATGTAATGCCCCTGCCACCTTTCAGCGTTATATGATGAGTATCTTTTCTGATATGGTGGGGACAATTCTCGAAGTCTTCATGGATGATTTTTCAATATTTGGTTGTAGCTTTGATGAGTGCCTTGAGCACTTGAAATCTGTGCTGAAAAGATGTGAAGAGAAGAACTTTGTGTTGAATTGGGAGAAGTGTCACTTTATGGTTCAAAAGGGAATTGTACTTGGTCACATCGTTTCACAAAATGGAATCGAGGTGGACAAAGCGAAAATCGATCTTATCTCTAACCTTCCACCACCCAAGAGCATACGAGATGTGCGGTCCTTTTTGGGACACGCAGGATTTTATAGAAGGTTCATAAAGGACTTCAGTTCACTCTCTCATCCTTTATGTAACCTACTTCAAAAGGAGAATTCCTTTGAGTGGAATGAAGACTGTAAAAAAGCTTTTACTACACTTAAAGGTATGTTAACATGTGCTCCCATAATGCAACCACCTGATTGGAGCCTTCCTTTTGAGATTATGTGCGACACAAGCGAATATGCTATTGGGGCCGTGCTAGGCCAAAGAAAAGAGAAGAAGCCATGTGTTATCTACTATGCAAGTAGAATCTTAAACTCTACCCAAGCAAACTACACTACAACAGAAAAAGAACTTTTAGCCGTAGTTTTTGCATTAGACAAGTTTAGGTCCTACTTGATTGGATCCAAGATCATCATATTCACTGACCATGCCGCGCTTAAGTACCTTCTCTCTAAGAAGGATGCTAAACCACTGTTGCTAAGATGGATCCTTCTACTCCAAGAATTTGACATAGAGATACGCGATAAGAAAGGAGTAGAAAATGTAGTGGCTGACCATCTCCCTCGACTTGTTCTCACCGATTCTCCTAAAACGACCGCGATCAATGACATGTTCCCTGATGAACAACTTTTTACAGTTTTCCAATTGCCATGGTATGCGGACATTGCTAACTATCTTGCTACAGGTACAATTCCTACACATTGAAAAAAGCAAGATAAGGATAAATTCTTCACTGAGGTTCGAAAATTCCTATGGGACGACCCATACTTATTCAAGTATTGTCCCGATCAAATCATAAGGAGATGTGTGCCAGATGATGAACAACAAAGTATCATCTCCTTTTATCACTCTCAAGCATGTGGTGGCCATTTTTCGGCTAAGAAGACCACAGCCAAAATTCTGCAATGTGGGTTTTATTGGCCCACTATGTTCAAGGACACATATGAGTTTTGCAAAACATGTGAACCCTGTCAGAAATTGTGAGGAATCTCCCATAGAAATATGATGCCACTCAATCCCATCTTAATAATTGAAATTTTCGATTGTTGGGGCATCGATTTCATAGGTCCATTCCCATCTTCTTTTGGGAACGTATATATCTTGCTCGCAGTTGATTATGTGTCCAAATGGGTCGAGGCGATTTCATGCTGGAATAATGACCATAAAACAGTCATTCGGTTCTTAAAAGAGAATATTCTTTCCGGGTTTGGAACACCTTGAGTCATCATAAGTGATGGAGGGTCTCACGGTTGTAATCGGCCATTTGAAACCTTAATGAAGAAATACGGCGTAACACACAAAGTGAGCACTCCCTATCACCCACAAACTAGTGGACAAGCTGAGATATCCAATAGGGAGATTAAACATATTTTGGAGAAAACGGTGAACCCCGATCGCAAGGATTGGTCGCTTCGACTTATCGATGCGCTTTGGGCTTACCGTACCGCTTTTAAGACACCTATTGGAATGTCTCCTTATAGACTTGTCTATGGGAAGGCTTGTCACTTGCCTGTGGAGTTGGAACATAGGGCGTATTGGGGAATAAAGAAGATGAATTTTGATTTTGACAAGGCGAGCTCGTTGCGCAAACTTCAATTAAATGAACTTGCAGAAATCCGGAACGAAGCATATGAGAATGCGAGAATTTACAAGGATAAGACGAAGATATTCCATGATAAGAACATTCTTCGTAAGACATTCACGATCAATCAAAGAGTCCTTCTGTATAATTCTTGCTTACATTTATTTTCAAGAAAATTGAGATCTCGATGGACCGGTCCCTACATTGTGCAAACTGTCTACCCATATGGGACCGTCGAGTTGTTAAATCCAAGGAACGGCAACATCTTTAAGGCGAATGGTCAGAGATTAAAGCCGTTCTTTGAGAAGTTTCCTTTAGAAGGTATGCTCATACCTCTGATTGATCCTGTGTATCAAGATGATTGATCTCCTAGTCTGATGGAGGTATAGAGTAGTTAGGATTAGGGGTTTGTTGCTTTTGTTTATTTTTCATAGGTTTGTTAGAAGGAGGAAGAATTCCACTTTTCACTCTTTTAGGTACTATCATTCCTCACTCCCTTTTATTTTCAAATTGCTCTCATGTTTTGCTCATTGTACGTCTTTTACATTGAGGACAATGCAAGATTTGGTTGGGGGGTGTAGGATCACTTGGATGAATTTAGTATTTTGTAACATTTCGAGCAATTATGTAGAAAATTTTCGAGATTTTTCTAAAATTCAAAACTCTTTTGGAAAACTTTGTTTCTATGCATTCAAGATGATATGAGTATAAGAGGAGGAGATATGAAGTGTATGAGGTTGTAATTCTTGGAGTTCTCATAACATAATGGTTTTATATGTGAATTCCCCTAGTTATGTGATTGATAGAAACTTTGAACACTTTTACACCTAGTTCACATTACACGATTTTCATGAGTTGAAAGGATTATGTCATTTGTGGATTAGCTACACTTTGATTTAAGGTGTTGAGAAACCAAGTCGGGGTACTTTGTCCATCCTTGTCCATGGGAAAATAACGAAGGATATGGATTTCTAAAAATCATATCTACTTTAAAAGAAAAAGGAAAAGGAAGGATGAAATTGGGAATGATGGAAAAATGGTGGAAAATTCCGATTAGGGCTACCTACTACCAACCAGGGGATGGTCTACTCGTAACCAAAGCCGAAAATGGGACGTAGTGTGAAAGCCGTCGGACGGACGGTAAGGCAAATTCCTGTCATTGGCTTGTTGTTGTTCTATATACCTTGAGATCTGTAGTTTAGTTGATTGTTGAGCTCTTAATTGTGCATATTCTAACCCCAATTCATCACTCATTATGCTTGTTTTTATGGTTTATAGACTAAACTAATGCATGGATTTGTGATTGTAGGGATGAGAGAGAGGAATCATCAAAGAGAAACTTAAAGACACCATTTAGAAGCAAAGAAGATCAAAAGACCAAGTGTCGAAAGATGAAAGAAAGAAGACAGAGAAAAGAAGAAAGAAAGCAGAAGGGAACACCCAAGACCGATCGTCCGACCGGTCGTCCAAGGCCCAAGACCGGTCGTCCGACCGGTCAGCACATTCAACAGAGGGGCCCTGCGGCCACAGCTCTCTGGACTGTCTAAGACCGGTCGTGCGACCGGTCGTCCACTGCTGCAACCATTCGTGCGACCGGTCCTTGAATTAATTTTCTGGGGTGAAAAATCCTAAAACTCTCTGGACACTTTTTATGTTTTTGAGACCGGTCATCCGACCTGTCATCCAGTAGCTTAGACCGATCGTGTGACCAGTCGTCTGCGTAATGAGACGTGTTCTACAAGTCTCAAAATTCTCCGCACACTGCGTACTCTTACGCAATCTCTGGAAGATTCTGATGCTGCGGAGCCTCCCCACTATAAAAGGACACCTAGGCATCGTTCCTAGGGTATCTTATAAGAGTTCGAGCAAGGTGGGAGGCGGCGGAAGTGAATTTCTTAGTTCCACAACTCCTCCTAGTTTGTTTATTATTTTTATGTTTTTCCTTAGTTGTTTCATGTTTCCTTGGATCATGAACGGCTAAACCTCTTAGCTAGGGCTAAGAGATGAAACTTATAGTGAATCTAAGATGTCTCAATTCGTTTAAGTTGGTTTTAAAGCTTGGATTTCATGTTTATGAACAATGGTTTGAAGTTTAATTCAAGTTCTAAGTTGTTTTTCTTAGTCTTATGATTGCTCATGGATGTTTGGAAGAAGTACTCGAGTTCTTAATTGTTTTGTGTTAGTCTAGACCTGTATGATCCGAGGAATTGGAGTACGCTCTGGTAATATGATCTTCATGTGGGAACTTCCTACCAAAGTTCTACTTTTCTGAAATTTTGTTGTATGTGATTGTGTATGTGATTTGAATCAAGTTCAAATCATGATCTAGCTTTGTCTTGTGACAGGGCTTAATGATGGTCATGATCTTAGCCAATTGGAATTAGGACTGACCTATGCAATTGAGTATGCTCGTCCTAGCTTGCATTGAATAAATCATGTACATAGGTTTTACATAAGGCAGATTATTGGTTTTAACATCTCTATCATCCGACTAGATAGATCTTAATTTCGATTCTAGTTGAGAAAGTGAGAAACCACAGCGAATTGAGCATCAAGGATTACTACAAGTGGATCCTTGAACCCCTAGTGCCTTTTTATAATTTTTTACTTCAGTTTAAGTTCAAAGTTGTTACTTACATCAATCTCCTACAAATCTAGTTGTTAGCTTCTCAATAGAAACTATTGGATGTGTTTGTGAATTCCTACATAAGTCCCTGTGGATCGACCTCGGTCTTACTGAGATTATTACTACATCGCAACCCTACACTTGGGGAAGCGAACATTGATCTATGAAGAAGATAATCCTGGAAACTCATGAGATGAATTGTCACTATGCACACTAGGTTGAATTTGTTCAAGTTCTTTTATTTATCAACCAATCAGCGGGAATTGCATATGAACACTTATTATGTCTTGAGAGTTTATGATTTCAACCTCTATCACCTAATCTTTCTGAATCTTACACTTGTGTGTCTTGGGATGTATAGAAGCATAGTTTCTAAAGGAGAGTTGGGTTTTGGAGAATGAAACTTGTTTCACGCATGTTTTGCTCGGGACTAGCAAAATGATGGTTGAGGGGTGTGTTGAGCTCTTAATTGTACATATTCTAACCCCAATTCATCACTCATTATGCAAGGTTTTCATGAGTTATAGACTAATCTAATGTATGATTTGTGATTGTAGGGATGAGAGAGAGGAATCATATATTGAAGACTTAAAGACACTATTTAGAAGCACAGAAGATCAAAGGACCAAGTGTCAAAGGGTGAAAGAAAGAAGTCAGAGAAAAGAAGAAAGAAAGCAGAAGAATATGCCCAAGACCGGTCATCCGACCCATCGTCCAAAGACTAAGACCGGTCGTCCGACCGGTCCGATCACTCAACAGAGGAGCTCAGCGACCACAACTCACTGGACTGTCCAAGACCGGTCGTACGACCGGTCGTTCACCACTCAGACCGGTCGTGCGACCGGTCCTTGAATTAATTTTCTGGGTTTGAAAATTTTGGAAACTCTCTAGACAGATTTTTCACTTTTGCGACCGGTCGTACGAACAGTCGTCCAGTAGCTCAAACCGATCATGCGACCGGTCGTCTACGTAATGAGGCGTGTTCTACAAGCCCCGAATTTCTCTACACACTGTGTACTCTTATGCAATTTCTGAAAGATTCTGATGCTGCGGAGCCTCCCCACTATAAAAGGACACCTAGGGATTGTTCATAGGGCATCTTAGAAGGGTTTAAGCAAGGTGGGAGGCGGTGGAAGTGGATTTCGGAGTTTCACAACTCCTTCTAGTTTGCTTTCTCGTTTTTATGTTTTTCGTAGTTGTTTCATGTTTCCTTGGATCTTGAACGGCTAAACCTCTTAGCTAGGGCTAAGAGGTGAAGCTTGCAGTGAATCTAAGATGTTTCAATTCGTTTTAATTGGTTTTAAGATTGGATTTCATGTTTATGAACAATGGTTTGAAGTTTAATTCAAGTTCTAAGTAGTTTTTCTTAGTCTTAGGATGACTCATGGATGTTTGGGAGAAGTACTTGAGTTCTTAATTGTTTTGTGTTAGTTTAGACCTGTATGATCCAAGGAATTGGAGTACGCTCTAGTACTATGATCTTCATGTGGGAACTTCCTACCAAAGTTCTACTTTTATGGAATTCTGTAATATATGGGACTGTGTATATGATTTGAATAAGTTCAAATCATAATCTAGGTTTGTCTTGTGACAGGATTTAATGATGGTTATGATTTTGATCTTAACCTATTGGAATAGGGACTGACCTATACAGTTGAGTATGCTCGTCCTAGCTTACATTGAGTGAATCATACATGAAACTTATATATGGCAGATTGTTGGTTTAACTGATCTATCATCTGGCTAGATAGATCTTAATTTCGATTCTAGTTGAGAAAGTGAGAAAGTGAGAAACCACAGCGAATTGAGCATCAAGGATTGCTACAAGTGGATCCTTAAACCCCAGGTACCTTTATTAATTGATTACTTCAATTTAAGTGAGAAACCACAGCGAAACTTAATTTCGATTCTAGTTGAGAAAGTGAGAAACCATAGCGAATTGAGCATCAAGGATTGCTACAAGTGGATCCTTAAACCCCTAGTACCTTTATTAATTGATTACTTCAATTTAAGTTCAAAATTGCTATTTACATCAATCTCCTTGAAAACTTATTTGTTAGCTCTTAGTAGAAACTATTGGAAGTGTTTTGTGAATTCCTACATAAGTCCCTGTAGATCGACCTCGGTCTTACCGAGTTTATTACTAGATCGCAACTCTACACTTGGGGAAGCGAACAATAACTACGGTTGGTTATTCCCTTGAACAAGGAGAATGGAGGTTTCCCCAATTAAGACCGTACGCATTATAGGATGAAACGTTATATGATAGTTGATAGGCATATCCATATAAGTGATCACGCATTGTCTTAATCGGTTGGCCACTATTCACCCGTTCCTTTTGTTGTTGTACACCTCCTACCATAACTAGTGGAACACTGTTCGCTTCACCAAGTGTAGGGTTGCGATGTAGTAATAATCTCAGTAAGACCGAGGTCGATCCACAGGGACTTGTGTAGGAACCCACAAAATACTTCCATGGGTTTCTAATTGAGAACTAACTAAACAGGATTTTAGAATTCAATGTAGATAAATATTTTGAACTAAAACTGAATGTAATCAATAATAAAGAGCGCTAGGGGTTCAAGGATTCACTTGTAGCAATCCTCGATGCTTAATTCACTGTGGTTTCATAATTACACAACTAGAATAAAAATCAAATCCTATCTAGTCGGATGATAGGGCGGTTATAACAAACAATCTGCCGTATGTGTGATTCATGTGCATGATTCCCTCAATTCAAGTTAGGACTTGCGCACACTCAATTGCATAGGTCATTCCTAGTTCCAATAGGTTAAGATCACAATCATACTCATCATTAAACTCTGTCACAAAGCATAACTAGATCATGATTTGAACTTCATTCAAATCATTTACAAATTCACACATAACTCAGAAATTCATAAAACTAGAACTTTGGTTAAAAGTTCCCAAATAAGAATTCAAGGTCTAGAGCGTATTGAATCCGATTCCTCGGAGCGTACAGGTCTAGAACCATTCAAAATAATTAAGAACTCAAGCAATTCTTCTAAACATCCATGAGCCATCATAAGACTAAGAAGGAATACGTAGAACTTTATTCAAACTTCAAACCATTGTTCTTCACTACTGATCCAAATTGAAACCAAAACAAATGAATTAAAACATCTTAGATTCACTACAAGCTTCACCTCTTAGCCCTAGCTAAGAGATTTAGCCATTCATGATCCAAGAAAACATGAAAAAAACTAAGAAAAACATAAAACTAGAAGAACAAACTAGGAAGAGTTGTAGAACTCCGGATCCGACTTCTGCCGCCTCCCACCATGGTAATTCTCTTCTACGATACCTTAGGAACGAGCTAAAGGAGTCCTTTTATAGGTTTGAGGCCCTAGATGTGAAGAAACTTCAAAAAAATCCACAAAATCTACGCTTTGTGCAGTAAATTTCGAAGCTTGTAGAAGAAGCTCTGTTACGTAGACGATCGTTCTGAGCTCGTGGATGACCAGTATCATGACTGGTCGTAAAAGGCCAAAAATAGTCCAGTGAGTTTTCTGGAAATTCGAACCCAACTTTTTAATTCAACGACTGGTCGTATGACCGGTTTGAGTAGTGGATGACCGGTCATGATTAGTCAAGCAATGTTTGGCAGCAGGGTCCTCCTGCTGAGTGTTTGGACCAGTCGGACACCGGTCCTAGGCTATGGACGACCGGTCGGACGACCGGTCTTCAGTGTAGTTTTCTACACTTCCTTCTTCTCTCCTTTGTTTTCTTTCTTCCACCCTTTGGCGCTTGGTCTTTTGATTTTCAATGCTTGTAAACAGTGTCTCTAAGCCTTCAATTGATGAATTCTCTTTCTCATTCCTACAATCACAAAACTATGCATTAGTTGGGTCTTTAATCATGTATTTCAAGCATGGTTAGTGATGAAATGTGGTTAGAATATACACATTTAAGAGCTTAACACACCCTCTCCTAGCCAGCATTTTTTTAGTCCCGAGCAAAACATGCATGAAGCAATTTTTATTCTTCAAAACTCAACTCTTCTTCAGAAACTAGGCTTCTATACACTCCATGACGTGCAAGTGTAAAAATTGAAAGTACTTATTGATAAAGGTTGAAACCTTAAGTCACTCTAAACATAAGAAGTGCCCATATGTAATTCCCGCTGATTGATTGATAAATAGAACGATTCAAACAAATTAATCTAGTGTGCTCAGTGAATGCTAATCTCATAGATTTTCAGGATTATCTTCTTCATAAATCAACTAAAACATGGATTGAAGGTGTACAGATCAACAACAAGCCTATAACAGGAATTTGCCTTACCGTCCTTCTGACGGCTTTCACACTACTTCCCATTTTCGGTTTTGGTTACGGGTAGACCTCCCCTGGTTGGTAATAGGTAGCCCTTTTTGAAATTTTCCACCATATTTTTAATCATTTCCATATTTTCATCCTTCCTTTCCTTTTCACACACATTAGATAGGATTTTTAGAAATTCATATCTTTCGTTATTTTCTCATGGACAAGGATGGACAAAGTACCCCGACTTGGTTCCTCAACACCTCAAATCCAAACCTAGCTAATCCACAATTCTAATAATCCTTTTAAAGCATGAGAATCGTATAAAGTGAACTAGGTGTAAAAGTGTTTTAATTTTTCTATCAATCAAATCAATAAGGGAATCCAATTAGAAAACTATCATGTTACAAGTCCTTTAAGAGTTTCAAAATCATCTCACTACATCTTTCTTCCTTTCATACTTATAACAAATCCCAAGTGCATATAAACGCGGTTTGCTAAAGGAGTTTTGAATTTTTCAAAAAATTGAAAAATTTCTACATAATTGCTCGAAATGTTACAAAACACTAGATTCATCCTAGTGATCCTACACCCCCCAACTAAATCTTGCATTGCCCTCAATGTAAAAGATATGTAATAAGCAAAACATGAGAGCAAAAATAAAGGGAGTGAGGAATGAGAGTACCTGAGAGAACAAAAACTGGAATTTTACCTCCTTCAAACAAACCTATGAAAAAGCAAACCAAAAGCAACAAAATCCTAATCCTAACTACTCTATACCTCCATCAGACTAGGAGATCAAATACCCTGATATACATGATCAGTCAGAGGTATGGACATACCTTCTGAAGGAAAATTCTCAAAGAACGACTTTAATCGTTAACCATTCGCTTTAAAGATATTATCGTTCCTTGGGTTCAACAACTCGATAGTCCCATATGGATAAACAATTTTCACAATGAAAGGACCAGTCCATCGAGACTTTAATTTCTCTGAAAGTAAATGTAGCTAAGAATTATACATAAGGACCTTTTGATTAATCGTGAAGGTCTTACGAAGGATGTTCTTATCATGGAACACCTTTGTCTTGTCCTTATAAATTCTCGCATTTTTATATGCCTTGTTCCGGAGTTCCGCAAGTTTATTCAATTGAAGTTTGCGCAACGAGCTTGCTTTGTCAGAATCAAAATTCATCTTCTTTATTACCCAATAGGCCCTATGTTCCAACTCCATAGGCAAGTGATAAGCTTTCCCATAGACAAGTCTATAGGGAGACATTCCAATGGGGGTCTTGAAAGCAGCACGGTAAGCCCAGAGTGCATCGGTAAGTCGAAGCGACCAATCTTTGCGATCGGGGTTTACTGTTTTCTCCAAAATATGTTTAATTTTCCTATTGGATATCTCAGCTTGTCCACTTATTTATGGGTGATAGGGAGTGCTCACCTTGTGATTTACGCCATATTTCTTCATTAAAGCTTCAAACGGGCGGTTACAAAAATGAGATCCTCCATCACTTATAATGACCCGAGGTGTTCCAAACTGGGAAATGATATTTTCTTTTAAGAAATGAATGGTTGTTTTATGGTCATTGTTCTGGCATGGAATTTCCTTAACCCATTTTAAAGGCAAGCAAAATATATAAATTTCCAAAAGAAGACGGTAATGGACCTATGAAATCAATGCACCAACAATAAAAAATTTCGATTGGTAAGATGGGATTGAGTGGCATCATATTTCTATGGGATATTCCTCCCAATTTCTGACAAGACTCACACGTTTTATAAAACTCATGGGTATCTCTGAACATGGTGGGCCAATAAAACCCACATTGCAGAATTTTGGTTGTGGTCTTCTTAGTTAAAAAGTGGCCACCACAAGCCTGAGAATGACGAAAGGAGATGATACTATGTTGCTCATCATTCGACACACATCTCCTTATAATTTGATCGAGATAATACTTGAATAAGTATAAGTCGCCCCACAAGAATTTTCTCACCTCGTTGAAAAACTTATCCTTGTGTATTGGAATTTTTCCTGTAGCAAGATAGTTAGCAATGTCTGCATACCATGGCAATTGAGAGATTTTAAAAAGTTGTTCATCAGGGAACACGTCATTGATCGCGTCGTCTCAGGGGAATCGGTGAGAACAAGTCTAAAGAGATGGTCAGCCACTACGTTTTCTACTCATTTCTTATCACATATTTCTATGTCAAATTCTTGGAGTAAGAGGATCCGTCTTAACAAGCGTGACTTAGCATCCTTCTTAGAGAGAAGGTACTTAAACGCGGCATGGTCGGTGAATATGATGATCTTGGATCCAATCAAGTAGGACCTAAACTTGTCTAAAGTAAAGACTACGGGCAAAAGTTCTTTTTCTGTATAGTGTAGTTAGCTTGAGTCGAGTTTAAGGTTCTACTTGCATAGAAGATGACGCATGGCTTTTTCTCTTTTCTCTGGCCTAACACAGCCCCAATAGCGTAGTCGCTCGCATCACATATAATTTCAAAAGGAAGGCTCCAATCAGGTGGTTGCATTATGGGAGCACATGTCAACACATCTTTAAGCTTGTTAAAGGCATTTTGACAAACTTCATTCTACTCGAATGAGTTTTCCTTTTGAAGGAGGTTACATACAGGGCGAGAGAGTGAACTAAAATCCATTATGAATCGTCTATAGAATCCGGCATGTCCCAAAAAGGACTGCACATCTCGTACGCTAAAAAAAGGTGGAAGGTTGAAGATAAGATCGATTTTAGCTTTGTCCACCTCAATTCCATTTTGTGAGATGAGGTAAACGAAGACTATTCCCTTTTGAACCATGAAGTGAAATTTCTCCCAATTCAACAGGAGGTTCTTTTCTTCACATCTTTTCAAAACAATTTTTAAGTGTATAAGGCAATCATCAAAGTTATAACCAAATACTGAGAAATCGTCTATGAAGACTTCGAGAATCGTCCCCACCATATCAGAAAAATACTCAACATACAACGCTGAAAAGTGGCAGGGGCATTGCATAGTCCAAACGGCATCCTTTGATAGGCAAAAGTGCCGAATAGACATGTGAATGTTGTCTTCTCTTGGTCCTCTAGGGCGATCTTTATTTGGTTATACCCTGAATACCCATCAGGGAAGCAAAAATGGGAATGACCCACCAACCTTTCTAAAATTTAATTAACAAATGGTAAAGGGAAGTGGTATTTCCTTGCGACTGTGTTTAGCTTCCTGTAGTCAATGCACATTCTCCAACCGGTAGTGACTCTGGTTGGTATGAGTTCATTATTGGCATTGGCTATGATGGTTATTCTGAATTTTTTAGGCACCACTTGAGTTGGACTCACCCATTGACTATCGGATATTGGGTAGATGATACCCACATCCAATAGTTTCACCACTTCGGCCATAACCACCTCCTTCATGTTTGGATTGAGGCGTCTTTGTGGTTGCCTAGATTTCTTGGAATTTTCCTCAAGGTGTATGCGATGAGTACAAATTAGTGGGTCTATACATTTGAGATCCACAATTGACCATCTGATGACGCTCTTATGCTCTATTAGAGTGGCTATCAACCTACTCTCTTGTTCCTCATCCAAGTGGGAAGAAATCACCACTGGATATATCTCATCTTGACTTAAATATACATATTCTAAATCATTTGGTAATGATTTTAGGTCAAGCTTTGGTGCCTTGATATTTAATGGAAGAGGCTTGTTCTCGCTTAAGGGTAAAGGTTCAAATAGTGCCTTCCATCTTTCATTATCAAGTACCGGCATAACATCCAAAATGGCATCCATCTCTCATATCATGTCATCATTCATCTCATGAGAGTGGGCCAAACATACCTCCAAAGGATCGGAATAGAATGTCAAGGGGGATGTATCTTCCATGAATGATTCAATTAGATTTATTTCGTGGACCTCATCATCAAGTTCCTGTGGTTGTTTGCATAAATCAAAAATATTTAGCTCGATGTCATATATCCAAAGGACATTTGTACAAGCGCGTTTCTACAATTGATAATTGCATTTGAAGTAGCTAGAAAAGGGCGGCATAGTATGACAGGAATTTGAGCACCGGTACCTATCACAGGATGTGTATCCAAGACAATAAAATCCACTGGATAGTAGAATTTATCGACTTGGACCAAGACATCCTCAATCATCCCCCTCGGTATACGAAGATCTATCAGCAAGTTTGAGTGTGGTTTTGGTGGGTTTCAATTCACCTAACCCAAGTTGTTCATAGATCGAGTATGGGATGAGGTTAACACTTGTCCCTAAATCGAGTAAGGCTTATTTGATCCGGTAGTCACCTATGATGCATGAGATGGTTGGACTACCTGGATCTTTGTATTTTTGGGGCACTTCTTGTTTGATAATAGCGCTCAAATTCTTAGTCAAAAGTACTTTGTTGTGAACTTTGTGTTTCCTTTTGACTGTACACAATTTCTTCAGAACTTTGGCATAGGATGGTATTTGTTTTATAGCATCCAATAATAGGATGTTGATCTTCACTTGCTTAAAAACCTCCAAGATTTCCAGATTTTTATCTAAATGTTTAGGTGAAATAACCTTTGGGGAAACGGGGCAACCGGCTTGTATTGACTTTCCGGTTCTTTCTCATGTGGAGTGTTGTTCGGGCTATCATCCTCTTTGAAAATTTTCAGATCATTAGGCTTTAGGGCCTTCACCGGATTAGATTTATCTATTGTTTTTCCACTCCTCAAGGTGGCATAGCTTTAACATGCTCCGTATGTTAGGAGGATGAGCTTGGGTCTTGTATCTCAAATTGGGTTCTTGGGTTAGGGAGAGGTTGGGCAGGAAGTGTGCCTTTCTCTGTAACACTGAGATGAGATTTAACTCTAGCCATTGAGGTTTTCAAGTCATTAATGGCTTGAGATGAATTTTGATTGAATTTTAGTTGCTCTTGCATGAACCCATCAATTTTCAGAGAATTAGTCTTGTTATATTCAGCTTGAATTGATACAAATGCACCCAACATCTCCTCTAGCGTAGATTTAGGTGTGATTACTAGGGATGGACCTAGTAAGGGTTGAGCTTAGGGGTGTTGTTTGCATTGCAACTAGTCCATTCCTCCAACTGAAGTTGGGATGGTTCTTCCAACTAGAGTTATACGTGTTTGAGTTTGGAGCACTAAATGGCTGTCGATAACTATTTATGGCATTTGATTGTTCTTGTAAGATATCTTGGAATGTGGAAATTGTGGGACAATCCTGTGTTGCATGTTGATTTTTGGCACAAATTCTACAAACGATTTCAACGTCCTTTGATTTAATCATCTCTCCTTTCTTCAATTTCATGGCCTCGACTTTTCTTGTGAGGCTAGCCACACGTGCACTTATGTTATCTTCTTCTGAGAGAACATAAATTCATCCTTTTTCCTTTTGTTGGCTTGGCTTGAGATTTGTTGGTTTAGATGTATCCCAAGACTGTGCATTCTCGGCCAAGACATCAAAATAGATCCATGCTTCCTCGACCTCCTTATTTATGAATTCTCCATTGCACATCATCTCTACCAATTGGTGCATGGGTGAAGTCAGTCCTTCATAGAAAAAGCTTATTACCCGCCAAATTTCATAGCCATGATGTGGGCATGCATTTAACAAGTCCTTGAACCTCTCCCAACATTGGAAGAAGGTCTCATCCTCTTTTTTCAGCAAAATTCATGATAAGGCGCCTCAACATGATCGTTTTATAAGTAGGGAAGAACTTTTTAATGAACTCCCTAGTCATCTCAGTCCATGTGCCAATTGATCTTGGCCTTAATGCATGAAGCCACGCCTTAGCTTTCTCTTTAAGGGAAAAAGGAAATAATTTGAGTCTCGCTACATCATCAGTTACATTTACAAAGTGCATTGTGGCTATCACCTCATTAAATTCCTTAAGATGTTGATAGGCACTTTCATTGTCTAGTCCATGGAATTTGGGAAGGAGTTGAACTACTCCTGGTTTAAGATCTGTGTTTCCTGCATTATGTGGAAAAACTATGCATGAGGGAGTGCTCGCTCTTGCAGGTTACAAGTAATCACGTAGTGTTCTAGGTCGGGGAACATTCTCAACTTCTTTCCCTCCAGTTTCGGTTTGGCGCAGATTTTGATTGGCCATAGGGTTGGGTTGATTTCCAGCCATAATTTCAGACAAAATTGGAGAATCTAAACGTTTCTTAGCACGTGACTCCTTATCAATCCCTTCAACAATTCCCCATTCACTAATGAGTCGGTTATTAGAATCCCTAACCCAATGTGGCATGCAAATCTCAGAAAAATAAAAAAAAAATGGTTAGAAAAACCTAATTTAAAGTGACTACTTCGACTCCTAGAATTCCTATAAAAACAAAACAAAGCAAACAAACTAAGTTAGTAAAGGACTCCTTAAAAAATCTCAAATAGAAACTGTTTTCAGAAATTTTGTGAAAAATCGTCAAAGTCCCCAGCAACGGTGCCAAAAACTTGTTCGCTTCCCCAAGTGTAGGGTTGCGATGTAGTAACAATCTCGGTAAGACCGAGGTCGATCCACAGGGACTTGTGTAAGAACACACAAAATACTTCCAATGGTTTCTAATTAAGAACTAACTAAACATGATTTTGGAATTGAATGTGGATAGATATTTTGAACTAAAACTGAATGTAATCAATAATAAAGAGTACTAGGGGTTCAAGGATCCACTTGTAGTAATCCTCGATGCTTAATTCGTTGTGGTTTCATAATTACACAATTAGAATCAAAATCAAATCCTATCTAGTCGGATGATAGGGCGGTTATAACAAACAATCTGCCGTATGTGTGATTCATGTGCATGATTCTCTCAATTCAAGTTAGGACTTGCGCACACTCAATTGCATAGGTCATTCCTAGTTCCAATAGGTTAAGATCACAATCATACTCATCATTAAACTCTGTCATAAAGCATAACTAGATCATGATTTGAACTTCATTCAAATCACTAACAAAATCACACATAACTCAGAAATTCAGAAAACTAGAACTTTGGTTAAAAGTTCCCAAATAAGAATTCAAGGTCTATAGCGTATTGAATCCAATTCCTTGGAGCGTACAGGTCTAGAACCATTCAAAATAATTAAGAACTCAAGCAATTCTTCTAAACATCTATGAGCCATCATAAGACTAAAAAGGAATACTTCGAACTTTACTCAAACTTCAAACCATTGTTCTTCACTAATAATCCAACTTGAAACAAAAAAAAAATGAATTAAAACATCTTAGATTCACTACAAGCTTCACCTCTTAGCCTTAGCTAAGAGATTTAGCCGTTCATGATCCAAGGAAACATGAAAGTAACTAAGAAAAACATAAAACTAGAAGAACAAACTAGGAGAAGTTGTAGAACTCCAGATCTGACTTTCGCCGCCTCCCACCATGGTAATTCTCTTCTAGGATACCTTAGGAACGAGCTAGAGGAGTCCTTTTATAGGTTTGGGCCCTAGATGCGAAGAAACTTCGAGAAAATTCATAAAATCTGCACTTTGCGCAGCAAATTTCGGAGCTTGTAGAAGAAGCTCTGTTACGCAGACGACCGGTCGGATGACCGATCTGAGCTCGTGGATGACCGGTTGCACGACCGGTCGTAAAAGGCCAAAAAATTTCCAGTGAGTTTTTTAGAAATTTGAACCCAACTTTTTAATTCAACAAACGGTCGTACGACCGGTTTGAGTAGTGGATGACCGGTCGTGATTGGTCCAGCAATGTTTGGCAGCAGGGTCCTCCTATTAAGTGTTTGGATCGGTTAGACGACCGGTCCTGGGCTATGGACAACCGGTCTTCAGTGAAATTTTCTGCACTTCCTTCTTCTCTCCTTTGCTTTCTTTCTTCCACCCTTTGGCGCTTGGTCTTTTGATCTTCAATGCTTGTAAATAGCGTCTCTAAGCCTTCAATTGATGAATTCTCTCTCTCATTCCTACAATCACAAAAACATGCATTAGTTGGGTCTTTAATCATGTATTTCAAGCATAGTTAGTGATGAAATGAGGTTAGAATATACACATTTAAGAGCTTAACAAACACTCATGTTATTTTCAATCCAGTAATCACGTAATGTTTTCCCCGGATGATCATTATTCAATTTTACTTTGTTCTGGTATTCCCCCATTGTCTTATTCGATCTCGATCACATTAAGTTCGGGTCCCCGAATCCGACATCTCATCCTCCAAAAGGTACTTGTATGCACCATTCGTCCAATCATACATGATGAAATTTTAAGGAATTGGAAACTACCCTATTCTAGGAAAAATAAAAATAAAAAGGGAGATAGGGAGATGTTACCCGTGAAGGTGAGAAGTATGTCAGCAACAATGTCCTACAAAAAAATTTGTTAGTAATCTAAAAAAAAAAAAAGAAAATTTACATCTATAAAAACTGGAAATCCTACCTAACTAAAACTACTCTATAGCTACTAGAATAATTGGAACCATTTAACCTTTTCCTCGGTAACGACGCTAAAAACTTGTTCGCTCGCCTCAAGTGCAAGGCTTGCAATATAGTAATAATTCTCGGTAAGACCAAGGTCGATCCACAGGGAAAAAAGTAGAAAATTCCAACTACTCTAACAACTAGAATCTAAGAAGTTTAGGAAAATAGTTTTTCACATAAAATAAAAAAATCTGAAAATAAGAAGAACTAGAGTATCAAGGATCCACTTCTAGTAATTCAATACCAATCCATTCATCCAAGCACAACACAATTAGAATCAAAGTCCTATCTCTCATCTAATTGGAGAATATAACATTCAAGCACAAACAGTCCCACTTAAATCTGGAAATCAGATTTCTAGTTCTAAAGAAGCACATAGAACTTAAACTCATAGCCTTCGGAGTAACAGCCATGCCAAGAGACTATGGCATGCTCAAGGGTTACTACAATTCGAATTTAAACAACCCAATTATGGTAATCTCAGGAAATTGCAAGGAACTCATGTCCGGAGTACACAAACTCTCACAAAACTTCTAAAAATCCAAACTTTATTCAAACTAGAACTTGAAAATCCATAAATAAGTAAAGGGTACTTGAAGAAACGAATTAAAGCATTGAAACAAACTACAAACTTCACCTCTTAGCTCTAGCTAAGAGGTTAGCTAAAAGAAAGCATTAAAAACTAGAAACTAGAACTAGAATAAGAAGAAAACTAGTTGTAGGAGGCTAAGAAGACTCCTAGGTCTTGATCTCTTTGCTCTCCACGTTGCTAGATGCCTTAGGAAGGGAGTGGAGGTGTCCTTTTATAAAATAATGCGGAAGATTCCAGATTGCGCAAGGAATCACGGAGCTGCATAGAGAAAATCGGAGCTTGTAGGACAAGCTTTGTTACGTAGCCAACTAGTCGAATGACCGGTTTGAGCTTATGGACGACCAGTCGTAAAATGTCAAAAACTGTCTAGTGACTTTTTGGAATTTCCTCCCCCTCTCTGTTGAGTGCTCGACCGGTCTGAGTGATGGTCAATCGGTCTGTCTTGGTCTAGTGATATGCACAGCAATAGGGGGTCACTGTTGAAGTGCCGACCGATCGGACCACCAGTCTTGTGCCTTGACAGACTGGTGGACAACTGATCTTCAGTGCAAAGTGTTGCACTTCTTCCATCTTTCTTCCATATCTCTCTTACTTCTTTCTTCCATCCTTTAGCACTTGGTTCTTTGATCTTCAATGTACCTACAATGATCTTTTAGCCTTAAATCAGTGAAATCTCTGCCTCGCTCCTACAATCACAAATCAAGCATTAGATGGGTCTTTTAAGCATACAAACCATGCATATAATGTGATGTAATGGGTTAGTAAATGTATTAATTAGAGGTTCAATAAGTACCATCCAAAGTCCTACTCGACAGTAGACATAGGTACTTTCCTTCATAGGGTCCAATCGTAATGTGCACCACATGTATGAAAGGAGGAGATAAGAGTAGCAAAAAGATATTTCCTCAAATTCTGGACTGGGTTATGATTGATTAAAAATGGGTCCTCCCAGTCAGAATTTTCAATGGGCTGAAGAACCCATGATGGTGGAGAGACGGTCATCAAGTATTCATCAGTTAGGGTTGTCTTCTCCATAATTTCAAAATTGTACGTGTTAGTGCACAAATCAGTGCATCGTTTTGTCAATTCCGTGACTATGTAAGTCAGTTGAGTTTTGTGAGCCCCGACGAAGTTTGAAGACTGAAGGCTTGAAGACCAAAGCAGCTTTCCGCACTAAGTTCAAGCCAAATCAAGCTCGAAAGGTAAGTTTCATATAGACAGCCTATAGGATCCTAAAACACCCGTATTTATGGCATTTTAATCATTCCAATCTTAACCATTTAATCCATGGTCTTAAGGTTAAAATGATCAGTCTTGGACCTTCATTAAGTAGGTGCCCAACTATGAAAATCAATAGGAAAATCTTCGTAGTGGGGCACACATATTCAGCTGGAAAACAGCTTGAAACTGGGCTAGATTAGGCCTGCCGACGGGCCGGCCGACTAGCCGGTCACTGGTCCTGGACCAGCATTGAAAGAACAACCTCATCAGCCGACTGGTCTAATGACCAACCGGCCAATAGGTCGGATGGATCATCCGACTGGCCGGCCGACCGGCCGGACATTGCATATTGTCCAAACTTATAATATTGGGCGAGTCTACCGACCAGCCGGTCGACCGGCCGGACAGCAGGTCGGCTGCCCAATCCGATCGGCCGGACAGCAGGTCAGTTAAGCCAAAATCTGTCCAGCGAGTTTTTCATTTCTGGACCATTTACCCGACCCATCTGAGGACAAGTCGGCTGACAGGTCGGAGCTCAAATCTGACCGGCCGGAGGGAGTCCCAGGCAGGTCGGAATATGACCGTTTTATGTCCGTTTGAGGTCATTTTTGGGCCTCTATAAAGGCACACCCATTGAGTGCATTGAAGGGGGCAATTAAGAACATCATTTATCCTTCTTTCGCTCATCATTGCTTAGAGTTCATCATTGAATCCAAGTGATTCATGGCACTTCAATGAGCATTCAAAGCTCTGTTTGAAGAATGAACTCAAGCAAGGTATTCATGGCTGACCTAACCCATCTTGTTGAATCTCTTGGTCATCAATAGCCATTGAATACTCAAGTTAGTAGTTCTTATCATCACCATTATATTGAATAGGCAAAGGGAACCCCAACAACTCCTCCCACCTACCCGGCACTAGTCTAGGAACATCATATTCATTGGTAGCTGATTGTGGGAGCTTGGAGAGGAGCTAAGGCATTTGTGGAAGCTGAAGCTACTCATCAACGGCGCTGAATCGGGGCTCAATCGTTTAGGTATGTCTAGTATTTGAGAGTCCATTTATTGAATCACTATTCCCTGGATTGGAAAACTCCGGCGGGAGTGTACGTTACCGTCCTTGGATTAGGATTGGTGAGAGTGTGAGATCCAAACTCGTCAAGTCCCTGGATTGGGCCATCGGCGGATGGTAAACGTGGTCCTAGATCAAAGGATGTTAAGGTTGATGGTTAACCTGATTTAAAACCATGACTATAGTGAAATCCGGTGGTCTCATAGGTTGAGATCGTGAACCGGGAGTGGAGTAGGAAAACCGAACCACTATACATCGTGTGCAATGTGGTGAATGCATTTTATGTAAGACTCATACCCTTATTTGCCCTCCGTACGCTTAATTTTCGGTGCCGGTACGTCCCGAATGGACCAGATTAGCAAGCCTTGATTGCGACCCTATTTTAGTACCGCATTGACCCAAGACCTATACCCCGGCGACCACGTAGGCGCTGCGATTCCAACGCCGTGTGGCACGCCCCATTGCGATATCCGGTGTGAAAGTTATAATTGATTGCGTAATTTGAGGTGGGCCGCGCAACGCGCGTGTGGCGTGGGCCCCACTTGCATAAATCCCAAGATCATGTCAAATCAATCAAATCCATCACCATCACCCTCACCCATACCCCTCTCATTACCCCTACTCTACTCACCCCATACCCCCCATCCCTCTCTCACCTCCAAACTCAACTAAAGTCATACCTCCCATGCCATCCTACCCCCTCCCATGCTAGCCATCATCATCACCATCATCACCCCATGCTCCCTCCTCTCTACCCATACATTACCATACGTAGAGGGGGGGTGTGGCCTTCTCATTTCCATTTGCAAGAAAGAAGAGAGAAAGAGAGAGAGAGAGAGAGAGAGAGAGAGAGAGAGAAGATTAAGAGAAGAAAGAGAGTGTAGAGGGAGTTGTGTAGAGGAGATTAAGAAGTAGAGGGAGGAGATCAAGCTTGGAGGACCCCGATCACCGTTCGAATCGTCCGATCGTCAACCCGATCCAATCCAACCGTCCAACCATCATTGTGAGTGCAATGAGGGCCATAAACCCCTCCATTTTCTTAATTTCCTTCCTTTTTCCTTTTTCTTTTGGGCCCGTCTTGTGGTGGACAATCAGATGGATGGACTGGATCATCCATGTATGGGCTCCACTTGCTAATAAAATAAATAAAAAAAAAGAAAAAAAAGAGAAGGAGAGTGGCCGCTGGACAGTCAGCGTCCAGAGGACGCTGCTGCCCAGCAGCACGTGGGCTACACCCCTTTTGGGCGTTGGGTAGGGCCCACTCGTGGGACCCATCTTGATGTATGAGTTGATCCACACCGTCCAACTATTTCTCCAGCCCATTTTAGGGCAGGGCGCCAAAACTGAAGAAGATCCAGATCTCAGGTGGACCACACCATAGCAAACAGTGGAGATAAGGACGTCCACTATTGGAACTTCCGTGGCTCACTGTGATGTTCGTGGACCAAATCACCTGCCCAATATTGGGCTTATTGGGTCGCCCATGAGATGGGAAACCTGATGGACGGATTGGATCACACGTATGTGGGCCCCACTTGAAATAAGCACAGGAAAAAAGAAAAAAAAAAGGGAAGAAAAACAAAAAAAATGTTTGAACGTTTAGACGCTGGATGTTCTGACGCTGGAACGTCCAGCGTCACGTGGACGCCGTAATGGGGTCCCCACTCATAGGACCCACCTTGATGTTTGTGTTCCATCCACTCCGTCCATTTGATTGCCCAGATCATTTTAGGTCCAGGGCCCAAGGATGAACCCGATCTAAGTTTTAAACGGACCACACCACATGAAACAGTGGAAATAATGATGTCTACTGCTGTAAATTCTCCGGTCCACTTTAATGTTTCTAGACCGATTTATATACCCAATATTGGGGTTCCCCATGAGTCGAGGAACCTGATGAACGGAGTAGATCACCCTTATGTGGGCCCCACTCGATCAAAACCACACAACAAAAAAAAAGAAAGAAAGGAAAGAAGAAGCAGAGGCGTCTCTGACGCTGGGCGTACCAGCATCCACGAACGCTAGCTCGTGAGGCCAGCTGGTGGCCCACTCGTGGGTCCCACCATGATGCATGTGCTATATCCTCACCGTCCATCCATTTGGGGAGATCATTTTAGGGCATGACCCCAAGAATGAGTCAGATCCAAGTCTCAAGGGGGCCCCACCACAGAAAACAGTAGGGACAGCGACCCTACCATTGAAACCTTCCTATGGCCCACCATGATGTTTATTTGAGATCCAACCTGTTCATAAGTTCACACATGCACGGAAGAAGGGAAAACAAAAATATCAGCTTGATCGAAAACTTCTGTGAGCCCCACTTGTTGAGAGCAAAAGAAAAAAATAAATAAATAAATAAAATAAAAACACAATAACCTGGCCGCTGGACAGACAGCGTCCAGGGGACGCTGCTGCCCAGCAGCATAGCCCTCTGGGCATGACCATGGGCCCCACTCGTTAGGCCCACCTAGAATGTATGTGCCTTATCTATTCCGTCCATATGTTTTTCCAGCTCATTTTAGTGGCTGAGCCCAAAATTTAAGCATATCCTAAAGTCAAGTGGACCATGCCACGGGACAACAGTGGGAATAATGATCTCTACCGTTGAAACCTTCCTAGCCCTACAGTGATGTTTAATTGTCGTCCAACCTGTTTCATAAGTGGCCGAGCCCAAAATTTAAGCATACCCAAATGTCAAGTGGACCCTGCCACGGGAAACAGTGGGAGATAATGATTTCCAACGTTGAAACCTTTCTAGGTTCTACAGTGATGTTTATTTGCCATCCAATCTGTTCATAAGATCACATGGATATGGATGAAGGAGAAAACACAAATATCTGCTTGATTCAAAACTTATTGGGACCAGATGGGTCCCACGTTGCCCAGCAGGTGGCCCACCCTATGGGTCCCAACGTGATGTATCTATTAGCTCCATCATGATGTATCTGTTCTATTCATGCTGCCCATCTATTTTTCCATATTATTTTAGGATACGGCCCCAACAATGAGGCAAATCTAGATGTTAGATGGACCACACCCGGAGGGAATAGTGGTCATTGATGCCCACCATGGTTCCTTCTTTGATATATATATGTTTTATCCATGCCATACACCTATTTTGACGGCCTATCTTGTATGTGCATGCCCAAGTATGGGGCTGATGTGGTCTCAAGTGGGCTATGCCACGAAGACCTTTACATTTCCAATGGGACCCACAGTCCGAGTCCCACTCTCTATATATATATTGGGCCTTTTAAGGCCAATGTTACATGATACGTTTTGGTAACATGCTAGTATGATTAGCTTGATATGTCACACTGATAACATGCTTAGTATAATGAATACCATGCTCATTCATATGCCCATAGGCATCATTTGTATGCCTTTTATGGATCATGATTAACCATAGCATATGCTAGTTGGCTTGTTATACTTAGGGGACCCGTGTGAGACAGGGTCACCCCACATGATTGCGCAGTATGCGTAAGTTTGGTGCATGATTTGGATTGTATGACTCATGCATTTCGCATTATGTATGTCACGATCGCTTTCACACCCTAGCAGCATCGGGGTGGTGGCCACCATAGTCACATCATGGTTGGCAGTATTGGACACCGAAAACTTGTTCTAGTACGTGGGCGCTATGGATTTCCTTGGGTGAAAGTCCCTAAACCCTGTGGTACCAGTAGGATGCTCCAACATCGAGACCGAGTGGATAACATGAGCGCCCGTGTGCCAAATACTAGTAGGCCGTGTCTCCCACTGTGTTGAGGTCTGTTAGAAAGGGGTGTGACCTTATCCGCCCGGGTGCAGTGGGCTGTAAGCTAGGTCGAGTCTGACTAGCTCATGGAATGGGTCCGTTATCGGCGAGCCGGGTGGGCATTGGCATACCACTGACAAGGTGGATAGTGAGGTCTTTTCTACTCACTTGGTTATGCGCGCGATGTGCGGCAGCCAGTATTAGAGTATACTAGACCCCGGTGATGTCCCAGATGAGAACTATTTTGATATGTGGATCAGTTGAGGATTGACGTGTTTGCATTGCATGTCTAGCATGTAACACTCGGCCATGTAGGCCCTTGCATCGCATAGCCTTGGGATGGCTGATAGCATTCATGAACTTGGTAACTTAGCCCTCTACTACTTTCACTTACTCTGATATCTGAATACTTGTTATATGCATCACACGCGCACACACGCACTCTACTGAGCTTCGTAGGAAGCTCATGAGCGTTTGTTTACACTGCAGGTAATAGGGCACATCAGCAGCGTTTAGCGCGGTGCATGTACCTAATATTTTGGACTTCTGCTACATTTTGTATTTCCCTTCCCAGCACTGTACTCAACAAACATTATAGTGGATATTTGATGATGTTTTATGGTTTTGATTATGCTCCTTTATAGAAAAAAATTTACCCTGAAATTCCTCCTGGTAGGATCCCAAGATCGAAACCTGGCATATGAGAGCTAGGAGCCGAGAATGGGATACTACGGAGGCTGTTGGCACCAAGGTCAGCGATCGGGAATTTAGTGAGCCCGGTCCCCGGGTTTGGGGAGTGACAGAAGTTGGTATCAGAGCATAACTTGGGAATACCTGCGGATGACATCACATATCTACTAATGGCCTTAGATTAACTACCCTTAACTGAATGATTGTTGCAAACTTAGGATGATTAGGATCCCGATCTCATGCACTTAGCAACCCACACTAGGATCCTGTTACAACATAGTTATAATAGGATTCCCTATTTGAGCTTAGAAACTTCTGAATATGATTCCCTAACGTATGTGCATTCGAGAGTATCAATGCTAGAGGTACCTATCCTTTTCTATAGGATATGGTGCCCAAGAGAGCCACCGGTATGCCGTCGACCGGTGCGGGTACATCCTGGACCGCCTCAGCCCCAGCTCCAGCTCCAGCCATGACTGCTGGTCAATTCTAGGAGATGATGCGGGTTATGACCTCCATAGTAGAGCACCAGGAGAGGACGTCATCTGACGCAGTTGCCCCATCGGAGCAGGATCGTGCTTGTTCCTTGATGATGGATTTTAAGCGGATGGATCCCCCACGGTTTTTGGGCGGGCCAGACCCGATAGCAGCAGAGAGATGGAAATCGGAGGTAACGAAGATCTTTACCACGATGCGATGCTCGACCGAGGAGCGAGTTCCTCTTGCCGTTTTCCTCCTTCAGGGAGAGGCCGAGCATTGGTGGGCATCGGTTACCCGAGCCGCCAGGCCCGATTTCGAGTGGACATGGGAGGACTTTGTAGACCGGTTTGACCGAAAATTCTTCCCTGAGCATGTCCGCCAGCAGCATGCTCTAGAGTTCGAGACACTGGTCCAGGAAGATATGTCAGTGTCGCAGTGCGAGGCTCGATTCGTTGAGCTATCCAGATTTGCGACGTATCTCGTGGATGATGAGGTGCGGAAGGCCCGTCGATTCGAGACCGGACTGCGCCTTGGCCTTCGTGGCCGTGTCACGGGACACAAGCTTCCTATGTTCAAGGAGGTGGTAGAGCAGGCCCAGATATATGAGGCAGAGTGGGCCGATGCACAGCGGATCCGTGACCAGAGCGGAGATCGGAAGGGGAAGAGGAAGGCTCCTTCTAGCAACTTCCGGCAGCAGTAGACTCGGGCACAGCAGAGGCACCCGGTTCGTCCATCCATTCGACCGCTAGTAGCACCAGCAGCACCTCCAGCACCATCCCAGAGACAGTTTACAGGTGTTTGTTACGGATGTGGAGGGACAGGGCACCGTAAACATGAGTGTCCCCACCCACAGTAGCAGCCACAGCAGTAAAGGCAGCAGCAGCAGCAGCAGCAGCCACAGCGGTAGAGGCAGCAGCATAGACCGCAGCAGCAGCAGCGGCGACCGTAGAGGGGACAGACACATCCCCAACAGACTCAGGGCAGGTTCTATGCAGCCCAGCAGGATCCTCAGGCACCTAGAGGAGTCGTTGATGGTACACTCATTGTCTCTGCATGCATAGCTCATGTTTTGTTTGATTCTAGTGCATCGCATTCTTTTGTATCCGATGATTTCTGTCGATCGACTGGTTTGCCGTTAAAATCCGTGCGCAAGGGTTTGTCAGTGTCGACACCCTTAGGGAAGACCGCAGTATTGAGTTTGATCTGTTTGTCTTGCCCCGTCTTGGTAGGAGAGACCTTTTTGCCTGCCGATTTGTTTGTTTTTTCGATGACCGAGTTTGATGTTATCCTAGGCATAGATTGGTTGGCCGAGTATCACGCTGTATTGGACTGCTTCACAAGAATAGTCACTTTCCTTATACCCGGCATGCCGTAGTTTCACTTCGTTGCCGAGACCAGAGGAGAGCAGTTGTCATCTTTGATGTCGTGTGCCATAAAGGAGCCAGTTGCATTGTGCATCGACCAGCTGCCGGTTGTTGAGCTCTTAATTATGCATATTCTAGCCCCAATTCATCACTCATTGTGCGAGGTTTGCATGGTATATAGACAAATCTAATGCATGTTTTGTGATTGCAGGTTTGAGAGTGAACTCCGCCAAATTGATGATGGAAAGAGCTGATTTAGAACCTTGGATGAAGACCCAAGGAGGGCCGAAGGAAGAAGGAAGCAAAGAAAGAAGCAAGGAAAGAAGAAAATAGAAGAAAGAAAGGAAGAAAACAAGAAGAAAAAGAGACCGACCGGTCTTGACCGGTCGGCCAAGGAAGCCAGACCGGTCTAGACCGGTCAGCTATGCACGCTGGAAGGTAGCTGAACAAGCCCGACCGGTCTTGACCGGTCGGCCATGCTTGCTGGAGTAATGCCAAAGAAGGCCAGACCGGTCTTGACCGGTCAGCCATGAAAATTCTAAGTTGCAGATTGCAGACAGCAGTCCATTCCCATTTCTGACTTTTTGGACCAGTTTTCTAGGCCGATTGTTGAGCTCTTAATTGTGCATATTTTAACCCCAATTCATCACTCATTATGCATGGTTTTCATAATTTAAAGATTAATCAAATACATGTTTTGTGGTTGTAGGAATGAGAGTTACTTTGCCCAATTGATGACCAAAAGAGCTGATTTAGAACCTTGGATGAAGACCCAAGGAGGGCTGAAGGAAGAAGGAAGCAAAGAAAGAAGAAAATAGAAGAAAGAAAGGAAGAAAACAAGAAGAAAAAGAGACCGACCGGTCTTGACCGGTCGGCCAAGGAAGCCCGACCGGTCTTGACCGGTCGGCCATGCTTGTTGGAGTAATGCCAAAGAGGGCCTGACCGGTCGTGACCGGTTGGCCATGCAAGTTACAGATTCCAGATTCTAAAACAGCAATGTATTCCCGCACCTGGTTTTTCAGACCAGTTTTCTGGGCTGATCTTGATGATATTTGGAAATCCAACACATCCATGTTGAAGAGGAACTCGACGCCGAACTAACCCAAGTGGTTTCGTGTCGATCGGAGTTACGGATTGATCGTGGTGACCAAAACAATACGAACTGTCCAGAAAGTTCCAGATTTCGCTGTTCCACTTTGGGCCGGTCCAGGTGGCCCAACATTGAGGATATGAAAAATCTACTTTGACCATCTTTTAGACCACAACCATATATGAATAACCACAAAAGTTTCAGATCAAAAGGGTGTGTGGTTTGATCGTACCGGTTGAAGAAAGATGGACCATCCATAAAGCTCCAACTGCGCAGAGTTTATAAAAGCCCTAATTGTTCTAATTTTTGGACCACATTCTGAGATCGTTTTGGACAATCTAATCCGTCTATCATGTATAGGAGGAAGTTTTCTACTCATGTTCAAATTTTGAGATCAATCCGACCTCTGTACACTCCGGACCGTTGAAAGCAAGATGACTGGTTCTGAAGGTACCCGAAGTGCGCGATTTTGAGAGGCGGTCGGTGATGTGATTGGTGGGCCCATTCAGAGGACAATCTTGGAAATCTAAATCATCTATGAGGAAGATCACATTACAAGGAAGCTACAAATCAATTTTGAAGGCAATCCGACCATTGGTTAAGCCGTACCAAGCGAAACAAATTCTGCTATGTTGCTGTACTATTGCTGCACTATAAAAGGGGGTGCTCTCTTCTATTCCAGGGCAACCAAGGACGTGGGGAGCAAGGAGTTCAAGTCATAGGAGGCTTCCTAGCCTCCTCCAGCTAGTTTTTCTTCCTTTTTTTAGTTCTAGTTCTATGTTATAGGCAAAATGGTGGAGATAAGATTTCACGTGGAAATGTCCATTCGACTCTCGAGATCATCTGATCGAGAGTCGAATATTGGACAAATGCGGGACGCCCATTCGACTCTCGAGATCATCTGATCGAGAGTCGAATATTGGACAAGTGCGGAATGTCCATTCGACTCTCGAGATCATCTGATCGAGAGTCGAATATTGGACAAATACGGAACGTCCATTCGACTCTCGAGATCACCTGATCAAGAGTCATAGATTGAAAAATACAGAGCAGCTATTCGCAAGTCCCGAGTCTTCATAACTGATAGTCAAATACGGCAAAGCTCGATCCGCGAGCATACCTTCTCACAAGTCGTTGAAAGACATTACACCCAAAATATGTACTTGGACTCGCGACCACATTTTAACCTGCGAGCAGCTTTACTACGGGCGTCTCCTTCCTTTTCGGAGGCAATGACTCCCAGCTACGGGCGTCTCCTTCCTTTTCGGAGGCAATGACTCCCAGCTACGGGCGTCTCCTTCCTTTTCGGAGGCAATGACTCCCAGCTACGGGCGTCTCCTTCCTTTTCGGAGGCCATGACTCCAACTATGGCTTCCGGCCGGATCCAGTCGGATTTCAAGGGATCACCATCTAGGGGCGTGATTGTTGGAATATATCATTGGGTTGGATCTGACTAAAGATAGGATCTTATCCCATGAAATCAGCGGATTCTCAGTATCGTATGCGACATCAACGGGATTTCGACATCTCACGTAACAGATTGGATTGTTTCAGATCTATATAAGGGGATGGCTCCCTTGAATAGGAGGTACGTACTCATCATTCAATCTGGGTCCCGTTTTGCTTGGTTCCTCTTCTGTGGCCTAACTTAAGCGTCGGAGGGCTAACGGCTGGTCCCCAGCCACCCTTATTCGCTGTCTTGTTTCAGGTCTGGTGGTGGAAATCCCTCCCGGAGCGAAGGAGAAAAGCCGGAGGATCTCGTTACAAAATCTGACATTAACAGTTTGGCGCCGTCTGTGGGAACGACTTGATCATCAAAATCAATCGTGTTAACCACCGATCAAAATTCTTCGGTGATGCCTCCTAAAAAGACTGTTCATCCTTCAACTTCAAGGCAGGCACCACCTCCGCCCGGTGAGACGGAATCCGCACCTGCCCTCCCACCTGTTCCGGCAGATATCCCTCAAGGAGCCCCAAATATGCCATCAACAAATCCATTATTGGAGGCTTCTGGAAATCAGGATGATGTCCTACGATTCCTCGGGAACACTCTCCTAACTCTAAACGCCGGAGTTCAGGCACTGTCAAATCGACTTGATCAGCACTTCCCTGAACCGCAAAGACAACCCTCCGAAGGGTTACCGCCGCCACCCATACCAGTTGCTTCCAGGCATTCTATGGATGAACCACAGGTCCCGCCACTTGGCGGCCATCCCCCTGTGCCGTCTCCACATTCTATACATTCCAGTTCGTCTCGACAACCTCAACCGCAAGGCTCCAACGCCGAAACGTCTAGCTATACCTTGCCATGGGAAGGGGATCTCAAAAGAATCCAAGACCGTTTTGATCTCATGGAGCAGAGATACCAGGCAAATCGGCCATCTGCTGTCATGGCGGCTATACATCAATCTGAATCTCCCTTCACAAGCGAGGTCATGGAAGCCCCGTTGCCCAGAAAGTATCGAACGCCTATTATCGCTCCGTATACAGGCATTGGCGATCCTCTGGAACATCTGGAAACGTATAGGTCCCTCATGGAGTTGGAGGGACATGGTTCAGAAATCATGTGTAGGGCTTTTCCCCTTACGTTGAAGGAAGCGGCTCGTACGTGGTTTCGGGGGTTAAAGCCTCTTTCCATCAGTTCCTTTTCCCAATTATCGGAGATATTTCTTTCTCAATTCATGGGAAGTATTCGCATTAAAAAGCCAGCCTCCCATCTGATGAATCTAAAACAGCAACATGGGGAGACAATAAAAGAGTTCACAGTACGGTTCACTGCCGAAGCCGTTCAAACTGAGGGTTACACTGAAGAAAAGGGTCTCACAGCCCTCATAGCTGGAATAACGAGTGAGAGGTTTAGGTTTGCCTTAGATAAGAGTCCGCCGAAAACTATGGCGGAATTCCAAGCCAAAGCTCAGAAATATATCAATGCAGAAGAAGTCGCATTGACACGCCATGGAGTACAAAGTAAGAAACGCAAGCCAGAAGGAACTTCTATAGAAAAAAAATACCATCGCGATCAGCGCGATCGATCTCCCAAGAAGCCTTACTCTGGTAAATATCATAATTACACTCCTCTTAATCGGTCTCCTGAAAAGGTTCTAATGGAGATAAAACACAAGCCATATGTGAAGTGGCCTGCAAAGATTAAATCCGATCCCGAGAAGAGAGATAAGAGTAAGTTCTGTTACTTCCACAAAGATCACGGGCATAGGACTCAGGACTGTATCTCTCTACGAGACCATATCGAAGCACTTATCCGAAAAGGCCATCTCCAGGATTATGTTGCTCGTAAAAATCGGTCACCAGAAAGGGCGAAGACCTCATCTCGCCAAAAGGAACCGTCTCAAACCGACCAAGAGGATGCTGAGCCCACAGGAGAAATTCGCACTATCGTCGGGGGTCCAGCTTGCGGGGGTGACTCTCAAGCTTCAAGAAAGGCATACGCTCGAAAGGCGTCCAAAGAACCCCAGCAGATCTATTGGCTGGAACAAACTTCCAATTCTTCGAAAGCTAGCCACCCCCCAATTTCTTTCACCCTCGAAGATGCAGCGGGAATTCATTTCCCTCATGAAGATTCCATCGTAATCACACTGAAGGTATCAAATTATCTGACTCATCGAATTATGGTGGATACAGGTAGCTCGGCCGATATTCTGTATTTGGAGGCTTTCGACAAGATGGCACTTGCCAGAAACCTCCTCAAGCCAGTATCGACCCCTCTTGTCGGCTTTGGAGGAGAAGTGGTGACACCTGAAGGAAGTATCGATCTCCCAGTCACCTTTGGGGAGAGTCCAGCGAAGACCACCGTCTTCGTAAACTTCCTCGTCGTGGATCGAAAATCAGCATATAACGCCATCTTGGGGAGACCGTCTCTAACTAAGATTAGAGCGGCCTTGCACCCTTCATATTTATGCGTTAAATTTCCAACCCCAAATGGCATAGGGGTCGTGCGAGGAAGTCAGCAGGAGGCACGGTCCTGTTACCAGATAGCCCTCCAAGATCGAAAGAAGGCTCAAGCGACACCTGTCATGGAAATAGTTCAAGGATCACCCGACGTTCTCGCCACCACGTTGGATCCAAGAGAAAGTGCTCTGAAATCAGGAACTCCAGGGGAGGAAACAGTGGCGATCCGCTTGACCGAAGACGACCAGTCCAAGATCGTGTACATCGGTTCCTCATTAAATAGTATCCACCGTGAAAATTTGATTCGTTTCCTCACTGAATACCAGGACGTGTTTGCTTGGTCTCATAAAGATATGCCGGGCATCGATCCTAATGTCATCGTACATTGTCTCAACATTGACCCAAAGCATAAACCCGTACATCAGCGTCGACGTGCTTTCACTGCAAAAAGACAAATGACGATCAAAACTGAAGTTGAGAAGCTGCTCGCGGCAAATTTCATAAAAGAAGTTGACTACCCACAGTGGGTCGCCAACGTAGTTCTCGTCCGGAAAGCTAATGGCAAATGGAGGATGTGCGTCGATTATTCAGACTTAAACAAAGCATGTCCCAAAGATAGCTTCCCGACACCACGAATCGACCAGTTGGTCGACTCGACAGCTGGACACGCCCTCCTCAGTTTTATGGATGCTTACTCTGGTTACAACCAGATTATGATGCATCCACCTGATGGCCAACATACCGCCTTCATCACAGATCGAGGACTATATTGCTACCAGGTAATGCCGTTTGGACTTAAAAATGCAGGGGCCACTTATCAGCGTCTTGTCAACAAAATATTCGCTGCTCAAATCGGTAGGAACATGGAAGTTTATGTTGACGATATGCTTGTGAAGAGCATCGATGAAGATGACCACATTCCTGATCTTCGAGAAGCCTTTGATCTGATGAGGAAGTATCAGATGAAATTAAATCCAGAAAAATGTGCGTTTGGAGTATCTGCAGGAAAATTTCTTGGATTCATGGTTGGCCAACGCGGAATTGAGGCGAATCCAGAAAAGATTAAAGCATTGATAGAGATGAAATCCCCAGTGACTCTGAAGGACGTTCAGCGTCTAGCTGGTCGCATCGCATCATTGAACAGGTTCATCTCGCGAGCATCCGACAAGTGCCTGCCCTTTTTCAAACTCCTTCGTGCAACGGCCAAGTCTGATTGGAAGTGGACACCTCAATGTGAAGAAGCTTTTCAACAACTGAAGCAATATATGAGCACTCCCCCCATTTTATCTAAGCCTGTGGCGCATGAGCAACTCATTCTTTATTTATCTGTCTTCCACGGCCGTTAGTGCCGCCTTAATAAGAGAAGATTCCGGGGTACAAAGGCCCGTTTATTATATCAGTCGAGCAATGGTTGATGCAGAAACTAGGTATTCTGATTTGGAGAAACTGGCCCTAGCCTTAATCACGGCAGCTCGAAAACTGCGACCATACTTTCAAGCCCATGCCATTTTAGTACCAACAAATCATCCACTACGTCAAGTCCTTCAAAAGCCTGAGGCTTCCGGGCGCTTAACTAAATGGGCGGTCGAGATCAGCGAGCATGATATTTCATTCTGTCCTAGGACCGCAGTCAAAGGTCAGGCCGTGGCTGAGTTCATCGCCGAATTTACATATTCTTCTGAAGATGGCGTCATGACCAGCGATCAACCTCCTTGGTCGCTCTTCGTGGACGGGTCGTCACGGGCCAGTGGCAGTGGAGCGGGCCTGATTTTAGTGGCTCCAGACGGGTCGCATTTTCAATACGCTCTGCGTTTCGAATCACGCGTCTCCAATAATGAAGCAGAATATGAGGCCCTTATTGTTGGCCTCGAGCTAGCCGTTGTCCTCGCAGTCCAGAATTTGATAATTCATAGCGACTCCCAGCTCATTGTCAACCAAGTTCTTGGCGAATTCGAAACCAAAGAAGAAAGAATGGCCTTATACAAATCTCGTGTCCTCATCCTGCTCGCCAAACTGAAGACTTACAAAATATTCCATATCCCTCGCGAGCAGAACCAACTTGCCGATTCCTTGGCAAAACTCGCTTCTGCACCAGAATCAGAACTATCACATTCGATCCCCATCGAGCACCGTCAACACTTGAGTATCGACCAAGTAACTCCTGAACAAGTTGTTTCGGTACAATCGTCTCCATGCTGGATGGATCCTATCATCCTTTATCTCAGAGATGGATACCTACCAGAAAACAAGAAAGCTGCAAGACAAATTCAGCTTCGAGCTGCCAGGTACACCTTACAAGATGGAATCTTGTTGCGAAAAAGCTTCTCCTTGCCTTATTTGAGGTGTCTTCACCCAGAAGAAGCACATCGTGTTCTAGATGAAGTACACCAGGGGGCATGTGGTAATCATCCCAGGGGGCGATCTCTAGCATATAAAGCGATGAGGCAAGGATATTATTGGCCTACTATGAAAGCAGATGCCATAGAATTTTCTAAAAAATGCGACAAGTGTCAACGATATCAACCTATACCTCGCGTACCGTCTGAGCGGATGACCCCAGTCGACAGCCCTTGGCCTTTTGCTCAGTGGGGGATCGATATCATCGGTCCCTTACCTATGGGAAAGGGACAGAATAGGTTCGCGATCGTGGCGGTTGATTATTTCACCAAATGGGCCGAGGCAGAACCATTAGCCAAAATTACTGAAAAACAAACTACTAAGTTTATATGGAGAAATATTATATGTCGCTTCGGACTTCCTCATACTATAATTACTGATAACGGAACGCAGTTCGACAACGCAGCCTTTGATGAATTTTGCGACAAATGAAAAATACGTAATCTCCGCACTTCTCCATATCATCCACAGGCGAATGGGCAGGTCGAGGCAGTGAATAAAATTATAAAGCATCATTTAAAGACCAAGCTAAGTGAATGTAAAGGGGTGTGGCCAGAACTTCTTCCAGAAGTGTTATGGGCCTACAGAACTACAGCTTGTACATCGACAGGAGAAACTCCTTTCTCCTTAGCATTTGGTGTTGACGCAGTGGTACCAGTGGAAATTCAAGTGCCCTCATATCGGATCGAACAGTATGATCCCGCGAGCAATCAGGAAAATATCCGACTTCATCTCGATCTCTTGGAAGAGCGAAGAAATGCTTCCCAAGTACGAGTGGCAGCATATCAACAACGTATTGCTCGTTATCGAAATGCAAAGGTTCGACCTAGATCCTTCCAGTTCGGAGATTTGGTTCTAAGGTGAAATCTTGGAGTTCCTGTTCGTTCATTGGATCCGAATTGGGAAGGCCCGTATCGGGTTATTAGGGTTGTGCGACCCGGTACTTATTATCTTGAAGACATGCACGGGAAGCCTGTACGTCGCCCTTGGCACGTGGAGCATTTGCTAAGATACTACCCCTAGATTCGATGTAGTTTATCATAACATTTTATGAATAAAGTGAAAGATATCTTTTGGCCGCTACTCCATTTATATGGACCCGAATAGCCCTGAAGAGTGCTTATACATCCTCTTGGCCAATTGCCTACCCTTGGTAGGGCTGAAATCATTACTAGTTGGTCGCTTCTCCATTCTCATGGACCTGAACAGCCCCGAAGAGAATGAATACCATCTCTTGACCAACCTTCTGCCCTTGGTAGAATCAAAATCTCAATCGATAGATCAGTCTATCTCAACGCGGACATGGTCTCACGACCCCCGGATTGAGTCTAATTCATTTTTTCATGAGTTAGTTACTCGCGATTGGTGAGGAGGAATCGCACTCCAAAATGCGAGCACCACAGCTCGTGCCCAAATTAGGGCAGCGAACGGGGTCACATCCTGATCGCGAGCAGCTTAGTTCATGCTCGAATTAAAGGGTCACATCTCTGACGAATCCATTCAAGATCAACAAGCCAAAAATGAAAGATGAAGGGAGAACAGCAACGAAACAGCAATACTTCCAAAAATATCTTTTCATTGATAATCATATGATTACATATACATGAGCGCAGATACAAGAGAAGAAAATAAAAGGAAATCAATCGCTAGGAGGAGCCACGCTCTCGACTTCAGGGCCCATTTCAGGAGCCCCTCCAGCCTGCGTGGCTTCGGTCACCTCGTTCTCGGCAGCAGCTTGCTCTTCTGCAGCTATGATGGTCGCGACTCGACCGAATTCCCCCATATCGAAGGATGGGATCATTCGTTGCACTACTCTCAATGCAAAGTCTCGACCAGCATCGTATGACTCATATCGTTCATCGTCATACAGCTGCGAAGTCCGGAACTCGGAAACTGCCCGAGTACCTTCCTCCGAGAGCATTTTTACAAGGGCGACTCTCTCCTCGTCCCAGTGGATCGAGTCGTCCTTAAGCTGCGCAAGAGCGGTGCGCTCCCTAGTCAGGTTGTCGTAGGCCTCCTTGAGCTGCGACCTGGCTCCCGCGAATTGCTCCTCTAATGAGATCTTGTCCTGTCGGAAGATCTCCCTCTCTCTCTCTGCCTTCTCCTTCAGACCCGTGAGCTTCGCGTAGTCTGAGTCCAAGGCCTGATACCTGTCGGTCAGGACTTGGATCTTCTCAATGAGGATCTTTTTCTCCTCATCTCTCTTCGAGATCACTGCCTCACGAGCCTTGAGCAGTTGATCTCTTCCTTGAACTGCCTTTTCCAAGGCAGTCCTCTTTCCCTCAGCCTCCTCTATCGTGCGACGGGCGGCAACGATATCACGCCTCGTTCGCAGAATCAGATCTAAACCCTACACAGAGATGAAAAGTATAAGATTTCTGGAATGTATCAACAGGTCGAAACAGATCTTGACAGTCTTACCTGAACCATCCTCATCCCCGCTTCAAGGATAAGGTTCTCAGGGCTTGGCTCGGGGAGAGAGCCGAAGGCGTGAGGCGGAACGTTCTCGAACAAGAACTTACACACAGGGTGGAGGTGGCGTGGAATCGAGTACGTCCCGCTCCCAGACGGTTGGGCAACGACCAAACCGGTCTGCTCGCGAGGCGGAGGCATGGACTCGCGAGCAGGTCCCTGCTCGGCAGCTGGGACCAGTTCCCGAGCAGGAGTTGACTCTTGAGGCTCTACCTGCTCTCGAGCCTCTTCAGCTGGGGGGCAGCTGGACCCCACCCCATCTGGGGAATTGTCTGCAATGTTGATCACTGGTGGCCCAGGTGCGACCACCAGTGAAGGGATAGTGGGCCCAGCTGGGGCCCCCGCCATGCTCGCGGGAAGGGCAGACTGATCGCTGCCCGCGCGGATGGAAGATTGAGACGGTTCGGCAGGGGCTCTCTTCTGCCTTTTGGAACCTGTGCCCTTCAGACGGGGCAGTAGGCCTCTCTTCTCTCCAGCCTTCGTCATTTCGACTTCTCTCCTGGATATGAGGCCTGCTGCTGCAAGTCGCGAAGGAGATAAGCAAGCCTCGATATGCCTATCTCCGACAGGCACCTTATACACTCTGACGATCTTCTCGTTGATCCCACCCTTCAAATTCGGTTTCCGCAAAGCTGGGATACCTGCGAGCACAAATCATGGTCAAAGCAAAACCCTAAAATTTATTCTAAGGAAACTGCACAATACGGGATTGTCTACCTTCACAGAAAAACCGGGTCACTCCTGGACCCCTGGAGGAGGCAGACTCCCAACTCCCGGAAGCATAGAACCACCGCTTCCTCCAGCCGGGATAGTTCGAGGAGGGCTTACCCAACACGAAGTTATCCCGGTGCCAGTAACATAAATAATACCAGCCTTCGCTGGATGGAGCTTTCTTCAGGCGGAACATACGGAGGAACTCCTCCGCCGTGAGTTCCCCGTTGCCAGCCTGAGCCCAAAGAGCAAAGGAGCCCAACACCACCCTCCACCCGTTCACAATAAGTTGCCCAGGGGCAATCTTGTAACATCGTAATACATCGCGAACAAAGGGATGGAGGGGAAGGCGTACCCCTAAGATGAGCTGGTACTCGTAAAATGCTACGCATCCTGGGGGGGGGGGGGAGTCGGGTGTTTCTCCACCTCCGGGCAAGCGGAGAGTTACAGAGGCAGGGATTTGGTATCTCTCCCGGAGCTCAGCCAGCCGGTCCTCCGATAAAACGGAAGGATACCCGGCTGCTGTGTATCTCCCCGCCGAAACCCTTGCACTGCTGGAGGCAGAGGACTCCGGAGTGGCATCGCCAAGGGGGACAGTGGTCTCGTCAGAGTTCCCAGCCATGGGGAGATGAAAATAAAAGAAAAAGAAAAAGGAAGTAATACCAAGAAAAAGAAAGATTGAGCACCGGAGGAAGAAGAAGAATGGAAAGAAAGGGTTGCAGGATTCTTTTGAAAAAACTTCTGTAGAAACTCAAAGAAATGGCGGACTCCGTATATTTATAGGCAATCATTCCGCCGTATCTGATGGCACGTGGCAGTCCCTCGTTGGACACAGCGCTCGAGCAGGCACGCCCATTAACTCCTCAAACACGTGGCGAGCGCCCCTTCATTTCCCATCAGCGAAAAGGCTGCGAAAAGCTGGCGCTCATTAATTTCAGCCCATCATGAGGGGTGTCATTCTCGATGAAGGTAGCGAGCGGTTTCGTGTGATAGTGAGCTAAGTCCTTTCCTTAAGAATTCTTGACGGCAAGGACTTGGGGGGCATCTGTTATAGGCAAAATGGTGGAGATAAGATTTCACGTGGAAATGTCCATTCGACTCTCGAGATCATCTGATCGAGAGTCGAATATTGGACAAATGCGGGACGCCCATTCGACTCTCGAGATCATCTGATCGAGAGTCGAATATTGGACAAGTGCGGAATGTCCATTCGACTCTCGAGATCATCTGATCGAGAGTCGAATATTGGACAAATACGGAACGTCCATTCGACTCTCGAGATCACCTGATCAAGAGTCATAGATTGAAAAATACAGAGCAGCTATTCGCAAGTCCCGAGTCTTCATAACTGATAGTCAAATACGGCAAAGCTCGATCCGTGAGCATACCTTCTCACAAGTCGTTGAAAGACATTACACCCAAAATATGTACTTGGACTCGCGACCACATTTTAACCTGCGAGCAGCTTTACTACGGGCGTCTCCTTCCTTTTCGGAGGCAATGACTCCCAGCTACGGGCGTCTCCTTCCTTTTCGGAGGCAATGACTCCCAGCTACGGGCGTCTCCTTCCTTTTCGGAGGCAATGACTCCCAGCTACGGGCGTCTCCTTCCTTTTCGGAGGCCATGACTCCAACTATGGCTTCCGGCCGGATCCAGTCGGATTTCAAGGGATCACCATCTAGGGGCGTGATTGTTGGAATATATCATTGGGTTGGATCTGACTAAAGATAGGATCTTATCCCATGAAATCAGCGGATTCTCAGTATCGTATGCGACATCAACGGGATTTCGACATCTCACGTAACAGATTGGATTGTTTCAGATCTATATAAGGGGATGGCTCCCTTGAATAGGAGGTACGTACTCATCATTCAATCTGGGTCCCGTTTTGCTTGGTTCCTCTTCTGTGGCCTAACTTAAGCGTCGGAGGGCTAACGGCTGGTCCCCAGCCACCCTTATTCGCTGTCTTGTTTCAGGTCTGGTGGTGGAAATCCCTCCCGGAGCGAAGGAGAAAAGCCGGAGGATCTCGTTACAAAATCTGACATTAACATTCTAGTTTTTAATATGCTTTTTATTAGCTAATCTCTTAGCTAGAGCTAAGAGGTGAACCTTATAGTTTTCTTAGATTGTTTAATTCGTTTTATTGGTTTTTAGTTTGGAATTCATGATTATGAACTAAGGTTTGAAGTTTATACAAGTTTTTAAGTAATTTTTCTTAGTCTTGTGATGACTCATGGATGTTTGGATGAATTACTTATCTTCTTAATTCGTTTGCAACAGTCTAGACCTGTATGATCCGAGGAATCGGAGTGCGCTCTAGTACTAAGCTCTTCATGAAGGGACTTCCTACCAAAGTTCTATTTTTCTGTTTTTCTGAATATGTATGGATTGTGCATGTGATTTGAATCTAGTTCAAATCATGATCTAGCCTTGTCTTGTGAGAGGACTTGAGGATGGTTATGATTGTGAACTGGACCTTTTGGAAAGGGGAATGACCTATGCAATTGAGCATGCTCAGCTCAGCCTTCATTGAGTGAATCCTATGCATAGAACCTACATATGACAGACTGTTTGGTTTAACAGCTCTATCATCCGACTAGATAGACAGGAATGTCGATTCTAGTTGAGAAAGTAAGAAACCAGAGCGAATTATGCATCTAAGAAGAGCTATAAGTGGATCCTTGATGCTCTAGTTATCTTTTCATTATTATATTTTCTATTTTATGTTCAAAATCAATTTCACAAACCTCTTTGATTCTAGTTATTAGGATAATTGGAATTGTTTACTTCCTTCCCTGTGGATCGACCTCGGTCTTATCGAGTTTATTACTACATCACAACCCTACACTTTGGGAAAGCGAACACCGATCTTAATGATATTTGGAAATCCAACACATCCATGTCGAAGAGGAGCTCGACGCCGAACTAACCCAAGTGGTTTCGTGTCGATCGGAGCTACGGATTGATAGTGGTGGCCAAAACAATACGAACTGTCCATAAAGTTTCAGATTTCGCTACTCCTCTCTGGGCCGGTCCAGGTGGCCCATCATTGATGATATGAAAAATATACTTTGACCATATTTTAGACCACATCCATATATGAATAACCACAAAAGTTTCAGATCAAAAGGATGTGTGGTTTGATCGTACCGGTTGAAGAAAGATGGACCATCCAGAAAGATCCAATTGCGCAGAGTTTATAAAAGCCTTAAGTGTTCTAATTTTCGGACCATATTCTGGGATTGTTTTGGACAATCTAATCCATCTATCATGTAGAGGAGGAAGTTTTCTACCAATGTTCAAAATTTGGGATCAATCCGACATTTGTACACTCCGGAGCGTTGAAAGCAAGATGACTGGTTCTGAAGGTACCCGAAGTGCGCGATTTTGAGAGGCGGTCGGTGATGTGATTGGTGGGCCCATTCAGAGGATAATCTTGGAAATCTAAATCATCTATGTGGAAGATCACATTACAAGGAAGCTATAAATCAATTTTGAAGGCAATCCAACCATTGGTTAAGCCGTACCAAGCGAAACAAATTCTGCTATGTTGCTATACTATTGCTGCACTATAAAAGGAGGTGCTCTCTTCTATTCCAGGGCAACCAAGGACGTGGGGAGCAAGGAGTTCAAGTCATAGGAGGCTTCCTAGCCTCCTCCAGCTAGTTTTTCTTCCTTTTCTTAGTTCTAGTTTTATTTTTAATATGCTTTTCATTAGCTAATCTCTTAGCTAGAGCTAAAAGGTGAACCTTATAGTTTTCTTAGATTGTTTAATTCGTTTTATTGGTTTTAAAGTTGGAATTCATGATTATGAACTATGGTTTGAAGTTTATACAAGCTTTAAGTAGTTTTTCTTAGTCTTATGATGACTCATGGATGTTTGGGAGAATTACTTAAATTCTTAATTGGTTTGCATCAGTCTAGACCTGTATGATCCGAGGAATTGGAGTGCGCTCTAGTACTATGATCTTCATGTGGGGACTTCCTACCAAAGTTTTACTTTTCTGAATTTCTGTAATATGTATGGATTGTGCATGTGATTTGAATCAAGTTCAAATCATGATCTAGCCTTGTCTTGTGACAGGACTTGAGGATGGTTATGATTGTGAACTGAAACTTTTGGAATGGGGAATGACCTATGCAATTGAGCATGCTCAGCTCAGCCTACATTGAGTGAATCCTATGCATTGATCTTACATATGGCAGATTGTTTGGTTTAACTGTTTTATCATCCGACTAGATAGATTTTAATTTCAATTCTAGTTGAGAAAGTGAGAAACCATAGAGAATTATGCATCTAAGGAGAGCTATAAGTGGATCCTTGATGCTCTAGTTATCTTTCCATTATCAGATTTTCTATTTTATGTTCAAAACCAATTTCACAAACCTCTTTGATTCTAGTTATTAGGATAGTTGGAATTGTTTACTTCCTTCCCTGTGGATCAACCTCGGTCTTACCGAGATTATTACTACATCGCAACCCTACACTTGGGGAAGCGAACAAGTTTTTGGCGCCGCTGCCGGGGAAGAGGTTAAACGGTTCTAATTGTTCTAGTAGCTATAGAGTAGTCTTAGTTAGGTAGGACTTTTTTTATTTTTATAGAAGTAGATTTTCTGATTTTTTTTTTCTAGATTACTAACAATTTTTTGTTTGATTTTGTAAGACATTGTTGCTGACATAGCTCTCACCTTCACGGGTAACATCTCTCTATCTCCCTTTCTTCTTTTTGTTTTTCTTCCTAGATTAGGGATTGTTTCAACTTCTTATAGTTTCATTATGAATGATTGGACGGGTGGATTGTCTAAATACCTTTTGGAAGATGAGAGGATGAACCAAATAAAAAAATCATTATGAATGGAACCATTACAAGCATGAATATTTTTCTAAGACTCAATCTTCTTCTAATACTCCCCCACGTAAGACAATGGGAGAGTATCGGAAAGAGATGAATAATGTTCCATCGGTTAGGACAATGTATGATCACTTGTATGGCTACACATATCAACAACCATCTAAAAGCCCAACATATGACATGCATTATCCAAATTGGTGGGAGCATCAAAATTTCAACTTGGAAGATGAGCCAACCATGGATGCCAACAATTATCCTCAAGAGTTTCTTTCCATGAGCCACAACCGACACGAACTCTTGAGGATACACTGCGAGAGTTTATGGAAATAACTGAGCAATGCATACAAAACCTCTCGCCATCTCAAAATATTGAACCCAACATTGGGAACACCGAATCAATCCCCAACAATGAGGAGGATGAGGCTATCCAAACCCAACCTTCTCTAGATTTAATGACTAAACTTCTAGAGGATATTGATCTCAGTGATCCCACCATTACCATTGATTATGGTGAATCAACTATCTCTTTTAGCTATTCCGATTTGAATGATGAAGAGATTTCAAGGACGGTTGACGAACCCGAGGAATCTACAAAATCTGAAAGTGATAGTTTGATTGCCTACAATGAGGGTTTGAAGGATGATTGTGAGTCCATGATTTCTTCTTCCAAAGGGCCGAATGTTTTTGAGTCATCGAAAGATATTCTTGCTAGAGAGATGGCCGAAGTCGATATTTTTGAGTCCTTCCACCAACAACACATGCCGGATTCTATTGTGGAAGAACTCCCTTGGGTTGAAAATTCTGTTTCTTTGGATGATGGGGTGGCACAATCTGAAATTTCAAAAGATCAACCAATGCTAGATGATGTGCTTACCACTGAATCTGAAAATTTTTCTTTGGAAGACCTCCCCTCTATAGAAGAGGAATTCCTTACCCTTGAAACAAAATTTCCTCAATCACTTAGGAAGAACGAGGACCCTTCATCTGACTCTCTCGAGTTCCTAGAGGAATACATGACCCACCCCTATGATCTTGATTATGAGATGATTAAGGTGTTGGATAGTTTGTTAGACACGGTGTCGGTGCCTGAAGAACACCATTCCACTGATTTACACTCTTTACCATTATTTGTGGAAACACCGTGCAATTTTGAATTTGTGGAGGAGACAACCCAAACTGAAAAATACTTAATGAATGTCTCTCCACCATCATGGGTTCTTCAACCCATTGAAAATTCTGATTGGGAGGACCTGTTTTTAATCAATTACAACCCAATTCAGAACTTGAGGAGATATCTTTTTGCTGCTCTTATCTCCTCCTTACATGCGTGTGGTGCACATTATGATTGGACCTTCATGAAGAAATGCACCCATGTATACATTCGAGCAGGACTTTGGATGGTCCTCATGAGAAACCTATTGAAATTCATGAAGATGCTGCTCAAATTTGATCATGTAGTCGATTGACTAATCAAAGGTAGGTAGGTAGGTTAGGATTTCTTTCTGCATTTTGGATTGAATGTTCACTCCCCAAGTGTAGGGTTGCGAAGTAGTAATAATTCGGAAAGACCGAGTATCGTTCCCACAGAGATTTATGAATGGGTATTCTCAGAATTTAACTAAAATAACTAATAATTAAGATCCTATTAAGAACTAAAGCTGGAAAACAGTGATTTGAGTTTAAACAATGAATGGTTAAGGTAATTTCAATCTAAAAAGGCACTAGAGCGCCAAGGATCCACTTTTGATAAGTTTCAATGCATCAACACAACTAAGTCTCTCATAACTCAATCGGAATCGAATTCCTTTCTCTATCCGATTGGAATATAGAGCGGTTAAATCAACAATTATCCAAAATAAGTGCTTATTCATTGATTTGACTCCCACAACCATGCTCAGGCCTTGGGCACACTCAATTGTGTAGGCCAAGCCTCTTTCCAATTCTAGTTGAGATTCATAATCATAGCTTTCACCAAATCCTGTCACTAGACCTGATTACAACTCATGATTAGAACTCTAAATAAATCAAAATCAATCAATAAACAACTTATTCCAGATTATACAACAAAAGATAAGAACTTTAGTTGAATGAGTTCCCACATGAAAATCAGGCCATTGCATACAAGGCAATCAAAGCGTCTACCATGCCTGGAGTCGATGGTAGATCAATGAACTACACAAGCATAAACAATGCTCAAAAGCTAAGATACTAAGTTAGGATCACTAAGAATCACATGAGCCCGAAGTCATCAAGAGATCAAAGTAAAAAACCAAAATAGTACTTGATTCAAACTCATATTGAACTAAAATTCATCAATTAAAACATAAAAGGAAACCTAGGTTGCATTAATCCATCAAAAATGAATCAAAAGCTTCACCTCTTAGCCCTAGCTAAGAGGTTTTAGTTCATCTCTAACATCCTTGAACTAGAAGCCTCTAAAAACATAAAAAATAACAAAAATAGGAAGAAAACTAAAAATCCAAAGTAGAATCCGTCTCCTAAGCAATCCCCACGTCCTAGCCTCCTCTGGTATGAAGGGAAGACGTCCTTTTATAACTTGGAGGTGTCCTTTATGCAAGAGAATTCCAAATTTTGCGTAAAACTACGCACTTGCGCAGAAGATTTCGGAATCCCCAAAATAGAAACAGCCTAATTCACTTGGCCGACTGGTCTGGACCGGTCGGACTTCACTTGCAACAGTCCAGAGAGCACAGCCGACCGGTCATAACCGGTCGGACTGACTTATCCATTGATCCAGCAAACGTGGCCGACCGGTCATGACCGGTCGGACCAAGTTGTCCATCTTCTAATGTGCATCAAAGGGGCGGCCGACCGGTCTTGACCGGTCGGGCTTCTTTGGCTGACCGGTCAACCGACCGGTCTAGCCTCTTTTCTTCTTTATTTCTTTCTTTCTTTCTTCTTTTCTCTTCTCTCCTTGCTTTTACTTTCTTCTAATGAACCTCAATGCTCTTAAAGAGCCCCATTTAGTCTTCAATTTGTGAAATCTCCCTCTTGTTCCTACAGTCACAAATCATGCATTAGATTAGTCCTCTAAACATGTATATCATGCATAATGAGTGATGAATTGGGGTTAGAATATGCACAATTATGAGCTCAACATTGAATAAGTCTCATTGAGATAATGGAAGATGCTAGAATTGATCACCTTGCTACCTCAGGTACTCTCGTTCTCACTCTCCTTTGTTTTATGTCATTGCTCTCATGTCATGCATATTGCATATCTTATTACATTGAGGACAATGTAAGATTTTGGTTGGGGGGTGAGATTCCTTAGATGAATCTACTAGCTCTTGTGACATTTCGAGCAATTATGTAGAAAATTTTCAATTTTTCTAAAATTCAAAACTCTTTTGGAAAATGTTGTTTCTATGCATTCAAGATGATACGAGTATAAGAAGAGGAGATACAAAGTGAGTGATGTTGCAAGCTTTGAATTTCTCTTAATATAATGGTTTTATATGTGAATTCCCCTATTTTTATGATTGATAGAAAATTTGAACACTTTTACACCTAGTTCACATTACACTATTTTCATGATTTGAAAGGATTATGTGATTTGTGGATTAACTATACTTTGATACAAGGTGTTGAGAAACCAAGTCGGGGTACTTTGTCCATCCTTGTCCATGGAAAAATAACGAAAGATATGGATTTCTAAAAATCCTATCTAATGTAAAAGAAAAAGGAAAAGGAAGGATGAAATTGGGAATGATGGAAAAATGGTGGAAATTTTCGATTAGGGCTACTTACTACCAACCGGGGGATGGTCTACCCGTAACCAAAGCCGGAAATGGGACGTAGTGTGAAAGTCGTCGGAAGGACGGTAAGACAAATTCCTGTCATTGGCTTGATGTTGCTCTGTGCACCTTGAAATCCATAGTTTAGTTGATCTATGAAGAAGATAAGCCCAGAAACTCATGAGATGAACTTTCACTATGCACACTAGGTTGAATTTGTTCAAGTTCTTCTATTCATCAATCAATCAGCGAGAATTTCATATAGACACTTATTATGTTTTGAGAGTTTAAGGTTTTAACTTCTATCACCTAATTTTTCTGACTTTTACACTTGTGTGTCTAGGGATGTATAGAAGCATAGTTTCTGAAGAAGAGTTAGTTTTTGGAGAATTGAACTTGTTTCACGCATGTTTTACTCGGGACTAGCAAAATGCTGGTTGGGGGGGTGTGTTGAGCTCTTAATTGTGCATATTCTAGCCCCAATTCATCACTCATTGTGTGAGGTTTGCATGGTATATAGACAAATCTAATGCATGTTTTGTGATTGCAGGTTTGAGAGTGAACTCCGCCAAATTGATGATGGAAAGAGCTGATTTAGAACCTCGGATGAAGACCCAAGGAGGGTCGAAGGAAGAAGGAAGCAAAGAAAGAAGCAAGGAAAGAAGAAAATAGAAGAAAGAAAGGAAGAAAACAAGAAGAAAAAGAGACCGACCGGTCTTGACCGATCGGCCAAGGAAGCCAGACCGGTCTAGACCGGTCAGCTATGCACGCTGGAAGGTAGCTGAACAAGACCGACCGGTCTTGACCGGTCGGCCATGCTTGCTGGAGTAATGCCAAAGAAGGCCAGACCGGTCGGCCAGCCCTGTCCGACCGGTGTCGGCCATGAAAATTTTGAGTTGCAGATTGCAGACAGCAGGCCATTCCCGTTTCTGACTTTTCGGACCAGTTTTCTGGGCCGATGTTGATGATATTTGGAAATCCAACACATCCATGTCAAAGAGGAGCTCGACGCCGAACTAACCCAAGTGGTTTCGTGTCGATCGGAGCTACGGATTGATCGTGGTGGCCAAAACAATACGAACTGTCCAGAAAGTTCCAGATTTCGCTACTCCTCTCTGGGCCGGTCCAGGTGTCCCGTCATTGATGATATGAAAAATCTACTTTGTCCATATTTTAGACCACATCCATATATGAATAACCACAAAAGTTTCAGATCAAAAGGATGTGTGGTTTGATCGTACCGGTTGAAGAAAGATAGACCATCCAGAAAGATCCAACTGCGCAGAGTTTATAAAAGCCTTAAGTTTCTAATTTTCGGACCATATTCTGGGATTGTTTTGGACAATATAATCCATCTATCATGTAGAGGAGTAAGTTTTCTACCAATGTTCAAAATTTGGGATCAATCCGACATTTGTACACTCCGGAGAGTTGAAAGCAAGATGACTGGTTCTAAAGGTACCCGAAGTGCGCGATTTTGAGAGGCGGTCGGTGATCTGATTGGTGGGCCCATTCAGAGGATAATCTTGGAAATCTAAATCATCTATGAGGAAGATCACATTACAAGGAAGCTATAAATCAATTTTGAAGGCAATCCAACTATTGGTTAAGCCGTACCAAGCAAAACAAATTCTGCTATGTTGCTGTACTATTGCTGCACTATAAAAGGAGGTGCTCTCTTCTATTCCAGGCCAACCAAGGACGTGGGGAGCAAGGAGTTCAAGTCATAGGAGGCTTCCTAGCCTCCTCCAGCTAGTTTTTCTTCCTTTTCTTAGTTTTAGTTTTATTTTTAATATGCTTTTCATTAGCTAATCTCTTAGCTAGAGCTAAGAGGTGAACCTTATAGTTTTCTTAGATTGTTTAATTCGTTTTATTGGTTTTAAAGTTGGAATTCATGATTATGAACTATGGTTTGAAGTTTATACAAGCTTTAAGTAGTTTTTCTTAGTCTTATGATGACTCATGGATGTTTGGGAGAATTACTTAAATTCTTAATTGGTTTGCATCAGTCTAGACCTGTATGATCCGAGGAATTGGAGTGCGCTCTAGTACTATGATCTTCATGTGGGGACTTCCTACCAAAGTTCTACTTTTCTGAATTTCTGTAATATGTATGGATTGTGCATGTGATTTGAATCAAGTTCAAATCATGATCTAGCCTTGTCTTGTGACAGGACTTGAGGATGGTTATGATTGTGAACTGAACCTTTTGGAATGGGGAATGACCTATGCAATTGAGCATGCTCGGCTCAGCCTCCATTGAGTGAATCCTATGCATTGATCTTACATATGGCAGATCGTTTGGTTTAACTGTTTTATCATCCGACTAGATAGATCTTAATTTCAATTCTAGTTGAGAAAGTGAGAAACCATAGCGAATTATGCATCTAAGGAGAGCTATAAGTGGATCCTTGATGCTTTAGTTATCTTTCCATTATTAGATTTTCTATTTTATGTTCAAAACCAATTTCACAAACCTCTTTGATTCTAGTTATTAGGATAGTTGGAATTGTTTACTTCCTTCCCTGTGGATCGACCTCGGTCTTACCGGGATTATTACTACATCGCAACCCTACACTTGAGGAAGCGAACACCGGTAGTTTGTGATTTTCTGGATGTGTTTCAGGAGATTCCGGGGTTGCTGCCTCATCGACATACCGAGTTTCAGATTGACCTCGTGCCCGGTAATGCGCCTATCTCAAAGGCCCCGTACCGTATGGCACCATTGGAGCTGCGGGAGCTGCAGAAGCAGTTGGACGAGTTGCGTGAACTAGGCTTCATCTGTCCGAGCAGTTCACCGTGGGGAGCGCCGGTACTCTTCGTGAAGAAGAAGGATGGCTCGTTAAGGCTCTGCGTGGATTACCGCAAGCTCAACAAGGTCACGATTAAGAATAGGTACCCGCTTCTGAGGATCGACGATTTATTTGACCAGTTGCGGGAGGCCTAGTTCTTTTCGAAGATTGATCTACTGTCCGGTTATCATCAGGTCCGTGTCCGGCGGGAGGATATCCCGAAGACGTCATTCAGGACGCGTTACGGTCATTTTGAGTTCCAGGTCATGTCCTTCGAACTGACCAATGCACCCGCTGTGTTCATGCAGTTGATGAACGAGGTCTTTCGTCCCTATCTTGATCAGTTCGTTGTGGTGTTCATTGATGACATTCTGATCTATTCGAGGACTCAGGAGGAGCATGAGCAGCATCTGAAGATCACCTTGGAGACCCTCCGCACACACTAGCTTTATGCGAAGTTGGAGAAGTGCGAGTTTTGGGAGGAGGAGGTGAAGTTCCTTGGTCATGTCGTGATGAGGCAGGGAGTAGCAGTGGATCCGGTGAAGATTGATGCCATGCGTCAGTGGGGTCAGCCCACAAATGTGTCCGAAATTCGAAGTTTCCTGGGGTTAGCAGGTTATTATCGTTGTTTCATAGAGGGCTTCTCTCGTATTGCAGCCCCGCTGACCAGGTTGACCCGGAAGGGTGCTGAGTTCGTTTGGAGTGATGCCTGTGAGCGAGCATTTCCAGAACTGAAGGACCGTCTTACTTCTACACCAGTCCTCACTCTTCCCTCCGGGAGTGAAGGATTCGTGGTTTTTACAAATGCCTCACGTATTGGCTTAGGTGCTGTCCTGATGCAACATGGCAGAGTAGTAGCGTATGCGTCTCTCCAGCTCAAGGTCCATGAGCAGAACTACCCCACGCATGATCTGGAGCTAGCAGTGGTAGTCTTCGCACTGAAGGTGTGGAGGCACTATCTTTATGGGGTCAGGTTCGAGCTCTTTTTTGACCACAAGAGCCTGAAGTACCTACTCTCGTAGTCTGAGTTGAACATGAGGCAGAGACGCTGGATGGAGCTCCTGAAGGATTATGATTTTGATCTTCAGTACCACCCTGGTAAGGCCAACGTGGTGGCTAATGCCCTTAGCCGTCAGCCATGAGGCCTATTGGCGCATATGATGGTCCGGGAGTAGAGGATGCTTGAGGAGGTTGCCGAGTATGATTTTGAGCTGAGCCTGCAGTCTTCTATTGTGCAGTTATCGAGCTTGTCGATTCAACCATCTCTTGTTTCTAGGGTGATCGAGGCTCAGCAGGCTGATCAGACGTTGCAGGATTATCGAGCAGAGGCCACATCAGAGGGTCAGAAGATTGGCAGATTGGGTCAGACGGTGGACTTCGTTTCAGGGGTTGGTTGTGTGTCCCAGATATTCCTCAGTTGCGTAGAGATCTTATGAATGAGGCACACCGATCGAGGTTCACAATTCACCCAGGCTCTACTAAGATGTACCGCGATATGAGGAGGCAGTATTTTTGGGCCGGTATGAAGCGTCAGATTGCCAGTTTTGTGGCTGAGTGTGACACTTGCCAGCGTGTCAAGGCCGATCATCGCAAACCTCCAGGTCCCCTACAACCGTTGAGTGTCCCGTTATGGAAATAGGAGCACGTGACCACAGACTTCATTATGGGCTTGCCGAGGACTGATCACGGTCACGACGCCATCTGGGTTGTTGTTGATCGTTTGACGAAGTCGACACATTTTCTTGCGATACGTGCGACCTGGCCATTGGACCGACTTGTAAAATTGTTTATCGAGGAGATTGTGAGACTGCACGGAGTCCCAGTTTCGATCGTTTCTGACCGAGATCCGAGATTTACGTCGCGGTTCTGGAGGAGTTTTCAAAAGGCAATGGGGCCTACCTTGAACTTCAGCACCGCATATCATCCTCAGACTGATGGACAGACTGAGAGGGTCAACTAGATCCTTGAGGACATGCTTCGAGCTTGCGTGTTGGATTTCTCAGGTAGTTAGGATAAACACCTGCGTTTGGCTGAGTTTGCATATAATAATAGCTACCAGGCGACTATCGGTATGGCTCCTTTTGAGGCATTGTATGGTAGACCTTGTAGGTCTCCTAGTTGTTGGGTCGAGGTTGGAGAGCATCGTCTCCTAGGTCCCGAGTTTATGCAGAGGACATCAGAGGCTATCGATATCATCAGGCAGAGGATGCGCACAGCTCAGAGTCGACAGAATAGTTTTGCAGATCATCGACGTCGTCCCCTAGAGTTTTTCATTGGGGATCGTGTGTATCTCAAGGTCTCGCCCATGAAGGGCGTGGTTCGTTTTGAAGCCAAGGGGAAGCTTGCCCCGAGATTAATTGGACCCTTCAAGATCAATGGGCACGTTGGCGCCGTGGCCTATAAGCTTGCCTTGCCACTTCAATTGTCTGGCGTCTACAATGTTTTTCATGTTTCTATGTTGCGGAAGTGTGAGTCAGACGTGGTTCCTGTGATAGATTGGCAGCCATTGGAGGTTTGTGAGGATGCTTCTTACATTGAGCAGCCGGTTCGTATCCTTGACCGGAAGGAGCAGGTCCTCCGGACCGAGGTCATTCAGTTGGTGAAGGTCCAGTGGAGTCATCATAGCGCAGATGAGGCGTCATGGGAGCGAGAGGCAGAGATTCGCGAGTCTTATCCCCATCTTTTTTATGATTGATTGTATCTGTATGATTGCTTTTCGATTCGATATGCATATATAGTGATGCGATTCCTTTTTTTATGATTTTCAGCTTGTTTGGGTTTGTATTACAAATTTCGAGGACGAAATTTTTTGTTAGGAGGGGAGAGTTGTAAGACCCGTACCCTTATTTGTCCTCCGTACGCTTAATTTCCGGTGCCGGTACGTCCCAAATGGACCAGATTAGCAAGCCTTGATCCTGACCCTATTTTTGTACCTCATCGACCTAAGAACTATACCCTGGCGACCGCGTAGGCGCTGCGATTCCAACGCCGCGTGGCACGCCCCATTGCGATACCCGGTGTGAAAGTTATGATCGATTGCGTAATCCGAGGTGGGCCGCGCAACGTGCGTGTGGCGTGGGCCCCACTTGCACAAGTCCCAAGATCATGTCAAATCAATCAAATCCATCACCATCACCCTCACCCATACCCCTCTCATTACCCCTACTTTACACACCCCATACCCCCCACCCTCTCTCACCTCCAAAGTCAACTAAAGCCATACCTCTCATGCCATCCTACCCCCTCCCATGCTAGCCATCATGATCACCATCATCACCCCATGCTCCCTCCTCTCTACCCATACATTACCATACGTAGAGGGGGGGGGGGGGGGGGGGGGGGTGTGGCCTTCTCATTTCCATTTGCAAGAAAGAAGAGAGAGAGAGAGAGAGAGAGAGAGAGAGAGAGAGGGAGTTGTGTAGAGGAGATTAACAAGTAGAGGGAGGAGATCAAGCTTGGAGGACCCCGATCATCGTTCGGATCGTCCGATCGTCAACCCAATCCAATCTAACTGTCCAACCATCATTGTGAGTGCAATGGGGGCCATAAACCCCTACATTTTCTTAATTTCCTTCCTTTTTTCTTTTTCCTGGACTAGCATTGAAACAACAACCTCATCAGCCGACCAGTCTAATGACCAGCTGGCCAATAGGTCGGATGGATCATCCGACCAGCCGAACAGCAGGTCGGCTGCCCAATCCGACCGGCCGGACAGCTGGTCGGTTAAGCCAAAATCTGCGAGCGAGTTTTTCGTTTTTGGACCATTTACCCGACCCATCTGAGGATAGGTCGGAGCTCAAATCCGACCGGCCGGAGGGGGTCCCAGGCAGGTCGGAATATGACCGTTTTATGTCCGTTTGAGGTCATTTTTGGGCCTCTATAAAGGCACACCCATTAAGAGCATTGAAGGGGGCAATTAAGAACATCATCTATCTTTCTTTTGCTCATCATTGCTTAGAGTTCATCATTCAATCCAAGTGATTCATGGCATTTCAATGAGCATTCAAAGCTCGGTTTGAAGAATGAACTCAAGCAAGGTATTCATGGCTGACCTAACCCATCTTGTTGAATCTCTTGGTCATCAATAGCCATTAAATACTCAAGTTAGTATTTCCTATCATCACCATTGTATTGAATAGGCAAAGGGAACCCCAACAACTCCTCCCACCTACCCGGCACTAGTCTAGGAACATCATATGCATTGGTAGCTGATCGTGGGAGCATGGAGAGGAGCTAAGGCATTCGTGGAAGCTGAAGCTACTCATCAACGGCGCTGAATCGGGGCTCAATCGTCTAGGTATGTCTAGTATTTGAGAGTCCATTTATTAAATCACTATTCCCTGGATTGGGAAACTCCGGCGGGAGTGTACGTGACCGTCCTTGAATTAGGATTGGTGAGAGTTTGAGATCCAAACTCGTCAAGTCCCTGGATTGGGCCATCGGCGGATGGTATAAGCGGTCCTAGATCAAAGGATGTTAAAGTTGATGGTTAACCTGATTTAAAACCACGACTATAGTGAAATCCGGTGGTCTCATAGGTTGAGATCGTGAACCGGGAGTAGAGTAGGGAAACCGAACCACTATACATCGTGTGCAATGTAATGAATGCATTTTGTCTATTTTGTTCCTTGTTGATCAATCTTATAAGTGCTTAACTGTATGCCCATCTTATGTTTGACAAAAGGCTCATATGCCATCCTTGAATGATTAATACAAGAATGCATATAAACTGTTTGATGAAATACCTCTCTTAGTAAAGTTGTCAATCGAGTTAGATCTTGGGTGATCAATTGTTATCATTTACATGCACTTAATTGGTAAATTATGGTATAAATGCAATTGAGCTTTTGAATTTGCAAGAAAAATTAAAAAGTCCTATTCACCCCCCCTCTAGGACATAAGCATACCTTCAAGCTTATCTCACTAGCGGTAAAACCGCAATTTCAGTACGGTGCTTCCACAAACAATGGTAAAGAGTGTAAATTAATGGAATGGTGTTCTTCAGGCACCAACACCGTGTTTAACAAAATATCCAAGTCCTTAATCATCTCATCATCAACATCATAGGAGTGGGCCAAGCATTCTTCTAGGAAATCGAGATAGTCGGATGAAGGGTCCTCGTACTCCCTTAATGATTGAAGAAATTCTATAGTATAGTAGTGAGTATTTCCACCTATCACGCGGGTGACCCGGGTTCGATCCCCGACAACGGCACCAAAAACTTGTTTGCTCACCTTAAGTGCAAGGCTGCGATGTAGTAATAATTCTCGGTAAGACCGAGATCGATCCACAGGGAAAGAGGTAAACAATTCGAAATATCTTAATAACTAGAATCTAAAAGGGTTTATGAAATCAGTTTTAAAAATAAAATATAAAAAAAAAATCTGATAATTGAGAAGAACTAGAGAATCAAGGATTCACTTATAGTAGTCCAATGTCATCCATTCATACAAGCACAACACAATTAGAATCAAAGTTCTATCTCTCATCTAATTAGAGGATATAACATTTAAAGCACAAACAATCCCACTTAAATCTGAAAATCAGATTTCTAGTTCTAATGAAGCACATAGAACTCGAACTTGTAGTCTTCGAAGTAATAGCCATGGCAAGAGACTATGGCATGCTCTAGGGTTACTACAATTTGAATCCAAATAAACCCATCATGGCAATCTCAGAGAATTGCAAGGAACTCATGTCCAGAGTACACAAACTCTCATAATTCATCTAAAAATCCAAGCTTTATTCAAACTAGAAGTTCAAAATTCAAAATTAAGAAAATGGTACTTGCATAAACGAATTAAAGCATTGAAACTAACTACAAATTTTACCTCTAGCTCTAGCTAAGAGGTTAACTAAGAAAAAGCATATTAAAACTAGAACTAAAACTAAGAAAAGGAAGAAAAACTAGTTATATGAGGGTAAGAAGCCTCCTAGAACTTGAACTCCTTGCTCCCCACATCCTTGACTGCCTTAGAAGAGGAGAGAGCTCTCATATTTATAATGTAGCAAGAGTACAACAACATAACAGATTTTGTTTCACTTCGTACGGCTTAACCAATGATCGAATTGCCTTTAAATTTAATTTGTACCTTCCCTAGAACTTGATCTTCCTCATAGGTGGTTTAAATTTCCAAGATTATCTTCTAAATGGGCCACCAATCAGATCAGTGACCGCCACTTAAAATCGCGCAATTCAAGTACCTCTAGGACCAGTCATCTTACTTTCAATGCTATGAAGTGCACAGAGGTCGGATTGATCTCAAATTTTGAACATTAGTAGAAACCTTCCTCTTTTAGATGATAGATTGATTAGATTTTCTAAATCAATTCCAGAATTGAGTGCGAAAATTAAACACTTAAGGCTTTTTATAAAATTTGTGCAGTTGGAATCTTTTTGGATGGTCCATCTTTCATCAACCGGTACGATCAAACCACACATCCTTTTAACCTGAAACTTTATGGTTATTATTATATAGATGTGGTCTAGAAGATGGTCATATTATATTTTTCATATCATCAATGATGGGCCACCTAGACCATTCCAGAGTTGAGCAGCGGAATCAGGAAACTTTCTGGACAGTTCGTATTGTTTTGGCCGCCACGGTCAATCTGTAGCTCCAATCGACACGAAACCACTTGGGTTTTTTTGGCGTCGAGCTAATCTTCATTATGAATGGATTGAGTTTGCAATAATCATCAAAATGTGCCCCACAAACTGGGCCAAAAAACTAAAAACGGGACTGCCTGCTGTTTGCAATCCAAAAAATTATGAAGTGCATGGCCGACCGGTCAAGACTGGTCGGACTGGGCTGGCCGACCGGTCTTGACCGATCGAACCCATCTGGGCATTGGTCCAGCAGCTTTTGGTGTAAGGGCCTTTGGTGGCCGACCGTTCAGTCGACCAGTTAAGCCTTTGGATGACTAGTTATGACCGTTCGAACCACTCTTTGGCTTGGTTTTCTTCAACTTTTCTTCTCCTCTCCCCTTGCTTCATCACTGCTTCTCTCCTTTCTTCCTTGGTCTTTAATGATTGTCTAAAGTGGTCTTTAAGCTTCAAATAGGTGAGATATCTCTCTCATTCCTACAATCACAAAAGCATGCATTAGATGGATCTTTTAGACATAAAAACCATGCAATATGTGTGATGAATTAGGGATAGAATATGCATAATTCATGGCTTAACACCTTTTCTCTTTCTTATATCTCAATCAAGCTTAGAATACAGTCCATTCCGTACATTCGCAAAATACTTAGATTTAGTGTAGGAAATGTGTTCAATGGTTGGATCGCTTTATAACTTGTAAACTATGCTTACATAGTGATTTTTCGTGTTTTTCAGGTTGTTGGCGGGTCACTTGTGTCTAAGAAGGTTTAGGATGATGAGAGAAGGGCTAAAGACACTTCCTATAAGATTGGATTGAGGTTAGACGGCTTGGATCAACAGATTGACCGTGGCAGCTGATTGAAGATGAATGGTTCATAAAGGTTTTCAATTCCGAACAGGCAGCTCACGTTGTCTACTGTACGACCCACTTTTGGACCATGTTTTGGATGCAATTTGAGAAAACATTCATACAATTTGAAGATCATCAAATTATCTAACAAATGGCAGTACTTCAACTGATTGGAGTTATGGATTGATCAGAGTAACCCGATGAATACAAACTGTCCATTCAGCGCTGACATAGCTTTGGAATCCATCCTAGTGGTCCACAGTGCTCAAATGAAGAATCCAAACCGTCCATCTAGTATAGAATTAATTTTTTTTATGAAACCAACTAGAATCAGGTTAATCGAATGTGTATATTAGTTGCAGTGTCGAAAACAAGTCAAAGTGTTATAGAAAGTTTCACCTACTTGAATCAGAAAATAGTCCAAATTGTGAGGTGTGCACACCAAAATTCTGGAATGAATTAAGCCAATCCAGACTATCTATCATGTAGAAAGGATATAGTTCTAATAAAGTATCAATTTTGAGACACTTTTGATGTCTGTACACACCAGACTGAAGGATGCAAGAATGACTGGTTCAGAAAGTGTTAAAACTGTGAATCTAGGAGGTGTCCACTGATCTGATCGTGAGGCCCACTTTAGATGTGATATTGGGAATCTAACTCATCCATTATGAGGTTCGCTTGATGATTAAGCCCCATATAAAATTTGAAAGCAATTCGACCGCCGTTTTAATCACACGAAGTGTAGCAAAATCAGTACTATTACTTGAATCCAAACTTAGTTATAAATAGATGGTTATGAAGTTTTTTAGGGCATGTTTTCAATCCGATTTTGAAGAGAACAAGCTCTCCTCTCTCTTATAAAACCTCTTTTTCTCTTTCTATACTTAGAGCTTTACGATTTTAGAGTTTTTACATTGAAGATTTAAAGATTTCCATTGAAGTTTACTTGGATTTACTTTAAGAACTTGTAAGTTGGTTAGTTTTAAGTTGATTTCTTTTAGTTTATATGTCTTGTTCTTCTTCTTTTGGTTTTTCTTCTTTAATTATGTTTATGTTCTAAACCCTTATAGCCAAGGCTAGAAAGAAAGCATGTGTGGACTGTTGAGTTGATGTGTTGTTCGCTCGCCTCAAGTGTAAGGCTGAAATGTAGTAATAATTCTCGATAAGACCGAGGTCGATCCACAGGGAATTCGGTAAACCAATTCAAGTTGTTCCAGCAACTTCAAAATCAATTAAATAAGGAGTTCAACTTCATAAACTAACTTAAAACAGTAAAGTTGTAAAAATCTGTAATTAACGGAACTAAGGCTTTCGAGGATCCACTTGCGATAGCCCTCATGTGAATTCATTCATCCAAGCATAACACAACTAGAATTGAAGTTTTATCTCTCTTCTAGTTGGAAAATATAACATTCAAACACGAACAATCCCCACTCAAGTGGAAGAATAAGTTTCTAGTTCTAATGAAGAACGTAGAAGTCGAATATGTAGCCTTCGAAGTAACGACTACAATTCAAATCTAATCAACCCAAATATGATAATCTCATAGAATTGCATGGAACTCATGTCTGAAGCACATGAAGTCTCATAAAACATCCAAAAATATCGACTTTTATTCAAACTAGAACTTTAAAAATCCAAACTTTAAGTAAAGTACTTGAATTAGAACGAATTAAACATGATAACTACTGACAAGCTTCACCTCTTAGCCTTAACTAAGAGGTTCTAGCCGAGCATTATCATGCTTCAACTAGAATTCAAGGAAAAACTAAACAAAAACATGAAAAACTAGAAAAAACCCTAGTTGGAGGAGTTGCGATCGCTCCATGATGATCTCGCTTACTCCCCACGAACTTAGAACTCTTCTAGGATACCTTAACAAGGATGCCAAGGTTTCCTTTTATAGAGAAAAACACGAACCACCTCGGATTGCGTAAGGAGTTAAGCACTTACGCCGGTCATCAGACGTTGGTCGAGCGCCTGGTCAGGTGATGGTTGGGCGCCCGACCATACTTTAATTCATCCAGTGCGTTTTTTATGAAATTCACTTTGAATATCGGGCGCCCATCCAGATGTTGGTTAGGCACTCGGTCAGGTCCAGATTTGTCCAGCTGGTTCAGCAGAAATTCTCCCAATTTCAGGCGCCCGACTATGTGATGGTAGGGCGCCCGATGGCCTTCTGTTATGATTGCTGAAATCCTCTTTTCTTCTAGCCGATCCAGGTCTTTCTGACCGATTCTTCAAGGCTTCTTTTCAATGTCTTCAATGTGGTTCCAAAGGCCCCTTTTAACAAAAAATTCATAACTTCTCTCTCTCATTCCTACATACACAACACGCATTAGATGGGTCTTTTAAGCATACAAACCATGCATGTAATGTGATGTAATGGGCTAAAATATGTATAAATTAGAAGCTTAACACACCCCCCAACCAGCTTTTTGCTAGTCCCGAGCAAAATATGCGTGAAACAAGTTCAATCTTCTAAAATTTAACTCTCCTTCAGAAGCAATACTTCTATTCATTCCAAGACATACAAGTGCAAAAATTAGAGAAACTGGGTGATAGAGGTTGCAACCTTAAACTCTCAAAACATAAAAAGTGTTCACATAGAATTCCCGCTGATTGATTGATAAATAGAAGAACTTTGAACAAAATTCAACCTAATGTGCATAGTGATGACTCATCTCATGAGTTTCCAAGATCATCTTTTTCCTAGATCAACTAAACTATGGATCTTAAGGTGTATAGATCAACAACAAGCCTATGATAGGAATTTGCTTTACCGTCCTTCCGACGGCTTTCACACTACGTCCCATTTCTGACTTTGGTTACGAGTAGACCATACCTTGGTTGGTAATAGGTAACCCTTTTTGGAAAATTTCACCATTTTCTTCATCATTCCCATATTTTCATCATTCCTTTCCTTTTTATACATATTAGATAGGATTTTTAGAAATCCATATCTTTCGTTATTTTCTCATGGACAAGGATGGACAAAGTACCCTAGTTTGGTTCCTCAACACCTCAAATCTAAGTTTAGCCAATCCACAAATCAAATAATCCTTTCGACCCATGAAAATCGTGTAATGTGAACTAGGTGTAAAAGCGTTCGAATTTTCTATCAATCATATAAATAGGGAAATTCACATATAAAACCATTATATTAGAAGTAGTTCAAGACTTGTAACATTCATCACTTCATATCTCCTTTTCTTATACTCATATCATCCCAAATGCATAGAAATAAGGTTTTCCAAACGAGTTTTAAAATTTTAAAAAAAATTCAAAAAATTTACACATATGATGCTCGAAATGTCCACAAACTGCTAGATGAAGAATCTCATCTCACCCCCAACCAAATATTGCATTGTCCTCAATGTAAAAAAGATATGCAATTAGCATGAACATAAGAACAATGGTAGAATAAAAGATAGTGAAAACGAGATCACCTGATATAGTCGATCATGGAAGTCTACAACTCCAGCAACTAAAGCGACTAACGAAATAAACCTAAAACAAAAAATCAAACAAAACCTAATCTACTCTATACCTCTGTAAGAGTAAGAGATCAATCATCCTGATACACAGGATCATTCAGAGTGATGAACATGTCCTCTGAATCAAATTTCTCAACAAATGGTTTAAAGCATTGTCCATTCACTTTAAAACAGTTACCATTAGCCGTATTCTCTATCTCGACAGCCCCATGAGGAAAAACTTCTTTAATAATATATGGGCCGGTCCATCAAGATCTCAATTTTCTGAAAAAAGATGAAGTTGGGAATTGTACAAGAGCACTTTCTGACCTTCATGGAAAGATTTCCTAAAGATGTGTTTGTCATGAAAGGCCTTCACCCTACTCTTATAAATCCTCGAGTTCTTATAAGTATCATTTTGGATATCATCAAGCTCATTCATTTGGAGTTTACAAAGCGAGCTAGCCTTGTCAGTGTCAAAATTCAATACCCGAATTACCCAATAGGCTTTGTGTTCAAGTTCCACGGGCAAGTGACAAGTGTTCGCTTCCCCAAGTGTAGGGTTGCGATGTAGTAATAAACTCGGTAAGACCGAGGTCGATCCACAGGGACTTATGTAGGAATTCACAAACACATCCAAAAGCGTCTATTGAAAGCTAATAATCAGTTTTTTAATAGAATTGATGTGAATAACAGTTTAAAACTAATTTGAATGTAGACAATTATAAAAAGGCACTAGGGGTTCAAGGATCCACTTGTAGCAATTCTTGATGTTCAATCCGCTGTGGTTTCTCATTCTCTCAACTAGAATCGATATTAAGATCTATCTAGTCGGATGATAGAGCTGTTAAACCAAACAATCTGTAATATGTAAGTGCAATGCATATAATTCACTCCATGTAGGCTGAGCTGAGCATGCTCAATTGCATAGGTCACTCCCCTTTCCAAAAGGTCTAGTTCACAATCATAACCATCCTCAAGTCCTGTCACAAGACAAGGCTAGATCAGGATTTGAACTTGATTCAAATCACATGCACAGTTCATAAATATTACAGAGAATCAGAAAATTAGAACTTTGGTAGGAAGTCCCTTCATGAAGATCATAGTACTAGAGCGCACTCCGATTCCTCGGATCATACAGGTCTAGACCGTCACAAACCAATTAAGCAATTAAGTAATTCTCCCAAACATCCATGAGTCATCATAAGACTAAGAAAAACTACTCAAAAACTTGTATAAACTTCAAACCTTAGTTCATAATCATAAATTCCACACTTAAAACCACTTAACTACGAATTAAAACATCTTGGATCCACTACAAGGTTCACCTCTTAGCCCTAGCTAAGAGGTTTAGCTGCTCATGATCCAAGGAAACATGAAACAACTATAAAAACATGAAAACAACAAAAACAAACTCCAAGGAGTTGTGGAACTCCACAATTCACTTCTACAGCCTCCAACCTCGCTTGAACCCTTCTTGGATACCCTAGGAACGATCCCTAGGTGTCCTTTTATAGTCTGGCGGCTCCACAACTTCAGAAAGATCGAGAATCTGCGTAAGAGTTACGCAGCGCAGAGAAAATCGGGCCGTATTTGGAAACTTCTAAGTTCTTACGCATGGCCGACCGGTCATGACCGGTCGGCCTCAATGGATGGTCACTCCAGCAGCCTATGCCGACCGGTCAAGACCGGTCGGTCGTCTTCATCAAGGATCCAGCAGGTATGGCCGACCGGTCAAGACCGGTCAGCCTTGTTTAGTGTGGTTCCAGCGCACCTAGCTGACCGGTCTAGACCGGTCAGGCTCTCTTGGCTGACCGGTCAAGACCGGTCGGCAATCCTCCTTCTTCTTTTTCTTCTTTTTCTTTTCTTTCCTTGCTCTTTTCTTTTACTTTCTTTCTTCTTTTCTTCTTTGGTCTTCAAATGATCTTCATCAAAGTAGTCCTAAATGAGCCCTTTTTCTCTTCAATCAGGCGAAACCATTCTCAGTCCTGTAGTCACAAAACATGCATTGGATTAGCCTACAAATCATACAAACCGTGCACAATGAGTGATGAATTCGGGTTAGAATTTGCACAATTACGAGCTCAACACACCCCCCAACCAGCATTTTGCTAGTCCCGAGCAAAACATGCGTGAAACTAATCCCATTCTTCAAAACTCAACTCTCTTTCAAAAACCATCCTTCTATACATTCCAAGGTTCATAAGTGTAAGATTCAGAAAGATTAGGCGTCAAAGGTTGAAACCGTAAATCCTCGAAACATAATAAGCATTCATATGAAATTCCTGCTGATTGGTTAATAAATAGAAGGACCTGAACAAATTCAACCTAGTGTGGGTAGTGAAAATTCATCCCACGAGTTTCTAGGATTACCTTCTTCATAGATCAACTAGACTATAGAACTCAAGGTACATAGAGCCACATCAAGCCAATGACAGGAATTTGCCTTACCGTCCTTCCGACGACTTTCACACTACGTCCCATTTCCGGCTTTGGTTACGGGTAGACCATCCCCCGGTTGGTAGTAGGTAGCCCTAATCGAAATTTTCCACCGTTTTTCCATCATTCCCAATTTCATCCTTCATTTTCCTTTTTCTTTTTAAATTAGATAGGATTTTTAAAAATCCATATCTTTCATTATTTTCCCATGGACAAGGATGGACAAAGTACCCCGGCCTGATTTCTCAACACCTTAATTCAAAGTCTAGCTAATCCATAAATCACATAATCCCTTCAACTCATGAAAATCGTGTAATGTGAACTAGGTGTAAAAGTATTCAGATTTTCTATCAATCACAAAAATAGGGGAGTTCACATATAAAACCATTATGTTATGAGAGATTCCAGACATCCAGCCCCATACACTTCATATCTCCTCCTCTTATGCTCATATCAACTTGAATGCGTAGAACCGGTGTTTTCCAAAAGAGTTTCGAATTTTTGAAAAATCAAAAAATTTTCACATAATTGCTTGAAATGTTGCAAAACGCTGGATTCATCCAAGTGATCCTACACCCCCCAACCAAATCTTACATTGTCCTCAATGTAAAAGATGTGCAATGAGCAAAACATGAGAGCAATTTGAAAATAAAAGGGAGTGAGGAATGATAGTACCTGAGAGAGTGAAAAGTGGAATTCTTCCTCCTTCTAACAAACCTATGAAAACAGAAAACAAAAGCAGTAAAATCCTAATCCTAACTACTCTATACCTCCGTCAGACTAGGAGATCAATCATCCTGATACACAGGATCATTCAGGGGTATGGACATACCTTCTGAAGGAAATTTCTCAAAGAACGGCTTTAATCGCTGCCCATTTGCTTTAAAAATGTTGTCGTTCCTCGGATTCAATAGCTCGACAGTCCCATATGGATAGACAGTTTGCACAATGTAGGGACCGGTCCATCGAGATCTCAATTTTTTCGAAAATAGATGTAAGCGAGAATTATACATGAGGACTTTTTGATTGATCGTGAATGTCTTGTGAAGAATATTCTTATCATGGAATAGCTCCGTCTTGTCCTTGTAAATTCTCGTATTCTCAAAAGCTTCATTCTGAATTTCTGCAAGTTCATTCAATTGTAGTTTGCGTAACGAGCTTGCCTTGTCAGAATTGAAATTTATCTTCTTAATAGCCCAATATGCCCTATGTTCTAACTCCACAGGCAAGTGACAAGCCTTCCTATAGACCTATAGGGAGACATCCAATAGGGGTTTTGAAAGCTGTACGGTAAGCCTAAAGCGCATCGGTAAGCCGAAGCGACCAATCCTTGCGATCGGGGTTCACCGTTTTCTCTAAAATGTGTTTAATCTCCCTATTGGATATCTCAGCTTGTCCACTAGTTTGTGGGTGATAGGGAGTGCTCACTTTGTGTGTTACGCCATATTTCTTCATTAAGGTTTCAAAAGGGCGATTGCAAAAGTGAGACCCACCATCACTTATGATGACTCGAGGCGTTCCAAACCGGGAAAGAATATTTTCTTTTAAAAATTGAATGATCGTTTTATGGTCATTATTCCGGCAAGGGATGGCCTCGACCCATTTGGAAACATAGTCAACGGCAAGCAAGATGTATAGGTTTCCAAAAGAAGATGGGAATGGGCCCATGAAATCGATGCCCCAACAATAAAAAATTTCGATTATTAAGATGGGATTGAGTGGCATCATATTTCTACGGGAGATCCCCCCTAATTTCTGACAAGGTTCACATGCTTTGCAAAACTCATGTGTGTCTTTGAACATGGTGGGCCAATAAAACCCACATTGCAGAATTTTCGCTGTGGTCTTTTTAGTCGAAAAGTGGCCACCACATGCTTGAGAATGACAGAAGGAGATGATACTTTGTTGCTCATCATCTGGGACACATCTCCTTATGATTTGATCGGGGCAATACTTGAATAAGTATGGGTCGTCCCATAGGAATTTCCGCACCTCCGTGAAGAATCTATCCTTATCTTGCTTTTTCCAATATGTAGGAATTGTACCTGTAGCAAGATAGTTAGCAATGTCCACATACCATGGCGATTGGGAAACAGTAAAAAGTTGTTCATCAGGGAACATGTCATTGATTGCAGTCGTTTCAGGGGAATCAGTGAGGACAAGTCTAGAGAGATGGTCAGCTACTACATTTTCTACTCCTTTCTTATCACGTATTTCTATGTCGAATTCTTGGAGTAGGAGGATCCATCTTAACAACCGTGGTTTAGCATCCTTCTTAGAGAGAAGATACTTAAGTGCGGCATGGTCAGTGAATATAATGATCTTGGATCCAATCAAATAGGACCTAAACTTGTCCAAGGCAAAAACTACGGCTAAAAGTTCCTTTTCAGTAGTGGTGTAGTTTGCTTGGGCTGAGTTTAGGGTTCTACTTACATAGTAGATGACACATGGCTTTTTATCTTTTCTTTGGCCTAGCACGGCCCCAATTGCTTAGTCGCTAGCATCGCACATAATCTCAAAAGGAAGGCTCCAATCAGGTGGTTGCATTATTGGGGCACATGTCAACATCCCTTTAAGGGTGGAAAAGGCCTTTTGACATTCTTCATTCCACTCGAATGAATTTTCCTTTTGAAGTAGGTTACAGAAAGGGCGAGAGAGGGAACTGAAGTCCTTTATGAACCTTATGCAGAATCCTGCGTGTCCTAAAAAGGACCGAACATCTCGTATGCTTTTGGGTGGTGGAAGGTTAGAGATAAGATCAATTTTCGCTTTGTCCACCTCAATTCCATTTTGTGAAACGATGTGACCAAGTACAATTCCCTTTTGAACCATGAAGTGACACTTTTCCCAATTCAGCATAAGGTTCTTCTCTTCACATCTTTTCAGCACAGATTTCAAGTGCTCAAGGCACTCATCAAAGCTACAACCAAATACGAAAAAATCATCCATGAAGACTTCGAGAATGGTCCCCACCATGTCAGAAAAGATGCTCATCATACAACGCTGAAAGGTGGCAGGGGCATTACATAGTCCAAACGGCATCCGTCGATAGGCGAAAGTGCCGAATGGACATGTGAATGTAGTCTTTTCTTGGTCTTCACGGGCAATTTCTATTTGGTTGTACCCTGAATAACCATCAAGGAAGCAAAAGTGGGAATGACCCCCCAACCGTTCTAAAATCTGATCAACAAACGGTAGGGGGAAGTGGTCCTTCCTCGTGATAGTGTTTAGCTTCCTGTAGTCAATGCACATTCTCCAACCAGTAGTGACTCTAGTTGGCACGAGTTCGTTATTGGCATTGGCTACAATGGTTATTCCAGATTTCTTAGGCACCACTTGAGTTGGGCTCACCCATTGGCTATCGGATATTGGGTAAATGATACCTACATCCAATAGTTTCACCACTTCGGCCTTAACCACATCCTTCATGTTTGGATTTAGTCGTCTTTGTGGTTGCCGGGATGTCTTTGCATTTTCCTCAAGGTGTATGCGGTGAGTACAAATCAGTGGATCTATGCCTTTGAGATCCGCAATTGACCATCCAATGGCACTCTTGTGCTCTAATAGAGTGGCTATTAACCTACTCTCTTGTTCCTCATCTGTTGAACCTCCAATTTATACATTGCATTGCCCACTACATGACATGGTATGCATGGTTTTCATGATTAAAAGGCCCATCTAATGCATGTTTTGTGATTGTAGGGATGAGAGCGGACTTCACTCAATTAGAGACCAAAAAGGGGCCATTTGGAGCCTTTGATGAAGGCCCAAGGTGGACCAAAGAAAGAAGAAAGCAAAGAGAGAGGAAGGAGAGAAGAAAAGAAAGAAGAAAAACAAGCAAAACTGGGTCCGACCGGTCAAGACCGGTCGACCAAGAAGGCCCGACCGGTCATGACCGGTCGGATGCACTCCCTGGAGCAAGGCCAGCTTTGTCCGACCGGTCATGACCGGTCGGCCAGCCCTGTCCGACCGGTCGTGACCGGTCGGCCATGCAAAGTTCAACTTCCAGATTGCATACAGCAAGCCATTCCCGTTTCTGATTTTTCTGACCACTTTTCTGAAGCCATCTTGATGATATTTGGAAATCCAACACATCCATGTCGAAGAGGAGCTTGACGCCGAACTAACCCAAGTAGTTTCGTGTCGATTGGAGCTACGGATTGACCGTGGTGGCCAAAACAATACGAACTGTCCAGAAAGTTCCAGATTTCGCTGTTCCACTCTGGGCTGGTCCAGGTGACCCATCATTGATGATATGAAGAATCTACTTTGACCATCTTTTAGAACACATCCATATATGAATAACCACAAAAGTTTCAGATCAAAAGGGTGTGTGGTTTGATCATACCGGTTGAAGAAAGATGGACCATCCAGAAAGATCCAACTGCGCAGAGTTTATAAAAGCCCTAAGTGTTCTAATTTTCGGACCACATTCTGGGATTGTTTTGGACAATCTAATCCATCTATCATGTAGAGGAGAAATTTTTCTACCAATGTTCAAAATGTGAGATCAATCCGACCTCTGTACACTCCAGGGTGTTGAAAGCAAGATGACTGGTTCTGAAGGTACCCAAAGTGCGCGATTTTGAGAGGCGGTCGGTGATGTGATTGGTGGGCCCATTCAGAGGATAATCTTGGAAATCTAAATCATCTATGAGGAAGATCACATTACAAGGAAGCTACAAACCAAATTTGAAGGCAATCCGACCATTGGTTAAGCCGTACCAGGCGTAACAAATTCTGCTATGTTGCTGTACTATTGCTGCACTATAAAAGGAGGTGCTCTCTTCTATTCCAAATCAACCAAGGACGTGGGGAGCAAGGAGTTCAAGTCATAGGAGGCTTTCTAGCCTCCTCCAGCTAGTTTTTCTTCCTTTTCTTAGTTCTAGTTCTAGTTTTAATTTGATTTTCCTTAGCTAACCTCCTAGCTAGAGCTAGAGGTGAAATTTGTAGTTGGTTCCAATACTTTAATTCTTTTATTTCAAGTACCCTTTTCTTAATTTTGGATTTTGAAGTTCTAGTTTGAATAAATTTTGGATTTTGAGATGAATTATGAGAGTTTGTGTGCTCCGGACATGAGTTCCTTGCAATTCTCTGAAATTACCATGATTGGGTTGTTTGAATTTGAATTGTAGTAACCCTTGAGCATGCCATAGTCCATAGGATGGCTGTTACTCCGAAGGCTACAAGTTCAAGTTTTATGTGCTCCATTAGAACTCGAAATCTGATTTCCAGATTTAAGTGGGACTATTTGTGCTTGAATGTTATATCTTCCAATTAGATGAGAGATAGGACTTTGATTCTAATTGTGTTGTACTTGGATGAATGGATTGGCATTGGACTACTACAAGTGGATCCTTGATGCTCTAGTTCTTCTTATTTTCAGATTTTCCTATTTCATGTGAAAAACTACTTTCTTAAACTTCTTAGATTCTAGTTATTAGAGTACTTGGAATTGTTTACCTCTTTCCCTGTGGATCGACCTCGGTCTTACCGAGATTTATTACTACATCGCAGCCTTACACTTGAGGCGAGCGAACATCATCCAAGTGGGAAGAAATCACCACTGGATATGTCTCAACTTGACCTAAATAAACATATTTTAGCTCACTTGGCAATGGTTTTAGGTCGAGTGTTGGCGCCTTGATGTTGGATGGGAGGGCCTTGTTCTCATTTACAGGTAAAGGCTCTATTGGGGCCCTCCATCTTTTATTCTCAAGCACCGGCATCACATCTAGAATGGCATCCATCTCTTGTGTTGTGTCATCATTCATCTCATGAGGATGGGCCACACATGCCTCCAAAGGGTCAGAAAATAGTGACAAGGGTACTGTATCCTCCACGAATGATTCAATCATGTTTAATTCGTGGACATCATCATCAACCTCCCGTGGTTGTTTGCATAAATCAAATATGTTAAGCTCAAGGGTCATGTTTCCAAAGGACATTTGTACAAGTCCGTTTCTACAATTGATAATGGCATTTGAAGTAGCTAGAAATGGCCGTCCAAGTATGACGGGAATTTGCGCACCGCTGCCTATCACAGGATGTGTATCCAAGACAATAAAGTCTACTAGGAAGTAGAATTTATCAACTTGGACTAGAACATCCTCTATCATTCCTCTCGGTATACGGATGGATCTATCAGTAAGTTGGAGTGTGGTTTTGGTGGGTTTCAATTCACCTAACCCAAGTTGTTCGTAGACCGAGTATGGAATGAGATTCACACTTGCCCCCAAGTCGAGTAGGGCTTGTTTAATCCGGTAGTCTCCTATGATGCATGAGATGGTTGGACTACCCGGATCCTTGTATTTTTGGGGCACCTCTTGTTTGATAATGGCGCTCAAATTCTCAGTCAAAAGTACTTTGTTATGAACAATATGTTTCCTTTTGACTGTACACAATTCCTTTAGAAATTTGGCATACGATGGTATTTGTTTTATTGCATCTAACAACGGGATGTTGATCTTCACCTGCTTGAAAACTTCTAGAATCTCCAGATTTTTGTCTAAAGGTTTAGGTGAAATCAACCTTTGTGGAAATGGGGTAACCGGCTTGTATTGCCTTTCCGGTTCTTTATCTTGTGGGGTATTGTTCGGGCTATCATTCTCTTTGGAAATTTTCGGATCCTTAGGCTTTGGGGCCTTCACCGGATTGGATTTGTCAATCTCTTTCCCACTTCTCAAAGTGGTGATAGCTTGAACATGTTCCGTATGGTGGGAGGATGAGCTTGCATCTTGTATCTCAAATTGGGTTCTTGGGTTAGGAAGAGGTTGGGCAGGAAGTGTGCCCTTCTCTCTAACACTAAGATGAGATTCAACTCTAGCCAGTGATGTTTTCAATTCATTGATGGCTTGAGTTGAATTTTGATTGAATTTCAATTGCTCTTGCATGAACCCATCTATTTTGAGAGAATTTATTTTGTTGTACTCAGCTTGGACCGATACGAATGCACCCAACATCTCCTCTAGTGATACTTTTGGAGTATTATTTGCATTTGCAGTGGGTCCATTCCTCCAACTGAAGTTGGGATGGTTCTTCCAATTAGGATTAAACGTGTTTGAGTTTGGAGCACCATATTGCTGCTGATAACTGTTTATGGCATTTGTTTGTTCTTGTAAGATGCCTTGAACTGCTGAAATTATGGGGCAATCTTGTGTTGCATGTTGATTTCCAGCACAAATTCCACAAACAGTTTCAACGTCAGTGGAGTTGATTGTTTCTCCTGTCCTTAATTCCATGGCTTCGACCTTTCTTGTGAGGCTAGCCACCCGTGCACTTATGCTATCTTCTTCTGATAAGACATACATTCCTCCCTTTTCCTTTTGTTGGCCAGTCTTGGAATTTGTTGGTTTAGATGTGTCCCAAGACTATGCATTCTCAGCCAATTCTTCCAAATAATCCCATGCTTCATCAGCTTCCTTATTCATGAACTCCCCATTACACATCATCTCTACAAATTGGCGCATGGGTGAAGTCAGTCCTTCATAGAAAAAGCTTATAACCCGCCAAATTTCATAGCCATGATGTGGGCATGCGTTTAATAGGTCCTTAAACCTCTCCCAACATTGGAAAAAGGTTTCATCTTCCTTTTGGGCAAAGTTCATGATAAGGCGCTTCAACATATTCGTTTTGTAAGTAGGAAAGAATTTCTTTATGAATTCTCTGTGCATATCAGTCCATGCACCAATTGATCTTGGCCTCAATGCATAAAGCCAACCCTTAGCTTTATCTTTAAGAGTGAAAGGGAAGAATTTAAGTCTCACCACATCTTCCCTCACGTTTGCAAAGTGCATGGTGGTGATTACCTCATCAAACTCCTTAAGGTGTTGATAGGCACTTTCACTATCTAATCCATGAAATTTAGGGAGAAGTTGAATCACTCCCGGTTTCAAATCCACATTCCCTGCATTTGGTGGAAATACTATGCATGAGGGAGTGCTCGTTCTTGCAGGTTGCAAGAAATCACGTAAAGTCCTAGGTCGGGGAACATTCTCAACCACATTCTCCCCTGTTTCAGTTTGGTTTTGGCCCGGATTAGGTTGATTTGCAGCCATATTTTCAGACAAAATTGGAGAGTTTAGTTGTCTCCTAGCACGTGGCTCTCTATCAATTCCTTCTACTATCCCCCCTTAACTTATGAGTCGGTTATTGGAATCCCGAGCCCAATGTGGCATGCAAAAACCAAAAAAATAAGAAACAAAGAGAAGAAAGAATTCTTTCTCCCTTTCTTCACTCTTCTCTAAGACCGAAGCACAAGGTGTCTTGCAATGGCTAGGCCAGAAGCAAGGATAGAGACCGATTTCTCCTGGTCAATAGAGGTTCAAAGAACTCCCCACCCACTCTTTGAATCTTTTGAGAAAAAGTGCAGAAAAAAGGAGAAAGAGGAGCAGAGATGAGAAAAGAAATCTCTGAGCACAAGGTGATCCAAGACGGCAGAGCCGACCAATAGGAATCCAGGTGGCAAAAAGGGCGACCTTTTAGAGATCCAAAAGGAATCTCCACCCACTCTACAAGAGATGAATAAGATAGGAATGAATAGGAGAAGGAGAAGAGTAAGGTTTAGAAAGATAGAACCTGATTCAGCACTTGAAATCCTTGTATCTTCTTCAGCTTCCTAGAAATCCCTGAAAAGAAAAATAAAATAAACAAACTAAGTTGGTCCTAAAATCTTAAAAATCCTAAATAGATACTAATTTCAGAAATTTGTGAAAAACCGTCAAACTCCCTGGCAACGGCGCCAAAAACTTGTTCGCTTCCCCAAGTGTAGGGTTGCGATGTAGTAATAAACTCGGTAAGACCAAGGTCGATCCACAGGGACTTATGTAGGAATTCACAAACACATCCAAAAGCGTCTATTGAAAGCTAATAATCAGATTTTGAATAGAATTGATGTGAATAACAGTTTAAAACTAATTTGAATGTAGACAATTATAAAAAGGCACTAGGGGTTCAAGGATCCACTTGTAGCAATCCTTGATGTTCAATCCGCTGTGGTTTCTCATTCTCTCAACTAGAATCGATATTAAGATCTATCTAGTCGGATGATAGAGCTGTTAAACCAAACAATCTGTAATATGTAAGTGCAATGCATATAATTCACTCCATGTAGGCTGAGCTGAGCATGCTCAATTGCATAGGTCACTCCCCTTTCCAAAAGGTCTAGTTCACAATCATAACCATCCTCAAGTCCTGTCACAAGACAAGGCTAGATCAGGATTTGAACTTGATTCAAATCACATGCACAGTTCATAAATATTACAGAGAATCAGAAAATTAGAACTTTGGTAGGAAGTCCCTTCATGAAGATCATAGTACTAGAGCGCACTCCGATTCCTCGGATCATACAGGTCTAGACCGTCACAAACCAATTAAGCAATTAAGTAATTCTCCCAAACATCCATTAGTCATCATAAGACTAAGAAAAACTACTCAAAAACTTGTATAAACTTCAAACCTTAGTTCATAATCATGAATTCCACACTTAAAACCACTTAACTACGAATTAAAACATCTTGGATCCACTACAAGGTTTACCTCTTAGCCCTAGCTAAGAGGTTTAGCTGCTCATGATCCAAGGAAACATGAAACAACTATAAAAACATGAAAACAACGAAAACAAACTCCAAGGAGTTGTGGAACTCCACAATTCACTTCTACAGCCTCTAACCTCGCTTGAACCCTTCTTGGATACCCTAGGAACGATCCCTAGGTGTCCTTTTATAGTCTGGAGGCTCCACAACTTCAGAAAGATCGAGAATCTGCGTAAGAGTTACGCAACGCAGAGAAAATCGGGCCGTATTTGGAAACTTCTAAGTTCTTACGCATGGCCGACCGATCATGACCGGTCGGCCTCAATGGATGGTCACTCCAGCAACCTATGCCGACCGGTCAAGACCGGTCGGTCGTCTTCATCAAGGATCTAGCAGGTATGGCCGACCGGTGAAGACCGGTCGGCCTTGTTTAGTGTGGTTCCAGCGCACCTAGCTGACCGGTCTAGACCGGTCAGGCTCTCTTGGCCGACCGGTCAAGACCGGTCGGCAATCCTCCTTCTTCTTTTTCTTCTTTTTCTTTTCTTTCCTTGCTCTTTTCTTTTACTTTCTTTCTTCTTTTCTTCTTTGGTCTTCAAATAATCTTCATCAAAGTAGTCCTAAATGAGCCCTTTTTCTCTTCAATCAGGCGAAACCATTCTCAGTCCTGTAGTCACAAAACATGCATTGGATTAGCCTACAAATCATACAAACTTTGCACAATGAGTGATGAATTTGGGTTAGAATTTGCACAATTACGAGCTCAACAATAAGTTTTCCATAGACAAGTCTGTAGGGAGACATTCCAATCGGTGTCTTTTAAGCGGTATGATGAGACCAAAGGGCATCGACTAATCTAAGTGACTAATCTTTGCGATCCGGCCTCACCGTCTCTTTCAAAATCTGTTTAATTTCCTGATTGAAAATTTTAACTTGCCCACTTATCTGTGGGTGGTATGGGGTACTCACTTTATGTGTAATGCCATATTTTTTCATTAAGGCTTCGAACGGCCTGTTACAAAAGTGAGAACCACCATCACTTATGATGGCTCGAGGTGTTCCAAATCTAGATAAGATGTTTTCTTTAAGGAACTTCAGAACCGTACGATGATCGTTGGTTCTACACGGAATCTCCTCTATTCACTTGGACACATAGTCTACGGCGAGCAAGATATAGACATGTCCAAAAGATAAGGGGAATGGTCCCATGAAATCGATGCCCCAACAGTCAAAGACTTCAAGATGTTGAATTGGGGTAAAGGGCATCATATTCCGATGGGACAGCCCTCCTAGCTTCTGGTAGCGCTCGCATGCTCTATAAAACTTGTGGGTGTATCTAAATAGAGTGGGCCAATAAAAACCACACTACAAAATTTTTGCAGTGGTTTTTTGTTGAGCCTTCAATTTACACATTGCATTGGCCATTACATCACATTATATGCATGGTTTTCATGTTTGAAAGGCTCACCTAATGCATGTTTTGTGATTGTAGGAACGAGAGTAAACTTCACCCAATTGGAGACCAAAAAGAATGCAGTAGGACCCTTTGATTGAAGGCCCAAGGTGGACCAAAGAAGAAAGAAGAAAGAGGGAGAAAAGAGAAGAAAGAAAAGAAGAAAAAGAAGAAAATGATCAAGGGCCGACCGGTCGGCTGACCTGCTGGCTACCCTGAGGATGCTACTGGACTAAGACCAGTCTGGTCCGACCGGTCTTGACTGGTCGGCCAACAGGTCGGCGCCCTTTGGGAACTCTCTGGACTAAAAATACAACAGGGCCGACCGGTCTTGACCGGTCGGCCAGAGAATTCTTCAATCACCAAGCATGCTGGACAGTTCAAATAAACAGTTTGACCGGTCGTGACCGGTCAGCCAGCCCAGTCCGATCGGTCCAGACTGGTCGGCCATGCGTTCAAACAACAAGTTTCCTATTCGGGCTCTGATTTTCTCTGCGCACTGCGTAACCTTACGCAAATTCGAGATGTTTCCAAAGCAACCGAGCTTCCCCACTATAAAATGACACCTAGGGGCTCTTCCTAGGACACCCTAGAACAGATTGAGTACGGTGGGAGACGCGGAAGTCGATTTCGGAGTTTTACAACTCCTCCTAGTTTGCTTTATAGTTTTATGCTTTGTTTAGTTGTTTTCATGTTTCCTTGGATCATGAACGGCTAAACCTCTTAGCTAGGGCTAAGAGGTGAAGCTTGTAGTGAATCTAAGATGTTTCAATTCGTTTGATTTGGTTTTAGTTGGATTTCTATTGAAGAACAATGGTTTGAAGTTTAATTCAAGTACTAAGTAGTTTTTCTTAATCTTATGATGACTTATGGATGTTTGGAAGAATTGCTTGAGTTCTTAATTGTTGTGAGCTAGTCTAGTCCTGTATGATCTGAGGACTTGGAATACGCTCTAGATCTATGATCTTCATGTGGGAACTTCATACCAAAAGTCTACTTTTCTGAAAATTCTGATGTATGTGAGACTGTGTATGTGATTTGAATCAAGTTCAAATCATGATCTAGTTTTATCTTGTGACAGGATTTAAAGATGGTTATGATTGTGATCTTAACCTATTGGAATTGGGATTGACCTATGCAATTGAGTACGCTCGTCCTAGCTTGCATTGAGTGAATCATATACATAGATCATACATATGTCAGGTTGATTGTTTTAACCGCTCTATCATCCGACTAGATAGAACTTAATTTCGATTCTAATTGAGAAAGTGAGAAACCACAGCGAATTGAGCATCAAGGGTTGCTACAAGTGGATCCCTGAACCCGTAATGCCTTTTTATTAATTGATTACCTTCAGTTTAATTCAACATTACTATTTACATCAAATCTGTTTGTTAGCTCTTTAGTAGAACTATTGGAAGTATTTTGTGGATTCCTACATAAGTCCCTGTGGATCGACCTCGGTCTTACTGAGATTATTACTACATCGCAACCCTACACTTGGGGAAGTGAACAAGTTTTTTGCACTGCTGCCGGGGACTTTGACGGTTTTTCACAAAATTTCTGAGAATAGTATCTATTTAGGATTTTTAGGATTCTAGTACTAACTTAGTTTGTTTTTTTTAAATTTTTTTTCTTTTACAGGGATTTCTAGGAAAGTGAAGAAGAAGTTAGGAATCATAAAGTCTCAAATCAGGTTCTATCTTTCTAATCTTACTCTTCTTCTTCTCCTATTCATTCCTATCATATTCATCTCTTGTAGAGTGGGTGAAGATTCTTTTTTAGATCTCTTATAGGTTGGCCTTGTGCTGCCTTGATTCCTATTGGTCAGCTCTGCCGTCTTGGATCACCTTGTGCTCAGAGATTTCTCTTCTCAACTTTATTCCTCTTTCTTCTTTTTCTGCATTTTTCTCAAAAGATTCATAGAGTGGGTGGGGAGTTCTCTGAACCCCTACTGACCAGGAGAAATCGGTCTCTATCCTTGCTTCTGGCTCAGCCATTGCAAGACACCTTGTGCTTCGGTCTTAGAGAGAAGTAAAGGAAGGAAGAAAGAATTACTTTTTGTTTCATTCTTTTGGGATTTGCATGCCACATCGGGCTCGGGATTCCAACAACCGACTCATTAGTGAAGGGGAAATAGTAGAAGGAATTAGCAGAGAACCACGTGCTAGGAGACATTTAAATTCTCCAATTTTATCTGAAAGTATGGCTGCAAATCAACATAATCCTATGGCCAATCAAAATCTAGGCCAAAACCAAACCGAAACGGGAGAGAATGTGGTTGAGAATGTTCCCCGACCAAGAACATTACGTGATTACTTGCAACCAGCAAGAGTGAGCACTCCCTCATGCATAGTTTTTCCACAAAATGCAGGGAATGTAAATTTGAAACCGGGAGTAATCCAACTCCTCCCAAGATTCCATGGATTAGACAGTGAAAGTGCCTATCAACACCTTGCAAATGTAATAAGCACCATGCACTTTGCAAATGTAATTGATGATGTGGTAAGACTTAAATTATTTCCTTTTACTCTTAAAGATAAAGCTAAAAGTTGGCTTCATGCATTAAGGCCAAGATCAATTGGCACATGGACTGATATGCATAGGGAGTTCATTAAAAAGTTCTTCCCTACTCACAAACGAACATGTTGAGGCGCCTTATCACAAATTTTGCTCAAAATGAGGATGAGACCTTTTTCCAATGTTGGGAGAGGTTTAAGGACTTGTTAAATGCATGCCCACATCATGGATATGAAATTTGGTGGGTTATAAGCTTTTTCTATGAAGGAATGACTTTACCCATGCGCCAATTCGTAGAGATGATGTGTAATGGGGAGTTTATGAATAAGGAAGCCGAGGAAGCATGGGACTATTTGGAGGAATTGGCTGAGAATGCACAGTCTTTGGATACATCTAAACCAACAAATTCCAAGACTAGCCAATAAAAGGAAAAAGGAAGAATTTATGTCCTATCAGAAGAGGATAGCATAAGTGCACGTGTGGCTAGCCTCATAAGAAAAGTCGAGGCCATGGAGTTAAGGAAAGTAGAGACGATCAACTCTAAGGACGTTGAAACTGTTTGTGGAATTTGTGCCAAAAATCAACATACAACACAAGATTGTCCCACAATTTCAGCAGTTCAAGACATCTTACAAGAACAATCAAATGCCATAAACAGTTATCAACGGCAATTTGGTGCTCCAAACTCAAACATGTTTAATTCTAGTTGGAAGAACCATCCCAACTTCAGTTGGAGGAATGGACCCACTGCGAATGCAAACAATATCCCTCAAGCTCAACCTTTACTAGGTTCATCCCTAGTCATTACACCAAAAGCTACGCTAGAGGAGATGTTGGGTGCATTCGTATCAATTCAAGCTGAATATAACAAGACTAATTCTCTGAAAATAGATGGGTTCATGCAAGAGCAATTAAAATTTAATCAAAGTTCAACTCAAGCCATCAATGAGTTGAAAACCTCAATGGCTAGAGTTGAATCTCACCTCAGTGTTAGGGAGAAAGGCACACTTCATGCCCAACCTCTTCCTAACCCAAGAACCCAATTTGAGATACAAGACGCAAGCTCATCCTCCCAACATACGGAGCATGTTCAAGCTATCCCCACTTTGAGAAGTGGGAAAATAGTTGATAAATCTAATCCGGTGAAGGCCCCAAAGCCTAAGGATCCAAAAAATTCCAAAGAGGATGATAGCTCAAACAACACTCCATAAGAGAAAGAACTGGAAAGGCATACAAGCCGGTTGCCCCGTTTCCCCAAAGGTTGATTTCACCTAAACCTTTAGACAAAAACCTGAAAATTTTAGAGGTTTTCAAGCAGGTGAAGATCAACATTCCGTTGTTGGATGCCATAAAGCAAATACCATCCTATGCCAAATTTTTAAAGGAATTATGTACAGTCAAAAGGAAACACAATGCTCACAACAAAGTACTTTTGACTGAAAATTTGAGTGCTATTATTAAACAAGAGGTGCCCCAAAAATACAAGGATCCGGGTAGTCCAACCATCTCATGCATCATAGGTGACTACCGGATTAAACAAGCCTTACTCGATTTAGGGGCAAGTGTTAACCTCATTCCGTACTCGGTTTATGAACAACTTGGGTTAGGAGAATTGAAACCCACCAAAACCACACTCCAACTTGCTGATAGATCTATTCATATACCGAGAGGAGTGATTGATGATGTTTTAGTCTAAGTTGATAAATTCTACTACCCAGTAGACTTTATTGTTTTGGATACACATCCCGTGATAGGTACCGGTGCTCAAATTCCAGTCATACTTGGCCGCCCTTTTCTACCTACTTCCAATGCAATTATCAATTGTAGAAACGGGCTTGTACAAATGTCCTTTGGAAATATGACTCTCGAGCTGAATATATTTGATTTATGCAAACAACCACCGGAAGTTGATGATGAGATCCACGAGATAAATGTGATTAAATCATTCGTGGAGGATACATTCCCCCTGACATTATATTCTGACCTTTTGGAGGCATGTGTGGCCCCACTCTCATGAGATAAATGATGACACAATACGAGAGATGGATGCCATTTTAGATGTGATGACGGTACTTGATAACAAAAGATGGAGGGCCCTATTTGAGCCTTTACCCTTAAACGAGAACAAGCCCCTCCCATCCAATATCAAGGCCCCAACACTCGACCTAAAACCATTACCAAGTGAGTTGAAATATGTCTATTTAGGTCGAGATGAGACATATCCGGTGGTGATTTCTTCCCACTTGGATGAGGAACTGTAACGACCCGAGATTTTCGACTCTCGTGTATAACACGACGACCGAATTCCCAAGTAAATCATGGATTAATTGATTTGTTAAATAATTAAATATAGCATTCAAGCACAATGACGGAAACAAATGTTCATCTTATTCTATCAAACTTACTGCTTCATCATCAATGTTTAAATAAGGGAACCAACCAATATCCATACTGATTAATTAAAATACAAAATCATGTCTTCTCTTGAAGACTTATTACAATTCCATAAATGTATCAACTACTCAAAAGAAATATTTAATAAATGATAACATCAATTAAGTTTCTCTAACATCATCATCCGCGATGTGATCGTACGAACCATCGAACTCTTTTCCTTAAAAATCGGGTTCAATACTTGGATCTTCACCTGCATCATCTAAATTGTGTTTTGGATAGCGTTAAACGCTATCATAATGGGGAATATTTCCTCCAAGATAATCAAGAATAATAATAACGGTACAGAGTAAATGCAAGCAGGATATTATCATTTAATCAAATGAAAACAATCAACTAAAAATCTTTGTTAATGCGATGCATGGAATGCATGCTCTGGCTAAGGCACCCTGGCTAGAATCACAATACATGAAGTGGGAGACTCCCTGTTATGACTTCACGTTAGCCACTAGTCACCAGAGGTTCTTGGGACGCACAAGCCCATAATTTTGTCCGACCATGTGAGAAACAGGACGCTCATAGCCCAAATGTACACATGACAGTGTACGGGAGAAGTAGGACGCTCTAGCCTATTCTCAATTCCGTACACCCACATGGAGCCAAGTGAATGCATGACTTTAGTTTCACCTTTATTTAAGTGTTTTCGCATACAACCAATTTAAATAAAACTCAATGGTCATTATGGGGAGTTACAAGTGACCCAGCATAGGCCGACAGCTCGGGCTTAGTGTCCATGGCACCAACCCCGGCTCATGAGAATTTGTATACCATTAGTGTCCACTCATTGTCCCGTTTTATGATTTCATCATGTCCCAAAAAGCCAATGTTGTACTTCATGACCAAATTCATTAAAGTACTCATGTAATGTAAATGGATCCAATCAAGCATCATGTACATGTAAGGATCCATTGACAAACAATCACTTCATTCTTTTAGTTAAGTCAAGAGATATTCTTCCATCATGGACACCTCTCATGGGTTCCATCTCTCTACATCGAATAATTTTACCAACTTAGGGACAAAGAGTATACAATAATGGGATGTCTATATGATGATCTTATACACATATTTCATATATATCACAATATGAAAACCAATGTTACTTGTAACACATAGATTAAGAAAATAAGGGCATATATTTCACAAAGATAAATAACACAAATATGTTGAACCTCCAATTTATACATTGCATAGCCCACTACATCACATTATATGCATGGTTTTCATGTTTAAAAGGCCCATCTAACGTATGTTTTGTGATTGTAGGGATGAGAGCGGACTTCACCCAATTGGAGACTAAAAAGAGCCAATTGAAGCCATTGGATGAAGATTGAAGAAGGACCGAAGAAAGTAGAAAGAGAGGAGAAGAAAGGAAGAAAGAAGCCCAAGGAGAAAGCAGGAAACAGAAGCCAAGACCGGTCGTGCGACCGGTCGTCCATCGCCAAGACCGATCGTCCGACAGGTCTAATTGTTCACAAAGGAAGACTTTTCACAGAAGACCACTGGACCATTCACGACCGGTCATGCGACCGGTCGTCCACTATTCAGACCGGTCGTGCGACCGGTCCTTGCATTAAAAGTTTAAAATCAGATTTTGGCAAAACTTGCTTGACTATTTTTGCCGTTTTGAGATCTGTCGTGCGACCGGTTGTCCGAGAGCTCAGACCGGTCATGCGACCAGTCATCTGCGTAACAGAGCTTCTTCATGAAGCTCCCAAATTTCCTGCGCAGTGCGTAACCTTACGCAATTTCTGGATGTTTCCGACGCAAGGGAGTTCCCCACTATAAAAGGACACCTAGGGGCTCTTCCTAGGGTATCATAGAAGCCAAGGGACGTCGTGGAAGAGGAAGGAAGCCGTCGTGGAGCGTCTGCAACCCTCCAAACTCCGTTTTTTCTAGTTTTTATGTTTTTTTATTTGAGTTCTAGTTGTAGTATGACAATGCTCGGCTAGAATCTCTCAGCTAAGGCTGAGAGGTGAAGCTTGTAGCTAATTTCATGATTTGATTCAGTTAATTCATGTACTTTCAATTCAAGTTTGAATTTTTATCTATTTTAGTTCTTCAAGCTGATAATTTGAGATGTTTTATGAGAGTTCATGTGCTTCGGACATGGATTCCTTGCAATTCTCTGGGATTATCATATGGTGCTTGTTTAGATTCGAATTATAGTAATCCTTGAGCAGGCCATAGTCCATAGGCATGGCTGTTACACCGAAGGCTATGATTTTGAATTCTACATTGATTGAATGAGACTAGAACTTGGAAGTTCAACTTAAATGGGATTGAATGTGTTTAATGCTTTATTTTCCAACTAGATGAGAGATAGGACTTCAAATCTAGTTGCGTATCTTGCTTGGATTAATTGGATTGACACGAGATTGCTACAAGTGGATCCTTGAATGCCTTAGTACCTTAAACTACTGATTTTCATTAAGTTACCGTTTTAGTATAATTGCTTTAATTGAATCTCCTATTTCTTGTAAAATTGAGTTGCTCTAATAGTTTGGAATTTGTTTTCCAATTCCCTGTGGATCGACCTCGGTCTTACCGAGTTTTATTACTACATTGCAGCCTTACACTTGAGGCGAGTGTTCACTCCACAAGTGTAGGGTTGGGAAGTAGTAATAATTCGAAAAGACCGAGTATCGTTCCCACAGAGATTTATGAATGGGTATTCTCAGAATTTGTCTAAAATAACTAGTAATTAAGATCCTATTAAGAACTAAAACTGAAAAATAACAATTTGGGTTTAAACAGTGAATGTGTGAGGTAATTTCAATCTAAAAAGGCACTAGAGCGCCAAGGATCCACTTTTAACAAGTTTCAATGCATCAACACAACTAGATCTCACATAACTCAATCAGAATCGAATTCATATCTCTATCCGATCGGAATATAGAGTGGTTCAATCAACAATTATCTAAAACAGTTGCTTTTTCATTGATTCGATTCCCATAATAATACTCAGGCCTTGGGCACACTCAATTGTGTAGGCCAAGCCTCATTCCATTCTAGTTGAGATTCACAACCATAGCTTTCATCAAATCCTGTCACTAGACTTGATTACAACTAATGATTAGAACTCTAATTAAATCAAAATCAATCAGTAAATAGCTATTTCAGATTATAATAAAAAGATAAGAACTTTAGTTGAATGTGTTCCCACATGAAGATCGGGCCATTGTACACAAGGAAATCAAAGGGTCTACCATGCACGGAGTCGATGATAGATCAATGAACTACACTAGCATAACCAATACTCAGAAGGTAAGCTACCAAGCTTAGAATCACTAAGAATCACATGAGCCCGGAATCATTAAGAGATCAAAGTAAAACCAAACTAGTACTTGATTCAAACTCATATTAAACTAAACTTCTTCAATTAAAACATAAAAGGAAACCTAGGTTGCATCAATCCATCAAAAACAAATCAAAAGCTTCACCTCTTAGCCCTAGCTAAGACGTTTTAGTTCATCTTTAACATCCTTGAACTAGAAGCCTCAAAAACATAAAAATTACTAAAACGGGAAGAAAACTAATAAAACTTGAAGTAGAATCCGTCTCCCAAGCAATCCCCACGTCCTAGCATGCCTTGGTATGAAGAGGAGAAATCCCTTTTATAGATTGGTGCGGAAGATTCCAGATTTAGCAAGGAATTACGCAATTGTGCAGAGAAAATCAGAGCTTTGCATGAAATCTGTTACGCTTAGACCGGTCGCACGACCGGTCTAAGCTCATGAACGACCGGTCGCACGACCGGTCTCAAAACCTCAAAAACAGTCCAGTGAGTTTGGTGTTTCTGGACACCCCTCGACCTGTCTGGCGACCGGTCTAGCTATGTAGACCTGTCTGGCGACCGGTCTTGGGACAGGTCTTGAGACAGGTCTTGGGACAGGTCTTGAGACAGGTCTTGGGACAGGTCTTGGGACAGGTCTTCCATATTTTCTTCTCTTTCTTTTTCTTCTTTCCTCCACCTTTTGTCACTTGTTATGTTAATCTTCAATGCATACAAAGTGACTCTTTTAACTATGAATTAGTGAAGTCTCCCTACAATCACAAATCCATGCATTAGATTAGTCTTTAAATATGTAAACCGTGCATAATGAGTGATGAATTAGGGTTAGAATATGCACAATTAAGAGCTCAACACACCCCCAACCAGCATTTTGCTAGTCCCGAGCAAAACATGCGTGAAACAAGTTTCATTCTCCAAAACCCAACTCTCCTTCAGAAACTATTCTTCTATACCTTCCAAGACATACATGCGTAAAAATCAGAAAAATTAGGTGATAGAGGTTGAAACCTTAAACTCTCAAAACATAATAAGTGTTTATATGAAATTCCCACTGATTGATTGATGAATAGAAGAACTCGAACAATTCAACCTAGTGTGAATAGTGAAAGTTCATCTCATGAGTTTTCAGGATTATCTTCTTCATAAATCAACTAAACTATAGATCTCAAGGTGTATAGAGCAACAACAAGCCTATGACAGGAATTTGCCTTACCGTCCTTCCGACGGCTTTCACACTACGTCCCATTTTCGGCTTTGGTTATGGGTAGACCATCCTCCGGTTGGTAGTAGGTAGCCCTAATAGGATTTTTCCACCATTTTTCCATCATTCCCAATTTCATCCTTCCTTTCCTTTTTATTTTACATTAGATAGGATTTTTAGAAATCCATATCTTTTGTTATTTTCCCATGGACAATGATGGACAAAGTACCCCAGCTTAGTTTCTCAACACCTTAAATCAACGTATAGCTAATCCACAAATCACATAATTCTTTCAACCCATGAAAATCGTGTAATGTGAACTAGGTGTAAAAGTGTTCAAATTTTCTATCACTCACATAAATAGGGGAATTCACATATAAAACCATTATATTAAGAGAAGTTCAAAGCTTGCAACATCACTCACTTCGTATCTCCTCTTCTTATGCTCGTATCATCTTGAATGCATAGAAACAACGTTTTCCAAAAGAGTTTTGAATTTTAGAAAAATCGAAAATTTTCTACATAATTGCTCGAAATGTCACAAAAGGTAGTAGATTCATCTAAGGAATCTCACCCCCAACCAAAATCCTACATTGTCCTCAATGTAATAAGATATGCAATATGCATGACATAAGAGCAATGACATAAAAGAAAGGAGAGTGAGAACGAGAGTACCTGAGGTACCAAGTAGATCAATTCTAGCATCTTCTATTGTCTCAATGAGACTTATTCAATCCTAAATGCAGAAAGAATTCCTAACCTACCTACCTACCTTTGATTAGTCTGATCGATGATCAAATTTGAGCAGGATCTTCATGAATTTCAATAAGTTTCTCATGAGGACCATCCAAAGTCCTGCTCGAATGTATACATGGGTGCGTTTCTTCATGAAGGTCCAATCATAGTGTGCACCAAACGCATGTAAGGAGGAGATAAGAGCAGCAAAAAGATATCTCCTCAAGTTTTGAATTGGGTTGTAATTGATTAAAAAGGGGTCCTCCCAATCAGAATTTTCAATGGGCTGAAGAACCCATGATGGTGGAGAGACATTCATTAAATATTTTTCAGTTTGGATTGTCTCCTCCACAATTTCAGAATTGCATGGTGCTTCCACAAACAATGGTAAAGAGTGTAAATTAGTGGAATGGTGTTCTTCAGGCACCGACACCATGTCTAACAAACTATCAAACTCCTTAATCATCTCATCATCCAGACCATAGGGGTGGGTCATGCATTCCTCTAGTAAATCGAGAGAGTCGGATGAAGGGTCCTCGTTCTCCCTAAGTGATTGAGGAAAGTCTATTTCAATGAGGCGAGTGTTCACTTAGGGAGAGTGTTCACTTGAGGCGAGTGTTCACTCCCCAAGTGTAGGGTTGCGAAGTAGTAATAATTCGGAAAGATGGAGTATCGTTCCCACATAGATTTATGAATGGGTATTCTCAGAATTTATCTAAAATAACTAGTAATTAAGATCCTATTAAGAACTAAAACTGGAAAATAGCAATTTGGGTTTAAACAGTGAATCTGTGAGGTAATTTCAATATAAAAAGACACTAGAGCGCCAAGGATCCACTTTTAACAAGTTTCAATGCATCAACACAACTAGATCTCACATAACTCAATCAGAATCGAATTCATATCTCTATCTGATCGTAATATAGAGCGGTTCAATCAACAATTATCTAAAACAGTTGCTCATTCATTGATTCGATTACCACAATAATACTCAGGCCTTGGGCACACTCAATTATGTAGGTCAAGCCTCATTCCATTCTAGTTGAGATTCACAACCATAGCTTTCATCAAATCCTGTCACTAGACTTGATTACAACTAATGATTAGAACTCTAATTAAATCAAAATCAACCAGCAAACAACTATTTCAGATTATAATAAAAAGATAAGAACTTTAGTTGAATGTATTCCCACATGAAGATCGGGCCATTGTACACAAGGCAATCAAAGGGTCTACCATGCCCGGAGTCGATGATAGATCAATGAACTACACAAGCATAACCAATACTCAGAAGATAAGCTACCAAGCTTAGAATCACTAAGAATCACATGAGCCCGGAGTCATCAAGAGATCAAAGTAAAACCAAACTAGTACTTGATTCAAACTCATATTAAACTAAAATTCTTCAATTAAAACATAAAAGGAAACCTAGGTTGCATCAATCCATCAAAAACAAATCAAAAGCTTCACCTCTTAGCCCTAGCTAAGAGGTTTTAGTTCATCTCTAACATCCTTGAACTAGAAGCCTCAAAAACATAAAAATTACTAAAACGGGAAGAAAACTAATAAAACTTGAAGTAGAATCCGTCTCCCAAGCAATCCGTACGTCCTAGCATGCCTTGGTATGAAGAGGAGAAGTGCCTTTTATAGATTGGCGCGGAAGATTCCAGATTTAGCAAGGAATTACGCAATTGTGCAGAGAAAATCGGAGCTTTGCGTGAAATCTGTTACGCTGACGACCGGTCGCACGATCGGTCTAAGCTCATGAACGACCGGTCTCAAAACCTCAAAACACAGTCCAGTGAATTTGGTGTTTCTGGACACCCCTCGACCTGTCTGGCGACCGGTCGTGCGACCGGTCTTACGACCGGTCTAGCTGCGTAGACCTGTCTGGCGACAGGTCTTGGGACAGGTCTTGGGACAGGTCTTCCATATTTTCTTCTCTTTCTTTCTTCTTCTTTCCTCCACCTTTTGTCACTTATTATGTTAATCTTCAATGCATACAAAGTGACTCTTTTAACTATGAATTAGTGAAGTCTCCCTCTCATTCCTACAATCACAAATCGATGCATTAGATTAGTCTTTAAATATGTAAGCCGTGCATAATAAGTGATGAATTGGGGTTAGAATATGCACAATTAAGAGATCAACAACGAGCGAACAAAATACACATTCTTCTTAGTAAAAAATCTAAACAAGGAATCACATCGTTATATAATGATATTCATTACAAATCCTACCTTAAACTTCATGTTATATGGATCAGCAATTCAAAACAAAATAACTTCATATGTCACAAAAAAACTTATGATAATCGTGATATTATTAATGAAAGGCTTAAAGGAAAATCCTCACCTTAGGATGGACTTAGAAGAAGAGGGTTGTAGAAGATCCTAGCCGCTGGAAAAATATGAAAAAGAAGTCTCTTCTCTTCTCTCTCTCTCTCTCTCTCTCTCTCTCTCTCTCTCTCTTTAGGGCATGGAGGCTAGGGTTAGGAGAAGGGCTTGGAGGTGCGCAGTAGAAATATGGAGAGGGATGTGCACGCGAGGTCTTGTGTAACAACCTCTTGAGGTGGGTTTCTCAAATCTCAATATTCGGATGATCTTTAATCAATTCCAATCCATTCATCTTATCGAGCTCGAAGAGTAGAGTCAGAATACTTAAGTTTCTTGATGATCCACATTCTAGATTGGCTGATCCTTGAAAATGGCCCGATGGGTGCTAAAATGGGCTAAATTTCAATTAACGGTCTACACTTGATGATCAAGGCCCAAATTTTGAAAAAATATGTAGTCATGATAGGCAAACAATTGTACAAAGTTTAGTGGTTGATTGATGGTGAGAAATGCCTAGATCTGAAATTTCAACTTTTAGCGGAAAAAGAAGGCGTTGGCTTTGTGGTTCAACGGTGTAGGATTATAGATCGGGGTCCAAATTTTATGTAAATTCGTAGTCATATGAGTATAATTGGTGGTCCAAATTTGAGAAGCGATTGATGGTGAGAAGTGGATAAATTGAAAGATTCAAATTTCAGAAGAGTTGGTAACTCGTTAATTTCTAGAACGGGATAACTTCGCGCATAAGAAAGAGGCTTATCAAGGTGGGGCACTCAAATCACACTACTGGTCCATGATAAAGATGATTCAAGTCACTCATATGAAGAGAAATACTCGACTACGACTAACCATCTACTTTCCTCACTCGATGGACATGAAAAGCAAGGGTTAAGGGGCTGATTTGACAATTGGACTACTTCTACTATGATTTAAGGGCTAAAATTTGACATGTATGGTTAATATGTGCCCAAATGCTTAAATCCAGGGTTTTGCGTGAAATTAATCGTCAGAAACTATAATACATAAAAATAGCATCTTAACTTAAGTTTAACTAATGGCATTTTCGTAATTATTTGAAAAGTGCGTGATTTTTTAAATCCGATCTCTCTACGATATTTATGGGATCATTCTAAGAAACTTTTGTAAAGGGTCCCCTATCGGATCTCCTACGGATGTTTCGTTATTCACAAATCAACGGTAAATGTACGATAATTAATAAGAAATAAATTAAAAATGAATTTTCAAAATTTTTCAAATAAATCTCGAAAATCAGGGGTGTTACAGGAACAAGAAAGTAGGCTAATAGCCACTCTAATAGAGCATAAGAGTGCCATTGGATGGTTGATTGCGGATCTCAAAGGCTTAGACCTACAAATTTGCACTCATCGTATACACCTTGAGGAGAATGCGAAGACATCCAAGCAACCACAAAGATGACTCAATCCAAACATGAAGGATGTGGTTAAGGCTGAAGTGGTGAAACTATTGGATGTGGGTATTATTTACCCAATATCCGATAGTCAATGGGTGAGCCCAACTCCAGTGGTGCCTAAGAAATCCGGAATAACCATCGTAGCCAATGCTAATAAGGAACTCGTACCGACTCTAAACAAAGTTACAAGGAAAGATCACTTCCCCCTACCATTTGTTGATCAAATTTTAGAAAGGTTGGCGGGTCATTCCCATTTTTGCTTCCTTGATGGCTATTCATGGTACAACCAAATAGAGATTGCCCTTGAAGACCAAGAAAAGACTACATTCATATGTCCATTTGGCACTTTCGCCTATCGACGGATGCCTTTTGGACTATGCAATGCCCCTGTCACTTTTTAGCGTTGTATGATGAGTATCTTTTCTGATATGGTGGGGACAATTCTCGAAGTCTTCATGGATGATTTCTCAGTATCTGGTGGTAGCTTTGATGAGTGCCTTGTGCACTTGAAATCTGTGTTAAAAAGATGTGAAGAGAAGAACCTTGTGTTGAATTGGGAGAAATGTCACTTCATGGTTCAAAAGGGAATTGTACTTGGTCACATCGTCTCACAAAACGGAATTGAGGTGGACAAAGCGAAACTCGAACTTATCTCTAACCTTCCACCACCCAAGAGCATACGAGATGTGCGGTCCTTTTTGGGACATGCCAGATTTTATAGAAGGTTCAAAAAGGACTTCAGTTCACTCTCTCGTCCTTTATGTAACCTACTTCAAAAGGAAAACTCATTTGAGTGGAATGAAGATTGTCAAAATGCCTTTACCAAACTTAAAGTTATATTGACATGTGCTCCCATAATGCAACCACATGATTGGAGCCTTCCTTTTGAAATTATGTGCGATGCAAGCGACTATGCTATTGGGGCTGTGCTAGGTAAAAGAAAAGAGAAGAAGCCATGTGTTATCTACTATGTAAGTAGAACTTAAACTCAGCCCAAGCAAACTACACTACTACAGAAAAAGAACTTTTAACCGTAGTTTTTGCCTTGGACAAGTTTAGGTACTACTTGATTGGATCCAAGATCATCATATTCACTGACCATGCCGCGCTTAAGTACCTTCTCTCTAAGAAGGATACTAAACCACAATTGTTAAGATGGATCCTTCTACTCCAGGAATTTGATATAGAGATACGTGATAAGAAAGGAGTAGAAAATATAGTGGCTGACCATCTCTCTCGACTTGTTCTCACCGATTCCCCTGAGACGACCGCGATCAATGACATGTTTCCTAATGAACAACTTTTTAAAGTCTCCCAATTGCCATGGTATGCGGACATTGCTAACTATCTTACTACAGGTACGATTCCTACACATTGGAAAAAGCAAGATAAGGATAAGTTCTTCAATGAGGTACGAAAATTCCTATGGGACGACCCATACTTATTCAAGTATTGTCTCGATCAAATCATAAGGAGTTGTGTGCCAGATGATGAACAACAAAGTATCATCTCCTTTTGTCACTCTCAGGCATGTGGTGGCCACTTCTCGGCTAAGAAGACCACAGCCAAAATTCTGCAATGTGGGTTTTATTGGCCTACTTTATTCAAGGACACACATGAGTTTTGAAAAACATGTGAGCCTTGTCAGAAATTGGGAGGAATCTCCCGTAGAAATATGATGCCACTCAATCCCATCTTAATAATCGAATTTTTTTTTTTGTTGGGGAATCGATTTCATGGGTTCATTCCCATCTTCTTTTGGAAACATTTATATCTTGCTTGCCATTGACTATGTGTCCAAATGGGTCGAGGCAATCCCATGCCGGAATAATGACCATAAAACAGTCATTCATTTCTTACAAGAGAATATTCTTTCCCGGTTTGGAACACCCCGAGTCATCATAAGTGATGGAGGGTCTCACTTTTGTAATCGCCCATTTGAAACCTTAATGAAGAAATATGGCGTTAATCACAAAGTGAGCACTCCTTATCACCCACAAACAAGTGGACAAGCTGAGATATCCAACAGGGAGATTAAACATATTTTGGAGAAACGGTGAACCCCGATCGTAAGGATTGGTCGCTTCGACTTACCGATGCACTTTGGGCTTACCGTTCTGATTTTAAAACCCCTATTGGAATGTCTCCCTATAGACTTGTCTATGGGAAGGCTTGTCACTTGCCTGTGGAGTTAGAACATAGGGGTATTAGGCAATTAAGAAGATGAATTTTGATTCCAACAAGGCAAACTCGTTGCGCAAACTTCAACTAAATGAACTTGCGGAACTCCGGAACGAAGCTTATGAAAATGCGAGAATTTACAAGGACAAGATGAAGGTGTTCCATGATAAGAACATTCTTCCTAAGACATTTACGATTAATAAAAAAGTCCTTCTGTATAATTCTCACCTACATTTATTTCCGAAGAAATTGAGATCTCGATGGACCGGTCTCTACATTGTGAAAACTGTCTACCCATATGGGACCGTCGAGTTGTTAAATCCAAGGAACGACAACATCTTTAAGGCAAATGGTCAGCGATTAAAGCCGTTCTTTGAGAAGTTTCCTTCAGAAGGTATGTCCATACCTCTGACTGATCCAGTGTATCAGGATGTTTGATCTCCTAGTCTGATGGAGGTATAGAGTAGTTAGGATTAGGATTTTTTATTTTTGTTTACTTGTTCATAGATTTGTTAGAAGGAGGTAGAATTCCACTTTTCACTCTCTCAGGTGCTATCATTGCTCACTCCCCTTATTTTAGAATTGCTCTCATGTTTTGCTCATTGCCTATCTTTTACATTGAGGACAATGCAAGAATTGGTTGGGGGGTGAGATGAGATTCCTCATCTAGCATGCTGCAACATTTCCAGCATCATATGTGTGATTTTTTTTTGAATTTTCTAAAAAGTTCAAAACTCCTTTAGAAAACCTCACTTCTATGCATTCGAGATGATACGAGCATAAGAGGAGGAGATACGAAGTGTGTGATGTTGCAAGCTTTGAACTTCTCTTAATATAATGGTTTTATATGTGAATTCCCCTATTTATGTGAGTGATAGAAAATTTGAACACTTTTACACCTAGTTCACATTACACGATTTTCATGGGTTGAAAGGATTATGTGATTTGTTGATTAGCTATACGTTGATTTAAGGTGTTGAGAAACCAAGCTGGGGTACTTTGTCCATCCTTGTCCATGGGAAAATAACAAAAGATATGGATTTCTAAAAATCTTATTTAATGTAAAAGAAAAAAGAAAGGAAGGATGAAATTGGGAATGATGGAAAAATGGTGGAAATTCCTAAAAGGGCTACCTATTACCAACCGGGGGGTGGTCTACCCGTAACCAAAGCTAGAAATGGGACGTAGTGTGAAAGCCATCGGAAGGACGGTAAAGCAAATTCCTTTCATTGGCTTTTTGTTGTTCTATACACCTTGAGATCTATAGTTTAGTTGATCTATGAAGAAGATAATCCCAGAAACTCATGAGATGAACTTTCACCATGCACACTAGGTTGAATTTGTTCGAGTTCTTCTGTTTATCAATCAATCAGCGGGAATTTCATATGGACACTTATTATGTTTTGAGAGTTTTAGGTTTCAACTTCTATCATCAATTTTTTTTGAATTTTATACTTGCATGTCTTGGAATGGATAGAAACATAGTTTCTGAAGGAGAGTTGGGTTTTGGAGGTTAAACTTGTTTCACGCATGTTTTGCTCGGGACTAGCAAAAAGCTATTTGGGGGGTGTGTTGAGCCTTCAATTTATACATTGCATTGGCCATTACATCACATTATATGCATGGTTTTCATGTTTAAAAGGCCCACCTAATGCATGTTTTGTGATTGTAGGAACGAGAGTAAACTTCACCCAAGTGGAGACCAAAAAGAATACAGTAGGACCCTTTCATTGAAGGCCCAAGGTGGACCAAAGAAGAAAGAAGAAAGAGGGAGAAAAGAGAAGAAAGAAAAGAAGAAAAAGAAGAAAATGATCAAGAGCCAACCGATCGGCCGACCTGCTGGTTACCCTAAGGATGCTACTGGACTAAGACCAGTCTGGTCCGACTGGTCTTGACCGGTCGGCCAACAGGTTGGCGCCCTTTGGGAACTCTCTGGACTAAAAATACAACAGGGCCGACCGGTCTTGACAGGTAGGCCAGAGAATTCTTCAATCACCAAGCACGCTGGACAGTTCAAATAGACAGTCCGACCGGTCGTGATCGGTCAGCCAGCCCAGTCTGACCGGTCCAGACCGGTTGGCCATGTGTTCAAACAGCAAGTTTCCTATTAGGGCTCCGATTTTCTCTGCACACTGCGTAACCTTACGCAAATTTGAAATGTTTCTGAAGCAACCGAGCTTCCCCACTATAAAAGGACACGTAGGGGCTCTTCCTAGGACATCCCAGAACAGATTAAGTAAGGTGGGAGACAGCGGAAGTTGATTTCGGAGTTCTACAACTCCTCCTAGTTTGCTTTCTGGTTTTATGCTTTGTTTAGTAGTTGTCATGTTTCCTTGGATCATGAACAGCTAAACCTCTTAGCTAGGGCTAAGAGGTGAAGCTTGTAGTGAATCTAAGATATTTCAATTTGTTTGATTTGGTTTTAAGTTGGATTTCTATTGAAGAACAATGGTTTGAAGTTTAATTCAAGTACTAAGTAATTTTTCTTAATCTTATGATGACTCATGGATGTTTGGAAGAATTGCTTGAGTTCTTAATTGTTTGAGCTAGTCTAGACCTGTATGATCTGAGGAATTGGAATACGCTTTAGATCTATGATCTTCATGTGGAACTTCATACCAAAAGTCTACTTTTCTGGAAATTCTGATGTATGTGAGACTGTGTATGTGAATTGAATCAAGTTCAAATCATGATCTAGTTTTATCTTGTGACAGGATTTAAAGATGGTTATGATTGTGATCTTAACCTATTGGAATTGGGATTGACCTATGCAATTGAGTATGCTCGTCCTTACTTGCATTGAGTGAATCATATATATGGATCATACATATGTCAGGTTGATTGTTTTAACCGCTCTATCGTCCAACTAGATAGAACTTAATTTCGATTCTAGTTGAGAAAGTGAGAAACCACAGCGAATTGAGCATCAAGGGTTGCTACAAGTGGATCTTTGAACCCCTAGTGCCTTTTTATTAATTGATTACCTTCAATTTAATTCAACATTACTATTTACATCAAATCTGTTTGTTAGCTCTTTAGTAGAACTATTGGAAGTGTTTTGTGGATTCCTACATAAGTCCCTGTGGATCGACCTCAGTCTTTCTGAGATTATTACTACATCACAACCCTACACTTGGGGAAGCGAACATTTTCTTGGCGAAAAAGTGACCCCCATATGCTTGATCATGGCAAAAGGCCATAATAGAATTATGTTCATCATCAGGGACACATCTCCTAATTATTTGATCTGGGCAATATTTAAAAAGTAATGGTTCATCCCAAAAAAATCTGTGCACTTCCCTTAGAAATTTCCGTTTGTCTTGCGCAGTCCAATGAATCGGCATCACACCTATAGAAAGATAATTGGCTATGTCAGCGTACCATGGTGGATACATAGCAACAAAGAGTTGCTCATCGGGGAATGAGTCCTCAATAGGTGACTTGTTGATGGAATTGGGTAGGACTAGGCAGGATAGATGATCCGCCACCACATTCTCTACTCCATTCTTGTCCTTGATCTCCAAATTGAATTCTTAAAGGAGTAGGATCCATCTAAGCAAATGGGGCTTAGCATCCTTCTTAGAAAGAAGGTGTTTCAGTGCTGCATGATCTGTGTAAACAATGACCTTGGATCCTATTACGTAAGGCCTGAATTTGTCCAAGGTAAAAATGACGGCTAGGAGCTCCTTCTCTGTAGTAGAGTAATTGACTTGGGCAGGATTCAAGGTCCTACTTGCATAGTAGATAACATGGGGCTTCTTATCCTTCTTTTGGCCTAACATCGCCCCAATAGCATAATCGCTCGCATCGCACATCAACTCAAAAGGTACGGACCAATCCGGTGGTTGCATGATAGGAGCGATTGTCAACATGACTTTTAGCTTTGAAAAAGCTAATTGACATTCGGCACTCCACTCAAATTAGTTCTCCTTTTGGAGAAGGTTACATAAGGGACTTGAGATATGGCTGAAATCCTTTGTGAACCTTCTATAAAAGCCAGCATCCAAGGAAGGACCACATATCGCGTATGCTTTTGGGTGGTGGTAGATTGGAAATTATATCGATTTTGGCTCGGTCTACCTCTATTCCATTAGACGAGATGATATGTCCAAGGACTATTCCTCTCTGTACCATGAAATGACACTTTTTCCAGTTTAAAATGAGGTTCTTCTCCTTGCACCTTGTCAAGACCAACTTCAAGTGATTTAGGCACTCCTAGAAAGTACACCCGAAAATAGAGAAATCGTCCATGAATACCTCAAGAAACTCACCCACCATGCCTGAAAAAATACTCAACATGCATCATTGGAATGTGGTGGGTGCATTACATAGTCCGAATGATATCCTTCGATATGCGAAGGTGCCAAACGGGCATGTAAAGGTAGTATTCTCTTGGTCTTCCGGGGCTATCTCAATTTGGTTGTAGCCGGAATAGCCATCCAGGAAGCAATAATAGGAGTGACCCGCTAACCTCTCCAAAATTTTGATCCATGAATGGGAGGGGGAAGTGGTCCTTTCTAGTGAGCGTGTTTAGCTTCCGATAATCTATGCACATTTGCCAACCGGTGGTCACTCTAGTCAGTATAAGCTCGTTGTTGGCATTTTCTATAATGGTAATACCAGACTTCTTAGGGACAACTTGGGTAGGACTCACCCATTGGCTATCCGAGATGGGGTAGATGATACCCACATCTAGTAGCTTTAACACCTCGGCTTTGACAACCTCCATCATGTTTATTTTCGCATTCTCTTTGAGGTGTATGCGGTGAGTACAAACTGAAGAGTCTATCCCCTTGAGGTCCGCTATTGTCCAACCTATGGCTCCCCTATGTTCTTTGAGTAGCTCAATCAACTTGAGCTCTTAGTCTTTTCCTAGGTGAGAGGTAATGACAACCGAGAATGTTTCTTCTTGACCCAAATATACATATTTCAGCTCGGATGGCAACTGTTTAAGGTCAAGCTTCGGCGGTTTGATGTTAGACGGTAGAGGCCTTAATGTGATTGGTGGCAATCTTTCAAAATGGGGCCTCCACCGCTAGTACCAACTACCGGTTTCTCAATATTCAACGCTTGTACAATTTCGCTAATGATGGTGTCATTGGAATCCTCAAAATGTGTCAAGCATGTCTCCAAGCTTTCTAGTGGTTCAAGTTGGAGGAGCTATTCTTCTTCAAAAGATTCGAGCATGTTTACCCTGAAGAGTTCATCGTCATAAACATCCCTATGCCTTTTGCCTAGGTGGAACACATTCACCTTTAATATCATATTCCCAAAAGACAATTGCATCACCTCATTCCGGCAATTTATGATTGCATTTGATGTAGCAAGGAACGAGCGGCCTAAAATCATCGGTATTTGAGTGCTAACATCTATAACCGGTTGCATGTCCAAGACGATAAAATCCATTGGGTAGTAGAATTTGTCAACTTGGACTAAAACATCCTCAACTATCCCTCTCGGTACACGGATTGATCTATCAATGAGTTGCAATGTGGTTTTGGTGGGTTTTAATTCACCAAGACCCAATTGCTTGTATACCGAGTACGGGATCAAGGTTACGCTTGAGCCCAAGTCTAGTAATGCACGTTCAATCCAGTAGTCACCAATGATGCATGAAATTGTGGGACTACCGGGATCTTTGAATTTTGGGGGGGTCTTTTGAGTGAGAATGACACTCACTTGCTCATTCAAAAAGGCCTTTTGTTGCACATTATATTTGCGTTTGGTTGTGCATAGGTCCTTTAAAAACTTGGCATAAGAGGGGATTTGTTTAATCAAGCAATGGAATGTTTATCTTGACTTGTCTGAAAATCTCTCAAATATCATCAGAGTTTGGGAGAGATTTTGGAGCAACCAATCTCGAAGGGAATGGTGCTATGGGCTTGTAAACGCATTCCGTTTCTTGTGGGGCTGAGTTAGATCCATCCTCATCCATAGAATTTACTGGATCATTAGGCTTGTCGGCCTTCACTGGAATAGATTTGTCAATTTTCTTACCACTTCTAAGAGTGGTGACGGATTTGACTTGCTCCATATGTTGGTTGGGGAGATTAGGGATGCTTACTTCATGTACTTACTTTGGATTGGGCTGAGGTTGGGCCGGAAAGGTCCCTTCCCTAGCATTCAAGTGTCCCTTAATCTTATCAATCGAGACTTTAAGCTCTTGGAACATTTGCAGATTTGATTGATTGATTTGCGTTTGCCTTTGAATAAACGCCTTTAGAGTATCCTCCAATGAGAATTGAGGTGGGGCCATATTTTGCATGGGTGGCCCTCCTTAAGAGTTGGTAGGATTGCCTGTGGGAGCATTCTTCCAACTGAAATTTGGGTGGTTCTTCCAAGTAGAGTTGTACGTGTTACCTACCAGTCCATTAAAAGGCCGTTGATATCCATATGTGGCATTTGCATGTTCTTGTAACACCTCTTGAAATGCAAGAATTGTAGGACAATCTTGTGTAGTGTGTATATTAGTGGCACAAATTTCACATATGTTCTCAATAGCTTCAGTGGGCTTTGTAACTTCACTCTTGTTAAGTTCCGTGGCCTCAACTTTCCTTGTGAGGTTGGCTAGCCTTGCATTTACATCATCTTCCTCTTTAAGGATGTAGATGCCTCCTTTCTCTTTTTGTTGATGAAGCATGAGGTTATTAGATTTGTTCGAGGTATCCCATGATTGGGCATTCTCGACCAACATATCCAAATAACTCCAAGCTTCATCTGGATTTTTGCTCATAAACTCGCCGTTGCACATCATCTCTACGAATTGGCGCATGTTGGAACTTAATCCATCACTGAAGAAGTTTATAATTCGTCAGCTTTCATAGCCATGATGTGGGCAAGCAAGTAGGAGGTCCTTAAAACTTTCCCAACATTGGAAGAATGACTCATTCTCTTTAACTGAAAAGTTCATTATAGCTCTTCGAAGGGTGTTTGTTTTATGAGCCGGGAAGAACTTTTTCAAGAATTCCCGGGTTATCTCATTTCATGATCCTATCAGGTGTGGTCTAAGAGAGTGGAGCCAACTCTTGGCTCTTTCTTTCAATGAAAAGGGAAAAAGTTTAAGTTTAATGGCATCTTCTGAAACATTAGCATATTGCAAAGTAGCCACCACTTCTTCAAATTCCTTTAAGTGTAAATATGGGCTTTCAGAGTCAAGCCCATGGAACTTTGGCAAAAGCTGAATCACACCCGGCTTTATATCAATGTTTCCCCCGGTTGGTGGTAAGACCACACACGAGGGTGTAGTTGTACGAGCTGGTTGTAGGTAGTCCCGTAAAGATCTCATTGGAGGAACATTATGTACCTCATTCTCTCCTACTTCCTCTTGATTTGTGTTTGTATTTGGAGTAGGGGTTGGAGGATTCCTTAAAGGTGTTTGATCCATACTCCCCAAACTATCATAAAGCTCTTGGTATTTTCGGACTCGTCTATGGACTGATAATGGTCCAACTAGACCACCTTCGGATTGGAGACGATTGGTGTGGTCACGTTCCCAATGGGATATAAACCACACAACCCAAAATCTAAACTAATCTTAAATCCTAAAATCTGAAAATAAAAACTGAAAACTAAAAGAGTTCAAGTTGGAAGGATAGTACCCGATTTGCTTGAACTAGAAGAACTTCCTACAAAACAAAACAAACTTTTTTAGTTCTAAAATTCAAAAAAACTAGTTCTAGGAACACAGTAAAACCTTACTACTTCTACTCTATAGCCACTAAAACAATTTAGAACCATTTAACCTAGTTTCCCTACAACGGCGCCAAAAACTTGTTCGCTCACCTTAAGTGCAAGGCTGCGATGTAGTAATAATTCTCAGTAAGACCGAGGTCGATCCACAGGGAATTAGGTAAATCAATTCAAGTTGTTCCAGCAACTTCAAAATCAATTAAATAAGGAGTTCAAGTTCATAAACTAACTTAAAATAGTAAAGTTGTAAAAATTTGTAATTAATGGAACTAAGGCTTTCGAGGATCCACTTACGATAGCCCTCATGTGAATTCATTTATCCAAGCATAACACAACTAGAATTAAAGTTATATCTCTCTTCTAGTTGGAAAATATAACATTCAAACACGAACAATCCCCACTCAAGTGGAAGAATAAGTTTCCAGTTCTAATGAAGCACGTAGAAGTCGAATATGTAGCCTTCGAAGTAACGACCATGCCAATGGACTATGGTACGCTCTAGGGTTACTACAATTCGAATCTAATCAACCCAAACATTATTATCTCAGAGAATTACAAGGAACTCATGTTCAAAGAACATGAACGCTCATAAAACATCCAAAAATATTAACTTTTATTCAAACTAGAACTTTAAAAATCCAAACTTTAAGTACTTGAATTAAAACAAATTCAACATGATAACTACTCACAATCTTTACTTCTTAGCCTTAGCTAAGAGGTTCTAGCCGAGCATTATCATGCTTCAACTAGAATTTAAGGAAAAATTAAACAAAAACATGAAAAACTAGAAAAAACCCTAGTTGGAGGAGTTGCGGTCGCTCCACGATGATCTCCCTTGCTCCCCACGAACTTAGAATACTTCTAGGATACCTTAACAAGGATGCCAATGTGTCCTTTTATAGAGAAAAATACGAACTGCCTCGGATTGCATAAGGAGTTACGCACTTACGCTGGTTATCAGACGTTGGTCGGGCACCCGGTCAGGTGTTGGTCAGGCTACCGACCATACTTTAATTCGTCTAGTATGTTTCTGATGAAATTCACTTTGAATATCAGGCGCCCGACTAGATGTTAGTAGGGCGCCCGGTCAAGTCTAGATTTGTCCAGCAGGTTTAGCAGAAATTCTCCCAATTTCGGGCGCCCGACTATGTGATGGTCGGGCGCTCCTTCTGTTATGAATGTTGAAATCCTCTTTTCTTCTGGCCAATCCAGATCTTTCTGACGCAATTCTTCAAGGCTTCTTTTCAGTGTCTTTAATGTGGTTCCAAAACCATGCGTGTAATGTAATGTAATAGGCTAAATATGTATAAATTAGAAGCTTAACATGTGTGTGATGAATTTATATACTGAATGATGAGAGAAATTCATTTTGTATGAATTTCATGAAACTAATATAGGGTTTTTAATTTTCATGTAAACCCTTTGTATGATTATTATTTAATACTAGATTTGATCTATGAAAACCTAGATTGAAGATATTTTTAGCTTGTCACATTATTTAATTAGTGATCTCAAGGATCTCTAATGCTTATAATCCCTAATGCTTAACAATATGAACTTAATGATGCACAATGGGATGGATCTCTAATCCATTAATTTCCTACGTGAATTTGTGTTCTAATTGCAATATCTTCCGATTAGATGGACCATAGTGATCCATTCTAGTTGAGTAATACTTTATCGTACACATTAATGAAGCATGAGACACATGTGAACCTTTGATGCCTAGGTGCTTTGATTTTTATTGATTAAACTCACTCAAACATTGATCCAATTCAACCCATCCGTTAGTTAGATTAATCACTTCTTTTAGAATTTCTATTCTATTTTCTTGATTTGAGAGTGATTCTTACACACCTCTATTTTTGTTCCTTGTGGATTCGACCTTGGACTCACCAAGTTTATTACTTGTGATCTCTTACACTTGAGAGAACATTCAGCTAGATAACAACCAGTCAATAAATATCATTTATTTTTCTTTTTATCGTATTTGTTGCCGTTTATATTTATTTTGCCCGCCTGCCCAGGGCCTTGTTGAGCTTTTAATTGTGCATATTCTAACCCCAATTCATCACTCATTATGCATGGATTGTATGTTTAAACACTATTCTAATGCATGCTGTTATAGTCAAATTGCGGTGGTCGGAGAATCTCACGAGGACTTTAGACATGCGAAAACCTTTATGACAGTATCCGACGTGCGAGCACCCTTATGATAGTATTCGACTCGCGAGTCTATCTGGTCGAGGCTCGCATATTGGACAAGTAAAATGCACAACCAATGAGTCACCGAGCCCTTGTGGTCGAGGCTCGAATATTAGGAAAGTACGAAATACTTCCTGGGTATACGAGCCTCTCAATAGTGGTCGTCGAAAGAGTTTGCATCTCAAATCAGCGAGGAGACAATCTTCGAGCCCGAGCATCCTCCGCCTTTTTAGTACCAGTAGCCCATATAGACCAATGTTGGGCTCATCTTGATTCATGGTTCCAAACCTCAGGGGATCCTCGTCAAGGAACGTAATTTACTAGAGGTCTAAATGGATTGAACCATTCTATTATCTCGGGATCAATAGGATAAACCTCTTATCCCCAGAAATCAGGGATAATCTTGATTTCTTGCGTTAAAGATTGGGTCATTTGGATCTATTAAAGGGATGGCTTCATCGATAAGAAAGGTACACAATACACAATCTCTAAGCTTCAATCCCTTCGTTTCCTTTGTAACCACATCCCGTCTAACTTAAGCTTCAGTGGGCTAATGGCTGGATGCCGGCCACCCGTAGTTTTCCTTTGTGCTTCCTCAGGTTCAGGAGGAAACTGCTTGACAGGAAGGCAAACGTCTGGAGGACCCTGTTACGAAATCCGACGTAAACTGATTGGCGCTGTCTGTGGTAAACGATTTAATCGTCAACTCACCACTGATTGAAATCCTCCCACCATGCCTCCCAAAAAGACAGTTCATCCTTCCACTTCAAGGCAGACGCTACCTCCGCCTGACACTACCGAACCAGCGCCTATCCCTCAGACTACTTCGACGGGCCCCCCTCAGGGAGATCCTAATGTACCATCGCAAAACCCGCTATTTGATGCTTCCAGAAATTAAGAAGATGTCATGCGTCTCCTCGGAAACACACTCCTAACCCTCAACGCCGGATTTCAAGCCTTGTCTAATCGGCTTGATCAACATTTCTTGGAGCCCCAGTAACAACCTTCCGAAGGGTTGCCGGCGCAACCTATACCAGTGGCTTCCAGATATTCCGTGGATGAACCACAAGTCCAACCAAATCATCCTCCATCAAATCGAATACCACTCGGCAACCAAGCCCCTGTACTACCCCCGCATTCCATACACTCCAGTACTTCCCAGCAACAGCAATCACAAGGGTTCACCGTCGGAACGTTAGGTTATACCTTACCATGGGAAGGAGACCTCAAGAGAATCCATGATCATTTTGATGATATGGAGCAACGATATCAGGCAAATCGACCATCTACTGCTGTGACGTCGATACATCAATCCGAGTCTCCTTTCACCTGCGAGGTCATGGAAGCACCTTTACCTAGGAAGTACCGCATGCCCGTCATCACGCCATATATAGGTACAGGCAATCCTCTCGAACACCTGAAAACGTATAGGTCTCTCATGGAGCTGGAGGGACATGGGTCAAAAATCATGTGTAGGGCTTTTTCCCAAACCTTAAAGGAGGCAGCTTATACATGGTTCCGAGGGTTAAAGCCCCAATCCATCGGATCCTTCGCACAGCTATCGGAGCTATTCCTCTCTCAATTCATGGGAAGCATCCGTACTAAAAAGCCGGCATCTCACCTAATGGATTTGAAACAGCAGCATGGGGAGACGATAAAGGAGTTTACAGTACGGTTCACTGCGGAGGCCGTCCAAACTGAAGGTTATACCGAAGAAAAAGGCTTCACCGCCCTCATAACCGGGATTACAAGCGAGAAATTTATATTCACCTTAGATAAGAACCCTCCTAAAACCATGATAGAATTCCAAGCAAAAGCTTAGAAATATATCAATGCAGAAGAAGTTGCTTTGGCACGTCATGGTATACAGGGCAAGAAAAGCAAGCCGAAGGAAATCTCTCCCCCGGATAAGAAATATCGGCGTGATCGGTGGGACCACTCTCCCAAGAAGTTGTATTTTGGTAAATATCATAACTACACTCCTCTCAACCGATCTCCTGAAAAGGTGCTAATGGAGACAAAGCATAAACCATATGTGAAATGACCTACAAAGATCAAGTGTGATCCTGAAAAGAGAGATAAGAACAAGTTTTGTTATTTCCATAAAGATCACGGGCACAGTACTCAAGATTGCATATCTCTACGAGATCACATCGAAGCTCTCATTCGAAAAGGTCATCTTCAAGATTATGTTGTCCGACAAGGTCGATCACCTAAAAGGGCGGAAGCCCCACCACATCAGAAGAAGTCGCCTCACCATCATATCTCACAAGAAGACGTCGAACCTACCGGGGAGATCCGAACCATCGCCGGAGGACCAGCTTGTGGGGGCGATTCTCAAGCTTCAAGAAAAGCATACATTCGTAAGGCGTCTAAGAAGCCCCAGCATATCTACTGGTTGGAACAGACACCCAACACGTTAGAATCCGGCCATCCTCTAATCTCCTTCTCTCTCGAGGATGCAGAGGGGATTCACTTCCCTCACGAAGACTCTATCGTGGTCGCGCTAAAGGTATTAAATTATCTGACTCATCGTATTATGGTGTATACGGTAGCTCTGCTGATATTCTCTACTTGGAGGCTTTCAACAAAATGGCACTTGCCATGAGCCTGCTCAAACCAATCTTAACCCCTCTCGTTGGCTTTGGGGGCGAAGTAGTAACACCTGAAGGAAGTATTGACCTCCTAGTTACCTTCGGTGAAAACCCAGCAAAAACGACTATCTTCGTAAATTTCCTCGTGGTAGATCGGAGATCAGCATATAACGCCATTTTGGGTCGACCTTCGCTTAACAAGTTGGGTGCAGCATTACATCCGCTATACTTGTGCATAAAATTCCCTACCCCAAATGGAGTCGGGGTTGTATGGGGAAATCAAAAGGAAGCCCGAGCTTGTTACGAGATGGCCGTACAAGACCGGAAAAAGGCCCAGACGACACCAGTTATGATGGTGGCACAAGACTCATCAAGTCCTCCGACGGCTACCTCGTTGGATCCAAGAGAGAATGCTCTCCAATCAGGAACTCCCGGGGAGGAGACAGTAGCAATCCACTTAACTGAAGACGATTCGTCCAAACTCGTATACGTTGGGTCCTCTTTAACCAACATCTTTCGAGAAGAGCTGGTCCGTTTTCTCACCGAATACCAAGATGTGTTTGCTTGGTCTCACAAAGATATGCCGGGCATCGACCCTAGCGTCATAGCACATCGTCTGAACGTTGATCCGAAGTATAAACCTGTTCATCAGCGTTGACGTGCCTTCACTGCAGAAAGGCAAATGATAATCAAGGCTGAAGTCGATAAGCTGCTCATAGTCAATTTTATAAAAGAAGTTGACTACCCAGAGTGGGTCGCGAACGTGGTTCTTGTTTGAAAAGCAAATGGCAAGTGGAGAATGTGTATTGACTATTCAGATTTGAACAAAGCGTGCCCCAAAGATAGCTTCCCGACCCCTCGAATCGACCACCTGGTTGATTCAACGGCAGGTCATGCCCTGCTTAGTTTTATGGACTTATATTCCGGTTATAACCAGATCATGATGCATCCACCCGACAGCCAGCACACTGCCTTCATCGCTGACTGAGGCTTATATTACTACTAGGTAATGCCTTTTAGTCTTAAAAATGCAGGAGCCACCTATCAGCGCCTAGTAAATAAAATATTCGCCACACAAATCGACAGGAATATGGAGGTTTATGTCGACGACATGCTCATGAAAAGCGTCATAGAAAACAACCACCTTGCAGATCTTCGAGAAGCCTTCGACGTAATGAGGAAGTATTAGATGAAGCCAAATCCAGAGAAATGTGCATTCGGAGTGTCCGCTGGTAAATTTCTCGGATTTATGGTCGGCCAATGAGGAATCGAGGCAAATTCTGAAAAAGTAAAAGCATTGGTTGAGATGAAATCTCTGACCACCCTCAAGGATGTCCAACATCTGGCTGGTCGTATTGCATCATTGAACAGGTTCATTTCGAGGGCCTCTGACAAGTGTTTACCATTCTTTAAACTCCTCCGAGCCACCGCCAAATCTGATTGGGACTAGACACCGCAATACGAAGAAGCGTTCCAGCAACTAAAGCAATATATGAGCACACCCCCTGTCTTATCAAAATCTGTGGCGCACGAGCAACTTCTCCTTTATTTGTCTGTGTCTTCTACGGCCGTTAGTGCCGCTTTAATAAGAGAAGATTCTGGGGTACAAAGGCCCATTTATATATTAGTCGAGCGATGGTGATGCCAAAACTCGGTATTCTGATATGGAGAAGCTGGCTCTTGTCTTAGTCACAGCTGCTTGAAAACTGCGACCCTACTTCCAAGCCCACGCTATATTGGTGCCAACAAACCATCCGTTAAGGCAGGTCCTCCAGAAGCCCGAGGTCTTAGGGTGACTAACTAAATGGGCGATTGAGATCAGTGAGCACGACATTTCATTCTGCCCCAGGACCACCATCAAGGATCAGGCCGTGGCTAACTTCATCGCTGAATTCACATACTCCTCTCCCAATGGTAACTCCGCGACCAGCGACCAGTCACCCTGGTCACTCTTAGTGGATAGGTCCTCACGGGCCACCGGTAGCGGAGCAGGCCTAATTCTAGTTGCCCCAGACGGGTCGCGTTTCCAATACGCTTTACGATTTGATTCTCGCATCTTAAATAATGAAGCAGAATATGAGGCTCTGATCGTTGGCCTCGAACTAGCAAACGTCCTCTCGATTCGGAGTTTACTCATTCATAGTGACTCTCAGTTCATAGTCAATCAGGTACTCGGTGAATTTGAGGCAAAAGAAGAAAGGATGGCCTTATACAATTCTCGAGTGCTCATCCTGCTTGCGAAGCTGAAGAATTATGAAATAATCCACATCCCTCGCGAGAAGAACAAACTTGCAGATTCTTTGGCAAAATTCGCCTCCGTAACAGAATCTGAGTTGTCATAATCAATTCCCATCGAGCACCTTCGCACCCCGAGTATCGACCAAGCAACTCTTGGGCAAGTGATTGCGATCCATCCCTCTCCATGTTGGATGGACCCCATTACCCTCTATCTCAGGGATGGACATCTTCCAGACGACAAGAAATTCGCACGACAAATTTGTCATCGAGCTATTAGGTATACTTTACAAAATGGAACGTTATTACGTAAGAGTTTCTCTTTTCCCTACTTAAGGTGTCTTCACCCAGAAGAAGTACATTGTGTTATGGATGAAATACACCAGGGGGCATGTGGTAACCACCCAAGGAGACGATCTCTAGCATATAAGGCGATGAGGCAAGGATATTACTGGCCCAACATGAAGGCAGATTCGATCGAATTCTCTAAAACATGTGACAAGTGCCAACGATATTCTTCTATACCTCATGTACTGTCCGAGCAAATGACGCCAATGGATAGCCCCTTTCCCTTTGCCCAATGGGGAGTCGATATCATCAGGCCCTTGCCTATCGGGAAAGGTCAAAACAGGTTCGCAATCGTGGCGGTCGATTACTTCACCAAATAGGTCGAGGCAGAACCGTTAGCCAGAATTATCGAGAAACAAACCACTAAGTTCATATGGAGAAATATCGTATGCCGTTACGGGCTCCCCCACATTACAATCACCGATAATGGAAAGCAATTCGACAACGCCGCTTTCGATGAATTTTGCGAAAAATGGAAGATATGCAATGTCTGCACCTCTCCATATCATACTCAGGCAAATGGGCAAGTTGAAGCGGTGAATAAAATCATCAAACATCATTTAAAGACCAAGCTCGGTGAGTGTAAAGGCTGAAAATGCGGTATAAGTTTGATTACCGCTTTTGTAGAAGCAAGAAACAAGTTACCTTGTCCTAGAGAGGGGGGGGGGGGGGGGGGGGGGGGGGGGGGGGGGGGGGGTGAATAGGGCACTTTTTAAAATTACCAAATTACACACTTGTAAACATGCAAAGTATTCTTAGAGAACTTACTTCAAGAACAAGATATGCAGAATATTAATCAATAAAAACACAAGGGAAAGAAGTAAAGCAGTTCAACCATTCATCACACAACAAGAGATTTTTATAGTGGTTCGGTTATGTACCTACTCCACTCCCGGCTGATCCACTCACTCCTTGAGTGGCCGAATTTCACTATCACTATGATTTTAAATGAGGTTAACCATAAACCTTAACAACCTACAAAAGGATTTAAAACTCAATACATGGATTCATCCTTCCATAGGACTAATCCATGAACCACTTTATCCTACACAAGGGCTTGTCCTACTCAAGGACTTGTCCTACGTAAGGACTCTTACGAGTTTGGGTCTTCAAACTCTGAAACCCAAATCTCAACTTTGAGGAGGTTTCTTGGACTCGAAAGACTAAATATACTTAGCTGATTGAGCCCTTTGATGATGCCTTTGTTGAGGAAGCTTCGGCTTGCATGGAAGATACCTTCTTCAGCTCCCTCGATCAGCAACCTTGCTACAGATGACTCCTTTTAGATTCCAAGGTGAGGGATTAGGGTTTGGTTGAGGCTATATTGGGATATGGCTTTTATATGATGAGTAGCTTCTACCTAAACCACCATTAATGGCATTGATGACAAGAGTATAACTTTGAGAGGTAGGTCAAGATGCCATTAAAGAGGGGTTGAGTTCATGATTCAATCCAAGCTTTGAATGCTCTTCAATGTTGGTCAGATCAACATGGATTGAAGTATGAACTCAACAAATCACAGGGTATGAGAGAAGGGGATCTCAAGGAGAAAGCACAAACAAACCCTAGATGATGCTCAAGGTGATATCCACAAGATCCAACCGAGTTCCATATATAGAGATGACATTCAACGGTTAGAAAACGGTCACCTCGATAGGATCCGATCGATCGGACATAAGTATTAGCTTGATTTGAATTTTTGCTAAAAAACAGGTTCTCCGATTGATCGGACTTAGTTCCGATTGATCGGAGGACCCTGTCCGATTGATCGGACAGATGGTCCGATTGATCGTAATTTCTTCCAGAGAGTTTATGTATTTTTCTGAATTTTCCTCCGATGGATTGGATGCCCTTTCGATGGATCGGAGCACCTCATCCGATTAATCGGACAGATGTTTCGGTTGATCATAAATTCTTCCAGAGAGTTTATGTGATTTTCTGGAATTCCGTCCGATGGATCGGATCATTCTCCGATTGATCGTAGCACCCTGTCCGATTGATCGGACAGTCCTCCGAGTGATCGAAAAAATGTCCAGAGAGTTTTTCAATGTTGCTGGACAAATCTCCGATTGATCGGACATAACGTCTAATTGATCGGACACCTATCGAACACATCTCCATTGGATCGGACTTCTATCAGAGACAACAGATATACTGTTTTTCATCTTTTAAGCAACATCTGCCATAATGGACCCTTCCATAGCTGATCTTTATGGAAGGTGGACTATAGATGGGGTTAAGAATTTAACTAGGAAGGATTGGGCCATCTATAGAAGGGTTTTGGGATCAAAAGGGTTTGGATGGAGAGGCTTGAAGCTGACTGGATGAGCGATCTTCTTTGAGTAGCTTCTGTCTTCAGCCGTAAGCAGACTTGACGACACACCAACCATGGTAATTGACAAATCTTTGCATTAACAATCTCTCCCTTTGTCAATTACCGGACAAAACCAAACCTATAAAAGTCTTGGTTCATACCACAGACTTTTCTTAGACACCAAAACCAAAATACATACATACATTGAACATGTCGAAGAAAATAAATGCTTTACACATAGACATGACTCATTACATACAAAATGTACAGACTCAATGTACAGACTAGGCTTCACTTGAACTCCCCCTTAGTCCCTTCACACAAAAGATCAACAAAAAAATAACCTGGACCTTTTGGTGGGATAACATCTCCCCCTTTTTGTCAGTGATTGACAAAGGTTAGTGAAATGAGAATGCATCACATATGTCATAGACTGAAGGAGGAAATAGACATGAATGAGCGGAGGGAAGAAGCCAAATACACATGGTCATGCAAGGATATACAAGTATATGACTGTAAGCACAATGGGCATATAGCCCAAGCAGCCAACCTCCCCTTTTGAAATGTATATCATGACCAAACATCCTATATATACAACCCAAAATGGGGCAAGAAGCCCAATAAAGATAAAGCAATTACGCACAAGTATATATATACGCAAAGGAGTCAGGTAAATGAGAAATGATACACAAAATAAGTCATATCAAAATATCCAAATCCAACACAAGATCATCAAAATATCAAAAAAAAAAATGATCATCAAACTATCCAAAACAAAAGGATCAAAGAGTCAGATCCAGCAATGAAAGCATCAAAATGTGTCAAAGAAAAATCTATCAAAAGATATAACTATGAAGGTGCTGAACTTGGGTGCTAAAGTCGCCTCAAAAAGATATCCGCGACTGCACACACACTACGGATCCTAGCGAGAAATATAGACAGTTATGGAGCAGAGCCAGAGATGTCATCACGTCGACACGAGAGAGCTAATGAGAGGCGCTGAACGGCATCGTGTACGGTCTGCATCAGGCTCTCAAGACGCGTCAATCGCTCACTGTGCTGTGCTAGGGCGCCCTCCACATGATCCAGTTGAGCAATGATCTGCTCCGAGTTGGGAGGAGGAGGTGCAGAAGAGGCGTCAGACTGAAGTCGCCGCTTGACCGATCGTCGAGCTGGGGCTGGCGTCGGGGCTGGGGCTGAAGACCTGCTATGGTTGCCAGAAGACACTTGTGTGGGAGTATGGGAGAAGTCCCGGTCTTCCACGTTATACTCTCTTGGTAGAGCCATCTTTTTTATATTGAGGTCCTTGAAGGTACGTCGAGGAATAGGATGAACCACAATATTTGTGAACCTGCAGTCTTGGCCCAGACGAGTAATGATCCAACCAAAAGGGATGGTGTTGCGAGTGTTAGGTAGTGAGTCCAAAATGTGATGCAAAATGATGGATGGAAGACATAGACGCGTCCCGTGACCAACGTGATAGAGTAGATTGACCATATTGGCTGTGAGATCGGATTTGTTGGTACTACGTGGGTAGACATTGGTGCTGAAAATTTGGTGGAGCACTCGGAATCTGTTGGACATTTCGGACGCCCGGAGTGCACTACCATCTATCCACTCGGGATTGAGACCCCGACACAAATATCGTGTCCAATCAGCCTGTAAAGAAGAGTCAAGAAGATTGTCATTAGGTTGGGGGGCTGTGGACATGGGAATCCCAATGAGGTCTGCTATTGTTTGGGCTGTGATCTTCACCACACGTCCTCCGACAATGACCTCGCACGATGGAGGATTTCTAACAGGGTTGATAATTTTGGACAAAAATACATACACAACCTCGGGATGTGCCACGCCTCCAAATCGTAGCACACCATCCCAACCGATTTGTGCGAGGAGTGCTGGAATGCCAAAAGGCTCCACGCACGACAGGATGACCTCCCGCTCATAGATGATGGTGCGGGACTGAAAGCAGGATATTGTAGATGGACCCTCAGGTTGGGCAGGAGGAGCAGTAGGAGGTGGAGAACCCTGAGATGGTTGAGTAGTTTGGAGCTTCTTAGTCCTGGATGTGGTGGATGGCCCCGCAACCATCTTGGACTTGCCTTTAGGGTCTTTAGGCATGGTTTTTGAAGATTGTAGGAACAGTTGAGCAATGAACAGACCAAGATGGATAGGAAGGAAGTGATGTAGCAGTAAGAGCTTCAAATCCCTAACAATGATACGCTAATAGAGGAAGGGGGAAGAAGCAATCGAACTGACAAATCTAGAAACCTTACCTAGGAGACACGTGAAACCACCATTTCTGCAAATGAGGACCGATGGAGGGCTGGCTGAGCTACAGTCTGATCACACGATGATACCCTACCAGGAGAGTTTGAAAAGAAACAGAAACATAGGGCAGAATGAACAGAGCTCGCGTATATAGCTATCGGACCCCCGATATTTTCGATTGATCGGAGAAGTGTCCGATCAATCGGAAATGTCTCCAGTGACATTTGGATAGTTCAACCCTTCGAGCCTGTTGCAAATGGTGAGCCAGCCTATTTTGAAAGGATGTAAGCTTGAGAATATCGATTATCATTCAATCATATGAGGCTTATTCCTTAGATATACCTATATGCACATGATTTTTCCAACCGACTAGAGTGAGCAAACCCCGATAGACTTCCGAAGGTGTTCAAACCTTGTCAAATCTAACGGCTTTGTAAGAATGTCGGCCAATTGCCGCTCGGTTTGGATGTATTCAAGATTGACCACTTTTTCTTCAAATAATTCTCTTATAAAATGGTGCCGGATGTCGATATGCTTGGTTCGAGAATGTTGAACAGGATTTTTTGAAATATTAATGGCGCTTGTGTTGTCACAAAAGAGCGTCATTTCGTCCTGATTAATACCATAATCCTTCAACATCTGCTTCATCCAAAGTAGTTGAGCGCAGCAACTACCGGCAGCAATATATTCAGCTTCAGCAGTGGACAATAAGATGGAGTTTTGCTTTTTGCTATGCCAAGCAACTAAGCAGTTTTCGACGTAAAAACAGCCACCGCTTGTGGATTTTCGATCATCCATATTGCGGGCCCAATCGGCATCGGAGTACCCCGCAATGATGGTTGAGGTGTCAAAGGGGTACCACAAGCCATATTCAGTTGTGCAGGCCACATATCTGATCACTCTTTTTACAGCAATGAGGTGTGATTCCCTAGGATTGGCTTGAAATCTAGCACATGCCCCTACGCTAAAGGCAATATCGAGTCTACTTGCTGTGAGGTAGAGGAGACTCCCAATCATACTTCTATATAAATGTTGATCAACACTTTTGCCTGACAGGTCTTTAGAAAGTTTAATGGTAGTGGCCATAGGCGTGGTGTGTGATCGACCCGAGTCTAGTCCAAACCTCTTGACTAAATCTTTTGCATACTTAGTTTGGTTGATGAAGATTCCATTTTTCAGTTGTTTAACTTGCAATCCTAGGAAAAAATTCAGTTCGCCTACTGATAAGTACCTAATATTGTATAATTAACCCTGGTTGTTAAGGGCATTATCATTGTTTTCCCGGTTAATTATCTCTCATTAGGTGAATTTTCTGTCTTCAGGTGATCAGAAGAGGTTGGACAAAATCCGAGTCAATCAGGACGATTTAATGCCCAAAAGTAATCAACGTCAAGTGTATGGCAATCCTGAGGAAAATCAGGGCGTAAAGATCGAAGAGTGAACCATATTCTGTGGTGGATCTGAAGTCTCAGAAGGCCTCATCAAATCGACATATTTTGGAGGTCCATCTGAGACATGTTATGATGATCGTGATCAAGGCCTTCACAAAAAAATGGATGATCATGATTGGATGGTCAAGATTGGATGTCTATAGTTGGGACCAACTGTACATCACGGCTGGCGACACTTTCATGAGCATCAGATCAAAGGCCCTAATCGACTAAGCACTTTGGACCATACCATCATCTCCAACAATCCAATCCATCCATCACGATCAGCTGGACACCAGTCATCCATGCACATCACAACCGTCCATATCCAACCATCCATCATCTGTGTAGGGCGGGCCAAGGTGGACACCACTATGTGCAGCAAGGATGGACGTCCACCAGCCTCACATGTGCCAGATCAACCAGGTGGGCCACACAGCAGTCCAGCTGCAGCTGCAGCTGCTCAGCATGCAATCCAATCTCCACCGTCCAGTAGCTGCCGGACGTCCATTCATATCTATGGCCAGCGCTGTGGACCCCACATGCCATCCACGTCTGATCATCTCAGCCGCTCATGGCTGCATCATCATCCAGCCGTCCACCTCAATTCCAACCAGCAGGTGGACGTCAACACCATCTTCATCTCTGCCGACCATCAATGTGGAGCCCTCGTCCGTCCAAGCAGCAGCAAAAACCTCAGCCGTCCTTCATCCAGCGGACCCACATGTGCAGCAGCAATCAGCAGCAGTCCATCTGTCCAGATGGTGGACCACATTCTCCAGCACGTGTGGAAGCAGGCTTCAACCATCCAGCAGCTTCCTTCATCTCCATCCAGTGGCCAGATGATTATCATCAATGACGTCAGGTGGGACCCACAGCACGTCCAGCATCGAACATCCCTCCATCTCCACCACTACATCATCCGGCAGAGGACGTCTGTCCAATCCAGGCCACCATCCTTCCAGCCATCCATTCATCCAGTTGCTGGATGAACCGTCCAGCAAGGTGGACTCCATTTCCAGCCGTCCAAGGCCAACAACGTCCTCCTCTCCAGCTCTGCTCGTGCATCCATCCACCCAACCTTCACCCATGTCTAGCTGGAAGGTGGGCCACCTATCAGACAGCTCCATCACGTCCAGCAGTTGAAGCCACTTCACCAGCCGTTCATCCAGATCTCAACAGCAGCAGCTGCCAAGACAGCAACCGTCCATCAAGTGGCCCACCAACAACGTCCATCCATGGATCCCATCTGATGAGAAGCAGCACCGTGCAGATCTGGACGTCCCAAAAGCACCGTCCATCACCTGGCCACCTTGCACGTCAGCAACATCTCGGTCCACCTGCCTTCAGCTCCATCTCCAACGGTCAGCAAGTGGACCCCACCAATCTGCTTCATCAAACGTCCAGCAATGGACATCTCCAATCATCAGCCGTCCATCACACAACAAGGTGGACCCCATCAAAAGGCAGCAGCTCTTCTGCACCATGGCTGCAAGAGAGGAGCTCTCTCTCTCTCTCTCTCTCTCTCTCTCTCTCTCTCTCCCCACACATGTGTAAGGCATGGAATGCCACCTCATCATCCAAGCCTCACTCCAAGCCCAAACCTAAAAGAAAAGTTTGCTTTAGGCTTGGAGTGACACCTAGGCTTGGAGTACTTTTCTTGCCACATGTCCATCCAAGCCTAACTCCAAACCCGAACCTAAAAGAAAAGTTGCTTTGGGCACTCCAAGCCTAACTCCATTCCCAAACCTAAAGAAACTTTTGGAGTGCCACCTAGGATTGGGAGGAGGCTTGGGATCCTCTCAAAAGTCTATAAAAGGAGTCCTCTCCCCCTCTCATTCTCATCATCCCTCAAATCCCATTCAAGAGTTCTCTTCTCTTCTTTAGTCTTCTCTTCTTTCTTTTGTAGTGTAGAGTAGTGTAGTTTTTCCTTTGTAGAGAATTTAGTCTTCCATTGTAGCATGGTTGGCTAAACCTCTAGCTAAGGCTAGGGGTGAAGCCTTTGAAAAAATTTGCAAGCTTTGGTTCTTTTGGTTCAACATTGGTGTGTGAATGTTGGAGTTTTCTTTGGTTGATTGGTTCGGTTATCCACCTCGGCGGACGCTATTGTTGTGCAAGCCCCTTGATCCATCGTCGACTCCGGGCACGTTGGATGCTTGGGATCCCTTGCACACCAATTAGCTAGTTCATGATCGATAAAGTCCCTTGATCCATCGTCGACTCCGGGCACGTTGGATGCTTTGGATTCCCTATGGTCATCGAGCTAGTGCAGGTAAAGTCATCGATCTGTAAAATCCCTTGATCCATTGTAGACTCCGGGCACATTGGATGCTTTGGATTCCCTGCGATCGATAGACGAGATCTTAACGGATGGATCGATCAATCAAAGCCTCCTATCTTGTAAGGATGCATTTGATCGTATGAATTGTGATCTTATCGATTGACTTGTTGGCAAAGTTGTTGATCTGTACAATTCCTTGATCCATTGTCGACTCCGGGCACAGTGGATGCTTGGAATTCCCTGCGATCGACTAACGAGTGCTTCATGGTCAAATCAATCAGTTCAGATCACCATCTTTTATGAATATATGCAATGGTTTAACTATTTCATTTTTCGATTGGAATGAATCTTTATTCAACTCCAGTTGAGTTATAGTTGGACCAATGAATCAAATCTTGTGAATGAATCAAAGGTGGATCCCTGATGCCTTAGCCCCTTTTCTATTTTTGTCTTTCACCAAACACAACTTGCTCCACTCTCGTGGATAAACCAGATTTCATCTCACTCACCTAAACTAATTCCTCTAAGTGTTCTTAACCCCAATCCCCGTGGATCGACCTCGGTCTTACCGAGTATTTTACTACTTCGTTACCTGCACTTGGGTGTGTAATCTTCGGATTGTAGCAAGTTTTTGGCGCCGCTGCCGGGGATTGGCATCAGTTTAAGAATATTTTTGGAATTGGTTTATGTATATATATTGTCAATAGTATACTAACTTCTTTTATTTTGTTGCTCTCAGGAATTACTCATAGCCAAGTGTTCTTCTTTCCGGGTAACCTCTTTCCTTATCTCCTTGTTTAGTGTTTATGCGTAAGTGGACTCGTGATCACACAAGACGTCTTCTAAGCAACGGAATTTTGGTTGAAAGTCTATCCAATCACTGTGTTAGAAAACTTCCTGATACTTGTGAATTAACCATAAACATGGCCGAGAATGAAAATGAATATGATCAAGATGAGAATGAAGCACACAATGAGCCACCATTTAGGAGTTTACGTGATTACTTGCAACCTGCAAGAACGAGTACTCCTTCTTGTATGGTTTTTTCAGTGAATGCGGGTAACATTGATTTTAAACCTGGAGTGATACAGTTACTTCCTAAATTTCATGGATTCGACACTGAAAGTCCCTATTTACATTTGAGGGAATTTGATGAAGTAATCACTACTTTGCATTACGACAACGTTTCTGATGACTTGGTTAGGTTAAAACTATTTCCTTTTTCTTTGAAGGAGAAAGCCAAGTTTTGGTTGCACTCCTTAAGGCCCAGAACCATAGGGACATGGCAAGAGATGACTAAGGAATTTCTAAAAAAGTTTTTCCCTATTCATAAGACCAACACCCTGAAATGAGATATAATGAATTTCTCCCAAAAGGAGAATGAAACTTTTTTTCAGTGTTGGGAACGTTTCAAGGAACTCTTACTTGCCTGCCCACCTCATGGCTACGAAACATGGTGCTTGATTAGCTTCTTCTATAATGGATTGAGCCCAGTCATGCGCCAATTCGTAGAAATGATGTGTAATGGGGAGTTTATGAGCAAAGGTTCTGATGAGGCTATGGAATACTTTGACTTCTTAGCAGAAAATTCCCAATCTTAGGACACATCTGACAAACCCGCTAAGACCAAGCCTGGGCCCAATGAAAAAAGAGATGTTTATCTTTTAACCGAGGATGTCGATGTCAATGCAAAGATAGCAGGGCTCACACGTAAAATAGAAGCCATGGAATTAAGGAAGGTCAACGCTATTAAAACCAGGGAGACTGAAAGTGTTTGTGACATTTGTAAGAGCGATGCACACATTACTAAGGGTTGTCCTACAATCCCAGCTCTTCAAGAAGTGTTGCACGAACAAGCCAATGCCATGAATACTTATCAAAGACCTTTTAATGCCCCAGTGTCAAACACGTATAATCCTAATTGGCGGAACCATCCCAACTTCAGTTGGAGAAACGGACCGACTGCCAATGCTGGGAATAATCCTCAAGTGCCTTCCACTAGCACTCCTTATGTGCCCCCACAGAGGAAGACTCAGGAGGATACCGTGCAAAATCAAATCAATCAGAGCATCATGCAAACCCTCCAAGAGCTTAAAACTTCGATGGAAAGATTCGAATCTCGCCTAATTGGACTCGAATCATGCCAGAATATTAGGGAGCGAGGGACCTTTCCGGCCCAACCTCAACCTAACCCGAAGGGACAGTATGAGGTGAATGATTCAGGTTCTTCCAACCCTCATGTTGAGCACGCTAAATCTGTCACCACCCTAAGAAGTGGTAAGGTGATTGGAAAAGATATTCCTAGGACAGTTGATAAACCTAAGGAATCATCTAAATCAAAGAGTGATGACAAATCTAGTGATGATCAACCTGAGAAGGAGACAGAGCATGTTTTCAAACCAGTGGTCCCGTTTCCCCAACGCCTACTCTCATCCAAAGCAATGGTTAAAGCTCAAGATATCTTGGAAGTTTTTAAACAAATGAAAATCAACATACCCTTGTTGGATGCAATCAAGCAGATACCTTCATATGCCAAGTTTCTAAAAGATCTTTGTACTATTAAGCGCAAGCTCAATGTACAAAAGAAAGCCTTTTTGACTGAACAGGTCAGTGCTATCATTAACCAGAACTCTCCCCCAAAATACAAAGATCTACGTAGTCCTACTATTACTTGCATAATAGGGAACTTCCGGGTCGAACAAGCACTTCTTGACTTAGGGGCGAGTGTCAATCTTATACCCTTCTCGGTGTACGAACAACTGGGACTCGGTGAATTGAAACCCACCAGAACCACCTTGCAACTTGCCGATCGATCTGTACGGATACCGAGAGGAGTAGTGGAAGATGTGTTGGTACAAGTCGACAAATTCTACTTCCCAGTAGACTTCATCGTCTTGGATACCCAACCTGTAGCAAATGTTAGCACCCAGATACCTGTTATTCTTGGCCGACCATTCCTGGCAACTTCCAATGCTGTGATCAACTGCAGGAATGGGGTCGTGAAGTTTTCATTTGGCAATATGAAGTTAGAGCTAAATGTTTTCAACATGTGTAAACAACAAGGGAATGATGATGAGATCCATGAGGCCAACCTGATCGATACCCTCATGGAAGAAGAATTCCTTCTAACCTCTCTGTCCGAACCCTTAGAAGCATGTCTAGCCCACTTTGCTAATTCTGATGATGAGACAATTTTGGAAGTGGTGAATGGATTGTTAGAATCCACCCTTGTGCATGATACAAACCAGTGGAGGCCCCATTTTGAAAAACTCTCTCTAAATGATTCACGACCTCTACCATCAAGAATTGAAGCACCAAAGCTTGACCTGAAGCCATTACCTTTGGAACTGAAATATACATACTTGGGTCAAGGCAATACTTTTCCTGTGGTTATTTCATCTCACCTTGATAAAGACCAAGAGGACAAATTGATCAATGTTCTCAAGGAACGCAAGGATGCCATAGGTTGGACAATTGCTAACATCAAGGGAATTGATCCCCTGATTTGTACCCATAGGATACACCTCGAGGAAAATGCTAAACCCTCTAGACAACCACAAAGGAGATTGAATCCAAACATGACTGAAGTGGTTAGAGCCGAGGTCCTCAAGCTATTGGATGTGGGTATCATCTACCCTATTTCAGATAGCCAATGGGTAAGTCCAACCCAAGTGGTACCAAAAAAATCTGGAGTTACCATAGTTGCGAATGCAGACAATGAGTTGGTACCAACTAGAGTCGCTACTGGTTGGAGAATGTGTATCGACTATAGGAAACTGAATACTGTTACTAGGAAGGACCACTTTCCTTTACCATTCATTGATCAAATGTTAGAAAGGTTAGCTGGCCACTCCTATTACTGTTTCCTAGATGGGTACTCTGGATACAACCAAATAGAGATTGCCTTAGAAGATCAAGAGAAAACCACATTCACTTGTCCATTTGGCACCTTTGCGTACAAGAGGATGCCTTTCGGACTGTGTAATGCTCCTGCCACTTTTCAGAGATGCATGCTTAGCATTTTCTCTGACATGGTTGGACATTTCTTGGAAGTCTTCATGGACGACTTCTCAGTATTTGGTTGTTACTTTGATGAATGTTTGAACCATTTACAATTGGTCTTGACAAGGTGTGAAGAAAAGAATCTTGTTTTGAATTGAGAAAAGTGTCATTTTATGGTTCAAAAGGGAATTGTTCTTGGACATAATATTTCGTCCAACGGAATAGAAGTAGACAAGGCAAAGATCGACTTAATTGCCAACTTACCAGCCCCCATGAGTGTACGAAACATTCGTTCTTTCTTGGGTCATGCAGGATTCTATAGGAGATTTATAAAGGACTTCAGTCATATCTCTCATCCATTATGCAATCTCCTGCAAAAGGATGCTCCATTCGAGTGGACCAATGACTGCCAAGAAGCTTTCACCAAGCTTAAAGGCATGTTGACCAGCGCACCGATAATGCAACCACCCGATTGGACTATACCTTTTGAAAGCATGTGAGTACGCTGTTGGGGCAGTTTTGGGGCAAAGAAAAGACAAGAAGCCCTATGTTATATACTACGCAAGTAGAACCTTGAACAATGCGCAAGTAAACTACTCTACTACGGAAAAGGAACTCCTTGCCGTAGTCTTTGCACTTGACAAGTTCAGATCCTACTTGATTGGGTCCAAAATTATGATTTTTACTGATCATGCGGCTCTCAAGTATCTTCTTTCTAAGAAAGATGCTAAGCCTCGCTTGCTCAGGTGGATCCTTTTGCTCCAAGAATTCGACCTTGAGATCCGAGACAAAAAGGGAGTAGAAAACGTAGTGGCTGATCACTTGTCTCGCCTAGTACTCTCTGATTCTGTAGAGACGACACCGATAAAGGACACTTTCCCTGATGAACAGCTGTTTGAAGTCTTTTGCCAACCTTGGTTTGCTGACATTGTTAACTATCTTGCTACAGGAAGAATTCCGAGTCATTGGACCCCACAAGATAAAAGGAAATTTTTCACAGAGGTACGCAACTTTTTCTGGGATGATCCGTATTTGTTCAAATACTGCCCAGATCAAATCATAAGGAGGTGTGTTCCAGATAATGAACAAACCAGTGTCATCTCCTTTTGCCATTCTTATGCATGTGGTGGTCATTTCTCTTCTAAGAAAACCGCTGCCAAGATTCTTCAGTGCGGTTTCTACTGGCCTTCAATATTCAAGGACACCCATGTTTTTTGCAAAGCATGTGACCGTTGTCAGAAGTTGGGAGGAATCTCCCGTAGAAATATGATGCCTTTAAATCCGATATTGATCATCGAAGTTTTTGACTGTTGGGGCATCGATTTCATGGGACCATTCCCTTCCTCATTTGGATATCTGTATATCCTATTGGCTGTCGATTATGTCTCCAAATGGGTTGAGGCAATCCCGTGTAGAACCAATGATCACAAAACGGTTCTACGATTTCTAAAAGAGAATATTCTGTCAAGATTTGGGACGCCTCGAGCCATTATCAGTGATGGGGGTACACACTTCTGTAACAGACCTTTCGAGGCTTTGATGAAGAGATATGGTATCACACACAAGGTGAGTACGCCCTATCACCCACAAACAAGTGGTCAAGCAGAAGTTTCCAACAGGGAAATCAAACACATCTTGGAAAAAACTGTAAATCCAGATCGCAAGGATTGGTCTCTAAGACTAACCGATGCGTTGTGGGCTTACCATACAGCATATAAAACCCCGATTGGAATGTCTCCCTATAGACTTGTCTATGGGAAAGCTTGCCATCTGCCTGTGGAGTTGGAGCATAAAGCCTATTGGGCTATAAAGAAATTCAATTTCAATCTTGACAAGGCCAGTTCGCTTCGCAAACTCCAGCTGAACGAGTTGGAGGAAATCCGGAATGAGGCTTACGATAATGCCAAAATATACAAGGAACGAACGAAGGTATTCCATGACAGGAATATCCTTCGAAGATCTTTCGAACCATCTCAGAAATTTCTCTTGTACAATTCTAGGCTACATCTGTTTCCAGGAAAGCTGAAATCTTGATGGACCGGCCCTTTTGTAGTCAAAACTGTTTACCCTCATGGGGCTATTGAGATTGAGAACCCCAAAAATGGAAATGTATTCAAAGCAAACGGGCAGCGTTTGAAGCCCTTTCTTGAGGAATTTGCCCCAGAGGAGGAATCCACCCCTCTGGAAGATCCTGTTTATCAGGATTGATCTCCTAGTCTGACGGAGATCCCCTTTCGTATACTAGTAGGTTAGTTTGTTTGTTGTATTTTGTTTTGGCAACTCAGAAAATTCCAGCGCTTACAAGCATTCATCCTCTCAGGTACTCTTTACCCTCTATTCTTTACCATTTTTGCTCTCATGTTGCAGTTGTCTATGCATTCATTTTTCAACATTGAGGACAATGTTACATTTAGGTTGGGGGGTGTGGAATTCCTGTAAAAAAATCTTTCCAGTTGTCTATCTCTTTGCTATTTTGCCTATCTTTTTGCTATTTTAGGTAAAAAAAAAAGGGTTTTATGGGAAACATCCTGTTCGTGTTGAACGCACCGTGATAGAGGACCTTAGTTGCAAATCGTTGTTGAAACCGACAGATATTCCCTGTTCTCAGAAATCATGAAGGGGATTAAGGCAACTGGGAGGTGAAGCACACTCTCATGGTATTATGAGCAGCGTAAGACCCCAAACTGAATTGATCATGGGAAATGTGAGGATGTGGCTCATCTTGTGGCCGAAGGAGTCTGTCGGATGATACGTGGTCTATGTGCATTGCACAAAAGGAACAGGAAATTTTGTGGTTGCATTGTCTATAAATTATTATTTCTTTAGCCTTAAAAAAAAAATCTAGGGATTTATGTGATTTATGAGATTTTGAAATAATTTGAATAGTAGAATGAAAAGGCATTTAGTGATGACAATGTTAAAGCTTAAAGTTTAGTCGCTTTAATTTCAAAATTGAGTTCTTTCCATTAATCTTTTATTAGAAAATGATAAACATTGATTGAGTCATGAATTTCACAAGTTCACATCTAGCTTGCACTACCAGGATTTGAGTTTGATACTATAATGTTGACTTGATGATTGTTGAGAGTGATAGACACCAAGCCTGGAGATCCTTGTCTACTTTATTCATAGAAAAGTGAAAAAATAAAAAATAAAAAAAAGGAATATTCATAGTAATTTGGGGCAAGGATTTTCATCCATTGTCGTTACCATTACAAAACATTACCATAGTACGAAGTGAGCCTGTTGGAGTCTTCGGCTATCGGTTATTGAAAAAAAAATAAAAATAAAAAAATAAAAAAATAAAAAGCTAGAAAATGTTGAAAAAAATAGTAGCAAGGTTCGGAATCAGTGACTTGGTTGATCCGACCATTCTCTTCAATCATCAGTGTCAACATGAAAGTAGAAGACTGAACCCCTAGTTGTGTTAAGGCTAGACCTCACAGTGCACCATGGAACTCAATGTTTAGAATGCTTCTATTGAATGATTAATGCTTTGAACTCAATTAGGTTGTTGACTAAAGTAGCTAGAACCTAAGTTTAAATATTTTCAAAACTATATGCCTTAGAAACTCTACTGTTTAGATAACTTGAAGGACCACATAAATACATTGAACCTTTTCATCTCTTTATTTTTTGTTTTACTAGGAAATAACAGGAAGTCTCGAGATGGTTTTGATTGGTGAAAACTGTCAAGGATAAGATTGATTGTAGTATTTTGAAAAATCCTTCGATGATTTTCGCATGTTTTGCTCGAGACTAGCAAAATGCTGGTTGGGGGGTGTGATAAGTACCTAATATTGTATAATTAACCCTGGTTGTTAAGGGCATTATCATTGTTTTCCCGGTTAATTATCTCTCATTAGGTGAATTTTCTGTCTTCAGGTGATCAGGAGAGGTTGGACAAAATCCGAGTCAATCAGGACGATTTAATGCCCAAAAGTAATCAACGTCAAGTGTATGGCAATCCTGAGGAAAATCAGGGCGTAAAGATCGAAGAGTGAACCATATTCTGTGGTGGATCTGAAGTCTCAGAAGGCCTCATCAAATCGACATATTTTGGAGGTCCATCTGAGACATGTTATGATGATCGTGATCAAGGCCTTCACAAAAAAATGGATGATCATGCTTGGATGGTCAAGATTGGATGTCTATAGTTGGGACCAACTGTGCATCACGGCTGGCGACACTTTCATGAGCATCAGATCAAAGGCCCTAATCGACTAAGCACTTTGGACCATACCATCATCTCCAACAATCCAATCCATCCATCACGATCAGCTGGACACCAGTCATCCATGCACATCACAGCCGTCCATATCCAACCATCCATCATCTGTGTAGGGCGGGCCAAGGTGGACACCACTACGTGCAGCAAGGATGGACGTCCACCAGCCTCACATGTGCCAGATCAACCAGGTGGGCCACACAGCAGTCCAGCTGCAGCTGCAGCTCCTCAGCATGCAATCCAATCTCCACCGTCCAGCAGCTGCCGGACGTCCATTCACATCAATGGCCAGCGCTGTGGACCCCACATGCCATCCACGTCTGATCATCTCAGCCGCTCATGGCTGCATCATCATCCAGCCGTCCACCTCAATTCCAACCAGCAGGTGGACGTCAACACCATCTTCATCTCTGCCGACCATCAATGTGGAGCCCTCGTCCGTCCAAGCAGCAGCAAAAACCTCAGCCGTCCTTCATCCAGCGGACCCACATGTGCAGCAGCAATCAGCAGCAGTCCATCTGTCCAGATGGTGGACCACATTCTCCAGCACGTGTGGAAGCAGGCTTCAACCATCCAGCAGCTTCCTTCATCTCCATCCAGTGGCCAGATGATTATCATCAATGACGTCAGGTGGGACCCACATCACGTCCAGCATCGAACATCCCTCCATCTCCACCACTCCATCATCCGGTAGAGGACGTCTGTCCAATCCAGGCCACCATCCTTCCAGCCATCCATTCATCCAGTTGCTGGATGAACCGTCCAGCAAGGTGGACTCCATTTCCAACCGTCCAAGGCCAACAACGTCCTCCTCTCCAGCTCTGCTCGTGCATCCATCCATCCAACCTTCACCCATGTCTAGCTGGAAGGTGGGCCACCTATCAGACAGCTCCATCACGTCCAGCAGTTGAAGCCACTTCACCAGCCGTTCATCCAGATCTCAATAGCAGCAGCTGCCAAGACAGCAACCGTCCATCAAGTGGCCCACCAACAACGTCCATCCATGGATCCCATCTGATGAGAAGCAGCACCGTCCAGATCTGGACGTCCCAAAAGCACCGTCCATCACCTGGCCACCTTGCACGTCAGCAACATCTCGGTCCACCTGCCTTCAGCTCCAGCTCCAACGGTCAGCAAGTGGACCCCACCAATCTGCTTCATCAAACGTCCAGCAATGGACATCTCCAATCATCAGCCGTCCATCACACAACAAGGTGGACCCAATCAAAAGGCAACAGCTCTTCTCCACCATGGCTGCAAGAGAGGAGCTCTCTCTCTCTCTCTCTCTCTCTCTCTCTCTCTCTCTCTCTCTCTCTCTCTCTCTCTCCCCACACATGTGTAAGGCATGGAATGCCACCTCATCATCCAAGCCTCACTCCAAGCCCAAACCTAAAAGAAAAGTTTGCTTTAGGCTTGGAGTGACACCTAGGCTTGGAGTACTTTTCTTGCCACATGTCCATCCAAGCCTAACTCCAAACCCGAACCTAAAAGAAAAGTTGCTTTGGGCACTCCAAGCCTAACTCCATTCCCAAACCTAAAGAAACTTTTGGAGTGCCACCTAGGATTGGGAGGAGGCTTGGGAGCCTCTCAAAAGTCTATAAAAGGAGGCCTCTCCCCCTCTCATTCTCATCATCCCTCAAATCCCATTCAAGAGTTCTCTTCTCTTCTTTAGTCTTCTCTTCTTTCTTTTGTAGTGTAGAGTAGTGTAATTTTTCCTTTATAGAGAATTTAGTCTTCCATTGTAGCATGGTTGGCTAAACCTCTAGCTAAGGCTAGGGGTGAAGCCTTTGAAGAAATTTGCAAGCTTTGGTTCTTTTGGTTCAACATTGGTGTGTGAATGTTGGAGTTTTCTTTGGTTGATTGGTTTGGTTATCCACCTTGGCGGACGCTATTTTTGTGCAAGCCCCTTGATCCATCGTCGACTCCGGGCACGTTGGATGCTTAGGATCCCTTGCACACCAATTAGCTAGTTCATGATCGATAAAGTCCCTTGATCCATCGTCGACTCCGGGCACGTTGGATGCTTTGGATTCCCTACGGTCATCGAGCTAGTGCAGGTAAAGTCATCGATCTGTAAAATCCCTTGATCCATTGTAGACTCCAGGCACATTGGATGCTTTGGATTCCCTGCGATCGATAGACGAGATCTTAATGGATGGATCGATCAATCAAAGCCTCCTATCTTGTAAGGATGCATTTGATCGTATGAATTGTGATCTTATCGGTTGACTTGTTGGCAAAGTTGTTGATCTGTACAATTCCTTGATCCATTGTCGACTCCGGGCACAGTGGATGCTTGGAATTCCCTGCGATCGACTAACGAGTGCTTCATGGTCAAATCAATCAGTTCAGATCACCATCTTTTATGAATATATGCAATGGTTTAACTGTTTCATTTTTCGATTGGAATGAATCTTTATTCAACTCCAGTTGAGTTATAGTTGGACCAATCAATCAAATCTTGTGAATGAATCAAAGGTGGATCCCTGATGCCTTAGCCCCTTTTCTATTTTTGTCTTTCACCACACACAACTTGCTCCACTCTCGTGGATAAACCAGATTTTATCTCACTCACCTAAACTAATTCCTCTAAGTGTTCTTAACCCCAATCCCTGTGGATCGACCTCGGTCTTACCGAGTATTTTACTACTTCGCTACCTGCACTTGGGTGTGCAATCTTCGGATTGTAGCACCTACCAAACTCATCTCAAATTCAGATTTCATTAATTCAGTAAATAAGCCAGAAAATTCTTCACAGTTTGAGCTAAATACAATATCATCCATATAAATCTGAGCAATGAGAAAGGAATCAGTCATCCTCTTAACAAATAGGGTTTTATCAACACTCCCCCTAACAAATTTGTGAGCAATTAGAAATTGAGTAAGACGTTCATACTATGCTCGGGGGGGGGGCTTGTTTTAACCCATAGAGAGCCTTTTTCAATCAGTAGACTCTTTGAGGATAACTAGGGTCCACAAACCCTTTGGGTTGTTCAACATAAACTTCCTCATCAAGTATACCATTTAGAAAGGCACTCTTCACGTCAATTTGAAATAATTTGAATTTGAGAGCACATGCTATGGACATGAGAATTCGGATCGATTCTAGTCTAGCAACCGGGGCAAAAGTTTCATCAAAATCAATTCCCTCGATTTGAGAGTACCCTTGAGCTACAAGACGTGCTTTGTTTCGAATCACATTGCCAGATTCATCTGTTTTGTTTTTTAAGATCCATTTAGTTCCAATGACATTCTTCTCATATGGTCTTTCAACCAGAAACCAAACTTCATTTCTGGTAAACTGTTGAAGTTCCTCTTGCATTGCAAGTATCCAAAACTCATCATTGAGAGCCTCATTTATATTTTTTGGTTCAATTTTTGAAGTGAAGCACACATGACTGTTGATGGCCTCAAGTTGTCTCCTAGTCTTGACTCCAACATCCGGATCTCCAATGATTTGATTGAGGGGATGATCCTTGATGTGTGGAACATTTCCAAAAGCTATTGAGGCATTGGGAGTGGGAGATTTTTCAACAGGTTTACCTATGTGGCATGGTTCTCCCAGTTCATCATCATCAAGTCTTGTATCTTCTTTGAATTGGTCATCAATGATAACATTTATGGATTCTTGAGTTGTTTTAGTCCTTGTGTTGTACACTCTATAGGCACGACTATCAGAAGTATATCCTAGAAATATTCCCTCATCGCTCTTAGAGTCAAAATTTCCTAGATTTTCTCGATCTCGAAGGATGTGACATTTACTACCAAAGACCCTAAAGTACTTGATGTTTGGAACTTTTCCATTCCACAGCTCATATGGGGTTTTATCTAGGCCGGCTCTCAAATAAACTCGATTAATGATGTGACAAGCTGTATTTACTGCTTCGGCCCACAGATTTTTTGCTATATTTTTACTGTTCATCATAACTGTGGCCATGTCAAGTAGAACTCTGTTTTTCCTCTCTGCTACTCCATTTTGTTGTGGAGTTTGGGGCTGAGAATTCATGTTTGATGCCTAGATTTTCGCAGAATAGTTCAAATCGCCCGTCCTCGAATTCCCCCCATGATCACTCCCAATACGTTTCACTGTACATTCCTTCTCATTGTGAGATCGTTTCATGAGTTTCTTAAATTCCTCAAATGTATCAGACTTTTCTTTCAAAAATACAACCCAAGTATATCAGGAATAGTCGTCAACGATAACAAAGAAGTACCTTTTACCACCTTGACTCACTACTCTTGTGGGACCTACGAGATCCATGTGGAGTAGATCAAGGGGTTTTGATGTAGCAATGATGGATGTCTTCTTATGTGCAACTTTAATTTGTTTACCTTTCAAGCACTCTGCACATACTTCTTTTGGTTTCTTCCCAATCTTAGGTAATCCTCTTACTAATTTCTTTATACTCAACCTAGAGAGGTTCCTATAATGGACATGACCAAGCCGTTGATGCCATAACTCAGTCTCATCATTAATGGCCATGTGGCATACGGCAGATGGTCCCTCATCACCCTTGTTTTCAATAACATAGCAGTTATCTCCAGTGCGAAACCCTTTTAGTATCAATTTTCTAGTTTTGTTCATAATTTTGCACATTTCTTTGGAGAATTTTACGGAATGCTGTTCATCACATATTTGAGAGATGCTTAATAGATTATGTTTCAAACCATCAACACATAGTACATCCTCAATTTTGGGCAATCCTGGCCCGGTGATGGTTCCCTTTCCAACAATTTTGGCAACACTCCCATCTCCAAAGGTAACAGACCCACCATCAAACTCAGCATAATCACAAAACTGAGTCCTGTCACCTGTCATGTGTCAGGAGCATCCACTATCAAGGTACCACCTAGTGTTTCTTCCGGCTCTAAGGGCTGTATGGATAACTAAGCATTTGTTCTTTACTACCCATTTAGAGACTACCCTTTTTGGAGAACCAGGCTTCTTGGTTGATTCTAGAGATGTCATCGTTTGAGCATAAGGTGTTGAGTTTTTTTCTTTGCTTGAGTTGTCTTGCATCAGCTCCATGGTTCTTTTGTTTAACTATTTTACCATTTCAAGGAGCTCTTCCATTCTTTTGTCTTTCTTTGATGGAGTGGGATCATTTCTCCTCATGTTTCCATTTTTGTATGGTGTTGGTTGGAGGACTCCACATATGATTCATCCTTTTTTCGGTAGGTACAAATTTACCTTTCAAGTTCCGAACCGGATTCTTAAAGATCAAGCATTCAAACTTCAAATGTCCAACATCCCCGCATGCATGGCATATAGGTGAATTTTTCTTAGTGCTTCCTGATGCATTCCTAATCTTTTCAGCTTCTGGGTTACTAACCTTAGTTTGCTCACCATAGCCTAGCCCTCTTGTATTCCTACAAGGCTTACCTGATTTAAGGATATCGTCTAGTTTTTCTCTACTCTGAGCAAATCTTTTATTGAGTTGACGTTCTTGATTAAGTTGCAAGATTAGACATTGATTTGTAGATTTTGCCTTTTTCAGCTCATCTTCTAGGGTATTAATTTTGTCTTAAGCTGCTTTGTTTTTCCTTTCCTAGTCACAGATCTGAAAGTGAAATCTGTTGTTTTCTCCTTTCACTTCTTGCATTTCATCAGCCAATTTATTGTTGTCAATATTAGCTTGGCTCAAGTTCTTGGTAAGAAGGATGCTTTGACGAAATAACTCATCATAGGCAACTTGCAAACCTTCATTATCATCCTCGTCATTGTTCGCTCGTCTCAAGTGTAAGGCTGCGATGTAGTAATAAATCTCGGTAAGACCGAGGTCGATCCACAGGGAAATAGTAACAGCTACCAAATCACTCCAGCAACTCGGCTTTTTAAAGGAAATCAGATTTAAAAGAGTGCTTACTTAAAACAGGAATTTAATGAAAAATCAGAGATACTAAGTACTAAGGCTTTCAAGGATCCACTTGTAGCAATCCTATGTCAATTCAATCAATCCAAATAGAGAACACAACTAGATTTGAAGTCCTATCTCTCATCTAGTTGGAAAGTAAAGCATTCACACACATTCCATCACATTCAAGTTGAACTTCCAAGTTCTAGTTCCATTCAATCAATACAAAACTCAAACTATAGCCTGCGGAGTAACAGCCATGCCTCTGGACTATGGTCTGCTAAAGGATTACTATAATCCGAATTTAGATAAACAAACATGATAATCTCAGAGAATTAAAAGGAATTCATGTCCGGAGCACATAAACTCAGATAAAACATCTCAAACTACCATTATTTGGAACTAAACCATGCAAAAATCCAAACTTGAATGTAAATTACTTGAATTAAACTGAAATCAATATAGTATTAGCTACAAGCTTCACCTCTCAGCCTTAGCTGAGAGGTTTTAGCCGAGCATAGTCATGCTACAACTAAAAACTCTGAAATAAAGCATAAAAATAGAAAAACCCGAATAGGAGAGTAGCAGACGCTCCACAATCGCCTTCACCCGCCAAACTCACATTCCCTAGCCTCCCTGATACCCTAGGAAGAACCCCTAGGTGTCCTTTTATAGCAAACAACCTTCCTTGCGTCGGATTTTGCGAAAGACTATGCATTGCGCAGCAATTTTCGGAGTCCTAAATTAGAAAGGGATATTCTTACGCAGAGCCGACCGGTCGTGACTGGTCGGACTAATCTTTTGAGCATTCCAGGGAGCACTGCCGACCGGTCAAGACCGGTCGGACAGACCTGTCCATTCATTCCAGCAAACATACCCGACCGGTCATGACCGGTCGGGCTGATCTATCAACCGTCCAGCGTGTATGGCCGACCGGTCTTGACCGGTCGGCCTGTCTTCAATGTGAACAGCCATCATGTGGCCGACCGGTCATGATCGGTCGGCCTGTCTTCCACTTGATCCTTTGATGTGGCTGACCGGTTGGACGACCGGTCTGCCTTGTTTCTCTTCAACTTTTTCTACTTTTCTTCATCCTCTTTTCTCCTTCTTTCTTCTTCTTTCTTTGGTCCATCTTAGGACTTCATGCAATAGCTCCAAATGCATTCTTTTGGCTTGTAATTGAATGAAGTCCGCTCTCATCCCTATAATCACAAAACATATGTTAGGTGGGCCTTTAAACCATGAAAAGCATGCAAACCTTGTCCTGTAATGGGCAATGCAATGTATAAATTGGAGGTTCAACACACCCCCCAACCAGCTTTTTGCTAGTCCCGAGCAAAACATGCGTGAAACAATTTCAAACCTCCAAACCCAACTCTCTTCTAGAAACTATGTTTCTACCCATTCCAGGATGTACAAGTATAAAATTTGGGGAAGCTAGGTGATAGAAGCTGAACCTTGGACTCTCAAAACATAAGAAGTGTCTACATGAAATTCCCGCTGATTGATTGATAAATAGAAGAACTCAACAAATTCAACCTAGTGTGTATAGTGAAAATTCATCTCATGAGTTCCTAGGATCATCTTCTTCATAGATTAGGTAAACCAATGATTTTAAGGTGCACAGAGCAACAGCAAGCCTATGATAGGAATTTGCCTTACCGTCCTTCCGACGGCTTTCACACTACGTCCCATTTGCGGCTTTGGTTACGGTTCGACCATCCCCCGGTTGGTAATAGGTAACCCTTTTCGGAATTTCCACCATTTTTCTTTCCTTCCCGATTTCATCCTTTCTTTCCTTTTTCTTTTAAAATTAGATAGGATTTTTAGAAATCCATATCCTCCGTTATTTTCCCATGGACAAGGATGGACAAAATACCCCGGCTTGGCTGCTCAACACCTCTAAACCAAAGTCTAGCTAATCCACAAATCACATAAACCTGTCACTCATGAAAATCGTGTAATGTGAACTTGGTGTAAAGGTGTTCAACTTTTCTATTAATCACAACAATAGGGGAACTATCATATAAAACCATTATGTTGGGAGAAATTCAAAACTACAACATCACACACTTCGTTTTTCCTCCTCTTCTACTCATAACCTCTCGAATGTATAGAAAAAAGATTTTCTAAAGGATTTTTGAGATGTTAGAAAATTCGAAAAAATTTCGTGCATATGAAGCTCGAAATGTGGCAATATGCTAGATGAGGGATCTCATCTCACCCCCCAACCAAATCTTGCATTGTCCACAATGTAAAAAGATAGTCAAGTAGCATGAACATGAGAGCAATGGTAAAATATGAGAGATTGAGAACAATAATACCTGGGAGAGCGATCATGGAAGTCTGCAACTACAACAACTAAATCCTACTAAGACAGTAAAACTAAATAAAACCTACCTATGCTATACCTCCATCAGACTAGGAGATCAATCATCCTGATAGACAGGATCATTCAGGGAGATGGACATGTCCTCTGAATCAAATTTCTCAACAAATGGTTTAAGGCGTTGTCCATTAACTTTGAAACAGTCACCATTCGCTGCATTCTTAATCTCAACAGCCCCATGAGGAAAAACTTCTTTGACAATATATGGGCCGGTCCATCGAGATCGTAATTTTCCTGGAAAAAGATGAAGTCGGGCATTATATAAGAGCACTTTCTGCCCTTCATGGAAAGATTTCCTTAAGATATGCCTGTCATGAAAGGCCTTCATCTTGCTCTTGTAAATTCTCGAATTCTCATATGCATCGTTCCGGATCTCATCAAGCTCATTTATTTGAAGTTTGCGAAGCGAGCTAGCCTTGTCAATGTCAAAATTTAAAGCCCGAATTGCCCAATAGGCTTTGTGTTCTATCTCCACAGGCAAGTGGCAAGCTTTCCCATAGACAAGTCTATAAGGGGACATTCTAATGGGTGTCTTGTAGGCAGTACGGTGAGCCCAAAGTGCATCATCTAATCTTAGGGACCAATCCTTGCGATCTGGTCTCACCGTCTTTTCCAAAATCTGCTTGATTTCCCTATTGGAGATTTCAGCTTGCCCACTTGTTTGTGGGTGGTATGGGGTACTCACTTTGTGCCTAATACCATATTTCTTCATCAAAGTTTCAAAAGGTCTATTGCAAAAGTGAGAACCACCATCACAATAATGGCTCGAGGCGTCCCAAATCTAGAAAGTATGTTTTCTTTGAGAAACTTGAGAACCGTACGATGATCGTTGGTTCTACATGGGATAGCCTCTATCCATTTAGACACATAGTCTACGGCCAACTAAATATAGACATGTCCAAAAGATGAGGGGAATGGTCCCATGAAATCGATGCCCCAACAGTCAAAGACTTCAAGATGTTGAATTGGGGTGAGAGGCATCATATTTCGACGGGATAATCCTCCTAACTTCTGGCAGCGCTCGCACGCTTTGCAAAACTCGTGGGTATCTTTAAATAATGTGGGCCAATAAAAACCACACTACAGAATTTTTGCAGTTGTTTTCTTGGCTGAAAAATGACCCCCACATGCTTGATCATGACAAAAGGAGATGACTGAATTGTGTTCATCATCGGGGACGCATCTCCTTATAATTTGGTCTGGGCAATATTTAAACAATAGAGGTTCATCCCAGAAAAATCTGCGCACTTCCCTTAGAAATTTACGCTTGTCTTGCGCAGTCCAATGAGTCGGCATCGCACCTGTGGAAAGATAATTGGCTATATCAGCGTACCATGGTGGATGCATAGCAACAAAGAGTTGCTCATCAGGGAATGAGTCCTCAATAGGTGACTCGTCAATGGAATTTGGTAGGACTAGGCGGGATAGATGATCCGCCACCACATTTTCTACCCCCTTCTTATCTTTGATCTCCAAATCAAATTCTTGAAGGAGTAGGATCCATCTTAGCAAACGGGGCTTAGCATCCTTCTTGGAAAGAAGGTATTTCAGCGCCGCATGATCTGTATAAACAATAACTTTGGATCCTATTAAGTATGGCCTGAATTTGTCCAAGGTAAAAATGACAGCTAGGAGCTCTTTCTCCGTAGTCGAATAGTTAACTTGGGCAGGATTCAAGGTCCTACTTGCGTAGTAGATGACATGGGGCTTTTTATCCTTCTTTTGGCCTAACATCGCCCCAATAGCAAAATCGCTTGCATCGCACATCAACTCAAAAGGAGTGGACCAATCTGGTGGTTGCATGATAGGAGCGGTTGTTAACATGTCTTTTAGCTTTGAAAAAGCTAATTGACATTCGGCACTCCACTCAAATTGGTTCTCCTTTTGTAGAAGGTTGCATAAAGGCCTTGAGATGTGACTAAAGTCCTTTATAAACCTTCGATAGAAACTGGCGTGTCCAAGGAAGGATCGCACATCGCGTATGCTTTTGGGTGGTGGTAGATTGAAAATTATGTCAATTTTCGCCCGGTCTACTTCTATTCCATTGGACGAGATGATATGTCCAAGGACTATTCCTCTTTGTACCATGAAATGACACTTTTCCCAGTTTAATACAAGTTGCTTTTCCTCACACCTCATCAAAACCAACTTCAAGTGCTCGAGACACTCATCAAATGTACAACCAAAAACAGAAAAGTCATCCATGAACACCTCAAGAAACTCACCCACCATGTCCGAGAAAATACTCAACATGCATCGTTGGAATGTGGCGGGTGCATTGCATAACCCGAATGGCATCCTTCGGTAAGCGAAGGTACCAAACGGGCATGTAAATGTGGTTTTCTCTTGGTCTTCCGGAGCTATCTCAATTTGGTTGTATCCGGAATAGCCATCTAGGAAGCAATAATAGGGATGGCCTGCCAACCTCTCCAAAATTTGATCCATAAATGGGAGAGGGAAGTGGTCTTTCCTAGTAACCGTGTTGAGCTTCCTATAATCAATGCACATATGCCAACCGGTGGTCACCCTAGTCGGTATAAGCTCGTTGTTGGTGTTTTCAATGATGGTAATACCGGATTTCTTGGGGACAACTTGGGTGGGACTCACCCATTGGCTATCTGAGATGGGGTAGATGATACCCACATCCAATAGCTTTAACAACTCGGCTTTGACAACCTCCATCATGTTTGGATTTAGCCTTCTTTGAGGTTGTCTAGACGTTTTTGCATTTTCTTCAAGGTGTATATGGTGAGTGCAAACCGAAGGATCTATCCCTTTGAGATCCGCTATTGTCCAACCTATGGCTTCCCGATGTTCTTTGAGTAGCTCAATCAACTTGAGCTCTTGGTCTTTCTCTAGGTGGGAGGCAATGACAACTGGGAACGTTTCCTCTTGACCCAAATATACGTATTTAAGCTCTGATGGCAGCAGTTTGAGGTCAAGCTTTGGTGGTTTGATGTTAGACGGTAGAGGCCTTGATGTGGTTGGTGGCAATTTTTCAAAGTGGGGCCTCCACCGGCTAGTATCAACTACCGGTCTTTCTATATTTAATGCCTGCACAATCTCACTACTGATGGGATCTTCGGAATCCATGAAATGTGCTAAGCATGTCTCCAAGCTTTCTAGTGGTTCAAGTTGGAGGAGTTCTTCTTCTTCGAAAGTTTCGAGCATGTTCACATCGAAGAACTCATCATCATCGACATCCTTATGTCTTTTGCCCAAATGAAACACATTTACCTCTAGTGTCATGTTTCCAAAAGATAGTTGCATCACCCCATTCCGGCAATTGATGATTGCGTTTGATGTGGCAAGGAATGGGCGGCCTAATATCACCGGTATTTGGGTGCTAGCATCCAAAACCGGTTGTGTGTCCAAGACTATAAAATCTACCGGGTAGTAGAATTTGTCAACTTAGACTAGAACATCCTCAACTATCCCCCTCGGTACACGGATAGATCTATCAGCGAGTTGCAATGTGGTTTTGGTGGGTTTTAATTCACCAAGGCCCAATTGCTCATATACCGAGTATGGGATCAAGTTCACACTCGCCCCCAAGTCTAACAAGGCACATTCAATCCGGTAGTCTCCAATGATACATGAGACGGTGGGACTACCGGGATCTTTGAATTTTGGGGGAGTCTTTTGAGTGAGGATGGCACTAACTTGCTCAGTTAAGAAGGCCTTTTGCTGCACATTATATTTGCGTTTTGTTGTGCATAGGTCTTTTAGAAACTTGGCATAAGAGGGAATTTGTTTGATGGCATCAAGCAAAGGGATATTGATCTTGACTTGTCTGAAAATCTCTAGAATATCTTGAGAATTTGGGAGAGATTTTGGGGCAACCAATCTCGATGGGAATGGTGCTATGGGCTTGTAAATGCGTTCCGGTTGTTGTGGGGCTAAGTTAGATCCATTTTCATCCTCAGAATTTACCGGATCATTAGGCTCATCGGCCTTCACCGGAATAGTTTTGTCAATTTGTTTACCACTTCTAAGAGTGGTAATGGATTTAGCTTGCTCCATGTTTTGGTTGGAAGAATTAGGGATGCTTACTTCATGTACTTGCTTTGGATTGGGCTGAGGTTGGGCCGGAAAGGTCCCTTCCCTAGCATTCAAGCGTCCCTTAATCTCATCAACCGAGACTTTCAGCTCTTGGAACAATTGCTGATTTGATTCATTTATTTGCGCTTGCCCTTGCATAAACGCTCTCAAGGTATCCTCCAATGAGAATTGAGGTGGGGCCATATTTTGCATGGGTGGCCCTCTTTGGGAGTTGGTAGGATTGCCCGTAGGAGCATTCTTCCAACTGAAATTCGAGTGGTTCTTCCAACTCTCATTGTATGTATTACCTACCGGTCCATTGAAGGGCCGTTGATAACCATATGTGGCATTGGCTGTCTCTTGCAGCACTTCCTTAAATGCAGGAATTGTGGGACAATCTTACGTAGCGTGTAAGTCGGTGAGACAAATCCCACATGTGGTTTCAACAGCTTCCTTGGACTTGGAAACTCCATTTTTGCTAAGTTCCATGGCCTCAACCTTCCTTGTGAGGTTGGCTATCCTTGCATTCACGTCGTCTTCCTCTTTAAGGACATATATCCCTCCTTTCTCTTGAGTAGGCTTGGGGTTCTTGGGTTTATCCGAGGTATCCCAAGATTGGGCGTTTTCAGCCAACATGTCCAAGTAACTCCAAGCATCATCTGGATTTTTACTCATAAACTCGCCATTGCACATCATTTCCACAAATTGGCGCATATTGGAACTTAATCCATCATTGAAAAAATTTATAACTCGCCAACTCTAATAGCCATGATGTGGGCAAGCAAGCAAGAGTTCCTTAAATCTTTCCCAACATTGAAAGAATGATTCACCCTCTTTAGCTGAGAAATTTATTATGGCCCTTTGAAGAGTGTTTGTTTTATGAGCTGGGAAGAACTTTTTCAAGAATTCCCGGTTCATCTCAACCCATGACCCAATCGAATGTGGTCTAAGAGAGTGAAGCCAATCTTTGGCTCTTTCTTTCAAAGTGAAGGGAAAAAGTTTAAGTCTGATTGTATCCCCAGAAACATTGGGATAATGCAAGGTGGCCAACACTTCTTCGAATTCTTGCAAGTGTAAGTATGGGCGGTCAGAGTCTAGCCCATGGAATTTAGGTAAAAGTTGGATTACTCCCGGTTTTATGTCAAGGGTCCCACCATTAGCTGGTAGAACTATGCAAGAAGGTGTAATTGTACGAGCAGGTTATAGGTAATCCCGTAGTGATCTCATTGGAGGAACATTATGTACCTCATTCTCTCCTACTCCTTCCTGATTTGCGTTTGTGGTTGGAGTAGGGGGGGAGGATTCCTTAAGGGTGTTTGATCCATACTCCCCAAACTTTCACAATGCTCTTGATAATTTCGGACTCGTCTATGGACTGACAATGGTCCAACTAAACCACCTTCAGATTGGAGACGATTTGAATGATTACGTTCCCAACGGGACATAAACCACTCAACCAGAAACTGAAACTAATCCTATTCTAGAAAACTAAAATCTGAAACTGAAAGAAAATTCTGCAAAAGCTAAGTTAGAAGGGTATCACCTGATGCGCTTGAACTAGAGAAAAACTCCTACAAAACAGAAAAACTTGTTAGTTCTAAGAAAATAAAAAAAAATCCTAACTATTTCTACTTCTACAGCCACTGAAATTATTTGAAAACCGTTATCTAATTTCCCCGGCAGCGGCGCCAAAAACTTATTCGCTCGCCTCAAGTGTAAGGCTGCGATGTAGTAATAAATCTCGGTAAGACCGAGGTCGATCCACAGGGAAATAGTAACAGCTACCAAATCACTCCAGCAACTCGGATTTTTAAAGGAAATCAAATTTAAAAGAGTGCTTACTTAAAACAGGAATTTAATGAAAAATCAGAGATACTAAGTACTAAGGCTTTCAAGGATCCACTGGTAGCAATCCTATGTCAATTCAGTCAATCCAAATAGAGAACACAACTAGATTTGAAGTCCTATCTCTCATCTAGTTGGAAAGTAAAGCATTCACACACATTCCATCACATTCAAGTTGAACTTCCAAGTTCTAGTTCCATTCAATCAATACAAAACTCAAACTATAGCCTGCGGAGTAACAGCCATGCCTCTGGATATGGCCTGCTCAAGGATTACTATAATCCGAATTTAGATAAACAAACATGATAATCTCAGAGAATTAAAAGGAATTCATGTCCGGAGCACATAAACTCAGATAAAACATCTCAAACTACCATTATTTGGAACTAAACCATGAAAAAATCCAAACTTGAATGTAAATTACTTGAATTAAACTGAAATCAACATAGTATTAGCTACAAGCTTCACCTCTCAGCCTTAGCTGAGAGGTTTTAGCCGAGCATAGTCATGCTACAACTAAAAACTCTGAAATAAAGCATAAAAATAGAAAAACCCGAATAGGAGAGTAGCAGACGCTCCACAATCGCCTTCACCCGCCAAACTCACATTCCCTAGCCTCCCTGATACCCTAGGAAGAACCCCTAGGTGTCCGTTTATAGCAAACAACCTTCCTTGCGTCGGATTTTGCGAAAGACTATGCATTGCGCAGCAATTTTCGGAGTCCTAAATTAGAAAGGGATCTTCTTACGCAGAGCCGACCGGTCGTGACCGGTCGGACTAATCTTTTGAGCATTCCAGGGAGCACTGCCGACCGGTCAAGACCGGTCGGACAGACCTGTCCATTCATTCCAGCAAACATACCCGACCGGTCATGACCGGTCGGGCTGATCTATCAACCATCCAGCGTGTATGGCCGACCGGTCTTGACCGGTCAGCCTGTCTTCAATGTGAACAGCCATCATGTGGCCGACCGGTCATGACCGGTCGGCCTGTCTTCCACTTGAACCTTTGATGTGGCTGACCGGTCGGACGACCGGTCTGCCTTGTTTCTCTTCAGCTTTTTCTTCTTTTCTTCATCCTCTTTTCTCCTTCTTTCTTCTTCTTTCTTTGGTCCATCTTAGGACTTCATGCAATAGCTCCAAATGCATTCTTTTGGCTTGTAATTGAATGAAGTCCGCTCTCATCCCTATAATCACAAAACATATGTTAGGTGGGCCTTTAAACCATGAAAAGCATGCAAACCTTGTCCTGTAATGGGCAATGCAATGTATAAATTGGAGGTTCAATAGTCATCATCGGAGGATGTCACATTGTTTTCTGATAGCTCATGATCATCCTTGTCTCTTTCGCCTTGTATGTCTGGGACAATCTCCGAGATAGAGGCCATCAAAATTTTAACTGATCCTCTCCCATCACTTTGATATTCATCTGTTTCTGAATCTGTACTCTCGAGGTTGTCCCATGTGGCTGCCATTGCTTTCTTTTTTAATTTTTCTTTGGCAGGAGCTTGGCAGTCAGAGGCAATATGACCATAGCGTCCACAGTTGTAGCACTTAGGATCTTTTGGCTTGTCGTAAGATTTTCCTATATAGCGCTTTTTGTCAAAAGATTTGCTATTTTTGTCAACCCTCTTTCCTTTGTTTTTGAAGAATTTTCTAAACTTCTTGGCCATAAGAGCCATTTCATTCATATCCATTTCTTCATCACTATCAACTACAGATTCTTGTGTAGTGTGTGAGGTTTTCAGCACTGTGTTTCTACTTTTTGGGGATTTCTTGAAATGAAGTTCATGGGTCTGTAGAGATCCTAGTAAGTCTTCTATTTTCATAGTATTAATATCTCTACATTCCTCAATAGTTATGACCTTGGAGGAGAATCGTTCGGGTAAGGATCTTAGAATTTTCCTACAAATACGTGGATCCGATATCCTCTCCCCCAATCCCCACATAGCATTGGTGACATCGCTCAGCCGGGTGTAAAAGTCCATGAAGTTCTCATGTTCTTCCATTTTCATATTCTCAAATTGAGTAGTCAAGAGCTGAAGTTTCAACCTCTTGACTGTACTAGTCCCTTCATGAGTAGTTTCAAAGATGTCCCATGCTTCATTAGCAGTTGTGCAATTACAAATTCTTTTTAACTCATCTGCTGAAACGGCACAAAAGATAGAATTGAGTACCTTGGCATTGCTAATGTATCTCAGTTGTTCAAGATCAGTCCATAAATCATCAGGTTTGACTGTGGTGGTGGTGACCCATCTGTGACTGTGCTCAAGAGGGGTATTTCATATTTGATTTCCACAGACCTCTATGTTGCATGATCCAATGATTGCAAGAAGACTCTCATTCTTGCTTTCCAATATGCATAGTTTGATCCATCAAAATATGGAGGTTTGGAAACCATACTAGAATCCCCTTTTGACATGATTTCAAGCTTCTAGAGATGGATCACACTCCGGGCTATTACGCCTTTGAGGAGGAACCCTCTCTGATACCAATTGAAAATGTGGTATAAGTTTGATTACCGCTTTTGTAGAAGCAAGAAACAAGTTACCTTGTCCTAGAGGGGGGGGTGAATAAGACACTTTTTAAAATTACCAAATTACACACTTGTAAACATGCGAAGTATTCTTAGAGAACTTACTTCAAGCACAAGATATGCAGAATATTAATCAATAAAAACACAAGTGAAAGAAGTAAAGCAGTTCAACCATTCATCACACAACAAGAGATTTTTATAGTGGTTCGGTTATGTACCTACTCCACTCCCGGCTGATCCACTCACTCCTTGAGTGGCCGGATTTCACTATCACTATGGTTTTAAATGAGGTTAACCATAAACCTTAACAGCCTACAAAAGGACTTAAAACTCAACACATGGATTCATCCTTCCAAAGGACTAATCCATGAACCACTTTGTCCTACACAAGGGCTTGTCCTACTCAAGGACTTGTCCTACGCAAGGACTCTTACGAGTTTGGGTCTTCAAACTCTGAAACCCAAATCTCAACTTTGAGGAGGTTTCTTAGACTCGAAAGACTAAATATACTTAGCTGATTGAGCCCCTTGATGATGCCTTTGTTGAAGAAGCTTCGGCTTGCACGGAAGATACCTTCTTCAGCTCCCTCGATCAGCAACCTTGCTACGGATGACTCCTTTTAGATTCCAAGGTGAGGGATTAGGGTTTGGTTGAGGCTATATTGGGATATGGCTTTTATATGATGAGTAGCTTCTACCTAAACCACCATTAATGGCATTGATGACAAGAGTATAACTTTGAGAGGTAGGTCAAGATGCCATTAAAGAGGGGTTGAGTTCATGATTCAATCCAAGCTTTGAATGCTCTTCAATGTTGGTCAGATCAACATGGATTGAAGTATGAACTCAACAAATCACAGGGTATGAGAGAAGGGGATCTCAAGGAGAAAGCACAAACAAACCCTAGATGATGCTCAAGGTGATATCCACAAGATCCAACCGAGTTCCATATATAGAGATGACATTCAACGGTCAGAAAACGGTCACCTCGATAGGATCCGATCGATCGGACATAAGTATTAACTTGATTTGAATTTTTACTGAAAAACAGGTTCTCCGATTGATCGGACTTAGTTCCGATTGATCGGAGGACCATGTCCGAATGATCGGACAGATGGTCCGATTGATCGTAATTTCTTCCAGAGAGTTTATGTATTTTTCTGAATTTTCCTCCGATGGATCGGATGTCCTTCCGATGGATCGGAGAACCTCGTCCGATTGATCGGACAGATGTTCCGATTGATCGTAAATTCTTCAGAGAGTTTATGTGATTTTCTGGAATTCCGTCCGATGGATCGGATCATTCTCTGATTGATCGTAGCACCCTGTCCGATTGATCGGACAGTCCTCCGAGTGATCGGAAAAATGTCCAGAGAGTTTTTCAATGTTGCTGGACAAATCTCCGATTGATCGGACACCTATCGGACACATCTCCGATGGATCGGACTTCTATCAGAGACAACAGATATACTGTTTTTCATCTTTTAAGCAACATCTGCCATAATGGACCCTTGCATAGCTAATCTTTATGGAAGGTGGACTATAGATGGGGTTAAGAATGTAACTAGGAAGGATTGGGCCATCTATAGAAGGGTTTTGGGATCAAAAGGGTTTGGATGGAGAGGCTTGAAGCTGACTGGATGAGCAATCTTCTTTGAGTAGCTTCTGTCTTCAGCCGTAAGCAGACTTGACGACACACTAACCATGATAATTGACAAATCTTTGCATTAACAAAGGCATGTGGCCAGAACTCCTGCCAGAAGTCTTATGGGCATATAGGACTACGACTCACACATCAACAGGCGAAACTCCTTTCTCCTTGGCATTCGGCACCAACGTAGTATTACCGGTTGAAGTTCAAGTACCTTCGTATCGAATTGAGCAGTATGATTGTTAAACCTCTAATTTATACATTGCATTGCCCAGTACATCACATTATATGCACGGTTTTCATGCTTAAAAGGCCTATCTAATGCATGTTTTGTGATTTCAGGAATGATAGCAGAATTCACCCTATTAGGGACTAAAAAGAGCCATTTGAAGCCATTGGATGAAGAAGAAAGAAGGACCAAAGAAAGTAGAAAGAGAGGAGAAGAAAGGAAGAAAGAAGAAAAAGGAGAAAGCAGGAAACAGAGGCCAAGACCGGTCGTGCGACCAGTCGTCCATCGCCAGGACCGGTCGTCCGACCGATCCGATTGTGCAGAAGAGGAATTTTTACAGAATGTCATTGGACCATTCACGACCGGTCGTGCGACCGGTCGTCCGATGCCCAGACCGGTCGTGCGACTGGTCCTTGAATTAAAAATTTAAATCAAAATTTTAGCAAAACTCTCTGGACTAAAAAGTGATGTTTTGCGACCGGTCGTTAGAGAGCTCAGACCGATCGTTCGACCGGTCGTCTGCGTAATAAAGCTTCTCCGTGAAGCTCCGAGATTTTCTGCGCAGTGCGTAACCTTACGCAAATTCTGGATGTTTCCTACGCAAGGGGGCTTCCACACTATAAAAGGACACCTAGGGGCTCTTCCTAGGTCATCATAGAAGCTAAGGGACATGGTTATAGAGAGAGGAAGCTATCGTGGAGCGTCGGCAACCCTCCAATTTCCGATTTTTCTAATTTTTTATGCTTTCTATTATGAGTTCTAGTTGTAGTATGACAATGCTCGGCTAGAATCTCTCAGGTAAGGCTGAGAGGTGAAGCTTGTAGCTAATTTCATGTTTGATTCAAGTTAATTCAAGTACTTTTTTATTCAAGTTTGGATTTTTCATATTCTAGTTCTTCAGTTGGTAGTTTGAGATGTTTTATGAGAGTTCATGTGCTCCGGACATGGATTCCTTGCAATTCTCTGAGATTATCATATTGTATTTGTTTAGGTTCAAATTATGGTAACCCTTGAGCAAGCCATAGTCCATAGGCATGGCTGTTACTCCGAAGGCTATGATTTCGAATCCTACATGTGTTGAATGGGACTAGAACTTGGAAGTTCAGCTTGAATGGAATTTAATGTGTTTGAATGCTTTATTTTCCAACTAGATGAGAGATAGGACTTCAAATTTAGTTGTGTTCTCTACTTGGATTGATTGGATTGACATGGGATTGCTACAAGTTGATCATTGAATGCCTTAGTACGTTAAATTACTGATTTTTCATTAAGTTACTGTTTTAGTTTAATTACTCAATTGAATCCTATTTCTTGCAAAACTGAGTTGCTGAAATAGTTTGAAAGTTATTTCTAATTCCCTATGGATCGACCTCGGTCTTACCGAGTTTTATTACTACATCGCAGCCTTACACTTGAGGCGAGCGAACAAGTTTTTGGCGCCATTGCCAGGGATTTTAGATAACGGTTTTCAAATTATTTTAATGGCTATTGAAGTAGAAGTTGATAGGTTTTCTAATTTTTTCTAGAACTAACAAATTGTTTTGTTTTGTAGGATTTCTTCTCTAATTAAAAGGACATCAGGTGATACCTTTCTAACTTAGCTTTTTACGGATTTTCTATTTTCAGATTAATTTCAGATTTCTAGGATTTAGGACTAGTGTAGTTTTTGTTGAGTGGTTTATGTCCCGTTGGGAACGTAACCACTCAAATCGTCTCCAATTTGAAGGTGGTTTAGTTGGACCATTGTTTGTCCATAGATGAGTCTGAAATTACCAAGAGCATTGTGAAAGTTTGGGGAGTATGGATCAAACACCTTTAAGGAATCCTCCCCCCTACTCCAACTATAAACGTAAATCAAGGAGTAGGAGAGAATGAGGTACATAATGCTCCTCCACTGAGATCATTGCGGGATTACCTACAACCAGCCCGTGTAATTACACCCTCTTGTGTGGTTCTACCACCAAACGGGGGAAACATTGACATAAAGCCGGGTGTAATTCAACTCTTACCAAAGTTCCATGGGCTAGACTCTGACCGCCCATATCTACACTTAAATGAATTTGAAGAAGTGGTGGCTACCTTGCAGTACGCCAATGTTTCAGAAGATACCATTAGACTTAAACTTTTTCCCTTTTCATTGAAAGAAAGAGCCAAAGATTGGCTTCACTCTCTTAGACCACACTCGATTGGGTCATGGATTGAGATGACCCGGGAATTCTTGAAAAAGTTCTTCCCGGCTCATAAAACGAACACCCTTCGAAGAGCCATAATGAATTTCGAAGAGGGTGAATCTTTTTTTCAATGTTGGGAGAGATTTAAGGACCTCCTACTTGCTTGCCCACATCATGGCTATGAGAGTTCGCGAATTATAAATTTTTTCAATGATGGATTAAGTTCCAATATGCGCCAATTTGTAGAGATAATGTGCAATGGCGAGTTTATGAGTAAAAATCCAGATGAGGCTTGGAGTTACTTGGACATGTTGGCTAAAAATGCCCAATCTTGGGATACCTCGGATAAACCCAATAACCCCAAGCCTATTCAAGAGAAAGGAGGGATCTATATCCTTAAGGAGGAAGACGACGTGAATGCAAGGATAGCCAACCTCACAAGGAAGGTTGAGGCAATGGAACTTAGTAAAAGTGGAGTTCCAAAGTCCAATGAAGCTATTGAAACCATATGTGGGTTTTGTCTCACCGATTTACATGCTACGCAAGATTGTCCCACAATTCCTGCATTTCAAGAGGTATTACATGAACATGCAAATGCCACATATGGGTATCAACGGCCCTTCAATGGACTGGTGGGTAATACGTACAATGACAGTTGGAAGAACCACCCAAATTTTAGTTGGAAGAATGCTCCTACAGGCAATCCTACCAACTCTCAAAGAGGGCCACCCATGCAAAATATGGCCCCACCTCAGTTCTCAATGGAGGATACCTTGAAAGCGTTTATACAAGGGCAAACGCAAATAATCAAACAAATCAGCAAATGTTCCAAGAGCTTAAAGTCTCGGTTGATGAGATTAAGGGACGCTTGAATGCTAGGGAAGGGACCTTTCCGGCCCAACCTCAGCCCAATCCAAAGCAAGTACATGAAGTGAGCATTCCTAATCCTTCCAACCAACACATGGAGTAAGCCAAATCCATCACCACTCTTAGAAGTGGTAAACAAATTGACAAATGTATTCCGGCGAAGGCCGATGAGCCTAACGATCCGGTAAATTCTGAGGATGAGGATGGATCTAACTTAGCCCCGCAAGAACCGGAACGCATTTACAAGCCCGTAGCACCATTCCCTTCAAGATTGGTTGCCCCAAAATCTCTTCCAAACTCTCATGATATCTTAGAGATTTTCAGACAAGTCAAGATTAATATCCCTTTGCTTGATGCCATCAAACAAATCCCCTCTTATGCCAAGTTTCTAAAGGACCTATGCACAACAAAACGCAAATATAATGTGCAGCAAAAGGCCTTCTTAACTGAGCAAGTGAGTGCCATTCTCACTAAAAAAAATCCCCCAAAATTCAAAGATCCCGATAGTCCCACCGTCTCATGTATCATTGGAGACTACCGGATTGAACATGCCTTTTTAGATTTGGGGGCGAGTATGAACTTGATCTCATACTCGGTATATGAGCAATTGGGTCTTGGTGAATTAAAACCCACCAAAACCACGTTGCAACTTGCTGATAGATCTATCCATATACCGAGGGGGATAGTTGAGGATGTTCTAGTCCAAGTTGACAAATTCTACTACCTGGTAGATTTTATCGTCTTGGACACACAACCGGTTTTGGATGCTACCACTCAAATACCGGTGATATTAGGCCGCCCATTCCTTGCCACATCAAACGCAATCATCAATTCCCAGAATGGGGTGATGCAACTATCTTTTGGAAACATGACATTAGAGGTGAATGTGTTTCACTTGGGCAAAAGACATAGGGATGTCGATGATGATGAGTTCTTCGAGGTAAACATGCTTGAATCGTTTGAAGAAGAAGAACTCCTCCAACTTGAACCATTAGAAAGCTTGGAGACATGCTTAGAACACTTCATGGATTTCGAAGACCCCATCATTAGTGAAATTGTGCAAGCATTGAATATAGAAAGACCGGTAGTTGGTACTAGCCAGTGGAGGCCCCATTTTGAAAAGTTACCACCAACCACATCAAGGCCTCTACTGTCTAACATCAAACCACCGAAGCTTGACCTTAAACCATTGCCATCAGAGCTTAAATATGTATATTTGGGTCAAGAGGAAACTTTCCCAGTTGTCATTGCCTCTCACCTAGAGAAAGCCCAAGAGCTCAAGTTGATTGAGCTACTCAAAGAACATAGGGAAGCCATAGGTTGGACAATAGCGGATCTCAAAGGGATAGATCTTCGGTTTGCACTCACCGTATACACCTTGAAGAAAATGCAAAAACCACTAGGCAACCTCAAAGATGGCTAAATCCAAACATGATGGAGGTTGTCAAAGCCGAGGTGCTAAAGCTATTAGATGTGGGTATCATCCACCCCATCTCAGATAGCCAATGGGTGAGTCCTATCCAAGTTGTCCCCAAGAAATTCGGTATTACCATCATAGAAAACGCCAACAACGAGCTTATACCAACTAGGGTGACCACCGGTTGGCGTATGTGCATTGATTATCGGAAGCTCAACACGGTTACTAGGAAAGACTACTTCCCTCTCCCATTTATGGATCAAATTTTGGAGAGGTTAGCAGGCCATTCCTATTATTGCTTCCTAGACGGCTATTCCGAATACAACCAAATTGAGATAGCTCCTGAGGACCAAGAGAAAACCACATTTACATGCCCGTTTGGTACCTTCGCTTACCGAAGAATGCCATTCGGGCTATGTAATGCACCCGCCACATTCCAACAATGCATTTTGAGTATTTTCTCGGACATGGTGGGTGAGTTTCTTGAGGTATTTATGGACGACTTTTCTGTTTTTGGTTGTACGTTTGATGAGTGCCTCAAGCACTTGAAGTTGGTCTTGATGAGGTGTGAGGAGAAGAAACTCGTCTTAAACTGGGAAAAGTGTCATTTCATGGTACAAAGAGGAATAGTCCTTGGACATATCATCTCATCCAATGGAATAGAGGTAGACCGGGCAAAAATTGACATAATTTCCAATCTACCACCACCCAAAAGCATACGCGATGTGCGGTCTTCCTTGGACACGCCGGTTTTTATAGAAGATTTATAAAGGATTTTAGTCATATCTCAAGACCTTTATGTAACCTTCTACAAAAGGAGAACCAATTTGAGTGGAGTGCCGAATGTCAATTAGCTTTTTCAAAGCTAAAAGACATGTTGACAACCGCTCCTATCATGCAACCACCAGATTGGTCCATTCCTTTTGAGTTGATGTGCGATGCGAGTGATTATGCTATTGGGGCGGTGTTAGGCCAAAAGAAGGATAAGAAGCCCCATGTTATCTACTACGCAAGTAGGACCTTGAATTCCGCCCAAGTTAATTACTCGACTACGGAGAAAGAGCTCCTAGCCGTCATCTTTGCCTTGGACAAATTCAGGCCTTACTTAATAGGATCCAAAGTAATCGTTTACACAGATCATGCAGCGCTGAAACACCTTCTTTCTAAGAAGGATGCGAAGCCCCGCTTGCTTAGATGGATCCTACTCCTTCAAGAATTCGATTTGGAGATCAAAGACAAGAAGGGAGTAGAAAATGTGGTGGCGGATCATCTCTCCCGCCTAGTCCTACTAAATTCCATGGACGAGTCACCTATTGAGGACTCATTCCCTGATGAGCAACTCTTTGTTGCTATGCATCTACCATGGTACGCTGATATAGCCAATTATCTTTCCACAGGTGCGATGCCGATTCATTGGACTGCGCAGGATAAACGTAAATTTCTAAGGGAAGTGCGCAGATTTTTCTAGGATGAACCTTTATTGTTTAAATATTGCCCAGACCAAATTATAAGGAGATGTGTCCCTGATGATGAATATAATTTCGTCATCTCCTTTTATCATGATCAAGCATGTGGGGGTCATTTTTCAGCCAAGAAAACAACTGCAAAAATTCTACAGTGTGGTTTTTATTGGCCCAAGCTATTTAGGGACACCCACGAGTTTTGCAAAGCATGCGAGCGCTGACAAAAGTTAGGAGGATTATCCCGTCGAAATATGATGCCTCTCACCCCAATTCAACATCTTGAAGTCTTTGACTGTTAGGGCATCGATTTCATGGGACCATTCCCCTCATATTTTGGACATGTCTTTATTTTGCTTGCCGTAAACTATGTGTCTAAATGGATAAAGGCTATCCCATGTAGAACCAATGATCATCGCACGGTTCTCAAGTTTCTCAAAGAAAACATACTCTCTAGATTTGGGACGCCTCAAGCCATTATTAATGATGGTGGTTCTCACTTTTGCAACAAACCTTTTGAAGCTTTAATGAAGAAATTCGATATTAGGCAAAATGTGAGTACCCAATACCACCCACAGACAAGTGGGTAAGCTGAAATCTCCAATAGGGAAATCAAACAGATTTTGGAAAATACGGTGAGATCAGATCGCAAGGATTGGTCCCTAAGATTAGATGATGCACTTTGGGCTCACCGTACCACCTACAAGACACCCATTGGAATGTCCCCTTATAGACTTGTCTATGGGAAAGCTTGCCACTTGCCTGTGGAGATAGAACACAAAGCCTATTGGGCAATTCGGGCTTTAAATTTTGACATTGACAAGGCTAGCTCGCTTCGCAAACTTCAATTAAATGAGCTTGATGAGATCCGGAACGATGCATACGAGAATTCGAGAATTTACAAGAGTAAGATGAACGCCTTTCATAACAAGCACATCCTAAGGAAATCTTTCCATGAAGGACAGAAAGTGCTCTAGTACAATGCCCGACTTCATCTTTTTTCAAAAAAATTACGATCTCGATGGACCGGCCCATATATTATCAAAGAATTTTTTCCTCATGGGGCTGTTGAGAATGAGAATGCAGCGATTGGTAACTGTTTTAAAGTTAATGGACAACGCCTTAAACCATTTGTTGAGAAATTTGATTCAGAGGACATGTCCATCACTCTGAATGATCCTGTCTATCAGGATGATTGATCTCCTAGTCTGATGGAGGTATAGCATAGGTAGGTTTAGTTTTATTCAGTTTTACTATTTTAGTAGGTTTTAGTTGTTGGGTTGTAAACTTCCATGATCGCTCTCTCAGGTACTACTGTTCTCACTCTCTCATATTTTACCATTGCTCTCATGTTCATGCTCATTGCATATCTTTTTACATTGAGGACAATACAAGAATTGGTTGGGGGGGTGAGATGAGATTCCTCATCCAGCATTTTGCAGCATTTCGAGCCTCATATGCCCAAATTTTTTTGAATTTTCTAAAATTTCAAAACTCTTTTAGTAAACCTTATTTCCATGCATTCGAGATGATAGGAGTATAGGAAGAGGAGTTACGAAGTGTGCGACGTTGTAAGTCTTGAATTTCTCCCAACATAATGGTTTTATATGTTAGTTCCCCTATTGTTGTGATTGATAGAAAATTTGAACACTTTTTACACCTAGTTCACATTACACGATTTTCATGAGTTGAACGGTTTATGTGATTTGTGGATTAGCTAGACTTTGATTTAGAGGTGTTGAGAAACCAAGCCGGGGTATTTTGTCCATCCTTGTCCATGGGAAAATAACGAAAGATATGGATTTTTAAAAATCCTATCTAAATCAAAAGAAAAAGGAAAAGAAATGATGAAATTGGGAATGAAGGAAAAATGGTGGAAATTTCCGAAAAGGGCTACCTATTATCAACCGGGGGATGGTCGAACCGTAACCAAAGCCGGAAATGGGACGTAGTGTGAAAGCCGTCGGAAGGACGGTAAGGCAAATTCCTATCATAGGCTTGTTGTTGCTCTGTGCACCTTAAAATTCTTGGTTTACTTAATCTATGAAGAAGGTAATCCCAGAGACTCATGAGATGAAGTTTCACTATGCACACTGGGTTGAAATTGTTCGAGTACTTCTATTTATCAATCAATCAGCGGGCATTTCATGTAGACACTTCTTAGTCTTTGAGAGTGTAAGTTTGCAATTTCTATCACCTAGTTTCTCTAAATTTTATACTTGTATGTCTTGGAATGGATAGAAACAAGGTTTGTGAAAGAGAGTTGGGTTTGGAGGTTTGAAATTGTTTCACGCATGTTTTGCTCGGGACTAGCAAAAAAGCTGGTTGGGGGGTGTGTTGAACATCCAATTTATACATTGCATTGCCCAGTACATCACATTATATGCACGGTTTTCATGCTTAAAAGGCCTATCTAATGCATGTTTTGTGATTTCAGGAATGAGAGCGGAATTCACCCAATTAGGGACTAAAAAGAGCCATTTGAAGCCATTGGATGAAGAAGAAAGAAGGACCAAAGAAAGTAGAAAGAGAGGAGAAGAAAGGAAGAAAGAAGCAAAAGGAGAAAGCAGGAAACAGAGGCCAAGACCGGTCATGCGACCGGTCGTCCATCGCCAGGACCGGTCGTCCGACCGGTCCAATTGTGCAGAAGAGGAATTTTTACAGAAGGTCACTAGACCATGCACGATTGGTCATGCGACCGGTCCTTGAATTAAAAATTTAAATCATAATTTTAGCAAAACTCTCTGGACTAGAAAGTGATGTTTTGCAACTGGTCGTCAGAGAGCTCAGACCGGTCGTGCGACCGGTCGTCTGCGTAATAAAGCTTCTCCATAAAGCTCTGAGATTTTCTGCGCAGTGCATAACCTTATGCAAATTCTGGATGTTTCCGACGTAAGTGGGCTTCCACATTATAAAAGTATAGAAGCTAAGGGACATGGTTCTAGAGAGAGGAAGCTGTTGTGGAGCGTCGGCAACCCTCCAATTTCTGATTTTTCTAGTTTTTTATGCTTTCTATTATGAGTTCTAGTTGTAGTATGACAATGCTCGGCGAGAATCTCTCAGCTAAGGCTGAGAGGTGAAGCTTGTATCTAATTTCATGTTTGATTCAAGTTAATTCAAGTACTTTTTTATTTAAGTTTGGATTTTTCATATTCTAGTTCTTCAGTTGGTAGTTTGAGATGTTTTATGAGAGTTCATGTGCTCCGAACATGGATTCCTTGCAATTCTCTGAGATTATCATATTGTATTTGTTTAGGTTCAAATTATGGTAACCCTTGAGCAAGCCATAGTCCATAGGCATGGCTGTTACTCCGAAGGCTATGATTTCGAATCCTACATGTGTTGAATGGGACTAGAACTTGGAAGTTCAGCTTGAATGGAATTTAATGTGTTTGAATGCTTTATTTTCCAACTAGATGAGAGATAGGACTTCAAATTTAGTTGTGTTCTCTACTTGGATTGATTGGATTGACATGAGATTGCTACAAGTGGATCCTTGAATGCCTTAGTACGTTAAATTACTGATTTTCCATTAAGTTACTGTTTTAGTTTAATTACTCAATTGAATCCTATTTCTTGCAAAACTAAGTTGCTGAAATAGTTTGAAGTTGTTTCTAATTCCCTGTGGATCGACTTCGGTGTTACCGAGTTTTATTACTACATCGCAGCCTTACACTTGAGGCAAGCGAACAATGATCCCACTTGTAATAAGGAAGGTCTCCGACTTCATCTTGACCTCTTGGAAGAGCGGAGGGATGCCTCCCAGCTGCGACCAGCAGCGCATTGCCCGCTATCATAATGCTAAAATCCAGCCTAAAGCTTTCCAGCTTGGTGATTTGGTCCTTAGACAGAACCTCGGAGCTCCTGCTTGTTCGCTGGACCCAAATTGGGAGGGCCCGTATCGAGTCATCAAAATTGTGCGACCCAGTACTTATTATCTTGAAGATATGCAGGGAAGACCCGTACGTCATCCTTGGCATGTGAAACATTTGCTACAGTATTTCCCTTAATTCGATGTAATTTTGAATGACATTCGAATAAATATGAATTAAAGTCAGTCTTTTGGTCGCTACTCCATTTAATTGGACCCGAATAGTCCCAAAGAGAATACACACATTCTCTTGGCCAATTGTCTACCCTTAGTAGAATTAAAGTCAGTTTTTTTGTCGCTACTCCATTTAATTAAACCCGAATAGCCCCGAAGAGAATACATACATTCTCTTGGCCAATTGTCTACCCTTGGTAGAATCGAAGTCTCAATCGATAGATCAGTCTATCTCCACGCGGACATGGTCACCACGACCACCGGATTGAGCCTAACTCATTACTATGTGAGTTAAGTATGAAGGCATTCAGTATACAAGAAAGGAAGAACGAAAGAAAGAAGAAATAAGATGCCAACAACATCATCAAAATGTGTTTTTTCATTCATCTCAATTGATTACAAAGTCAAGTTGTTTACAAAGCAAAATTAATACATGAGTTAAGCAAAGAAAAGAAAGATAATCATTCTCGCGCATCGGTTGGAGGAGGAGCGGCACTCTCGACTTCAGGGCCCGCTTTGGGGACCCCTCCAGCTTGAGTGACCTCAGTCACTTCGTTCTCGGCAGCTGCTCTTTCCTCCGCAGATGGCCGTGACCTTCTCGAATTCACCCATATCAAAAGATGGGGTCATCCGCTGCACTACTCGTAGTGCGAAGTCGTGACCAGCATCGTACGACTCATATCTCTCATCGTCGTACAGCTGCGAAGTTCGGAACTCCGTGATGGCTTGGGCTCCTTCTTCAGAGAGCATCTTGACAAGGGCTACTCTCTCCTTGTCCCAGTGAATCGAGTCATCCTTGAGCTGCGTGAGAGTGGAGCGCTCTTTATCCAAATTGTCGCTAACTTCCTTGAGCTGCGACTTCGTCTCCGCGAGCCGCTCCTCCAACGAGATCTTGTCTTGACGGAAGATCTCTCTTTCTCTCTCTGCCTTCTCCTTCATCTCCACGAGCTTGGCGAAGTTGGAGTCCAAAGCCTGATATCTATCAGTCAGGACTTGGACCTTCTTGATGAGGATCTTTTTCTCCTTAGTCATCTTCGCGATCAAGGTCTCGCGAGACTTGATGACTTGATCCCTTCCATGGACCGCCTTCTCCAGAGCAACCCTCTTCCCCTCAGCCTCATCTATCACACGACGGGCGGCGAGGATATCACGCCTCGTTCGTAGAATGAGGTCCAAGCCCTACAGAACAGAAGGAAGGTCATGAGATAAGTACTCGGGAGAAAACAAAGGGAGCAAAACAACAGGGTCAAATTAAAAAACATGTTACCTGTACCATCCTCACTCCCGCATCGAGGAAGAGGTTTTCAGGACTTGGTTCGGGAAGGGCGCCAAAAGTCTGGGGGGAGATGTTGTAAAAAAGAAACTTACAAATTGGGTGGAGATGACGGGGGACGGTGAATGCTCCGCTTCCAGAGGGCTAGGCTATGACCAGTCCAGCTGTGCTCGCATCTTGAGCAGTAGTCGGCTCACGAGCGGGAGCCAACTCGTGACCACCTTCAGGCTCGCGAGATTCTTCAACTGGGGCACAACCTGACCCCGCCCCGTCGTTCCTCGGGGAATTATCGACGATATTAATAACTGGTGGTTCAGGAGGAACCACCCTTGAAGGATCCATAGGTGCAGTTACCACGGCCTCAGGAAGAGGGGTTTGAGCAACTCCGTCCATCCGGTTAGACGGGTGAGAGAGACCGGCAGGCGTCTTCTTCTGCCTCTTCGAGTTTGTGCCTTTGAGGCGAGGCAACAACCCTCTTTTCTCCTGGTCATTTGTCATCGCGACCTCCTCGCCAGATACTAGTCCTGCCGCTGCAAGTCGAGAGGCTGATAGACAAGCCTCAATATGCCTGTCGCGAGCAGGCAACTTGTACACCTTCACGATCTTCTCGTGAATTCCTCCCTTCAGGTTCGGCTTTGTCAAAGTCGGGACACCTGTAAATACAAGCATACGTTAGAAAAGCAGAATGTAGAAAATCCTAAATTGGCTCGCGAAAATCTGCGAAGTGTGAAACTACTCCCACCTTCACAGAAAAAATGGCTCACGCCAGGGCCCCCAGAAGTGGATCTTGTCTCAGACTCCCAGCTCCCGGAAGCATAGAACCATTGTTTCCTCCATCTGGGGTAATTTGAAGTGGGTTTCCTCAGGACAAAATTATCCCGGTGCTAGTAACAGAGGTAATACCAGCCTTCACTGGAGGGTGCCTTCTTGAGTTTGTACATCCGGAGAAACTCTTCGGCGGTTAACTCTCCATTACTGGCTTGCGCCCAGAGAGCGAAGGAACTCAGGACTACCCTCCATCCATTTACGATAAGTTGCCCAGGGGCAATCTTATAACTCCGGAGCACACCACGAATGAAGGGGTGGAGGGGAAGGCGCACCCCAAGAATGAAGAAGTATTCATACAGGGCAACGCAACCGGGGGGAGGAGAATCCGGGGTCTCTCCCTCTCTGGGTAACCGGAGAACGACTGAGTAAGGGACCTGATATCTCTCCCGCAACTCACTCAGCCATTCCTCCGACAGGATGGATGGGTACCCGGACGCAGAGTACCTACCCGTCGGAACCCTCGCATTGTTGGAGGAAGAAGATTTCGGGGTAGCATCCCCCAGGGGGATGGTCTCCTCATCAGAATCTCCAGCCACGGGAGTTTTTAAGATAAAAAAGAGAGGAAAAGAATACTCTGGAAGAGAAGAAGAATGAAGAAGCGGAGTTATACCAAAAACACCGGAGAAAGAGAATTACACCGGAGGAAGAGGGACACACCAGAAGAGAGTGAGGATAGAGGAAGGGTTTTCGAAAGCTTTTGTGAAAATTCGAAGACTTAGCAGACTCCGTATATTTATAAGCAATCATTCCTCAAGATTTGGCGACACGTGTCGATCGCCCGTTTGGCACAGCAGTCGAACAGGCATGGCAATTAATTCCTTAGACAAGTGGTGGGCGTCTCTTCATTTCCTCCCTGTCGAAAAGCTGCAGAAGGCTGGCGCTCATTAATGCCAGCCCAATCATGTACGGCTTCATCTCCGATAAAAGTATTAGGCAGTTATGTAAGCAAGTAAGTAAGTCCTTCCCTTAGACTTCTCGGTGGCAAGGACTTGGGGGCATCTGTTATAGTCAAATTGCGGTGGTCAGAGAATCTCGCGAGGACTTTAGACATGCGAGCACCTTTATGACAGTATCCGACGTGCGAGCACCCTTATGACAGTATTCGACTCGCGAGTCCACCTGGTCGAGGTTCGCATATTGGACAAGTACAATGCACAACCACCGAGTCACCAAGCCCTTGTGGTCGAGGCTCGAATATTAGGAAAGTATGAAATACTTCCTGGGTATACGAGCCTCTCAATAATGGTCGTCGAAAGAGTTTGCATCTCAAATCAGCGAGGAGACAATCTTCGAGCCCGAGTGTCCTCCGCCTTTTTAGTACCAGCAGCCCATATAGACCAATGTTAGGCTCATCTTGATTCATGGTTCCGAACCTCAGGGGATCCTCGTCAAGGAACGTAATTTACTAGAGGTTTAAATGGATTGAACCATTCTATTATCTCGGGATCAATAAGATAAACCTCTTATCCCCAGAAATCAGGGATAATCTTGATTTCTTGCGTAATAGATTAGGTCATTTGGATCTATATAAATGGATGGCTTCATCGATAAGAAAGGTACACAATCTCTAAGCTTTGATCCCTTTGTTTTCTTTGTAACCACATCTCGTCTAACTTAAGCTTCGGAGGGCTAACGGCTGGATGCCGGCCACCCGTAGTTTTCCTTTGTGCTTCCTCAGGTTCAGGAGGAAACTGCTTGATAGGAAGGCAAACGTCTAGAGGACCCTGTTACGAAATCCAACGTAAACACATGGTTTTGTGATTGCAGGAATGAGAGAGAGTTCACTCGATCAATAGCTAAAAGAAGCACATTTAGGAACCTTCGATGAAGACCTAAGGTGGGCCAAAGAATCACGAAGAAAGAAGGAAAGAAAAGAAAGAAGGAAAGTATGAAAAGGAGCCCCACAAGGTGGTCCGATCGGTTAAGACCGGTCGGCCAAACAGGCCCTGACTGATCTTGACCAGTCGGTCAGTTGATCTCCCCTCTCTTAAAGCTGCTGGAGCAAGGCCAGCCCTGTCCGACCGGTCTTGACCAGTCGGCCATGTAAATTCAGACTTTCAGATTTCAGACAGCAGGCTATTCCCATTTCTGATTTTTCAGACCAGTTTTCTGGGCTCATCTTGATGATATTTGAAAATCCAACACATCCATGTCTAAGAGGAGCTCGACGTCAAAATAACCCAAGTGGTTTCGTGTCGATTGGAGCTACGGATTGACTGTGGTGGCCAAAACAATACGAACTGTCCAGAAAGTTCCAGATTCTATCTACTCCACTCTGGGCCGGTCCAGGTGGCCCATCATTGATGATATGAAGAATCTACTTTGACCATCTTCTAGACCACATCCATATATGAATAACCACAAAGTTTCAGATCAAAAGGATGTGTGGTTTGATAGTACCGGTTGAAGAAAGATGGACCATCTAGAAAGATTCAACTGCGCAGAGTTTATAAAAGCCCTAAGTGTTCAAATTTTTGGACCATATTCTGGGATTGTTTTGGACATAATCCATATATCATGTAGAGGAGGAAGTTTTCTACCAATGTTCAAAATTTGGGATCAATCCGACATCTGTACACTCTGGAGCGTTGAAAGCAAGATGACTGGTTCTAAAGGTACCCGAAGTGCGCGATTTTGAGAGGTGGTCGCTGATCTGATTGGTGGGCCCATTCAGAAGATAATTTTGAAAATCTAAATCATCTATGAGGAAGATCACATTACAAGGAAGCTACAAATCAAATTTGAAGGCAATCCGACCATTGGTTAAGCCGTACGAAGCGAAACAAAATCTGTTATGTTGCGGTACTCTTGCTGTATTATAAAAGGAGGTGCTCTCTTCTATTCCAGGGTAACCAAGGACGTGGGGAGCAAGGAGTTCAAGTCATAGGAGGCTTCCTAGCCTCCTCCAGCTAGTTTTTCTTCCTTTTATTAGCTTTAGTTTTATTTTTAATATGCTTTTCATTAGCTAATCTCTTAGCTAAAGCTAAGAGGTAAACCTTATAGTTTTTTTAGATTGTTTAATTCGTTTTATTGGTTTCAAGTTGAATTTCTATTGAAGAACAATGGTTTGAAGTTTAAATAAAGTTCTAAGTAGTTTTTCTTTATCTTATGATGGCTCAAGGATGTTTAGAAGAATTGCTTGAGTTCTTAACTGTTTTGAGTTATTCTAAACCTGTATGATTCGAGGAATTGGAATACGCTCTAGACATATGAACCTCATGACTTTGTAAAGCAAGGTTAGGATCTGTTTACATTTTTCTCTTTTGTCTGCTTGTCCCTCTCTTAGGGTTATGTGAAGCATGGCTAGATGATTAACACATTTGCAGGTAACATATTCACCTTATGGTCATACATCTCTTAAAGAACAGACTGTGCGTTGCGGACAGAAAGGGGTGTCTAACACCTCTTTTGTAACCGATTCCCTTACTTAGACTCTACGGTCGCAGACCAACCATGGGAGTCACTTGAGCGATTCCCCGACTGTTAAACGATTCCACGGTTTCTAGCCGACCATAGATTTCGAGCTTCCTTTGGCTAATGACAACTACAAGTCAAGTCAAATACATTTTTACCTCTGAGTCAACCCCATATTTCAATCAAATCAAACTAGAACCGATAGACATAAAAAACTAAAGAAGTGAGGGCTTCATTCCACCGTATATATGTGTGCGCAGGAGGGTGTTTACATAATCCAACTAAGATGGTACAATTTTTTAAATATTGAATTATAAACTTCTCTTTTAATAAAATGATAATTTTGCCATTTCATATAATTGAAATTTTTCATCAGTATTTTATCTATAAAATATATATGTTCAATTTATAAAATTCATTGATTTTTAAAATTGTTAAAAGAGATCATCTCTCTAGGATCTTACATTATTTTAAATATTTAATTATAAACTTCTTTTAATAAACTGATAATTTTACCATTTCATATAATACAGATTTTTAATCAATATGTTAATTACAAAAATACATATATTTCATTATAGAAATATCAATAAATTTCCTTAATATTTTCAATAAATATAAAATTACTTTTCTATATTTAAATTTATGAAAAATCTTTATTCCATGTGCATTTGCGGGTGCTGATTGGCTAGATTGCTTCTGATCATGCGTCACTAAGGTGTAAAAATTGTGGGTAGGCTATACCGTTTACATATCCTGAAGCAGAACATGGACTGATCGACTCATTAGGTGGGGCATAAAGGTACACAGGGACCGTTGTTGTATATCGATCTCCACCATAATGCACATGACTAATGGATAGCCCTGATAAGTGATAAGTGGGACCCATGGTTCTTGACTTCGGACGTAGATCAGGTGGTGGTGCCAACACCACCCCAAGACTGTTGGGGTTAGAAGCCCCATAGCGGAAGCAATCAAAGCAGGTGAGGAACACACCACAATGTTAATCACACAAGCAAATCGACACACACAAGAAGCAATCCGATTTTTACGTGGAAAAACCCCTCACGGGTAAAAAACCACTGCATAAAGCGACACCAATCCACTATGATATCAGAAGTTATAAGAGATAGAAGAAACACAACTTAGATCACAACCCACAAGAGAAATCCCAAGCTAATAAAGCTAATTCTCACATCAGAATGACAAACACAGCCCTTTCCCCTCATCCCTGAGAACTCCAAGCTTCCTCCTAGCTCTTTCTCTTGCACTAGAACCCTTTCAATCCCTTGGCCCATTGGCAGAAACCCTAATCTCGGATTACAACCCCTTAAATAGGGGAAAATCGAAATTAGAAACTCCTTGCGCAACAAACCGCACAAGAAATCAAGTCCAACAAGGAGACTACCGGCCGATTGGCCGGCCGGATGGCCTAAAAATGTTCTAGCAATCTGCTGCTGCCTTTGCTCCATTGTGACCGATCGGCCGGCCGGTTGGTGGTCTTCATGCGTGAAGTTTTGAGGCAGTCCAATCCCAACAAACTCAACCACGACTAAAATCTTCATGCAACACCTTACCACACACATCTTCATCTCTACTCTGTCATCATCATAGCTCCATTGTTTCTCATGCCTCATCGACTTCATCATTGTACCTTCACTACCCGCTCGCTCATGTGACCCTTGTGCATGCCACAAGTGAGCAACCATGGATCCCGCTGCTGATCCCGCAGCTCCACCATGAATAGTGCTCTCGATCAAACTCGATTGTAATGGATAAACCTAATTGAGATATTGGCAGTACCTGATCCACCTTCTTCCACTCTACTTCTTTCATAGATATCGATCGCTTTCCATATTTTTCTTTCATGGAATCCTTCTCTATATCGAATCTCATGCTAGAAGATATCATTGATGCCTCGCCTCAAATTTTCTCTACCTCCTTCCCAACTTTTATCTCTGATACCACTTGTTGGGGTTAGGAGCCTCGCAAGCGGAAGCAAACAAAGTAGGAGAGTGTTCGCTTCCCCAAGTGTAGGGTTGCGATGTAGTAATAATCTCGGTAAGACTGAGGTCGATCCACAGGGACTTATGTAGGAATTCACAAAACACTTCCAATAGTTCTACTAAAGAGCTAACAAACAGATTTGATGTAAATAGTAATGTTGAATTAAACTGAAGGTAATCAATTAATAAAAAGGCACTAGGGGTTCAAGGATCCACTTGTAGCAATCCTTGATGCTCAATTCGCTATGGTTTCTCACTTTCTCAACTAAACTCGAAATTAAGTTCTATCTAGTCGGATGATAGAGCGATTAAAACAATCAACCTGTCATATGTATGATCCATGTATATAATTCACTCAATGCAAGCTAGGACGAGCATACTCAATTGCATAGGTCAGTCCCAATTCCAATAGGCTAAGATCACAATCATAACCATCATTAAATCCTGTCACAAGACAAAACTAGATTATGATTTGAACTTGATTCATATCACATGTACAGTCTCACCTACTACAGAATTTCCAAAAAAATAGAACTTTGGTAATAAGCTCCCACATGAAGATCATAGTACTAGAGCAGTACTCCAATTCCTCGGATCATACAGGTCTAGACTAGTTTACAACAATTAAGAACTTAAGCAATTCTTCCAAACATCCATGAGTCATCATAAGACTAATAAAAACTACTTAGTACTTGAATTAAACTTTAAACCATTGTTCTTGAACATGAAATCCAACTTAAAACCAACTTAAACGAATTGAAACATCTTAGATTCACTACAAGCTTCACCTCTTAGCCCTAGCTAAGAGGTTTAGCCGTTCATGATCCAAGGAAACTGAAACAACTAAAGAAAAATATAAAAATAGCAAACAAACTAGGAGGAGTTGTGGAACTCCGAAATTGACTTTCGCCGTCTCCCACCATGCTCAAGCCCTTCTAAGATACCCTAGGAACGATCCCTAGGTATCCTTTTATAGTGGGGATGCTCCTCAGTGTTGGAATCATCCAGAAGATGCGTAAGAATACGTAGTGCGCAGAGAAATCCGAAGCTTGTAGAACACGCATCATTATGCAGATGACTGGTCGCACGATCGGTCTGAGCTCTTGGACGACCGGTCGCAAAAGGTGCGAAAAACGTCCAGAGAGTTTTTGGAAATTCCGAGCCCGCAATTTTAATTCAAGGACCGCTCAGACGACTGGTCTGAGAAGTGGACGACCGGTTGTTAGACTGGTCTAGGACAGTCCAATGAGTTGAGGCCGTAGGGCCCCTCTGTCGAGTGATAGGACCAGTCGGACGACTTGTCCTGGGCTTTGGATGACCGGTCGGACGACCAGTCTTCAGTGTCTTCTTCTTTCTTCTTTTCTTCTCTTCTTTCACACTTTCTTCCACCCTTTCACACTTGGTCTTGTGATCTGCAATGCTCATAAATAGTGTCTTTAAGTCTTCAATTGATAGATCCTCTCTCTTATTCCTACAATCACAAATTCATGCATTAGATTAGTCTATAAATCATGAAAACCTTGCATGATGAGTGATGAATTGGGGTTAGAATATGCACAATTAAGAGCTCAACACACCCCCCAACCAGCATTTTGCTAGTCCCGAGCAAAACATGTGTGAAACCAATTCCATTCTCCAAACCCAACTCTCCTTTAGAAACCATTCTTCTATACATCCCAAGACACACAAGTGTAAGATTCAGAAAAAGTAGGTGACAGAGGTTGAAACCGTAAACTCTCAAAACATAATAAGCATCCATATGAAATTCCGATAATTGGTTGATAAATAAAAGAACTTGAACAAATTCAACCTAGTGTGCATAGTGAAAATTCATCTCATGAGTTTCCACGATTATCTTCTTCATAGATCAACTAGACTATAGATCTCAAGGTATATAGAGCAACAACAAGCCAATGACAAGAATTTGCCTTACTGTCCTTCCAACGGCTTTCACACTATGTTCCATTTCCGGCTTTGGTTTCGGGTAGACCATCCCCCGGTTGGTAATAGGTAGCCCTAATCAGAATTTTCCACCATTTTTCCATCATTCCAATTTCATCCTTCCTTTTCCTTTTTCTTTTAAATTAGATAGGAGTTTTAGAAATCCATATCTTTCGTTATTTTCCCATGGACAAGGATGGACAAAGTACCCCGGCTTGGCTTCTCAACACCTTAAATCAAAGTCTAGCTAATCCACAAATCACATAATCCTTTCAACCCTTGAAAATTGTGTAATGTGAACTAGGTGTAAGAGTGTTCAAATTTTCTATCAATCACATAAATAGGGGAATTCACATATGAAACCATTATGTTAAGAGAAGTTTAAGACTTACAACATCATACACTTCGTATCCCCTCCTCTTATGCTCATATCATCTCGAATGCATAGAACAAAGTTTTCGAAAAGAGTTTTGAATTTTAGAGAAATCGAAAATTTTCTCCATGATTGCTTAAAATATTACAAAACGCTGGATTCATCCAAGTGATCCTACACCCCCCAACCAAGTCTTGCATTGTCCTCAATGTAAAAGATGTTCAATGAGCAAAACATGAGAGCAATTCTAAAAGAGAAGGGAGTGAGGAATGATAGTACCTGAGAGATTGAAAATTGGAATTCTTCCTCCTTGTAACAAACCTATGAAAAAGTAAACAAAAGCAACAAAATCCTAATCCTAACTACTTTATACCTCCATCAGACTAGGAGATCAATCATCCTGATACAAAGGATCAGTCAGAGGTATGGACATACCTTCTGAAGGAAACTTCTCAAAGAACAACTTTAATCGCTGACCATTCGCCTTAAAGATGTTGCCGTTCCTTGGATTTAATAACTCGATGGTCCCATATGGGTAGATAGTTTGCACAATGTAGGGACCGGTCCATCAAGATCTCAATTTTCCTGAAAATAAATGTAGGCGAGAATTATACAGAAGGACTTTTTGATTAATCGTAAATGTCTTACGAAGAATGTTCTTATCATGGAACACCTTCGTCTTGTCCTTGTAAATTCTCGCATCTTCATAAGCTTCGTTCGGGATTTCTGCAAGTTCATTCAATTATAGTTTGCGCAATGAGCTCGCCTTGTCAGAATAAAAATTCATCTTCTTAATTGCCCAACAAGCCTTATGTTCCAACTCCACAGGCAAGTGACAAGCCTTCCCATAGAAAAGTTTATAGGGAGACATTCCAATAGGGGTTTTAAAAGCGGTACGGTAAGCCCAAAGCACATCGGTAGGTCGAAGCGACCAATCCTTGCGATCGGGGTTCACCGTTTTCTACAAAATATGTTTAATCTCCCTCTTGGATATCTCAGCTTTTCCACTAGTTTGTGGGTGATAGGGAGTGCTCACTTTGTGCGTTATGCCATATTTCTTCATTGAGGTTTCAAATGGGCGATTACAAAAGTGAGACCCTCCATCACTTATGATGACTCGAGGTGTTCCAAACTAGGAAAGAATATTCTCTTTTAAGAAACGAATGACTGTTTTATGGTCATTATTCCGGCATGGGATCGCCTCGACCCATTTGGACACATAGTCAACGGCAAGCAAGATATATACGTTTCCAAAAGAAGATGGGAATGGACCCATGAAATCGATGCCCCAACAATAAAAAATTTTGATTATTAAGATGGGATTGAGTGGCATCATATTTCTACGGGAGATTCCTTCCAATTTCTGACAAGGCTTACATGTTTTGCAAAACTCATGTGTGTCCTTGAACATAGTGGGCCAATAAAACCCACATTGCAGAATTTTGGTTGTGGTCTTCTTAGCCGAAAAGTGGCCACCACAAGCCTGAGAGTGACAAAAGGAGATGATACTTTGTTGTTCATCATCTGGCACACATCTCCTTATGATTTGATCGGGACAATACTTGAATAAGTATGAGTCGCCCCATAGGAATTTTCGCACCTCATTGAAGAACTTATCCCTATCTTGGTTTTTCCAATGTGTAGGGATTGTACCTGTAGCAAGATAGTTAGCAATGTCCGCATACCATGGCAATTGGGAGACTTTAAAAAGTTGTTCATCAAGGAACATGTCATTGATCGCGGTCGTCTCAGGGGAATCGGTGAGAACAAGTCGAGAGAGATGGTCAGCCACTACATTTTTTGCTCCTTTCTTACCACGTATCTCTATGTCAAATTCCTGGAGTAGAAGGATCCATCTTAACAACCGTGGTTTAGCATCCTTCTTAGAGTGAAGGTACTTAAGCGCTGCATGGTCAATGAATATGATCATCTTGGATCCAATCAAGTAGGACTTAAACTTGTCCAAGGCAAAAACTATGGCTAAAAGTTCTTTTTCTATAGTAGTGTAGTTTGCTTGGGCTGGGTTTAAGGTTCTACTTGCATAGTTGATAACATAGGACTTCTTCTCTTTTCTTTGGCCTAGCACGGCCCCAATAGCATAGTCACTTGCATCGCACATAATTTCAAAAGGAAGGCTCCAATCAGGTGGTTGCATTATGGGAGCACATGTCAACATACCTTTAAGTGTGGTAAAGGCATTTTAACAATCTTCATTCCACTCGAATGGATTGTCCTTTTGAAGTATGTTACATAAAGGACGAGAGAGTGAACTGAAGTCCTTTATGAACCTTCAATAAAATCCTACGTGTCCCAAAAAGGACCGCACATCTCGTATGCTTTTGGGTGGTGGAAGGTTAGAGATAAGATCAATTTTCACTTTGTTCACCTCGATTCTGTTTTTTGAAACGATGTGACCAAGTAAAATTCCCTTTTGAACCATGAAGTGACATTTCTCCCAATTCAACACAAGGTTCTTCTCTTCACATCTTCTCAACACAGATTTCAGGTGCACAAGGCACTCATCAAAGCTACAACCAAATACTGAGAAATCATCCATGAAGACTTCGAGAATTGTCCCCACCATATCAGAAAAGATACTCATCATACATCGCTGAAAAGTGGCTGGGTCATTGCATAGTTTAAATGGCATCCGTCGATAGGCGAAAGTGCAGAATGGACATGTGAATGTAGTCTTTTCTTAGTCTTCAAGGGCGATCTCTATTTGGTTGTACCCTAAATAGCCATCAAGGAATCAAAAATGGGAATGACCCGCCAACCTTTCAAAAATTTGGTCAACAAATGGTAGGGGGAAGTGGTCTTTTCTCGTGACAGCGTTTAGCTTCCTGTAGTCAATGCACATTCTCCAACCGATAGTGATTCTGGTTGGTACGAGTTCATTGTTGGCATTGGCTACGATGGTCATTCCAGATTTCTTAAGCCTTGAGTTGGGCTCACCCATTGACTATTGGATATTGGGTAAATAATGCCCACATCCAATAGTTTCACCATTTCGGCCTTAACCACATCCTTCGTGTTCGGATTGAGTCGTCTTTGTGGTTACCTAGATGTCTTCGCATTCTCCTCAAGGTGTATGCGATGAGTACAAAATAGTGGGTCTATGCATTTGAGATCCGCAATCGACCACCCAATGGCACTCTTGTGCTCTATTAGAGTGGCAATTAGCCTACTCTCTTGTTCCTCATCCAAGTGGGAAGAAATCACCTCTGTATATGTCTCATCTCGACCTAAATAGACATATTTCAACTCACTTGGTAATGGTTTTAGGTCAAGTGTTGGTGCCTTGATATTGGATGGACGGGACTTGTTCTCATTTACGGGTAAAGGCTCAAATGGAGCCCTCCTTCTTTTGTTATCAAGCACCGGCATCACATCTAAAATGGCATCCATCTCTCGTAGTGTGTCATCATTTATCTCATGAGAGTGGGACACATATGCCTCCAAGGGGTCGGTATATAATGTTGAGGGGAAAGTCTCTTCCACGAATGATTCAATTAAGTTTATCTCGTGGATCTCCTTATCAACTTCCCGTTGTTGTTTGCATAAATCAAATATATTCAGTTCAAGTGTCATATTTCTAAAGGACATTTGTACAAGCCCGTTTCTACAATTGATAATCGCATAGGAAGTAGCTAGAAAAGGGCGGCCAAGTATGACGGGAATTTGAGTACCGGTACCTATCACGGGATGTGTATCTAAGACAATAAAATCTACTGGGTAGTAGAATTTATCAACTTGGACTAAAACATCCTCAATCACTCCTCTCGGTATACGAATGGATCTATCAATAAGTTGGAGTATGGTTTTGGTGGGTTTCAATTCACCTAACCCAAGTTGTTCATAAACCGAGTACGGAATGAGGTTCACACTTGCCCCTAAATCGAGTAAGGCTTGTTTAATCCAGTAGTCTCCTATGATGCATGAGATGGTTGGACTACCTGGATCCTTGTATTTTTAGGGCACCTCTTGTTTGATAATAGCGCTCAAATTCTCAGTCAAAAGTACTTTGTTGTAAACATTATGTTTCCTTTTGACTGTACACAATTCCTTTAAAAATTTGGCATAGGATAGTATTTGCTTTATGGCATCTAACAACGGAATGTTGATCTTCACCTACTTGAAAACCTCTAAAATTTTCGAGTTTTTGTCTAAAGGTTTGGGTGAAATCAACCTTTGGGGAAACGGGGCAACCGGCTTGTATTGCCTTTCCGGTTCTTTCTCTTGTGGAGTGTTGTTTGAGTTATCATCCTCTTTGGAATTTTTCGGATCCTTAGGCGTTGGGGCCTTCATCGGATTAGATTTCTCAACTATTTTCCCACTTCTCAAAGTGGTCATAGCTTGAACATGCTCCGTATGTTGGGAGGATGAGCTTGCATCTTGTATCTCAAATTGGTTCCTTAGGTTAGGAAGAGGTGGGGCAGGAAGTGTGCCTTTCTCCCTAATACTGAGGTGAGATTCAACCCTAGCCATTGAGGTTTTTAAGTCATTGATGGCTTGAGTTGAATTTTGATTGAATTTCAATTGTTCTTGCATGAACCCATCTATTTTTAGAGAATTAGTCTTGTTATACTCAGCTTGAACCGATACGATTGCACCCAACATCTCCTCTAGCGTAACTTTTGGTGTAATGACTAGAGACGGACCTAGTACAGGTTGAACTTGAGGGCCATTGGTTGCATTCGCAGTAGGTCCATTCCTCCAACTGAAGTTGGGATGATTCTTCCAACTAGAATTAAACGTGTTTGAGTTTGGAGCACCAAATTGCCATTGACAACTGTTTATGGCATTTGATTGTTCTTGTAAGATGTCTTGAACTGCTGAAATTTTGGGACAATCTTGTGTTGTATGTTGATTTCCGGCACAAATTCCACAAACAGTTTCAACGTCCTTAGAGTTGATCATCTCTCTTTTCCTTAATTCTATGGCCTCGACTTTTCTTATGAGGCTAGCCACACGTGCACTTATGCTATCCTCTTTTGATAGGACATAAATTACTCATTTTTCCTTTTGTTGGCTAGTCTTGGAATTTATTGGTTTAGATGTATCCCAAGACTGTGCATTCTCAGCCAATTCCTCCAAATAATTCCATGCTTCCTCGGCTTTCTTATTCATGAAATCCCCATTACACATCATTTTTACGAATTGGCGCATGGGTGAAGTCAATCCTTCATAGAAAAAGATTATAAACCGCCAAATTTCATTGCCATGATGTGGGCATGCATTTAATAAGTCCTTAAACCTCTCCTAACATTGGAAGAAGGTCTCATCTTCCTTTTGGGCAAAGTTCATGATAAGGCGCCTCAACATGTTTTTTTGTGAGTAGGGAAGAATTTTTTAATGAACTCCCTATGCATATCAGTCCATGCACCAATTGATGTTGGCCTTAATGCATGAAGCCAACCTTTAGCTTTATCTTTAAGAGTAAAAGGAAATAATTTAAGCCTCACCACATCATCAGTTACGTTTGCAAAGTGCGTGGTGGTTGTTACCTCATCAAATTCCTTAATGTATTGATAGGCACTTTCACTGTCTAAGCCATGGAATCTCGGGAGGAGTTGGATTACTTCCGGTTTCAAATCTACATTCCCTGCATTTTGTGGAAAAACTATGCATGAGGGAGTGCTCGCTTTTGCTGGTTGCAAGTAATCACGTAATGTTCTTGGTCGGGGAACATTCTCAACCACATTCTCTCCCCTTTCAGTTTGTTTTTTGCCTAGATTTTGATTGGCCATAGATTGGGTTGATTTACAGCCATACTTTCAGACAAAATTGGAGAATTTAGATGTCTCCTAGCACGTGGTTCTCTGTCAATTCCTTCAACTATTCCCCATTCACGAATGAGTCGGTTATTGGAATCCCGAGCCCAATGTGGCATGCAAATCCTAAAAGCATGAAACAAAAAGGAATTCTTCCTTCCTTTACTCTTCTCTAAGACCGAAGCACAAGTTGTCTTGCAATGGCTGAGCCAGAAGCAAAGATAGAGACCGATTTCTCCTGGTCAATAGGGGTTCAGAGAACTCCCCACCACTCTTTGAATCTTTTGAGAAAAGTGCTGAAAAAGAAGAAAGAGGAGTAAAGGTGAGAAAAGAAATCTCTGAGCACAAGGTGATCCGAGATGGCAGAGCCGACCAATAGGAATCAAGGCAGCACAAGGCCAATCTATCAGAGATACAAAAGGAGTCTCCACCCACTCTACAAGAAATGAATATGATAGGAATGAATAGGAGGAGAAGAAAAGTAAGGTTAGAAAGATAGAACCTGATTTGAGACTTTATGATTCCTTTCTTCTTCAACTTCCTAGAAATCCCTACAAAAGAAAAATCAAAATAAAACAAACTAAGTTAGTACTAGAATCCTAAAAATCCTAAATAAATATTATTTTCAGAATTTTTTGAACAGCCGCCAAAGTCCCCGGTAGCGACGCCAAAAACTTGTTCGCTCGCCTCAAGTGCAAGGCTGCGATGTAGTAATAATCTCGGTAAGACCAAGGTCGATCCACACGGACTTATGTAGGAATCCACAAAACCCTTCCAATAGTTCTACTAAAGAGCTAACAAACAGATTTGTAGAAGATTGTAATGTTGAATTAAACTGAAGGTAATCAATTAATAAAAAGGCACTAGGGATTCAAGGATCCACTTGTAGCAATCCTTGATGCTTAATTCGCTGTGGTCTCACACTTTCTCAACTAGAATCGAAATTAAGTTCTATCTAGTCGGATGATAGAGCAGTTAAACCAAATAATCTGTCATATGTATGATCCATGTATATAATTCACTCAATGCAAGCTAGGACGAGCATACTCAATTGCATAGGTTAGTCCCAATTCCAATAGGCTAAGATCACAATCATAACCACCATTAAATCCTGTCACAAGATAAAACTAGATTATGATTTGAACTTGATTCAAATCACATGCACAGTCTCACATACTACAGAATTTCCAGAAAAATAAAACTTTGGTAAGAAGCTCTCACATGAAGATCATAGTACTAGAGCGTAGTCCAATTCCTCGGATCATACAGGTCTAGACTAGTTTACAACAATTAAGAACTCAAGCAATTCTTCCAAACATCCATGAGTCATCATAAGACTAAGAAAAACTACTTAGTACTAGAATTAAACTTCAAACCATTGTTCTTAAACATGAAATCCAACTTAAAAACAACTTAAACGAATTGAAACATCTTAGATTCACTACGAGCTTCACCTCTTAGCCCTAGCTAAGAGGTTTAGCTGTTCATGATCCAAGGAAACATGAAACAACTAAAGAAAAATATAAAAACAGCAAACAAACTAGAAGGAGTTGTGGAACTTTGAAATCGACTTCCACCATCTCCCACCATGCTTAAGCCCTTCTAAGATACCCTAGGAACGGTCCCTAGGTGTCCTTTTATAGTGGGGATGCTCCTCAGCGTCGGAATCATCCAAAAGATGTGTAAGAATACACAGTGCGCAGAGCAATTCGGAGCTTGTAGAACATGCATCATTACGCAGACGACCGGTTGCACGACCGGTCGTAAAAGTGCGAAAAACGTCCAGAGAGTTTTAAGAAATTCTGAGCTCGCAATTTTAATTCAAGGACCGGTCGGACGACCGGTCTGAGCAGTGGATGATCGGTCGTAAGACCGGTCTGGGACAGTCCAGTGAGTTGAGGCCGTAGGGCCCCTCTGTTGAGTGATCGGACCAGTCGGACGACCGGTCTTCAATGTCTTCTTCTTTCTTCTTTTCTTCTCTTCTTTCACACTTTCTTCCACCCTTTCACACTTGGTCTTGTGATCTTCAATACTCATAAATAGTGTCTTTAAGTGTTCAATTGATGGATCCTCTCTCTTATTCCTACAATCATAAATTCATGCATTAGATTAGTCTATAAATCATGAAAACCTTGCATGATGAGTGATGAATTGGGGTTAGAATATGCACAATTAAGAGCTCAACAACTTGCAACATCACACACTTCGTATCTCCTCCTCTTATGCTCGTATCATCTCGAATGCATAAAAGTAAGATTTTCTAAAGGAGTTTTGAACTTTTCTGAAAATTTGAAAAAAATTAACACAATGATGCTTGAAATGTTGCAGCATGCTAGATGAGGAATCTCATCTCACCCCCAACCAATTCTTGCATTGTCCTCAATGTAAAAGATAGGCAATGAGCAAAACATAAGAGCAATTCTAAAATAAGGGGAGTGAGCAATGATAGTACCTGAGAGAGTGAAAAGTGGAATTCTACCTACTTCTAACAAATCTAGGAACAAGTAAACAGAAACAAGAAAATCATAATCCTAACTATTCTATACCTCCATCAGACAAGGAGATCAAACATCCTGATACACAGGATCAGTCAGAGGTATGGACATACCTTCTGAAGGAAACTTCTCAAAGAACGGCTTTAATCGATGATCATTTGCCTTAAAGATGTTGTCGTTCCTTGGATTTAACAACTCGACGGTCCCATATGGGTAGACAGTTTGCACAATGTAGGGACCGGTCCATCGAGATCTCAATTTCTTCGAAAATAAATGTAGGTGAGAATTATACAAAAGGACTTTTTGATTAATCGTAAATGTCTTACGAAGAATGTTCTTATCATGGAACACCTTCGTCTTATCTTTGTAAATTCTCGCATTTTCATAAGCTTCGTTCCGGAGTTCCGCAAGTTCATTTAGTTGAAGTTTGCGCAAAGAGCTTGCCTTGTCAGAATTAAAATTCATCTTGTTAATTGCCCAATACGCCCTATGTTCCAACTCCACAGGCAAGTGACAAGCCTTCCCATAGACAAGTCTATAGGGAGACATTCCAATAGGGGTTTTAAAAGCGGTACGGTAAGCCCAAAGTGCATCGGTAAGTCGAAGCGACCAATCCTTGCGATCAGGGTTCACCGTTTTCTCCAAAATATGTTTAATCTCCCTATTGGATATCTCAGCTTGTCCACTTTTTTGTGGGTGATAGGGAGTGCTCACTTTGTGATTAACGCCATATTTCTTCATTAAGGTTTCAAATGGGCGATTACAAAAGTGAGACCCTCCATCACTTATGATGACTCGAGGAGTTCCAAACTGAGAAAGAATATTCTCTTTTAAGAAATGAATGACTGTTTTATGGTCATTATTCCGGCATGGGATTGCCTCGACCCACTTGGACACATAGTCAACGGCAAGCAAGATATAAATGTTTCCAAAAGAAGATGGGAATGGATCCATGAAATCGATACCCCAACAATAAAAAAATTCGATTATTAAGATGGGATTGAGTGGCATCATATTTCTACGGGAGATTCCTCCCAATTTCTGACAAGGCTCACTTGTTTTGCAAAACTCATGTGTGTCTTTGAACATAGTGGGCCAATAAAACCCACATTGCAAAATTTTGGCTGTGGTCTTCTTAGCCGAGAAGTGGCTACCACATGCTTGAGAGTGACAAAAGGAGATGATACTTTGTTGTTCATCATCTAGCATACATCTCCTTATGATTTGATCGGAATAATACTTGAATAAGTATGGGTCGTCCCATAGGAATTTTTGCACCTCATTGAAGAACTTATCTTGCTTTTTCCAATGTGTAGGAATCGTACCTGTAGCAAGATAGTTAGCAATGTCCGCATACTGTTGAGCTCTTAATTGTGCATATTCTAACCCCAATTCATCACTAATTGTGCAAGGTTTGTATGGTTTGTAAGCTAATTCAATGCACGATTTGTGATTACAGGATTGAGGGTGGACTCTACTCAATTGAAGACATGAAGAGCTCATTTGGCATCATTTTAATGAATAATATTTGATGATCGAAGAAGAAAAGAAGAGAGAAAGTGAAAGCAAGAAGCAAGGAAAGAAAAGAGAAAGAAGAAAAGAAGTTTGAAGGACTGCCGACCGGTCATGACCGGTCGGCTAAGGAAGCCAGACCGGTCAGCGACCGGTCAGCCATGACACTAAAGGATGCATAAAGGTGACCGACCGGTCTTGACCGGTCGGCTACAACTGCTGGAGGACTTTTGAAGATGTCCGACCGGTCATGACCGGTCGGACTGGGTTGCTGGACCAAGGGTGAATAGCTCCGACCGGTCATGACCGGTCGGAGGTGCTTGCTGGACTGTTGTTCCACAAGACCGACCGGTCTTGACCGGTCGGCCATGCGTACTGAGTTAGAAATTTCTAATTTCATCCCGATTTTCTCTGCGCTGCGTAAGTGTTACGCAAGTTCTTGATTCTTCCGAAGTTGTGGAGCTTCCAGACTATAAAAGGACACCTAGGGATCGTTCCTAAGGTATCCTAGAAGGGTTCAAGCGAGGTTGGAGGCTGTGGAAGTGAAGATTGGAGTTTCACAACTCCTTTTGGTTTGCTTTGCTGTTTTCATGTTTTTAAGAGTTGTTTCATGTTTCCTTGGATCATGAGCAGCTAAACCTCTTAGCTAGGGCTAAGAGGTGAAGCTTGTAGTGTATCCAAGATGTTTTAATTCGTAGTTAAGTGGTTTTCAGTTTGGAATTTATGATTATGAACTAAGGTTTGAAGTTTATACAAGTTTTTAAGTAATTTCTCTTAGTCTTGTGATGACTCATGGATGTTTGGATGAATTACTTATCTTCTTAATTTGTTTGCAACGGTCTAGACCTGTATGATCCGAGGAATTGGAGTGCGCTCTAGTACCAAGCTCTTCATAAAGGGACTTCATGCCAAAGTTCTAGTTTTGGTTGATTATCTGAAATATGTATGGACTGTGCATATAATTTGAATCCAGTTCAAATCATGATCTAGCCTTGTCTTGTGAGAAGACTTGAGGATGGTTATGATTGGGAATTGGACCTATAGAAAAGGTGAATGACCTATGCAATGAGCATGCTCAGATCAGCCTAGAGTTGAGTGAACTTTATGCACAGAACTTACATGTTACAGACTTCTGGTTTAACAGTGCTATCATCCGACTAGATAGACCTGACTGGTGATTCTAGTTGAGAGAATGGGAAACCACAGCGGATTGAACATCGAGGATTGCTACAAGTGAATCCTCGAACCCCTAGTGCCTTCTTATAATTGTTTACATTCAATTTAGCTTAAACTATTAATCACACACATTCTATTCAAACTTTGATTGTCAGCTTCAATAGAAACTTGTGGATGAGTTTGTGACATCCTACATAAGTCCCTGTGGATCGACCTCGGTATTACCGAGTTTATTACTACATCGCAACCCTACACTTGGGGAAGCGAACACATACCATGGCAATTGGGAGACTTTAAAAAGTTGTTCATCAGGGAACATGTCATTGATCGCGGTCGTCTCAGGGGAATCGGTGAGAACAAGTCGAGAGAGATGGTCAGCCACTACATTTTCTACTCCTTTCTTATCACGTATCTCTATGTCAAATTCCTGGAGTAGAAGGATCCATCTTAACAACCGTGGTTTAGAATCCTTCTTAGAGAGAAGGTACTTAAGCGCGGCATGGTCAGTGAATATGATGATCTTGGATCTAATCAAGTAGGACCTAAACTTGTCCAAGGTAAAAACTACGGCTAAAAGTTCTTTTTCTGTAGTAGTGTAGTTTGCTTGGACTGAGTTTAAGGTTCTACTTGCATAGTAGATAACACATGGCTTCTTCTCTTTTCTTTGGCCTAGCACAGCCCCAATAGCATAGTCGCTTGCATCACACATAATTTCAAAAGGAAGGCTCCAATCATGTGGTTGCATTATGAGAGCACATGTCAACATACCTTTAAGTTTGGTAAAGGCATTTTGACAATCTTCATTCTACTCGAATGAGTTTTCCTTTTGAAGTAGGTTACATAAAGGACGAGAGAGTGAACTGAAGTCCTTTATGAACCTTCTATAAAATCTGGCATGTCCCAAAAAGGACCGCACATCTCGTATGCTCTTGGGTCGTGGAAGGTTAGAGATAAGATCGATTTTTGCTTTGTCCACCTCGATTCCGTTTTGTGAGATGATGTGACCAAGTACAATTCCCTTTTGAACCATGAAGTGACATTTCTCCCAATTCAACACAATGTTATTCTCTTCACATCTTTTCAACACAGATTTTAAGTGCACAAGGCACTCATCAAAGCTACAACCAAATGCTGAGAAATCATCCATGAAGACTTTGAGAGTTGTCCCCACCATATCAGAAAAGGTACTCATCATACAACACTAAAAAGTGGCAGGGGCATTACATAGTCCAAACGGTATCCGTTGATAGGCGAAAGTGCCGTATGGACATGTGAATGTAGTCTTTTCTTGGTCTTCAAGGGTAATCTCTATTTGGTGGTACCCTGAATAGCCATCAAGGAAGCAAAAATGGGAATGACCCACCAACCTTTCTAAAATTTGATCAACAAATGGGAGGGGGAAGTGGTCTTTCCTTGTAACTGTGTTTAGCTTCCTGTAGTCAATACACATTCTCCAACCGGTAGTGACTGTTGTAGATAAGTTTGGCGTTAAAAAGAGATGTGAGGAATCGCGGTCGTATCTCCAGAATGCGAGTAGCTCGGCTCTTGCTCGACGAAAGGGGTCGCGTCTTCAGAATGCGAGTAGCTCGGCTCGGGCTCGACGAAAGGGGTCGCATCTCCAGGATGCAAGCAGCTTGGCTCGTGCTCGATGAAAGGGGTCGCATCTCCAAGATGCGAGCAGCTCGGCTCGTGCTCGACGCAAGGGGTTGCATCTCTAGGATGCGAGCAGCTCGGCTCGTGTTCGACGGAAGGGTCGCATCTCCAGAATGCGAGCACTTTTTTCGTGAGCAGCTCTCGGCTTCTGAGTGATCTTGGTTTTTGGTCTCTGACATGGACGGCCTTCGTCTCATAGTACTAGCAGCCCGTATAGGCCGGTTTCAGTTTATATTTATTCTTAGCTCCGAATATTCAGAGACGTAATCAGCTAGACGTCTAGGGTGTTTTGACTACTTCCTTATCCAAGGATTAACGAGATAAGCTTCTTATCCCATGAAATCAGTACTAATCTTAACAGGTTGCATAGCGGATTGGATCATTTCGATCTATATAAATGGATGACTTTGTTGATGAGGAAGGTACATAATACTCACTCTTTAATCCCCGTTGATTAAACCTTCTTTTTCCAACTTCATCCTATCTAATTAAAGCATCGGAGGGCCAACGGCTGGACGCTGGCCACCCTTAGTTGCTTTCTATTTCCTTTCAGGTCCAAGGAGGAAATCGCTTGGAGAGAAGGTGAACGTTCGGAGGACCCTGTTACAAAATTCGATGTAAACAGTTTGGCGCCGTTTGTGGGAACGATTTGATCATCACAGTCAATCGTTCTTACCACTGATCAAAATCCTTCCACCATGCCTCCTAAAAAGATTGTTCATCCTTCCACATCAAGGCAAACCTTACCTCCGCCTGACGTTACGGAATCAGTGCCTGTTCCTCAAACCACTTCAATAAACATCCCTCAAGGAGATCCTAGCGTGCCGTCACAAAACCCGTTATTCGAGGCTTCCGGAAGTCAAGAAGATGTCATGCGTTTCCTGGGAAACACACTCCTAACTCTCAATGCTGGGTTTCAAGCCTTGTCTAACCGACTTGATCAGCATTTCCTGGAGCCTCAGAAGTTACCTCCCGAAGGGTTACCGCCGCAACCCATACCCGTGGCTTCCAGACATTCTGTGGATGAACCACAAGTCCAACCAAATCATCCTCCATCGAACCGAATGCCAATCGGCAACCAACCCCCCGTACTATCCCCACATTCCGTACATTCCAGTGCTTCCCGCCAACAACAATCTCATGGGTCCACCGTCGAAGCATCAGGTTATACTTTACCATGGGAAGGGGACCTCAAGAAAATCCATGATCGTTTTGATGACATGGAGCAACGATACCAGGCGAATCGACCATCAGCCGCTGTGGCGTCAATACATCGATCCGAGTCCCCTTTTACCAGTGAAGTCATGGAAGCACCTCTGCCAAGAAAGTATCGCACACCCGTCATCACCCCATATACAGGTACCGGTGATCCTCTCGAACATCTGTAAACTTATAGGTCTCTTATGGAGCTGGAGGGACATGGGTCGGAAATCGTGTAGGTCCTTCTCCCTAACCTTAAAAGAAGCAGCCCGTACTTAGTTCCGAGGGTTGAAACCTCGATCTATCGGATCTTTTTCACAGCTATCGGAGCTGTTCCTTTCCCAATTCATGGGAAGCATCCGTACCAAAAAACCGGCGTCTCACCTAATGGATTTGAAACAACAACATGGGGAAACAATAAAGGAGTTTACAGTGCGATTCACGACTGAAGCAGTCCAAACTGAAGGTTATACTGAAGAGAAAGGCCTCACCGCCCTAATAGCTGGGATCACCAACGAAAAATTCAGATTCGCTTTGGATAAAAATCCTCCCAAAATTATGACAGAATTCCAAGCTAAAGCTCAGAAGTATATCAATGCTGAAGAGGTGGCATTAGCACATCATGGTATACAAGGCAAGAGACGCAAGCAGGAGGAAGTCTTTTCTTCAGATAAGAAGTATAGGCACGATCGGCGAGATCGCTCTCCCAAGAAAGTTTTCTCTAGTAAGTACCATAACTACACCCCCCTCAATCGGCCTCCAGAAAATGTGCTAATGGAGATTAAGCATAAACCGTATGTGAAATGGCCCACAAAAATAAAATCTGACCCTGAGAAAAGAGACAAGAGCAAGTTTTGTTATTTTCATAAAGATCATGGGCACACTACCCAAGACTGTATAACTCTGCATGACCACATCGAGGCTCTTATTCGAAAAGGTCATCTTCAAGATTACGTTGTCCGGCAAGGTCGCTCACCAAAAAGGGGGGAAGCCTCGCAACAACAGAAGAAATCACCTCATCAACATACTCCGCAAGAAGACGCTAAGCCCACCGGGGAGATATGGACCATCACCGGGAGACCGGCTTGCGGGGGAGATTCTCGAGCTTCAAGCAAAGCATACGCTCATAAGGCGTCCAAGAAGCCCCAGCATATTTATTGGCTGGAATAGACGCCCAACGCATCAAGAACCAGTCATCCTCCAATTTCCTTCTCCCTCGAAGATGCTGAGGGAGTTCACTTCCCTCACGAAGACTCCATCGTGGTCGCACTAAAGGTATCAAATTATTTGACTCGTCATATTATGGTGGATACAGGTAGCTCTGCTGATATTCTATACCTGGAGGCTTTCAACAAAATGGCACTCGCCAGAAGCCTACTCAAGCCAGTCTCAACTCCCCTCATCGGCTTCGGGGGCGAAGTGGTGACACCTGAAGGAAGCATTGACCTTCCAGTCACCTTTGGGGAGAGTCCAGCGAAGACGACCATCTTCGTAAACTTCCTCGTGGTGGACCGAAGATCAGCATACAATGCCATTTTGGGACGGCCATCTCTTAATAAGGTTGGGGCAGCTTTACATCCTTTGTATTTGTGCGTCAAATTTCCTACATCGAATGGCGTTGGGGTTGTATGAGGAAACCAGAAAGAGGTCGGTCTTATTACGAAATAGCCCTACAAGATCGGAAGAAAGCACAAGCGACGCCAGTTATGATGGTAGTACAAACTTCATCCAACTCCCTAATGGATACCTTACTAGACCCAAGAGAGGATGCTCTCCAATCAGGAACTCCCGGGGAAGAGACAGTAGCGATTCGCTTAAATGAAGGTGACCCATCCAAAGTTGTTTTGTGGGATCCTCTGTGAGGAATGTCATTTGAGTAGATTTGATCTGCCTCCTCACTGAATATCAAGATGTGTTTGCCTGGTCTCACCGAGACATGCCTGGCATTGACCCTAATGTCATCGCACACCGTCTGAACATTGACCCGAAGTATAAACCCGTCCACCAGTGCCGACGTGCCTTCACTGCAGAAAGGCAAATGGCGATCAAGGCCAAAGTCGAGAAGTTGCTTACGGTCAATTTCATAAAAGAAGTTGACTACCCAGAATGGGTCGCGAATGTAGTTCTCGTTCAAAAATTCAATGGCAAATGGAGAATGTGCGTCAATTATTCAGATCTGAACAAAGCGTGCCCTAAAGATAGCTTCCCGACCCCGCGAATCGACCAGTTGGTTGATTCAACAGCCGGGCATGCTCTGCTCAGTTTTATAGACGCATATTCTGGTTATAACCAGATCATGATGCATCCGCCCGATAGCCAGCATACTGCCTTCATCACGGACCGAGGTCTATATTGCTACCAGGTAATGCCGTTTGGTCTTAAAAATGCAGGGGCCACCTATCAACGTCTTGTCAACAAGATATTCGTCGCGCAAATTGGCAGGAATATGGAAGTATATGTGGATGACATGCTCGTGAAAAGTGTCATAGAAGACGATCATCTTTTAGATCTTCGAGAAGCCTTCGACCTGATGAGGAAATATCAGATGAAGCTAAATCCAGAAAAATGTGCGTTCAGAGTGTCTGCTGGAAAATTTCTTGGATTTATGGTCAGCCAACGAGGAATTGAGGCAAATCCTGAAAAAATAAAAGAGCTGATAGAGATGAAATCCCCGACCACCCTTAAGGACGTCTAACGTCTGGCTGGTCGCATCACGTCGTTGAACAGGTTCATCTCGCGAGCATCTGACAAGTGCTTACCCTTCTTCAAGCTCCTCCGTGCCATAGTCAAGTCTGATTGGGAGTGGACATCACAGTGCAAAGAAGCTTTTCAACAACTGAAGCAATATATGAGTACACCCCCTGTTTTATCTAAACCTGTGCTGCACGAACAACTCATCCTTTATTTATCTGTCTCTACCGATATCGGGGTGAGGTTGCTTCAGGTAACCAACCTTCTTCCATCTGTCATTCTTTCTTTATTACTAATATGGCAAAACACTCTAATTTCTTCTTTTTTCTCTCCCCCTTTTTTTTTTTAATCAGAGTCTGGATCTCACGCTTCGTGTCAGATGTGACATTGAAGCAGCCCGCCGCAGCGTGGAGGATGCGGAAAAGAAGAAGAAGACAATGGAAGCCGAGGTCCAAGGTAGGGACCGTTTGGTGAAGGCTTTGGAAGCCCAAATCGCCAAGCTGGACGAGGAAAAGTGGATTCTCCTTGTCAAAATTCAATCCATGACTGATCGCTTTCAGTCATTGGATCTCCAACTCGCGAAGCTTCAAGAACTCCATACCAAGAGCGAGAGAGAGAAGGAGATATTCCGCCAAGACAAGATCCAGCTCGAAGAGCAGCTCAGGGATGCTCGGGCTAAGCTCGAGGAGGCCCAGCAAAGACTCCACCAGTTGAAGGATGATTCTATTCACTGGGAGGAGTAGCGGGTGGCTCTCGTCCAGATGGTATCTGACAAAGGCCCTCGTGCGGTCCAGGAATTTCGAACCTCCCAACTTTATGACGAGGAGCGATATGAAGCGTATATCGCTGGTCGCGATTTTACGGTCAGAGTTATGCAGCAGATCACTCTGACTTTTAATTTTGAGGAGTTCGAAAGGGTGGCCTTTGAGGTTGCGGCCAGAGAGCGAGCTGCTGCTGAGAATGAAGTCACCGGAGCTACAGAAGCTGCACCTGCTCCCGAGGCTGATCCTGAAGCTGAGAGCCGCGAGCCCGCTCAAGACAGGGATGACCAACCTTGACTTCGTGCTATCCTTCTTCTTCATTGTGTATATGTATTTTTTTTTTATTTTTTGAAAGGAAATGGCCCATGTAACCGACTTTTTAATCAATAGTAATGGAAACTTCTCTTTTCTTTAATGTTGTATACGTTTCCTAGCTTTTTCGTTCTGTGTCAATCATATACTGACTGCCCGCATCTAACTCATGAAAAAAAATGAATTAGACTCAATCCATCATGTCCGCGTGTACTAACTCATGAAAAAATGAATTAGACTCAATCCGGGGGTCGTATGACCATGTCCTCGTTGAGATAGACTGGTCTATCGATTGAGATTTGATTCCACCAAGGGTAGAAGATTGGCCAAGAGAACTTGTATGTTCTCTTCAGGGCTATTTTTTATCCACAAAATGGAGAAGCAGCCAACAAGGATGGTTTTGACCCTACCAAAGGTAAGCAATTGGCCAAGAGAATGTATGTATTCTCTTCGGAGCTATTCGAGTCCAAGTAAATGGAGTAGCGACCAAAAGATGGTTTTAACCCTACCAAAGGTAGGCAATTGGCCAAGAGAATGTATGTATTCTCTTCGGGGCTATTCGAATCCAAGTAAATGGAGTAGCGACCAAAAGATTTCTTCAATTCTTAATTCATTCGAATGTCGTTAAGAGTTACATCGAATCAAGAAAAATATTGCAGCAAGTGTTCCACGTGCCAAGGGTGACGTACGGGTCTTCCCTGCATATCTTCAAGATAGTAAGTGCCGGGTCGCACAATTTTGATGACTCGATACGGGCCTTCCCAATTTGGATCAAGTGATGAGCAGGAACCCCGAGGTTCTGTCTGAGAACTAAATCGTCAAGCTGGAAAGCTCTAGGCCGAACTTTAGCGTTACGGTAGCGAACAATGCGCTGCTGATACGCTGCTGCTCACATTTGAGAGGCAATTCTCCATTCTTCCGAGAGATCGAGGTGAAGTCGAAGATTTTCTTGATTACAAGTGGGATCGTACTGCTCGACCCGGTACGAGGGTACTTGAATTTCAACTGGTACTACCGCGTCGGTACCGAACGCTAAGGAGAAGGGAGTTTCGCCCGTAGACGTACGAGTCGTAGTCCTATATGCCCATAAGACTTTTGGCAAGAGTTCTGGCCACATGCCCTTACACTCATCGAGCTTGGTTTTCAAATGATGCTTGATGATTTTATTCACTGCCTCAACTTGCCCATTTGCCTGAGGATGATACAGAGAGGTGCGGAGGTTGCGTATCTTCCATTTTTCACAAAATTCATCGAAAGCTGCGTTATCGAATTACGTTCCGTTATCGATAATTATAGTGTGGGGGAGTCCATACCGGCATATGATATTTCTCCAATGAACGTAGTAGTTTGTTTCTCAGTAATTTTAGCTAATGGTTCTGCCTCGGCCCATTTGGTGAAATAATCGACCCCCACTATCGCGAACCTATTTTGTCATTTTCCAGTAGGCAAGGGCCCGATGATATCGACCCCCCATTGCGCGAAAGGCCAAGGGCTATCAACTGGAGTCATTTGCTCGGACGGTACATGAGGTATAGGAGAGTATCGCTGGCACTTGTCACATTTTTTAGAAAATTCAATTGCGTCTGCCTTCATAGTGGGCCAATAGTATCCTTGCCTGATCGGTTTATACGCTAGGGATCGCCCCCTTGGGTGGTTACCACATGCCCCCTGGTGTATTTCATCTAGAACACGATGTGCTTCTTCTGGGTGAAGACACCTTAAATAAGGCAAAGAAAAACTCCTACGTAAAAGGGTCCCATTCTGTAAAGTGTACCTGGCAGATCGAAATCGAATTTGTCGTGCGGTTTTCTTGTTGTCTAGAAGAACTCCATCTCAAAGATGAAGAATGATGGGATCCATCCAACATGGAGTCGGATGTATCACAATCACCTGCTCGAGAGGTGCTTGGTCGATGCTCGAGTTCTGAAGATACTCGATAGGAATTGAATATGATAGCTCAGATTCCGGTGCAGAGGCGAGTTTTGCCAATGAATCAACGAGTTTATTCTTCTCGCTAGGGATGTGGATTATTTCGTAATTCTTCAGTTTTGCAAGCAGAATGACACTCGAGATTTATATAAGGCCATCCTTTCTTCTTTTGCTTCGAATTCGCCAAGTACTTGATTGAGTATGAGTTGAGAATCACTGTGAATGAGTAGGTTTTGAATTGAAAGGACGTTCGCTAGTTCAAGGCCAACGATCAAGGCCTCATATTCTGCTTCATTATTTGAGATGCGAGAATCGAAACGTAAAGCGTATTGAAAATGCGACCCGTTTGGGGCGACTAGAATAAGGCCCGCTCCACTACCAGTGGCCCGTGAAGATCTGTCCACGAAGAGTGACCAGGAAGGCTGGTCGCTGATTGTGGTATTTGCATCAGAAGAGGAATATGTGAATTCGATGATAAAGTCAGCTACGGCCTAGCCCTTGATTGCAGTCCTGGGGCAGAACGATATGTCGTGCTCACTGATCTCGACCGCCCATTTAGTTAATCGTCCGGATGCCTCAGGTTTTTGAAGGATCTGCCGTAGTGGATGATTTGTTGGTACTAAAATAGCGTGGGCTTGAAAATATGGTCGCAGCTTTCGAGCTGCCGTGACTAAAGCCAGAGCCAGCTTTTCCATATCAGAGTACCGAGTTTCAGCGTCTACCATTGCTCAACTGATATAATAAACGGGCCTTTGTATCCCGGATTCTTCTCTTATTAAAGCAGCGCTAACGGCCGTGGATCTTCTAGGCTCGGTTCGGGGAGGCCTCCAAAGGAGTTGGGAGATATCTTATCAAACATAAACTCGCATATTGGATGCAAGTGAGGTGGGATGATAAAAGCTCCCGACCCAGAAGGTTGGGCCACAATCATCTCCTTAGAGCCCGCCTCGCGAACACTCATAGTACCTGAGGCGGGCGTCAGCAATTCACGAGCAGCAGTTGGCTCGCATGTAGCCCCCTTTGGAGGGAGGCCTCCCCCTCTTCGATCGCCTTTCGGTGAATTGTCGACAACTTCGATGACGGGCTGATCGCAAATGTCAGCTGGAGGGGTCGCAGATGTTGGAGGGGTCGCATTGACTATAGGAGTCGCGGTCGTACGAGAGGTCGCAGCGACCCCTCCTGGTGCAGCCACACGCGATTGTGGGCCGCGAGCAGACCACTCTGCTGGGCAGGTGCACTTGAAGGACTACCCGTAGTCTTCTTTTGCCTCTTCGAGGCTGTACCCTTCAGACGGGGAAGTACCCCTAGTGCGTCCATTTTATCTCCGACATTCGTCATCTCTTCTTAGAAGATGAGACCCGCCGCACAAAGACAATGAGGCTCTAGAGCAGCGTTGACGTGGCGCGCAGCCGCTGAGAGCTTATAGACTCTAACTAACTTTTCGTTGAGCCCTCCTCACAAGTTCGGCTTCACGCCAATCGGAATCCCTACAAGAAAAGGAGAAGGCACATTAATCGTTACAGAGCAATGGCTTTGTTTCTTTCAGACGGACAACAAACACTTAACCCACCTTCGCCAAAATAGCGATTAACGTTATGGCCTTTGGGGTCGGAGCCCATTTCAGACTCCCAGTTGCCGAAGACATAGAACCACTTTTTCCTCTACCCCGGGCAGTTGGAAGAAGGGTTTCCCAAAATGAAATTATTCTTGTGCCAGAAGCAGAGGTAGTACCAACCCTCGCTAGCTGGTGCCTTCTTCAGCTGGAATAACCTTAGGAACTCCTCAGCGGTTAACTCATCATTACCCGCTTGCTTCTAGAGGACAAAGGTACTCAGGAGCACCCGCCAGCCATTAACTATTAGTTGGCCCGGGGCAATCTTATAGATACGAAGAAAATTTCATATGAAAGGGTGGAGAGGAAGACGCACGCCCACTTTGAAAAAATATTCGTAAAAAGCTACGTAGCCTGGTGGCGGTGCATCGGCTATCTCCCCTCTCCCAGACAATCTGAAGGAAACGGAGTCTGGGACCCGATATTTTTCCCTAAGGCTAGATAGCCTTTCCTCAGTTAGTATAGAGGAGTAACCGGCGGCAGAATATCTCCCGGCTGGTACTCTGGCGTTGTTAGATTCAGAAGAATCAGGGGTTTCATCTCCCAGAGGAACAATCTCTTCATCAGAAACCTCCGCCATTATAAAGAAAAAGTGAGATGGGAGAAGAAAATAGGAAGGAAGAATACCTCTGCAAAGAGGTTTGCACCGAAAACAAAGGAGACCGAAAACAAAGGAGAAGAAGAAAGAAGAAAACTCCACAGCTTGAAGTTCAAAAATGGAGAAATTTCTTCAGGATTTGATATTTATACGCAATCATTCCGTTTGATTTGCTTGACACGCGGCAGCCTCTCATCCGGCACGACAGACGAACGGGCACTAGCATTAAATACGGAGACACGTGGCGACCGACGCCTCATTTCTTGTGGCAGAAAAGGCTGCGTAAAGCTGGCTATCATAAATGCGGAATCATGCGCACTCTCTCCCAGCAGACAGCTACACATACAAACAAAACCCTTGGCACAGCTCCTCAACGCCAAGGGTTTGGGGGGCATCTGTTGTAGATAAGTTTGGCGTTAAAAAGAGATGTGAGGAATCGCGGTCGTATCTCCAGGATGCGAGCAGCTCGGCTCGTGCTCGACGCAAGGGGTCGCATCTCCAGGATGCGAGCAGCTTGGTTCGCGTTTGACGTAAGGGTCGCATCTCCAGAATGCGAGCACTTTTTTCGTGAGTAGCTCTCGGCTTTTGAGTGATCGTGGTTTCTGGTCTCTAGCATGGACGGCCTTCGTCTCATAGTACCAGCAGCCCGTATAGGCCGGTTTCGGTTTATATTTATTCTTAGCTCCGAATATCCAAAGATGTAATCAGCTAGACGTCTAGGGTGTTTTGACTACTTCCTTATCCAAGGATTAACGAGATAAGCTTCTTATCCCATGAAATCAGTACTAATCTTAACAGCTTGCATAACGAATTGGATCATTTCGATCTATATAAATGGATGACTCTGTTGATGAGGAAGGTACACAATACTCACTCTTTAATCCCCGTTGATTAAACCTTCTTTTTCCAACTTCATCCTATCTAATTTAAGCATCGGAGGGCCAACGGCTGGACGCCGGCCACCCTTAGTTGCTTTTTGTTTCCTTTCAGTTCCAAGGAGGAAATCGCTTGGAGAGAAGGTGAACGTTCGGAGGACCCTGTTACAAAATTCGTCGTAAACAGTGACTCTAGTTTGTACGAGTTCATTATTGGCATTGGCTATGATGGTTATTTCGGATTTCTTAAGCACCACTTGAGTTGGGCTCACCCATTGACTATCGGATATTGGGTAAATAATACCCACATCCAATAGTTTCACCACTTCGGCCTTAACAACATCCTTCATGTTTAGATTGAATCGTCTTAGTGGTTGCCTAGATGTCTTCCCATTCTCCTCAAGGTGTATATGATGAGTACAAATCAGTGGGTCTTTGCCTTTGAGATCCGTAATCGACCATCCAATGGCACTCTTATGCTCTATTAGAGTGGCTATTAGCCTACACTCTTGTTCCTCATCCAAGTGGGAAGAAATCACCACCGGATATGTCTCATCTCGACCTAAATAGACATATTTCAACTCACTTGGTAATGGTTTTAGGTCGAGTGTTGGTGGTGCTTTGATATTGGATGAGAGGGGCTTGTTCTCGTTTAAGGGTAAAGGCTCAAATAGGGCCCTCCATCTTTGTTATCAAGTACCGGCATCACATCTAAAATTGCATCCATCTCTCGTATTGTGTCATCATTTATCTCATGAGAGTGGGCCACACATGCCTCCAAAGGGTCGGAATAGAATGTTAGGGGGAATGTATCCTCCACGAATGATTCAATCACATTTATCTCGTGGATCTCATCATCAACTTCCCGTGGTTGTTTGCATAAATCAAATATATTCAGCTCGAGAGTCATATTTCCAAAGGACATTTGTACAAGCCCGTTTCTACAATTGATAATTGCATTGAAAGTAGCCAGAAAAGGGCGGCTAAGTATGACGGGAATTTGAGCACCGATACCTATCACGACATGTGTATCCAAAACAATAAAGTCTACTGGGTAGTAGAATTTATCAACTTGGACTAAAACATTCTCAATCACTCCTCTCGGTATACGAATAGATCTATCAGCAAGTTGGAGTGTGGTTTTGGTGGGTTTCAATTCACCTAACCCAAGTTGTTCATAAACCGAGTACGGAATGAGGTTAACACTTGCCCCTAAATCGAGTAAGGCTTGTTTAATCCGATAGTCTCCTATGATGTATGAGATGGTTAGACTACCCGGATCTTTGTATTTTTGGGGCACCTCTTGTTTGATAATAGCACTCAAATTCTTAGTCAAAAGTACTTTGTAGTGAACATTGTGTTTTTTTTTACTGTGCACAAGTCCTTTAGAAATTTGGCATCGGATAGTATTTGCTTTATGGCATAGAATGTTGATCTTCATCTGCTTGAAAACCTCTAAAATTTCCATGTTTTTGTCTAAAGGTTTGGGTGAAATCAACCTTTGGGGAAATGGGGCAACCGACTTGTATTGCCTTTCCGGTTCTTTCTCTTGTGGAGTGTTGTTTGAGCTATCATCCTCTTTGAAAATTTTCGGATCCTTAGGCTTTGGGGCCTTCACCGGATTATATTTATCAATTATTTTCCCACTTCTCAAAGTGGTGATAGTGTTCGCTCGCCTCAAGTGTAAGGCTGCGATGTAGTAATAAAACTCTGTAAGACCGAGGCCGATCCACAGGGAAATAGAAACAAGCTTCCAAACTACTCCAGCAACTCAGTTTATGGAAGAAATTCAGATTCAATTGGGTATTTAATTAAACAGCAACTTAATGAAAAATCAGAGATATAAAGTACTAAGGCTTTCAAGGATCCACTTGTAGCAATCCTATGTCAATTCAGTCAATCCAAGTAGAGAACACAACTAGATTTGAAGTCCTATCTCTCATCTAGTTGGAAAATAAAGCATTCAAACACATTCAATCCAAATCAAGTTGAACTTCCAAGTTCAAGTCCATTCAATCAATGTAGAATTCAAATCCATAGCCTGCGGAGTAACAGCCATGCCTATGGACTATGGCCTGCTCAAGGATTACTATAATTCGAATCTAAACAAGCAACCTGTGACAATCTCAGAGAATTGCAAGGAATTCATGTCCTGGGTACATGAACTCTCATAAAACATCTCAAACTACCACTTTTGGAACTGAAACATAAGAAAAATCCAAACTTGAATTGAAAAATACTTGAATCAAACTGAATCCAACATAAAATTAGCTATAAGCTTCACCTCTCAGCCTTAGCTGAGAGGTTCTAGCCGAGCATTGTCATGCTGCAACTAAAATCTCAAAATAAAAGCATAAAAACAGAAAAACCCGAATAGGAGAGTTGCAGACGCTCCACGATCGCTTTCCCTCCTTAGAACCTCGTTCCTTAGCTTCTCTCATGCCCTAGGGAGAGCCCCTAGGTGTCCTTTTATAGCAATAAACCTCCCTTTCGTCGGATTCTGTGAAAGATTACGCAGTGCGCAATAATTTTCGGAGTCCAGATTTAGAAAAGACTCTTGTTACGCAGAGCCGACCGGTCGTGACCGGTCGGACTGGATTTTCAAACAATCCAGAGATTGCTGCCGACCGGTCATGACCGGTCGGACAAACCTGTCCATTGATCCAACGTGTGTCCGACCGGTCATGACTGGTCGGACCAAGTTTTCCATATTCCAGTGTGCATGGCCGACCGGTCAAGACCGGTCGGCCTGTTCTTCTATGTGATCAGCCTTCATGGCCGACCGGTCATGACCGGTCGGCCAGTCTTCCTTTTTGCCCCTTTGATGTGGCTGACTGGTCGGACGACCGGTCTGCCTTGTTTTTCTTCTTTTTCTTCTTTTCTTCATTCTCTTTTCTCCCTCTTTCTTCTTCTTTCTTTGGTCCATCTTTCGTTCTTCATGTAATAGCTCCAAATGCATTCTTTTGGCTCGTAATTGAATGAAGTCCGCTCTCATCCCTATAATCACAAAACATGTGTTAGGTGGGCCTTTAAACCATGAAAATCATGCAAACCTTGTCGTGTAATGGGCAATGCAATGTATAAATTGGAGGTTCAACACACCCCCCAACCAGCTTTTTGCTAGTCCCGAGCAAAACATGCGTGAAACAATTTCAAACCTCTAAACCCTACTCTCCTTCAGAACCCATGATTCTATCCATTCCAAGATGTACAAGTGTAAAATTTGGAAAAATTAGGTGATAGAAGCTGAACCTTGGACTCTCAAAACATAAGAAGTGCCTACATGAAATTCTCGCTGATTGATTGATAAATAGAAGAACTCGAACAACTTCAACCTAGTATGCATAGTGAAAGTTCATCTCATGAGTTCCTAGGATCATCTTCTTCATAGATTAAGTAAACCATGGATTTTAAGGTGCACAGAGCAAAAGCAAGCCTATGACAGGAATTTGCCTTACCGTCCTTCCGACGGCTTTCACACTACGTCCCATTTCTGGCTTTGGTTACGGTTTGACCATCCCCCGGTTGGTAATAGGTAGCCCTTTTCGGAATTTTCAACCATTTTTCTTTCCTTCCCGATTTCATCCTTTCTTTCCTTTTTCTTTTAAATTAGATAGGATTTTTAGAAATCCATATCTTCTATTATTTTCCCATGGACAAGGATGGACAAACTACCCCGGCTTGGCTGCTCAACACCTTTAAATCAAAGTCTAGTTAATCCACAAATCACATAACCCTGTCACTCATGAAAATCGTGTAATGTGAACTTGGTGCAAAGGTGTTCAATTTTTTCTATCAATCACAACAATAGGGGAACTATCATATAAAACCATTATGTTGGGAGAAATTCAAAACTACAACATCACACACTTCGTATCTCCTCTTCTTACAACATCTCAAATGTATAGAAACAAGATTTTCTAAAAGAGTTTTGAAATTTTTGAAAAATTCGAAAAAATTTGCGCATATGAGGCTCGAAATGTTGCAACATGCTAGATGAGGAATCTCATCTCACCCCCCAACCAAATCTTGCATTGTCCTCAATGTAAAAAGATAGTCAATTAGCATGAACATGAGAGCAATAGTAAACAATGAGAGAGTGAGAATCAATAGTACCTGAGAGAGCAATCATGGAATTCTTCAACCCAACAACTAAAACCTATTAAAACAGTAAAACAAAACTAAACCTACCTATGCTATACCTCCATCAGACTAGGAGATCAATCATCCTGATAGACAGGATCATTCAGGGAGATGGACATGTCCTCTGAATCAAATTTCTCAACAAATGGTTTAAGGCGTTGTCCATTAACTTTGAAACAGTTACCATTCGCTGCATTCTCAATCTCAATAGCCCCATGAGGAAAAACTTCTTTGACAATATATGGGCCGGTCCATCGAGATCTTAATTTTCCCGGAAAAAGATGAAGTCGGGCATTATACAAGAGCACTTTCTGTCCTTCATGGAAAGATTTCCTTAAGATGTGCTTGTCATGAAAGGCCTTCATCTTGCTCTTGTAAATTCTCGAATTCTCATATGCATCGTTCCGGATCTCATTAAGCTCATTTAATCGAAGTTTGCGAAGCGAGCAAGCCTTGTCAATGTCAAAATTTAAAGCCCGAATTGCCCAATAGGCTTTGTGTTCTATCTCCACAGGCAAGTGGCAAGCTTTCCCATAGACAAGTCTATAAGGGGACATTCCAATGGTTGTCTTGTAGGCAGTACGGTGAGCCCAAAGTGCATCATCTAATCTTAGGGACCAATCCTTGCGATCCGGTCTCACCGTCTTTTCCAAAATCTACTTGATTTCCCTATTGGAGATTTCAGCTTGCCCACTTGTTTGTGGGTGGTATGGGGTACTCACTTTGTGCCTAATACCATATTTCTTCATCAAAGTTTCAAAGGGTCAATTGCAAAAGTGAGAACCACCATCACTAATAATGGCTCGAGGCGTCCCAAATCTAGAAAGTATGTTTTCTTTTAGGAACTTGAGAACCGTACGATGATCGTTGGTTCTACATGGGATAGCCTCTATCCATTTAGACACATAGTCTACGGCAAGCAGAATATAGACATGTCCAAAAGATGAGGGGAATGGTCCCATGAAATCGATGCCCCAACAGTCAAAGACTTCAAGATGTTGAATTGGGGTGAGAGGCATCATATTTCGACAGGATAATCCTCCTAACTTCTGGCAGCGCTCACACGCTTTGCAAAACCCGTGAGTGTCCTTAAATAATGTGGGCCAATAAAAACCACACTGCAGAATTTTCGCAGTTGTTTTCTTTGCTGAAAAATGACCCCCACATGCTTAATCATGACAAAAGGAGATGACTGAATTGTGTTCATCATCGGGGACGCATCTCCTTATAATTTGATCTGGGCAATATTTAAACAATAGAGGTTCATCCCAGAAAAATCTGCGCACTTCGCTTAGAAATTTACGTTTGTCCTGCGTAGTCCAATGAATCGGCATCGCACCTGTGGAAAGATAATTGGCTATATCAGCATACCATGGTCGATGCATAGCAACAAAGAATTGCTCATCAGGGAATGAGTCCTCAATAGGTGACTCGTCAACGAAATTTGGTAGGACGAGGCGGGATAGATGATCCGCCACCACATTTTCGACCCCCTTCTTATCTTTGATCTCCAAGTCGAATTCTTGAAGGAGTAGGATCCATCTAAGCAAACGGGGCTTAGCATCCTTCTTAGAAAGAAGGTATTTCAGCGTCGCATGATCCCTATAAACAATAAATTTGGATCCTATTAAGTATGGCCTGAATTTGTCCAAGGCAAAAATGACAGCTAGGAGCTCTTTCTCCGTAGTCGAATAATTAACTTGGGCAGGATTCAAGGTCCTACTGGCGTAGTAAATGACGTGGGGCTTTTTATCCTTCTTTTGGCCTAATACCGCCCCAATAGCAAAATCGCTCATATCGCACATCAACTCAAAAGGAATGGACCAATCTGGTGGTTGTATGATAGGAGCGGTTGTCAACATGTCTTTTAGCTTTGAAAAAGCTAATTGACATTCAGCACTCCACTCAAATTGGTTCTCCTTTTGTAGAAGGTTGCATAAAGGCCTTGAGATGTGACTAAAGTCCTTTATAAACCTTCGATAGAAACCGGCATGTCCAAGGAAGGACCGCACATCGCGTATGCTTTTGGGTGGTGGTAGATTGGAAATTATATCAATTTTTGCCCGGTCTACCTCTATTCCATTGGATGAGATGATATGTCCAAGGACTATTCCTCTTTGTACCATGAAATGACACTTTTCCCAGTTTAGTACAAGTTGCTTCTCCTCACACCTCATCAAGAACAACTTCAAGTGCTTGAGACACTCATCAAATGTACAACCAAAAACAGAAAAGTCGTCCATGAATACCTCAAGAAACTCACCCACCATATCCGAGAAAATACTCAACATGCATCGTTGGAATGTGGCGGGTGCATTGCATAACCCGAATGGCATCCTTCGGTAAGCGAAGGTACCAAACGGGCATGTAAATGTGGTTTTCTCTTGGTCTTCCGGAGCTATCTCAATTTGGTTGTATCCGGAATAGCCATCTAGGAAGCAATAATAGGAATGACCTGCCAATCTCTCCAAAATTTGATCCATAAATGGGAGAGGGAAGTGGTCTTTCCTAGTAACTGTGTTGAGCTTCCTATAATCAATGCATATACGCCAACCGGTGGTCATCCTCGTTGGTATAAGTTCGTTGTTGGCGTTCTCAATGATGGTAATACCGGATTTCTTGGGGACAACTTGGGTAGGACTCACCCATTGGCTATCTGAGATGGGGTAGATAATGCCCACATCCAATAGCTTCAACACCTCGGCTTTGACAACCTCCATCATGTTTGGATTTAGCCGTCTTTGAGGTTGTTTAGTCGTTTTTGCATTTTCTTCAAGGTGTATTCGGTGCGTGCAAACCGAAGGATCTATCCCTTTGAGATCCGCTATTGTCCAACCTATGGCTTCCCTATGTTCTTTGAGTAACTCAATCAACTTGAGCTCTTGGTCCTTCTTAAGGTGGGAGGCAATGACAACTGGGAACGTTTCCTCTTGACCCAAATATACGTATTTAAGCTCGGATGGCAATGGTTTGAGGTCAAGCTTTGGTGGTTTGATGTTAGATGGTAGAGGCCTTGATGTGGTTGGTGGTAATTTCTCAAAATGGGGCCTCCACCGGCTAATATCTACCACCGGTCTTTCTATATTTAATGCCTGCACAATCCCACTAATGATGGGATCTTCAGAATCCATGAAATGTGCTAAGCATGTCTCCAAGCTTTCTAGTGGTTCAAGTTGGAGGAGTTCTTCTTCTTCAAAAGTTTCAAGCATGTTTACTTCGAAGAACTCATCATCATCTACATCCCTATGTCTTCTGCCCAAGTGAAACACATTCACCTCTAGTGTCATGTTTCCAAAAGATAGTTGCATCACCCCATTCCGGCAATTGATGATTGCGTTTGATGTGGCAAGGAATGGGCAGCCTAGTATTACCGGTATTTGGGTGCTAGCATCCACAACCGGTTGTGTGTCCAAGACTATAAAATCTACTGGGTAGTAGAATTTGTCAACTTGGACTAGAACATCCTCAACTATCCCCCTCGGTACACGGATAGATCTATCAGCGAGTTGCAACGTGGTTTTGGTGGGTTTTAATTCACCAAGACCCAATTGCTCATATACCGAGTATGGGATCAAGTTCACACTCGCCCCCAAATCTAATAAGGCACGTTCAATCCGGTAGTCTCCAATGATACATGAGACGGTGGGCCTACCGGGATCTTTGAATTTTGGGGGGGTCTTTTGAGTGAGGATGGCACTCACTTGCTCAGTTAAGAAGGCCTTTTGCTGCATATTATATTTGCGTTTTGTTGTGCATAAGTCTTTTAGGAACTTGGCATAAGAGGGAATTTGTTTGATGGCATCAAGCAAAGGGATATTGATCTTGACTTGTCTGAAAATCTCTAGAATATCTTGAGAATTTGGGAGAGATTTTGGAGCAACCAATCTCGAAGGGAATGGTGTTATGGGCTTGTAAATGCGTTCCGGTTGTTATGGGGCTAAGTTAGATCCATCTTCATCCTCAGAATTTACCGGATCATTAGGCTCATCGGCCTTCACCGGAATAGTTTTGTCAATTTGTTTACCACTTCTAAGGGTGGTAATGGATTTAGCTTGCTCCATGTTTTGGTTGGAAGAATTAGGGATGCTTACTTCATGTACTTGCTTTGGATTGGGCTGAGGTTGGGCCGGAAAGGTCCCTTCCCTAGCATTCAAGCGTCCCTTAATCTCATCAACCGAGACTTTAAACTCTTGGAACATTTGCTGATTCGATTCATTTATTTGCGCTTGCCCTTGCATAAACGCTCTCAAGGTATCCTCCAATGAGAATTGAGGTGGGGCCATATTTTGCATGGGTGGCCCTCTTTGGGAGTTGGTAGGATTGCCCGTAGGAGCATTCTTCCAACTGAAATTCGGGTGGTTCTTCCAACTCTCATTGTACGTATTACCTACCGGTCCATTGAAGGGCCGTTGATAACCATATGTGGCATTGGCTGTTTCATGTAGCACTTCCTGAAACGCAGGAATTGTGGGGCAATCTTGCGTAGCATGTAAATCGGTGAGGCAAATCCCACATGTGGTTTCAACAGCTTCCTTGGACTTGGGAACTCCACTTTTGCTAAGTTCTATGGCCTCAACCTTCCTTGTGAGGTTGGCTATCCTTGCATTCACATTGTCTTCCTCCTTAAGGATATAGATCCCACTTTTCTCTTGAGTGGGCTTGGAGTTATTGGTTTTTATCCGATGTATCCCAAGATTGGGCGTTTTCAGCCAACATGTCCAAGTAACTGTTCGCTCGCCTTAAGTGTAAGGCTGCGATGTAGTAATAAATCTCGGTAAGACCGAGGTCGATCCATGGGGAAAGAAGTAAACAATTCCAACTACTCTAATAACTAGAATCTAAGAAGTTTAAGAAAGTAGTTTTTCACATAAAATAGGAAAATCTGAAATTAAGAAGAACTAGAGCATCAAGGATCCACTTGTAGTAGTCCAATGCCAATCCATTCATCCAAGTACAACACAATTAGAATCAAAGTCCTATCTCTCATCTAATTGGAAGATATAACATTTAAGCACAACAATGCCACTTAAATCTGGAAATCAGATTTCTAGTTCTAATGAAGCACATAGAACTTGAACTTGTAGCCTTCGGAGTAACAGCCATGCCTATGAACTATGGCATGCTCAAGGGTTACTACAATTCGAATTCAAACAACCCAATCATGGTAATCTTAGAGAATTGCAAGGAACTCATGTCCGAAGCACACAAACTCTCACAAAACTTCTAAAAAACCAAACTTTATTCAAACTAGAACTTCAAAATCCAAAATTAAGAAAAGGGTACTTGAAATAAAAGAATTAAAGCATTGGAACCAACTACAAATTTCACCTCTAGCTCTGGCTAAGAGGTTAGCTAAGGAAAAGCATATTAAAACTAGAACTAGAACTAAGAAAAGGAAGAAAAACTAGCTGGAGGAGGCTAGGTAGCCTCTTGGGACTTGAACTCCTTGCTTCCCACGTCCTTGGTTGATTTCGAATAGAAGAGAGCACCTCCTTTTATAGTGCAGCAATAGTACAGCAACATAGCAGAATGTGTTTCGCTTGGTACGGCTAAACCAATGGTCGGATTGCCTTCAAATTTGGTTTGTAGCTTCCTTGTAATGTGATCTTCCTCATAGATGATTTAGATTTCCAAGATTATCCTCTGAATGGGCCCACCAATCACATCACCGACCGCCTCTCAAAATCGCGCACTTTGGGTACCTTCAGAACCAGTCATTTTGCTTTCAACGCCCTGGAGTGTACAGAGGTCGGATTGATCTCAAATTTTAAACATTGGTAGAAAACTTCATCCTCTACATGATAGACGGATTAGATTGTCCAAAACAATCCCAAAATGTGGTTCGAAAATTAGAACACTTAGGGATTTTATAAACTCTGCGCAGTTGGATCTTTCTGGATGGTCCATCTTTCTTCAACCGGTACGATCAAACCACACATCCTTTTGATCTGAAACTTTTGTGGTTATTCATATATGGATGTGTTCTAAAAGATGGTCAAAGTAGATTCTTCATATCATCAATGATGAGTCCTCTGGACCGGCCCAGAGTTGAACAGCGAAATCTGAAACTTTCTGGACAGTTCGTATTGTTTTGGCCACCACGGTCAATCCATAGCTCCGATCGACACGAAACCACTTGGGTTAGTTCGGCGTCGAGCTCCTCTTCGACATGGATGTATTGGATTTCCAAATATCATCAAGATGGCTTCAGAAAACTGGTCTGAAAAACCAGGTGCGGGAATATATTGCTGTTTTAGAATCTGGAATCTGAAACTTGCATGGCCGACCGGTCACGACCGGTCAGGCCCTCTTTGGCATTACTCCAGCAAGCATGGCCGACCGGTCAAGACCGGTCGGGCTTCCTTGGCCGACCGGTCAAGACCGGTCGGTCTCTTTTTCTTCTTGTTTTCTTCCTTTCTTTCTTCTATTTTCTTCTTTCTTTGCTTCTTTCTTTGCTTCCTTCTTCCTTCAGCCCTCCTTGGGTCTTCATCCAAGGTTCTAAATCAGCTCTTTTGGTCATCAATTGGGTAAAGTAACTCTCATTCCTATAACCACAAAACATGTATTTGATTAGTCTTTAAATTATGAAAACCATGCATAACATGTCATGTAGTGGGCAATGCAATGTATAAATTGGAGGTTCAACACACCCCCCAACTAGCTTTTTGCTAGTCCCGAGCAAAACATGCGTGAATAAGTTCAAACCTCCAAACCCAACTCTCTTTCAGAAACCATGTTTCTATCCATTCCAAGATATACAAGTATAAAATTTGGAGAAATTAGGTGATAGAAGCTGAAATCTTGGACTCTCAAAACATAATAAGTGTCTACATGAAATTCTCGCTGATTGATTGATAAATAGAAGAACTCGAACAAATTCAACCTAGTGTGCATAGTGAAAGTTCATCTCATGAGTTTCTGGGATCATCTTCTTCATAGATTAAGTAAACCAAGGATTTTAAAGTGCACAGAGCAACAACAAGCCTATGACAGGAATTTGCCTTACCGTCCTTCCGACGGCTTTCACACTACGTCCCATTTCCGACTTTGGTTACGGTTCGACCATCCCCCGGTTGGTAATAGGTAGCCCTTTTCGAAATTTTCCACCATTTTTTCTTCATTCCCGATTTCATCCTTTCTTTCCTTTTTCTTTTAAAATTAGATAGGATTTTTAAAAATCCATATCTTTCATTATTTTCCCATGGACAAGGATGGACAAAATACCCCGGCTTGGTTTCTCAACACCTTTATATCAAAGTCTAGCTAATCCACAAATCACATAAACCTTTCAACTCATGAAAATCGTGTAATGTGAACTTGGTGTGAAGGTGTTCAAATTTTCTATCAATCACAACAATAGGGGAACTAACATATAAAACCATTATGTTGGGAGAAATTCAAGACTTACAACATCACACACTTTGTATCTCCTCTTCTTATACTCATATCATCTTGAATGCATGGAAATAAGGTTTTCTAAAAGAGTTTTGAAATTTTAGAAAATTCGAAAAAATTTGCGCATGTGAGGCTCGAAATGTTGCAACATGCTAGATGAGGAATCTCATCTCACCCCCCAACCAAATCTTGCATTGTCCTCAATGTAAAAAGATATGCAATTAGCATGAACATGAGAGCAATGGTAAAATATGAGAGAGTGAGAACAATAGTACCTGAGATAGCAAGTTGATCAATTCTAGCATCTTCCATTGTCTCGATGAGACTTATTTAATCCTAATTTCAAAAAAAAATAATAATAAATCCTAACCTACCTACCTACCTTTGATTAGTCCGATCAACTACATGATCAAAGTTGAGCAGGATCTTCATGAATTTCAATAAATTTCTCACGAGGACCATCCAAAGTCCAGCTCGACAGTAGACATGGGTGCTTGTCTCCATTGAAGTCCAATATTTATGTGCACCACATGCATGATAGGAGGAGATAAGAGCAGCAAAAAGATATCTCCTCAAATTCTGATTTGGGTTATGATTGATTAAAAATGGGTCATCCCAATCAGAATTTTCAATGGGCTGAAGGACCCATGATGGTGGAGAGACACTCATCAAGTTTTCATTGGTTAAAGTTGTCTCCTCCACAATTTCAGAATTGTACGGTGCTTCCACAAACAATGGTAAAGAGTGTAAATCAGTGGAAAGGTGTTCTTCAGGCACCGGCACCGTGTCTAACAAAATGTCCAACTCCTTAATCATCTCATCATCAAGATCATAAGATTGGGCCAAGCATTCCTCTAGGAAATCGAGATAGTCGGATGAAGGATCATGATCTTGCTTGAGTGAGTGCAAAAATTCAGTTTCGATGGTGAGGGACTCTCCCTCCATGGAGTGGAATTCTTCCAAACTAAGTTCTCCATAACTAGTATGAGGCACCGAGTTGGAAGTATGCAAGGCTTTAACAATCTCTTGAATAATGGGGTCGTTTGAATTTTCAAAGTGAGCCAAGCATTCGTCCAAAGAATCTGAATTTTCACTCATGGGAGTCTCATTCTCCACATTAAAATTAAACATGGCAAGTTGGTGGAGTGACTCAAAAATATCAACTTCGGCCGTCTCTCTAGCATGCATATCCTCTAGAGACTCATAATCATTATGCCCTTGGGAAAAAGAAACCATAGGTTCATAACCATTCACCAAACCCTCATTGTAGGCAACCCCACTACCACTTTCAAATTTTATGGATTCCTCGAGTTCGTCAACCGTCATTGAAATCTCTTCATCATTAAGTTCAAAGCATCCAAAAGAGATAGTGGACTCACCATAATTGATGATGACATTGGGATCATCGAAATCAATCTCCTTTAAAAGTCTATCCATTAAATCCGAAGAAGGTGGGACTTGGATAGCCTCATCCTCCTCATTGTTGGGGATTGATTCGGTGTTCCCAATGTTAGGTTTAATATTTTGAGATGGCGAGAGGTTTTGTATGTATTGCTCAGTTGTTTCCATAAACTCTCGCAGCACATCCTCAAGAGTTCGTGTCGGTTGCGGCTCATGAGAAAGAAACTCTTGAGGATAGTTGTTGGCATCCATGGTTGGTTCCTCCCTTGAACAAGGAGAATTGTGGTTTTCCCAATTAAGACCGTACGCATTGTAGGATGAAAAGTTATATGATGGTTGATAGGCATATCCATACAAGTAATCACTCATTGTCTTAACCGGTTGGCTACTATTCACCTGTTCCTTTTGTTGTTGCACACCTCTTACCATAACCGGTGGAACACTCATATTATTTTCAATCCGGTAATCACGTAATGTTTTTCCCGGATGATTATCCAATTTTGCTTCGTTCCGGTATTCCCCCATCGTCTTACGTCGTGTCTCAATATGTGTATTGTTTTCATTAATGTAATCACGCATCGTCTTACGTGGGGCGGTAATGGAGGTTGATTGAATCTCAGAAAAATACTTATGCTTATAATGGTTCCAATCATAAAGACTTTCAATTTCATGGTCTGACATCTCATCTTCCAAAAGGTACTTGTATGCACCATTCGTCCAATCATACATGATGAAATTTTAAAAAATTGAAGACTACCCTAATATAAAAAAAAGAACAAAAAGAAGGGAGATGGGGAGATGTTACCCAATAGAGTGAGATCTATGTCAGCAACAATGTCCTACAAAATCAAGAAAAATTTGTTAGTAATCTAAAAAAAATCAGAAAATTTACTTCTATAAAAACTGAAAATCCTACCTAACTAAGATTACTTTATAGCTACTAGAACAATTAAAACCGTTTAACTTTTTCCCCGGCAGCGGCGCCAAAAACTTGTTCGCTCGCCTCAAGTGTAAGGCTGCGATGTAGTAATAAATCTCGGTAAGACCGAGGTCGATCCACGGGGAAAGAAGTAAACAATTCCAACTACTCTAATAACTAGAATCTAAGAAGTTTAAGAAAGTAGTTTTTCACATAAAATAGGAAAATCTGAAATTAAGAAGAACTAGAGCATCAAGGATCCACTTGTAGTAGTCCAATGCCAATCCATTCATCCAAGTACAACACAATTAGAATCAAAGTCCTATCTCTCATCTAATTGGAAGATATAACATTTAAGCACAACAATCCACTTAAATCTGAAAATCAGATTTCTAGTTCTAATGAAGCACATAGAACTTGAACTTGTAGCCTTCGGAGTAACAGCCATGCCTATGAACTATGGCATGCTCAAGGGTTACTACAATTCGAATTCAAACAACCCAATCATGGTAATCTTAGAGAATTGCAAGGAACTCATGTCCGGAGCACACAAACTCTCACAAAACTTTTAAAAAACCAAACTTTATTTAAACTAGAACTTCAAAATCCAAAATTAAGAAAATGGTACTTGAAATAAAAGAATTAAAGCATTGGAACCAACTACAAATTTCACCTCTAGCTCTAGCTAAGAGGTTAGCTAAGGAAAAGCATATTAAAACTAGAACTAGAACTAAGAAAAGGAAGAAAAACTAGCTGGAGGAGGCTAGGTAGCCTCTTGGGACTTGAACTCCTTGCTTCCCATGTCCTTGGTTGATTTCGAATAGAAGAGAGCACCTCCTTTTATAGTGCAGCAATAGTACAGCAACATAGCAGAATTTGTTTCGCTTGGTACGGCTTAACCAATGGTCGGATTGCCTTCAAATTTGGTTTGTAGCTTCCTTGTAATGTAATCTTCCTCATAGATGATTTAGATTTCCAAGATTATCCTCTGAATGGGCCCACTAATCACATCACCGACCGCCTCTCAAAATCGCGCACTTTGGGTACCTTCAGAACCAGTCATCTTGCTTTCAACGCCCTAGAGTGTACAGAGGTCGGATTGATCTCAAATTTTAAACATTGGTAGAAAACTTCATCCTCTACATGATAGATGGATTAGATTGTCCAAAACAATCCCAAAATGTTGTTCGAAAATTAGAACACTTAGGGATTTTATAAACTCTGCGCAGTTGGATCTTTCTGGATGGTCCATCTTTCTTCAACCGGTACGATCAAACCACACATCCTTTTGATCTGAAAATTTTGTGGTTATTCATATATGGATGTGTTCTAAGAGATGGTCAAAGTAGATTCTTCATATCATCAATGATGAGTCCTCTGGACAGGCCCAGAGTTGAACAGAGAAATCTGAAACTTTCTGGACAGTTCGTATTGTTTTGGCCACCACGGTCAATCCGTAGCTCCGATCGACACGAAACCACTTGGGTTAGTTCGGTGTCGAGATCCTCTTCGACATGGATGTGTTGGATTTCCAAATATTATCAAGATGGCTTCAGAAAACTGGTCCGAAAAACCAGGTGCGGGAATACATTGCTGTTTTAGAATCTGGAATCTGAAACTTGCATCGCCGACCGGTCACGACCGGTCGGACAGGGCTGGCCGACCGGTCACGACCGGTCAGGCCCTCTTTGGCATTACTCCAGCAAGCATGGCCGACCGGTCAAGACCGTTCGGTCTCTTTTTCTTCTTGTTTTCTTCCTTTCTTTCTTCTATTTTCTTCTTTCTTTGCTTCTTTCTTTGCTTCCTTCTTCCTTCAGCCCTCCTTGGGTCTTCATCCAAGGTTCTAAATCAGCTCTTTTGGTCATCAATTGGGTAAAGTAACTCTCATTCCTATAACCACAAAACATGTATTTGATTAGTCTTTAAATTATGAAAACTATGCATAACATGTCATGTAGTGGGCAATGCAATGTATAAATTGGAGGTTCAACAGTAACTCCAAGCCTCATCTGGATTTTTACTCATAAACTCGCCATTGCACATCATTTCCACAAATTGGCGCATATTGGAACTTAATCCATCATTGAAAAAATTTATAACTCGCCAACTCTCATAGCCATGATGTGGGCAAGCAAGTAGGAGATCCTTAAATCTTTCCCAACATTGAAAAAAAGATTCACCCTCTTTAGCTGAGAAATTCATTATGGCCCTTTGAAGCGTGTTTGTTTTATGAGCTGGGAAGAACTTTTTCAGGAATTCCCGGTTCATCTCAACCCATGACCCAATCGAATGTGGTCTAAGAGAGTGAAGCCAATCTTTGGCTCTTTCTTTCAAAGTGAAGGGAAAAAGTTTAAGTCTGATTGTATCCTCAGAAACATTGGGATAATGCAAGGTGGCCAACACTTCTTCGAATTCTTACAAGTGTAAGTATGGGCGGTCAGAGTCTAAGCCATGGAATTTAGGTAAAAGTTGAATTACACCCGGTTTTATGTCAAGGGTTCCACCGTTAGCTGGTAGAACTATGCAAGAAGGTGTAATTGCACAGGCAGGTTGTAGGTAGTCTCGTAGTGATCTCATTGGAGGAACATTATGTACCTCATTCTCTCCTACTCCTTCCTGATTTGCATTTGTAGTTGGAGTAGGGGGGGAGGATTCCTTACAGGTGTTTGATCCATACTCCCCAAACTTTCACAATGCTCTTGATAATTCCGGACTCGTCTATGAATTGACAATGGTCCAACTAAACCACCTTCAGATTGGAGACGATTTAAGTGATTACATTCCCAACGGGACATAAACCACTCAATCAAAGCTAATCCTAACCTAGAAAACTGAAATCTGAAACTAATCTAAAAGAAACTAAGTTAAAAAGGTATCACCTGATGCGCTTGAACTTAGAGAAGAATTCCTGCAAAACAGAAAACTTTGTTAGTTATATGAAAATTAGAAAACCTATCTACTTCTACAGCCACTGAACTATTTGAAAACCGTTATCTAATTCCCCGGCAACGGCGCCAAAAACTTGTTCGCTCGCCTCAAGTGTAAGGCTGCGATGTAGTAATAAAACTCGGTAAGACCGAGGTCGATCCACAGGGAAATAGAAACAAGCTTCCAAACTACTCCAGCAACTCAGTTTATGGAAGAAATTCAGATTCAATTGGGTATTTAATTAAACAGCAACTTAATGAAAAATCAAAGATATAAAGTACTAAGGCTTTCAAGGATCCACTTGTAGTAATCCTATGTCAATTCAGTCAATCCAAGTAGAGAACACAACTAGATTTGAAGTCCTATCTCTCATCTAGTTGGAAAATAAAGCATTCACACACATTCAATCCAAATCAAGTTGAACTTCCAAGTTCAAGTCCATTCAATCAATGTAGAATTCAAATCCATAGCCTGCGGAGTAACAGCCATGCCTATGGACTATGGCTTGCTCAAGGATTACTATAATTCGAATCTAAACAAGCAACCTGTGACAATCTCAGAGAATTGCAAGGAATTCATGTCCTGGGTACATGAACTCTCATAAAACATCTCAAACTACCACTTTTGGAACTGAAACATAAGAAAAATCCAAACTTGAATTGAAAAATACTTGAATCAAACTGAATCCAACATAAAATTAGCTACAAGCTTCACCTCTCAGCTTTAGCTGAGAGGTTCTAGCCGAGCATTGTCATGCTGCAACTAAAATCTCAAAATAAAAGCATAAAAACAGAAAAACCCGAATAGGAGAGTTACAGACGCTCCACGATCGCTTTCCCTCCGTAGAACCTCGTTCCTTAGCTTCTCTCATGCCCTAGGGAGAGCCCCTAGGTGTCCTTTTATAGCAATAAACCTCCCTTGCGTCGGATTCTGCGAAAGATTACGCAGTGCGCAGCAATTTTTGGAGTCCAGCTTTAGAAAGGACTCTTGTTACGCAGAGCCGACCGGTCGTGACCGGTCGGACTGGCTTTTCAAACAATCCAGAGATTGCTGGGACAAACCTGTCTATTGATCCAGCGTGTGTGTCCGACCGGTCATGACCGGTCGGACCAAGTTTTTCATATTCCAGAGTGCATGGCCGACCGGTCAAGACCGGTCGGCCTGTTCTTCTATGTGATCAGCCTTCATGGTCGACTGGTCATGACCGGTCGGCCAGTCTTCCTTTTTGCCCCTTTGATGTGGCTGACCGGTCGGACGACCGGTCTGCCTTGTTTTTCTTCTTTTTCTTCTTTTCTTCATTCTCTTTTCTCCCTCTTTCTTCTTCTTTCTTTGGTCCATCTTTCGTTCTTCATGTAATAGCTCCAAATGCATTCTTTTGGCTCGTAATTGAATGAAGTCCGCTCTCATCCCTATAATCACAAAACATGTGTTAGGTGGGCCTTTAAACCATGAAAATCATGCAAACCTTGTCGTGTAATGGGCAATGCAATGTATAAATTGGAGGTTCAACAGATAGCTTGAACATGCTCCGTATGTTGGGAGGATGAGCTTGCGTCTTGTATCTCAAATTTGGTTCTTGGGTTAGGAAGAGGTTGGGCAGGAAGTGTGCCTTTCTCCCTAACACTGAGGTGAGATTCAACTCTAGCCATTGAGTTTTCAAGTCATTGATGGCTTGAGTTGAACTTTGATTAAATTTCAATTGCTCTTGCATGAACACATCTATTTTCAGAGAATTAGTCTTGTTAAATTCAGCTTGAACCGATACGATTGCAGCCAACATCTCCTCTAGCGTAGCTTTTAGTGTAATGACTACGGATGGACTTAGCAAAGGTTGAGCTTGAGGGATATTGTTTGCATTTGCAGTGGGTCCATTCCTCCAACTGAAGTTGGGATGGTTCTTCCAACTAGAATTAAACGTGTTTAAGTTTGGAGCACCAAATTGCCGTTGATAACTGTTTATGCCGTTTGATTGTTCTTGTAAGATGTCTTGGACTGCTGAAATTGTTGGACAATCTTGTGTTGTATGTTGATTTCTGGCACAAATTCCACAAACAGTTTTAACGTCTTTAGAGTTGATCGTCTCTGTTCGCTCGCCTCAAGCGTAAGGCTGCGATGTAGTAATAAAACTCGGTAAGACCGAGGTCGATCCACAGGGAATTAGAAACAACTTCCAAACTATTCCAGCAACTCAGTTTTGCAAGAAAATCAGATTTAATTGGGTGATAAAACTAAACAGTAACTTAATGGAAATTCAGTGATTTAAAGTACTAAGGCATTCAAGGATCCACTTGTAGCAATCCCATGTCAATTCAGTCAATCCAAGTAGAGAACACAACTAGATTTGAAGTCCTATCTCTCATCTAGTTGGAAAATAAAGCATTCACACACATTCAATCCAAATCAAGTTGAACTTCCAAGTTCTAGTCCCATTCAATCAATGTAGAATACAAAACCATAGCCTTCGGAGTAACAGCCATGCCTATGGACTATGGCCTGCTCAAGGATTACTATAATTCGAATCTAAACAAGCATCATATGATAATCTCAGAGAATTGCAAGGAATTCATGTCCGGAGCACATGAACTCTCATAAAACATCTCAAACTACCACTTTAAGAACTAGAATATGAAAAATCCAAACTTGAATTGAAAATTACTTGAATTAATTTGAATCAAGCATGAAATTAGCTACAAGCTTCACCTCTCAGCCTTAGCTGAGAGATTCTAGCCGAGCATTGTCATACTACAACTAGAACTCATAATAAAAGCATAAAAACTAGAAAAACCGAAAATTGGAGAGCTGCAGACGCTCCACGACAGCTTTCTCTCTCTAAAACCACCTTCCTTAGCTTCTATAATGACCTAGGAAGAGCCCCTGGGTGTCCTTTTATAGTAGGAAAGCTCCCTTGCGTCGGAAACATCCAGAATCCACGTAAGGTTACGCAGTGCACAGCGAATTTTGGAGTCATGTTTTAGAAAGGTCTCTGTTTACGCAGAGCCGACCGGTCTAGACTGGTCGGACTGGGCTGGCCGACCGGTCACGACCGGTCGGGCTTGTCTTGGAGTCAGTCCAGCGTGCACAGAAACTTCCTTCTTTGCTTGACCGGTCGGCCTCAGTGAATCTGAGTCCAGGGGGTTTTAACAAGTCCGCCGACCTGTTGGCCGACCGGTCAAGACCGATGGACCAATTGGTCCTTCCTTCAATGCTTCCCAATGGTGTATCCGACTGTTGAGCTCTTAATTATGCATATTCTAACCCCAATTCATCACTCATTGTGCAAGGTTTGTATGGTTTGTAAGCTAATTCAATGCATGTTTTGTGACTACAGGATTGAGGGTGGACTCTACTCAATTGAAGATATAATGAGCTCATTTGGAACTATTCTAATAAAGAAAGAAAGAACTAAAGAAGAAAAAGAAAGCATAAGAAAGAAAGGAAAAATACAAGAAGAAAAGAGGGCTGACCGGTCGTGACCGGTCGGCCAAGGAAGCCAGACCGGTCAGTGACCGGTCAGCCATGCAGATTAGGCTCCTACTGAAGACGTCCGACCGGTCTTGACCGGTCGGACATATGTGCTGGAACTTCATTGAAAAGGACCGACCGGTCAAGACCGGTCGGTCATTGCTGCAGTAATGTGGATGAAAACATCCGACCGGTCTTGACCGGTCGGATAGGCTTGCTGGACTAATGTTCTACGAGGCCCGACCGGTCTTGACCGGTCGGGCATACCTGCTGGAGTATTTTCACTTGAGGCCGACCGGTCTTGACCGGTCAGCCATGCGTACTGAGTTAAAACTTTCTAATTTCTTCCCGAAATTCTCTGCGCTGCGTAAGTGTTACGCACTTTCTCGATTCTTCCGAAGTTGGGGAGCCTCTAAACTATAAAAAGCCACCTAGGGATTGTTCCTAGGGCATCCTAGAAGGGTTCAAGCGAGGTTGGAGACTGTGGAAGTGGAGATTGGAGTTTCACAACTCCTTTTGGTTTGCTTTGCTGTTTTCATGTTTTTAAGAGTTGTTTCATGTTTCCTTGGATCATGAGCAGCTAAACCTCTTAGCTAGGGCTAAGAGGTGAAGCTTGTAGTGTATCCAAGATGTTTTAATTCGTAGTTAAGTGGTTTTCAGCTTGGAATTCATGATTATGAACTAAGGTTTGAAGTTTATACAAGTTTTTAAGTAATTTCTCTTAGTCTTGTGATGACTCGTGGATGTTTGGATGAATTACTTATCTTCTTAATTTGTTTGCAACGGTCTAGACCTGTATGATCCGAGGAATTGGAGTGCGCTCTAGTACCAAGCTCTTCATAAAGGGGCTTCATGCCAAAGTTCTAGTTTTGGTTGATTATCTGGAATATGTATGGACTGTGCATATAATTTGAATCCAGTTCAAATCATGATCTAGCCTTGTCTTGTGAGAAGACTTGAGGATGGTTATGATTGGGAATTGGACATATAGAAAAGGTGAATGACCTATGCAATGAGCATGCTCAGATCAGCCTAGAGTTGAGTGAACTTTATGCACAGAACTTACATGTTACAGACTTCTGGTTTAACAGTTCTATCATCCGACTAGATAGACCTGACTGGTGACTCTAGTTGAGAGAATGGGAAACCACAGCGGATTGAACATCGAGGATTGCTACAAGTGGATCCTCGAACCCCTAGTGCCTTCTTATAATTGTTTACATTCAATTTAGCTTAAACTGTTAATCACACACATTCTATTCAAACTTTGATTGTTAGCTTCAATAGAAACTTGTGGATGAGTTTGTGACATCCTACATAAGTCCCTGTGGATCGACCTCGGTATTACCGAGTTTATTACTACATCGCAACCCTACACTTGGGGAAGCGAACAAGTTTTTGGCGCCGCTGCCGGGGACCTTGACGGTTTTCACAAATTTCTGAAATTAGTATCTATTTAGGACTCTTTTAGATTTTTAGAACTAACTTAGTTTGTTTATTTAATTTTTTTTCAGGGATTTCTAGGAAGCTGAAGAAGATTCAAGGATTTCAAGTGCGAATCAGGTTCTATCCTTCTAAAACCTTACTCTTCTTCTTCTCCTATTCATTCCTATTTTATTCATCCCTTGTAGAGTGGGTGGTGACTCCTTTTGGATCTCTAAAAGGTCGGCCTTTTTGCCACCTGGATTCCTATTGGTCGGCTCTGCCGCCTTGGATCACCTTGTGCTCAGGAATTTCTTTTTCTCATCTCTACTCCTCTTTCTCCTTTTTCTGCACTTTTTTCTCAAAAGATTCAAAGAGTGGGTGGGGAGTTCTCTGAACCTCTATTGACCAGGAGAAATCGGTCTCTATCCTTGCTTCCGGCCTAGCCATTGCAAGACACCTTGTGCTTCGATCTTAGAGAAGAGTAAAGAAAAGGGAGGAAGAATTCTTCTTTCTTTTTGTTTCTTATTTTTGGTTTTGCATGCCACATTGGGCTCGGGATTCCAATAACCGACTCATTAGTGCAGGGGGGGTAGTAGAAGGGATTGATAGAGAGCCACGTGCTAGGAGACAACTAGATTCTCAAATTTTATCTGAAAGTATGGCTGCAAATCAACCTAACCCGGTTCAAAATCAAATTGAAACAGGGGAGAATGTGGTTGAGAATGTTCCCCGACCTAGGACTTTACGTGATTTCTTGCAACCTGCAAGAACGAGCACTCCCTCATGCATAGTTTTCCCACCAAATGCAGGGAATGTGGATTTGAAACCGGGAGTGATCAATCTTCTCCCTAAATTCCATGGTTTAGACAGTGAAAGTGCCTATCAACACCTTAGGGAGTTTGATGAGGTAATCACCACCATGCACTTTGCAAATGTGACTGAAGATGTAGTAAGACTTAAATTCTTCCCTTTCACTCTTAAGGATAAAGCCAAGGGTTGGCTTTATGCATTAAGGCCAAGATCAATTGGGTCATGGAACGATATGCACAGAGAATTTATAAAAAAATTCTTCCCTACTCACAAAACGAACATGCTTAAGCGCCTTATCATGAACTTTGCCCAAAAGGAGGATGAAACCTTTTCCCAATGTTGGGAGAGATTCAAGGACCTATTAAACGCATGCCCACATCATGGCTATGAAAATTGGCGGATTATAAGTTTTTTCTATGAAGGACTGATTCCATCCATGCGCCAATTTATAGAGATGATGTGTAATGGGGAGTTCATGAATAAGGAAGCTGATGAAGCATGGGATTATCTGGAAGAATTGGCTGAAAGTGCACAATCTTGGGACACACCTAAACCAACAAATTCCAAGATTGGCCAACAAAAGGAAAAGGGAGGAATGTATGTCTTATCAGAAGAAGATAGCATAAGTGCACGGTTGGCAAGCCTTACAAGAAAGGTCGAAGCCATGGAATTAAGGAAAGGAGAAACAATCAACTCCACTGAGGTTGAAACTGTTTGTGAAATTTGTGCTGGAAATCAACATGCTACACCAGATTGTCCCACAATTTCAGCAGTCCAAGGCATCCTACAAGAACAAACAAATGCCATAAACAGTTATCAGCAGCAATATGGTGCTCCAAACTCAAACACGTATAATCCTAATTGGAAGAACCATCCCAATTTTAGTTGGAAGAATGGGCCTAATGCAAATGCAAACAACACTCCAAAAGTATCACTAGAAGAGATGTTGGGTGCATTTGTATCAGTCCAGAATGAGCATAACAAGACAAACTCTCTAAAAATAGATGGGTTCATGCAAGAGCAATTGAAATTCAATCAAAATTCAAACCAAGCCATCAATGAATTAAAAACATCTTTGGCTAGAGTTGAAGCTCACCTTAGTGTTAGAGAGAAGGGCACACTCCCTGCCCAACCTCTTCCTAACCCAAGGACCCAATATGAGATACAAGATGCAAGCTCATCCTCCCACCATACGGAACATGTCCAAGCTATCACCACTTTGAGAAGTGAGAAAGAAATTGATAAATCCAATCCGGTGAAGGCCCCCAAGCCTAAAGATCCGGAAATTCCCAAAGAGGATGATAGCCCAAACAATATCCCGCAAGAGAAAGAACCGGAAAGACAATACAAGCCGGTTGCCCCATTTCCACAAAGGTTGATTTCACCTAAACCTTTAGATAAAAATCTGGAGATTCTGAAAGTTTTCAAGCAGGTGAAGATCAACATTCCGCTGTTGGATGCAATAAAACAAATACCATCTTATGCCAAATTTTTAAAGGAATTGTGTACAATAAAAAGGAAACATAACGTTCACAACAAAGTGCTTTTGGCTGAGAATTTGAGTGCCATCATCAAACAAGAGGTGCCCCAAAAATACAAAGATCCGGGTAGTCCAACCATATCATGCATCATAGGAGACTACCAGATTAAACAAGCCCTACTCGACTTGGGGGCAAGTGTGAATCTCATTCCATACTCGGTCTATGAACAACTTGGGTTAGGTGAATTGAAACCCACAAAAACCACACTCCAACTTGCTGATAGATCCATCCGGATACCGAGAGGAATGGTAGAGGATGTTCTAGTCCAAGTTGATAAATTCTACTATCCAGTAGATTTTATTGTCTTGGACACACATCCCGTGATAGGCACCGGTACTCAAATTCCCGTCATACTTGGACGACCGTTTCTAGCTACTTCAAACGCCATTATCAATTGTAGAAACGGACTTGTACAAATGTCCTTTGGAAATATGACCCTTGAGCTTAACATATTTGAGTTATGCAAACAACCGCGGGAAGTTGATGATGATATCCACGAATTAAACATGATCGAATCATTCGTGGAAGATACAATCCCCTTGTCACTATTTTCCGACCCTTTGGAGGCATGTGTGGCCCATCTCCATGATATGAATGATGATACAACAAAAGAGATGGATGCCATTCTAGATGTGATGCTGGTACGTGAAAATAAAAGATGGAGGGCCCCAATTGAACCTTTGCCGATAAATGAGAACAAGGCCCTCCCATCCAACATTAAGGCACCAAAACTCGACCTAAAACCATTGCCAAATGAGCTAAAATATGTTTATTTAGGTCGAGATGAGACATATCCAGTGGTGATTTCTTCTCACTTGGATGAGGAACAAGAGAGTAGGCTAATAGCCACTCTATTAGAGCACAAGAGTGCCATCGGATGGACAATTACGGATCTCAAAGGCATAGACCCACTGATTTGCACTCACCGCATACACCTTGAGGAAAATGCAAAGACATCCCGGCAACCACAAAGACGACTAAATCCAAATATGAAGGATGTGGTTAAGGCCGAAGTGGTGAAACTATTGGATGTAGGTATCATTTACCCAATATCTGATAGCCAATGGGTGAGCCCAACTCAAGTGGTAACTAAGAAATCCGGAATAACCATCGTAGCCAATGCCAATAACGAACTCGTGCCAACTAGAGTCACTACCGGTTGGAGAATGTGAATTGACTACAGGAAGCTAAACACTGTCACGAGGAAAGACCACTTTCCCCTACCGTTTGTTGATCAGATTTTAGAACAGTCGGCCGGCCATTCCCACTTTTGCTTCCTTGATGGCTATTCAGGGTACAACCAAATAGAAATTGCCCGTGAAGATCAAGAAAAGACTACATTCACATGTCCATTTGGTACTTTCGCCTATCGACGAATGCCGTTTGGACTATGTAATGCCCCTGCCACCTTTCAGCGTTGTATGATGAGCATCTTTTCTGACATGGTGGGGACCATTCTCGAAGTCTTCATGGATGATTTTTCTGTATTTGGTTGTAACTTTGATGAGTGCCTCAAGCACTTGAAATCTGTGCTAAAATGATGTGAAGAGAAGAACCTTGTGCTCAATTGGGAAAAGTGTCACTTCATGGTTCAAAAGGGAATTGTACTTGGTCACATCGTTTCACAAAATGGAATTGAGGTGGACAAGGCGAAAATTGATCTTATCTCTAACCTACCACCACCCAAAAGCATACGAGATATACGGTCCTTTTTAGGACACGCAGGATTTTACAGAAGGTTTATAAAGGATTTCAGTTCACTCTCTCGCCCTTTATGTAACCTGCTTCAAAAGGAAAATTCATTCGAGTGGAATGACGAATGTCAACAGGCATTCACCACCCTTAAAGGTATGTTGACATGCGCCCCAATAATGCAACCACTTGATTGGAGCCTTCCTTTTGAAATTATGTGCGATGCTAGCGACTATGCTATTGGGGCTGTGTTAGGCCAAAGAAAAGATAAAAAGCCGTGTGTCATCTACTATGCAAGTAGAACCCTAAACTCAGCCCAGGCAAACTACACCACTACTGAAAAGGAACTTTTAGCAATAGTTTTTGCCTTGGAGAAGTTTAGATCCTACTTGATTGGATCCAAGATCATCGTATTCACCGACCATGCCGCGCTTAAGTATCTTCTCTCTAAGAAGGATGCTAAACCACGGTAATTAAGATGGATCCTCCTACTCCAAGAATTCGACTTAGAAATACGTGATAAGAAAGGAGTAGAGAATGTAGTAGCTGACCACCTCTCTCGACTTGTCCTCACTGATTCCCCTGAAATGACTGCAATCAATGACATGTTCCCTGATGAACAACTTTTTGCTGTTTCCCAATCGCCATGGTATGCGGACATTGCTAATTATCTTGCTACAGGTACAATTCCTACATATTGGAAAAAGCAAGATAAGGATAGATTCTTCTCAGAGGTACGGAAATTTCTATGGGACGACCCATACTTGTTCAAGTATTGTCCCGATCAAATCATAAGGAGATGTGTCCCAGATGATGAGCAACAAAGTATCATCTCCTTCTGTCATTCTCAAGCATGTGGTGGCCATTTTTCGGCTAAAAAGACCACATCGAAAATTCTGCAATGTGGGTTTTATTGGCCCACCATGTTCAAAGACACACATGAGTTTTGCAAAGCTTGCGAACCCTGTCAGAAATTAGGAGGAATCTCCCGTAGAAATTTGATGCCACTCAATCCCATCTTAATTATTGAAAATTTTTATTGTTGGGGCATCGATTTCATGGGCCCATTCCCATCTTCTTTTGGAAACTTATACATCTTGCTTGCCGTTAATTATGTTTCCAAATGGGTCGAGGCCATCCCTTGCCGGAATAATGACCATAAAACGGTCATTCGATTCTTAAAAGAAAACATTCTTTCCCGGTTTGGAACGCCTCGAGTCATCATAAGTGATGGAGGGTCTCACTTTTGCAATCGCCCTTTTGAAGCATTAATGAAGAAATATGGCGTAACGCACAAAGTGAGCACTCCCTATCACCCACAAACTAGTGGACAAGCCGAGATATCCAATAGGGAGATTAAACACATTTTAGAAAAAACGGTGAATCCCGATCGCAAGGATTGGTCACTTCGACTTACCGATGCGCTTTGGGCTTACCGTACTGCCTTTAAAACGCCTATTGGAATGTCTCCCTATAGACTTGTCTATGGGAAGGCTTGTCACTTGCCTGTGGAGTTGGAACATAAGGCATATTGGGCTATTAAGAAGATGAATTTCAATCCTGACAAGGCAAGCTCGTTACGCAAACTACAATTGAATGAACTTGCAGAAATCCGGAATGAAGCTTATGAGAATGCAAGAATTTACAAGGACAAGACGAAGATATTCCATGATAAGAATATTCTTCGCAAGACATTCACGATAAATCAAAAAGTCCTCATGTATAATTCTCGCTTACATCTATTTCCGGGAAAATTGAGATCTCGGTGGACCGGTCCCTACATTGTGCAAACTGTCTATCCATATGGGACTGTCGAGCTGTTAAATCCAAGGAACGGCAACATTTTTAAAGCAAATGGGCAGCAATTAAAGCCGTTCTTTGAGAACTTCCCTTCAGAAGGTATGTCCATACATCTGAATGATCCTGTGTATCAGGATGATTGATCTCCTAGTCTGATGGAGGTATAGAGTAGTTAGGATTAGGATTTTGCTGCTTTTGTTTCCGTTTTCATAGGTTTGTTAGAAGGAGGAAGATCTCCACTTTTCACTCTCTCAGGTACTATCATTCCTCACTCCCTTTTATTTTCAAATTGCTCTCATGTTTTGCTCATTGTACATCTTTTTCATTGAGGACAATGCAAGATTTGGTTGGGGGGTGTAGGATCACTTGGATGAATCCAGCGATTTGCAACATTTCAAGCAATCATGTGGAAATTTTTTTCGATTTTTCAAAAATTCGAAACTCTTTTGGAAAACACCGGTTTTATGCATTCAAGTTGATATGAGCATAAGAGGAGGAGATAGGAAGTGTATGGGGCTGGATGTCTGCAATCTCTCATAGCATAATGGTTTTATATGTGAACTCCCCTATTTTTGTGATTGATAGAAAATCTGAACACTTTTACACCTAGTTCACATTACACGATTCTCATGAGTTGAAGGGATTATGTGACTTATGAATTAGCTAGACTTTGAATTAAGGTATTGAGAAATCAGGCCGGGGTACTTTGTCCATCCTTGTCCATGGGAAAATAATGAAAGATATGGATTTTTAAAAATCCTATCTAATTTAAAAAGAAAAAGGAAAAGGAAGGATGAAATTGGGAATGTGGAAAAATGGTGGAGAATTCCGATTAGGGCTACCTACTACCAACCGGGGGATGGTCTACCCGTAACCAAAGCCGGAAATGGGACGTAGTGTGAAAGTCGTCGGAAGGACGGTAAGGCAAATCCCTGTCATTGGCTTGATGTGGCTCTATGGACCTTGAGTTCTATAGTTTACTTGATCTATGAAGAAGATAATCCTAGAAACTCGTGAGATGAATTTTCACTACCCACACTAGGTTAAATTTGTTCAAATCTTTCTATTTATCAACCAATCAGCGGGAATTTCATATGAATGCTTATTATGTTTTGAGAGTTTACGGTTTCAACCTCTGTTGCCTAATGTTTCTGAATCTTAAGCTTATGAACCTTGGAATGTATAGAAGGATGGTTTCTGAAAGAGAGTTGAGTTTCGAAGAATGAAATTAGCTTCACGCAAGTTTTGCTCGGGACTAGCAAAATGCTGGTTGGGGGGTGTGTTGAGCTCTTAATTATGCATATTCTAACCCCAATTCATCACTCATTGTGCAAGGTTTGTATGGTTTGTAAGCTAATTCAATGCATGTTTTGTGACTACAGGATTGAGGGTGGACTCTACTCAATTGAAGATATAATGAGCTCATTTGGAACTATTCTAATAAAGAAAGAAAGAACTAAAGAAGAAAAAGAAAGCAGAAGAAAGAAAGGAAAAATACAAGAAGAAAAGAGGGCTGACCGGTCGTGACCGGTCGACCAAGGAAGCCAGACCGGTCAGTGACCGGTCAGCCATGCAGATTAGGCTCCTACTGAAGACGTCCGACCGGTCTTGACCGGTCGGACATATGTGCTGGAACTTCATTGAAAAGGACCGACCGGTCAAGCATTGCTGCTGTAATGTGGATGAAAACATCCGACCGGTCTTGACCGGTCGGATAGGCTTGCTGGACTGATGTTCTACGAGGCCCGATCGGTCTTGACCGGTCGGGCATACCTGCTGGAGTATTTTCACTTGAGGCCGACCGGTCTTGACCGGTCGGCCATGCGTACTGAGTTAAAACTTTCTAATTTCTTCCCGAAATTCTCTGCGCTGCGTAAGTGTTACGCACTTTCTCGATTCTTCCGAAGTTGGGGAGCCTCTAAACTATAAAAAGCCACCTAGGGATTGTTCCTAGGGCATCCTAGAAGGGTTCAAGCGAGGTTGGAGACTGTGGAAGTGGAGATTGGAGTTTCACAACTCCTTTTGGTTTGCTTTGCTGTTTTCATGTTTTTAAGAGTTGTTTCATGTTTCCTTGGATCATGAGCAGCTAAACCTCTTAGCTAGGGCTAAGAGGTGAAGCTTGTAGTGTATCCAAGATGTTTTAATTCGTAGTTAAGTGGTTTTCAGCTTGGAATTCATGATTATGAACTAAGGTTTGAAGTTTATACAAGTTTTTAAGTAATTTCTCTTAGTCTTGTGATGACTCATGGATGTTTGGATGAATTACTTATCTTCTTAATTTGTTTGCAACGGTCTAGACCTGTATGATCCGAGGAATTGGAGTGCGCTCTAGTACCAAGCTCTTCATAAAGGGGCTTCATGCCAAAGTTCTAGTTTTGGTTGATTATCTGGAATATGTATGGACTGTGCATATAATTTGAATCCAGTTCAAATCATGATCTAGCCTTGTCTTGTGAGAAGACTTGAGGATGGTTATGATTGGGAATTGGACATATAGAAAAGGTGAATGACCTATGCAATGAGCATGCTCAAATCAGCCTAGAGTTGAGTGAACTTTATGCACAGAACTTACATGTTACAGACTTCTGGTTTAACAGTTCTATCATCCGACTAGATAGACCTGACTGGTGACTCTAGTTGAGAGAATGGGAAACCACAGCGGATTGAACATCGAGGATTGCTACAAGTGGATCCTCGAACCCCTAGTGCCTTCTTATAATTGTTTACATTCAATTTAGCTTAAACTGTTAATCACACACATTCTATTCAAACTTTGATTGTTAGCTTCAATAGAAACTTGTGGATGAGTTTGTGACATCCTACATAAGTCCCTGTGGATCGACCTCGGTATTACCGAGTTTATTACTACATCGCAACCCTACACTTGGGGAAGCGAACACCGACCGGTCGGACTTGCTGTTGTTCTCCTTTTTCTTCCTTTCTTTCTTCAACTTTTCTCTTCTCCTTGCTTTCTTCTCTCTTTGCTCTTCTTTCAATCTTCATCCCATGCATCTAAATGTATTCTTTTGGTCCCCAATTGGGTGAAGTCTGCTCTCATCCCTACAATCACAAAACATGCATTAGATGGGCCTTTTAATCATGAAAACCATGCATATACTGTGATGTAGTGGGCAATGTAATGTATAAATTGGAGGTTTAACACACTCCCCAACCAGCTTTTTGCTAGTCCCGAGCAAAACATGCGTGAAACACTTTCAAACCGCCAAACTAACTCTCTTCCAGAAACCATGTTTCTATCCATTTCAAGATATATAAGTATAAAATTTAGAGAAACTAAGTGATAGAAATTGCAAACTTAAACTCTCGAAGCATAAGAAGTGTCTACATGAAATTCCCACTGATTGATTGATAAATAGAAGAACTTGAACAATCTTAACCCAGTGTGCATAGTGAAAGTTCATCTCACGAGTCTCTGGGATTACCTTCTTCATAGATTAAGTAAACCAAGGATTTTAAGGTGCACAGAGAAATAACAAGCCTATGACAAGAATTTGCCTTACCGTCCTTCCGACGGCTTTCACACTACGTCCCATTTTCGACTTTGGTTACGGTTCGACCATCCCCCGGTTGGTAGTAGGTAGCCCTTTTCGGAATTTTCCACCATTTTTCCTTCATTCCCGATTTCATCCTTTCTTTTCCTTTTTCTTTTGATTTAGATAGGATTTTTAAAAATCCATATCTTTCGTTATTTTCCCATGGACAAGGATGGACAAAATACCCCGGCTTAGTTTCTCAACACCTTTAAATCAAAGTCTAGCTAATCCACAAATCACATAAACCGTTCAACTCATGAAAATCGTGTAACGTGAACTAGGTGTAAAAAGTGTTCAAATTTTCTATCAATCACAACAATAGGGGAACTAACATATAAAACCATTATGTTGGGAGAAATTCAAGACTTACAACGTCGCACACTTCGTATCTCCTCTTCCTATACTCATATCATCTCGAATGCATGGAAATAAGGTTTTCTACAAGAGTTTTGAATTTTAGAAAATTCAAAAAAAATTTGCGCATATAAAGCTCGAAATGTTGCAAACTGCTAGATGAGGAGTCTCATCTCACCCCCCAACCAATTCTTGCATTGTCCTCAATGTAAAAAGATATGCAATGAGCATGAACATGAGAGCAATGGTAAAATATGAGAGAGTGAGAACAATAGTACCTGAGAGAGCGATCATGGAAGTCTACAACCCAACAACTAAAACCTACTAAAACGGTAAAATTAAAACTAAACCTACCTATGCTATACCTCCATCAGACTAGGAGATCAATCATCCTGATAGACAGGATCATTCAGAGTGATGGGCATGTCCTCTGAATCAAATTTCTCAACAAATGGTTTAAGGCGTTGTCCATTAACTTTAAAACAGTTACCATTCGCTGCATTCTCAATCTCAATAGCCCCATGAGGAAAAACTTCTTTGACACTATACGGGCCGGTCCATCGAGATCGTAATTTTTTCGGAAAAAGATGAAGTTGGGAATTATACAAGAGTAATTTCTGTCCTTCATGGAAAGATTTCCTGAAGATGTGCTTGTCATGGAAAGCCTTCATCTTACTCTTGTAAATTCTCGAGTTCTCATATGCATCGTTCCGGATTTCATCAAGCTCATTTAATTGAAGTTTGCGAAGCAAGCTAGCCTTGTCAATGTCAAAATTTAAAGCCCGAATTGCCCAATAGGCTTTGTGTTCTATCTCCACAGGCAAGTGGCAAGCTTTCCCATAGACAAGTCTATAAGGGGACATTCCAATGGGTGTCTTGTAGGCGGTACGGTGAGCCCAAAGTGCATCATCTAATCTTAGGGACCAATCCTTGCAATCCGGTCTCACCGTCTTTTCCAAAATCTGCTTGATTTCCCTATTGGAGATTTCAGCTTGCCCAATTGTTTGTGGGTGGTATGGGGTACTCACTTTATGCCTAATACCATATTTTTTCATCAAAGCTTCAAAAGGTCTATTGTGAAAGTGAGAACCACCATCACTAATGATGGCTCGAGGCGTCCCAAATCTAGAAAGTATGTTTTCTTTGAGGAACTTAAGAACCGTACGATGATCGTTGGTTCTGCATGGGATAACCTCTATCCATTTAGACACATAGTCTACGGCAAGCAAAATATAGACATGTCCTAAAGATGAGGGAAATGGTCCCATGAAATCGATGCCCCAACCGTCAAAGACTTCAAGATGTTGAATTGGGGTGAGAGGCATCATATTTCGATAGGATAATCCTCCTAACTTTTGGTAATGCTCGCATGCTTTGCAGAACTCGTGGGTGTCCCTAAATAGCGTGGGCCAATAAAAACCACACTGCAGAATTTTTGCAGTTGTTTTCTTGGCTGAAAAATGACCCCCACATGCTTGATCATGACAAAAGGAGATAACGGAATTATGTTCATCATCAGGGACACATCTCCTTATAATTTGGTCTGGGCAATATTTAAACAATAGAGGTTCATCCCAGAAAAATCTGCGCACTTCCCTTAGAAATTTACGTTTGTCTTGCGCAGTCCAATAAATCGGCATCACACCTGTGGAAAGATAATTGGCTATATCAGCGTACCATGGTGGATGCATAGCAACAAAGAGTTGCTCATTAGGGAATGAGTCCTCAATAGGTGACTCGTAAGTGGAATTAGATAGGACTAGGCGGGATAGATGATCCGCCACCACATTTTCTACCCCCTTCTTGTCTTTGATCTCCAAATCAAATTCTTGAAGCAGTAGGATCCATCTAGGCAAACGGGGCTTGGCATCCTTCTTAGAAAGAAGGTGTTTCAGTGCCGCATGATCTGTGTAAACGATTACTTTAGATCCTATTAAGTAAGGCCTGAATTTGTCCAAGGCAAAGATGACGGCTAGGAGCTCTTTCTCCGTAGTCGAGTAATTAACTTGGGCAAGATTCAAGGTCCTACTTACGTAGTAGATAACATGGGGCTTCTTATCCTTCTTTTGGCCTAACACTGCCCCAATAGCATAATCACTCGCATTGCACATCAACTCAAAAGGAATGGACCAATCTGGTGGTTGCATGATAGGAGCGGTTTTCAACATGTCTGTTAGCTTTGAAAAAGCTAATTGACATTCGGCACTCCACTCAAGTTGGTTCTCCTTTTGTAGAAGATTACATAAAGGCCTTGAGATATGACTAAAATCCTTTATAAATCTTCTATAGAAACCGGCATGTCCAAGGAAGGACCGCACATCGCGTATGCTTTTGGGGGGTGGTAGATTGGAAATTATGTTAATTTTTGCCCGGTCTACCTCTATTCCATTGGACGAGTTGATATGTCCAAGGACTATTCCTCTTTGTACCATGAAATGGCACTTTTCCCAATTTAAGACGAGTTTCTTCTCCTCACACCTCATCAAGACCAACTCCAAGTGCCTGAGACACTCATCAAACGTACAACCAAAAACAGAAAAGTCGTCCATGAATACCTCAAGAAACTCACCCACCATGTCCGAGAAAAACTCAACATGCATCGTGGGAATGTGGCGGGTGCATTACATAACCCGAATGGCATTCTTCGGTAAGCGAAGGTGCCGAACGGGCATGTAAATGTGGTTTTCTCTTGGTCCTTCGGAGCTATCTCAATTTGGTTGTATCCGGAATAGCCATCTAGGAAGCAATAATAGGAATGGCCTGCTAACCTCTCCAAAATTTGGTCCATAAATGGGAGAGGGAAGTGGTCTTTCTTAGTAACCGTGTTGAGCTTCCTATAATCAATGCACATACGCCAACCGGTGGTCACCCTAGTCGGTATAAGCTCGTTGTTGGCGTTTTCTATGATGGTAATACCGGATTTCTTGGGGAGAACTTAGGTAGGACTCACCCATTGGCTATCTGAGATGGGGTAGATGATGCCCACATCTGATAGCTTTAACACCTCGGCTTTGACAACCTCCATCATGTTTGGATTTAGCTGTCTTTGAGGTTGTCTAGTCATTTTTGCATTTTCTTCAAGGTGTATATGGTGAGTGCAAACCGAAGGATCTATCCCTTTAAGATCCGCTATTGTCCAACCTATGGCTTCCCTAACTCAATCAACTTGAGCTCTTGGTCTTTCTCTAGGTGAGAGGCGATGACAACTGGGAAAGTTTCCTCTTGACCCAAATATATGTATTTAAGATCAGATGGCAATGGTTTAAGGTCAAGCTTCGGTGGTTTGATGTTAGACGGTAGAGGCCTTGATGTGGTTGGTGGCAATTTTTCAAAATGGAGCCTCCACCGGCTAGCACCAACTACCGGTCTTTCTATATTCAATGCTTGCACAATTTCACTAATGATGGGGTCTTCAGAATTCATGAAATGTGCTAAGCATGTCTCCGAGCTTTCTAGTGGTTCAAGTTGGAGGAGTTCTTCTTCTTCAAAAGTTTCAAGCATGTTTACCTCAAAGAACTCATCATCATCGACATCCCTATGTCTTTTGCCCAAGTGAAACACATTCACCTCTTGTGTCATGTTTCCAAAAGATAGTTGCATCACCCATTCCGGCAATTGATGATTGCATTTGATGTGGCAAGGAATGGGCGGCCTAATATTACCGGTATTTGGGTGCTAGCATCCAAAACCGGTTGTGTGTCCAAGACGATAAAATCTATCAGGTAGTAAAATTATCAACTTGGACTAAAACATCCTCAACTATCCCCCTCGGTACACGGATAGATCTATCAGCGAGTTACAACGTAGTTTTGGTGGGTTTTAATTCACCAAGACCCAATTGCTCATATACCGAGTATGGGATCAAGTTCACACTCGCCCCCAAATCTAGCAAGGCATGCTCAATCCGGTAGTCTGCAATGATACATGAGACGGTGGGACTACCGGGATCTTTGAATTTTGGGGGGGGAGGGGTCTTTTGAGTGAGAATGGCACTCACTTGCTCAGTTAAGAAGGCCTTTTGTTGCACATTATATTTACATTTTGTTGTGCATAGGTCCTTTAGAAACTTGGCATAAGAAGGGATTTGTTTGATGGTATCAAGCAAAGGGATATTAATCTTGACTTGTCTGAAAATCTCTAAAATATCATGAGAGTTTGGAAGAGATTTTGGGGCAACCAATCTCAAAGGGAATGGTGCTACGGGCTTGTAAATGCGTTCCAGTTCTTGTGGGGTTAAGCTAGATCCCTACTCATCCTCAGAATTTACCGGATCATTAGGCTCATCGGCCTTCACTGGAATAGATTTGTCAATTTTGTTTACCACTTCTAAGAGTGGTGATGGATTTGGCTTGCTCCATGTTTTGGTTGGAATGATTAGGGATGTTCACTTCATGTACTTGCTTTGGATTGGGCTGAGGTTGGGCCGGAAAGGTCCCTTCCCTAGCATTCAAGCGTCCCTTAATCTCATCAACTGAGACTTTAAGCTCTTGGAACATTTGCTGATTTGTTTGATTGATTTGCGTTTGCCCTTGTATAAACGCTTTCAAGGTATCCTCCATTGAGAACTGAGGTGGGGCCATATTTTGCATGGGTGGCCCTCTTTGAGAGTTGGTAGGATTGCATGTAGGAGCATTCTTCCAACTAAAATTTGGGTGGTTCTTCCAACTCTCATTGTACGTATTACCCACCGGTCCATTGAAAGGCCGTTGATACCCATATGTGGCGTTTGCATGTTCATGTAATACCTCTTGAAATGCAGGACTTGTGGGACAATCTTGCGTAGCGTGTAAATCGGTGAAGCAAATCCCACATATGGTTTCAACAGCTTTATTGGACTTGGGAACTCCACTTTTACTAAGTTCCATGGCCTCAACATTCCTTGTGAGGTTGGCTATCCTTGCATTCACATCGTCTTCCTCCTTAAGGACATAAATCCCTCCTTTCTCTTGAGTGGGCTTGGGGTTATTGGGTTTATCCGAGGTATCCCAAGATTGGGCATTTTCAGCCAACATATCCAAGTAACTCCAAGCTTCATCTGGATTTTTACTTATAAACTTGCCATTGCACATCATCTCCACAAATTGGCGCATATTGGAACTTAATCCATCATTGAAAAAATTTATAATTCGCCAACTCTCATAGCCATGATGTGGGCAAGCAAGTAGGAGATCCTTAAATCTCTCCCAACATTGAAAAAAAGATTCACCCTCTTTAGCCGAGAAATTCATTATGGCTCTTCAAAGGGTGTTCGTTTTATGAGCCGGGAAGAACTTTTTTAAGAATTCCCTGTTCATCTCAACCCATGACCCAATCGAATGTGGTCTAAGAGAGTGAAGCCAATCTTTGGCTCTTTCTTTCAATGAAAAGGGAAAAAGTTTAAGTCTGATGGTATCTTCGGAAACATTGGTGTAATGCAAGGTGGCCACCACTTCTTCGAATTCTTTCAAGTGTAAGTATGGGCGGTCAGAGTCTAGCCCATGGAACTTTGGTAAGAGTTGAATTACACCCGGTTTTATGTCAAAGTTTCCACCGTTTGCTGGTAGAACCACGCAAGAGGGTGTAATTGCACTGGCGGGTTGTAGGTAGTCCCGTAGTGATCTCATTGGAGGAACATTATGTACCTCATTCTCTCCTACTCCTTCCTGATTTGCATTTGTAGTTGGAGTAGGGGGGGGGGGGGGGGGGGGGGGGGGGAATTCCTTAAAGGTGTTTGTTCCATACTCTCCAAACTTTCACAATGCTCTTGGTAATTTCGGACTCGTCTATGGACTGATAATGGTCCAACTAGACCACCTTCAGATTGGAGACGATTTGAGTGGTTACGTTCCCAACGGGACATAAACCACTCAACCAAAAACTGACTAAAACTAAATCCTAAAAATTTGAAATCTAAAATTAATCTAAAAAAAATCTGCAAAAAGCCAAGTTAGAAAGGTATCACCTGATGCGCTTGAACTAGAGAAGAATTCCTACAAAATAGAACAATTTGTTAGTTCTAAGAAAATCAGAAAACCTATCTACTTCTACTTCTACAGCCACTAAAACAATTTGAAAACCGTTATCTAAGTTCCCCGGCAGCGGCGCCAAAAACTTGTTCGCTCGCCTCAAGTGTAAGGCTGCGATGTAGTAATAAAACTCGGTAAGACCGAGGTCGATCCACAGGGAATTAGAAACAACTTCCAAACTATTCCAGCAACTCAGTTTTGCAAGAAAATCAGATTTAATTGGGTGATAAAACTAAACAGTAACTTAATGAAAATTCAGTGATTTAAAGTACTAAGGCATTCAAGGATCCACTTGTAGCAATCCCATGTCAATTTAGTCAATCCAAGTAGAGAACACAACTAGATTTGAAGTCGTATCTCTCATCTAGTTGGAAAATAAAGCATTCACACACATTCAATCCAAATCAAGTTGAACTTCCAAGTTCTAGTCCCATTCAATCAATGTAGAATACAAAACCATAGCCTTCGGAGTAGCAGCCATGCCTAAGGACTATGGCCTGCTCAAGAATTACTATAATTCGAATCTAAACAAGCATCATATGATAATCTCAGAGAATTGTAAGGAATTCATGTCCGGAGCACATGAACTCTCATAAAACATCTCAAACTACCACTTTAAGAACTAAAATATGAAAAATCCAAACTTGAATTGAAAATTATTTGAATTAACTTGAATCAAACATGAAATTAGCTACAAGCTTCACCTCTCAGCCTTAGCTGAGAGATTCTAGCCGAGCATTGTCATACTACAACTAGAACTCATAATAAAAGCATAAAAACTAGAAAAACCAAAAATTGGAGAGTTGCAGATGCTCCACGACAGCTTTCTCTCTCTAAAACCACTTTCCTTAGCTTCTATGATGACCTAGGAAAAGCCCCTAGGTGTCCTTTTATAGTAGGAAAGCTCCCTTGCGTCGGAAACATCCAGAATTCACATAAGGTTACGCAGTGCGCAGCGAATTTCGGAGTCCTGTTTTAGAAAGGTCTCTGTTTACGCAGAGCCGTGTCACGCCCCAAATTCGGTTCTCGACATCCATTCGCTGTAACCCGAATTCAGAGGTGGCAGCCTCCGTAGTACCCCGATCTCGGATCCTAACCCTACACGTCAGGTCCCGATCCTGGGATACCACAAGGAGGATTTTAGGGTCTGAAATTTTTTTTTGAAAACATGAGCATCACAATATGAGTACCATCAAAGACAAACACAATATTTCCACTAAATCATTTCGTTTATATACAGTACTGGAAAGTAAATATACAATGCGTAAATATAAAAACTGTGCACACTTCGGCACCTTCTGCTACTGCACTCCCAATTCCAACTCAACGTTGCTGATATACTCTGGTAGAACCTGCAGCGTAACAAACGCGCATAAGCTTCGAACGAAGCTTCGTGAGTGCGTGTGTGCGTGCACAATGCGTATGACAAACATGATAAATATCAGAGTAAGCAGTAAAGCATGATGAGAAGACTAAACCAAAACTTAGCCCAATTAGGCTACACGATCATGTGATATGAATAACTAGTCTATCACGGCTGTGCAAACATGCAATACATATAACTAGCCTACCATGGCTATGCAAGCATGCAATACAGGTAACCAGCCTACCAAGGCTATATACTCTCACTATACAATGGCCTACAGGGCCTAATGTCACATACAATGATCCAATGCATGTATGCAAATCACCACATCTCAGTACAGTGGTCCAGATGCGAACAGTCATAACGCAGTCACGTAAGCAATGCAGGACTCGGAACTGGTAGCTCGCCAGTGTGGTAGCTCGCCCAGGCTTACAGCCTCGCCCACATCACACCCGCCCACATCAGGTCCGTCCCACACCATACAGAACATCAGTCACATCACTGATACCAATACCATCTCTGAAACGGAACATCACCGGGGTCTCACAGACCTCACTACTCACCAGTAGAATGCCAAAGCCTATCTGGTGCAATAGCGGACCTACTCACAGCTGGTCAAACTCAACCCCCTTTGCCAACACTCTTCCGGCAGGTTAGGTCAGACCTCCTTCCAAACTGACCACGTGCAGTGGACAACACCGCCGTTTGGTATTCGGCATACTGGTGTATGATTAAACCACCCGGTCCTTGAATGGAGCACCCACCTTGGTACCAACGGGATCAGGGACTTTCACCCAGGGACATCTTTGGCATCCAGTTTAAAGATCACACATTTCCGGTGTTCTGCAAACCACGATGGAGCTGTGGTTGCAACGTAGTAACCATGCTATATGCGGCACAAGCAGACGGTGCGAAATGCAACCATGCATACAAATGTGGGACGACATGCCCGTGCAAGTCTCCAAAGAGCACCATAAAACTATAAGGTCTCAAACACAATGTCACCGTCAGCTGGTAATGAATTGCACGACAATCACGACCGATATGGCCGGTTGATACAAGACAATCAGATGAGCCAAGCATTCATGATGCATGAGTCAAGTATACAGTATGAGTGCCAACAAGTAGTTCATCTACCATGATGGCTATAAATCAATCTAGTCCAACCTATTTGAGATATGATTAAGATGAGGGGACACATATGAATGATCGAGTCATAGTGCGGGATGTCGCTAGCCAGGGAATCTCGCACCAAGGGCTACAAGGTATGCTAAGCTATTCCTACCATACAGTGTAAGTCAGGATGATAGATTCCTGTCCTCGAATAGTCCCATACCTATTGGAGAGGTTTGCGATAGAGAGCACATGAATTACATTTGCGCAACTACATCTCGAATGCTTTATGAATGCGTTTATGCCCTAGTGGTCCCCAACTAACAATGGTGATTCGGGATGCATACTCATTACACATGCATGGTGGTCGTCGAAGCATATAGTATAAAGATCACATATGAGTATTCCAAATAACACTACGTGTGGCAACAGACATACTAAAAATAGCATAAAAGATAATTCACTTATAATACAAAGAAACATAAAGAGATAAGACTCTAAATGGATGGTATACAACAACACAGATGGTCCAACAACTGAACGGTGTGGATTAACCTTCAATATTCAGATAACCCAAATGGAAAGAAAATGATTGAAAACACTACCGACACATCAAAGGTAGAACCTACTTGAGCGGCAAGAGTAGAATACCCAAAATCATGCCGAGACCCATAATCCTGTAGTACAGTTGGGATAAACACGATGAATGGTCCGTAGAAGGAATGTCATAGAACGGGTTGCAAGATAGACAGGTCATGACAGAGAATCATAACTGGTAGGGAAATCTGAGACAGATGATCAATACGATGAGGTCCAAAAGAGACGACAGGTCTAACCTCATACTACAAGATAGGCTCCATATAATGGATGGCCTAGATGACATACGAATGTCGAGGATGAGCCCCATACTCGTCCTATAGGTAAACGGACGGTGTGGATGAGATATACACAATATAGTAGTCTTTAATAATTGGGTACAAGGGTAGAAGGGGTGAGTCATATGAGTATACAAGCTGAGTTACCAAGATCAATCAACATGCTGAGTCAACAAGGTGAGTCAATAAGGCGGGTCAACAAGGCGAGTCAACAAGGCGGGTCAACAAGGCGGGTCAACAAGGTGAATTGACAAGACGGTTCCACAGGGTGAGTTTAAGAAGGTAGCCCTGTGACTTGGATCAAGCAAACTCTAAGGATGACCTTTCAATAAGGGTTTACACAACTAATCATCAAGGTGGGTCCACGGGATGGACAACGCGGTCATTCGAATACGCACACTAAGGTGGTCCCAAGGGCCATCCTGTAGATAACATGCTAGGGTTCATTCATTTGGATGGTTTGGATTAAGCACAAAATTAAGGCGGTCCTTATGGATGGCCGACATACATATCGCACCATGGAGGCCAATAGCTGACGTGGATAGAACACATGCATAACAAGGTGGACCCGTGGTTGGGTATAACCGCACAAAGGAGTGGGGAAGCCACATACATAAAAGGGGCTACAACAGTTTGGGATCAACTCAATATTTGTGCTTTCCCACTAATCAAGTGAGATGGCAAACAAACACCATGGTGGGGCCCGCACACTACACGTGTGGAACCCCACCCATGACTGGGTGACTTATGAACAGGAAGGATGGCAAATAAACATAACAGATGGGTCCGGTAAAGTTTCCAATGGTAAGCATTCAATCACCCTTATTTTCTACGTGTGGCCCACCTAAAATTGGGCCCACACCTTTACCAAGAAGAACGACAAAGTATCCCCAACATTCATCAAGGTGGGACCCAAAATTGGGCCCCATCACCTTTGGTTAGATGGAAAAATAAACATTACAATGGCCCCAAGGAAGGTTTCAAAGGTGGGCATCAATGACCACTGTTTCCCTACGATGTGGTCCACTTGAGGCTTGTATTTACCTCATATGAGGGCCCATGGCCTTAAAATAATATAGAAAAACAGATGGGCGGCATACATAAAACAGATACATCGTGGTGGGACCCATAGAGCGTAGCACCCAAATGGGCCCCAAGCATTTTGAATCAAACTAACATTTTTGTTTCCCCCTTCACCCATATCCATGTGATCTTATGAACAGGTTAAATGACAAATAAAACATCACTGTAGAGCCTGGGAAGGTTTCAACGGTGGAGATCATAATTCCCACTGTTCCCATGGCATGGTCCACTTGACGTTTGGATATGCTTCAATTTTGGCTCAGCCACTAAAATGAGCTGGAAAAACATGTGGACAGAATAGATAAAGCAAATACATTATAGGTGGGCCCAACGAGTGGGGGCCCATTACCATGCCCAGAGGGCTGCGCCGCTGGGCAGCAGCGTCCCCTGGACGCTGCCTGTCCAGTGGCCAGCTCTCATATTTTTTTTTTTTTTATTTTTTATTTTTTTTATTTTTTTTTTATTTCCTCTCCGCAAGTGGGGCCCACAAGCTTTTGATCAATCTGATATTTTTGTTTTCCCTTCTTACTTGCATGTGTGAACTTATGCACAGGTTGGATCTCAAATAAACATCATGGTGGGCCATAGGTAGGTTTCAACAGTCTGTCACTACCCTCACTGTTTTCTGTGGTGGGGTCCACTGAAGATTTGGATCTGTCTCATTCTTCGGTTCATGTCCTAAAATGATCTCCCCAAATGGATGAACGGTGTGGATACAGCACATACATCATGGTGGGACCCACGAGTGGGCCACCAGATGGCCTCACGAGTCAGCGTCCACGGACGCTGGCACTCCAGCGTCAGAGACGCCTTCATCTTTCCTTTCTTTCTTTCTTTCTTTTTTTTTTTTTGTTTTATTGCACTCATATCCGGTGGGGTCCACATGGGACTGATCCACTCCGTTCATCAGGTTCTCCGACTCAAGGGGAACCCATAGAGCCTAATATTGGGTACGTTTTGGGGGCTACAAATATCAAGGTGGGCCGAGGAAGTTCAGCAGTACAAATCGTCTCCCCACTGTTTCATACGGTGCGGTCCACTTAAAATTCAGATCGGCTTCAGATTTGGGCCTTGGCCCTAAAATGATATGGGAAAACAGATAGACGGTGTGGATGGAACACAAACATCAAGGTGGGTCCCACGAGTGGGGACCCCTTTTCCAGCCGTCCTGGCGCTGGACGGTTCCAGCGTCCCAGACGCTGTGAACGTCCAGCGCTGGACGTTCTAATTTTTTTTTTCTTTTTTTTTTTTTTTGTTGTTGTTGTTTATTTCAGGTGGGGCCCACTTATGGACAATCCACCCCCTCCATCATGTTCCCCAGCTCATTGGGGTTCTAACAAGCCCAATATTGGGCAGGTAATATGGTCCACAAACATCACGGTGGGCCCAAGAAGCCTTGGCAGTCGTTCCCACTGTTTTCTATGGTGTGGTCCACCTGAGATCTGGATCTACTTAATTTTTGACGGCCAGCCCTAAAATGGGCTGGAGAAACAAATGGACGGCGTGGATTACATACATACATCAAGGTGGGTCCCACAAGTGGGGACCCACGGTCAACTATCAAAGCCCCAGCGCTGCTGGGCAGCAGCGTCCTCTGGACGCTGGCTGTCCAGCGGCCTTCTCCTTCATTCTTTTCTTCTTCTTCTTTTTTTTTTTTTTATTTTAATAACTTCAAGTGGGGCCCACATGTGTAAGATCCACTCCATCTATCAGCTGGGCCATCACATGGTGGGCCCACATGGTGGACAGCGTGGATGAACAACATACATCATGGTGGTCTATTGGCCACACTAAATATGCTACAAAATGGGTCCCAAAGTGGGATCCACACCATCAAAGGGTGGGACCCATTCATGGACGATCCAGCCCATCCATCTGATTGCCCATCACAAGGTGGGACCAAGGAAAGAAAACGAAAAGTAAACGAGAAAAAGGGGGGAAAGGTATGCACTCACAATGATGGTTGGACGGTTGGATTGCCGATCGGACGGTCCGGATGATGATCGGGGTCCTCCAAGCTTGATCTTCACCTTCAATCTCTCTCTCTCTCTCTTGATCTCCCTCTAAATCTCTCTCTAAACTCACTCAATCTCTCAAATCTCTCTACTTCTCTCTCTTCTTTCTCTTCTCTCTCTTCTCTCTCTCTCTCTCTCTCCCTCTCTCTCTCTCTCTCTCTCTCTCTCTCTAACTCTTGGAATAGAGAAGGCCACCCCCCCCACGTATGGCTCTTGTATGGGAAGAGGGGGGTGCATGATGTCATGATGATGATGATGATGATGAGAAAGGACATGGGGGAATGGGTTAGAGTTGACTTTTGGTGAGAGAGGAAGGGGTGGGTATGGTGATGATGGCTAGATAATGATGGGGGTATGGGTAAGGGTGATGTGATAGATTTGACATGTTGTTGGGAATTGTGCAAATGGGGCCCACGCCACACGCGCGTTGCGTGGCCCACCTCGAATTGCACGAACGTATGCATCTTACACACCGGGTATCGCAATGGGGCGTGCCGCGCGGCGTTGGAATCGTGGCGCCCGCGCGGTCGCAAGGGTACAAGTCTTGGGTCGTTGCGGTACTAAATCAGGGTCGCGATCAAGGCTCTCTAATCTGGTCCGTCCGGGACGTACCGGTACCGAAACTAAACGTACGGAGGGCAATTCAGGGTACGGGTCTTACAACTCTCCCCTCCTTATAAAAATTTCGTCCTCGAAATTCACAACGAAACGAAGTCAAAGCAAACCACACATATATATAGATAGAAGCTAAAAGTATACAAAAAATCAATGAAAGTTGCAAACATCGCTAAGTCCACATAGCATGCGTACAGCTCTTGATGGTGTCAATCTCCTCTGGTGTCTACCGCAAAATGTCGGGGTCGAGGGAACAACGCTCTAGTACTGCTACTGACGGGATGGGCAGTCCCTAACTCGGTGTCCAATCTCGCCACACTTGAAACAAGTGCCCTTGAATGGCTTTTGGAGGTCGGGTGCTCCTGGTGTCGTCGGCGGCTTCTGCGGATGAACCTTCCTTTGACGCCTAGTTCTTCGAGGACCTACGATCGGAGGGATTGGTGCAATCGGTGCTCTGCGCCATGGTTGTTGTTTAGGTGCTCTTGGTCGCTGAGGGCATTCCTTCCTTCGATGGCCAGCTTCACCGCACTCGAAACAGTGACCTAAGATCCGCGACGGGGTCTTCTCTGAAAACTGTGTCGTCTGGGAACTGCTAGGGGAGAACTTCCTCTTCCTGCTGTCACTCGGGGGTGCTTGTTGTCTCTCGAACAAAGCGGTCATCAACCGGAGCATCCCTTGGAATTGCTCTGCGCTTACTAGGGTGACAGGTGCTAACTCTGGCTGGGACGTACCAGCCTCAACTTCAGCTACTGGTGTCGCGTCCATCTTTTAAAAAAGAAGGGACAAGAAACCCTTAGCCTCAGAAAACTACAAACATATTACGATTAAAGAACTATACCATTGGGAATTCTAGTGATTCTAAGTTCGCAAACATCAACAAGTGAGGGGTGATCTAATCCTAAAACACTAAGTAGAAACATTGTGTTGTTCACAGGTAGCTCCCAAGTCATGCTCTGATACCAACTCCTGTCACGCCCCAAATTCGGTTCTCGACGTCCATTCGCTGTAACCCGAATTCAGAGGTGGCAGCCTCCGTAGTACCCCGATCTCGGATCCTAACCCTACACGTCAGGTCCCGATCCTGGGATACCACAAGGAGGATTTTAGGGTCTGAAATTTTTTTTTGAAAACATGAGCATCACAATATGAGTACCATCAAAGACAAACACAATATTCCACTAAATCATTTCGTTTATATACAGTACTGGAAAGTAAATATACAATGCGTAAATATAAAAACTGTGCACACTTCGGCACCTTCTGCTACTGCACTCCCAATTCCAACTCAACGTTGCTGATATACTCTGGTAGAACCTGCAGCGTAACAAACGCGCATAAGCTTCGAACGAAGCTTCGTGAGTGCGTGTGTGCGTGCACAATGCGTATGACAAACATGATAAATATCAGAGTAAGCAGTAAAGCATGATGAGAAGACTAAACCAAAACTTAGCCCAATTAGGCTACACGATCATGTGATATGAATAACTAGTCTATCACGGCTGTGCAAACATGCAATACATATAACTAGCCTACCATGGCTATGCAAGCATGCAATACAGGTAACCAGCCTACCAAGGCTATATACTCTCACTATACAATGGCCTACAGGGCCTAATGTCACATACAATGATCCAATGCATGTATGCAAATCACCACATCTCAGTACAGTGGTCCAGATGCGAACAGTCATAACGCAGTCACGTAAGCAATGCAGGACTCGGAACTGGTAGCTCGCCAGTGTGGTAGCTCGCCCAGGCTTACAGCCTCGCCCACATCACACCCGCCCACATCAGGTCCGTCCCACACCATACAGAACATCAGTCACATCACTGATACCAATACCATCTCTGAAACGGAACATCACCGGGGTCTCACAGACCTCACTACTCACCAGTAGAATGCCAAAGCCTATCTGGTGCAATAGCGGACCTACTCACAGCTGGTCAAACTCAACCCCCTTTGCCAACACTCTTCCGGCAGGTTAGGTCAAACCTCCTTCCAAACTGACCACGTGCAGTGGACAACACCGCCGTTTGGTATTCGGCATACTGGTGTATGATTAAACCACCCGGTCCTTGAATGGAGCACCCACCTTGGTACCAACGGGATCAGGGACTTTCACCCAGGGACATCTTTGGCATCCAGTTTAAAGATCACACATTTCCGGTGTTCTGCAAACCACGATGGAGCTGTGGTTGCAACGTAGTAACCATGCTATATGCGGCACAAGCAGACGGTGCGAAATGCAACCATGCATACAAATGTGGGACGACATGCCCGTGCAAGTCTCCAAAGAGCACCATAAAACTATAAGGTCTCAAACACAATGTCACCGTCAGCTGGTAATGAATTGCACGACAATCACGACCGATATGGCCGGTTGATACAAGACAATCAGATGAGCCAAGCATTCATGATGCATGAGTCAAGTATACAGTATGAGTGCCAACAAGTAGTTCATCTACCATGATGGCTATAAATCAATCTAGTCCAACCTATTTGAGATATGATTAAGATGAGGGGACACATATGAATGATCGAGTCATAGTGCGGGATGTCGCTAGCCAGGGAATCTCTTACCAAGGGCTACAAGGTATGCTAAGCTATTCCTACCATACAGTGTAAGTCAGGATGATAGATTCCTGTCCTCGAATAGTCCCATACCTATTGGAGAGGTTTGCGATAGAGAGCACATGAATTACATTTGCGCAACTACATCTCGAATGCTTTATGAATGCGTTTATGCCCTAGTGGTCCCCAACTAACAATGGTGATTCGGGATGCATACTCATTACACATGCATGGTGGTCGTCGAAGCATATAGTATAAAGATCACATATGAGTATTCCAAATAACACTACGTGTGGCAACAGACATACTAAAAATAGCATAAAAGATAATTCACTTATAATACAAAGAAACATAAAGAGATAAGACTCTAAATGGATGGTATACAACAACACAGATGGTCCAACAACTGAACGGTGTGGATTAACCTTCAATATTCAGATAACCCAAATGGAAAGAAAATGATTGAAAACACTACCGACACATCAAAGGTAGAACCTACTTGAGCGGCAAGAGTAGAATACCCAAAATCATGCCGAGACCCATAATCCTGTAGTACAGTTGGGATAAACACGATGAATGGTCCGTAGAAGGAATGTCATAGAACGGGTTGCAAGATAGACAGGTCATGACAGAGAATCATAACTGGTAGGGAAATCTGAGACAGATGATCAATACGATGAGGTTCAAAAGAGACGACAGGTCTAACCTCATACTACAAGATAGGCTCCATATAATGGATGGCCTAGATGACATACGAATGTCGAGGATGAGCCCCATACTCGTCCTATAGGTAAACGGACGGTGTGGATGAGATATACACAATATAGTAGTCTTTAATAATTGGGTACAAGGGTAGAAGGGGTGAGTCATATGAGTATACAAGCTGAGTTACCAAGATCAATCAACATGCTGAGTCAACAAGGTGAGTCAACAAGGCGGGTCAACAAGGCGAGTCAACAAGGCGGGTCAACAAGGCGGGTCAACAAGGTGAATTGACAAGACGGTTCCACAGGGTGAGTTTAAGAAGGTAGCCCTGTGACTTGGATCAAGCAAACTCTAAGGATGACCTTTCAATAAGGGTTTACACAACTAATCATCAAGGTGGGTCCACGGGATGGACAACGCGGTCATTCGAATACGCACACTAAGGTGGTCCCAAGGGCCATCCTGTAGATAACATGCTAGGGTTCATTCATTTGGATGGTTTGGATTAAGCACAAAATTAAGGCGGTCCTTATGGATGGCCGACATACATATCGCACCATGGAGGCCAATAGCTGACGTGGATAGAACACATGCATAACAAGGTGGACCCGTGGTTGGGTATAACCGCACAAAGGAGTGGGGAAGCCACATACATAAAAGGGGCTACAACAGTTTGGGATCAACTCAATATTTGTGCTTTCCCACTAATCAAGTGAGATGGCAAACAAACACCATGGTGGGGCCCGCACACTACACGTGTGGAACCCCACCCATGACTGGGTGACTTATGAACAGGAAGGATGGCAAATAAACATAACAGATGGGTCCGGTAAAGTTTCCAATGGTAAGCATTCAATCACCCTTATTTTCTACGTGTGGCCCACCTAAAATTGGGCCCACACCTTTACCAAGAAGAACGACAAAGTATCCCCAACATTCATCAAGGTGGGACCCAAAATTGGGCCCCATCACCTTTGGTTAGATGGAAAAATAAACATTACAATGGCCCCAAGGAAGGTTTCAAAGGTGGGCATCAATGACCACTGTTTCCCTACAATGTGGTCCACTTGAGGCTTGTATTTACCTCATATGAGGGCCCATGGCCTTAAAATAATATAGAAAAACAGATGGGCGGCATACATAAAACAGATACATCGTGGTGGGACCCATAGAGCGTAGCACCCAAATGGGCCCCAAGCATTTTGAATCAAACTAACATTTTTGTTTCCCCCTTCACCCATATCCATGTGATCTTATGAACAGGTTAAATGACAAATAAAACATCACTGTAGAGCCTGGGAAGGTTTCAACGGTGGAGATCATAATTCCCACTGTTCCCATGGCATGGTCCACTTGACGTTTGGATATGCTTCAATTTTGGCTCAGCCACTAAAATGAGCTGGAAAAACATGTGGACAGAATAGATAAAGCAAATACATTATAGGTGGGCCCAACGAGTGGGGGCCCATTACCATGCCCAGAGGGCTGCACCGCTGGGCAGCAGCGTCCCCTGGACGCTACCTGTCCAGTGGCCAGCTCTCATATTTTTTTTTTATTTATTTATTTTTTATTATTTTTTTTTTATTTCCTCTCCGCAAGTGGGGCCCACAAGCTTTTGATCAATCTGATATTTTTGTTTTCCCTTCTTACTTGCATGTGTGAACTTATGCACAGGTTGGATCTCAAATAAACATCATGGTGGGCCATAGGTAGGTTTCAACAGTCTGTCACTACCCTCACTGTTTTCTGTGGTGGGGTCCACTGAAGATTTGGATCTGTCTCATTCTTCGGTTCATGTCCTAAAATGATCTCCCCAAATGGATGAACGGTGTGGATACAGCACATACATCATGGTGGGACCCACGAGTGGGCCACCAGATGGCCTCACGAGTCAGCGTCCACGGACGCTGGCACTCCAGCGTCAGAGACGCCTTCATCTTTCCTTTCTTTCTTTCTTTCTTTTTTTTTTTTTTGTTTTATTGCACTCATATCCGGTGGGGTCCACATGGGACTGATCCACTCCGTTCATCAGGTTCTCCGACTCAAGGGGAACCCATAGAGCCTAATATTGGGTACGTTTTGGGGGCTACAAATATCAAGGTGGGCCGAGGAAGTTCAGCAGTACAAATCGTCTCCCCACTGTTTCATACGGTGCGGTCCACTTAAAATTCAGATCGGCTTCAGATTTGGGCCTTGGCCCTAAAATGATATGGGAAAACAGATAGACGGTGTGGATGGAACACAAACATCAAGGTGGGTCCCACGAGTGGGGACCCCTTTTCCAGCCGTCCTGGCGCTGGACGGTTCCAGCGTCCCAGACGCTGTGAACGTCCAGCGCTGGACGTTCTAATTTTTTTCTTTTCTTTTTTTTTTTTTTTTTTTTGTTGTTGTTGTTTATTTCAGGTGGGGCCCACTTATGGACAATCCACCCCCTCCATCATGTTCCCCAGCTCATTGGGGTTCTAACAAGCCCAATATTGGGCAGGTAATATGGTCCACAAACATCACGGTGGGCCCAAGAAGCCTTGGCAGTCGTTCCCACTGTTTTCTATGGTGTGGTCCACCTGAGATCTGGATCTACTTAATTTTTGACGGCCAGCCCTAAAATGGGCTGGAGAAACAAATGGACGGCGTGGATTACATACATACATCAAGGTGGGTCCCACAAGTGGGGACCCACGGTCAACTATCAAAGCCCCAGCGCTGCTGGGCAGCAGCGTCCTCTGGACGCTGGCTGTCCAGCGGCCTTCTCCTTCATTCTTTTCTTCTTCTTTTTTTTTTTTTTTATTTTAATAACTTCAAGTGGGGCCCACATGTGTAAGATCCACTCCATCTATCAGCTGGGCCATCACATGGTGGGCCCACATGGTGGACAGCGTGGATGAACAACATACATCATGGTGGTCTATTGGCCACACTAAATATGCTACAAAATGGGTCCCAAAGTGGGATCCACACCATCAAAGGGTGGGACCCATTCATGGACGATCCAGCCCATCCATCTGATTGCCCATCACAAGGTGGGACCAAGGAAAGAAAACGAAAAGTAAACGAGAAAAAGGGGGGAAAGGTATGCACTCACAATGATGGTTGGACGGTTGGATTGCCGATCGGACGGTCCGGATGATGATCGGGGTCCTCCAAGCTTGATCTTCACCTTCAATCTCTCTCTCTCTCTCTTGATCTCCCTCTAAATCTCTCTCTAAACTCACTCAATCTCTCAAATCTCTCTACTTCTCTCTCTTCTTTCTCTTCTCTCTCTCTTCTCTCTCTCTCTCTCTCTCCCTCTCTCTCTCTCTCTCTCTCTAACTCTTGGAATAGAGAAGGCCACCCCCCCCACGTATGGCTCTTGTATGGGAAGAGGGGGGGTGCATGATGTCATGATGATGATGATGATGATGAGAAAGGACATGGGGGAATGGGTTAGAGTTGACTTTTGGTGAGAGAGGAAGGGGTGGGTATGGTGATGATGGCTAGATAATGATGGGGGTATGGGTAAGGGTGATGTGATAGATTTGACATGTTGTTGGGAATTGTGCAAATGGGGCCCACGCCACACGCGCGTTGCGTGGCCCACCTCGAATTGCACGAACGTATGCATCTTACACACCGGGTATCGCAATGGGGCGTGCCGCGCGGCGTTGGAATCGTGGCGCCCGCGCGGTCGCAAGGGTACAAGTCTTGGGTCGTTGCGGTACTAAATCAGGGTCGCGATCAAGGCTCTCTAATCTGGTCCGTCCGGGACGTACCGGTACCGAAACTAAACGTACGGAGGGCAATTCAGGGTACGGGTCTTACAAGCCGACCGGTCTAGACCGGTCGGACTGGGCTGGCTGACCGGTCACGACCGGTCGGGCTTGTCTTGGAGTCAGTCCAGCGTGCACAGAAACTTCCTTCTTTGCTGGCCGACCGGTCAAGACTGGTCGGCCTTAGTGAATCTGAGTCCAGGGGGTTTTAACAAGTCCGCCAACCTGTTGGCCAACCGGTCAAGATCGGTCGGACCAACTGGTCCTTCCTTCAATGCTTCCCAATGGTGTAGCCGACTGGTCGGACAACCGGTCGGACTTGCTGTTGTTCTCCTTTTTCTTCCTTTCTTTCTTCAACTTTTCTCTTCTCCTTGCTTTCTTCTCTCTTTGCTCTTCTTTCAATCTTCATCCCATGCATCTAAATGTATTCTTTTGGTCACCAATTGGGTGAAGTCTGCTCTCATCCCTACAATCACAAAACATGCGTTAGATGGGCCTTTTAATCATGAAAACCATGCATATACTGTGATGTAGTGGGCAATGCAATGTATAAATTGGAGGTTCAACGGTCTCTCCTTTCTTTAATTCCATGGCCTCTACTTTTCTTGTGAGGCTAGCCACATGTGCACTTATGCTATCCTCTTCTGATAAGACATAAGTTCCTCCTTTTTCCTTTTGTTAGCTAGTCTTGGAATTTGTTGGTTTAGATGTATCCCAAGACTGTGCATTCTCAGCCAATTCCTCCAAATAGTCCCATGCTTCCTCGGCTTCCTTATTCATGAAATCCCCATTATACATCATTTCTACGAATTGGCGCATGGGTGAAGTCAGTCCTTCATAGAAAAAGCTTATAACCCGCCAAATTTCATAGCCATGATACATTTAACAAGTCCATAAACCTCTCCCAACATTGGAAGAAAGTCTCATCCTCCTTTTGAGCAAAATTCATGATAAGGCGCCTCAACATGTTCATTTTGTGAGTAGGGAAGAACTTTTTAATGAACTCTCTATACATATCAGTCCATGTGCCAATTGATCTTGGCCTTAATGCATGAAGCCCACCTTTAGCTTTATCTTTAAGAGTAAAAGGAAATAATTTAAGTCTCGCCACATCATCAGTTACATTTGCAAAGTGCATGGTGGTTATTACCTCATCAAATTCCTTAAGGTGTTGATAGGCACTTTTACTGTCTAATCCATGGAATCTCGGGAGGAGTTGGATTACTCCCAGTTTCAAATCTACGTTCCCTGCATTTTGTGAAAAAACTATGCATGAGGGAGTGCTCGCTCTTGCTGGTTGAAGTAATCACGTAATGTTCTTGGTCGGGGAACATTCTCAACCACATTCTCTCCCGTTTCGGTTTGGTTTTGGCCTAGATTTTGATTGGCCATAGGATTGGGTTGATTTACAGCCATACTTCCAGACAAAATTGGAGAATTTAAATGTCTCCTAGCACGTGGTTCTCTGTCAATTCCTTCTACTATTCCCCCTTCACCAATGAGTCAGTTATTTGAATCCCAAGCCCAATGTGGCATGCGAATCCTAAAAGAATGAAACAAAAAGGAATTCTTTCTTTCTTCCTTTACTTCTCTCTAAGACCGAAGCACAAGGTGTCTTGCAATGACTGAGCCAGAAGCAAGGATAGAGACCGATTTCTCCTGGTCAATAGGGGTTCAAAGAACTCCCCACCTACTCTTTGAATCTTTTGAGAAAAGTGCAGAAAAAGAAGAAAGAGGAATAGAGTTGAGAAGAGAAATCACTGAGCATAAGGTGATCCAAGGCGACAGAGCCGACCAATAGGAATCAAGGCAGCACAAGGCCAACCTATCAGAGATCCGAAAAGGAATCTCCACCCACTCTACAAGAGATTAATATGATAGGAATGAATATGAGAAGAAGAAGAGTAAGGTTAGAAAGATAGAACCTGATTTGAGACTTTATGATTCCTAACTTCTTCTTCAACTTCCTAGAAATCCCTGCAAAAGAAAAAAAATCAAAATAAAACATATTAAGTTAGTATTGGAATCCTAAAAATCCTAAATAAATACTATTGTAAAAAAAATTTGTGAAAAACTGTCGAAGTCCTCGGCAACGGCGCCAAAAACTTACTCGCTTCCCCAAATGTAGAGTTGCAATGTAGTAATAATCTCGGTTAGACCGAGGTCGAGCCACAGGGACTAATGTAGGAATCCACAAAACACTTCCAATAGTTCTAGTAAAGAGCTGACAAACAGATTTGATGTAAATAGTAATGTTGAATTAAACTAAAGGTAATCAATTAATAAAAAGGCACTAAGGGTTAAAGGATCCACTTGTAGCAATCCTTAATACTCAATTCGCTGTGGTTTCTCACTTTCTCAACTAAAATCAAAATTAAGTTCTATCTAGTCGGATGATAGAGCGGTTAAAACAATCAACCTGACATATGTATGATTCATGTATATGATCAACTCAATGCAAGCTAGGACGAGCATACTCAATTGCATAGGTCAATCCCAATTCCAATAGGTTAAGATCACAATCATATCCATCATTAAATCCTATCATAAGATAAAACTAGATCATGATTTGAATTTGATTCAAATCACATACACAGTCTCACATACTTCATAATTTCCAGAAACGTAGACTTTTGCTATGAAGTTCCCACATGAAGATCATAGATCTAGAGCGTATTCCAATTCCTCGGATCATACAGGTCTAGACTAGCTCATAACAATTAAGAACTCAAGCAATTCTTCCAAACATCCATGAGTCATCATACGATTAAGAAAAACTACTTAGTACTTGAATTAAACTTCAAACCATTGTTCTTCAATAAAATTCCAACTTAAACCAAATCAAACGAATTGAAACATCTTAGATTCACTACAAGCTTCACCTCTTAGCCCTAGCTAAGAGGTTTAACCGTTCATGATCCAAGGAAACATGAAAACAACTAAACAAAGCATAAAACAAGAAAGCAAACTAGGAGGAGTTGTAGAACTCCGAAATAGACTTCCGCCGTCTCCCACCGTGCTCAATCTATTCTAGGATGCCCTAGGAAAAGCCCCTAGGTGTCCTTTTATAGTGGGGAAGCTCGGTTGCTTCGGAAACATCTCGAATTTGCGTAAGGTTACGCAGTGCGTAGAGAAAATCGAAGCCCGAATAGGAAATTTGCTATTTAAACACATGGCCGACCGGTCACGACGGTTAGACTGTCTATTTGAACTGTCCAGCATGCTTGGTGATTGAAGAATTCTCTGGCTGACCGGTCAAGACCGGTCGGCCCTGTTGTATTTTTAGTCCAGAGAGTTCCCAAAGGGCGCCGACCTGTTGGCCTATCGGTCAAGACTGGTTAGACCAGACTGGTCTTAGTCCAGTAGCATCCTTAAGGTAACCAGCAGGTCGGCCGACTGGTCAGGACCGGTCGGCCCTTGATCATTTTCTTCTTTTTATTCTTTTCTTTCTTCTCATTTCTCCCTCTTTCTTTTTTCTTCTCTGGTCCACCTTGGGCATTCAATCAAAGGGTCCTAATGTATTCTTTTTGGTCTTCAATTGGGTGAAGTTTACTCTCGTTCCTACAATCACAAAACATGCATTCGGTGGGCCTTTCAAACATGAAAACCATGTATATAATGTGATGTAATGGCCAATGCAATGTATAAATTGAAGGCTCAACAGCGAGGAATACACCACAATGGCAATCACACAAGCAAATTGACACACACAAGAAGTAATCCGATTTTTACATGGTAAAATCCCTCACAAGTAAAAAACCACGGCACAAAGCGACACCAATCCACTACGATATCAGAAGTTACAAGAGATAAAAGAAACACAACCCGGATCATAGCCCACATGAGAAATCCCAAGCTAACAAAGCTAATTCTCACATGAGAATGACAAACACATCCCTTTCCCCTCATCCATGAGAACTCCAAGCTTCCTCCTAGCTCTTTCTCTTGCACTAGAACCCTCTCAATCCCTTGGCCCATTGGCGGTAACCCTAATCTCGGATTACAACCCCTTGTTGAGCTCCCATTTTATACATTTCTAACCCATTACATCACATTACATGCATGGTTTGCATGCTTTAAAGACCCATCTAATGCTTATTTTGTGTATGTAGGAATGTAAGAGAGAAGTCATGAATTTATTGCTAAAAGGGTCCTTTAGAACCACATTGAAGACACTAAAAAGAAGCCCTGAAGAATCACATCAGAATGACCTGGATCGGCCAGAAGAAAGAAGAGTTCAGCATGCATATCAGAAGGGCACTGGGCGCCCGACCAAAACACCGCCGGGCGCCCGAAATTGAAAGGGTATGTGTTGAAAATGCTGGACAGTTCTGGACCTGATCGGGCTCCTGACCACCATCTGGCCGAGCGCCCGATATTCAAAGAGAATTTTATAAAAAAAGGCACTGACCAAATTCAAGCACGGTCGAGCACACGACCACTACATAACCGGGCGCCCGACCAGCGTCCGATGACCGACATATGTGCGTAAACTTTTATGCGATCCGAGGCGATTCGTGGTTTTTCCTATAGAAGGACACCTTGACATCCTTGCTAAGGTATCCTAGAAGAGTTCTAAGTTAGTGGGGAGCAAGGGAGATCATCATGGAGTGACCACAACTCCTCCAACTAGGATTTTTTTTCCTAGTTTTTCATGTTTTTTTTGTAGTTTTTCTTTGAATTCTAGTTTAAGCATGATAATGCTCGGCTAGAACCCTTAGCTAAGGCTAAGAGGTGAAGCTTGTGAGTAGTTATCATGTTGGATTCGTTCTATTTCAAGTACTTTGCTTAAAGTTTTGATTTTTAAGTTCCAGTTTGAATAAAAGTGATATTTTTTAATGTTTTATGAGAGTTCATGTGCTTCGGACATGAGTTCCTTGCAATTCTCTGAGATTATCATGTTTGGATTGATTAGATTCAAATTGTAGTAACCCTAGAGCGTACCATAGTCCATTGGCATGGTCGTTACTTCGAAGGCTACATATTCGATTTCTATGGGCTTAATTAGAACTAAAACCTTGTTCTTCAACTTGAGTAGAGATTGTTTGTGTTTGAATGCCATATCTTTCAACTAGAAGAGAGATAGAACTTCAATTCTAGTTGTGTTATGCTTGGATGAATGAATTCACATGAGGGTTATCATCACAAGTGGATCCTCAAAAGCCTTAGTTCCCTTTAATTATAGATTTTTACAATTACTGTTGTAAGTTAGTTTATAAACCTGAAATCCTTAATTCATTGAATTTGAAGTTACTGGAACAACTTGAATTGGTTTACCATATTCCCTGTGGATCGACCTCGGTCTTACTGAGATTTATTACTACATCGCATCCTTGCACTTGAGGCGAGCGAACAACTTTTTTGTGCTGTTCCCGGAGAAGCTAGGTTAAAACGGTTCTAAATTGTTTTAGTGGCTATAGAGTAGAAGTAGTTAGGTTTTATTGTTTTCTTAGGATTAGTTTTTCTGAATTATAAAACTAACAAAGTTTGTTTTGTTTTGTAGGAAGTTCTTCTAGTTCAAGCAAATTGGGTACTATCCTTCCAACTTGAACTCTTTTAGTTTTTTATTTTTATTTTTAGATTTTAGGATTTAGGTTCAGTTAGTTTTGGATTGTGTGGTTTATGTCCCGTTGGGAATGTGACCACAACAATCGTCTCCAATCCGAAGGTGGTTTAGTTGGACCACTCTCCATTGTTGAGCTCTTAATTGTGCATATTCTAACCCTAATTTATCACTCATTATGCAAGGTTTTCATGATTTATAGAATAATCTAACGCATGGATTTGTGATTATAGGGATGAGAGAGAGGAATCATCAATTAAAGACTTAAAGATGCCATTTAGAAGTGAAGAAGATCAAAGGACCAAGTGTTAAAGGGTGGAAGAAAGAAGCAAAGAAGAGAAGAAAAGAAGGAAGAAGAAGACACCCAAGACCGGTCGTCCGACCGGTCCGATCACTCAACAGAAGTACCCCGGCGGCCACAGCTCACTAGACTGTCCACGACCGGTCGTACGACCGGTCGTCCACTACTCAGACCGATCGTGTGACCGGTTCTTGAATTAAATTCAGGGTTTTGAATTTTCGAAAACTCACTAGACGTTTTTTGCACTTTTGCGACCGGTCGTGCGACCAGTCGTCTAGTTGCTCAGACCGGTCGTGCGACCGGTCATCTGCGTAATGAGGCGTGTTCTACAAGCCTCAAATTTCTCTGCGTACTGCATACTTTTACGTAATTTCTGGAAGATTCTGATGCTGTGGAGCCTCCCTACTATAAAAGGACACCTAGGGATTGTTCATAGGGTATCTTAGAAGGGTTTGAGCAAGGTGGGAGGCGGCGGAAGTGGATTTCGGAGTTCCACAACTCCTTCTAGTTTGCTTTCTCATTTTTATGTTTTCCTTAGTTGTTTCATGTTTCCTTGGATCATGAACGGCTAAACCTCTTAGCTAGGGCTAAGAGGTGAAGCTTGTAGTGAATCTAAGATGTTTCAATTCGTTTAAAGTTGGTTTAAAGATTGAATTTCATGTTTATGATCAATGGTTTGAAGTTTAATTCAAGTTCTAAGTAGTTTTTCTTAGTCTTATGATGACTCATGGATGTTTGGAAGAATTACTTGAGTTCTTAATTGTTTTGTGTTAGTCTAGACCTGTATGATCCGAGGAATTGGAGTACGCTCTAGTACTATGATCTTTATGTGGGAACTTCTTACCAAAGTTCTACTTTTCTGGAAATTATGTACTATGTGGGACTGTGTATGTGATTTGAATCAAGTTCAAATCATGCCTAGCTTTGTCTTGTGACAGGACTTAATGATGGTTATGATTGTGAACTTGGTCTACTAAAATTGGGATTGACCTATGCAATTGAGTATGCTCGTCCTTGTTGAGCTCTTAATTGTGCATATTCTAACCCCAATTCATCACTCATTATGCACGGTTTACTTGTTTAAAGGACTAATGTAATGCATGATTTGTGATTGTAGGAACAAGATGGAGATTTCACTAATTCAAGGCTAAATAGGAGCACTCTATATACATTGAAGATCACAAGACTAAGCATGAAAGGGTGGAAGAAAGAAGCACAGGAGAGAAGGAAAGAACACAGAAAAGGCACCCACGACCGGTCGTCCGACCTATCGTCTACAGCCAGGACCGGTCGTCCGACCGGTCCGACCACTCAAAAGAAGAACTCCTGCTGCGAAAGTTTTTGGACCATCTACGACCGGTCGTTCGACCGGTCGTCCACACCTCAGACCGGTCGTGCGACCAGTCCTTGAATAAAAATTGCAAGATGGAATTTATGCAAAACTCGCTGGACAGTTTACATATGCAATTCGATCGGTCGTGACCGGTCGGCTAGGCCAGTCCGACCAGTCCAGACCGGTCGGCCAGAAGAAATTCCAAATCCAGAAGCTTGCTGGACTGATGAGAAGACCAGCCAGACTGGTTGCGACCTGTCGACCAGCCACTCAGACCAATCGTGAGACCGATCGGCCATGTGTAAAGTTGCGAACTTTCCATTTTCGGCGCCGAAATTCTCTGCGCACTGCGTAAGCTTATGCAGATTCTGGAATATTCTAAGGTTACGGAGCCTCCCCATTATAAAAGGACACCTAGGGATTGTTCCTAGGGTATCTAAGAAGAGTTTAAGCAAGGTTGGAGGCGGCGGAAGTGGATTTCGGAGTTCCACAACTCCTTCTAGTTTGTTTTGCTGTTTTTATGATTTCTCTAGTTGTTTCATGTTTCCTTGGATCATGAGCAGCTAAACCACTTAGCTAGGGCTAAGATGTGAAGCTTGTAGTGGATCTAAGATGTTTCAATTCATTTTTAGTTGGTTTTAAGATTGGTTTTCATGATTATGAACAATGGTTTGAAGTTAATACAAGTTCCAAGTAGTTTTTCTTAGTCTTACGATGACTCATGGATATTTGGGAGAATTGCTTAAGTTCTAAATTACTTTGTGTTAGTCTAGACCTGTATGATCTGAGGAATTAGAGTACGCTCTAGTACTATGATCTTCATGTGGGGACTTCCTACCAAATTTCTACTTTTCTGGTTTTCTGAATTATATATGGGACTGTGCATGTGATTTGAATCAAGTTCAAATCATAATCTAGACTTATCTTGTGACTGGACTTGAGGATGGTTATGATTGTGATCTTATCCTATTGGAATTGGGACTGACCTATGCAATTGAGCATGCTCATCCTAGCTTGCATTGAGTGAATCATATACATTGGCCTTACATATGACAGATTATATGGCTTAACAGCTCTATCATCCTGCTAGATAGATCTTAATATCGATTCTAGTTGAGAAAGTGAGAAACCACAGCGAATTGAGCATCAAGGATTACTACAAGTGGATCCTTGAACCCCTAGGCCTTTTTATAATTATTTACCTTCAAATTAGTTTAAAGTTGTTACTTACATCAATCTCATACAAAATCTGGTTGTTAGCTCTCAATAGACACTATTGGATGTGTTTGTGAATTCCTACACAAGTCCTTGTGGATCGACCTCGGTTACCGAGTTTATTACTACATCGCAACCCTACACTTGGGGAAGCGAACAGTCCTAGCTTGCATTGAGTGAATTATGTACATTGATCTTACATATGGCAGATTGTTGGTTTAACTGCCCTATCATCCGGCTAGATAGATCTTAATTTCGATTCTAGTTGAGAAAGTGAGAAACCACAGCGAATTGAGCATCAAGGATTGCTACAAGTGGATCCTTGAACCCCTAGTGCCTTTTATTAATTGATTACTTCAGTTTAAGTTCAAAATTGCTATTTACATCAATCTTCTCAAAATCTGGTTGTTAGCTTTTCAATAGAAACTATTGGAAGTATTTGTGAATTCCTACATAAGTCCCTGTGGATCGACCTCGGTCTTACTGAGTTTATTACTACATCGCAACCCTACACTTAGGGAAGCAAACAAGTTTTTAGCACCGTTGCCGGGGACTTTGACAATTTTTCACAAAATTTCTGAAATTAGTATCTATTTAGGATTTTTAGGATTCTAGAACTAACTTAGTTTGTTTTGTTTGATTTTTCTTTTCCAGGGATTTCTAGGAAGCTGAAGAAGATATAAGGATCTTAAGTGCCCCAAATTAGGTTCTATCTTTCCAAACCTTACTCTTCTTCTTCTTCTCTTATTCATTCCTATCATATTCATCTCTTGTAGAGTGGGTGGAGACTCATTTTTGGATCTCTGATAGGTAGGCCTTGTGCCACCTGGATTCCTATTGGTCGGCTCTGCCGTCTTGGATCACCTTGTGCTCAGAGATTTCTTTTCTCACCTCTACTCCTCTTTCTTCTTTTTCTGCACTTTTCTCAAAAGATTCAAAGAGTGGGTGGGGAGTTCTCTAAACCCCTATTGACCAGGAGAAATCGGTCTCTGTCCTTGCTTCTGGCCTAGCCATTGCAAGACACCTTGTGCTTCGGTCTTAGAGAAGAGTAAAGAAAAGAAGGAAGAATTCTTCTCTCCTTTTTGTTTCATTCTTTTTTGTTTTGCATGCCACATTGGGCTCGGGATTCCAATAACTGACTCATTAGTGAAGGGGGAATAGTTGAAGGAATTGACAGAGAACCACGTGTTAGGAGACATCTAACTTCTCCAATTTTTTCTGAAAAGATGGTTGTAAATCAACCTAATCCGATGGCCAATCCTAATCTGGGCCAAAACCAAACCGAAACGGGAGAGAATGTGGTTGAGAATGTTCCCCGACCAAGAACATTACATGATTACTTGCAACCAGTAAGAGCGAGCACTCCCTCATGCATAATCTTTCCACAAAATGTAGGAAGTGTAGATTTGAAACTGGGAGTGATCCAACTCGTCCCAAAATTCCATGGATTAGACAATGAAAGTGCCTATCGACACCTTTAGGAGTTTGATCAGGTAATAACCACCATGCACTTTGCGAATGTTACTGATGATGTGGTAAGAATTAAATTATTTCCTTTTACCCTTAAAGACAAAGCTAAAGGTTGGCTTCATGCATTAAGGCCAAGATCAATTGGTGCATGGACTGATATGCATAGGGAATTCATTAAAAAATTCTTCCCTACTCACAAAACGAACATGTTGAGGCGCCTTATCATGAACTTTGCCCAAAAGGAAGATGAGACCTTCTTCCAATGTTGGGAGAGGTTTAAGGACTTGTTAAATGCATGCCCACATCATGGCTATGAAATTTGACGGGTTATAAGTTTTTTCTATGCCAGACTGACTTCACCCATGCGCCAATTTGTAGAGATGATGTGTAATAGGGAGTTCATGAACAAGGAAGTCGATGAAGCATGGGACTATTTGGAGGAAGTAGCTGAGAATGCACAGTCTTGGGATACATCTAAACCAGTAAATTCCAAGACTAGACAACAAAGAGAAAAAAGAGGAATTTATGTCCTATCAGAAAAGGATAGCATAAGTGCACGGGTGACTAACCTCACAAGAAAAGTCGAGGCCATGGAATTAAAGAAAGGAGAGACAATCAACTCTAATGACGTTGAAACTGTTTGTGGAATTTGTGCCAGAAATCAACATATAACACAAGATTGTCCCACAATCTCAACGGTTGAAGACATCTTACAAGAACAATCAAATGCCATAAACAGTTATCAACGGCAATTTGGTTCTCCAAACTCAAACACGTTTAATGCTAGTTGGAAGAACCATCCCAACTTCAGATGGAGGAATGGACCCACTGCGAATGCAAACAATATCCCTCAAGCTCAACCTATACTAGGTCCATCTCTAGTCATTACTCCAAAAGTTACGCTAGAGGATATGTTGGGTGCAATTGTATCGGTTCAAGCTGAGTATAACAAGACTAATTCTCTGAAAATAGATGGGTCCATGCAAGAGCAATTGAAATTCAATTAAAATTCAACTCAAGCCATCAATGAATTGAAAACCTCAATGACTAGAGTTGAATCTCACCTCAGTGTTAGGGAGAAAGGCACACTTCCTGCCCAACCTCTTCCTAACCCAAGAACCCAATTTAAGATACAAGACGCAGGCTCATCCTCCCAACATACGGAGCATGTTCAAGCTATCACCACTTTGAGAAGTGGGAAAATAGTTGATAAATCTAATCCGGTGAAGGCCCCAAAGCCTAAGGATCCGGAAAATTTCAAACAGGATGATAGCTCAAACAACACTCCACAAGAGAAAGAACCGGAAAGGCAATACAAGCCGGTTGCCCCATTTTCCCAAAGGTTGATTTCAACCAAACCCTTGAGAAAAATCTAGAAATTTTAGAGGTGTTCAAGTAGGTGAAGATCAACATTCCGTTGTTGGATGCCATAAAGCAAATACCATCCTATGCCAAATTTCTAAAGGAATTGTGCACAGTCAAAAGGAAACACAATGTTCACAACAAAGTACTTTTGACTGAGAATTTGAGTGCCACTATCAAACAAGAGGTGCCCCAAAAATACAAGGATCTGGGTAGTCCAACCATCTCATGCATCATAGGAGACTACCGGATTAAACAAGCCTTACTTGATTTGGGGGCAAGTGTGAACCTCATTCCATACTCGGTTTACGAACAACTTGGGTTAGGTGAATTGAAACACACCAAAACCACACTCTAACTTGTTGATAGATCCATTCGTATACCGAGAGGAATGATTGAGGATGTTCTAGTCCAAGTTAATAAATTCTACTACCTAGTAGACTTTATTGTCTTGAATACACATCCCGTGATAGGTACCGGTGCTCAAATTCCTGTCATACTTGGCTGCCCTTTTCTAGCTACTTCCAATGCAATTATCAATTGTAGAAACTGGCTTGTACAAATGTCCTTTGGAAATATGACTCTTGAGCTTAATAAATTTGATTTATGCAAACAACCACGGGAGGTTGATGATGAGATCCACGAGATAAATATGATTGAATCATTCGTGGAAGATACACTCCCCTTGTCATTATATTCTGACCCTTTGGAGGCATGTGTGGCCCACTCTCATGAGATGAATATTAACACAATACGAGAGATGGATGCCATATTAGATGTGATGTCGGTACTTAATAACAAAAGATGGAGGGCCCTATTTGAGCCTTTACCCGTAAACGAGAACAAAGCCCTCCCATCCAATATCATGGCACCAACACTCGACCTAAAACCATTACCTAGTGAGCTGAAATATGTTTATTTAGGTCAAGATGAGACATATCCGGTGGTGATTTCTTCCCACTTGGATGAGAAACAAGAGAGTAGGCTAATGGTCACTCTATTAGAGCACAAGAGTGCCATTGGGTGGTCGATTGCGGATCTTAAAGGCATAGACCCACTGATTTGTACTCATCGCATGCATCTTGAGGAGAATGCGAAGACATCTAGGCAACCACAAAGAAGAGTCAATCCAAACATGAAGGATGTGATGAAGGCTGAAGTGGTAAAACTATTAGATGTGGGTATTATCTACCCAATATCCGATAGTTAATGGGTGAGTCCAATTCAAGTGGTGCCTAAGAAATCCGGAATCACCTTCGTAGCCAATGCCAATAATGAACTCGTACCAACCAGGGTCACTACCAGTTGGAGAATGTGCATTGACTACAAGAAGCTAAACATGTCACGAGGAAAGACGACTTCCTCCTACCGTTTATTGATCAAATTTTAGAAAGGTTGGCGGGTCATTCCCATTTTTGCTTCCTTGATGGCTATTCAAGGTACAACCAAATAGAGATAGCCCGTTGTTATAGGCAAATAGAGTCTGACAAGAAGTTAAGCATCGCAGCAATATGAATGCGAGGAGTCCAGGTCGTGCTCGCGGTAAGGGGTCGCATCTCTCGGATGCGAGCAGCTCGGCTCGTGCTCTTTAGAAGAAGTCGCATCTCCCGGATGCGAGCAGCTCGGCTCGTGCTCTTTAGAAGAGGTCGCATCTCCCGGATGCGAGCAGCTCGGCTCGTGCTCTTTAGAAGAGGTCGCATCTCCCGGATGCGAGCAGCTCGGCTCGTGCTCTTTAGAAGAAGTCGCATCTCCCGGATGCGAGCAGCTCTGCTCGGGCTCGTCAGAAAGGGTTGCACCTCACGAATGCGAGCATCCCTGACACAAGCAGCTCCCGACATCAGAATAGTCCTGAGTCTTCGTTTTTGGTTTGGATGGTCTTCATACTTCCAGCACCCGGTTCCCGTCGAGCGGCTTGTTCAATCCCTCTACGGCACCAAGCAGAGTTACATCCAGCGTGGCGGTCTTCACCCTTTCGGCGTCTCCTTCCTTTTCGGTAGCTATGAGTCCAACTACGAGCAATCAGCACTATTACTACGCTTACCGGCAGCCCGTATAGGTCGGTTTTTGGGCTTATCTTCTCTAAATAGTTCCGGATCTCAAGGGATTGCCATCAAGGGACGTGATTGCTGAAATAAGTCATTGGGTTGGATCTCATCTCTAAAGATAGGATCTTATCCCACGAAATCAGCAAGATCTCAGTATCGTATGCGACATCAGCGGGATTTCGATATCTTACGTAACAAATTGGGTTCCTTCAGATCTATATAAAGGGGTGACTCCATTAAGAGAAAGGTACACACACAACATTCAAGTTCTGTTCCGCTTTACTTGGCTTCTCTTCTCCTTGCTTTGGCCTGACTTAAGCATCGGAGGGCTAACGGCTGGACCCCAGCCACCCTTAGTTGCTATCTGTCTTCTTTCAGGTCTGGTGGTAGAAATCCCTGCTTGAGTGAAGGAGGAAAAACGGAGGATCTCATTACGAAATCTGACATTAACAGTTTGGCGTCGTCTGTGGGGACGACTTGATCGTCAAAATCAATCGTTCTAACCACCGATCAAAATCCTTTGGCGATGCCTCCTAAAAAGGCCGTTCACCCTTCAACTTCAAGGCAGGCACCACCTCCGCCTGATGAGACGGAATCCGTACCTGCCCTCCCACCTGCTCCGACGAATATCCCTCAAGGAGCCCCGAATATGCCATCAACAAACCCATTATTGGAGGCCTCTGGAAATCAAGATGATGTCCTACGTTTCCTCGGAAACGACTCTCCTAACTCTAAACGCCGGAGTTCAGGCGCTGTCAAATCGGCTTGATCAGCACTTCCCTGAACCGCAAAGACAACCCTCCGAAGGACTACCACCGCAACCCATACCGGTGGCTTCCAGACATTCTATGGACGAACCACAGGTCCCACCACTTGGTAGCCATCCCCCTGTGTCGTCTCCACATTCTATACATTCCAGTTCGTCTCGACAACCTCAACCGCAAGGCTCCACCGCCGAAACATCTAGCTATACCCTACCATGGGAAGGAGATCTCAAAAGAATCCATGATCGTTTTGATGTCATGGAACAGCGATACCAGGTAAATCGGCCATCTGCCGTCATGGCGGCGATACATCAATCTGAATCTCCCTTCACCAGCGAGGTCATGGAAGCCCCGTTACCCAGAAAGTATCGAGCGCCTGTTATCGCTCCGTACACAGGCATTGGCGACCCTCTTGAACATCTGGAAACATACAGGTCCCTCATGGAGTTGGAGGGACATGGTTCAGAAATCATGTGTAGGGCTTTTCCCTTAACATTGAAGGAAGCAGCTCGTACGTGGTTCCGGGGGTTAAAGCCCCGTTCCATCAGTTCTTTTTCCCAATTATTGGAGATATTCCTTTCTCAATTCATGGGAAGTATTCGCATTAAGAAGCCAGCCTCCCATCTGATGAATCTGAAACAGCAGCATGGGGAGACCATAAAGGAGTTCACAGTACGGTTCACTGCCGAAGCCGTTCAAACTGAGGGTTACACTGAAGAAAAGGGTCTTACAGCCCTCATTGCCGGAATAACGAGCGAGAAATTCAGATTTGCCTTAGATAAAAGCCCGCTGAAAACTATGGCAGAATTCCAAGCCAAAGCTCAGAAATATATCAATGCAGAAGAAGTCGCGTTGACACGCCATGGAGTACAAAGTAAGAAACGCAAGCAAGAAGGAACTTCTTCTACAGATAAGAAATACCGTCGTGATCAGCGCGATCGTTCTCCCAGGAAGCCTTACTCTGGTAAATATCATAACTACACTCCTCTTAATCGGTCTCCTGAAAAGGTTCTAATGGAGATTAAACACAAACCATATGTGAAGTGGCCTGCAAAGATTAAATCCGATCCCGAGAAGAGGGACAAGAGCAAGTTCTGTTACTTCCACAAAGATCACGGGCATAGGACCCAGGACTGCATCTCTCTACGAGACCATATCGAAGCCCTTATTTGAAAAGGCCATCTCCAGGATTATGTTGCTTGTAAAAATCGATCACCAGAAAGGGCGAAGACCTCATCTCGCCAAAAGGAACCGCCTCATCATCAAACCGACCAAGAGGACGCTGAGCCCACGGGAGAAATTCGCACTATCGTCGGGGGACCAGCTTGCGAGGGTGACTCTCAAGCTTCAAGAAAAGCATATGCTCGAAAGGCGTCCAAAGAACCCCAGCAGATCTATTGGCTGGAACAGACGTCCAGCTCATCAAAAGCGAGCCATCCTCCAATTTCTTTCACTCTCGAAGATGCAGCGGGAATTCACTTCCCTCATGAAGATTCCATCGTAGTCACATTGAAGGTATCAAATTATTTGACTCATCGAATTATGGTGGATACAGGTAGCTCAGCCGATATTCTGTACTTGGAAGCTTTCAACAAGATGGCACTAGCCAGAAGCCTCCTCAAGCCAGTATCAACCCCCCTCGTCGGCTTTGGAGGAGAGGTAGTAACACCTGAAGGAAGCATTGATCTCCCAGTTACTTTTGGAGAGAGTCCAGCGAAGACCACCGTCTTCGTAAACTTCCTCGTCGTGGATCGAAAATCAGCATATAACGCCATTTTGGGGCGGCCGTCTCTAACTAAGGTTGGAGCGGCCTTGCACCCTTCATATCTATGTGTTAAATTTCCTACCCCAAATGGCATCGGGGTCGTGCGAGGAAGTCAGCAGGAGGCACGGTCCTGTTACCAGATAGCCCTCCAAGATCGAAAGAAGGCTCAAGCGACGCCCGTCATGGAAATAGCTCAAGGATCACCCGACGTTCCCTCCACCACCTCGTTGGATCCGAGAGAAAATGCTCTGAAGTCGGGAACTCCGGGGGAGGAAACAGTGGCGATCCACCTGACCGAAGACGACCCGTCTAAGATCGTGTACATCGGGTCCTCCTTAACCAGTGTCCACCGTGAAGATTTGATCGGTTTCCTCACTGAATACAAGGATGTGTTTGCTTGGTCTCATAAAGATATGCCAGGCATCGATCCCAATGTCATCGCACATCGTCTCAACATTGACCCGAAGCATAAACCCGTACATCAGCGTCGACGTGCCTTTACTGCAGAAAGACAAATGGCAATCAAAACTGAAGTTGAGAAGTTGCTCGCGGCTAATTTCATAAAAGAAGTTGACTACCCAAAGTGGGTCGCAAACGTAGTTCTCGTCCGGAAAGCTAATGGCAAATGGAGGATGTACGTCGACTATTCAGACTTGAACAAAGCATGTCCCAAAGATAGCTTTCCGACACCGCGGATCGACCAGTTGGTCGACTCAACAGCTGGACATGCTCTCCTCAGCTTTATGGATGCTTATTCTGGTTACAACCAGATTATGATGCATCCACCTGATAGCCAGCATACTGCCTTCATCACAGATCGAGGACTATATTGCTACCAGGTAATGCCGTTCGGTCTTAAAAATGCAGGGGCCACTTATCAACGTCTTGTCAACAAAATATTCGCTGCTCAAATCGGTAGGAATATGGAAGTATATGTTGACGATATGCTCGTGAAAAGCATCGTTGAAGATGACCACATTTCTGATCTTCGAGAAGCCTTTGATCTGATGAGGAAGTATCAAATGAAATTGAACCCAGAAAAATGCGCGTTTGGAGTGTCTGCAGGGAAATTTCTTGGGTTCATGGTTGGCCAGCGTGGAATTGAGGCGAATCCCGAAAAGATTAAAGCATTGATAGAGATGAAATCCCCCGTTACTCTGAAGGACGTCCAGCGTCTGGCTGGTCGCATCGCATCATTGAACAGGTTCATCTCGCGAGCATCTGACAAGTGCTTGCCCTTCTTCAAACTCCTTCGTGCAACGGCCAAGTCTAATTGGAAGTGGACACCTCAGTGTGAAGAAGCTTTTCAACAACTGAAGCAATACATGAGCGCTCCCCCCATTTTATCTAAGCCTGTAGCACATGAGCAACTCATTCTTTATTTATCTGTGTCTTCCACGGCCGTTAGCGCCGCTTTAATAAGAGAAGATTCCGGGGTGCAAAGGCCCGTTTATTATATCAGTCGAGCAATGGTTGATGCAGAAACTAGGTATTCTGATATGGAGAAACTGGCCCTAGCCTTAGTCATGGCAGCTTGAAAACTGCGACCATACTTTCAAGCCCATGCTATTTTAGTACCAACAAATCATCCACTACGACAAGTCCTTCAAAAACCTGAGGCTTCCGGGCGCTTAACTAAATGGGTGGTCGAGATCAGTGAGCATGATATCTCATTCTGTCCTAGGACCGCAGTCAAGGGCCAGGCCGTGGCTGACTTCATCGCCGAATTTACATATTCTTCTGAAGATAATGTCACGACCAGCGACCAGCCTCCTTGGTCACTCTTCGTGGACGGGTCGTCGTGGGCCACTGGCAGTGGAGCGGGCCTGATTTTAGTGGCTCCCGACGGGTCGCATTTTCAATATGCTCTGCGTTTCGAATCACGCGTCTCCAATAATGAAGCAGAATATGAGGCCTTGATTGTTGGCCTCGAACTGGCCATTGTCCTCGCAGTCCAGAATTTGATAATTCATAGCGACTCCCAGCTCATTGTCAATCAAGTTCTTGGTGAATTCGAAGCCAAAGAAGAAAGAATGGCCTTATACAAGTCTCGTGTCCTCATTCTGCTCGCCAAACTAAAGAGTTATAAAATAATTCATATCCCTCGCGAGCAGAACCAACTTGTTGATTCCTTGGCAAAGCTCGCTTCTGCACCGGAATCGGAGTTATCACATTCGATCCCCATCGAGCACCGTCAGAACTTGAGTATCGACCAAGTGACTCTCGAGCAAGTTATATCGGTACAATCGTCTCCATGCTGGATGGATCCTATCATCCTTTATCTCAGAGATGAATACCTACCAGAAGACAAGAAAACTGCAAGATAAATTCAGCTTCGAGCTGCCAGGTACACCTTACAAGATGGAATATTGTTGCGAAAAAGCTTCTCCTTGCCTTATTTAAGGTGTCTTCATCCAGAAGAAGCACTTCGTGTTCTAGATGAAGTACACCAGGGGGCATGTGGTAACCATCTCAGGGGGCGATCCCTAGCATATAAAGCGATAAGGCAAGGATATTATTGGCCTACTATGAAAGCAGACGCCATCGAATTTTCTAAAAAATGCGACAAGTGTCAACGATATCTACCTATACCTCGTGTACCGTCTGACCGGATGACCCCAGTTGATAGCCCTTGGCCTTTTGCTCAGTGGGGGATCGATATCATCGGGCCCTTACCTATGGGAAAGGGACAGAATAGGTTCGCAATCGTGGCGGTTGATTATTTCACCAAATGGGCCGAGGCAGAACCATTAGCTAAGATTACTGAAAAACAAACTACTAAGTTTATATGGAGAAATATCATATGTCGTTTCGGACTTCCTCATACTATAATTACCGATAACGGAACGCAGTTCGACAATGCAGCCTTTGATGAATTTTGCGACAAATGGAAGATACGTAATCTTCGCACTTCTCCATATCATCCTCAGGCGAATGGGCAGGTCGAGGTAGTGAATAAGATCATAAAGCATCATTTAAAGACCAAGCTAGGTGAATGTAAAGGGGTGTGGCCAGAACTTCTGCCAGAGGTATTATGGGCCTATAGAACCACGGCTTGTACATCAACAGGTGAAACTCCTTTCTCCTTAGCATTTGGTGTTGACGCAGTGGTACCAGTGGAAATTCAAGTGCCCTCATATCGGATCGAGCTCGCGAGCAATCAGGAAAACCTCCGACTTCATCTCGATCTCTTGGAAGAGCGAAGAAATGCTTCCCAAGTGCGAGTGGCAGCATATCAACAACGTATTGCTCGTTATCGGAATGCGAAGATTCGGCCTAGATCCTTCCAGTTCGGAGATTTGGTCCTAAGGTAAAATCTTGGAGTTCCTGCTCGTTCATTGGATCCGAATTGGGAAGGCCCGTATCGGGTTATTAGGGTTGTGCAACCCGGTACTTATTATCTTGAAGACATGCAAGGGAAGCCTGTACGTCGCCCTTGGCACGTGGAGCATTTGCTACGATACTACCCCTAGATTCGATGTAGTTTAGTACAACGTTTTATGAATAAAGTGAAAGATATCTTTTGGCCGCTACTCCATTTATATGGACCTGAATAGCCCTGAAGAGAGTGCTTACACATCCTCTTGGCCAATTGCCTACCTTTGGTAGGACTGAAATCATTACTAGTTGGTTGCTTCTCCATTTATATGGACCTGAATAGCCCCGAAGAGAATGTATACCATCTCTTGACCAACCTTCTGCCCTTGGTAGAATCAAAATCTCAATCGATAGATCAGTCTATCTCAGCGCGGACACGGTCACACGACCCCGGGATTGAGTCTAATTCATTTTTTCATGAGTTAGTTGCTCGCGACTGGTGAGAAGAGGGATCGCACTCCGGAATGCGAGCACCGCAACTCGTGCTCGAATAAGGGGGTTGTAGTCATATACCCTAATCGCGAGCACCGCAGTTCGGGCTCGAATTGCAGTTGTACACCTTAATTGCGAGCACCACAACTCGCGCTCGAATTGTGGTCATACACCCTAATGCAAGCAGCGCAGCTCGTGCTCGAATTAAAGGGTCGCATCTCTGACGAATCCATTTGAGATCAACATAAAGCAAAAAATGAAAGAAAAGGAGAATACATTACAGAAACGGATATTCATTCAAAAAGACCAAAAGGTCGAGACAATTACAAATTTCTTCAACAAAAAAAATATATATATATACATGATGTAGGAAGCTGCCGAGTTCAAGGGTGGTCATTCTCATCTTGCGCAGGCTCGCGGCTCTCAGCTTCAGGACCAGCCTCAGGAGCAGGAGCGGCATCTGTTGCCTCAGTGGCTTCGTTCTCAGCGGCAGCCCGTTCCTTAGCTGCGACCTCGAATGCCACCCTGTCGAACTCCTCAACGTTAAAAGTTGGAGCGATCATCTGCATAACTCTGACCGTGAAATCGCGACCAGCGATATACGCATCGTACCGCTCCTCATCGTAAAGTGGAGAAGTCCGGAACTCCTGAACTGCGCGAGGACCCTCATCAGATATCATTTGAACGAGGGCCACTCGCTCCTCTTCCCAGTGGATGGAATCATCCTTCAACTGGTGAAGTTGCTGCTGGGCTTCCTTGAGCTCCTTCTGGGCCTCCTCGAGCTTCTTCTGGGTCTCCTCGAGCTTGGTCCGCGCATCCTTGAGCCATCCCTCAAGCTGGATCTTGTCCTGGCGGAAGATCTCCTTCTCCTTCTCGCTCTTGGTATGGATTTCTTGAAGCTTTGCGAGTTGGAGGTCCACTGACTGAAAGCGCTCAGTCAGGGATTGGATCTTGACAAGGAGAATTTTCTTCTCTTCGTCCATCTTGGAGATCTGAACCTCCAAGGCCTTCACCAAACGGTCCCTCCCTTGGACCTCGGCTTCCATGGTCTTCTTCTTCTTCTCTACATCCTCCACGCTGCGGCGGGCTGCTTCGACATCCCGTCTAACGCGGAGTGTGAGATCCAGGCTCTGAAACAAATAAAGAAAGAAGGATTAGATTGCTAGTCATCTAATCAAATTCTGAAGAGATTGGTAGAAAGAGAAAAGGTTGTTACCTGAACTAGTCTCACTCCAATATCAGTAGAGAGAGCCTCTGGGCTTGGCTCAGGCAAACTCTCGAAGGAGTTGGGGGGAATGTTATCAAACATAAACTTGCATACAGGATGCAAGTGCGGAGGGATAACAAAAACCCCCGACCCGGAAGGTTGGGCCACCACCATCTCGCCAGAGCCCGTCTCGCGAGCACTCACGGCACCCATAGAGGGCGTCGCAGACTCGCGAGCATCAGTAGGCTCGCATCTCATATCCTTAGGAGGGAGGCCCCCCTCCCTCCGATCGCCTTTCGGCGAATTATCGGCGACTTCGATCACCGGCTGGCTGCGAGCACCTGGCGGTGGAGTCGTAGTAGCCGGAGGGGGCACGACAGATATAGGGGTCGCGATAACCGGAGGGGTCGTGGTCGTACGAGAAGTCGTAGCGACCCCACCCGAACCGATCCCTCGCGATTGAGGATCGCGAGCAGACCCCTCTGCGGGAGTGGGCGCATTAGAAGGACCCCCCGCAGTCTTCTTTTGCCTCTTCGAGGCTGCGCCTTTCAGACGGGGAAGTGCCCCCAGTGCACCTCTTTTGTCTCCTACGTTCGCCATTTCGTCTTGAGAGATTAAACCCGCTGCACGGAGACAGTGAGGCTCTAGAGCAGCGTTGACGTGGCGTGCAGCCGCAGGGAGCTTGTAGACCTTGACAAGCTTCTCGTTGAGCCCTCCTCGCAGATTGGGCTTCACACCAATTGGGATTCCTACAAGCAAAATAGAAGGTTCGTTAAATCGTCAAAGTAGCAAAGTTATTGTTTCTGTTGGACAAATAAACGAGCACTTGACCCACCTTCGCCAAAATGGCGATTAACGTTATGGCCTTTGGGGTCAGAGCCCATTTCGGACTCCCAGTTTCCGGAGACATAGAACCACTTCTTTCTCCATCCCGGGCAGTTGGAAGAAGGGTTCCCCAAAATGAAGTTATTCCGGTGCCAGAAACAGAGGTAGTACCAACCCTCGCTAGCTGGCGCCTTCTTCAGCTGGAATAACCTCAAAAATTCCTGAGCGGTTAACTCCTCGTTACCCGCTTGCTTCCAAAGGGTGAAAGCACTCAAAAGAACCCGCCAGCCGTTAACTATAAGTTGGCCCGGGGCAATCTTATAGAGACGGAGGAAATTTCGAATGAAGGGGTGGAGGGGAAGACGTACGCCTACTTTGAAAAAGTATTCATAAACAGCCACACACCCAGGTGGTGGTGCATCGGCTGTCTCCCCTCTCCCAGGCAATCTGAATAAAACAGAGTCTGGGACTCTGTATGCCTCTCTAAGGCTAGAGAGCCTCTCCTCCGTCAAGATGGAAGAATACCCGGAGGCAGAATATCTACCAGCCGGTACTCTGTCATTATTTGATTCGGAAGAATCAGGGGTGTGATCTCCCAAGGGAACAATCTCTTCATCTGAGGACCCCGCCATCGCAAGAAGAAAAGCAAGAAAGAAAGATGAAGGAAGCAGAGATGAAGGGAGAAAGTTGGAAAAAACTACCTCTGTGAAGAGGTTTTTCGCACCAGAAGCAAAGGAAGAAGAAGAAAGCAGGGAGCGCCGCAGTAAAGAATTCGAAAATGAAAGAAATTTCTTCTAAGTCCGGTATTTATACGCAATCATTCCGTCTGATTTGCTGGACACGCGGCAGCTTCTCATCCGGCGCACCAGACGAACGGACGTTAGCATTAAATATGGAAACACGTGGCGCCCGACGCTTCATCTCTGGCGGCAGAAAAAGCTGCGTGAAAGCTGGCCATCATAAATGCGTAAGCACATTAAGTGAATCATGCGCGATTGTCTCCCAGCACCCAGCTGTCAACACTGGCAAACCCTTGGCATAGTTCCTCAATACCAAGGGTTTGGGGGGCATCTGTTATAGGCAAATAGAGTCTGACAAGAAGTTAAGGATCGCGGCAATATGAATGCGAGGAGTCTAGGTCGTGCTCACGGTAAGGGGTCGCACCTCTCGGATGCGAGCAGCTCGGCTCGTGCTCTTTAGAAGAGGTCACATCTCCCGGATGCGAGCAGCTCGGCTCGTGCTCTTTAGAAGAGGTCGCATCTCCCGGATGCGAGCAGCTCGGCTCGTGCTCTTTAGAAGAGGTCGCATCTCCCGGATGCGAGCAGCTCGGCTCGTGCTCTTTAGAAGAGGTCGCATCTCCCGGATGCGAGCAGCTCGGCTCGTGCTCTTTAGAAGAAGTCGCATCTCCCGGATGCGAGCAGCTCTGCTCGGGCTCGTCAGAAAGGGTCGCACCTCACGAATGCGAGCATCCCTGACACAAGCAGCTCCCAACATCAGAATAGTCCTGAGTCTTCGTTTTTGGTTTGGATGGTCTTCATACTTCCAGCACCCGGTTCCCGTCGAGCGGCTTGTTCAATCCCTCTACGACACCAAGCAGAGTTACATCCAGCGTGGCGGTCTTCACCCTTTCGGCGTCTCCTTCCTTTTCGGTAGCTATGACTCCAACTACGAGCAATCAGCACTATTACTACACTTACCGGCAGCCCGTATAGGTCGGTTTTTGGGCTTATCTTCTCTAAATAGTTCCGGATCTCAAGGGATTGCCATCAAGGGATGTGATTGCTGAAATAAGTCATTGGGTTGGATCTCATCTCTAAAGATAGGATCTTATCCCACGAAATCAGCAAGATCTCAGTATCGTATGCGACATCAGCGGGATTTCGATATCTTACGTAACAAATTGGGTTCCTTCAGATCTATATAAAGGGGTGACTCCATTAAGAGAAAGGTACACACACAACATTCAAGCTCTATCCCGCTTTACTTGGCTTCTCTTCTCCTTGCTTTGGCCTGACTTAAGCATCGGAGGGCTAACGGCTGGACCCCAGCCACCCTTAGTTGCTATCTGTCTTCTTTCAGGTCTGGTGGTAGAAATCCCTGCTGGAGTGAAGGAGGAAAAACGGAGGATCTCATTACGAAATCTGACATTAACACCCGTGAAGACCAAGAAAAGACTACATTCACATGTCCATTCAGCACTTTCGCCTATCGACGGATGCCTTTTGGACTATGTAATGCCCCTGCCACCTTTCAGCGTTGTATGATGAGTATCGTTTCTAATATGGTGGGGACAATTCTCGAAGTCTTCATGGATGATTTCTCTGTATTTGGTTGTAGCTTTGATGAGTGCCTTGTGCACTTGAAATCTATGCTGAAAAGATGTGAAGAGAAGAACCTTATGTTGAATTGGGAGAAGTGTCACTTTATGGTTCAAAAGGGAATTGTACTTGGTCATATCGTTTCACAAAATGGAATCGAGGTGGACAAAGCAAAAATCGATCTTATCTCTAACCTTCCACCACCCAAGAGCATACGAGATGTGCGGTCCTTTTTGGGACACGCAGGGTTTTATAGAAGGTTCATAAAGGACTTCAGTTCACTCTCTCGTCCTTTATGTAACCTACTTCAAAAGAAAAATTCATTCGAGTGAAATGACGATGGTCAAAATGCCTTTACCACACTTAAAGGTATGTTGACATGTGCTCCTATAATGCAACCACCTAATTGGAGCCTTCCTTTTGAAATTATGTGCGATGCAAGCGACTATGCTATTGGGGCCGTGCTAGGCCAAAGAAAAGAGAAGAAGCCATGTGTTATCTACTATGCAAGTAGAACCTTAAACTCAGCCCAAGCAAACTACACTACAACAGAAAAAGAGCTTTTAGCCGTAGTTTTTGCCTTGGACAAGTTTAGGTCCTACTTGATTGGATCCAAGATCATCATATTCACTAACCATGCCGTGCTTAAGTACCTTCTCTCTAAGAAGGATGCTAAACCATGGTTGTTAAGATGGATCCTTCTACTCCAAGTATTTGACATAGAGATACGTGATAAGAAAGGAGTAGAAAATGTAGTGGCTGACCATCTCTCTCGACTTGTTCTCACCGATTCCCCTGAAATGATCGCGATCAATGACATGTTCCCTGATGAACAACTTTTTACAGTTTTCCAATTGCCATGGTATACGGACATTGCTAACTATCTTGCTACAGGTACAATTCCTGCACATTGGAAAAAGCAAGATAAGGATAAATTCTTCACTGAGGTGCAAAAATTCCTAAGGGACGACCCATCCTTATTCAAGTATTGTCCCGATCAAATCATAAGGAGATGTGTGCTAAATGATGAATAACAAACTATCATCTCCTTTTGTCACTCTCAGGCATGTGGTGGCCACTTTCGGCTAAAAAGACTACAGCAAAAATTCTGCAATGTGGGTTTTATTGGCCCACTATGTTCAAAGACACACATGAGTTTTGCAAAACATGTGAACCTTGTCAGAAATTAGGAGGAATCTCCCGAAGAAATATGATGCCACTCAATCCCATCTTAATAATCGAAATTTTTTATTGTTGGGGCATCGATTTCATGGGTCCATTCCCATCTTCTTTTGGAAACACATACATCTTGCTTGCCATTGACTATGTATCCAAATGGGTCGAGGCCATCCCTTGCCGGAATAATGACCATAAAATGGTCATTCGCTTCTTAAAAGAGAATATTCTTTCCCGGTTTGGAGCACCTCGAGTCATCATAAGTGATGGAGGGTCTCACTTTTGTAATCGCCCATTTGAAACCTTAATGAAGAAATATGGCGTCACACACAAAGTGAGCACTCCCTATCACCCACAAACTAGTGGACAAGCTGAGATATCCAATAGGGAGATTAAACACATTTTGGCAAAAACGGTGAACCCCGATCACAAGGATTGGTCGCTTCGACTTACCGATGCGCTTTAGGCCTACCGTACCTCTTTTAAGACCCCTATTGGAATGTCTCCCTATAGACTTGTCTATGGGAAGGCTTGTCACTCGCCTTTGGAGTTGGAACATAGAGCATATTGGGCAATTAAGAAGATGAATTTTGATTCTGACAAGGCGAGCTCGTTACGCAAACTACAATTGAATGAACTTACAGAACTCCGGAACAAAGCATATGAGAATGCAAGAATTTACAAGGACAAGACGAAGATATTCCATGATAAGAACATTCTTCGTAAGACATTCACGATCAATCAAGAAGTCCTTCTGTATAATTCTCGCCTACATTTATTTTCGGAAAAACTGAGATCTCGATGGACTGGTCCCTACATTTTGCAAACTGTATACCCATATGGGACCGTCGAGTTGTTAAATCCAAGGAACGGCAACATTTTTAAGGCGAATGGTCAGCAATTAAAGCCGTTCTTTGAGAAGTTTCCTTCAGAAGGTATGTCCATACCTCTGACTGATCCTATGTATCAGGATGATTGATATCCTAGTCGATGGAGGTGTAGAGTAGTTAGGATTAGGATTTTGTTGCTTCCGTTTACTTTTTCCTAGGTTTGTTAGGAGGAAGAATTTCACTTTTCACTCTCTCAGGTACTATCATTCCTCACTTCCTTTTATTAGAATTGCTCTCATGTTTTGTTCATTGCACATCTCTTACATTGAGGACAATGCAAGATTTGGTTGGGGGGTGTAGGATCACTTGGATGAATCCAGCGTTTTGTAACATTTCGAGCAATTATGTAGAACGTTTTCAAGTTTTTGATTTTTCAAAAATTCAAAACTCTTTTGGAAAACTTTGTTTCTATGCATTTAAGATGATATGAGCATAAGAGGAGGAGATATGAAGTGTATGAGGTTGTAAGTCTTGAACGTCTCATAGCATAATGGTTTTATATGTGAATTCCCCTAGTTACGTGATTGATTGAAAATTCGAACACTCTTACACCTAGCTCACATCGCACGATTTTCATGGGTTGAAAGGATTATCTGATTTGTGGATTAGCTAGACTTTGATCTAAAGTGTTGAGAAACCAAGCCGGGGTACTTTGTCCATCCTTGTCCATGGGAAAATAACGAAAGATATGGATTTCTAAAACTCCTATCTAAATTAAAAAGAAAAAGGAAAAGGAAGGATGAAATTGGGAATGATGGAAAAATGGTGGAAAATTCTGATTAGGGCTACCTATTACCAACCGGGGGATGGTCTACCCGTAACCAAAGCCGGAAATGGGACATAGTGTGAAAGTCGTCGGAAGGATAGTAAGGAAAATTTCGGTCATTGGCTTGTTGTTGCTCTATACACGTTGAGATCTATAGTCTAGTTGATCTATGAAGAAGATAATCCTAGAAACTCATGAGATGAACTTTCACAATATACACTAGGTTGAATGTGTTCAAACTCTTCTATTTATCAAATAATCAGTGGGAATTTCATATGGATACTTATTATGTTTTGAGAGTTTATGGTTTCAACCTTTGTCACCTAATATTTCTGAATCTTACACTTGAGTATCTTGGGATGTATAGAAGAATGGTTTCTGAAGGAGAGTTGGGTTTTGAAGAATGGAATTAGTTTCACTCATGTTTTACTCGGGACTAGCGAAATGCTGGTTGGGGGGGGGTGTTGAGCTCTTAATTGTGCATATTCTAACCCCAATTTATCACTCATTATGCAAGGTTTTCATGACTTATAGAATAATCTAAACCATGGATTTGTGATTATAGGGATGAGAGAGAGGAATCATCAATTGAAGACTTAAAGATGCCATTTAGAAGTGAAGAAGATCAAAGGACCAAGTGTTAAAGGGTGGAAGAAAGAAACAAAGAAGAGAAGAAAAGAAGGAAGAAGAAGACACCCAAGACCGGTCATCCAAGGCCCAGGACCGGTCGTTCGACCGGTTCGATCACTCAACAGAAGTACCCCTGCGGCCACAGCTGACTAGACTGTCCACGACCGGTCGTACGGCCGATCGTCCACTGCTCAGACCAGTCATGCGACCGGTCCTTGAATTAAAATTCAGGCTTTTGAATTTTCAAAAACTCACTGGACGTTTTTTGCACTTTTACGACCGGTCGTCCAGTAGCTCAGACCGGTCGTGCGACTGGTCGTCTGTGTAATGAGGCGTGTTCTACAAGCCCCGAATTTCTTTGCGCACTGCGTACTCTTACACAATTTCTAGAAGTTTTTGATGCTGCGAAGCCTCCCTGCTATAAAAGGACACCTAGGGATTGTTCCTAGGGTATCTTAGAAGGGTTTGAGCAAGGTGGGAGGCGGCGGAAGTGGATTTCGGAGTTCCACAACTCTTTCTAGTTTGCTTTCTCATTTTTATGTTTTCTTTAGTTGTTTCATGTTTCCTTGGATTATGAACAGCTAAACCTCTTAGCTAGGGCTAAGAGGTGAAGCTTGTAGTGAATCTAAGATGTTTCAATTCGTTTAAAGTTGGTTTAAAGATTGGATTTCATGTTTATGAACAATGGTTTGAAGTTTAATTCAAGTTCTAAGTAGTTTTTCTTATTCTTATGATGACTCATTGTTGAGCTCTTAATTGTGCATATTCTAACCCCAATTCATCACTCATTATGCACGGTTTACATGTTTAAAGGACTATTCTAAGGCGTGATTTGTGATTGTAGGAACAAGATGGAGATGTCACCAATTGAAGGTTAAATGTAGCTCCTTAAGAGCATTGAAGACCATAGGATGAAGAGAAAAGAAGGACCAAAGAGAGCCAAGGCAAGGAGAGAAGAGAAAAGAAGAAAGAAAGAAAGAAATAGAGAGAAAAAGAAGCCAGATCGGTCGGCTGACCGGTCAGCCAAGCAAGCCCGACCGGTCTTGACCGGTCGGCCTACCATTGGAGCTCATGGACTGTTCAGGAACACAGCCCGACCGGTCAAGACCGGTCGAGCATAGCTGCTGGATAAGGGGATTTCCAAGTCCGATCGGTCATGACCGGTCGGCCAGCGTAAACAGCTTATTTCTAATTCAGGATTCCGGATTTTTCTGCGCTTTTGCGTAAGTTTACGCAATTTCTGAAACTTTCTTGCGTATTGGACTCCTCCAAGCTATAAAAGGGTGTCTTCCCTTTATACCAAAGGAGACTACAACGTGGGGATTGCTAAAGAGACGGATTCGATTTCGGATTTCTAGTTTTCTTCCTGTTTTAGTAGTTTTTCATGTTTTTAGAGGCTTCTAGTTCAAGGATGTTAGAGATGAACTAAAACCTCTTAGCTAGGGCTAAGAGGTGAAGCTTTTGATTCGTTTTTTATGGATTGATGCAACCTAGGTTTCCTTTTATGTTTTAATTGAAGAATTTTAGTTCAATTTGAGTTTGATTCAAGTACTATGTTGGTTTCTACTTTGATCTCTTGATGACTCCGGGCTCATGTGATTCTTAGTGATTCTAAGCTTAGTATCTTAGCTTTTGAGCATTGTTTATGCTTGTGTAATGCATTGATCTACCATTGACTCCGGGCATGGTAGACGCTTTGATTGCCTTGTATGCAATGGCCTGATTTTCATGTGGGAACTCATTCAACTAAAGTTCTTATCTTTTGTATATAATCTGGAATAGTTGCTTAGTGATTGATTTTGATTTAATTCGAGTTCAAATCATGAGTTGTAATCAGGTCTAGTGACAGGACTTGGTGAAAGCTATGGTTATGAATCTCAACTAGATTGGAAAGAGGCTTGGCCTATACAATTGAGTGTGCCCAAGGCCTGAGCATGGTTGTGGGAATCAAATCAATGAATGAGCACTTGTTCCAGATGATTTTTGGTTTAACCGCTCTATATTCCAATCGGATAGAGAAAGGAATTTGATTCCGATTAAGTCATAAGAGACCTAGTTGTGTTGATGCATTGAAACTTATCAAAAGTGGATCCTTGGCGCTCTAGTGCCTTTTTAGATTGAAATTACCTTAACAATTCATTATTTTCCAGCTTTAGTTCTTAATATGATCTTAATTACTAGTTGTTTTAGTTAAATCCTAAGAATACCCATACATAAATCTCTGTGGAAACGATACTCGGTCTTTTCGAATTATTACTACTTCGCAACCCTACACTTGGGGAGTGAACACTCATGGATGTTTGGAAGTAGTACTTGAGTTCTTAATTGTTTTGTGTTAGTCTAGACCTGTATGATCCGAGGAATTGGAGTACGCTCTAGTACTATGATCTTTATGTGGGAACTTCCTACCAAAGTTCTACTTTTCTGGAAATTTTGTACTATGTGGGACTGTGTATGTGATTTGAATCAAGTTCAAATCATGATCTAGCTTTGTCTTATGACAGGACTTAATGATGGTTATGATTGTGAACTTAGTCTATTGGAATTGGGACTGACCTATGCAATTGAGTTTGCTCGTCCTAGCTTGCATTGAGTGAATTATGTACATTGATCTTACATATGGCAGATTGTTGGTTTAACTGTCCTATCATCCGGCTAGATAGATCTTAATTTCGATTCTAGTTGAGAAAGTGAGAAACCACAGCGAATTGAGCATCAAGGATTGCTACAAGTGGATCCTTGAACCCCTAGTGCCTTTTATTAATTAATTACTTCAGTTTAAGTTCAAAATTGCTATTTACATCAATCTTCTCAAAATCTGGTTGTTAGCTTTTCAATAGAAACTATTGGAAGTATTTGTGAATTCCTACATAAGTCCCTGTGGATTGACCTCGATCTTACCGAGTTTATTACTGCATCACAACCCTACACTCGGGGAAGCGAACATCCGTCATAGATGAGTCCAAAAATCTGTAGAACATCGTGAAAATTTGGGACGTATAGATCAAATTCCATTAGGGAATCCTCCTCCCCCCCCCCCCCCCAACCACAAACGTAAATCAAGAGGGAGTAGGAGAATGAGGTGCACAATGCTCCTCCAATGAGATCTTTACGGGACTACCTACAACCGGCCCGTCCAACTACACCCTCATGCGTGGTCTTACCACCAACCTGGGAAAACATCGATATAAAGCCGGGTGTGATTCAACTTATACCAAAGTTCCATGGGTTAGACTCTAAAAGCCCATATTTGCACTTAAAAGAAATTTGAAGAAGTGGTGGCTACCTTGCAATACACTAATATTTCGGAAGATGCCATTAACCTTAAACTTTTTCCCTTTTCATTAAAAGAAAGAGCCAAGACTTGGCTTCACTCTCTTAGACCACACTCGATAGGGTCATGAAACGAGATGACCCAGGAATTCTTGAAAAAGTTCTTCCCGACTCATAAAACGAACACCCTTCGAAGAGCCATAATGAATTTTTCGGCTAAAGAGAGTGAACCATTCTTCCAATGTTGGGAAAGGTTTAAGGACCTCCTACTTGCTTGCCCACATCTTGGTTACGAAAGTTGGCGAATCATAAACTTCTTCAATGATGGATTAAGTTCTAATATGCGCCAATTCGTAGAGATGATGTGTAACGGCGAGTTTATGAGCAAAAATCCAGATGAAGCTTGGAGTTATTTGGATATGTTGGCCGAGAATGCCCAATCATGGGATACCTCGAATAAATCTAATAACCCCAAGCTTACTCAAGAAAAGGAGAAAGGAGGGATTTATATCCTCAAGGAGGAAGATGATATGAATGTAAGGCTAGCCAGCCTCACAAGAAAGATGGAAGCCATGGAACTTAGTAAGAGTGGAGTTTCAAAGTCTAATGAAGCTATTGAGACCATGTGTGGGATTTGTTTCACTAATATACACCTACGCAAGATTGTCCTACAATTCCTGCATTTCAAGAGTTGTTACATGAATATGCAAATGCCACATATGGTTATCAACGGCCTTTCAATGGACCGGTGGGTAACACGTATGTTTACGTCGGATTTGGTAACAGGATCCTCCAGACGTTCACCTTCCTTCAAGCCTGCTTCCCTTCGAACCTGAAAGAATACAAGAAGAAACTAAGGGTGGCCGGCGTCCAGCCGTTGGCCCTCCGAAGCTTAAGTCAGACGAGTCATGGTTGTAAAGTAAACAGCGAGATATGAGCTTAGAGATTGTGTACCTTTCTCATCTATGGGGCCATCCATTTATATAGACTCAGGTGATCCAATCTATTACCCAAGACCTTAAGATTACTGCTGATTTTCGGTGATAAGATGTTTATCCTGTTAATCCTTAGATAAGGGGATGGCCTAATCCAGTTAGACACCTGGTTGATTATGTTCCCTGATGGTGATCCTCTGAGGTTCGGAGCCACGAACAGAGATAAGCCCAAAATCAGCTTATACGGGCTGCTGGTACCAAAAAGGCGGGGGATGTTTGGGATCGGGGTAACTACTCGCATATTGAGATGAAGAACCCTTTAGCGACCACGAACCGAGATGCTCGCATATTCGGGGGTGTATACCGTACTTTCACGATATGCGAGCCTCGACCAGGAGAGATCGGTAGTTCGGAAGTTGCGTACCGTACCTTCACGATATGATAGCCTCGACCAGGAGGGCTCGCAGGTTAAACACCATTAAAAGGCGCTCGCGGGCCTCGAGTCCTTGCTATCTTAAACCACTGTTTTTGGCTATAACAGATGCCCCCCAAGTCCTTGCCGTCAAGGGGTCTAAGGGAAGGACTTGCTTACTGGCACCCATAACTGCCTAATGCCTTTCTCGAAGGTGAAGCCGTACATAATTGGATTGTCATTAATGAGCGCCAGCTTTCCGCAGCTTTTCGGCAGAGAGGAAATGAAGAGGCGCCCGCCACGTATCTGTAGAATTAATAACCATGCCCGTTCGATTGCTGTGCCAAACGAACGATCGTCGTGTGTCACCAAATCTTAAGGAATGATTGCTTATAAATATACAAAGCCTGCAAAATTTTCGAAATTTCATCCAAAGTTTACGAAAATTCTTCCTCTCTCCTTGCTTCCCTCTTTCCTCTGGTGTAACTTCCTTTCTCTGGTGTAACTTCGTTCCTTCGATTTCTTCTAGTATAACTTCATCCTTCGTTCTTCTTTTCCAAAGTATTATCACTCCCTCTTCTTTTTATCTTAAGCAACAATGGCGGGAGATTCTGATGAGGAGACCGTCCCTCTGGGGGATGCTACTCCAGAATCCTCTTCCTTCAACAATGCGAGGGTTCCGGCCGGTAGATACTTTGCATCTGGGTATCCCTCCATAATGACGAAGGAACGGCTTAGTGAGTTACAGGAAAAATATCGAGTTCCCGACTCAGTTGTTTTCCGATTGCCCAGAGAAGGAGAAACTCCGGACTCACCCCCCCTGGTTGCGTAGCCCTTTATGATTATTTCTTCATTCTTGGGGTACGCCTTCCCCTTCACCCCATTATCCGCGACGTACTCTGGACTTACAAGATTGCTCCCGGGCAACTCATTGTAAATGGTTGGAGAGTAGTCCTGAGCTCTTTCGTACTTTGGGTGCAAGCCGATAACGGAGACTTAACCGCGAAAGAGTTCCTCAGAATGTACCAGCTCAAGAGAGCTCCCTCCAGCGAAGGCTGGTATTACCTGTGTTACTGGCACCGGGATAATTTTATTTCGGGGAGACCCACTTCTAATTACCCCGGGTGGAGGAAACCCTGATTTTATGTTTCTGGGAGCTGGGAGTCTGAGACGGGGTCCACCTCTGGGGGCCATAACGTGAGCCGATTTTTTGGCGAAGGTGGGCGAAGCTTCACTCTGCCTTGGTTTGTGACCCAACTTTAAAACTTTCGTTTTGCTGACTCATGCTCGTATTTGCAGGTATTCCGACTGTGGGGAAACCAAGCCTGAAGGGAGGAATTCAGGAGAAGATTGTGAAGGTTTACAAGTTACCTGCTCGTGACAGGCACATCGAGGCTTGTTTATCAGCCTCCCGACTCGCAGCTGCCAGGTTGATATCTCGCGAGGAGGTCGCGATGACGAATGTGGGGAAGAAGAGAGGGTTGCTTCCTCGCTTGAAGGGCACCGGCTCAAAGAGACAGAAGAAGACATCTTCCGGTCCCTCTCACCCGTCTAATCGGCCGGATGGGACTGCCCGAATTCCACAGCCACGTGAACCCCTTCCTAATATTGCGGCAGCTGTGCCAGTGACTTCTGCACTGATGGTTCCTCCCGAACCACCGGTTGTTGATATTATTGACAACTCCCCGAGGAACGATGGGGCGGGGTCAAGTTGCCCCCATCCGAAGAACCTCGCGAGCCAGAAGGTGCTCGTGAGTTGATTCCTGCTCGCGAGCAGACCGCTGCTCAAGATGCGAGCCCAGCTGGGCTAGTCGTAGCCCTGCCCTCCGGAGTTGGGAATTCACCGTCCCTAGCCACCTATACCCAATCTGTAAATTTCTTTTCGATAACATCTCCCCCCAAACTTTTGGTGCCCTCCTCGAAACAAGTCCTGAAGACCTTTCTCTTGACGCGGGAGTGAGGATGGTCCAGGTAAAATGTGCTCTGATTTGACCCTGTTTTTTGCTTTCTTTGTTGACTTTTGAATGCTTATCTCGTAGTCTTCCTTCTTTTCTGCAGGGCTTGGATCTCATCATACGGACGAGGCGTGATATCCTCACCACCCGCCATATAATAGATGAGGCTGAGGGGAAGAGGATTGCCTTGTAGAAGGCGGTCCACAGGAGGGACCAGGTCATTAAGTCTCACGAGATCTTGATCGTGAAGATGACTGAGGAGAGAAAGATCCTCATAAAAAAGGTCAAAGTCCTAACTGATAGATATCAGGCCTTGGACTCGAACTTCACCAAGCTCGCAGAGATGAAGGAGAAGGTAGAGAGAGAAAGAGAGATCTTCTATCAAGACATGATCTCGTTGGAGGAGCAGCTCGCAGAAAGCAGGCTGCGGCTCAAGGAAGTCAGCGACGATCTGGAGAAAGAGCTCTCCATCCTTGCTCAACTTAAGGATGACTCAATCCATTGGAAGGAAGAGAGAGTGGCCCTCGTTAAGATGCTCTCCGAAGAAGGGGCCTGAGCTATCATGGAGTTTCGAACTTCACAGCTGTACGATGATGGAAGATATGAGTCGTACGATGTTGGTCGCGACTTCGCCCTGCGAGTGGTGCAGCGAATGTCTCTGTCTTTTGACATGGGAGAGTTGGAGAAGGTCGTGGCTATCATAGCTGTAGAGGAAAGAGCAGCTACGGAGAACGAGGCCACTGAGGCTACTCAAGCGGGAGGGGTCTCGGAAGTGGGCCCTGAGGCTGAGAGTACCGCTCCTCCCCCGACCGACGCGCAAGGATGATCATCTCCTTTCTTCTCTTTATCTATCTTATGTAAAAGTTTTCATTTTCCATTATATAAGCAACATGACTTTTTTAGTCAATGATGTGAATGAGAAAAACCCTTTTTTCATGTTATTTCTCCTCCTTTCGGTTTTCATTGGTCGTGTGCTGAATGCCTAAGTACTTAACTCATGAAGCAATGAGTTAGTCTCAATCCGGGGGTCTTGTCGACCATGTCCACGTAGAGATAGACTGATCTATCGATTGAGGCTTTGATTCTACCAAGGGTAGAAGATTGGTCAAGAGAATGTATGTATTCTCTTTAGGGCTATCTGGTCCAATCAAATGGAGTAGCGACCAAAAGAGAATCAATCTTTATTTGAATATCATTCAAACTTACATCGAATTAAGGAAAATATCAGAGCAGATGCTCTACGTGCCAAGGGCGACGTAAGGGTCTTCCTTGCATATCTTCAAGATAATAGGTACCTGGTCGCACGATTTTGCTAACTCGATACAGGCCTTCCCAATTTGGATCCAATGAACGAGCAGGAATTTCGAGGTTCTGTCTAAGGACTAAATCGCCAAGCTGGAAAGCCCTGGGTCAGACCTTGGCGTTATGATAGCGAGAAATATGCTGTTGATAAGCTACTGCTCGAAGTTGGGAGGCGTCCCTTCTTTCTTCTAAGAGATCAAGATGAAACCTCAACCCATCTTGGTTACTCGTGGAATCATACTGCTCAATTTGATACGAAGGGACTTGGACTTCGATTAGGACGACTGCCTCAATGCCGAAAGCTAAGGAGAAAGGAGTTTCTCCGGTTGACGTACGAGTCGTAGTTCTATAGGCCCATAAGACAAAGGATAGTAGCTCTGGCCACATGCCTTTACATTCATCGAGCTTGGTCTTCAATGATGTTTGATGATCTTGTTAATTGCTTCAACTTGCCCATTAGCTTGAGGATGATATGGGGAGGTACGAATACTTCGTATCTTTCATTTTTCATAAAACTCTGAGAACGCGGCGTTGTCGAACTGCTTTCCATTGTCGGTGATTATAGTATGGAGAAGCCCATAGCGACATATGATGTTCTTCCATATGAACTTTGTTGTCTGTTTTTCGGTGATTGTGGTTAATGGCTCTGCCTCGGCCCATTTGGTGAAATAATCGACTGATACAATTGCAAACCTGTTCTGTCCTTTTCCAATGGGCAGTGGTCCGATGATATTGACTCCCCATTGGGCGAAGGGCTAGGGGTCATTCATCGGTGTCATCTGCTCGGATGGCACATGAGGTACTGGAGAATAACATTGGCATTTGTCACATTTTTTGGAAAATTCGATTACGTTCGCCTTCATAGTGGGCCAATAGTACCCTTGCCTCATTGCTTTATACGTTAAAGAGCGTCCCTTAGGATGATTACCACATGCCCCCTGGTGTATTTCATCGAGAATGCAATGTGCTTTTTCTGGATGAAGACACCTTAAGTATGGTAAAGTAAAGCTCTTACGCAATAGCGTTCCGTTAAGTAGGGTATACCTGGCAGCACGATGACGAATTTACAGTGCAGATTTCTTATCATCCAGGAGTTGTCCATCTTTGAGATAAAGGACGATGGGTTCCATCCAACATGGAGAGGAATATATTGTGACTACTTGCTCGGGGGTCGTTTGATAAGTACTCGGAGCATGAAGATGTTCGATGGGAACAGATTGTAGTAATTTAGATTCTTGCACAAAGGCTAACTTTGCCAACGAATCTGCGAGTTTATTCTTCTCACGAAGGATATGAATTATTTCATATGTCTTCAGCTTCGCGAGCAGGATGAGTACTCAGGATTTGTATGAAGTCATCCGCTCTTCTTTCGCCTTGAATTCGCCGAGTACTTGATTGACTATGAGCTGAGAGTCACTATGAATAAGTAAATTCTGAATTGAGAGAACATTCGCTAATTCGAGGGCGACGATCAAGGCCTCATATTCTGCCTCATTGTTCGAGATGTGAGTGTCAAATTGTAAAGCATATTGAAAATGCGACCCGTCAGAAGCAATTAGAATTAATCTAGCTCCGCTACCGGTGGTCCGCGAAGACCCATCCACAAAGAGGGACCAGGGGGTCTGGTCGTTGGTCATAGAGTTATCGCTGGAGGAGGAATATGTGAATTCAGCAATGAAATCGGCCACGGCTTGACCCTTAATGGCGGTTCTTGGGCAGAACGATATATCATACTCGCTGATCTCAATCTCCCATTTAGTTAATCGCCCCGAAACTTCAGGTTTTTGAAGGACCTGTCTTAATGGATGATTAGTTGGCACCAATATAGCGTGGGCTTGGAAATAGGGTCGCAGTTTTCGAGCGGCCGTAACTAAGGCGAGGGCTAATTTCTCCATATCAGAATATAGAGTTTCGGCATCCACCATTGCCTTACTAATATAATAAATGGGCCTTTGTACCCTGAAATCTTCTCTTATTAATGCGGCACTAATGGCCGTAGAAGACACAGATAAATAAAGAAGGAACTGCTCATGTGCAACAGGTTTCGATAAAATGGGAGGTGAACTCATATATTGCTTCAGTTGTTGAAATGCTTCTTCGCACTGCGAGGTCCACGCCCAGTCGGCTTTGGCGGTAGCTCGAAGGAGCTTAAAGAAAGGTAGACACTTATCAGAGGCATGCAAAATAAACCTGTTCAATGATGCAATACGACCAGCCAGACATTGGACATCTTTAAGAGTGGACAGAGACTTCATTTCGATCAAAGCCTTTATTTTCTCGGGATTCGCCTCGATTCCTCGTTGGCCGACCATAAACCTAAGAAATATCCCAGCGGACACCCCGAATGCACATTTTTCTGGATTTAGCTTCATCTAATACTTCCTATTAAGTCGAAGGCTTCTCGAAGATCTGCAAGGTGGTCGTTTTCTATGACACTTTTCACGAGCATGTCGTCGACATAGACTTCCATATTCCTACCGATTTGCACGGCGAATATTTTATTGACCAAGCACTGATAGGTGGCTCCTGCGTTCTTAAGACCAAAAGGCATTACCTTGTAACAATACAAGCTGCTGTCAGTGATGAAGGTAGTGTGTTAACTATCGGGCGGGTGCATCATAATTTGGTTATAACCAGAATATGCGTCCATAAAACTGAGCAAGGCATGCCCCGCCGTTGAATCAACCAACTGGTCGATACGCGGAGTCGAGAAACTATCTTTCGGGCATGCTTTCTTCAAATTAGAGTAGTCTACGCACATTCTCCACTTGCCATTAGCTTTTCGAACGAGGACCACGTTCACGACCCATTCCGGGTAGTCAACTTCCTTTATGAAATTGACGGTCAGCAGCTTCTCAACTTCGGTTTTAATCACCATTTGCCTTTCTGCGGTGAAGGCACGTCGACGCTGGTAACAGGTCTGTGCTTCGGATCGACATTCAAGCGATGTACTATGACGCTGGGGTCGATACCCGGCATATCATTAAGGGACCAAGTGAAATACATCTTGATATTCAGTGAGAAAATGAACTAGATTTTTACGAAAGACATCGCTTAAAGAAGATCCAACGTAGACCTTCTTGGACGAATCTCCTTCAGATAAGTGGATTGCGACTGTTTCTTCCCCTAGAGTACCTGATTGAAGAACGCTCTCTCTCGGGTCCAGCATTGTAGCTATCGGAGGATTCGGTGAATCTCTTGTAACCATCATAACCGGTGTTGCATGGGCCTTCTTTCGATCTTGTATGGCGATTTCATAACATGTTCGTGCTTCCTTTTGATTCCCTCGTACAACCCCGACTCCGTTGGGAGTAGGGAATTTGATGCATAGGTACAGGGGGTGTAAAGCTGCACCTATCTTGTTGAGCGAAGGTAGGCCCAAAATAGCGTTATATGCTGATCTCCGATCCACCACGAGGAAATTAACTAAGATAGTAGTTTTTGCTGGGCTTTCTCCGAAGGTGACTGGAAGGTCAATGCTTCCTTCCGATGTGACCACTTCGCCCCCGAAATCGACTAGGGGAGTTGAGACTGATTTGAGTAGGCTCCTGGCGAGTGCCATTTTATTGAAAGCTTCCAGGTAGAGAATATCAGCGGAGCTACCTGTATCTAACATAATACGATGGGTTAAATAATTTGATACCTTTAATGCGACCACAATGGAGTCATCGTGAGGGAAATGAATCCCTTCTGCATCTTCAAGAGAAAAAGTGATCGGATGATGGCCTGGATTTGATGCATCAGGTGTTTTTTTCCAACCAATAGATATGCTGGGGCTTTTGAGATGCTTTGTGAGTGTATGCTTTTCTTGATGCTTGAGAATCTCCTCCGCAAGTCGGTCTTCCAACAATGGTCCAGATCTCACCAGTGGGCTCAGTGTCTTCTTGTGAAGTATGATGTTGAGGTGACTTCTTCCGATGTGGTAGGGCTTCTGTCCTTTTTAGTGACCGATCCTGCCGAGCTACGTAATCCCGGAGATGACCTTTCCGAATAAGAGCTTCGATGTGATCTTTCAGAGATATACAATCTAGGGTGTTGTGCCCATGGTCTTTGTGAAAATAGCAGAATTTTCTCTTATCTCTTTTTTCAGGATCGGACTTAATCTTTGACGGCCATTTCACATAAGGCTTATGCTTGATCTCCATTAATACTTTCTCAGGAGATTGGTTAAGAGGTGTATAATTATGATATTTACCAGAGTAGGGATTCTTTGGGGAACGATCCTGTCGACAGTGCCGATATTTTTTATTAGAAGGAGTGATCTCCTTAGTCTTACGCTTCTTGCCTTGTATACCGTGACGAGCCAAAGCGACTTCCTCCACATTGATGTATTTCTGTGCCTTTGCTTGGAATTCCACCATAATTTTAGGAGGGTTCTTGTCTAGGGCGAACCGAAATTTTTTGCTCGTAATTCCAACTATAAGGGCGGTGAGGCCTTTATCTTCGGTATATCCTTCAGTTTGGACGGCTTTTGCAGTGAACCGAACTATGAACTCCTTAATCGTCTCCCCATGCTGTTTCTTTAGATCCATTAAATGAGATGCCGACTTTTTGGTACAGATGCTCCCCATGAGCTGAGATAGGAAGAGCTCCGATAATTAAGAGAAGGATCCGATGGACCGAGGTTTTAGGCCCCGGAACCATGTACGCGCTGCATCCTTTAGAGTTAGGGAAAAAGCCCTACACATAATTTCTAAACCATGTCCTTCCAGCTCCATAAGAGACTTATACGTCTCCAGATGTTCAAGAGGATCGCCAGTGCCTGTATACGAAGTGATGATAGGCGTGCGGTATTTCTTAGGCAAAGGTGCCTCTATGACCTCTCGGGTGAAGGGAGATTCAAATCGATGGATTGACGCAACAGCAATAGGTGGTAGATTAGTCCAATATCGCTATTCCATATCGTCGAAACGATCCTGGATTCTTTTGAGATCTCCTTCCCATGATAAGGTGTAGCTTGAAGTTTCAACGGCAGACCACTGAGATTGTTGCTGTCGGGAGGCACTAGAGTGTATAGAATGTGTAGGGAGAACCGGGATTTGATTGCCGAGTGGTATTCGATTTGAAGGAGGAGGAATGGGCTGGGTTCGTGGCTCGCCCGCTGTTGAGCTCTTAATGGTGCATATTCTAACCCCAATTCCTCACTTATTATGCACGGTTTGCATGTTTAAAGGACTACTTTAATACATGATTTGTTATTGTAGGGACAAGATGGAGATTTCACTGATTCAAGGCTAAATAGAGCTCCTTACAAGCATTGAAGACCACTAGATCAAGTATGAAGGAGGACCAAAGAAAGACAAAGCAAGGAGAGAAGAGAGAAGAAGAAACAAAGAAAGAAATGAAGAAGAAAAAGGACTCAGACCGGTCGTCCGACCGGTCGGCCACCCCACTACTTGACTTGAAGGCTCACTGGATAGAGGAATTATGCAGTCCGACCGGTCGTGACCGGTCGGCCAGACCAGTCCGACCGGTCAAACCGGTCGGCCAACAGGTCGCACCCCTTTCAGAGCTCGCTGGACAGATGGACTAAGAGGTCCAATCGGTCCTAACCGGTCAGCCAGGCCAGTCCGACCGGTCGTGCGACCGGTCGGCCATGCAAAAACGGCAGCTTCTAATTCGGGCGCCGAAATTTCCTGCTCAAGTGCGTAATTCCTTGCACAATCTAGAAGTTTCTTACGCAATGGACACCTCCAAGCTATAAAAGGACTTCTTCCCTTCATACCAGGGGATGCTAGGACGTGGGGATGGCTTGGGAGACGGATTCTACTTCAAGTTTTCTTAATTTTCTTCCTGTTTTAGTAGTTTTTATGTTTTTGAGGCTTCTAGTTCAAGGATGTTAGAGATGAAATAAAACCTCTTAACTAGAGCTAAGAGGTGAAGCTTATGATTCATTTTTTATGGATTGATGCAACCTAGGTTTACTTTTTATGATTTAATTGATGAATTTTAGTTAATGTGAGTTTGAATCAAGTACTAGTTTGGTTTTTACTTTGATCTCTTGATGACTCCGGGCTCATGTGATTCTTAGTGATCCTAACTTAGTAATTTAGCTTCTGAGCTGTTTATGCTTGTGTAGTTCATTGATCTATCATTGACTCCGGGCATGGTAGACCTTTTGATTGCCTTGTGTACAATGGTCTAATTTTCATGTGGGAACTCATTCAACTAAAGTTTGTATCTTTTGTAGTAATCTGAAATAGCTGTTTGTTGATTAATTTTGATTTAATTAGAGTTCGAATCATTAGTTGTAATCAAGTCTAGTGACAAGATTTGATGAAAGCTATGGTTGTGAATCTCAACTAGATTGGAAAGAGGCTTGGCCTACACAATTGAGTGTGCCCAAGGCCTGAGTATTGTTGTGAGAATCGAATCAATGAATGAGCAACTGTTTTGGATAATTGTTGATTGAACCGCTCTATATTTCAATCGGATAGAGATATGAATTCGATTCCGATTGAGTTATGAGAGACCTAGCTGTGTTGATGCATTGAAACTTATCAAAAGTGGATCCTTGGCGCTCTAGTGCCTTTTTAGATTGAAATTACCTTATACATTCACTGTTTAAACCCAAATTGTTATTTTTCAGCTTTAATTCTTAATAGGATCTTGATTACTAGTTATTTTAGGCAAATTCTGAGAATACCCATTCATAAATATCTGTGAGAACGATAATTGGTCTTTCCGAATTATTACTACTTCGCAACCCTACACTTGGGGAGTGAACAAGTTTTTGGCGCCGTTGCCGGGGATTTCTATGTGGTATTTTTAGAATTTTCTGAAATAACTTTTAGTTGAGATTGTGTTAAGATAAGTTTAGGATTTGTTTTGCTTTCTAGGGTAGGTTTTCTTCTAAATACTAACTCACTTTGTTTTGATTTTGCAGAATTCTAACATAGATCTAATTCATGAATTTTTAGGAACTTGAAGAAGAAGTAGGAATCTCAAGTGCCAAATCAGGTTCTATCTCTCTAACCCTACTCTTCTTCTTCTCCTACTCATTCCTACCATATTCATCTCTTGTAGAGTGGGTGGAGACTCCTTTTGGATCTCTGATAGGTTGGCCTTGTGCCGCCTGGATTCCTATTGGTCGGCTCTGCCGTCTTGGATCACCTTGTGCTTAGAGATTTCTCTTCTCAAACCTATTCCTCTTTCTTCTTTTTTTGCATTTTTCTCAAAAGACTCAAAGAGTGGGTGGGGAGTTCTCCGAACCCCTATTGACCAAGAGAAATCGGTCTCTATCCTTGCTTCTGGCTCAGCCATTGCAAGACACCTTGTGCTTAAGTCTTAAAGAGGAGTAAAGGAAGGAAGGAAGAATTCTTTTTCTTTTTTTCATTCTTTTAGGTTTTGTATGCCAAATTGGGCTGGGGGATCTAATAACCGACTCAATCGTGACAGAGTAATTGTTGAAGGGATTGATATAGAGCCTCGTGCTAGGAAACGTCAAAATTTTCCCGAAATTACTAGAGAGATGGCTAAAAATCAACCAAATCAAGGGGCTAATCAACATCAAAATCCAGCCCCAAACCTTACTGAATTGGATGAGAATGAAGTAGGGGATGTACCTCAACCTAGAACTTTATGTGACTATTTACAACCAGCTAGGATGAGTACTCCTTCTTACATAATTTTCCCTCACAATGTGGGAAACATTGATTTTAAACCGGGGTTGATCCAACTTCTTCCTAGATTCCATGGACTCGACTCTGAGAGCGCGTATCTACATATTAAGGAATTTGAAGAGGTTATTGCCACAATAAACTATGACAATGTGACCAAGGATACAATAAAACTCAAATTATTCCCTTTTTCCTTAAAAGAGAAGGCCAAATCATGGCTACATTCCTTAAGGCCAAGGTCTATTGGGACATCAGCTGAGATGACTGGGGAGTTTCTTAAAAAATTCTTCCCTACTCATCGAACCAATGCACTAAGAAGGGCCATAATGAACTTCGCCTAAAAAGAAGAAGAAACCTTTTTCCAATGTTGGGAAAGGTATAATGAGCTATTAAACGCATGCCTACATCATGGCTATGAACGGTGGAGGTTGATTAGTTTCTTCTATGATGGATTAAACTCAACCATGCGCCAATTTGTGGAGATGATGTGCAATGGGGAGTTCATGAACAAGGAAATGGAGGAAGCTTGGGATTATTTTGACATGTTGGCTGAAAACACACAAGCATGGGATACATCTAAGCCAAAAAATTCAAAACAATCCCAAGCCAAGGAAAAGAGAGAAATTTATGTTTTAAATGAGCAAGATGATCTAGGTTCTAGAGTGGCTAAACTCACACGAAAGGTCGAGGAGATGGAACTAAAGAAAGTGGACACAACCTAACAAAAGGGGGCTGTTGAAACTATTTGTGGTATTTGTGCTTCCAATGTGCATCAAACGCCGGATTGTCCAACAATCTATGCGTTTCGAGAACTGTTATTTGAACAATCGAATACTTTGAATAGTTATCAACGACCTTTTAGTACTCCAAATTCAAACACGAACAACTCTAGTTGGAGAAACAACCCTAACTTCAATTGGGCGAATGGGAACACGGCTAGTCAAAATAATCCTCAAAGGGGGCCCCCAATGCAAATTCCTATGGCCCCACCTCAAATGCCTATAGAGGATACATTGAAAGCATTCATGGAAGGTCAAGCTCAAATAAATCAATCCAACCATACGATAATGCTTGAGCTTAAAAATTCGGTGGAGGAAATCAAGGCTCGCTTAAACGCAAGGGAAGGGATTCTTTCAGCCCAACCCATACCAAATCCGAAACTACAATGCGAAATAAGCGTGCCTAGCTCCTCTAACCAACACATGGAACATGCTAAGGCTATCACCACTCTTAGAAGTGGTAAAATTATTGAAAAATCTAACCCGGTGAAGGCCTCCACGCCTAATGATCTGGTATCTTCCAAAAAGGATGATAGACCTAGCACCGCCATGAATGAAAAAGAGCCATTGAAAGAATATAAGCCCGTTGCTCCATTCCCCCAACGCTTGATTTTAGCCAAACCTCAAGATAAATATCAGGAATATTTGGAGGTTTTCAAGCAAGTCAAAATCAACATCCCATTGTTAGATGCAATTAAACAAATACCGTCATATGCTAAATTTTTAAAAGACCTTTGCACGGTTAAAAGAAAAATACATGTGCAAAAGAAGGCATTTTTTATAGAGAATGTAAGTGCCATTATCAACCATGGGATGCCCAAGAAATACAAAGATCCCGGTTGTCCAACGATATCATGTGTGATTAGAGACTACCGAGTGAAACATGCTCTACTTGATCTAGGGGCAAGTGTAAACTTAATTCCCTTTTCGGTCTAGGAACAATTGGGTTTAGGTGAATTAAAACCCACCAAAACCACATTACAACTTGCTGATCGATCAATTCGTATTCCAAGAGGGGTGATTGAGGACGTTCTTGTCCAAGTTGACAAAGTTTACTACCCGGTGGACTTTATTGTCTTGGATACACGACTTATGGTTAATATTGGCTCTCAAATTCCTGTCATACTTGGCCGCCCATTCCTAGCTACATCAAACGCTATCATAAATTGTAGGAGTGGGGTCATACAAATGTCTTTTGGCAATATGACGATTGAGTTGAATGCTTTCAATGTTGACAACCAACAAGAGGATGAAGATGAGGAGGTCCACGAAATAAACATGATCAATTCTATCGTGGAAGATAAGTCCCTCTCACCTTTTTACTCCGGTCACTTAGACGAAGAAGTGACTTACTCCCTTGAAGAGAACGATGACATGATAAGGGATATGGTCACACTTTTAGAGTCGGCATCAGCATATGACGCTAGCCGAGAGAAGGATGTGGAAATAATACCTTTTTGTGCTGAGAAATCAATTCATATTTCCACACCTTTGTGCATCATGCATACCGAACTCCACCAACCCTGGGATGATCCATATTTGCAATACCAAAGCCCAGGAAAATCTGAATGGAGACATATTTTTTCTGATAAATATGATGATGTCTCCTCTTCTACATGTGATGAAAATATTGAGGAACCCGCTGAAATTCCTTTTTGGGATTTCCATTGGGTTATCTTGATCAATCACACACATGTATATTGTAAAGCAGGATATTGGATGACTTTATTGTGAAACCTTTTGATCCATCTAATGATTCTGCTTGACTTTATGCTTTTGGATGAGTTGTTGGGACTAACCTCCTAGTCTGACGGAGGATGTTTTTAAATAGTTTTCTAGAATGCTTTCCCATTAGGATTTGCTTTGATTAGTTGATTTATTCGTGAAGTAATCCATCTCCAAAAGCTAATCTTGCCATGAAATATATGCTTCAGGTGATATCTCTCTTTCTCACTCTCTTTTTCTTTTAGCATTGCTCTCATGTGTTGCATTCATTGTATACATTCTGACATTGAGGACAATGTAAAGTTTTGGTTGGGGGGTGAGAGAGATTCCTTAGATGAATCTGCTAGCTTTTGTTACATTTCGAGCAATGATGGAGAAATTTTTCAATTTTTCTAGAATTCAAAACTCTTTTGGAAAACTTTGATTTTATGCATTCGAGATAGCATGAGTATAAGAAGAGGAGATACGAAGTGAGGGATGTTGCAAGCTTTGAACTTCTCTTAATATAATGGTTTTATATGTGAATTCACCTATTTTTATGATTGATAGAAAATTTGAACACCTTTTGCACCTAGTTCACATTACACGATTTTCATGATTTAAAAGGATTATGTGATTTATGGATTAACTAGATTTAGATTTAAGGTATTGAGAAACCAAGCCGGGGTACTTTGTCCATCCTTGTTCATGGGAAAATAATGAAAGATATGAATTTCTAAAAATCCTATCTAATGTAAAAGAAAAAGGAAAAGGAAGGATGAAATTGGGAATGATGAAAAAATGGTGGAAAATTTCGATTAGGGCTACCTACTACCAACCGGGAGATGGTCTACCCGTAACCAAAACCGAAAATGGGACGTAGTGTGAAAGTCGTCAGAAGGATGGTAAGGCAAATTCCTGTCATAGGCTTGTTGTTGCTCTATGCACCTTGAGATCTATAGTTTAGTTGATTTATGAAGAAGATAATCCTGAAAACTCATGAGATGAACCTTCACTATGCACACTAGGTTGAATTTGTTCAAGTTCTTCTATTTATCAACCAATCAGCGAGAATTTCATATAAACACTTATTATGTTCTGAGAGTTTAAGGTTTCAACCTCTATCACCTAATTTCTCTGATTTTTACGCTTATGTGTCTTGGAATGTATAGAAGAATAGTTTCTGAAAGAGAGTTGGGTTTTGGAGAATGAAACTTGTTTCACGCATGTTTTGCTCGAGACTAGTAAAATGCTGGTTGGGGGTGTGTTGAGCTCTTAATGGTGCATATTCTAACCCCAATTCATCACTTATTATGCACGGTTTATATGTTTAAAGGACTACTTTAATACATGATTTGTGATTGTAGGGACAAGATGGAGATTTCACTGATTCAAGGCTAAATAGAGCTCCTTACAAGCATTGAAGACCACTAGATCAAGCATGAAGGAGGACCAAAGAAAGACAAAGCAAGGAGAGAAGAGAGCAGAAGAAACAAAGAAAGAAATGAAGAAGAAAAAGGACTCAGACCGGTCATCCGACCGGTCGGCCACGGGAGCCAGACCGGTCAAGACCGGTCGGCCACCCCACTACCTGACTTGAAGGCTCACTGGACAGAGGAATTATACAGTCCGACCAGTCGTGACCGGTCGGCCAGACCGGTCGGCCAACAGGTCGCACCCCTGTCAGAGCTCGCTGGACAGATGCACTAACAGGTCCGACCGGTCGTGACCGGTCGGTCAGGCCAGTCCGACCGGTCATGCGACCGGTCGGCCATGCAAAAACGGCAGCTTCTAATTCAGGCGCCGAAATTTTCTGCGCAAGTGCGTAATTCCTTACGTAATCTGGAAGTTTCTTACGCAATGGACACCTCCAAGCTATAAAAAGGACTTCTTCCCTTCATACCAGGGGATGCTAGGACGTGGGGATTGTTTGGGAGATGGATTCTACTTCAAGTTTTCTTAGTTTTCTTCCTGTTTTAGTAGTTTTTATGTTTTTGAGGCTTCTAGTTCAAGGATGTTAGAAATGAACTAAAACCTCTTAGCTAGAGCTAAGAGGTGAGGCTTATGATTTGTTTTTTGTTAAACCTCCAATTTATACATTGCATTGCCCATTACATAACAAGGTTTGCATGATTTTCATGGTTTAAAGGCCCACCTAACACATGTTTTTGTGATTGTAGGGATGAGAGCGGACTTCATCCAATTGGAGCTTAACAAGGGTCATTTGAAGACATTGGAGGAAGCCTTAAGATGGACCAAAGAAAGAAGAAGAAAGAGGGAGAAAAGAGAATGAAGAAAAGAAGAAAAACTTGAAGAAAAACAAGGCAGACCAGTCGTCCGACCGGTCAGCCACATCAAAGGAGCAAATAGAAGACAGGCCGACCGGTCATGACCGGTCGGCCATGAAGGCTGATTCATATTAAAGACACGCCGACCGGTCATGACCTGTCGGCCATGCACACTGGATGAAGAGTAAAACTAGCCCGACCGGTCATGACCGGTCGGGTGTGCATGCTGGAATGTTAGATAGGTCTGCCCGACCGGTCTTGACCGGTCGGCAGCACTTCCTGGACTGTTTAAAGGCTAGTCCGACCGGTCACGACCGGTCGGCTCTGCGTAAGGAAAGTCCTTTCTAAATTAGGACTCCGGGAATTACTGCGCACTGCGTAATCTTTCGCAGAATCCGACGTAAGGGAGGTTTATTGCTATAAAAGGACACCTAGGGGCTCTCCCTAGGGCATCAGAGAGGCTAAGGAACGTGAGTTTGGAGAGTGAAGGCGATTGTGGAGCGGCTACAACTCTCCTATTCGGGTTTTTCTGTTTTTATGCTTTATTTTAGAGTTTTTAGTTGTAGGATGACAATGCTCGCTAGAACCTCTCAGCTAAGGCTGAGAGGTGAAGCTTGTAGCTAATTCCATGTTGGTTTCAGTTTAATTCAAGTAATTTACATTCAAGTTTGGATTTTTGCATGCTTTAGTTCCAGAGAGTGGTAGTTTGAGACGTTTTATCTGAGTTTATGTGCTCCGGACATGAATTCCTTTTAATTCTCTGAGATTATCATGTTTGATTGTCTAAATTCGGATTATAGTAATCCTTGAGCAGGTCATAGTCCATAGGCATGGCTGTTACTCCGCAGGCTATGGTTTCGAGTTTGTATTGATTGAATGGAACTAGAACTTGGAAGTTCAACTTGAATGTGATGGAATGTGTGTGAATGCTTTATTTTCTAACTAGATGAGAGATAAGACTTCAAATCTAGTTGTGTTCTCTACTTGGATTGACTGAATTGACATGGGATTGCGACAAGTGGATCCTTGAAAGCCTTAGTACTTTATATCTATGAATTTTCATTAAGTTCCTGTTTTAAGTAAACATTCAATTGAAACTGATTTCTTTCAAAAACTGAGTTACTGGAGTGATTTGGGAGTTGTTACTATTTCCCTATGGATCGACCTCGGTCTTACCGAGTTTTTATTACTACATCGCAGCCTTACACTTGAGGCGAGCGAACATTTTTTATGGATTGATGCAACCTAGGTTTCCTTTTTATGATTTAATTGATGAATTTTAGTTAATGTGAGTTTGAATCAAGTACTAGTTTGGTTTTTACTCTGATCTCTTGATGACTCTGGGCTCATGTGATTCTTAGTGATCCTAACTTAGTAATTTAGCTTCTGAGCATTGTTTATGCTTGTGTAGTTTATTGATCTATCATTGACTCCAGGCATGGTAGACCCTTTGATTGCCTTGTGTACAATGGTCTGATTTTCATGTGGGAACTCATTCAACTAAAGTTTGTATCTTTTGTAGTAATCTGAAATAACTGTTTGTTGATTAATTTTGATTTAATTAGAGTTCCAATCATTAGTTGTAATCAAGTCTAATGACAGGATTTGATGAAAGCTATGGTTGTGAATCTCAACTAGATTGGAAAGAGGCTTAGCCTACACAATTGAGTGTGCCCAAGGCCTGAGTATTGTTGTGGGAATCGAATCAATGAATGAGCAACTGTTTTGGATAATTGTTGATTGAACCGCTCTATATTCCAATCGGATAGAGATATGAGCTCAATTCCGATTGAGTTATGAGAGACCTAGTTGTGTTGATGCATTGAAACTTATCAAAAGTGGATCCTTGGCGCTCTAGTGCCTTTTTAGATTGAAATTACCTTATACATTCACTGTTTAAACCCAAATTGCTATTTTCCAGCTTTAATTCTTAATAGGATCTTAATTACTAGTTATTTTAGGCAAATTCTGAGAATACCGATTCATAAATCTCTGTGGGAACGATACTCAGTCTTTCCGAATTATTACTACTTCGCAACCCTACACTTGGGGAGTGAACACCTGCAGAATGTCAGGAAGCTACTGGTATAGGTTGCACCGGGGGTCCTTCTAGAGGTTGCTGTTGTGATTTCGAAAAATGCTGATCAAACTGATTAGATAAGGTCTGAAGCCCGGCTTTGAGAGTTAGGAGTGTGTTTCCGAGGAAACGCATAACGTCCTCTTGACTGCCGGATACGTCGAAAAATGGGTTTTGTGATGGCACATTACTCTCCCTGGGGGATGCCTGTCGAAGCATTCTGAGGGAGGTTAGGCGCTGGTTCGGTAATGTCAGGCGGAGGTAACGTCTTTCTTAAGGTGGAAGGATGAACCGTCTTTTTGGGAGGCATGGTGGGAGATCACAATTAGTGATTAGAATGGCTAATCCTAACGACTGATCCCACAGAAGGCGCCAATCTGTTTACGTCGGATTTGGTAACAGGATCCTCAAGACGTTCACCTTCCTTCAAGCCAGCTTCCCTTCGAACCTGAAAGAATTAAAGAAGACACTAAGGGTGGCCGGTGTCAAGCCGTTGGCCCTCCAAAGCTTAAGTCAGACGAGTCATGGTTGTAAAGTAAACAGCGGGATATGAGCTTAGAGATTGTGTACCTTTCTCATCTATAGGGCCATCCATTTATATAGACTCAGGTGATCCAATCTATTACGCAAGACCTTAAGATTACTGCTGATTTCCGGGGATAGGATGTTTATCCTTTTAATCCTTAGATAAGGGGATGGCCTAATCCAGTTAGACATCTGGTTGATTACGTTCCCTGATGGTGATCCCCTGAGGTTCGGAGCCACGACAGAGATAAGCCCAAAATCGGCCTATACAGTCTTCTGCTGGTACTAAAAAGGTGGGGGATGTTCGGGATCGAGGGTAACTACTCGCATATTGAGATGTAGAAACCTTCAGCGACCACGAGCCGAGATTCTTGCATATTCGGGGGTGTATACCGTACTTTCACGATATGCGAGCCTCGACTAGGAGAGCTCGGTAGTTCGGAAGTTGCATAGCGTACCTTCATGATTGTGAGCCTCGACCAGGAGGGCTAGCAGGTTAAACACCACTAAAAGGCGCTCGCGGGCCTCGAGTCCTTGCTATCCTCGACCATCGCTTTTTGGCTATACATCAAGATCGTTCTACAATTCCGGTGTTTCAAGAGGTGTTACGTAAACATGCAAATGCCACATATGGTTATCAACGGCCTTTCAATGGACCGGTGGGTAACACATACAATTCTACTTGGAAGAACCACCCAAATTTTAGTTGGAAGAATGCTCCCACGGGCAATCCTACCAACTCTCAAGGAGGGCCATGCATGCAAAATACGGACCCACCTCAATTCTCGATGGAGGATACCTTAAAAGCGTTTACGCAAGGGCAAACACAAATCAATCAATCAAATCAGCAAATGTTCTAAGAGCTTAAAGTCTCGGTTGATGAGATTAAGGGATGTTTGAATGCTAGGGAAGGGACCTTTCCAGCCCAACCTCAGCCCAATCCAAAGCAAGTACATGAAGTGAGCATTCCTAATCTCGCCAACCAACATATGGAGCAAGCCAAATCCGTCACCACTCTTAGAAGTGGTAAACAAATTGAAAAATCTATTCCGGTGAAGGCTGACAGGATTAATGATCCAGTAAATTCTGAGGATGAGGACGGATCTAACTTAGCCACACAAGAAACAGAACGCGTTTACAAGCCCGTAGCACCATTCCCTTCGAGATTGGTTGCTCCAAAATCTCTTCCAAACTCTCATGATATTTTAGAGATTTTCAGACAAGTCAAGATCAACATTCCCTTGCTTGATGACATCAAACAAATCCCCTCTTATGCCAAGTTTCTAAAGGACCTATGCACAACTAAACACAAATATAATGTGCAGCAAAAGGCCTTCTTAAATGAGTAAGTGAGTGCCATTCTCACTCAAAAGACTCCTCCAAAATTCAACGATCCCGGTAGTAAACATCAAGGCTCCTCCAACTTGAACCACTAGAAGCTTGTCGAGGTAAACATGCTCAAATCTTTTGAAAAAGAAGAGCTCCTCCAACTTGAACCACTAGAAGCTTGGAGATATGCTTGGCACATTTCGAGGATTCTAAAGACCCCATCATTAGTGAAATTGTGCAAGCATTGAATATTGAGAAATCGGTAGTTGGTACTAGCCGGTGGAGGCCCAATTTTAAAAGATTGCCACCAACCACATCAAGGCCTTTATCGTCTAACATCAAACCACCGAAGCTTGACCTTAAACCACTGCCGTCCGAGCTTAAATATGTATATTTGGGTCAAGAAGAAACATTCCTGATTGTCATTGCCTCTCACCTAGGGAAAGACCAAGAGCTCAAGTTGATTGAGCTACTCAAAGAACATAGGGGAGCCATAGGATGGACAATAGCGGATCTCAAGGGGATAGACTCTTCGGTTTGTACTCACTATATACACCTCGAAGAAAATGCGAAAACGACTAGACAACCTCAAAGAAGGCTAAATCCAAACATGATAGAGGTTGTCAAAGTAGAGGTGTTAAAGCTACTAGATGTGGGTATCATCTACCCCAACTTGGATAGCCAATGGGTGAGTCCTACCCAAGTTGTCCCTAAGAAGTCCAATATTACCATAGTAGAAAACGCCAACAATGAGCTTATACCGACTCGAGTGACCACCGGTTGGCGTATGTGTATTGATTATCGGAAGCTAAACACGATCACTAGGAAGGACCACTTCCCTCTCCCATTCATACATCAAATTTTGGAGAGGTTAGTAGGTCATTCCTATTATTGCTTCCTAGATGGCTATTCCGGTTACAATCAAATTGAAATAGCCCCAGAAGACCAAGAGAAGACCACTTTTGCATGCCCGTTTGGCACCTTCGCATACCGAAGAATGTTCGCTCGCCTCAAGTGTAAGGCTGTGATGTAGTAATAAAACTCGCTAAGACCGAGGTCGATCCACAAGGAATTGGATAACAAATTCCAAACTATTCCAGCAACTCAGTTTGCAATAGATAAGAGATTCAATTGGAATAATTATGCTAAAACAGTAACTTAATGAAAATCAGTAGTTTAAGGTACTAAGGCATTCAAGGATCCACTTGTAGCAATCCCATGTCAATCCAAGCAAGATACACAACTAGATTTGAAGTCCTATCTCTCATCTAGTTGGAAAATAAAGCATTAAACACATTCAATCCCATTCAAGTTGAACTTCCAAGTTCTAGTCCCATTCAATCAATGTTGAATTCAAAATCATAGCCTTCGGAGTAACAGCCATGCCTATGGACTATGGCCTACTTAAAGATTACTATAATTCGAATTTAAACAAGCACCATATGATAATCTCAGAGAATTGTAAGGAATACATGTCCGGAGCACATGAACTCTCATAAAACATCTCAAATTATCAACTTGAAGAACTAAAATAGATAAAAATCCAACCTTGAATTGAAAGTACTTGAATTAACTGAATCAAATCATGAAATTAGCTACAAGCTTCACCTCTCAGCCTTAGCTGAGAGATTCTAGTCGAGCATTGTCATACTACAACTAAAACTCAAATAAGAAAACATAAAAACTAGAAAAATCAGAGTTTGGAAGGTTGCAGACGCTCCACGACGACTTCCGTCCTCTCCCACGACATCCCTTGGCTTCTATGATGCCCTAGGAAGCGCCGCTAGGTGTCCTTTTATAGTATGGCACGGAAGGTTCCAGATTACGCAAGAAATTCCAGACTTCACAAAGAAAATCAGAGCTTCACGGAGAACCTCTGTTATGCAGACGACCGGTCGCACGACCGATCTGAGCTCTTGGACGACCGGTCGCACGAACGGTCTCAAAACTGCAAAAACAGTCTAGAGAGTTTTTTCGAAATCCAACTTTAAAATTTTAATTCAAGGACCGGTCATACGACCAGTCTGAACAGTGGACGATCGGTTGCACAACCGGTCGTGAGTGGTCGAGTGGCCTTTTGCAGAACAGTCTTCCTCTGTGAATAGTCGGACAGGTCGGATGACCGGTCTTGGCGATGGACGACCGGTCGCATGACCGGTCTAAGCTGATTTTCCTGCTTTCTCCTTTTGTTTCTTTCTTCCTTTCTTCTCCTCTCTTTCTACTTTCTTTGGTCCTTCTTCATTCTTCATCCAATGGCTTCAAATGGCTCTTTTTAGTCTCCAATTGGGTGAATTCCGCTCTCATTCCTAAAATCACAAAACATGCATTAAATGGTCCTTTTAAACATGAAAACCATGCATATAATGCGATGTAATGGGCAATGCAATGTATAAATTGGAGGTTCAACAAAGAATGCCATTCGACTTATGTAATGCACCAGCCACATTCCAACGATGCATGTTGAGTATTTTCTCGAATATGGTGGGTGAATTTCTCGAGGTATTCATGAACGTTTTTTCTATTTTTGGTTGTACTTTTGATGAGTGCCTCAATCACTTGAAGTTGGTCCTGACAAGGTGCAAGGAGAAGAACCTCGTTTTAAACTGGAAAAAGTGCCATTTCATGGTACAAAGAGGAATAGTCCTTGGACACATCATCTCGTCTAATGGAATAGAGGTAGACCGGGCCAAAATCGATATAATTTCCAATCTACCACCACCCAAAAGCATATGCGATGTACGGTCCTTCCTTGGACACGTCGATTTTTATAGAAGGTTCATAAAGGATTTTAGTCATATCTCAAGGCCCTTATGTAACCTTCTCTAAAAGGAGAACCAATTTGAGTGGAGTGCCAAATGTGAATTAGCTTTTTCAAAGCTACAAGACATGTTGACAACCACTCCTATCATGCAACCACCAGATTGGACCTTACCTTTCAAGTTGATGTGCAATGTGAGCGATTATGCTATTGGGGCTGTGTTAGGCCAAAAGAAGGATAAGAAGCCCCATGTTATCTACCATGCGAGTAGGACCTTGAATCTCGCCTAAGTCAATTACTCGACTACGGAGAAGGAGCTCCTAGCCATTATCTTTGCCTTGGACAAATTCAGGCCTTACTTAATAAGATCCAAGGTCATTGTTTACACAGATCATGCCCACTGAAACACCTTCTTTCTAAGAAGGATGCCAAGCCCCGTTTGCTTAGATGGATCCTACTCCTTCAAGAATTCGATTTGGAGATCAAGGACAAGAAGGGAGTAGAAAATGTGGTGGCGGATCATCTATCCCGCCTAGTCTTACCTAATTCCATTGACGAGTCACCTATTGAGGACTCATTCCCTGATGAGCAACTCTTTGTTGCTACACATCCACCATGGTACGCTAACATAGCCAACTATCTTTCCACAGGTGTGATGCCAACTCATTAGACTGCGCAGGATAAACAAAAAATTTCTAAGGGAAGTGCGTAGATTTTTCTGGGATGAACCTTTACTGTTTAAATATTGCCCAGATCAAATTATTAGGAGATGTGTCCCTGATAATGAATATAATTCTGTCATCTCCTTTTGCTATGATCAAGCATGTGGGGGTCATTTTTTTGCCAAGAAAATCACTGCAAAAATTCTGTAGTGTGGTTTTTATTGGCCCACTCTATTTAAGGACACCCATGAGTTTTGCAAATCATGTGAGTGTTGCCAAAACTTAGGAGGATTATCCCGTCGAAATATGATGCCTCTTACCCCAATTCAACATCTTGAAGTCTTTGATTGTTGGGGCATCGATTTCATGGGACCGTTCCCCTCATCTTTTGGACATATCGACATATTGCTTACCGTAGACTATGTGTCTAAATGGATAGAGGTTATTCCATGTAGAACCAACGATCATCATATAATAATAAAGTTCCTTAAAGAAAACATACTTTCCAGATTTGGAACACCTCGAGCCATCATTAGTGATGGTGGTTCTCACTTTTACAATAGGCCTTTTGAAGCCTTAATGAAGAAATATGGCATTAGGCATAAAGTGAGTACCCCATATCGCCCACAGATGAGTGGGCAAACTGAAATTTCCAATCGGGAAATCAAACAGATTTAGATGGTCACTGAGATTAGATGATGTGCTTTGGGCTCACTGTACCGCTTACAAGACCCCTATTGGAATGTCTCCTTATAGACTTGTCTATGGGAAAGCTTGCCACTTGCCTGTGGAGATTAAGCACAAAGCCTATTGGGCAATTCGAGCATTGAATTTTGACATTGACAAGGCTAGCTTGCTTCGCAAACCCCAACTTAATGAGCTTGATGAGATCCGGAACGATGCTTATGAGAACTCGAGGATTTACAAGAGTAGGATGAAGGCCTTTCATGACAAATACATCTTCAGGAAATCCTTCCATGAAGGTCAAAAAGTGCTCTTGTACAATTTCCGACTTCATCTTTTTCCAAAAAGATTGAGATCTCGATGGACCAGCCCATATATTGTTAAAGAAGTTTTTCCTCATGGGGCCGTCGAGATAAAGAATGCTGCAAATGGTAATTTTTTTAAAGTGAATGGACAGCGCCTTAAACCATTTGTTGAGAAATTTGATTCAGAGGACATGTCCATCAATTTGAATGATCTTGTGTATTAGGATGATTGATCTCCTAGTCTGACGGAGGTATAGCTTAGGTAGGTTTAGTTTTTTTTTTCTGTTTTAGTTTTGCTTGCTTAGTAGATTTAGTTGTTGGAGTTGTAGACTTCCATGATCGACTCTCTCAGGTACTATTGTTCTCACTCTCTTTTATTTCACCATTGCTCTCATGTTCATGCTCATTGCATATCTTTTTCCATCGAGGACTGTTGTAGGATAAAGTTGGCCATCAAGAGATGCGATCAAAGAATGATTGAGAGAAGGCGCAGCCAGTCATCCCAAATGCGAGCAGCTTGGCTCGTGTTCGTCGAAAGGGGTCGCATCCCAAATGCAAGCAGCTCGGCTCGTGCTCGTCAAAGGGGTCGCATCCCAAATGCGAGCAACTCGGCTCGTGCTCGTCGAAAGGGGTCGCATCCCAAATGCGAGCAACTCGGCTCGTGCTCGTCGAAAGGGGTCGCATCCTAAATGCGAGCAGCTTAGCTCGTGCTTGTCGAAAGGGGTCGCATTTCAACATGTGAGTAGTAATTTCCGAATCAAAGCGCTCTTCATCCTTTGTAGTACCAGCAGCCCATATAAACCGATTTTGGGCTTATCGTTGCCCATGGCTCCAGATCTCAGGGGATCACTATCAGGAAACGTAATCGACCAGATGTCTAATTGGATTAGGTCGTTCCCTTATTTAAGGATCAACAGGATAAATACCTTATCCTTATCCCCAGAGATCAGCAGTAATCTTGACGCCCTATGTAACAGAGTAGGTCATTTGGACCTATATAAATGGATGGCTTCATCGATAAGAAGGTACACAATACTTGATCTCTGAGTCCCACACTCTAGTCCTTCCTTCTCACTTCCACGTCCTATCTAACTTAAGCTTCGGAGGGCCAACGGCTGGACGCCGGCCACCCTTAGTTTTCCTTTGTGCTTTTCTAGGTTCAGGGGGATACTACCTGAGAAGAAGGTGGACGTCTGGAGGACCCTGTTACAAAATTCGACATAAACAGATTGGCGCCGTCTATGGGAAATTTGATTTGATCGTCAAGATTAGCCGCTTTCACCACTAATCGAAGTCCTCCCACCATGCCTCCCAAAAAGACAGCTCATCATTCCACTTCAAGGCAGACGCTACCTTCGCCTGACATTACAGAACCAGTGCCCATCCCTCAGGCTACTTCGACGGGTATCCCCCAGGGAGATCCCAACGCGCCATCGTAAAACCCGTTATTTGATGCTTCCGAAAATCAAGAAGATGTCATGCGTTTCCTCGGGAACACTTTCCTAACCCTCAACGCTGGATTTCAAGCCTTGTCTAATTGGCTTGATCAGCATTTCCTGGAGCCCTAGCGACAACCTTCCGAAGGGTTGCCGGCGCAACCTATACGAGTGGCTTCCAGACATTTCGCGGGCGAACCACAAGTCCAACCAAATCATCCTCCGTCATATCGTAGGCCACTCAGCAACCAAGCCCCTATACTACCCCCGCATTCCATACACTCCAGTACTTCCCGGCAACAAAAATCTCAGGGGTCCACCGTTGAAACGTCAGGTTATACCTTACCATGGGAATGAGACCTCAAAAGAATCCATGATCGTTTTAATGACATGGAACAACGATACCAGGCAAATCGACCATCTGCTACTGTGGCGTCGATACATCGATCCGGGTCTCCTTTCACCTGCGAGGTCATAGAAGCACCTTTACCTATGAAGTATTGCACGCTCGTCATCACCCCGTATACCGGTACTGGCGATCCTCTCGAACACCTGGAAACGTATAGGTCTCTTATGGAGCTGGAGGGACATGGGTCAGAAATCATGTGTAGGGCTTTTTTCCCAACCTTAAAGGAGGCAGGTCGTACATGGTTCCGGGGGCTAAAACCCCAATCTGTTGGATCCTTCGCACAGCTATCGGAGCTATTCCTCTCTCAATTCATGGGAAGCATCCGTACTAAAAAGCTGGCATCTCACCTAATGGATTTGAAACAACAGCATGGGGAGACGATAAAGGAGTTTACAGTACGGTTTACTGCAGAAGCCATCCAAACCGAAGGTTATACCGAAGAAAAAGGCCTCACCGCCCTCATAGCCGAAATTACAAGCGAGAAATTTAAATTCACCCTAAATAAGAACCCTCCTAAAACCATGACAGAATTCCAAGCAAAAGCTCAAAAAGATATCAATGCAGAAGAAGTTGCTTTGGCACGTCATGGTATACAGGGCAAGAAACGCAAGCCAAAGGAAATCTCTCCCCCGGATAAGAACTATCGACGTGATCGACGGGACCGTTCTCCCCAGAAGCTTTATTCTGGTAAATATCATAACTACACTCCTCTCAACCGATCCCCTGAAAATGTGCTAATGGAGATCAAGCATAAACCGTATGTGAAATGGCTTGAAAAGATCAAGTCCGATCCTGAAAAGAGAGATAAGAGCAAGTTTTGTTATTTCCACAAAGACCACGGGCACAGTACCCAAGATTGCATATCTCTACGAGATCACATTGAAGCTCTCATTCGAAAAGGTCATCTTCAAAATTATGTTGTTCAAAAAGGTCGATCACCTAAAAGGGCGGAAGCCCCACCACACCAGAAGAAGTCGCCTCACCATCATACTTCACAAGAAGACGTTAAACCTACCGGGGAGATCCGGACCATCGCCGGAGGACCGGCTTGTGGGGGAGATTCTCAAGCTTCAAGTAAAGCATACACACGTAAGGCGTCCAAGAAGCCCCAGCATATCTACTGGTTGGAACAGACGCCCAACACGTCAGATTTCGGCCATCCTCTAATCTCCTTCTCCCTCGAGGATGCAGAGGGGATTCACTTCCCTCACGAAGATTCCATCGTGGTCGCACTGAAGATATCAAATTATCTGACTCATCGTATTATGGTGGATACAGGTAGCTCTACTGATATTCTTTACCTGGAGGCTTTTAACAAAATGGCACTCGCCAGAAGCCTGCTCAAACCAGTCTCGACTCCCCTCGTCGGCTTCGAGGGCGAGGTGGTAACGCCGGAAGGAAGCATTGACCTTCCAGTCACCTTTGGAGAAAGTCCAGCGAAAACGATTGTCTTCGTTAATTTCCTCGTGGTAGATCGGAGGTCAGCATATAATGCCATTTTGGGTCGACCTACGCTTAATAAGGTAGGGGCAGCTTTACATCCTTTGTATTTATGCGTCAAATTTCCTACCCCAAATGGTGTTGGGATTGTATGAGGAAATCAAAAGGAAGCCCGATCGTGTTATGAGATAGCCGTACAAGACCGAAAGAAGGCTCAGACGACACCAGTTATGATGGTGGCATAAGATCCACCAAGTCCTCCGACGGCTACCTCGTTAGACCCAAGAGAGAATGCTCTCTAATTTGGAACTCCCGAAGAAGAGACAGTGGCAATCCACTTAACTGAAGACGATTCGTCCAAAGTCGTATACATTGGGTCCTCTTTAACTAACGTCTTTCAAGAAGATCTAGTCCATTTTCTCATCGAATACCAAGATGTGTTGCTTGGTCTCACAAAGATATGCCGGGCATCGACCCCAGCGTCATAGCACATCGTCTGAACGTTGATCCGAAGTATAAACCTGTTCCCGCTGCCTTCACTGCAGAAAGGCAAATGGTAATCAAGGCCGAGGTCGAAAAGTTGCTCACAGTCAATTTTATAAAAGAAGTTAACTACCTAGAGTGGGTCGCGAACGTAGTTCTCTTTCGAAAAGCAAATGACAAGTGGAGAATGTGTATTGACTATTCGGATTTGAACAAAGCATGCCCCAAAGATAGCTTTCCGACCCCGCGAATCGACCAGTTGGTTGTTTCAACGGCAGGGCATGCCCTGCTCAGTTTTATGGACGCCTATTCTGGCTATAACCAGATCATGATGCATCCACCCGATAGCCAGCACACTGCCTTCATCACTGACCGAGGCCTGTATTGCTACCAGGTAATGCCTTTTGGTCTTAAAAATGCAGGGGCCACCTATCAGCGCCTCGTTAGTAAAATATTCGCCACACAAATTGGCAGGAATATGGAGGTTTATGTCGACGACATGCTCGTGAAAAGTGTCGTAGAAGACGACTACCTTACAGATCTTCGAGAAGCCTTCGATTTGATGAGGAAGTATCAGATGAAGCTAAATCCCGAGAAATGCGCGTTCGGAGTGTCTGCTGAAAAATTTCTCGGATTTATGGTTGGCCAATGAGGAATTGAGGCAAATCCTGAAAAAATAAAGCATTGGTCGAAATGAAATCTTCGACCACTCTCAAGGATGTCTAGCGTCTGGCTAGTCGCATTGCATCATTGAACAGGTTCATTTCGCGGGCCTCTGACAAGTTTTTACCCTTCTTTAAACTCCTCCGAGCCACCGTCAAATCTGATTGGGAGTGGACACCGCAATGAGAAGAAGCATTCCAACAACTGAAGCAATATATGAGTGCACCCCCCGTTCTGTCAAAACCTGTGGTGCACGAACAACTTCTTCTTTATTTATCTGTGTCTTCTACGGCCGTTAGTGTCGCTTTAATAAGAGAAGATCACGGGGTACAAAGGCCCGTTTATTATATTAGTCGAGCGATGGTGGATGCTGAAACTCGGTATTCTGATATGGAGAAGTTAGCCCTAGCTTTAGTCACGGCTGCCCGAAAACTGCGACCCTACTTCTAAGCCCACGCTATATTAGTGCCAACAAATCATCCGTTACGGCAGGTCCTTCAAAAATCCGAGGTTTCAGGGCGATTAACTAGATGGGCAGTCGAGATTAGTGAGCACGATATTTCGTTCTGCCCTAGGACCGCCATCAAAGCTCAGGCCGTGGCCGACTTCATCGCCGAATTCACATACTCCTCTCCCGATGATAATTCCGTGATCACCGACCAGCCACCCTGGTCACTCTTCGTGGATGGATCCTCACGGGCCACCGGAAGCGAAGCCAGCCTAATTCTAGTTGCTCCAGCCGGGTCGCATTTCCAATACGCTTTACGATTCGATTCTCACATCTCAAATAATGAATCAGAATATGAGGCCCTGATCGTCGGCCTCGAACTAGGAAACGTCCTCTCGATTTAGAGTTTACTCATTCATAGTGACTCTCAGCTCATAGTCAATTAGGTACTCGGCGAATTTGAGGCAAAAGAAGAAAGGATGGCCTTATACAAATCTCGAGTGCTCATCCTGCTCGCGAAGCTGAAGAATTATGAAATAATCCACATCCCCCGCAAGAAGAACAAAATCGCAGATTCTTTGGCAAAATTCGCCTCTACACCAGAATCTGAGTTATCACATTCAATTCCCATCGAGCACCTTCGAACCCCGAGTATCGACCAAGCAACTCCTGGGCAAGTGACAGCGGTCCACCCCTCTCCATGTTGGATGGACCCCATTGTCCTCTATCTCAGGGATGGACATCTTCCAGACAACAAGAAATTCACACGACAAATTCGTCATCGAGCTGCCAGGTATACTTTACAAAATGGAACGTTATTACGTAAGAGTTTCTCTTTGCCCTACTTAAGGTGTCTTCACCCAGAAGAAGCACATCGTGTTCTGGATGAAATACACCAGGGGACATGTGGTAACCACCCAAGGGGACGATCTTTAGCATATAAGGCGATGAGGCAAGGATATTACTAGCCCACTATGAAGGCGGATGCGATCAAATTCTCTAAAAAATGTGAGAAGTGCCAGCGATATTCTCCTATACCTCATGTACCGTCCCAGCAAATGACGCCAATGGATAGCCCGTGGCCCTTCGCCCAATGGGGAGTCGATATCATCGGGTCCTTACCTGTCGGGAAATGTCAAAATAGGTTCGCAATCGTGGCGGTCGATTACTTCACCAAATGGGTCGAGGCAAAACCATTAGCCAGAATTACCGAGAAACAGACCACTAAGTTCGTATGGAGAAATATCGTACGCCGTTATGGGCTCCCCCACACTATAATCACCGATAATGGAAAGCAATTCGACAACGCCGCTTTCGATGGATTTGTTGAACCTCCAATTTATACATTGCATTGCCCATTACATCGCATTATATGCATGGTTTTCATGCTTAAAAGGCCTATCTAATGCATGTTTTGTGATTTTAGGGATGAGAGCGGACTTCACCAAATTGGGGAATAAAAAGAGTCAATTGAAGCCATTGGATGAAGATGGAAGAAGGACTAAAGAAAGTAGAAAGAGAGGGGAAGAAAGGAAGAAAGAAGTCCAAGGAGAAAGCAGGAAACAGAGGCCAAGACCGGTCGTGCGACCGGTCGTCCATCGCCAGGACCGGTCGTCCGACCGGTCCGATTATGCACAGAAGAGGAATTTTCACAGAAGGTCACTGGACCATTCACGACCGGTCGTGCGACCGGTCGTGCGATGCCCGAACCGGTTGTGCGACCGGTCCTTGAATTAAAAGTTTAAATCGGAATTTTGGCAAAACTCTCTGGACTAAAATTGACGTTTTGCGACTGGTCATGCGACCGATCGTCAGGGAGCTTAGACCGGTCGTCTGCGTAACAAATCTTCTCCGTGAAGCTCCGAGATTTTCTGCGCAATGAGTAACCTTACGTAATTTCTGGATGTTTCCGACGCAAGGGGCTTTTCCACTATAAAAGGACACCTAGGGGCTCTTCCTAGGTGATCATAGAAGCCAAGGAAGGTCGTGGGAAAGGACGGAAGTCGTCGTGGAGCGTCAGCAACCCTTCAATTTCTGGTTTTTCTAGTTTTATGCTTTCTATTATGAGTTCTAGTTGTAGTATGAAAATGCTCAGCTAGAATCTCTCAGCTAAGGCTGAGAGGTGAAGCTTGTAGCTAATTTCCATGTTTGATTCAGTTTAATTCAAGTAATTTCAATTCAAGTTTGGGTTTTTAATCTTTTAGTCCCTAAGTTGATAGTTTGAGATGTTTTATGAGAGTTCATGTGCTCCGGACATGAATTCCTTGCAATTCTCTGAGATTATCATATGGTGTTTGTTTAGATTCGAATTTTGGTAACCCTTAAGCAAGCCATAGTCGATAGGCATGGCTGTTACTCCGAAGGCTATGATTTCGAATTCTACATGTGTTGAATGGGGACTAGAACTTGGAAGTTCAACTTGAATGGAATTGAATGTGTTTGAATGCTTTATTTTCCAACTAGATGAGAGATAGGACTTCAAATCTAGTTGTGTTCTATACTTGGATTGATTGGATTGACATGGGATTGCTGCAAGTGGATCCTTGAATGCCTTATTACTTTAAATTACTGGTTTTCATTAAGTTACTGTTTTAGTTTAATTGCTCAATTAAATCATCATATCTATTGCAAATTGAGTTGCTAGAATAGTTTGAAAGTTGTTTCTAATTCCCTGTGGATCAACCTCGGTCTTACCGAGTTTTATTACTACATCGCAGCCTTACACTTGAGGCAAGCGAACAGGATTTTGTGAAAAATGGAAGATACGCAATGTCCGCACTTCTCCATATCATCTTCAGGCAAATGGGCAAGTTGAAGCGGTGAATAAAATCAACAAGCATCATTTAAAGACCAAGCTCGGTAAATGCAAAGGCATGTGGCCAGAACTCCTGCCATAACTCTTATGGGCATATAGGACTACGACTCGCACATCGACAGGCGAAACTCCGTTCGCCTTGGCATTCAGCACCGACGCAGTAGTACCGGTTGAAGCTCAAGTACCTTCGTACCGAATCGAGCAGTATGATCCCACTTGTAATCAGGAAGGTCTCCGACTTCATCTCGACCTCTTGGAAGAGCGGAGGGATGCCTCCCAGCTGCGAGCAATAGCATATCAGCAGCGCATTGCTCGCTATCGTAATGCTAAAGTCTGGCCTAGAGTTTTCCAGCTCGGTGATTTGGTCCTTAGACAGAACCTCGGAGCTCCTGCTCGTTCGTTGGATCCAAATTGGGAAGGTCCATACCGAGTTATCAAAATCGTGCGACCCGGTACTTATTATCTTGAAGAAATGCAAGGAAGACCCGTACATCGCTCTTGGCACGTGGAACATTTGCTACGGTACTTCCCTTAATTCGATGTAATTTTAAAACGACATTTGAATAAAGGTGATCGAATTTAACGTCTTTTGGTCGCTACTCCATTTGATTAGACCCGAATAGCCCCGAAGAGAATACACACGTTCTCTTGGCCAATTGTCTACCCTTGGTAGAATCAAAATCAGTCTTTTGGTCGCTACTCCATTTGATTGGACCCGAATAGCCCCGAAGAGAATACACACGTTCTCTTGGCCAATTGTCTACCCTTGGTAGAATCAAATCAGTCTTTTGGTCGCTACTCCATTTGATTAGACCCGAATAGCCCCGAAGAGAATATACACATTCTCTTGGCCAATTGTCTACCCTTGGTAGAATCGAAGTCTCAATCGATAGATCAGTCTATCTCCACACGGACATGGTCACTACGACCCTCGGATTGAGCCTAACTCACTACGACATGAGTTAAGTATACGAGCATTCAACATGCAATCGACAAAGGGAAACAAAGCGAATAAGAGTACATGGTGTTGAGAAAAAAGCAACTTTCATTAAAAGTGACTAAAAAGTCAGATCATTTACATGGATACAATTTCTTCTCAAAATACTAAGAAAAAAGGAGAGAGAGAAGGGCGACGACTCTAAGATCAGTCGTTCTCGTCTTGAGCAGGCTCCCGACTTTCTGCTTCAGGCCTGATCTCGGGAGCAGGTGCGGCATCAGTAGCTCCAGTGACCTCATTCTCGGTTGCAGCTCGCTCTCTGGCTGCGACCTCGAAGGCCACTCTCTCAAACTCCTCAAAATTGAAGGAAGGAGCAATTTGTTGCATAACTCTGACTGCAAAATCGCGACCAGCGATATACGCCTCATAACGCTCCTCGTCATAGAGTTGAGAGGTTCGGAACTCCTGGACGGCACGAGGACCCTCGTCAAACACCATCTTGACAAGGGCCACTTTTTTCTCCTCCCAGTGAATGGAATCATCCTTCAGCTGGTCGAGAGTCTTCTTGGCCTGCTCAAGTTTAGCCTGAGAGTCCTTGAGCTGCTCCTCGAGGGAGATCTTGTCCTGGTGGAAAATCTCCTTCTTTCTCTGGGACTTGGTATGGACTTCTTGGAGCTTTGCAAACTGTAAATCCAGTGACCGAAAATGATCAGTCATGGCTTGGATCTTGGCGAGGAGAATCTGCTTCTCCTCATTTATTTTGGCGATTTGGGCTTCCAGGGCCTTTATTATGTGGTCCCTTCCCTGGACCTCGCCCTCCATCGCTTTCTTCTTCTTTTCCGCGTCATCAATGATGCGGCAGGCGGCATCAATGTCGCGTCTGACTCGGAGCTTGAGATCCAAACTTTGCTCAGACAAAGAAAGAAGAATTAGAGTAACCCACCACATAAATAACTAAAAAAGAATGAGGAATGGGGAGAAGTTGTCACCTAGATCAATCTCACCCCTATGTCTGTGGTGAGAGCCTCTGGACTTGGCTCAGGAAGGCCCCCAAAGGAGTTGGGGGAAATATTATCAAACATAAACTTGCATATCGGATGCAAGTATGGTGGGATGACGAAGACTCCCGACCCGGAGGGCTGGGCCACGACCATCTCGCTGGAGCCAACCTCGCGAGCATTCGCAGCACCCGAGGCAAGTTTCGCCGAATCGCGAGTAGTGATGGGCTCGCATGATGTCTCCCTTGGAGGGAGACCTTCCTCCGTTCAATCGCCTTTCGGTGAATGTTCGCTCGCCTCAAGTGTAAGGCTACGATGTAGTAATAAATCTCGATAAGACCGAGGTCGATCCACAGGGAAATAGAAACAATCTCCAAACTACTCCAGCAACTCAGTTTCTAGAAGAAAATCAGATTCAATTGAGTATTTAACTAAAACAGCAACTTAATGAAAAATCAGTGATATAAAGTACTAAGGCATTCAAGGATCCACTTGTAGTAATCATATGTCAATTCAGTCAATCCAAGTATAAAAAACACAACTAGATCTGAAGTCCTATCTCTCATCTAGTTGGAAAATAAAGCATTCACACACATTCAATCCAAATCAAGTTGAACTTCCAAGTTCTAGTCCATTCAATCAATGTAGAATTCAAAACCATAGCCTGCGGAGTAACAGCCATGCCTATGGACTATGGCCTGCTCAAGGGTTACTATAATTCGAATCTAAACAAGCATTCTATGATAATCTCAGAGACTTGCGAGGAATTCATGTCCAGAGCACATGAACTCTCATAAAACATCTCAAACTACCACTTTAAGAAACTGGAACATGAGAAAAAATCAAACTTGAATTGAAATAACTTGAATTAAACTGAATCCAACATGGAATTAACTACAAGCTTCACCTCTCAGCCTTAGCTGAGAGGTTCTAGCCGAGCATAGTCATGCTACAACTAAAAACTCTTAATAAAAGCATAAAACTAGAAAAATCGGAAATAGAAGAGTTGCAGACGCTCCACGACAGCTTCCTCTCTCCAAAACCACGTCCCTTAGCTTCTCTGATCACCTAGGAAGAACCCCTAGGTGTCCTTTTATAGCAAGAAACCTCCCTTGCGTCGGAATCTGCGAAAGGTTACGCAGTGCGCAACGTTTTTCGGAGTCCAGATTTAGAAAGGACTCTGGTTATGCAGGGTCGATCGGTCTAGACCGGTCGGACTGATCTTTTACACATTCCAGGGAGCACAGCCGACCGGTCAAGACCGGTCGAACTTTGTTTTGGGAGCTTCCAGCGTATATAGCCGACCGGTCAAGACCGGTCGGGCTAGTTTTCCTTGTGTCCAGTGCACATGGCCGACCGGTCAAGACCGGTCGGCCCTCCTTCAATGTGACCAGCGTCCATGGACGACCGGTCAAGACCGGTCTGGCTCTTCTCCCCTTTTGTCCAGTGTGCATAGCCGACCGGTCAAGACCGGTCGGCCTTCTTCCATTTGATTCTTCTTCCTTTCTTTTTCTCCTCTTTCTTCTTCTCTCTCTTCTCCTTGCTTGATTGTTTCTTTGGTCCATCTTAGACCTTCCTCCAATGTCTTCAAATGACCCTTTTTAAGCTCCAATTGGATGAAGTCTGCTCTTATCCCTACAATCACAAAACATGTGTTAGATGGGCCTTTAAATCATGAAAATTATGCAAACCATGTCATGTAATGGGCAATGCAATGTATAAATTGGAGGTTCAACACACCCCCCAACCAGCTTTTTGCTAGTCCCTAGCAAAACATGCGTGAAACAATTTCAAAACCTCCAAACCCAACTCTCCTTCAGAACCCATGATTCTATCCATTCCAAGGTGTATAAGTATAAAATTTGGAAAAATTAGGTGATAGAAGCTGAAACCTTGGACTCTCAAATCATAAAAGGTGTCTACATGAAATTCCCGCTGACTGATTGATAAATAGAAGAGCTCGAACAAATTCACCCTAGTGTGCATAGTGAAAGTTCATCTCATGAGTTCCTGGGATCATCTTCTTCATAGATTAAGTAAACCATGGATTTTAAGGTGCACAGAGCAACAACCAGCCTATGACAGGAATTTGCCTTACCGTCCTTCCGACGGCTTTCACACTACGTCCCATTTTCGGCTTTGGTTACGGTTCGACCATCCCCCGGTTGGTAATAGGTAGCCCTTTTCAGAATTTTCCACCATTTTTCTTTCCTTCCCGATTTCATCATTTCTTTCCTTTTTCTTTTAAATTAGATAGGATTTTTAGAAATCCATATCTTCTATTATTTTTCCATGGATAAGGATGGACAAAATACCCCGGCTTGGCTGCTCAACACCTTTAAATCAAAGTCTAGCTAATTCACAAATCACATAAACCTGTCAACTCATGAAAATCGTGCAATGTGAACTTGGTGTAAAAGGTGTTCAAATTTTCTATCAATCACAACAATAGGGGAACTAACATATAAAACCATTATGTTGGGAGAAATTCAAGACCTACAACATCACACACTTCGTATCTCCTCTTCTTATACTCATAGCATCTCAAATGTATAGAAGCAAAATTTTCTAAAAGAGTTTTGAGATGTTAGAAAATTCGAAAAAATTTTGCGCATATGAAGCTCAGAATGTTGCAATATGCTAGATGAGGAATCTCATCTCACCCCCCAACCAAATCTTGCATTGTCCTCAATGTAAAAAGATAGTCAATTAGCATGAACATGAGAGCAATGGTAAAATGTGAGAGAGTGAGAATCAATAGTACCTGAGAGAGCGATCATGGACGTCTCCAACCCAACAACTAAAGCCTGCTAAAACCGTAAAACTAAAGAAAACCTACCTATGCTATACCTCCATCAGACTAGGAGATCAATCATCCTGATAGACAGGATCATTCAGAGTAATGGACATGTCCTCTGAATCAAATTTCTCAACAAATGGTTTAAGGCGTTGTCCATTAACTTTAAAACAGTTACCATTCGCTGCATTTTCAATCTCAACAGCCCCATGAGGAAAAATTTCTTTGATAATATATGGGCCGGTCCATTGAGATCGTAATTTTCCTGGAAAAAGATGAAGTCGGGAGTTATACAAGAGTACTTTCTGACCTTCATGGAAAGATTTCCTGAAGATGTGTTTGTCATGGAAAGCCTTCATTTTACTCTTGTAAATTCTCGAGTTCTATTGAGCTCCTAATTGTGTATATTCTAACCCCAATTCATCACTCATTATGCATGGTTTGCATGGTTTATAGGCTAATATAATGCATGTTTTGTGACTACAGGATTAAGAGTGAACTCCACTCATTTGAAGTTGAAAAGAGCATGTTTAGGACCTTAGATGAAGACCCAAAGGAGGGCCGAAGCATAGAAGGAAATGAAGCTGACCGGTCGTGACCAGTCGGCCAAGGAAGCCTGACCGGTCAGCCATACACATGAAAGCTCTAATGAATAGGCCCGACCGGTCTTGACCGGTCGGCCACAGCTGCTGAAGGAAAGGTGAAAACGTCCGACCGGTCATGACTGGTCGGACATCATTGCTGGACTGAAGATAGACAGGCCCGACCGGTCTTGACTGGTCGGGCATACTTGCTGGAGTGGTCAGTCATTGAGGCCGACCGGTCGTGACCGGTCGGCTGTGCGCGAAGACTTAGAAAGTTCTAATTGCATCCCGATTTTCTCTGCGTTGCGTAAGTGTTATGCACTTTCTCGATTTTTCCGAAGTTGGGGAGCTTCCAAACTATAAAAGGACACCTAGGGATCGTTCCTAGGGTATCCTAGAAGGGTTCAAGCGAGGTTGGAGACTGTGGAAGTGGAGATTGGAGTTTCACAACTCCTTTTGGTTTGCTTTGCTATTTTCATGCTTTTTGTAGTTGTTTCATGTTTCCTTGGATCATGAGCAGCTAAACCTCTTAGCTAGGGCTAAGAGGTGAAGCTTATAGTGAATCCAGGATGTTTTAATTCGTAGTTAAGTGGTTTAAGTGTGGAATTCATGATTATGAACTAAGGTTTGAAGTTTATACAAGTTTTTAAGTAATTTTTCTTAGTCTTGTGATGACTCATGGATGTTTGGATGAATTACTTATCTTCTTAATTTGTTTGTAACGGTCTAGACCTGTATGATCTGAGGAATCGGAGTGCGCTCTAGTACTAAGCTCTTTATGAAGGACTTCATGCCAAAGTTCTATTTTAGTTGATTTTCTGGAATATGTAAGGACTGTGCTTGTGATTTGAATCTAGTTCAAATCCTAATTTAGCCTTGTCTTGTGAGAGGACTTGGGGATGGTTATGATTGAGAACTGGACCTATAGGAAAGGGGAATGACCTATGCAATTGAGCATGCTCAGGTCAGCCTACATTGAGTGAATCTTATGCATAGAACTTACATATTACAGACTGTTTTAACAGCTCTATTTTCCGACTAGACAGACAGGAATGTCGATTCTAGTTGAGAGAATAAGAAACCACAGCGGATTGAACATCAAGGATTGCTACAAGTGGATCCTTGAACCCCTAGTGCCTTCTTATAATTAATTACTTTCGATTTAATTCAGCTTTTGTTACTCACATCAACTTCATACAACAATCTGATTAGTAGACTTAATTAGACACTTGTGGATGAATTTGTGAGATCCTACATAGTCCCTGTGGATCGACCTCGGTCTTATCGAGTTTATTACTACATCGCAACCCTACACTTGGGGAAGCGAACAAGTTTTTGGCGCCGCTGCCGGGGACCATGACGGTTTTCACAAATTTCTGAAATTAGTATCTATTTAGGAATTTTTTTTTTAGATTTTTAGACTAACTTAATTAGTTTAATTGATTTTTCTTTTCAGGGATTTCTAGGAAGCTGAAGAAGATTCAAGGATTTCAAGTGCGAATCAGGTTCTATCCTTCTAAAACCTTACTCTTCTCCTTCTCCTATTCATTCCTATTCATCTCTTGTAGAGTGGGTGGAGATTCCTTTTGGATCTCTAAAAGGTCGGCCTTTTTGCCACCTGGATTCCTATTGGTCGGCTCAGCCGCCTTGGATCACCTTGTGCTCAGAGATTTCTTTTCTCATCTTTACTCCTCTTTTTCCTTTTTCTGCACTTTTTCTCAAAAGATTCAAAGAGTGGGTGGGGAGTTCTCTGAACCCCTATTGACCACGAGAAATCGGTCTCTATTCTTGCTTCTGGCCTAGCCATTGCAAGACACCTTGTGCTTCGGTCTTAGAGAAGAGTAAAGAAAAGGGAGGAAGAATTCTTCTTTCTTTTTGTTTCTTATTTTTGGTTTTGCATGCCACATTGGGCTCGGGATTCCAATAACCGACTCATAAGTGAAGGGGGGATAGTAGAAGGAATTGATAGAGAGCACGTGCTAGGAGACAGCTAGATTCTCCAATTTTATCTGAAAATATGGCTGCAAATCAACCTAACCCGATCCAAAATCAAACTGAAACAGGGGAGAATGTGGTTGAGGATGTTCCCCGACCAATGACTTTACGTGATTTCTTGCAACCTGCAAGAACGAGCACTCCCTCATGCATAGTATTTCCACTAAATGCAGGGAACGTGGATTTGAAACCAGGAGTGATCAATCTTCTCCCTAAATTCCATGGTCTAGACAGTGAAAGTGCCTATCAACACCTTAGGGAGTTTGATGAGGTAATCACCACCATGCACTTTGCAAATGTGACTGAAGATGTAGTAAGACTTAAATTCTTCCCTTTCACTCTTAAGGATAAAGCCAAGGGTTGGCTTTATGCATTGAGGCCAAGATCAATTGGTTCATGGACTGATATGCACAGAGAATTCATTAAAAAATTCTTCCCTACTCACAAAACGAACATGCTTAAGCGCCTTATCATGAACTTTGCCCAAAAGGAAGATGAAACTTTTTCCCAATGTTGGGAGAGGTTTAAGGATCTATTAAACGCATGCCCACATCATGGCTATGAAATTTGGCGGATTATAAGTTTTTTCTATGAAGGACTGACTTCATCCATGTGCCAATTTGTAGAGATGATGTGTAATGGAGAGTTCATGAATAAGGAAGCTGATGAAGCATGGGATTATTTGGAAGAATTGGCTGAGAGTGCACAGTCTTGGGACACATCTAAACCAACAAGTTCTAAGACTGGCCAACAAAAGGAAAAGGGAGGAATGTATGTCTTATCAGAAGAAGATAGCATAAGTGCACGGTTGGCTAGCCTCACAAGAAAGGTCGAAGCCATGGAATTAAGGAAAGGAGAAACAATCAACTCCACTGACGTTGAAACTGTTTGTGGAATTTGTGCTGGAAATCAACATGCTACACCAGATTGTCCCACAATTTCAGCAGTCCAAGGCATCTTACAAGAACAAACAAATGCAATAAACAGTTATCAACAGCAATATGGTGCTCCAAACTCAAACACGTTTAACCCTAATTGGAAGAACCATCCCAACTTCAGTTGGAGGAATGGACCCACTGCAAATGCAAACAACACTCCAAAAGTATCGCTAGAAGAGATGTTGGGTGCACTCGTATCGGTCCAGAATGAGTATAACAAGACAAATTCTCTAAAAATAGATGGGTTCATGCAAGAGCAATTGAAATTCAATCAAAATTCAAACCAAGCCATTAATGAATTGAAAACATCTCTGGCTAGAGTTGAAGCTCACCTTAGTGGTAGAGAGAAGGGCACACTTCCTGCTCAACCTCTTCCTAACCCAAGGACCCAGTATGAGATACAAGATACAAGCTCATCCTCCCACCATACGGAACATGTTCAAGCTATCACCACTTTGAGAAGTGGGAAAGAAATTGACAAATCTAATCCGGTGAAGGCTCCAAAGCCTAAGGATCCGGAAATTCTCAAAGAGGATGATAACTCAAACAATACTCCACAAGAGAAAGAACCGGAGAGACAATACAAGTCGGTTGCCCCATTTCCACAAAGGTTGATTTCACCTAAACCTTTAGATAAAAATCTGGAGATTCTGGAAGTTTTCAAGCAGGTGAAGATCAACATCCCGCTGTTGGATGCAATAAAACAAATACCATCTTATGCCAAATTTCTAAAGGAATTGTGTACAGTCAAAAGGAAACATAACGTTCACAACAAAGTTCTTTTGGCTGAGAATTTGAGCGCCATCATCAAACAAGAGGTGCCCCAAAAATATAAGGATCCAGGTAGTCCAACCATCTCATGCATCATAGGAGACTACCAGATTAAACAGGCTCTACTCGACTTGGGGGCAAGTGTGAATCTCATTCCATACTCGGTCTATGAACAACTTGGGTTAGGTGAATTGAAACCCACTAAAACCACACTCCAACTTGCTGATAGATCCATCCGGATACCGAGAGGAATGATAGAGGATGTCCTAGTCCAAGTTGACAAATTCTACTACCCAGTAGATTTTATTGTCTTGGACACACATCCCGTGATAGGCACCGGTACTCAAATTCCCGTCATACTTGGATGACCGTTTCTAGCTACCTCAAACGCCATTATCAATTGTAGAAATGGACTTGTACAAATGTCCTTTGGAAATATGACCCTTGAGCTTAACATATTTGAGTTATGCAAACAACCACGGGAAGTTGATGATGATGTCCACGAATTAAACATGATCGAATCATTCGTGGAGGATACAGTCCCCTTATCACTATTTTCCAACCCTTTGGAGGCATGTATGGCCCATTCTCATGAGACAAATGATTACACAATACAAGAGATGGATGCCATTCTAGAGATGATGCCAGTACTTGACAAAAAAAGATGGAGGGCCCCAATTGAACCTTTGCCTGTAAATGAAAACAAGGCTCTCCCATCTAACATCAAGGCACCTACACTCGACCTAAAACCATTGCCAAGTGAGCTAAAATATGTTTATTTAGGTCGAGATGAGACATATCCAGTGGTGATTTCTTCCCACTTAGATGAGGAACAAGAGAGCCGGCTAATAGCCACTCTATTAGAGTACAAGAGCGCCATTGAATGGTCAATTGCGGATCTCAAAGGCATAGACCCACTGATTTGTACTCACCGCATACACCTTGAGGAAAATGCGAAGACATCCCGGCAACCACAAAGACAACTAAATCCAAACATGAAGGATGTGGTTAAGGCCGAGGTGGTGAAACTATTGGATGTAGGTATCATTTACCCAATATCTGATAGCCAATGGGTGAGCCCAACTCAAGTGGTGCCTAAGAAATTCGGAATAACCATCGTAGCCAATGCCAATAATGAACTCGTACCAACTAGAGTCACTACCGGTTGGAGAATGTGCATTGACTACAGGAAGCTAAACACTGTCACGAGGAAAGACCACTTCCCCCTACCGTTTGTTGATCAGATTTTAGAACGGTTGGCGGGTCATTCCCACTTTTGCTTCCTTGATGGCTATTCAGGGTACAACCAAATAGAAATTGCCCGTGAAGACCAAGAAAAGACTACATTCACATGTCCATTCGCACTTTCGCCTATCGACGGATGCCGTTTGGACTATGTAATGCCCCCGCCACCTTTTCAGCGTTGTATGATGAGCATCTTTTCTGACATGGTGGGGACCATTCTCGAAGTCTTCATGGATGATTTTTTCGTATTCGGTTGTAGCTTTGATGAGTGCCTTGAGCACTTGAAATCTGTGCTAAAAAGATGTGAAGAGAAGAACCTTGTGCTCAATTGGGAAAAGTGTCACTTCATGGTTCAAAAGGGAATTGACTTGGTCACATCATTTCACAAAATGGAATTGAGGTGAACAAGGCAAAAATTGATCTTATCTCTAACCTTCCACCACCCAAAAGCATACGAGATATACGATCCTTTTTAGGACACGCAGGATTTTACAGAAGGTTCATAAAGGATTTCAGTTCACTCTCTCGTCCTTTATGTAACCTACTTCAAAAGGAAAATTCATTCGAGTGGAATGAAGAATGTCAAAAAGCCTTTACCACCCTTAAAGGTATGTTGACATGTGCCCCAATAATGCAACCACCTGATTGGAGCCTTCCTTTTGAGATTATGTGCGATGCTAGCGACTATGTTATTGGGGCCGTGTTAGGCCAAAGAAAAGATAAAAAGCCATGTGTCATCTACTATGCAAGTAGAACCTTAAACTCAGCCCAGGCAAACTACACCACGACTGAAAAGGAACTTTTAGCTGTAGTTTTTGCCTTGGAGAAGTTTGGATCCTACTTGATTGGATCCAAGATCATTGTATTCACTGACCATGCCGCGCTTAAGTATCTTCTCTCTAAAAAGGATGCTAAACCACGGTTGTTAAGATGGATCCTTCTACTCCAGGAATTCGACATAGAAATACGTGATAAGAAAGGAGTAGAGAATGTAGTAGCTGACCACCTCTCTCGACTTGTCCTCACTGATTCCCCTGAAACGACTGCAATCAATGACATGTTCCCTGATGAACAACTCTTTGTTGTTTCCCAATTACCATGGTATGCGGACATTGCTAACTATCTTGCTACAGGTACAATTCCTACATATTGGAAAAAGCAAGATAAGGATAGATTCTTCTCGGAGGTGCGGAAATTCCTATGGGACGACCCATACTTATTCAAGTATTGTCCCGATCAAATCATAAGGAGATGTGTTCCAGATGATGAGCAACAAAGCATCATCTCCTTCTGTCATTCTCAAGCATGTGGTGGCCATTTTTCGGCTAAAAAGACCACAGCGAAAATTCTGCAATGTGGGTTTTATTGGCCCACTATGTTCAAAGACACACATGAGTTTTGCAAAGCATGTGAACCTTGTCAGAAATTAGGGGGAATCTCCCGTAGAAACATGATGCCACTCAATCCCATCTTAATTATCGAAAATTTTGATTGTTGGGGCATCGATTTCATGGGCCCATTCCCATCTTCTTTTGGAAACCTATACATCTTGCTTGCCGTCGACTATGTTTCCAAATGGGTCGAGGCTATCCCTTGCCGGAATAATGACCATAAAACGGTCATTAGATTTTTAAAAGAAAATATTCTTTCCCGGTTTGGAACGCCTCGAATCATCATAAGTGATGGAGGGTCTCACTTTTGCAATCGCCCTTTTAAAGCCCTAATGAAGAAATATGGCGTAACACACAAAGTGAGCACTCCCTATCACCCACAAACTAGTGGACAAGCTGAGATATCCAATAGGGAAATTAAACACATTTTAGAGAAAACGGTGAACCCCGATCGCAAGGATTGGTCACTTCGGCTTACCGATGCGCTTTGGGCTTACCGTACAGCTTTCAAAACTCCTATTGGAATGTCCCCCTATAGACTTGTTTATGGGAAGGCTTGTCACTTGCCTGTGGAGTTGGAACATAAGGCATATTGGGCTATTAAGAAGATGAATTTCAATTCTGACAAGGCAAGCTCGCTACGCAAACTAGAATTGAATGAACTTGCAGAAATCCGGAATGAAGCTTATGAGAATGCGAGAATTTACAAGGACAAGACGAAGATATTCCATGATAAGAATATTCTTCGCAAGACATTCACGATAAATCAAAAAGTCCTCATGTATAATTCTCGCTTACATCTATTTCCGGAAAAATTGAGATCTCGGTGGACCGGTCCCTACATTGTGCAAACTGTCTATCCGTACGGGACTGTCGAGCTGTTGAATCCAAGGAACGGCAACATTTTTAAAGCAAATGGGCAGCGATTAAAGCCGTTCTTTGAGAAATTTTCTTCAGAAGGTATGTCCATACCTCTGAATGATCCTGTGTATCAGGATGATTGATCTCCTAGTCTGAGGGAGGTATAGAGTAGTTAGGATTAGGATTTTGCTGCCTTTGTTTTCTTTTTCATAGGTTTGTTAGAAGGAGGAAGATTTCTACTTTTCACTCTCTCAGGTACTATCAGTCCTCACTCCCTTTTATTTTCAAATTGCTCTCATGTTTTGCTCATTGCACATCTTTTACATTGAGGACAATGCAAGATTTGGTTGGGGGGTGTAGGATCGCTTGGATGAATCCAGTAGTTTGCAACATTTCAAGCAATTATGTAGAAATTTTTCTATTTGTCAAACATTCGAAACTCTTTTGGAAAACACCGGTTCTATGCATTCAAGATGATATGAGCATAAGAGGAAGAGATATGCAGTGTATGGGGCTGGATGTCTGGAATTCCTCATAGCATAATGGTTTTTATATGTGAACTCCCCTATTTTGTGATTGATAGAAAATCTGAACACTTTTACACCTAGTTCACATTACACGATTTTCATGAGTTGAAGGGATTATGTAATTTATGGATTAGCTAGACTTTGAATTAAGGTGTTGAGAAATCAGGTCGGGGTACTTTGTCCATCCTTGTCCATGGGAAAATAATGAAAGATATGGATTTTTAAAAATCCTATCTAATTTAAAAAGAAATAGAAAAGGAAGGATGCAATTGGGAATGTGGAAAAAATGGTGGAAAATTCCGATTAGGGCTACCTACTACCAACCGGGGGATGGTCTACCCGTAACCAAAGCCGGATATGGAACGTAGTGTGAAAGTCGTCGGAAGGACGGTAAGGCAAATTCCTGTCATTGGCTTGATGTGGCTCTATGTACCTTGAGTTCTATAGTCTACTTGATCTATGAAGAAGATAATCCTAGAAACTCGTGAGATGAATTTTCACTGCCCACACTAGGTTGAATTTGTTCAAGTCTTTCTATTTATCAACCAATCAGCGGGAATTTCATATGAAAGCTTATGATGTTTTGAGGGTTTACGGTTTCAACCTCTGTCGCCTAATGTTTCTGAATCTTAAGCTTATGAACCTTGGAATGAATAGAAGGATGGTTTCTGAAAGAGAGTTGAGTTTTGAAGAATGAGAATCGTTTCACGCATGTTTTGCTCGGGACTAGCAAAATGCTGGTTGGGGGGTGTGTTGAGCTCCTAATTGTGTATATTCTAACCCCAATTCATCACTCATTATGCATGGTTTGCATGGTTTATAGGCTAATATAATGCATGTTTTCTGACTACAGGATTGAGAGTGAACTCCACTCATTTGAAGTTGAAAAGAGCATGTTTAGGATCTTGGATGAAGACCCAAAGGAGGGCCAAAGCATAGAAGGAAATGAAGCTGACCGGTCGTGACCGGTCGGCCAAGGAAGCCTGACCGGTCATGACCGGTCAGCCATACACATGAAAGCTCTAATGAATAGGCCCGACCGGTCTTGACCGGTCGGCCACAGCTGCTGAAGGAAAGGTGGAAACGTCCGACCGGTCATGACCGGTCGGACATCATTGCTGGACTGAAGATAGACAGGCCCGACCGGTCTTGACCGGTCGGGCATACTTGCTGGAGTGGTCAGTCATTGAGGCCGACCGGTCGTGACCGGTCGGCTGTGCGCGAAGACTTAGAAAGTTCTAATTGCATCCCGATTTTCTCTGCGCTGCGTAAGTGTTACGCACTTTCTCGATTTTTCCGAAGTTGGGGAGCTTCCAGACTACAAAAGGACACCTAGGGATCGTTCCTAGGGTATCCTAGAAGGGTTCAAGCGAGGTTGGAGACTGTGGAAGTGGAGATTGGAGTTTCACAACTCCTTTTGGTTTGCTTTGCTATTTTCATGCTTTTTGTAGTTGTTTCATGTTTCCATGGATCATGAGCAGCTAAACCTCTTAGCTAGGGCTAAGAGGTGAAGCTTGTAGTGAATCCAAGATGTTTTAATTCGTAGTTAAGTGGTTTAAGTGTGGAATTCATGATTATGAACTAAGGTTTGAAGTTTATACAAGTTTTTAAGTAATTTTTCTTAGTCTTGTGATGACTCATGGATGTTTGGATGAATTACTTATCTTCTTAATTTGTTTGTAACGGTCTAGACCTGTATGATCTGAGGAATCAGAGTGCGCTCTAGTACTAAGCTCTTTATGAAGGGACTTCATGCCAAAGTTCTATTTTAGTTGATTTTCTGGAATATGTAAGGACTGTGCTTGTGATTTGAATCTAGTTCAAATCCTAATTTAGCCTTGTCTTGTGAGAGGACTTGGGGATGGTTATGATTGAGAACTGGACCTATAGGAAAGGGGAATGACCTATGCAATTGAGCATGCTCAGCTCAGCCTACATTGAGTGAATCTTATGCATAGAACTTACATATTACAGACTGTTTTAACAGCTCTATTATCCGACTAGACAGACAGGAATGTCGATTCTAGTTGAGAGAATAAGAAACCACAGCGGATTGAACATCAAGGATTGCTACAAGTGGATCCTTGAACCCCTAGTGCCTTCTTATAATTAATTACTTTCGATTTAATTCAGCTTTTGTTACTCACATCAACTTCATACAACAATCTGATTAGTAGACTTAATTAGACACTTGTGGATGAATTTGTGAGATTCTACATAGTCCCTGTGGATCGACCTCGGTCTTACCGAGTTTATTACTACATCGCAACCCTACACTTGGGGAAGCGAACAAGTTCTCGTATGCATCGTTCCGTATTTCATCAAGCTCATTTAATTGGAGTTTGCGAAGCGAGCTAGCCTTGTCCATGTCAAAATTTAAAGCCCGAATTGCCCAATAAGCTTTGTGTTCTATCTCCACAGGCAAGTGGCAAGCTTTCCCATAGACAAGTCTATAAGGGGACATTCCAATGGGTGTCTTGTAGGCGGTACGGTGAGCCCAAAGTGCATCATCTAATCTTAGGGACCAATCCTTGCGATCCGGTCTCACCGTCTTTTACAAAATCTGTTTGATTTCCCTATTGGAGATTTCAGCTTGCCCACTTGTTTGTGGGTGGTATGGGGTACTCACTTTGTGCCTAATACCATATTTCTTCATCAAAGCTTCAAAAGGTCTATTGCAAAAGTGAGAACCACCATCACTAATGATGGCCCGAGGCGTCCCAAATCTAGAAAGTATGTTTTCTTCGAGGAACTTGAGAACCGTACGATGATCGTTGGTTCTACATGGGATAGCCTCTATCCATTTAGACACATAGTCTACGGCAAGCAAAATATAGACATGTCCGAAAGATGAGGGGAATGGTCCCATGAAATCGATGCCCCAACAGTCAAAGACTTCAAGATGTTGAATTGGGGTGAGAGGCATCGTATTTCGACGGGATAATCCTCCTAACTTCTGGCAGCGCTCACACGCTTTGCAAAACTTGTGGGTGTCCTTAAATAACGTAGGCCAATAAAAACCACACTGCAGAATTTTCGCAGTTGTTTTCTTGGCTGAAAAATGACCCCCACATGCTTGATCATGACAAAAGGAGATGACTGAATTGTGTTCATCATCAGGGACACATCTCCTTATAATTTGGTCTGGGCAATATTTAAACAATAGAGGTTCATCCCAGAAAAATCTGCGCACTTCCCTTAGAAATTTATGTTTGTCTTGCGCAGTCCAATGAATCAGCATCGCACCTGTGAAAAGATAATTAGCTATATCAGCGTACCATGGTGGATGCATAGCAACAAAGAGTTGCTCATCAGGGAATGAGTCCTCAATAGGTGACTCGTCAATGGAATTTGGTAGGACTAGGCGGGATAGATGATCCGCCACCACATTTTCTACCCCCTTCTTGTCTTTGATCTCCAAGTCGAATTCTTGAAGGAGTAGGATCCATCTAAGCAAACGGGGCTTAGCATCCTTCCTAGAAAGAAGGTATTTCAGCGCCGCATGATCCGTATAAACAATGACTTTGGATCCTATTAAGTATGGCCTGAATTTGTCCAAGGCGAAAATGACAGCTATGAGCTCTTTCTCCGTAGTCGAATAATTAACTTGGGCGGGATTCAAGGTCCTACTTGCGTAGTAGATAACATGGGGCTTCTTATCCTTCTTTTGGCCTAACACCGCCCCAATAGCAAAATCGCTCGCATCGCACATCAACTCAAAAGGAATGGACCAATCTGGTGGTTGCATGATAGGAGCGGTTGTCAACATGTCTTTTAGCTTTGAAAAAGCTAATTGACATTCGGCACTCCACTCAAATTGGTTCTCCTTTTGTAGTAGGTTGCATAAAGGCCTTGAGATATGACTAAAATCCTTTATAAAGCTTCGATAGAAACCGGCGTGTCCAAGGAAGGACCGCACATCGCGTATGCTTTTGGGTGGTGGTAGATTGAAAATTATGTCAATTTTTGCCCTGTCTACCTCTATTCCATTAGATGAGATGATATGTCCAAGGACTATTCCTCTTTGTACCATGAAATGACACTTTTCCCAGTTTAATACAAGTTGCTTCTCCTCACACCTCATTAAGACCAACTTCAAGTGGTTGAGATACTCATCAAATGTACTACCAAAAACGGAAAAGTCATCCATGAATACCTCAAGAAACTCACCCACCATGTCCGAAAAAATACTCAACATGCATGTTGGAATGTGGCGGGTGCATTACATAACCCGAATGGCATCCTTCGGTAAGCGAAGGTGCCAAATGGGCATGTAAATGTGGTTTTCTCTTGGTCTTCCGGAGCTATCTCAATTTGGTTGTATCCGGAATAACCATCTAGGAAGCAATAATAGGAATGGCCTGCCAACCTCTCCAAAATTTGATCCATAAATGGGAGAGGGAAGTGGTCTTTCCTAGTAACCGTGTTGAGCTTCCTATAATCAATGCACATACGCCAATCGGTGGTCACTCTAGTTGGTATAAGCTCGTTATTGGCGTTTTCAATGATGGTAATACCGGATTTCTTGGGGACAACTTGGGTAGGACTCACCCATTGGCTATCTGAGATAGGGTAGATAATACCCATGTCCAATAGCTTTAACACCTCGGCTTTGACAACCTCCATCATGTTTGGATTTAGCCGTCTCTGAGGTTGTCTAGTCGTTTTTGCATTTTCTTTAAGGTGTATTCGGTGAGTGCAAACCGAAAGATCTATCCCTTTGAGATCTGCTATTGTCCAACCTATGGCTTCCCTATGTTCTTTGAGTAACTCAATCAACTTGAGCTCTTGGTCCTTCTCAAGGTGGGAGGCAATGACAACCGGGAACGTTTCCTCTTGACCCAAATATACGTATTTAAGCTCGGATGGCAATGGTTTGAGGTCAAGCTTCGGTGGTTTGATGTTAGACGGTAGAGGCCTTGATGTGGTTAGTGGTAATTTTTCAAAATGGGGCCTCCACCGGCTAATATCAACTACCGGTCTTTCTATATTTAATGCCTGCACAATCTCACCAATGATGGGGTCTTCAGAATCCCTGAAATGTGCTAAGCATGTCTCTAAGCTTTCTAGTGGTTCAAGTTGGAGGAGTTCTTCTTCTTCAAAAGTTTCAAGCATGTTTACTTCGAAGAACTCATCATCATCTACATCCCTATGTCTTTTTCCCAAGTGAAACACATTCACCTCTAGTGTCATGTTTCCAAAAGATAGTTGCATCACCCCATTCCGGCAATTGATGATTGCGTTTGATGTGGCAAAGAATGGGCGGCCTAATATTACCGGTATTTGGGTGCTAGCATCCAAAACCGGTTGTGTGTCCAAGACGATAAAATCTACCGGGTAGTAGAATTTGTCAACTTGGACTAGAACATCCTCAACTATCCCTCTCGGTACACGGATAGATTGGGTTTTAATTCACCAAGACCCAATTGCTCATATACCGAGTATGGGATCAAGTTCACACTCGCCCCCAAATCTAACAAGGCACGTTCAATCCGGTAGTCTCCAATGATGCATGAGACGATGGGACTACCGGGATCTTTGAATTTTTTTTTTTTTTTTTTTTTTTTGGGGGGGGGGGGGGGGGGGTCTTTTGAGTGAGGATGGCACTCACTTGCTCAGTTAAGAAGGCCTTTTGCTGCACATTATATTTGCGTTTTGTTGTGCATAGGTCTTTTAGAAACTTGGCATAAGAGGGGATTTGTTTGATGGCATCAAGCAAAGGGATATTAATCTTGACTTGTCTGAAAATCTCTAGAATATCATGAGAATTTGGGAGAGATTTTGGGGCAACCAATCTTGAAGGGAATGGTGCCACGGGCTTGTAAATGCGTTCCGGTTGTTGTGGGGCTAAGTTAGATCCATCTTCATCCTCAGAATTTACCGGATCATTAGGCTCATCGGCCTTCACCGGAATAGTTTTGTCAATTTGTTTACCACTTCTAAGGGTGGTGATGGATTTGGCTTGCTCCATGTTTTGGTTGGAAGGATTAGGGGTGCTTACTTCATGTACTTGCTTTGGATTGGGCTGAGGTTGGGCCGGAAAGGTCCCTTCCCTAGCATTCAAGCGTCCCTTAATCTCATCAACCGAGGCTTTAAGCTCTTGGAACATTTGCTGATTCGATTGATTGATTTGCGTTTGCCCTTGTATAAATGCCTTCAAAGTATTCTCCATTGAGAATTGAGGTGGGGCCATATTTTGCATGGGTGGCCCTCTTTGAGAATTGGTAGGATTGCCCGTAGGAGCATTCTTCCAACTAAAATTTGGGTGGTTCTTCCAACTCTCATTGTACGTATTACCTACTGGTCCATTGAAGGGCCGTTGATAACCATATGTGGCATTGGCAGTCTCATGTAGCACTTCCTGAAACGCAAGAATTGTGGGACAATCTTGCGTAGCGTGTAAATCGGTGAGGCAGATCCCACATATGGTTTCAACAGCTTCTTTGGACTTGGGAACTCCACTTTTACTAAGTTCCATGGCTTCAACCTTCCTTGTGAGGTTGGCTATCCTTGCATTCACATCGTCTTCCTCCTTAAGGACATAGATCCCTCCTTTCTCTTGAGTGGGTTTGGAGTTATTGGGTTTATCCGATGTATACCAAGATTGGGCATTTTCAGCCAACATGTCCAAGTAACTCCAAGCCTCATCTGGATTTTTACTCATAAACTCGCCATTGCACATCATTTCCACAAATTGGCGCATATTGGAACTTAATCCATCATTAAAAAAGTTTATAATTCGCCAACTCTCATAGCCATGATGTGGGCAGGCAAGCAGGAGATCTTTAAATCTTTCCCAACATTGAAAGAAAGATTCACCTTCTTTAGCTGAGAAATTCATTATGGCCCTTCGAAGGGTGTTCGTTTTATGAGCCAGGAAGAACTTTTTCAAGAATTCCAGGTTCATCTCAACCCATGACCCAATCGAATGTGGTCTGAGAGAGTGAAGCCAATCCTTAGCTCTTTCTTTCAAAGTGAAAGGAAAAAGTTTAAGTCTGATGGTATCCTCGGAAACATTGGTGTAATGCAAGGTGGCCAACACTTCTTCAAATTCTTTTAAGTGTAAGTATGGACGGTCAGAATCTAGCCCATGGAACTTTGGTAAGAGTTGAATTACACCCGGTTTTATGTCAAAATTTCCACCGTTTGCTGGTAGAACCACGCAAGAGGGTGTAATTGTTCGGGCAGGTTGTAGGTAGTCCCGTAGTGACTCATTGGAGGAACATTATGTACCTCATTCTCTCCTACTCCTTCCTGATTCGCATTTGTAGTTGGAGTAGGGGGGGAGGATTCCTTAAAGGTGTGTGTTCCATACTCCCCAAACTTTCACAATGCTCTTGATAATTTCGGACTCGTCTATGAACTGACAATGGTCCAACTAAACCACCTTCAGATTGGAGACGATTTGAGTGATTACGTTCCCAACGGGACATAAACCACTCAACCAAAAGTCAAAACTAATCCTAACCTAGAAAACTGAAATCTGAAGTTAATCTAAAGAAAAAAACTAAGTTAGAAAGGTATCACCTGATGTGCTTGAACTAGAGAAGATTTCCTACAAAACAGAAAAATATGTTAGTTCTAAGAAAATCAGAAAAACCTATCTACCTCTACTTCTACAGCCACTGAAATTATTTGAAGACCGTTATTTAAGTCCCCGACAGCGGCGCCAAAAACTTGTTCGCTTGCCTCAAGTGTAAGGCTGCGATGTAGTAATAAATCTCGGTAAGACCGAGGTCGATCCACAGGGAAATAGAAACAATCTCCAAACTACTCCAGCAACTCATTTCATAGAAGAAAATCAGATTCAATTGAGTATTTAACTAAAACAGCAACTTAATGAAAAATCAGTGATATAAAGTACTAAGGCATTCAAGGATCCACTTGTAGCAATCCTATGTCAATTCAGTCAATCCAAGTAAAAAAAACACAACTAGATCTGAAGTCCTATCTCTCATCTAGTTGGAAAATAAAGCATTCACACACATTCAATCCAAATCAAGTTGAACTTCCAAGTTCTAGTCCATTCAATCAATGTAGAATTCAAAACCATAGCCTGCGGAGTAACAGCCATGCCTATGGACTATGGCCTGCTCAAGGGTTACTATAATTCGAATCTAAACAAGCATTCTATGATAAGCTCAGAGAATTGCGAGGAATTCATGTCCGGAGCACATGAACTCTCATAAAACATCTCAAACTACCACTTTAAGAAATTAGAACATGAGAAAAAATCAAACTTGAATTGAAATAACTTGAATTAAACTGAATCCAACATGGAATTAACTACAAGCTTCACCTCTCAGCCTTAGCTGAGAGGTTCTAGCCGAGCATAGTCATGCTACAACTAAAAACTCTTAATGAAAGCATAAAACTAGAAAAACCAGAAATAAAAGAGTTGCAGACGCTCCACGACAGCTTCCTCTCCACGTCCCTTAGCTTCTCTGATCACCTAGGAAGAACCCCTAGGTGTCCTTTTATAGCAAGAAACCTCCCTTGCGTCGGAATCTGCGAAAGGTTACGCAGTGCGCAGCGTTTTTCGGAGTCCAGATTTAGAAAGGACTCTGGTTACGCAGGGCCGACCAGTCTAGACTGGTCGGACTGATCTTTTACACATTCCAGGGAGCACAGCCGACCGGTCAAGACCAGTCGGACTTTGTTTTGGGAGCTTCCAGCATATATAGCCGACTGGTCAAGACCGGTCGGGCTAGTTTTCCTTGTGTCCAGTGCACATGGCCGACCGGTCAAGACTGATCGGCCCTCCTTCAATGTGACCAGCGTCCATGGCCGACCGGTCAAGACCGGTCTGGCTCTTCTCCCCTTTTGTCCAGTGTGCATAGCCGACCGGTCAAGACCGGTCGACCTTCTTCCATTTGATTCTTCTTCCTTTCTTTTTCTCCTCTTTCTTCTTCTCTCTCTTCTCCTTACTTGATTGTTTCTTTGGTCCATCTTAGACCTTCCTCCAATGTCTTCAAATGACCCTTTTTAAGCTCCAATTGGATGAAGTCTGCTCTCATCCCTACAATCACAAAACATGTGTTAGATGGGCCTTTAAATCATGAAAATTATGCAAACCATGTCATGTAATGGGCAATGCAATGTATAAATTGGAGGTTCAACAGCGAATTGTCAATGACTTCGATTATCGGCTGGCTATGGGCGCCAGCCGGAGGGGTCGCGGAAGTCCGAGGGGTCGTGACAACACCCCCTTTGGTAGTAGTATGCGGCTGTGCACCGCGAGCAGACCCCTCTGCTGGAGCTGGTGCAGCTGAAGGTCCAGCCGCTGACTTCTTTTGCCTCTTCGAGGCCATACCCTTCAAACGGAGGAGCACTCCCAGCGCGCCCCTTTTGTCTCCCACTTTCACCATCTCTTCTTGGGATATCAAGCCCGTGGTGTAGAGGCAGCGTGGGTCCAAGGCAATGTTGACGTTGCGTGCGGTCGCTGAAAGCTTGGAGACCTTTACAAGTTTTTCGTTAAATCCTCCCCGCAAGTTTGGCCTAGCTCCAATCGGAATGCCTGTAAAAAGAATATGAGGACACATCAGTTGATGTAAGCGAAGTAAAATTCTTTTTGCTTTCTTCAGTTAAAAGGGCAGAAATTCAAACCCACCTTCGCCAAAGTAGCGGATAACATTATGGCCTTTGGGGTCGGAGCCCACATCTGACTCCCAATTTTCAGAGATTTAAAACCATTTTTTCCTCTACCCGGGGCAATTGGAGGAGGGGTTTCCCAGAATGAAGTTGTCCCGGTGCCAGAAGCAGAGGTAGTACCAACCCTCGGTAGTCGCGGCCTTTTTCAGCTGGTATAGTCGCAAAAATTCCTCAGCGGTTAAGTCATCGTTACTTGCCTGTTTCCAGAGGACGAAAGCACTTATAAGCACCCGCCAACTGTTTACGATAAGTTGGCCGGGGGCAATCTTATAAGTGCAAAGGAAGTTTTGGATGAATGGGTGAAGGGGAAGACGCACACCAACCCGGAAAAAATATTCATAAAAGGCTACACAGCCTAGCAGTGGTGCACCGGCTGTCTCCCCTCTCCCAGGTATCCTGAGAATAACGGACTCCGGAACCCGGTACCTCTCTCGAAAGCTCGAGAGCTGTTCTTCCGTCATTATAGAGGGATAACCGGAGGCGGAATATCTTTCGGCCGGTACTCAGGCATTATTGGATTCAGAAGAATCGGGGGTATTATCTCCTAGAGGGAAGATCTCTTCATCAGAAACCCCCGCCATTATAAAAGAAAAAGACAGGAAGAAAGAAATAAAAAAGGCAAGAGAAGGGATACCTCTGCCAAGAGGGTTACACCAGGAATAGAAGGAAAGAAGAAGAAGGGTTTTTCTGAAACTCTACGGCGAAATTTTGAAAATGAGGCAATCTCCGCAGATAATCCGATATTTATACGTAATCATATTGTTTGATTCGGATGACACGCGACGGCCTCCCATCTGGCAAAACAGTCGAACAGGCACGAGCATTAAATTCGGGAGTACGTGGCAAGCGACGCTTCACCTCTCATAGCCGAAAAGCTGCGTAAGGCTGGCCATCATAAATACAGAATCACTCCGGATGATTCAAGCGCGATTCTTTCCCAACAGCCGGTTATGCATACAAACAAAACCCATGGCATAGCTCCTCAACGCCAAGGGTTTGGGGGGCATTTGTTGTAAGATAAAGTGGGCCATCAAGAGATGCGATCAAAGAATGATTGAGAGAAGGCGCAGCCAGTCATCCCAAATGCGAGCAGCTCGGCTCCTGTTCGTCGAAAGGGGTCGCATCCCAAATGCGAGCAGCTCGGCTCGTGCTTGTCGAAAGGGGTTGCATCCCAAATGCGAGCAGCTCGGCTCGTGCTCGTCGAAAGAGGTCGCATTTCAACATGTGAGTAGTAATTTCTGAATCAAAGCGCTCTCCGCCTTTGTAGTTCTAGTAGCCCATATAGACCGATTTTGGGCTTATCATTGCCCATGGCTCCAGATCTCAGGGGATCACTATTAGGAAACGTAATCGACCAGATGTCTAATTAGATTAGGTCGTTTCCTTATTTAAGGATCAACAGGATAAATACCTTATCCTTATCCCCAGAGATCAATAGTAATCTTGACGCCTTACGTAACAGAGTGGGTCATTTGGACCTATATAAATGGATGGCTTCATCGATAAGAAGGTACACAATACTTAATCTCTGAGTCCCACACTTTAGTCCTTCCTTCTCACCTCCACGTCCCATCTAACTTAAGCTTCGAAGGGCTAAGGGCTGGATGCCGGCCACCCTTAGTTTTCCTTTGTGCTTTTCCAAGTTCAGGGGGATACTACCTGAGAAGAAGGTGGACGTCTGGAGGACCCTGTTACAAAATCCGACGTAAACAAGGACAATGCAAGATTTGGTTGGGGGGTGAGATGAGATTCCTCATCTAGCAGTTTATAACATTTCGAGCTTCATATGTGCAAAAAAAATTTGAATTTTCTAAAAATTCAAAACTCGTTTGGAAAACCTTGTTTCTATGCACTCGGGATGATATGGGTATAAGAAAAGGAGATATGAAGTGACGAATGTTGCAAGTCTTGAACTACTCCTAATATAATGGTTTTATATGTGAATTCCCTTATTTATGTGATCGATAGAAAATTTGAACAGTTTTACACCTAGTTCACATTACATGATTTTCATGGGTTGAAAGAATTATGTGATTTGTGGATTGGCTAGACTTAGATTTGAGGTGTTGAGGAACCAAGTAGGGGTACTTTGTCCATCCTTGTCCATGGGAAAATAACGAAAGATATGGATTTCTAAAAATCCTATCTAATGTAAAAGAAAAAGAAAAAGGAAGGATGAAAATTGGGAATGATGGAGAAAATGGTGGAAAATTCCGAAAAGGGCTGCCTATTTACCAATCGGGGGATGGTCTACCCGTAACCAAAGCCGGAAATGGGACGTAGTGTGAAAACCGTCGGAAGGACGGTAAGGCAAATTCCTTGTGATAGGCTTGTTGTTACTCTGTGCACCTTGAGATCCATAGTTTAATTGATCTATGAAGAAGATAATCCCAAAAACTCATGAGATGAAATTTCACTATGCACACTAGTTTGAATTTGTTCGAGTTTCTCTATTTATCAATCAATTAGCGGGAATTTCATATGGACACTTATTATGTTTTGAGAGTTTAAGGTTGCAACCTCTATCAACCGGTTTCTCTAATTTTTGCACTCCTATATCTTGGAATGAATAGAAGCATTGTTTCTGAAGGAGAATTGGATTTTAGAAGATTGAACTTGTCTCACGCATGTTTTACTCGGGACTAGCAAAAAGCTGGTTTGGGGGTGTGTTGAGCTCCCATTTTATACATTTTCTAGCCCGTTACATCACATTACATGCATGGTTTGCATGCTTTAAAGACTTATCTAATGCTTGTTTTGTGTATGTAGGAATGTAAGAGAGAAGTCATGAATTTGTTGCTAAAAGGGTCCTTTGGAACCACATTGAAGACACTGAAAAGAAGCCCTGAAGAATCGCATTAGAAAAACCTAGATTGGCCAGAAGAAAGAAGAGTTCAGCATGCATATCAGAAGGCCACCGAGCGCTCGACCAAAACACGGCCGGGTGCCCGAAATTGGGAAGATTTGTGTTGAAAATGCTGGACAGTTCTGGACCTGATCGAGCGCCCGACCACCATCTAGCCGGGGCATATTCAAAGAGGATTTTATCAAAAACGCACTGACCGAATTCAAGCACAGTCAGGCGCCCGACCACTACATGACCAGGCGCCCGACCAGCGTCCGAAGACCGGCATATGTGTGTAAGCTTTTATGCAATCCGAGGCGGTTCGTGGTTTTTCCTATAAAAGGACACCTTGGCATCCTTGCTAAGGTATCCTAGAAGAGTTCTAAATTCATGGGGAGCAAGGGAGATCATCGTGGAGCGACCGCAACTCCTCCAACTAGGGTTTTTTTTTCTAGTTTTTCATATTTTTGTGTAGTTTTTCTTTGAATTCTAGTTGAAGCATGATAATGCTCGGCTAGAACCTCTTAGCTAAGGCTAAGAGGTGAAGCTTCTGAGTAGTTATCATGTTGGATTCGTTCTATTTCAAGTACTTTGCTTAAAGTTTTGATTTTTAAGTTCTAGTTTGAATAAAAGTAATATTTTTGAATGTTTTATAAGAGTTCATGTGCTTTGGACATGAGTTCTTTGCAATTCTCCGAGATTATCATGTTTGGATTGATTAGATTCGAATTGTAATAACCCTAGAGCATATCATAGTCCATTGGCATGGTCGTTACTTCGAAGGCTACATATTCGACTTCTATGGGCTTCATTAGAACTAGAACCTTATTCTTCAACTTGAGTAGAGATTGTTTGTGTTTGAATGCCATATCTTCCAACTAGAAGAGAGATAGAACTTCAATTCTAGTTGTGTTATGCTTGGATGAATGAATTCACATGAGGGCTATCACAAGTGGATCCTCAAAAGCCTTAGCTCTCTTTAATTACAGATTTTTACAATTACTGTTGTAAGTTAGTTTATAAACCTGAAATCCTTAATTCATTGAATTTGAAGCTGCTGGAACAACTTGAATTGGTTTACCTTATTCCTTGTGGATCGACCTCGGTCTTACCGAGATTTATTACTACATCGCAGCCTTGCACTTGAGGCGAGCGAACACCCCTTAAATAGGGAAAAATAGAAATTAGAAACTCCTTGTGCAATAAACCACACGAGAAACCAAGTCTAACGAGGAAACTACTGGCCGGTCGGCCAGCCGGATGACCCAAAAATGTTCCAGCAATCTGCTGCCTTTGCTCCATCGTGACCGACTGGCCGGTCGGTGGTCTTCGTGCGTGAAGTTTTGAGGCGTCCAATCCCAACAAACTCCACCACGACTCAAATCTTCATGCAACACCTTACAACACACATCTTCATCTCTACTCATTCATCATCATAGCTCCATTGTTTCTCATGCCTCATTGACTTCATCGTTGCACCTTCACCACCCGCTCGCTCATGTGGCCCTTACGCATGCTACACACGAGCAACTATGGATCTCGCTGCTGATCTCGCTGCTCCACCATGAATAGTACTCCCGATCAAACTCGATCGCAGTCGATAAACCTGATTGAGATATTAGCATACCGATCCACCTTCTTCCACTCTACTTCTTTCATAGATACCGATCGCTTTCCATGTTTTTCTTTCATGGAATCCTTCTCTACATCGAATCTCATGCTAGAAGACACCATTGATGCCTCGCCTCATATTCTATCTGCCTTCTTCCCAACTTTTATCTCTGATACCACTTGTTGGGGTTACGAGCCTCACAGCGGAAGCAATCAAAGTAGGCGAGGAACACACCACAATGGCAATCACACAAGCAAATCGACACACACAAGAAGCAATCCGATTTTTACATGGAAAAACCGCTCACAAGTAAAAAAATCATGACACAAAGTGACACAAATCCACTATGATATCAGAAGTTACAAGAGATAGAAGAAATACAACCCGGATCATAGCCCACATGAGAAAACTCAAGCTAACAAAGCTAATTCTCACATGAGAAGGACAAGCACAACTCTTTCCCCTCATCCCCGAGAACTCCAAGCTTCCTCCTAGCTCTTTCTCTTGCACTAGAACCCTCTCAATCCCTTGGCCCATTTGTGGCAACCCTAATCTCAGATTACATCCCCTTAAATAGGGAAAAACTAAAATTAGAAACTCCTTACGCAACAACCCGCATAAGAAACCAAGTCTAACGAAGAAATTACCTGCCGATCGATTGGCCGGCCGGATGGCCCAAAAACGTTCCAGCAATCTGCTGCCTTTGCTCCATCGTGACCGACTGGCCGGTCGGTGGTCTTCATGCATGAAGTTTTGAGGCGTCCAATCCCTACACAAACTTGGTGTGTTGATGTGTTGGGCGCTGTGGAGCCAAGATGATGCATGTGTTTTATATCTACGCCGTTCATCTGCTTTGCCCCCTCGTTTTACGGCATTTTAAGGCATGAAGAAAAAAATGAAGCAAATTCCAAGCTCAAGAGGATCACACCACCGGAAACATTGATTATTGAACATTTACCATTAAAAACCTTCTCGGGGCCCACAAAAGCTTTTGATCAGACTTATTTTTCTATTTTCACTTCATCCACGTCTGAGTGACCTAATGAACAGGATGGATGACAAATAAACACTATGGTGACCCTTAAAATGATTTCAACGGCGGGTGCCATTATCCTCACTCTTTCCTCTGCATCGTCAACTTGAGCTTCGGATCTGCTTCATTTTAGTTCATGTCCTGAAATGAGCTGGAAAAACAGAGACAGCATGGATATAAAGCATATACACTACGTTGGGCCCGACAACGCCCGGCATATCAACACACCAAGCTTGGGGTGTTGTTGCGCAGCACCACCAATCCATGTCCCTTTAATTCAGACCATTGTTCTTGTTGAGTCCCACCGTTGATACAGGATGTTCCTAAAATCTGACAGTTTAAAAGATCAATGTGGACCATAGTTGAATTTCTCTTCTTAACCGATTCTAGGCCACAAATAGAAAATCTCTGACAGTCCTTTCAAGGACATCTTTAACGTCTAGTCCATACATGATGGGTTCTCAACAACCAATGGTCTAGATTACTGAACAATGGGCCCCACTCTTCAAAATCGAACTCAGAAAACCAAGGGTTCTACTTGAAGAATCATCCACAGCTGGCGATTGATCTTGAATACTCGATCAGTGTGCCACGTCTTTGATAAGCCATTGTCCAAAAGGGCTGATTGTAAGTGTAGCTATCAGATCCATTGTTGATTTTTGGACGGTTAGAATCCTTTTGGGACAGCAGCCCCACAGAAATAAATAAATAAAGAAAGAAAATAGAAAAGAAAGAAAAGGAAAAAGCAAGATGTGGACACAATTATTAGAAACAGCTGAGTACTTCAACTTTTGGAATCTTGGATGAGATTTCAAGTAATTCTCTGTAAATTGTCACATACAACGGCTGTACGTAGACCCATGAGAGCGAGTTGAAGACAGCTTGTGGACTCATGGGAACTTGAACGGAGTCACTCGTTGGGTCAATCATTCTGCAAACGGTCAATGATTTTGCAAACAGATAGTATAAGAGCAATCGTGTAGAGGCTGGATCCACTACAAAGCTTTGTAGTAAGCTTAACCTACCACGTGATGCATGGGGCCCAATGTGATATGTGCATGACATCCCATCCGTCCATGTTTTGTGCACTCTTATCTTCCCCATGACATACAAAGATCAAGCCAATAAAAAAAATCAGGTGTGCCACTGCATTTATATTCATGCATACAACCACTAAAATCACAAGGTGGGAAGTTTGGAATGATCTAATATTTTGTATCTTTTCATCCTTTTGAGGTGGATTTTCTGAATGGATTGGGTGTGATGTAGGACAAGTCATGAACGGCTTTATGGAGGCCCATGATCGAAATAAATAAGGTTGTAGCCTTGTAGGGGTGAGATGAAAAAATAAAAAATAAATTATAGCTTATAAACTATTACCTCACAACCAGTTATTGCGCGCGCGTGTTGTTGGAAAGTTCTGAAGCCCATAATCTAAATATTTTTGTATAGAAAGCTCATTTTAAGGGTTAAATTTGAGTTTAAAGTTAATGCCTACTAGTTTTAGGAAGTTGCATTAACATGGCTTCTCCATATCGGATGAGATTTGTTAAACCTATGCCGCGTGTGCTATACAACTTATGCACACGTTAGACGTTTGGTGCACTAGTTAGGTGGGCCACTATATTAATGCCTCGGCTTAAGAATTAGGTTGGTGCACTAGTAGGTGGGCCATTGTTTGTAAAACAAATGTATGACTCTAAAGCACTTGGGTGAAGTTTTCTAACCCATTCACCTCCAATATTTGGGCCCACCTTTTAAGTGGACTAAATTGATTTTAGCAAAAGCATAGTTAGACCAACTAGTGGATGGATTTAATATTAGACCTATGTGCCATGAAAACACGTGTGGAGGTGTACTGTACAATCAACAAACCTTTCATTGAGAGAGAGAGGGAGAGGGAGAGAGAAATAACTTTTATGAGTGTTTTTCACAAGTTTATAGTAGCAGAAAAGAATGTAGGAAACGGAGACGGCCGTTGTGGAAAAAAGTGCGAAGTTGAAAAACTATTTTTCTTAAATTGATCAACTAAGTGGCTAACCAAATATACTAAAAGTCTCATAAAGTGATTTTTAAAATTAAAATAACAAAAAACACTTATGTTAGCAAAGCTAAATAGGCCTTAAGTTATCGTTTTAGTATTTTAGGATGTTTTATAGGGTTTGTAGAGTCCTGTAAGATAGCTTAAAATCCTTTTCGAGTCATTTGACATAGTATGAATTAGTTTAAAGATCTTTTACTATTTCTTAGAAAGTTTAGTATTTCGAAAAATTATTAATCTAAGACTTATATTAGCCATATCAATTTCTTTAGAAAGGAAGAATTCTTTTCTATTCTCAATAATATTAGGGCTCATTTGGATGCCTATAAAATTCTTAAATTGTGAAGGAATCATAGGTAATCAGATACAGGAGTTGTTTGAATAACTGCATTTGCTAGTAAAGGCCTTATAAGTTGTAAACACATTATAGCTTCTATCTATAATTTGAAACATATATAAATGACAAAAATAAATGTTTTGAATTACAGGTAAATTCTTTATAGCTAAAAAGACATTATATATAATAAAACATAGTGGTTGATACACGCTCATGATATATGGGCCCCCTGTAATATACACAGTATATGCAATTTGTCCATCATGCGCTTCCTTGATGCTCTCCTATGGCTTATAAAAAATGTCTTGATTAATTATCAAATGGACCAGAAGAGAGGGAAGGATTGGACATCTACCATTAAAAACTTTCAAATTGCATTTTGAAGCTCACTATGATAGGTGAAGAAGATCTAAACTATCGAATGTGTGCATGTTTTGATACTCTCTTAAGGCAAAAAAAAAAAAAAAAAAAAAAAAAAAAAGTCATTTTAATGTTATTTGTCAATTTTGGTGGGCTTTACTGCCCTAAGTTCTATATGGTGTGAATACCTACTTTATACATTGTAAACACTTTACAAGTTAGCCAAATACATAAGTTATTTACTTGTAAACAAATTACCACTTAAGTGCCCAACATAATAGCATGTAAATAGTTTACACCTGAAGTAGAGCAGGTCGCCGACTATTTCATGGCCCAGATGGACCAAAAGAAGACTGGTTGGGGTCGGAAGTGATCCGGACCATCAGGACCGTAAAACGATCATATTTTGCAATTCGGAATGAGTTTCTGGACGTATAATATATGATTTTGGGATAGCTCGAGCTATTTTAGCCAATCAACCCATGTCGGGTTGCCCATGCCGGAATTGCAAGATTTGACCAGATCGACGGTCATTAGCCTATATTTTAATTTTACTATTTATAATAAGTTTTGTTTTAATCATTACTTTTAATCCCCAGGGTTTTAGGAGTTGTGCCCAACATGAAAAGGGTTAGAATAATTAATAGAACTACGTGGTTGGGCTCGTTTGAAAGCTTTTTATTTTTGGCGAAAAATCAGGAGTTCTAGTAGGAATGAAAGACTTTTATAAATAGTAAAGTCGGGTTTTTTAGGTGTTTTAGTTTGAGTTAGACTCTAATACTTTTTTCCTAGGATTTAGTTTATCATTTAAAGCATTGTAATCACATTATTTGGTATTCAATCAATTATTACGATTATTTTAGGAATTAGTTCATGTTTTCTCTTCTTTCCCTCGTGAATTCAAAGAAGTCCGGTTGAGGAATCCCATAAGCTTTGTGTACTCAAAAGTATTTATCTGACAAGGCAGACGGTAATCGACCTTGTCACGCCCTCCCTGCATCAACACCTGAAGCCCATTTTAGGTATGAAGTATTTACAACTTAAAACTTTATAGGTATCCAGACGACCCTTTATAGTCTTAGAGATTTTCTACCTTATGGAGTAAAGCACTATCTTAGATGAAGAAGAAGGTGATTTATTCTACCCTTTTCTCCATGCACCCGCTATCTTAGATGACATATAAAAACAAGGTGAGCCTCACACATATTGAAGGTTTTTAATGGTGGTTATCCTCATCCAACTGTTCTGTGGTGTGGTCCACTTGGGTTTTGGACCTGCCTAATTTTCGGCTGCCTACGGGCTACGAGCACAACAGGGGACCCACTGTACATTGTAGGTTAAACTTTGATTCAAAGCATCTTTGTCTCTGTGGGCTTAATATAGACTAATTCATTCAGGTGCATGAGTCAATCCAACTTTTCTAAGGTAAAAGCAAAGTTCTATTTGACATGAAACCGCTGAACGGCCGCTTGATTTTTTTAAAATTTAAGGTAAAGAGGTTTTTCTTATTTTCTATTAAGAAGAATATCCGTACCATATTGTCGTTTCTAATAATACTTTAGTGACGTCTGTTGGATTTTGCCAACTTGAAAGCCCAAATCAATGGCACACTACACTTTCTTTGGGATAAATATTATCCAATTATGTTTAATGATCCAATGGTTGAGGTGTATGGAAACCTCCCCATGCACATAGTTGGATCTGAACTGCTTGGCATTTACATCACCCATCTGGACCGTCCATTAGGTCCAGTCTGATCTTCCTCCGCTACTATGCAAAATTTATAGTAATTAGGTGGTCTCAAATATCCGTGATCTTGTCCATTCACTTTTGCATGCCACTGAGTGGATGGTTTTGATCATCCCAATTAGTAGAATTACTTTCAAGGTAGCCTGTGAGAGTGGACCGGACCTACTGGACCGTCAGGATTTATGTGTGGATGCCAACGAACCCAAATGCAACTACCTGGATGGGAAGCTTCCCAGACAGTTAGCCCAATAGATCATTATAGCTAAAGGAAATCTGTGTTGGGAGTAATGAGCTTAATCATAGTCATTTAAAATAATATGAATTTAATGATTCTAGTGATAAGAGAATATTAAAAAATGAGAAAGGATTGGTGTTAGGTGCCGCCTTCTTAATTGTTATGCACTCCATCACCAAACCATACATGCCATACACATATATCTATCAGAGCCGTTCATTAGATGGGCGTCACATATGGATGTAACATTATACAAAAATCACATTGATTAGATGATCCTATCTGATCAAGGACATTTGATAATTATAATAGCCAGTTGAAGAAAAAAAGTGGACCTTCAACCCAACTTCAATGAAAATAATTTCTCCAATTTTGCGCTTAAGGTGAACTAGCTGGTACTTTTTTAGGGCATGGAGAATTGATTAGAAGGGCTCACCAGATGAATGGCCCTGATCTCATTTGTATACTGTGATAGAGTGCATGACAGGTAAGATAAGATGTGCTTAATATTGGATCCTTTTGCTTTCACAAATATGTGAGGAAAAAAATATCATAACTATACATCCGTATACTTCTATCCATTATCTAATGAATTTTTCGATTACACTGGAAAATGTTCCATGAGGGAGCTTCCCACGAGGCCGATCTCTGTGAGCTCCACCGGGATGTGTCTTGGACATCTATACTGTGTATTTGATGGGTCCCCTCTAGGTTACCAGATTTCCCAAAAATCAGCCGTATTTGAAGCTTAGGTGGGCCACACAATCTGAAATCACATGAAATTATGTCTAAAGCATCTAGAAGCACTTGGTGGGTTCCTCCTGAATTTTGGAATGGCCTTAATTAAATGTGGCGTGACCCTCATCCATGCGCAACATATACAATAGATGGGTGGGTGTCTGGAAACATCTCAGCAGTCCTTATAAACAATCAGGAAATTTTCAATGGGTGGGCATCCACACTCAACTGTTTTCTATGATGTGATCCACCTAAATGATGGATTGGCCTGATTTTTAAGTTCATGGCTCATCATGGAAGGCTGCATCTAATGCACTGTGTGGATGTCTAAGTCACATCACGGTGGGGCCAACAGAGCTCGACCTAGGGGGAGCTCCCATGAGGTCCACGTCATAGAACCTTACACACACTGCCCAATTCGGCCCGTCCACTGATGGAAAGGCTCATGATAGGTCAACTTGATGTAGGACGAGAATCACGGCAAGACCATCCATGCAAGCCAGTGATTTCATCTCATGGGCGCTACTAATTATATATACTTGAGTGATGTCTCGCCTGCTAGCCCAGCTGGAAGACTGCGATGCCTAGGCGTTTCAACAGGGTCAGGTTTGAAATGCTAAGGAGACACACTAACCCCACTGGAGGTGCATGCGTTGCATGACAAATTGCTCGCATCTGGAATGCAGATATTTCAATCATTTGTACTCGAACTGATCATAGTGAAAATTCCCTGCAGAATTTCAAATTTTAGCGGTCTTTTGAGGATGCAAAAGGAAAATCTTGCTGGAAAGAAAATATTTTAAAAATATTTCTTATAAATTAATAAATGAATTTAAAATTTAAATATTTAATGTTTTAACGTTTTTATTATTTTTTGAGTTAATGTCTAGACAAAAACGTGATATTTTAAAATAAGCCAATAATTAGAAAATCTCACGAAAATATTGATTAGCGTACTTTTTGCGTTATTATGGCAAGACTTTCAAATTCTCGGTCGTATTTGTCACAGCGACCGTGATCACTCATAGGGAGCGGATTTAGTGAGACCCAGGACTCACCCAAGACGGTGCAGCCCTTACCGTGGGGGCCACCTTGTGGTATATATTCTGTATCCACACCGTCCATCCGTTTTTCCAAGTCATTTTTGAGCGTCAACACAAAAGTGAAGCAGATTCAATTATCAGGTGGACCGTACCATAGGAAAAAAGTGGTGATTTAACATTAGTGGGGCAACAAAAGCTTTTGATCAAGATTATATTTCTTTCCTCCCTTCATCCATGTTTATGTGACCTTATCAACAGATTGGATGGAAAATAAACTCGACGAAAACATTAAGGTGGGGCGCCATGATATTTTTTAATGGTAGGGAGTTCAATAACCACTGTTTTTTTTTTCTGGTTTGGTCCACCTGATAACTGGATCTACTTCATTTTTTCTATAATTCCATAACTGATCTGGAAAAACGGATGGATCGCATGGACACAGAATACATACATCAAGGTGGGCCCCACAGTAAGGGCCGCACAGTCTAGGGTGAGTCCGGGGTCTCACCTTAACGTACTACCAACAATTTCATCTCATCATTGTCTTGATTTTTACTAAACCCACACGCGTTTACAGGTTGGCTAATGACCACCAAATATATATATGCCAGATCTGCGGGCAGGTGTAATATCAAAGCCATCCATCGGAAGGGTGCAACCATTTAGATTTCCTCTACCAAGAACCCGGTTGGTCCACTTATTAGGTGGGCTACAATTAACTGAACACAACGTTCGGTTGTTAAAAAATCAGTCAAAAGTTTTCTTACCCATCAACTTAATTTTTAATACCGTGGCTCAACTTCCAAATTGACCATTTTTAACTTTGGGCAGTAACATCTACATGTGAGGTCCACTTGATGGAAGGCTTAGATATTTCAACTTTCTGCCAGATTGGCATATGTCGTGGTGTGTGCATTGGCCAACTTGTACAAGCGCGCGGGCTTAACAAAGCTCCATATATCATCTTAACTTTTATCCTACCTTCGAAATAATAAATTGGCAGTTTCTGATGTATGCTCCCTAGGCCAACCCACGTTTAACCATTAGGATGGCTATGACCACATATATTCTCTTCCAAAAATAAATATGGTCCATTCAAAAGGTGGCCCACAATGTCAAAAACAGTTGGATGGTTAAGAAAAAAATTTGGCAAAGTATTTTTCAGTTGTAATTTCATTTTGTAAAGTATGGCTCATCTGACGGTTGACCCAACTTGATTCTTCAAGTGTGGCTTATCTGTTAAATGGAATAGATCCCATACTAATGTGCCAGGCTAGCACATGCGGTGGTGTGTGCATTAGTAACATCGTACACGACTTATCGGCTTACAGAGCTCCTTACTGATGATAAAGAGTCATTTGGCAGCTAGAGTTTATTTCTTATTAGAAAGAGATAGAGGGTGGGCATCATCTTTTAAGGAAAATCGTGCCACCTACTTGAAATCACACACACACACACACACACACACACACACACACACACACACAGAGAGAGAGAGAGAGAGAGAGAGAGAGAGAGAAGAAGAAGAAGAAGAAGAAGAAGAAGAAGAAGAAGAAGAAGTGTTACATAATATTATGTATTTGAATCACTCCTTCCCTAACACAAAACAATTTCATGAATGGTGTGAAGGTGATTCTGCGTGGATAGCATAGTGAACTCTTTTTCTACTATCAGGCTTATTAGAATGAGCTACAAATGAAAGGATTTCCATGTTTGGCTAGACTCCTTTAAGAGCTCGACTCTCAGTAGATATAATTTAGTAAAATACCTTACTTTTGGAGCTAGACATCCTTCGACTTATTTGTCCCGAAAGTAAACATGATTGCAATGTGAAATACCCAAAACAACTTTTGAGTTTCATAGTTTCAAAAGTCAGATAATTTGTAAATTATTTGAAGCTTTAGCTTTTCTCCAAGTTTGTCTTTTGAAAACATCCCAAAGATATCATAAATCCCTAAGGAATTGCCTAAAAAATTAGCTTCAAGAATTCAGATAGACACGACATTGTAGGGGAAATGGTGGATATTTGAATAACTATCCAAATCATATGTCAAAGCTTAGATGGTTTTAGAACTGAAAATTATCACGCGTAATTGATGGCTGGTCGGTAGATGTCTATTAGACGGCCAAAATGAAAACAGTCAACAGCCCAAATTCAATAAACAGATGCCAATTAATAATAGATAAGAATAATTAAATGAATTTGAATTTTAGATAATGACCTATATATCAAATGCCGGTTCCACAACTTTAACTGTTTAATTAAATTAATGCATGCCCATCACATGTATAATGGGTACCTAAAGTATCAATCATCACATTCTGCCCAAGAATCAAATAACTCTCCTTTTAGAACCGTACTCTCCCACTTCTCATGAACCACATACTCTGTCCTCCACGTAGAGTGATATATATATATATATATATATATATATATATATATATATATATATATATATATATATAAAAGCTCGTGTACATTTTTCTTTTTCACTTTTAAATTTCTGACAGGAAGATTTGTATATTAGCATTTTAATTTGTCTAAGATATAAATACATTCGTCAATGCGAACAAGACACACAAATCTTAGCAACATCCTCAAACCGTTTGAATTACATATAAGACACCTAATCATTAATCGAGATATATGGTTCATTCAATAGTACTATAGGTAGGAAGCCATGGTGCAAGAATCACACCTCTCAGATAACCCTAACCCTTTGAATGGGGTCAATTTATTACAGTCGTCCCATTGTTGACAAGTTATAGATCACATGATTAGAATCATCAAACCAATGTGCTACTTTGGAATCATAACCAGTACAAAGCTGGATCTATATCATATAGATGCTTGGCAATGATGATTAAATTATATATTGTTTCTTTGCTCAATCTTGACTGTTTATTTCCATGTTCTTGATAAATTGTTTAGGTCCATCCAATGGGCATTTGCACCAAGGCTTGCTCCTAGTTATACGAATGAATGAACAATTCAAATAGAGAATTGGGTATCCCCTTTGTCATTAAATGGTTTGGGGACGTTAGCAAAGCCTGTATGTATACACCTGCCTTCAAATTTCAGCCTCGATGAAGTGAAATGCTGCGCTTGGTAAACATTCAAATATTTCAATGTAACAATGAAGGGATTTCTCAAAAAAATCCTTAGTTCTTGTGAGATTTGATACATAAAAAGCCCTCAAACACAAGAGAGCACCGAAAGCTACACTCTCGTAAACACTTTCTTTTTCCACTTTTTTCTCAGTAAAGCTTCACTTTATAGCGCAAACAAAACATGCCAGGCATTGAATGGGAGATAAGAGGGCGAAAGCTTCTTTTCCCGATGTCTCAACTTTCGTGGAAAGCAAAGCATAGGCAGATTGGAAGTTCCAAAGAAACCCTAAGGGCATTTTCGTAATTAGGTTGTAGAGGAAAGAGACCCTTCACCTATGCTTTGGATCCTCTACGCCCCTATAACTTTTTTTTTTCCTTCTTCTTTTTTCTTTTTTCTTTTCCCGCAAAACCAAGTTCTATTCTCTCTCTATCTCATCATTGCATAAGTCTCTTCCAAGCAGAAGCCCAACAAACAGAAAACTACAATAATCATGACCCATCTTTCAATCTATCATTTTCATGACAATTCCATTGCAACTTGTAAACGAAACCAACAAAAGATCTTTAAAGAGCTGTCCACGCAAAACGATAAAAACCATGCAACCATCCACATTAAAGATAAATAATAATAAATAAAAAAAACCCCAAGAAAATGAAAGAAAGAAAGAAAGAAAACCCTAACTAGCTCTCCACTGTTATAAACATGATTCACCTGAATTCCATATACACACCTCTAAGGTTATATGATTTGTATCTGTATCATGAATTACAATACGATGTAGTGTAACTTACTATAGCTAGCTAGCCATTCATATCTTTCATAAAGATGATGACCATGTTGATGGTTGGTGTGTTTCCTTACCTATTGGAGATGGGATTAGGACCACTTGGGACTTCATGTGCACTAGCATTGAAGATCCTCTCTCCCCACGATTTAGATGGAATTCCTGCCGTCCCATGAGCATCCATCCGTTCTGTCTCAGTTGCACCATGATCATCCATCTTCCGAGTCCCACCATCGTTGGCAGACCGCACTCTGTCGTGATCCATGACAACCTTGTCTTCTTGTGCGGCGACAGTGATCAGAATCTTCCGAGTCCCACCATCGTTGGGAGACCACACTCTGTCGTGATCCATGACAACCTTGTCTTCTTGAGTGGCGATGTTGATCAGAATCTTCCGTGTACCACCATTGTTGGCGGACCGCACTCTGTAGGGATCCATGACAACTGTGTCTTCTTCACCAGCGATGGTGATCAGAAGAATAAGAAGAAAAACGACGACGAGGGGGATGATACTGAGAATGACCGAGGTCTTACTAAAACTTCCATCACCAGCCATGCACATGAGCTAAAACCACCACCCAAGTGCTCTTAAGAGATCAATATCCATAGACTGATAGAGAGACTTTGAGAGAGGAGACTTGGAACATAAAAAAGCAATGAGAGAAATGATGTGAGCTAAGCCATCTATATATATCCATGTATATGAGAAGGGACTTTAGATGGGAATGATGATTTTAAGAAACCAAAGCAAAAAATATGGAGAGAGAGAGAGAGAGAGAGAGAGAGAGAGAGAGAGAATCTCCAAAGGTAAAGTGAGGAAATAAGAGGAGTTGCTTTTCTTTGTTGGGGTGAGAGTAGTCGAAATAAGTGCTTGGCACCTGTGTGAGTTTATCACACCATACTATAAATGATGGTGGATTGGAGCATTTGCAGCCAAAGGATACAAGTCGCTGAACTTGATGTGGATGAAGCATAGCCATTTGATTGTAAAAATGGACACTGGACTGCCCACCAAGTACAAACTCAGGCCATCCTTTGCTCACAACAGACCCAATAATTTAGACGGACTAGATTGACATGTACATATGCTAAAGGACTGATCACGGTTAAAATTTATGTGGTGAACACGCAATGAAGCCAAAGTCTGAGATGCATCGTCTTTCGTTTGGCTTTTGACAGGGAGAGAGGGCAAAAGAAGGAACGCAGCGCTAGTCACGGTCTCCGGGAAGGAGGACCAGGTGGGCCCCACATGATGACGCGGTGATGGGAAGCGACAGAAAGGAGGAGGCCGAAAAAAGAGCATGGCCCATTCCTGCACGATATTATGAAAATCGGAGTTATGTGGTGAGCATTGAAAGCAACGCGCCATATATCTGACGCACCCAATCCGTCACCATCTGATTTTTTTACAACTTTGAACCCAATCATCTCAGCGTTCCGTTCAACCAATCCATACGGTGGACGCAGGTGTAACCATAATTAGATGGATTGCCTACTCAGTAACCCACTACCTTTTCGCGTATTGAGTAAACTATGTGGGGCCCACCGTGATGTATGTGTCTTATCTACACCGACCATCCATTTTTCTAGCTCATATTAGGGCATGAGCCAAAATTTTAAGTATATCCAAAGCTCAAATGGACCACACTACAGGAAACATTGGGAGTTGAAAGCCCACCGTAGAAAACTTCTAAAAGAGGCCACGAAGTTTTAGATCGAGCTGATATTTGTGTTTTACCTTCATCCATTTCTGTGTGACCTTATGAAGAGGCTGGATGACAAATAAACATCACTATGGCTCTAGGAAGGTTTCAACCGTGGATGTCATTATACCACTGTTTCTTGTTGTGTGGTCCGCTTGAGCTTCGGATATGCTTCAGTTTTGGACTCATGCCCTAAGATGAGCTGATAGAACGGATGAATGGCATGGATAAGACATATACATCACAGTGGGCCCCAAAGAGTTTAGCCTACTGAGTTAGTATGCAATCTACGTCCTTGCCCCAGAGCACACATGGCAAGGCCAATTATAAATAGTGGCCGTTCATCTCGTTTTCCATGCTTGGAATTGAAGTTCTTCAAAATATGCATCCATCAAAAGGGACATGGATTGCCTTAAGCTCTGTGGGGCCCACCGGAATACAAAGTTCAAGTGTAGACTGGCAGATGCAAAGTTCAAGTGTACCACGGTATCACAGGAAACAGTAGACTAAAGGCGCCTCCTGTGAAACCTTCCAAAGGTGTTCATGTGCCATTAACGTAACGGACGTGGATTGGGTACCAGCCCCAGTTGTCCCCAGCTTGGAGCAGGCTGCGGCTCTGTGGGATCCGCCGTGATGCATGGGCTTATCCATACCGTACATCCATTTCCCATATCATTGTATGTTAAAATACCAAGAATCAAGCAGAAACAAAGCTCAAGTGGGCCACTCATTGGGGATTAAACACCTCCATTGAAAACTTCTTGGGAGCTGCCGAGGTAGGCCAGGCGACGGGTGGTGTTGAACCGTATTGGTGCCGTGTCAAAAATTTGTTCACCCAAACCTGGCCTATTAATTAACGGGTCAAAATCTATAAATCCAAACTCATTTGTTAATTTAACGGGTTATCCATGACTCGACCGTTTAACCCATTATGTAGGATAGTCTACTCATTAGATGGCCACACCGTTGATTAGGACAATGGTGTGGTCCACCTACAGTTGACAGTCTGACCCAACATACAGTTGTGGTCCACCTAGTGGGCTCATTCTATCACCAGGAACAATAGGTTTCACTAGTGAGATGAGGATGAATCACCTTTACATTGGAATATTGTATATGATTGAGTGCCAAGGTTTATAGGTGGGCCATGGTTTGTTGATCTAGACCATTATGTTAACGAGTTAAATGGGTTCGTGGGTGAAACACTGACCCGACCCATTATGTTAACGAGTCTTAATGGGTCAACCTATTAGTGACCTGACATGATAAGGCTAGACCCAAACATTGGTTTTTTCGTGCAGGTTAATAGTCATGTGGAATTTCGTCAGGCCTATGCAGAGGTTTTGGATCAAGCCAAGTATTTGAGTTTTGCCTTCATCCAGGTCTAACTGACCTTATGAATAGGTTGGATGATAAATAGAAACACGGTGGACCTAGGAAGGGCATCATTATCACTACTGCTTCCTGTGGTATGTCCCACGCGAACCTTTGGATCAACCTCATTTTTTCAGCATATAGCCTCAAAATGATATGGAAAAATGGATGGACAGTGTGGATAAATCCATACATCATGGTGGGCCTCTCAGAGTCCCAGTCTGTTCCGAGCTCGGATGCCCCAATTAGAATGCAGGGAGAACAGAAAACACATATCTCAGCTTGATCCAAAACTTGTGACCCCCAAGCAGGTTTCAAAGGTGGGCGTTCAATCCCCACTGTTTCTGCCGGTGTGGTCCACTTGAGCTTCGGATCTGTCTCATGTCTAGGCCCATTTTTTAAAATGAGCTTACGAAATAGATGGATGGAGTGATGTAACACATACATCACGGTGGGCCCCATTGTTCTTAGGGCTGCAAGGGGCTACTGGCAAATCATCGTCCCATCAATGACCCCGCCCATTTGATTAGCGACTTTCAATGCGATGGTCGAAAGCAAAAATTAAAAGTTGTTAATGGTCAAAATTCGGCAGGGAAAAGTAAAGAAAGGTGATGGACAAGTGTCCACATTTTCTATTTTTGAAATGTAGGCCACCATTGTAGGAATATGTAGCCCACCACGCCTGCCGTGGAAAGATGGGTCTACCATTTTCGGGTTCTTTCGGCTCTTATTGTGACATATTTGCATTGAAATTTTGAATTTTTTCACAATATTTTAGCTAAATATTAATTAATCAAATCACATTGTCACGTTACTATCATGAGATTTTCAAATCTCGATTTTCTTTTATTGTTTAGCAATTTATTTTAATGTTTTAAATAATAATGGTAGACGTACATATTTAAAATTTTGAACTGAATTATTAATTTATAATATTTATTTAAAATTTTATATTTTTGTGAAAATTTTGCTCAAAATGTCACGAGTAAACCTTGAAATCTAAATCTCTCCGCGAAATTTCCTGAATTGAGAAATAGCTGAGAAAGAGATTTGTTACTAAAACTTTAGTTTGGGTTTGCTAAAGCCCCAAGCGTGTGGGACCTTGCTTATGCACGTGCTAGCGCAGGTCTATATGGAATAATTATCCGAGGTCCAAGTTGTTGGAGGAGCCTTTAGTTGTGCTGAAACAGGGTTGTCACCCGGCCGACCAAATTAACCCAAAATAGCACGGCAGGCTCCGGACAGTTCCGGGCATTGTCGATCGGTCGATAGGGGTCCGCAATCAGCCAAATTATAAGGCTCGACAAGCCGATTTCAGGCCTCTCTAGAGACTGTTTTCTATTATGTCGACTGACCGATGATGGGGCTCGGCTGGCCAACCTGACAGACGTAGTTTCGTGGGGTTACGCTATTTTCTTTCTAATTTCAGTTTGTTGGCTATATAAGCCTGGTGTAATCAGGATTAGGGTATTCCAATATGTTCCTAATGAAAAATTAGGGTTTTGGGGAGAGTTTAGAGAGAGAGAGAGAGAGAGAGAGCTTAAGTTTTCTCTTGGGGCTTTTGTTTTCGAGTTGATCATCTCTTGTAACTTTTGATATCATAGTAAAGCTCGCTTTATGTGTTCACTCCCCAAGTGTAGGGTTGCGATATAGTAATAAATCGATAGAGACCGAGAACGTCTTCAAAGACTAACTTACGAATTCACAAAATTTCTTAAAACAATTTCTAATTGAATTCAAACTACCATAAACTGGAATTTGAATGTAGATGAGTAATCTGTAAACTTGAGATGAAATTAACAATATAAAGAAGCACTAGGGTGCCAAGGATCCACTTGTAGTTATCCTTGATGCATAATTCGCTTTGTTTTCTCAATTACACAACTAGAATCCAAATCAAATCTTATCTAGCCGGATTATAGAGTGGTTAATTCAGGAAAACAGTCTATTACATGTGTTGTTCATCAACATGATTCACTCAATTCAAGTTAGGACTTGGGCACACTCAATTGCATAAGCCAATCCTAGTTCCAATAGATTAAGATCACAATCATAATAATCATCAAACCCTGTCACAAAGTTTAACTAATATTATGGTTCGAACTTGATTCAAATCACATAAATAAATAACACATATTTTAGACTTTTCATAAAAAGGTAGAACTTTGGTTTGAAGTTCCCTCATAAATAACCAAGTTCTAGAGCGTCTTGAATCCGATTCCTTAGAGCGTACAGGTCTAGATCCATGCAAAACAACTAAGAACTAAGACAATTCTTCCAAACATCCATGAGTCATCATAAGATTAAGAAAAACTACTTTGAACTTTATTCAAACTCAACAAACCATTGTTCAATCAATAAAAATCCAACTTGAAACTATTAAAAACGAATTAAAACATTTTAGAATTACTACAAGCTTCACCTCTTAGCCTTAGCTAAGAGGTTTAGCCAACCATGCTAAGGAAAAACAAGAAATCTAATGAAAATATGAAGAATTAGAAGGAAAACTAAGTGGAGGGAGTTGTAGAACTCCGAATCTAACTCTCTTCGCCTCCCGTTATGATAGATCTCTTCTAGGTTAGCTTAGGAACGAAGTGGAGGAGTCCTTTTATAGCTTTCAAGCCCCACCGTCGCAGAAGATTCGAGAATTTACGTAGAATTTATGCACTTGTGCATCAAAAGTGAATTGAGCAATTAATCGCTTGGGCTAGGAGATCAATCAACCATGCTAGCGATCAATCGGTCAAGGTTGGGCGATTGATCGCTGGGTGCAAAAAGTGTCCAGAGAGTTCCAGCAACAAGTCTTAAAAAATTTGGACTTTTTATGTCTTGAGCGATTGATCTACAGGTTCCGTCGATCAATCGCTCAGGCTGGGAGATCAATCGATCTTGGTCTTTTTTGTCCAGCAACTTTTCTGAATTTCTGCATTATGGGCGATTAATCGGTTTGACCAACTGATCAATCGACCATCCATCTTTCAGTCTAGCAAAACATGCAGTGTGGCTGATCAATCAGTTTGGCCAGTGGATCAATTGATCACCCTGTCGATCAATCGGCCAGGCCAACCGATCAATCGGCTAAGGTGATTTTTCTTCTTTTCTTTTCTTCTTCTTGCTTCTTTTCTTCACTCTTTTGCTTGCTTATTTTCTTTGATCTTCAATGCACATTAAGAGTGTCCTTTAATCATCATTTTGGTGAAGTCTTTCTCTCATCCTACAATCACAAAACCATTGTATTAGATAAGTCTGTAAGCATTAAAATCATGTAATCTTAGTGATGAAATGAGGTTAGATATGCACATTTCAAAACTCAACACACCCCCCAACCAGCATTTTGCTAGTCTCGAGCAAAACATGCGTGAAATAAATCCATTCTCTATAACTCAACTCTCTCCCAGAAACATTCTTCTATAAACTTTAAACTACAAGTGTAAATATCAGAGAAATTCAATGAAAGAGATTAAAATCTTGAATCCCCAAATACCGTAAGCGTTCCACATATATATAATTCCCATCAATTACTTGCACAATAGAAGATTTAGAACAAATGTGGTCTAGGGTGCAAAGTGAATGTTTATTTCATGAACTTTGAGGATTACCTTCTTCATAAATCAATCAAACTGAAGATTCAAAGTGTATAGATCAACAACAAGCCTCTGACAAGAATTTGCCTTACCGTTCCTTCAACAGCTTTCACACTACTTCCTATTTTCAGCTTAGGTTACGGGTAGACCTTCCCCTGGTTAGTTAGTAGGTAGCCCTTTTCGAAATTTCTGAAAATATTCAATAATAATCGAACTTCTTTTCTTTTCATATTCATTAGATAGGATTTTTAGAAATCCATATCTTTCGTTCTTTTCTCTTCTTTTTTTCTCATGAACACGGATGGACAAAATTTCCTGGGTTGGTTCCTCAACACTTTAAATCTCAGTCCCATTCACAAATCTAATAATCCCTTCTATTATGAAAATTGTGTACTATGAGCTAGACGCAGAGTGTTCAAAATTTCTATCAATCATTAAATATGGGAGTTCATATAGAAATCTACTATATTTAAGATAATTCAAGGATTTCAAAATTCTCTTCACTTCATTCTCTTCCTTTTGAACTCATATTGTCTACATTGCATAAAATTAATGTTTTCCAAGAGAGTTTTGAAATTCCAGAGAATCGAAAAATTTCTTAAAAGATTGCTTGAAATGTACAAAATACTAGATGATAAATCTCACCCCAGCAACTAAATCTTACATTGTCCTCAATGTAACAAGATATGAATGCAATGATGACATGAGAGCAACGATAAAAACAAGGGGATTGAGGAATGAGAGTACCTGAGAGAGCAAAACGGTGGGATTCTGCCTCCATCTAACAAACCTACTGAAAAACAAATAAAGCAAAAGCAGAAATCCTAATACTAAACTACACTATACCTCCATCAAACTAGGAGATTAAGTATCCTGATACACTGGATCAGTCAAAGGTATGGACATACCTGTTAGTGCACTTTTCTGTGGCATACTAGTGCACCTTGTTTGTCAATTACTTAGGTAAGTGAGTCTAGTGTCAGTTGAGCTTAATGAAGATGAAGACCGAAGACTCAAGTGGCCCTGCTGCATCAAGGAAGAAGAAACAGGTAAAAGTGATGCCTTGGTGTGCCTTAACCGTGACCAAAACCTAACCCAAAACCTCTTAGATGACTTGGATCAACTAAGTATACCCTTAGTCATCATCATTAGTCTTAGAACTCTATGAAAAACATGATAAGTTAAACTAATTTAAGAGGTGGAAGCTGCTGTAAACAAAACAGCTCAAAACAGCAGTTTCTGATTGATCTCCGATCAATCGGACGTTGGCTCCGATATGACTCCGATCAATCGGACAGAAGCTCCGATCAATCGAAATTTTTTTCAGCAACCTTGAAAATCCACTGGACATATTTTCGATCAATCGGACAGACTTCCGATCCATCGGAAGGGGTCTGTTCGATCAATCGGACAGTGTTCCGATCAATCGGAATATCTTCCAGAGACTTCACTGGATAGATTTCCGATCAATCGGACTTGTCTCCGATCAATCGGACAGGTCTTCGATCAATCGGACCTTCTTTCGATCAATCGGAGATGCGCGAATCTGCCCGTTTTTTGACCATTGGAAGAAAATCTATTTAAGAAGGGGGATTCATTTTTGAGCCAAGAGAGGAGATTTTGAGGAGATAGGAGCCACCATTGTTGAAGATCATTAAGAGCCCTATTCCTAACCCAAACAAGTGATCTTCCTTGTAATTCATCACAAGTATGGAGCATTCAAAGCTCAAGAAGAAGATGCACTTGTCCCTCTTTTGATCTCTAGTGATTGGATTGATCTTGATAGTCATATTCCTATCCAATACTCTATGATGAGATCGTAGTAGGTGAGACTCTCTAGGTAACCCATTCCCATAAGTTGTAGAGATCTCAAACCTACCTTCCCTAGCACCTTGGGCATCTCCAATGGAGCATCACATGCAAGGTAGCTGATCTTGGAGCTGAAGCCTTGGCAAAGCAGCGGCGTCAAAGATTGGGGGAGCACAAGGGGAGCTGATTCAAGCACAGGAGAGCGAGAAGAAGCAACCCAAAGTGGCGCTACAAAGGGGCTCAATCCGACAAGTGAGGTTGTCTTGTTAGGAGTCCATCCACTCAATTCCCTGTGGGGGTTGAGTGTAGAGTTTGTTTGACAAACTCGACCTAGGGTCATTAGCCGATCCTTGGCCTATTAGTTGGGCCTAAAATCTAGGGACGTCAGCCATTCCTTGGCACGTTAGTCGGGCCTAAACAGAGTCTCCAAGGGGGAGCCACCAACACGGGTGCAAACGTGTAGGTTGGGAGGAACCTATAAACTCCCCGGTTGGGTGGATCCGAGTTAAAACACCTTGGTTGGGAGGAACCAGATTTAAACTCCCCAGTGAATGTCGGTGTGCTCAAAGGGGTTGAGTACTTGAATCGGGAGTGGAGTAGACACGTAGTCGAACCACTATACATCGTTGTGTTTGTGAATGTTCTTGAGCACATTTCTCTTTATGCATTATGTTTAATTGATTAATTATGAATGCTTAGTTAGGAATGTATGCTAGGTACTTGATAGGCACATCCACACTCACAAGATGTACTTTCACTACCTCATGTTGACTTGAGCATTTCTTGATCCATCCTCTCTAGTCCACATGAGTTAATTAGACTAGGTTGTTAATTGCTTTATCTTTTACTAGTCTATTAATTGGATCGACTTAGGCTTGGAAGCCGAAGTGTTTATCGCTTACGTAGCTTAATTTGTTATATCTGGTAAGTAGGCGAAAAGAATTTGATAAGGTCCTAATCGCCCCCTCCTATAGGTTTAGCCATAATTCTAGTTGCTCTTTAAGCTTCCGCACGTGTATGCATAGGGTGTCGTGTTAGACTACCCAACGCAATTTCAATTGGTATCAGAGCAGGTTGCTCTTCAAGGACGTAACCGTCTAGAGTAAGATCCGATACCGGAGCACTAGCATCATGTCTAACAGAAATGGGAGTACCACCAACTGTCCACCTTTCTTTGACGGATCCAACTATGCTTATTGGAAGGCTAGAATGAGAATTTTTCTCTAATCCATGGACCGTTCGGTGTGGCTTAGCACACGAACTGGATATACCTTGCCCACCGAGCTAGTGGAGGTTGATGGGAAAAACATTGTCATTCCCAAAGATGATTCCAAATGGGATGACATAGAGAGAGCTCAATACATGGCAAATGCTAAAGCTCTCAATGCGATTTGCTGTGCGGTTTCCCCGGATGAATTTCAGTGCATTCTCACATGCGCAACTGCAAAAGAAGCATGGGATATACTTGAGGTTACCCACGAGGGAACTAGCACAGTAAGACGCTCGAAGCTTCAGCTCTTAACCACCAAATTTGAAAACATTAGGATGGAAGAGACTGAAACTTTCATGGAGTTTTATACTAAATTGTCAGATATTTACAACTCCATGTTTGTCTTGGGTGATCGAGTTCCGGAGGGTAGGATTTGTAGAAAAATACTTAGGTCCCTCCCGGATAGATTTGACTCCAAGATAGTTGCCTTAGAGGAGTGTAGAGACATAGATAACATGAAAGTAGAAGAACTCATAGGTTCCCTACAAACTTATGAACTACACTTTAAGGCCCTCTCTAGGAAGAAAAACATCGCTATAAAATCTTCTCACAAACATAAGAAAATTAAGAGTGAGTCGGAGGAAGATAGCGATGATGAGGATGATGAGGAAGAAAAATTAAACAAAAAATTCAAGAGATTCCTCAAATTTGATAGAGGGAATAGCCGTGACAAGAAGGACAAGAAGGGTGATAAACATAAAGGAAAATCATCCAAACCTTCATCCGTCCATTGTTACGGTTGCAGTCAACGTGGCCATATTGCCCCGAAATGTCCGGAAGGGCCTAAACCGAAAGGTAAAAAGGCAATGGCTGCCACTTGGGATGGTACGGAGGAGTCCGAATCTGGTGACTCCGCTAGTGATGAGAGCCAACATAAAGATATCGCTCTCACGGCCTCCACCACAACCCCTCTTCCGGCTTATCTAAGAGGGGATCTCGACCGCTATCCCTTCTAGGAGTAGAAGGAGTTCCAACCCCTCACCTCATACTACATTTTATGAGGGTGTTGAGGAAATTAGTTACCCTTAGGCTAATCAAACTAAAAATCGTTAGTGAGGGTAGCTAGAAATGCTTAAATAGGAAAATCTAAGGATTTCAACCTCATTTCTGTGTGTATGGGCAAATCAGAGGATTCAAGCCTCATAAGCCCAAATTTGGTAGTTTAGCCTTGCTTTTATTCTATATATTTGCTGCTAGACTATCTCATTGCTTAGATTAGCTAATAATCTTGAGTTTTATGCTTCATTGTATGCTAATCTTTGCTTAGTATTGGTCTTGATATACCAATTGGGGAGGTTGGTTGATTGGGCTATAAGCCCTTGAGCTTTAATGCTTAATGTATATCATAGATGACCAATTATGCATGATTAACTATGATTAGATAGTTACATTTTTTGTTAATCATGATCCTTAGCATGCTTCATGTTTTATAAGATCATGCACCCTATACTCTCCTTGTTAGTATGTGCTTATAGTTATAACTGCGACATACTATCTTCTCTTACCGTAATCTTAATTGTTGCATCATTAAGAGGGAGAGAATAGTTTGTCAATTGCTGACAAAAAGGGGGAGAAAGATCAAGTCCCACCAAAACTAGTTTGCTATGTTTTGTGATGCAGGGATTGACAGGTTATGGGGGAGCAAACTGAAGAGGAGATGCTTAGTTTAGGCATGTCAAGAGTCCTGTATTTAATGCGTTATCAATGTAATCTCTTGTACATGTATTTTGTTTTGGTAGGTTAGGTTTTCGTAAGTAATTGACAAAGGGGGAGAATGTTAGTGCACTTTTCTGTGGCATACTAGTGCACCTTGTTTGTCAATTACTTAGGTTAGTGAGTCTAGTGTCAGTTGAGCTTAATGAAGATGAAGACCGAAGACTCAAGTGGCCCTGCTGCATCAAGGAAGAAGAAACAGGTAAAAGTGATGCCTTGATGTGCCTTAACCGTGACCAAAACGTAACCCAAAACCTCTTAGATGACTTGGATCAACTAAGTATACCCTTAGTCATCATCATTAGTCTTAGAACTCCATGAAAAACATGATAAGTTAGACTAATTTAAGAGGTGGAAGCTGCTGTAAACAAAACAGCTCAAAACAGCAGTTTCTGATTAATCTCCGATCAATCGAACGTTGGCTCCGATAGGACTCCGATCAATCGGACAGAAGCTCCGATCAATCGAAAAAATTTCCAGCAACCTTGAAAATCCACTGGACATATTTTCGATCAATCGGACAGTCTTCCAATCCATTGGAAGGGGTCCGTCCAATCAATCGGACAGTGTTCCGATCAATTGGAATATCTTCCAGAGACTTCACTGGATAGATTTTCGATCAATCGGACTTGTCTCCGATCAATCGGACAGGCCTCCGATCAATCGGACCTTCTTCCGATCAATCGGAGATGCGCGAATCTGCCCGCTTTTTGACCGTTGGAAGAAAATCTATTTAAAATGGGGGATTCGTTTTTGAGCCAAGAGAGGGAATTTTGAGGAGATAGGAGCCACTATTGTTGAAGATCATTAAGAGCCCTATTCCTAACCCAAACAAGTGATCTTCCTTGTGATTCATCACAAATATGGAGCATTCAAAGCTCAAGAAGAAGACGCACTTGTCCCTCTTTTGATCTCTAGAGATTGGATTGATCTTGATAGTCATATTCCTATCCAATACTCTATGATGAGATCGTTGTAGGTGAGACTCTCTAGGTAACCCATTCCCATAAGTTGTAGAGATCTCAAACCTACCTTCCCTAGCACCTTGGGCATCTCCAATGGAGCATCACATGCAAGGTAGCTGATCTTGGAGCTGACGCCTTGGCAAAGCAGCGGCATCAAAGATCGGGGGAGCATAAGGGGAGCTGGTTCAAGCACGGGAGAGCGAGAAGAAGCAACCCAAAGCGGCGCTACAAAGGGGCTCAATCCGACAAGTGAGGTTGTCTTGTTAGGAGTCCATCCACTCAATTCCCTGTGGGGGTTGAGTGTAGAGTTTGTTTGACAAACTCGACCTAGGGTCGTTAGCCGATCTTTGGCCTATTAGTTGGGCTTAAAATCTAGGGACGTCAGCCGTTCCTTGGCACGTTAGTCGGGCCTAAACAGAGTCTCCAAGGGGGAGCCACAAACACGGGTGCAAACGTGTAGGTTGGGAGGAACCTATAAACTCCCCGGTTGGGTGGATCCGAGTTAAAACACCTTGGTTGGGAAGATCCAGATTTAAACTCCCCAGTGAATGCCGGTGTGCTCAAAGGGGTTGAGTACTTGAACTGGGAGTGGAGTAGACAAGTAGTCGAACCACTATACATCGTTGTGTTTGTGATTGTTCTTAAGCACATTTCTCTTTATGCATTAAGTTTAATTGATTAATTATGAATGCTTAGTTAGGAATGTATGCTAGGCACTTGATAGGCACATCCACACTCACAAGATGTACTTTCACTACCTCATGTTGACTTGAGCATTTCTTGATCCATCCTCTCTAGTCCACATGAGTTGATTAAACTAGGTTGTTAATTGCTTTATCTTTTGCTAGTCTATTAATTGGACCCACTTAGGCTTGGAAGCCGAAGTGTTTATCGCTTACGTAGCTTAATTTGTTATATCTGATAAGTAGGCGAAAAGAATTTGAAAAGGTCCTAATCACCCCCTCCTATAGGTTTAGCCATAATTCTAGTTGCTCTTTAAGCTTCCGCACGGTTATGCATAGGGTGTCGTGTTAGACTACCCGACGCAATTTCAATACCTTCTGAAGGAAAGTTCTCAAAGAACGGCTTCAAACACTGACCATTCTCTTTAAAGATGTTGTCGTTCCTTGGATTCAACAATTCGATAGTCCCATATGGATAAACAATTTTGACAATGAAGGGATCGGTCCATCGAGACCTCAATTTACCCGAAAATAGATGTAACCGAGAATTATACAAAAGGACATTTTGATTGATTGTGAAATTCTTATGAATGATGTTCTTATCATGGAACACCTTCATCTTGTCCTTGTAAATTATTCTCGCATTCTCATATGCCTCATTCCGGAGTTCTGCAAGTTTATTCAATTGAAGCTTGCGCAGTGAGCTCACTTTGTCAAAATCGAAATTCATCTTCTTTAGCGCCCAATATGCCCTATGTTCTAACACCACAAGCAAGTGACAAGCTTTCCCATAAACAAGTCTATAGGGTGACATTCCAATGGGGGTCTTGAAAGTTGTACGGTAAGCCCAGAGTGCGTCGGTAAGTCAAAGCGACCAATCCTTGCGATCGGGGGTTACTGTTTTTTCTAAAATATGTTTGATTTCCTTGTTGGATATCTCAGCTTATCCACTTGTTTGTGGGTGATAAGGAGTACTCACCTTATGATTAATACCATATTTCTTCATTAATGCTTCAAATGGTCGGTTACAAAAGTGAGAGCCTCCATCACTGATAATGACTCAAGGTGTTCTAAACCGGGAAAGAATGTTTTCTTTTAAGAATCGAATGATTGTTTTATGGTCATTAGTCCGGCATGGAATCGCCTCAACCCATTTTAAAACATAATCAACGATAAGAAAAATATACAAATTTTCAAAAGAAGATGGGAATGGACCCATGAAATCGATGCCCCAACAATAAAAAAATTTGATTGTTAAGATAGGATTGAGTGGCATCATATTTCGACGAGATATTCCTCTCAATTTCTGATAAGGCTCACAAGCCTTATAATACTCATGCGTATCTTTGAACATGGTGGACCAATAGAACCCACATTGCAGAATTTTGACTGTGGTCTTCTTAGCAGAGAAATGATCACCACACACTTGAGAATGATAGAAGGAGATGATACTGTGTTGTTCATCATTCAGCACACATCTCCTTATAATTTGATCAGGACAGTACTTGAACAAGTACGAGTCATCCCACATGAACTTTCTTACCTCGCTGAAGAACTTATCTTTATCTTGCTTTTTTCAATGTGTTGGAATGGTACCTATAGCAAGATAGTTAACAATGTCTGCATACCATGGTAATTGAGAGACTTGGAAAAGTTTTTCATCAAGGAACATGTCATTGATCGTAGTCGTCTCAGAGGAATCGGTGAGTACAAGTCGTGAGAGATGGTCAGCCACCACGTTTTCTATTCCCTTTTTATCTCATATTTTTATGCCGAATTCTTGGAGTAAGAGGATCCATCGCAACAAGCGCAGTTTAGCATCCTTTTTAGAAAGAAGGTACTTAAGCTCGGAATGATCGATAAATATTATGATCTTGGATCCGATCAAGTAGGACCCAAACTTGTCTAAAGCAAATACTACGGCTAAAAGTTCCTTTTTCGTAATGGTGTAATTTGCTTGAGCCGAGTTTAGAGTTCTACTTACATAGTAAATGACGTATGACTTCTTCTCTTTTCTCTAGCCTAACATTGCCCCAATGGCGTAATCACTAGCATCACACATGATCTCAAAAGGAATGCTCCAATCAAGTGGTTGCATTATAGGAGCACATGTCAACATACCTTTAAGTTTGACAAAAGCATTTTGGCATTCCTCATTCCACTCGAATGAGTTTTCCTTTAGGAGGAGGTTGCATAAAGGACGAGAGAGGGTATTAAAGTCTTTGATGAACCTCCTATGGAATCCGGCATGTCCTAAAAAGGACCGCACATCTTGTACGCTCTTGGGTGGTGGAAGGTTAGAGATAAGATCGATTTTAGCCTTGTCCACCTCGATTCCATTGGCTGAGATAATGTGACCAAGGACTATTTCATTGTAAACCATAAAGTGACATTTCTCCCAATTCAGCACAAGATTCTTTTCTTCACACATTTTTAAAACAGTTTTTAAGTGCCTAAGGCACTCATCAAAGTCGCGACCAAATACAGAGAAGTCGTCCATAAAAACTTCAAAAAATTTCCCCACCATATCTGAAAAGATACTCAAATGCAATGTTGAAAAGTGGCAAGGGCATTGCATAGTCCAAACGGCATCCTTCGATAAGCAAAAGTGCCGAATGGACATGTGAATGTTGTCTTCTCTTGGTCCTCTAAGGCGATCTCTATTTGGTTGTACCCTAAATATCCATCGAGGAAGCAAAAGTGGGAATGACCCGCTAACCTTTCTAAGATTTGATCAACAAAAGGTATAGGTAAGTGGTCTTTTCTCGTGACAGTATTTAGCTTCCAGTAGTTAATGCACATTCTCCGACCGGTAGTGACCCTGGTTAGCACGAGTTCATTGTTGGCATTGGCTACGATGGTTATTCTAGATTTCTTAGGCACGACTTGAGTTGGACTCACCCATTGACTATCGGATATTAGATAAATGATATCCACATCCAATAGTTTTAACACCTCGGCCTTAACCACCTCCTTCATATTTGGATTGAGGCATCTTTGTGGTTGCCTAGATGTTCTCGCATTCTCTTCAAGGTGTATGCGATGAGTACAAATCAAGGGGTCTATGCCTTTGAGATCCATAATTGACCAGTCGATGGCATTTTTATGCTCTTTGAGAATGACAATCAACCTATTCTCTTGTTCCTCATTCAAGTGGGAAGAAATCACCACTAGATAAGTCTCATCTCGACCTAAATATACGTATTTGAGATCTGTAGGCAAATGTTTTAGGTCGAGCTTCGGAGCCTTGATACTAGATGGAAGAGGCTTGTTTTCAATTAAAGGCAAATGTTCCAATGGGTTCTTCCATCGGTTAGTATCAAGTACCAGCACAAAGTCCAAAATGGCATCCATCTCTTGTATAATGTCATCATCAATCTCATGAGAGTGGGCCAAACACGCCTCTAAGTGATCGGAGAAAAATGTTAAGAGGGATGTATCTTCCACGAATGAGTTAATCAGATTTATTTCGTGGACCTTATCATCACCATCCCGAGGTTGTTTGCATAAATAAAAAATATTCAGCTCAAGTGTCATGTTTCCAAATGACATTTGTACAAGCTCGTTTCTACAATTAATGATTGCATTTGAAGTCGCTAAGAAAGGGTGGCCAAGTATGATAGAATTTGAGCACCGGTACCAATCACAAGATGTGTATCCAAAACAATAAAATCCATTGGATAGTAGAATTTATCTACTTGTACAAGCACTTCTTCAATCACTCTTATTGGTATACGAATGGATCGATCAACAAGTTGGAGTGTGATTTTGGTAGGTTTTAATTCACCTAAACCAAGTTGTTCATGGACCGAGTATGGGATGAGGTTAAACTTGCCCCTAAATCGAGTAACGCTTGTTCGATCCGGTAATCACCTATGATTCATGAAATGGTAGGATTACCCGGATCCTTGTATTTTTGGGGGCACCTCTTGTTTGATGATGGCACTCAAATTCTCAGTCAAAAGTACTTTATTGTGTACATTGTGTTTCCTTTTGACTGTACAAAGTTCCTTAAAAAATTTAGCATATGATATTTGTTTTATAGCGTCCAACAACGGGACGTTGATCTTCACTTGCCTAAAAACCTCTAAAATTTCCAGATTTTTGTCTAGAGGTTTAGGTGAAATCAACCTTTGGAAAAATGGAGCAACCGACTTGTATTGCTTTTCGGTTCTTTCTCATGTAGAGTGTTGTTAGAACTATCATCCTTATTGGCAATTTCCAGCTCATTAGGCTTTGGGGCCTTCACCATATTAGATTTGTCAATTGTCTTGCCGCTTCTGAAGGTGGTAATAGCTTTAACATGTTCCATATGTTGGGAGGATAAGCTGGGATCTTATATCTTGAATTGGGTTCTTGGGTTAGGGAGAGGTTGGACAGGAAGTGTGCCTTTCTCCCTAACACTAAGATAAAATTCAACTCTAGCCATTGAAGTTTTCAAATCAATGATGGCTTGAGATGTGTTTTGGTTGAATCTTAGTTGTTCTTTCATGAACCCATCAATTTTAAGAGAATTAGTCTTATCATATTCAGCTTGAACCGACACAAATGCACCCAACATCTTCTTAAGCGTAGCTTTTGGTGTGATTATTAGGGATGGACCTAGTAAAGGTTGAGCTTGGAGGTGTTATTTGCATTCGCGGTTGGTCCATTCCTCCAACTGAAGTTGGGATGGTTCTTCCAACTGGAATTATATGTGTTTGAGTTTGGAGCACTAAATGGTCGTTGATAATTATTTATGGCATTGGATTGTTCTTGCAAAACTTCTTGAAACTCAGGAATTGTAGGACAATCCTATGTTTCATGTTGATTTTCGGTACAAATTCCATAAACATTCTTAACAATTTCTATGGGTATAATCGTTTCTCCTTTCTTCGATTCCATGGCCTCAACTTTTCTTGTGAGACTAGCTACATGTGCCCTTATATTGTCTTCTTCCGAAAGGACATAAATTCATCCATTTTCTCTTTGTTGGCTTGTCTTGGGATTTGTTGGTTTAGATGTATCCCAAGATTGTGCATTCTCGGCCAAGACATCAAAGTAATCCCATGCTTCCTCGGCTTTCTTATCCATGAATTCTCCATTACACATCATCTCTACGAATTGGCGCATGGGTGAAGTCAGTCCTTCATAGAAAAAGCTTATTACCCGCCAACTTTCGTAGCCATGATGTGAGTATGTGTGCAATAAGTCCTTAAACCTCTCTCAACATTGGAAGAAGGTCTCGTCCTCTTTTTGGGCAAAATTCATAATGAGGCGCCTTAGCATATTGGTTTTATGAGTTGGAAAAAACTTTTTAATGAATTTCCTAGTCATTTCAGTCCATGTGCCAATTGATCTTGACCTTAATGCATGAAGCCAAGTCTTTGCTTTCTCTTTAAGGAAAAAAAGAAATAATTTAAGTCTCACAACATCATTTGATACGTTTGCAAAGTGCATCATGGCTATCACTTCATCAAATTCCTTAAGATGTTGATACGCACTTTCATTTTCTAATCTATGAAATTTGGAAAGGAGTTGGATTACTCCCAATTTGAGATCAACATTCCCTACATTATATGGAAAAATTATGCATGAGGAAGTGCTTGCTCTTGCAGGTTGCAAATAATCACGTAGAGTCCTTGGTCGAGAAACATTCTTAACTTCGTTCTTTCCTATTTCTGTTTGATTTTGGCCCAGATTTTGATTGGCCCTTGGATTGGGTTGATTTTCAGCCATATTTTCAGGAAAGAAATTGGAAATTTAAACGTTTCTTAGCACGTGGTTCCTTATCAATCCCTTCAACAATTCCCCCTTCACTTATTAAGTGATTATTTGAATCCTAAATCAACGGGGCATGCAAATTCAAAACAAAAAGAAAGATAAAAGAAAGAAGAATTCTTCCTTCTTTTCTTTACTCCTCTCTAGGACTGAAGCACAAGGTGTCTTGCAATGACTAAGCCAGAAGCAAAGATAGAGACCAATTTCTCCTGATCAATAGGGGTTCAGAGAACTCCCCACCCACTCTTTGAATCTTTTGAGAAGAGTTCAGAAAAAGAGGAGTAGATTTGATAAGAGAAATCTCTGAGCACAAGGTGATCCAAGACGGCAATGCCGACCAATAGGAATCAAGGCGGCTCGAGGCCAACCTATCAGAGATCTAATAGGAGTCTCCACCCACTCTAAAAGAGATGAATCAGATATGAACGAATAGGGAAGAAGGAGAGTAAGGTTGGAAGACAAAACCTGATTTGAGAATTTAAGATAACCAACTTACTTCTACTTCAAATCCTAAAGATTCCTATAAAAATCAAAATAAAAATAACTAAGTTAGTACTAATAGAAAAATTCCTAAAAATCTCAATAGAAAACTATTTCCAGAAATTCTGTAAAAACCGTTAAGTCCCCGGAAACGGCGCCAAAAACTTGTTCACTCACCAAGTGTGAGGTTGCGATATAGTAATAATTCTGTAGAGACCGAGATCATCATCAAGGACTAACTCAGGAATTCACAAAATTTCATAAAATAATTTCTAATTGAAATTAAACTACCATAAACCGGAATTTGAATGTAAAGGAGTAATCTGTAAACTTGAGATGAAATTAACAATAAAAAAAGCACTAGGGTGCCAAGGATCCACTTGTAACTATCCTTGAAGCATAATTCGCTTCGGTTTCTCAATTACACAACTAGAATCCAAATCAAATCCTATCTACCCAGATTATAGAGCGGTTAATTCAGCAAAACAGTCAATTACATGTATTGTTCATCAACGTGATTCACTTAATTCAATTTAAGACTTGGGCACACTCAATTGCATAAGCCAATCTTAGTTCCAATAGATTAAGATCACAATCATAATAAGCATCAAACCCTGTAACAAAGTTTAACTAATATCATAGTTTGAACTTGATTTAAATCACATAAATAAACAATACATATTTTAGACTTTTCATAAAAAGGTAGAACTTTGGTTTGAAGTTCCAACATGAAGAACTAAGTTCTAGAGCATCTTGAATCCGATTTGTCGGAGCGTACAGGTCTAGATCCATGCAAAACAACTAAGAACTAAGACAATTCTTCTAAACATCCTTGAGTCATCATAAGATTAAGAAAAACTACTTAAAACTTTATTCAATCTTAATAAACCATTGTTCAATCAATAAAAATCCAACTTGAAACCATTAAAAATGAATTAAAACATCTTAGAATTACTACAAGCTTCACCTCTTAGCCCTTGCTAAGATGTTTAGCCAACCATGCTAAGGAAAAAGAGTAAATCTAATGAAAACATGAAGAACTAGAAGGAAAACTAAGTGGAGGGAGTTGTAGAACTCTGAATTTGACTCTCTCCGCCTCCCATTATGATAGATCTTTTCTAGGTTAGCTTAGGAATGAAGTGGAGTCCTTTTATAGCTTTCAAGCCCCACATCGTAGAAGATTTGAGAATTTGTGTAGAATTTATGCACTTGCACAACAGAAGTCGGAGCTTAATTTAGAAATTTCTGAACTGGGCGATTGGGCGATTGATCGCTTGGGCTAGGAGATCAATCAACCATGCTAGCAATCAATCAGTCAAGGTCGAGCGATTGATCGCTGGGTGCAAAAAGTGTTCAGAGAGTTCCAACAACAACTCTTAAAAAATCTAAACTTTTTATAGCTAGGGCGATTAATCTATAGGTTCCATCGATCACTCGCTTAAGATGAGAGATCAATCGCTCAGGTTGGGAGATAAATCGATCTTAATCTTTTTTGTCCAGCAACTTTTCTGGATTTCTGCATTATGGGCGATCAATCGGTTTGAGCAACCGATCAATCAACCATCCATCTTTCCGTCCAACAGAACATGTAGTGTGGTCAATCAATCGGTCTGGCTAGTGGATCAATCGATCACCCTGTGTTCGCTTCCCCAAGTGTAGGGTTGCAAACTTGCAATGTAGTAATAATCTCGGTAAGACCGAGGTCGTTTCACAGGGAAGGAAATAAACAATTCGAACTATCCTAATAACTAGAATCTAAAAGGGTTTATGAAATCAGTTTTTAAACATGAAATAGGAAAATCTGATAATAAGAAGAACTAGAGCATCAAGGATCCACTTATAGCTCTTCATTGATGCATTATTCGTTGTGGTTTCTCAATTACTCAACTAGAATCGAAATCAAATCCTATCTAGTCGGATGATAGAGCGGTTATAACAAACAATCTGTCATATGTGTAATTCATATATATGATTCCCTTAATTCAAGTTAGGACTTGAGCACACTCAATTGCATAGGTCAATCTTAGTTCCAATAGGTTAAGATCACAATGATGACAATCATTAAACCCTGTCACAAAGCTTAACTATATCATGATTTGAACTTCATTCAAATCATACGAACAATCAACACATAATTCAGAATTTAGAACAAAAAGGTAGAACTTTGGTTTGAAGTTCCCACATGATGATCCAAGTCTATATCGTATTGAATCCGATTCCTCGAAGCATATAGGTCTAGATCCATGCAAAATAATTAAGAAGTAAAACAATTCTTCCAAACATCCATGTGCCATCATAAGATTAAGAAAAACTAATTAGAAATTTATTCAAACTTATAAAAACCATTGTTCTTCAATAAATTCAACTTGAAACCAATAAAACGAATTAAAACATCTAGGTAAACTATAAGTTTCACCTTTTAGCTCTAGCTAAAAGGTTAGCTAATGAAAAGCATAAAAATAAACTAGAACTAGAACTAAGAAAAGGAAGAGAAGCTAGTTGTAGGAGGCTAGGAGGCCTCCTATGACTTGAACTCCTTGCTTTCCTCGTTGCTTGATTTGGAATAGAAGAGAGCACCTCCTTTTATAATGCAGCAATAGTACAACAACATAGCAGATTTTGTTTCGCTTGGTGCGGCTTAACCAATGATAAGATTGCCTTCAAATTTGATTTGTAGCATCCTTGTAATATAATCTTCCTCATAGATGGTTTATATTTCTAAGATTATCTTATAAATGGGCCCTACCAATCAGATCAGCGACCGCCTCTCAAAATTGCGCAATTCGGGTACCTTCAGAACCAGTCATCTTGCTTTCAATGCTATGGAGTGTACAGAGGTCGGATTGATCTCAAATTTTGAATATTGGTAGAAAATTCCTCCTCTACATGATAGATGGATTAGATTGTCCAAAATAATTTCAAAATGTGGTCCGAAAATTAGAATACTTAGGGCTTTTTATAAAATCTGCGCAGTTGGAATATCTCTACATGGTCTATCTTTCTTCAATTGGTACAGTCAAACAACACATCCTTTTGACCTAAAATTTTGTAGTTATTCATATATAGATGTGATCTAGAAGATGGTCAGATTAGATTCTTCATATCATCAATGATGGGCTAACTGGACCGGCCCAGAGTTGAGTAGGCGGAATCTGAAAACTTTCTAGACAGTTCGTATTGTTTTGGCCACCATGGGCAATCCGTAGCTCTAATCGACACGAAACGACTTGGGTTATTTCGGTGTTGAGCTCCTCTTCGACTTGGAGTGGTTGGATTTCCAAATATCATTAAGATAGGCCCTATAAATTGGACCAGAAAACCAAAAATGGGATTGCCTATTTTGAAATCTAACTTCTGAAAGTGCATGGCTGACCTGTCAGCCGGCTGGCTGGACCACAGGTCGGCCTTCATAATATTAGTCCAGAGAATTTTTTATTTCTGGAGGATTTGGCCGGCTGGCCAGTTAGGCTAAAAACATGTGTTTTTCTTAGTTTTTCCTCCTCCATCTTCATTACTCCTTTGCTCCACCTTTTAGTCATTTGTTCTTTGGTCTTCCAAGCATGTAAGACGGGCTTCTAAGCATCCGAATGGCAAAGCCTCTCTCTCACTCTTACAATCACAAATTCATGCATTAGATTAGTCTTTAAATCATGAAAACCACACATAATGAGTGATGAATTGGGGTTAGAATATGCACAATTAAGAGCTCAACACCCTGGTGATCAATCGGCCAGGCCAACCGATTAATCAGCCAAGGTAATTTTTCTTCTTTTCTTTTCTTCTTCTTGCTTCTTTTCTTCACTCTTTTGCTTGCTTCTTTTCTTTGATCTTCAATGCACATTAAGAGTATCCTTTAATCATCATTTCGGTGAAGTCTTTCTCTCATCCTACAATCATAAAACCATTGCATTAGATAAGTCCGTAAGCATAGAAATAATGCAATGCTAGTGATGAAATGGGGTTAGAATATGCACATTTCAGAGCTCAACATTATGCTATGGTTTTTTTTTTTTTTTTTTGCAAGTATTTTTCCACGTAAAATCAAATTGTCTTCTGTGTGTGATTGATTGTGTGCTTTGTGGATTGCCTGTTTGATTCTCCTTTATGCTTCTGCAGGTTCCCAATAAGTAGTATCAAAGTTAAATGTTGAGAAGTAGATCGGAATTTGAAGACAAGTATCATGGCATCTGTTCGCTTGCCTCAAGTGCAAGGCTGTGATGCAGTAATAATTCTTGGTAAGACCGAGGTCGATCCACAGGGAATTAAGGTAAACCAATTCAAGCTATTCTAGCAACTTCAACTCTAACAATTTCAGAATTTAATTCGAAAACTTAAGAAAAGTAGTAACTTCTGTAAAAATTTATTAATTAATGGAACAAAGGCTTCAAGGATCCACTTATAGTGGTTCCATGTGAATTCATTCATCCAAGCATAACACAACGAGAATTGAAGTTCTATCTCTCTTCTAGTTGGAAGATTTAGCAATTAAACACAAACAATCTCTACTTAAATATGAAAGTAAGAGTCTAATTCTAATAAAGCATATAGAATTCGAATATGTAGCCTTCGAAGTAACAACCATGCCAAGAGACTATGGTATGCTCTAGGGTTACTACAATTCCAATCTAATCAATCCAAACATGATAATCTCAGAGAATTGTAAGGAACCCATGTCTGAAGCATATGAACTCTCATAAAACATCCAAAAATACCAACTTTTATTCGAACTAGAACTTGAAATCTAAACTTAAAGTAAAGTATTTGAATCAAAACAAATCCAACATGAAAACTAGTTACAAGCTTCACCTCTTAGCCTTAGCTAAGAGGTTCTAGTCGTGCATTGTCATACTACAGCTAGAATTCAAAAGAAAAACTAAATAAAAGCATGAAAAGTAGAAAAAAATCCTAGTTGGAAGAGTTGCGATCGCTCCACAATGATCTCCCTTGCTACCCACAAACTTAGAACTCTTCTAGGATGTCCTAAGAAGGATGTCAAGGTGCCCTTTTATAAGAAAAATCACTCACCACCTCGGATTGCGTAAAAATTTACACACTTACGTCAGTCGTCGGGCTCTCGATCAGGTGTTGGCTGGGCGGCTGACCATACTGCAAATTGGTCTAGCGGGTTTTTTTTATAAACTGTCTTTGAATGCCCGGTCAGGTCCAGAAATGTCCAGTGGGTTCAGTAGAATTCCTCTGAATTTCGAGCGCCCAACCATGTGATGGTTGGGCGCCTGGTGGCCGATTTGTTATTTCTTCTAAATCCTGTTTTCTTCTGGCCAATCTAGGTTGTTTTGAAGTGATCCTTCAAGGCTTCTTTTCAGTGTCTTTAATGTAGTTTCAAAGGACCCTTTTAGCAGCAAATGCACTAACTCCTCTCTCTCATTCCTACACTCACAAACATGTATTAGATTAGTCCTTTAATCATAGAAATCAAGCATAAAATGTGATGAAATGGGGTTAGAATATGTATAAATTGGAAGCTCAACACACTCCCCGACCAGCATTTTGCTAGTCCCGAGTAAAACAAGCATGAAACAATCCTCTTCTTTGAAAACTCAACTCTCTCTTGGAAACTATGTTTCTATAGACTATAAGACATACAAGTGCAAAATTTAGAAAAACTAAATGATGAGAAATTGAAGTCCTAAACTTTCCAAACACAATGAGTGTTCACATAGAATCCCCACCGATTTATCGACAAATAGAAGATTCCGAACATGTATGGTCTAGTGTGCATTGTGCATATTCATCTCATAACCTTCCAGGATTATCTTCTTCATAAATTAGCTAAACAAAGAACTAAAAGTGTACAGAACAACCAATTGCCTATGACAGGAATTTACCTTACCGTTCCTTTGAAGACTTTCATACTACTTCCCATTTCCAGCTTTGGTTACGGGTAAACCATCCCCTGGTTGGTAATAGGTAGCCCTTTTCAGAATTTTTCACAAATATACAATAGTACCCATACTTATTTTTCCTTTCTCTTTTCTTTTCTTTTCTTTTTATTTATATATTAGATATGATGTTTAGAAATCTATATCTTTCGTTATTTTCTCTTATTTTCACTTGAACAAGGATGGACAAAGTACCCCGGCTTGGTTCCTAAGACCCTTAAATCTCAGTTTAACCAATCCATAAATGTATTAATCCCTTCGAATCATGAGAATCATGTAATGTGATCTAGACTCAAAATTGTTCAAATGTTCTTCGATCATATAAATATGGAGATTCACATATAAAACTATTATGTTTAAGTCACTTTAGAGATTTCAAAATCATATCAGTTCATCTTTCATCCTTTCATACTCATGACATCTCAAGTACATACAAACAAAGTTTTTCAAAAGAGTTTTGATGTGTCAAAAATTGAAAAATTTCTACCAACTTTGCTTGAAATATCCACAAACTACTAGATTCGAGGAATCTCACCCCCCAACCAAATCTTGCACTGCCCTCAATGTAAAAGGATATGCAATGAGCATGAACATGAGAGCAATGGTAAAATAAAAGAGAGTGAGAAGGAGAGTACTTGAGAGAGTAGATCATGGAAGTGTACCTCTGGTATTAAAATCTATTAAAGCAATAAAACATAAAAACAACTAAACCTAATCTACTTTATACCTCCGTCAGACTAGGAGATCAATCATCCTGATACACAGGATCGTTCAGAGTGATGGACATGTCCACTGAATCAAATTTCTCAACGAATGGTTTAAGACGTTGTCTGTTCACTTTAAAACAGTTACCATTCGCCGCATTTTCTATCTCGACAACCCAATGAGGAAAAACTTCTTTAACAATATACGGGCTGTGTAAGACCCGTACCCTTATTTACCCTCCGTACGCTTAATTTTCGATGCCGGTACGTCCTGGATGGACCAGATTAGCAAGCCTTGATCGCAACCCTGTTTTAGTACCGCATTGACCCAAGACCTATACCCTAGCGACCGCGTAGGCGCTGCGATTCCAACGCCACGCGGCATGCCCCATTGCGATACCTGGTGTGTAAGGTATGTCATTTGCGTAATCCGAGGTCGGCCGCACAACGCGCGTGTGGCGTGGGCCCCACTTGCACAAATCCCAAGATCATGTCAAATCAATAAATCCATCACCATCACCCTCACCCATACCCCTCTCATTACCCCTACTCTACTCACCCCATACCCCCCATCCCTCTCTCACCTCCAAAGTCAACCAAGACCCGTACCTCCCATACCCATCTCCCATGCTAGCCATCATCATCACCATCATCACCCCATGCTCCCTCCTCTCTACCCATACATTAACATACGTAGAGGGGGGTGTGTGGCCTTCTCACTTCCCATATTTGCAAGGAGAGAGAAAGAGAGAAAGAGATTTGAGAGAGAGAGAGAGAGAAGAGGAGGTTTGAGTGATCAAGAGAGAGGTTAGGGGAATTGAAGGAGGAGATCCAAGCTTGGAGGACCCCGATCACCGTACGATCGTCAATCCAACCGTCCAACCATCATTGTGAGTGCAAGGGGGACATAAACCCCCCATTTTCTTAATTTCCTTTCATTTTCTTTGTTTCTTTTGGGCCCACCTTGTGATGGACAGTTGGATGAATGGATTGGATCATCCACGAATGGGCCCCACCTACTTATAATAATAATAATAATAATAATAATAATAAAGAAAAAGGAAAGAAGGAGAGTCTAGCCGCTGGACAGTCAGCGTCCAGAGGACGCTACTGCTCAGCAGCGCCTGCGCTGAGCCCCTTTTGGGCATTAACCGTGGGCCCACTCGTGGGACCCACCTTGATGCTTTCGTAATATCCACACCGTCCGTCTGTTTCTCCAGCTCAGTTTAGGACTGGACACCAAAAATGAAGCTGATCCAGATCTCAGGTGGACCACACCATAGAAAACAGTGGAGATAGGGATGTCCACTATTGAAACTTCTTGGGCCCACTGTGATGTTTGTGAACCCTTTTACCTATCCAATATTGGGCTCTGTGATGAATGGCGTGGATCGTCCCCAAGTGGGCCCCACTTGAAAGAAACTAAGAAGAAAAAAAAGAGAAGGAGAATAGAGGACCTGGACGCTAGACGCCCGCAGCGTCAGAGACGCCGGGACGGTCCAGCGTCAGGGATGCTGGAATGTGGGAATGGGTCCCCACTCGTAGGACCCACCTTGATGTTTATATTGTATCCACACCGTCCATCTGTTTTCCCAAGTCATTTTAGGGCCAGGGACCGAATACGAACCAGATCCAAACGTCAGATGGACTGCACCGCATGAAAACAGTGAAGCTAATGATGTGCACGGCTGAAAATTCTTTGGTCAACCTTGAGGTGTCTTGACTGAATCAGGTACCCAATATAGGGCTCATTGGGCCCACCATGAGATGGCCCAACTGATGAACGGAGTGGATCACCCGTATGTGGGCCCCACTCGATCAAAACCTTTGATACACAAAAAAAAAAAATAAGAAGAAGAAGAAGTAGGGCGTCGCTGATGCTGGGAGTACCAGCGTCCACGGACGCTGGGCTCCTGATGCCCAGCTGGTGGCCCACTCGTGGGTCCCACCATGATGCATGTGCTATATCCACACCGTCCATCCATTTGGGGAGATCATTTTAAGGCATGATTTGAAGAGTGAGTCAGATGCAAATCTCAAGAGGGCCCCACTAGAAGAAGACAGTGAGGACAGTGACCCTACTATTGAAACCTTCCTACGGCCCACCATGATGTTTATTTGAGATCCAACCTATTCATAAGTTCACATGCATGTGAATGAAGGGAAAACAAAAATATCAGCTTGATCGAAAACTTCTGTGGGCCCCACTTGATGAGAACAATAACAAAAAAAAAATAAAAAAGAAAAAAAAGAAGAAAGAAAAAGACGCTGGCAGCAACCAGCGCCGTGGGCTGGTTGGGCTGCCCAGCAGGTGGCCCACTCGTTGGGCCCACCTAGAATGTATCTGCTTTATCTATTACGTCCATATGTTTTTCCAGCTCATTTTAAGTGGCTGAGCCCAAAATTTAAGCATATCCTAAAGTCAAGGACCATGCCACGGGACAACAGTGGGAATAATGATCTCTACCGTTGAAACCTTCCCAACCCTACAGTGATGTTTAATTGTCATCCAACCTGTTTCATAAGTGGCCGAACCCAAAATTTAAGCATACCCAAATGTCAAGTGGACCCTGCCACGGGAAATAGTGGGAGATAATGATTTCCAACGTTGAAACCTTTCTAGGTTCTACAGTGATGTTTATTTGCCATCCAATTTGTTCATAAAATCACATGGATATGGATGAAGGAGAAAACACAAATATCTGCTTGATTCAAAACTTATTGGGACCAGATGGGTACCACGCTGCCCAACAGGTGGCCCACCCTATGGGTCCCAACGTGATGTATCTATTAGCTCCATCATGATGTATCTGTTCTATTCATGCTGCCCATCTATTTTTCCATATTATTTTAGGATACGGCACCAACAATGAGGCAAATCCAGATGTTAGATGGACCACACCCGCAGGGAATAGTGGTCATTGATGCCCACCATGGTTCCTTCTTTGATATATATGTTTTATCCATGCCGTACACATATTTTGACGGCCTATCTTATATGTGCAGGCCCAAGTATGGGGCCGATGTGGTCTCAAGTGGGCTATGCCACGAAGACCTTTACATTTCCAATGGGACCCACAGTCCGGGTCCCACTCTCTAAATATATATTGGGCCTTTTAAGGCCAATGTTACATGATACGTTTTGGTAACATGCTAGTATGATTAGCTTGATACGTCACACTGATAACATGCTTAGTATAATGAATACCATGCTCATTCATATGCCCATACGCATCATTGTATGCCTATTATGGATCATGATTAACCATAGCATATGCTAGTTGGCTTGTTATACTTAGGGGACCCGGGTGAGACAGGGTCGCCCCACATGATTGCGCAGTATGTGTAAGTTTGGTGCATGATTTGGATTGTATGACTCATGCATCTCGCATTATGTATGTCACGATCGCTTTCACACCCTAGCAGCATCGGGGTGGTGGCCACCATAGTCACATCATGGTTGGCAGTATTGGACACCGGAAACTTGTTCTAGTACGTGGGCGCTATGGATGTCCTTGGGTGAAAGTCCCTAAACCTTGTGGTACCAGTAAGATGCTCCAGCGTCGAGACTGAGTGGATAACATGAGCGCCCATGTGCCAAATACCAGTAGGCCGCGTCTCCCACTGTGTCGAGGTCGGTTGGAATGGGGTGTGACCTTATCCGCCCGGGTGTAGTGGGCTGTAAGCTAGGTCGAGTCTGACCAGCTCATGGAATGGGTCCGCTATCGGCGAGCCGGGTGGGCATTGGCATACCACTGACAAGGCGGATAGTGAGGTCTTTTCTACTCACTTGGTTATGCGCGCGATGTGCGGCGGCTAGTATTAGAGTATACTAGACCCCGGTGATGTCCCAGATGAGAACTATTTTGATATGTGGATCAGTTGAGGATTGACGTGTTTGCATTGCATCTCTAGCATGTAACACTCGGCCATGTAGGCCCTTGCATCGCATAGCCTTGGGATGGCTGATAGCATTCATGAACTTGGTAACTTAGCCCTCTACTACTTTCACTTACTCTGATATCTGTATACTTGTCATATGCATCACACGCACTCTACTGTATACTTGTCATATGCATCACACTCACTCTACTGAGCTTCGTAGGAAGCTCATGCGCGTTTGTTTACACTGCAGGTACTAGGGCACATAAGCAGCGTTGAGCGCCGTGCATGTACCTAATATTTTAGACTTCTACTACATGTTGTATTTCCGTTTCCAGCACTGTACTCAACAAACTTTTCAGTGAATATTTGATGATGTTTTATGGTTTTGATTATGCTCATTTACAAAAAAAAAAATTTACCCTAAAAATCCTCCTTGTAGGATCCCAGGATCGGAACCTGGTATATGAGAGCTAGGAGCCAAGAATGGGGTACTACGGAGGCTGTTGGCACCAAGGTCGGCGATCGGGAATTTAGTGAGCCCGGTCCCCGGGTTTGGGGCGTGACAGGCTGGTCCATCGAGATCTCAATTTTCCTAGAAAAAGATGAAGTCGAGAACTGTACAAAGCACTTTCTAACCTTCATGGAAAGATTTTCTGAAGATGTGTTTGTCATGAAAGGCCTTCATTCTACTCTTGTAAATCCACTAATTCTCATAAGCGTCATTTCGGATCTCGTCAAGCTCATTCAATTGGAGTTTGCAAAGCGAGCTAGCCTTGTCAACGTCAAAGTTCAATGCCTGAATTGCCCAATAGGCTTTGTGTTCAAGTTCCACAGGTAAGTGACAAGCTTTCCCATAAACAAGTCTATAGGGGGACATTCTAATGGGGGTCTTGTAAGTGGTACGGTGAGCCCAAAGAGCATCGACTAATCTCAGCGACCAATCTTTACAATCTGGTCTCACCGTCTTTTCCAAAATTTATTTGATTTCTCGATTAGAAATTTCAGCTTGCCTACTTGTCTGTGGGTGGTATGGGGTACTCACTTTGTATCTAATGCCATATTTCTTCGTTAAGGCTTCGAAAGTTCTATTGCAAAAGTGAGAACCGCCATCACTAATGATGGCTCGAGGCGTTCTAAATCTAGATAATATGTTTTCTTTAAGGAACCTTAGAACTGTACGATGATCGTTGTTTCTACATGAAATCACCTCTATCCACTTAGACACATAGTCTACTGCGAGCAATATATAGACATGTCCAAAAGATGGGGGGAATGTTCCCATGAAATCGATGCCCCAACAGTCAAAGACTTCAATATGTTGAATTGGGGTAAGAGGCATCATATTCCAACAGGATAATCCTGCCTAGCTTTTGACAGCGCTCACATACTTTACAAAACTACATAATTTTTGCAGTCGTTTTCTTGGCGGAAAAATGACCCCCACATGCTTGACTATGACAAAAGAAGATGACAAAATTTTGTTCATCATCAGGGACACATCTCCTAATTATTTGATCTGGGCAATATTTAAACAATAAAGGTTTATCCTAGAAAAACCTGCACACTTCCCTTAAAACTTTTCGTTTATCCTGCGCATGTCCAATGAGTTGGCATCGCACCTGTGGAAAGATAGTTTGCAATATCAGCATATCATGGTAGATGTTGAACCTCCAATTTATACATGATCTAGCCCATTACATCACATTAAATGCATGGTTTGCATGTTTAAAAGACCCATCTAATGCTTGTTTTGTGATTGTAGGAATGAGAGCGACTTCGCCCAATTGATGCTTTAAAAGACCCAATTATAGGACTTCTATTGATGATTGAAGGAGGACCAAAGAAGGAAGAAGAAAGAGGGAGAAAAGAGAAGAAAGAAAGGAAGAAAAAAAGTAGAGAAATAGAGGTCCGATCGGTCATCCGGTCGGCCACCCCGCTGCCCACCTTAAAAGTTCACTAGACTAAGGTCTAGATAGGTCAGACCGGTCGTGACCGGTCGGTCAACAGGTCGTGCCCCTCTCTATGCACGTTAGACTTCACTCCAACAGGTCCGACTGGTCATGACCGGTCAGCCATGCGTAAACAGTAACCTTCTAATTGGAGATCTGATTTTTTCTGCGCAAGTGCATAAAGGTTACGCACTTCGGGAAGTTTCTAAGGTGGTAGAGCCTCCCCATTATAAAAGGACACCTAGGGTCTCTTCCTAGGGAATCATAGAAGCTGAGAAACTTCGTAGGAGGTGAAGAGAGCCGTCGTGGAGTGTCTGTAACTCTCCCGAATCCAGGTTTTTATGCTTTTTAGTTTTTCTTTGAGTTATAATTGTAATATGACAATGCTCGGCTAGAATCTCTCAGCTAGGGCTGAGAGGTGAAGCTTGTAGTCAATTTCATGTTTAATTCAGTTTGATTCAAGTTTGAATTTTGAATGTTCTAGTTCATATAAAGTTGGTATTTTTAGAAGTTTTATGAGAGTTCATGTGCTTCAGACATGGATTTCTTGCAATTCTCTAAGATTATCATGTTTTGCTTGACTAGATTCGAATTATGGTAACCCTTGAACATGTCATAGTCCATAGGCATGGTTGTTACTCCAAAGGCTGTGATTTTGAATGCTATGTGGTTGAATGGGACTAGAACTTGGAAGTTCAACTTAAGTGGGATTGAATGTGGTTCAATGCTTTATCTTCCAACTAGATGAGAGATAGAACTTCAAACTAGTTGTGTTTTATGCTTGGATTGATTGGATTGACATGGGATTGCTACAAGTGGATCCTTGAAAGCCTTACTTCCTTTAATTACTGATTTTCCTAAATTACTATTTAAGTTAGTTCTCTCAATTGAATCTCTTAATTATTTCAATCCTAGTTGCTGGAATAGTTTAGAATTGGTTTTCTAATTTCCAGTGGATCGACCTCGGACTTACTAAGATTTATTACTATATTGCAGCCTTGCACTTGAGGCGAGAGAACAAGTTTTTGGCGCCGCTGCCAGGGAATTTAGATAACGGTTCTAGATTGTTTTAGTGGTTGTAGAAGTAGAAGTAGATAGGCTTTTCTGATTTTCTAGGACTAACAAATTGTTTTGCTTTGTAGGACTTCTTCTCTAGTTCAAGCGAATCGGGTAATATCCTTCTAACTTAGTGCTTTTTGCAGATTTTTAATTTTTAGATTTTTATTAATTTAAGATTTTAGGACTTAGGATTAGTTTAGATTTTGAATTGTGTGGTTTATGTCCCGTTGGAAACGTGACCACAATAATCGTCTCCAATCCGAAGGTGGTCTAGTTGGACCATTATCAGTCCATAGACGAGTCCGAAAATACCAAGAGCATTGTGATAGTTTGGGGAGTATGGATTAAACACCTTTAAGGAATCCTCACCCCTACTCCAACGACAAACGCAAATCAAGAGGGAGTAGGAGAGAATGAGGTACACAATGTTCCTCCAATGAGATCTTTACGGGATTACCTACAACCTGGCCTGTGTAACTACACCCTCGTGTGTAGTCTTACCACCAACCGGGGGAAACATCGATGTAAAGCTGGGAGTAATTCAACTCATACTAAAGTTCCATGGGCTAAACTCTGAGAGCCCATACCTACACTTAAAGGAGTTTGAAGAAGTGGTAGCTACTTTGCAGTACACTAATGTTTCAGAAGATGCCATTAAACTTAAACTTTTTTCCTTCTCATTGAAAGACTCTCTTAGACCATACTCGATAGGGTCATGGAACGAGATGACCCGAAAATTCTTGAAAAAGTTTTTCTTAGCTCATAAAACAAACACTCTTCGAAGAGCCTATAATAAATTTTTCAGCTAAAGAGAGTGAATCATTTTTCCAATGTTGGGAAAGATTTAAGGACCTCCTACTTGCTTGCCCACATCACGGCTACGATAGTTGGCGAATCATAAACTTCTTCAATGATGGATTAAGTTTCAATATGCGCCAATTCATAGAGATGATGTGCAACGGCGAGTTTATAAGTAAAAATCCAGATGAAGCTTGGAGTTATTTGGATATGTTGGCCGAGAATGCCCAATCATGGGATACCTCAGAAAAATTTAATAACCCCAAGCCGTCCTCAAGAAAAAAAGAAAGGAGGGATTTATATCCTTAAGGAGGAAGATGATGTGAATGCAAGGCTAGCCAGCCTCACAAGGAAGATCGAGGCCATGAAACTTAGAAAGAGTGGAGTTTCAAAGTCTAATGAAGTTATTGAGAACACGTTTGGGATTTGTTTCACTAATATACATGCTACGCAAGATTGTCCTACAATTCTTGCGTTTCAAGAGGTGTTACAAGAACACACAAATGCCACATATGGTTATCAACGGCCTTTCAATGGACCGGTGGGTAACATGTACAACTCCACTTGGAAGAACCACCCAAATTTCAGTTGGAAGAATGCTCTCACGGGCAATCCTACCAACTCTCAAGGAGGGCCAACCATGTAAAATATGGCCCCACCTCAATTCTTAATGGATGATACTTTAAAGGCGTTTATGCAAGGGTAAACGCAAATCAATCAATCAAATCAGCAAATGTTCCAAGAGCTTAAAGTCTCGGTTGATGAGATTAAGGGACGCTTGAATGCTAGGGAATGGGACCTTTCCGGCCCAACCTCAGTCCAATCCAAAGCAAGCATATGAAGTAAGCATTCATAATCTCTCCAACCAACATATGGAGCAAGCCAAATCCGTCACTATTCTTAGAAGTGGTAAACAAATTAATAAAACTATTCCGGTGAAGGCCGACAAGCCTAATGATTCGGTAAATTTTGAGGATGAGGACGGATCCAACTTAGCCCCACAAGAAATGGAACACGTTTACAAGCCCGTAACACCATTCCCTTCCAGATTGGTTGCTCCAAAATCTCTCCCAAACTCTCATGACATTTTAGAGATTTTCAGACAAGTTAAGATCAACATTCCATTACTTGATGCCATTAAACAAATCCCCCCTTATGCCAAGTTTCTAAAGGACTTATGCACAACTAAACGCAAATATAATGTGTAGCAAAAGGCCTTCTTAAATGAGCAAGTGAGTGCCATGCTCACTCAAAAGACGCCCCCAAAATTCAAAGATCCCGGTAGTCCCTTAATCTCATGTATCATTGGAGACTACCGGATTGAGCGTGCATTACTAGACTTGGGGGCAAACGTAAACTTGATCTCGTACTCGGTATATGAGCAATTGGGTCTTGGTGAATTAAAACCCACCAAAACCAAGTTGCAACTCGTTGATAGATCCATCCGTGTATCGAGAGGGATAGTTGAGGATGTTCTAGTCCAAGTTGACAAATTCTACTACTCGGTGATTTTGTTGTCTTGGACATACAACCGGTTATAGATGCTAGGACTCAAATACCGATGATTTTAGGCCGCCCATTCATTGCTACATTCAACGCAATTATAAATTGTCAGAATGGGGTAATGCAATTGTCCTTTGTAAACATGACGTTGGAAGTTAATGTATTCCATTTGGGCAAAAGGCACAGGGATGATGATAATGTCCATGAGGTTGATATGATTGAATCAATCGTGGAAGAGGAGTTCGCCTTAAATCAGAATTTTGATCCTTTAGATGTTATTAGCTTCGATCCTTTTGAGGACTAGGATGACAATGATGGCCCCCATGAGGTAAACATGATAGAATCTATGGAAGATGGGGAGTTTTTCCAACACGATCTACCTGGAAGCTTGGGAACATGTTTGACACACTACAAGGATGAATTCAACTATATTATTAATGAGATCTTGGAAGTGTCAATTTCTAAAAATTTACTTGACAAGTCACCAAATTCTGATTTACATAAATTTGTTATGCAGGAATTGGAAGAATTGGTGCTTGACTTGCCAACAGAGAGGCCAATTTTTGAAAGTGTAGAGGTTGAGGACCCACTTCAACCTACACAAAAGTCTGAGAAGGAGGAAGATGAAAACGGTCCAAATCTGAAAAGTTCCTCCGATGAGGTCTCCTACACTCTAAAGGAGTGTTTATCGTATTTTGAAGATTGAGATGATCCTATGATTAAGGACATAGTGCATGCCTTGAAAGAGACTCCTCCGGTGCCCGAAAAGCTTCCTTCCACAGAAAGCCAAACTAAAAAATCAATTGTGGAAGCACTGGTGAAATCTGATTTTGTGGAGATCATATTGAGTTGTGAAGAAGAATACAAGTCTCCACATCTCTTTGGATTGCTTAAACCAAAGAACACAACTTCTGGGATAACCCATATTTGACAAAATTTTGCCCAGACAAGATGGAAAGGAGATCCATTTTCAATAATTTCCAACCAATGCAATTCTCCTTTCCTAGTACATGTGACAATTTTATTGAGGAACCTGTTGAAACCTTTCAGCAGGATTTTCAATGGGTTAGAATGATTAATGTCACCAATATACTTTCCAAAGCAGGATGGTGGATAGTTCTACTGAAAAATTTGTTACACCCTTTGATGATCCTGCTTAACTTTGTTCTTTTGGATGATATAATGTTGATTAATCTCCTAGTCTGATGGAGATTCTCTTTTTAAAATGGTAACTTAGGTTTTGTTTATTGCTTTAAGTAGGATTAGGTTTAGTTTGATTTTTGTTTTAATTCTATTTGCTTTAGTAGATTTAGTTGCCGGAGTTGTAGACTTCCATGATCAACTCTCTCAGGTACTATTGTTCTCGCCCTCTTATATTTTTACCATTGCTCTCATGTTCTTGCTCATTGCATATCTTTTTACATTGAGGACAATGCAATATTTGGTTGGGGGGTGAGATGAGATTCCTCATCTAGCAGTTTGCAACATTTCGAGCATCATAGGTGCAAATTTTTTTCGAATTTCTAAAAATTCAAAACTCTTTTAGAAAATCTTATTTTTATGCATTCGAGATAATACGAGTATAAGAAAAGGAGATACGAAGTGAGTGATGTTGCAATTCTTGAACTACTCTTAATATAATGGTTTTATATGTGAATTCCCCTATTTATGTGATTGATAGAAAATTTGAACACTTTTACACCTAGTTCACAATACACGATTTTCATGGTTTGAAAGGATTATGTGAATTGTGGATTGGCTAGACTTAGATTTGAGGTGTTGAGGAACTAAGCCAGGGTACTTTGTCCATCCTTGTCCATGAGAAAATAACGAAAGATATGGATTTCTAAAAATCCTATCTAATGTAAAAGAAAAAGGGAAAGGAAGGATGAAAATATGAGAATGATGGAGAAAATGGTGGAAAATTCCGAAAAGGGCTACCTATTACCAACCGGGGGATGGTCTACCCGTAACTAAAGCAGGAAATGGGACGTAATGTGAAAGCCGTCGGAAGGACAGTAAGGCAAATTCCTTGTCATAGGCTTGTTGTTGATCTATACACCTTGAGATCTATAGTTTAGTCAATCTAGGAAGAAGGTGATCCTCAAAACTCATGAGATGAGCTATCACTATGCACATTAGGTTGAATTTTGCTCAAAATTCTTCTATCTATCAATCAATCAGCGGGAATTCTATATGAACACTTTTTATGTTTTGAGAGTTTAAAGTTGCAACCTCTATCGCCTAGTTTCTTTAATTTTTGTACTTGTATATCTTGGAATGAATAGAAAGTGTTGTTTCTGAAGGAGAGTTGGATTTTGGAATATTGAACTTGTTTCACGCATGTTTTGCTCGGGACTAGCAACAAGCTGGTTGGGGGGTGTGTTGAACCTCCAATTTATAATGATCTTGCCCATTACATCACATTATATGTATGGTTTGCTGTTGAGCCTCCAATTTATACATGTCATGGCCCATTACATCACATTATATGCATGGTTTTCATGTTTAAAGACTAATCTAATACATGTTTTTTTTTTGTGATTATAGGAATGAGAGAAGATTTCACCAATTCATGGTTAAAAGAGTCACTTTGTATGTATTGAAGATCAATAGAACAAGTGTCAAAGAATGGTGAAGAAAGAGAGGAGAAAGAAAAGAAAGAAAGAAGAAAAATGATGAGGAATAAGGGCCAGACCGATCAAGACTGGTCAGCCAAACGGTCCCCCCCCCCCCCCCCCCCCCCCCCCCCCCCCTCTTGTATTTCTGGACTATCACCGGTCAAGACCGGCCGGTCAACCACATGCAGACAGTGGGTTTTACTTTCTAATTCTGAATTTTGGGTTTCTTAAGTGCGGGAAGACTTCGTAGTTCCACGATTCTTTCTAGTCGGTGATGCCTCCAAGCTATAAAAAGACACCTACAGCCTCTTCCTAAGGCATCTAGCAACGTGTGGAGCAAAGAGATCAAGACTTAGGAGGCTTCCTAGCCTCCTACAACTAGTTGTCTTCATCTTCTATTTTTAGTTTCTAGTTTTTAATGCTTTCTTCTACTTAACCTCTTAACTAGAGCTAAGAGGTGAAGTTTGTAGTTTGTTTCAATGCTTTAATTCGTTTCTTCAAGTACCCTTTACTTTAATTTTGGATTTTCAAGTTCTAGTTTGAATAAAGTTTGGTTTTTATGAATTTTTGTGAGAGTTTGTGTACTCCGGACATGAGTTCCTTGCAATTCTCTGAGATTACCATGATTGGGTTGTTTGAATTCGAATTGTAGTAACCCTTGAGCATGCCATAGTCTCTTGGCATGGCTGTTACTTCGAAGGCTAAAAGTTCAAGTTCTAGGTGCTTCATCAGAACTAGAAATTTGATTTCTAGATTAAGTGGGACTGTTTATGCTTGAATGTTATATTCTCCAATTAGATGAGAGATAGGACTTTGATTCTAATTGTGTTGCGCTTGGATGAATGGATTGGTATTGAACTACTACAAGTGGATCCTTGATGCTCTAGTTCTTCTTATTTTATGTGAAAAACTATTTTCTTAAACTTCTTAGATTCTAGTTATTAGAGTACTTGGAATTGTTTACCTCTTTTCCAGTGGATCGACCTCGGTCTTACCGAGAATTATTACTACATCGCAGCCTTGCACTTGAGGCGAGCGAGCAAGTTTTTGGCGCCGTTGTTGGGGAAAAGGTTAAACGGTTCTAATTGTTCTAGTAGTTATAGGGTAGTTTTAGTTAGGTAGAATTTTTAGTTTTTATAGAAGTAGATTTTTTGATTTTTTTTCTAGATTACTAACAATTTTTTTGTTTGATTTTGTAGGACATTGTTGTTGACATAGATCTCACTCTATTGGGTAACATCTCCCCATCTCCCTTATTTTTGTTCTTTTTTCTAGATTAGGGTAATGTTTGCTCGCCTCAAGTGTAAGGCTGTGATGTAGTAATAAAACTCGGTACTACCGAGGTCAATCCACAGGGAATTGGAGAACAAGTTCCAAACTATTCCAGCAACTCAGTTTGCAATAGATACAAGATTCAATTGGAACAATTATGCTAAAATAGTAACTTAATGAAAACCAGTAATTTAAGGTACTAAGGCATTTAAGGATCCACTTGTAGCAATCCCATGTCAATCCAATCAATCCAAGCATAGAGCACAACTAGATTTGAAGTCTTATCTCTCATCTAGTTGGAAAATAAAGCTTTGAAGCACATTCAATCCTACTGAAGTTGAACTTCCAAGTTCTAGTCCCATTCAATACATGTAGAATTCAAAATCATAGCCTTCAGAGTAACAGCCATGCTTATGAACTATGGCCTGCTCAAGGGTTACTATAATTCGAATCTAAACAAGCAAAACATGATAATCTCAGAGAATTGCAAGGAATCCATGTCCGGAGCACATGAACTCTCATAAAATATCTAAAACTACCAACTTTAAGAACTAGAACATTCAAAATCCAAACTTGAAATAGAACTACTTGAATTAAACTGAATCAAACATGAAATAGGCTACAAGCTTCACCTCTCGGCCTTAGCTAAGATATTCTAGCCGAGTATTGTCATACTACAACAAGAACTTATAAAAGAAAACTAGAAAACATAGAAAAACTAGAGTTTGGAGGATTGCAGACGCTCCACGACGACTTCCTTCCTCTCCCACGACGTCTCATAGCTTCTATGATACCCTAGGAAGAGCCCCTAGGTGTTCTTTTATAGTGGGGAAGCTTTGTTGCGTAAGAATCTTCCAGAACTTGCGTAAGGTTACGCACTACGCAGAGATAATCGGAGCCAGACTTGGAAATTTCTAAACTGGGCGCATTGTCGATTGATCGCTCAGACTGGGCGATCAATCGCTAGTTCAAATAACTGTATAAACTGCATCTTTCAGATCTGGCAATTAATCAACTAGCTGAGAGATCAATCGATCACTTTTGGCGATCAATCGATCAGTGTCTAGCGATCAATCGGAGGGTGCAAAAAGTGTTCAGAGAGTTTTTTCCAAATTTCTTAACAATCTGCATTTTGGCGATTGATCTATGGAATGGGCGATCAATCGCTCAGGTTGGGAGATCAATCGCTAAGGCCGGGCGATCAATCGCAATTCTTCACTTCACTCCAGCAACAATTTTGTCAAATTTCTGTTGTGAGCGATCAATCGCTCAAGTCTGTCGATCAATCGCTCAGGTTGGGCGATCAATCGACGGATCAATCTCTGGATCAATCTTCAGAAACTGCAACTTTTTGCATTTTACTTCTATGGCCCTACAGCTCTGCACTTTGGTTTTTCTAGCCCTGCTAGGTCTTTTAACATGATTTCTTCTGTGTTTTTCTTCTTCTCTTTCTTCTATTATCTCTTCTTCTCTCTCTTCTACTTGATTCCTTCTTTCTTTGGTCCTCCTTCAACCTTCATCCAATTGTTCTAAATGGACCCTTTTGGTCTCCAATTGGGTGAAATCCACTCTTATTCCTACAATTACAAAACATGCGTTAGATGGGCCTTTTAAACATGCAAACCATGCATATAATGTGATGTAATGGGTTATGCAATGTACAAATTGGAGGTTCAACATGTAGTTTCCAATTTCTTAAAATTTCATCATGTATGATTGGACGAATGGTGCGTATAAGTACCTTTTGGAGGATGAGACATCGAATTGGGGGACCCAAACTCATTGTGATCGATGCTGAACCTCCAATTTATACATTGTATAGGCCATTCAATCACATTATATGCATGGTTTGCACGTTTAAAAGGTCCATCTAATGCAGGTTTGTGATTGTATGTGTTATAGGTAAATTCAGGCTGAGCTCAAAACATGGAAAGCTTTCCACTGGGGTTCATCTTCTACACCAAGTATAGTCATGGACCGACTATTTAGGAGAGGAAGCTAAGTCAGCCTCAGCCCACTCGGGCTCGACATTCGGCCTTCTCAGGCCTCAGCCCACTCGGGCTCGACATTCGGCCTTCTCAGGCCTCAGCCCACTCGGGCTCGACATTCGACCTTCTCAGGCCTCGGCCCACTTGGGCTCGGCATTGGGCCTTCTTAGGCCTCGGCCCACTCGGGCTCGGCATTCGGCCTTCTCAGGTCTCGGCATTCGGCCTTCTCGGCCTCAGCCCACTCGAGCTCACCATTCGGCCTTCTCAGGCCTCGGCCCACTTGGGCTCGGCATTCGGCCTTCTCAGGACTTGGTCCACTCGGGCTCGGCATTCTGCCTTCTCGGCCTAAGCCCACTCGGACTCGACATTTGGCCTTCTCAGGCCTCGGCCCACTCGGGTTCGGCATTTGGCCTTCTCGGCCTTAGACCACTCGGGCTCAGCATACGGCCTTCTCAGGCCTCGGCCCACTCGGGTTCGGCATTCAACCCTCTCAACCTCGGCCCACTTCGGCTCAACATTTGGCCCTCAGCTTAGCAAGACGCCTGGCCTCATCCGCCTTTGTTTATCTTTCTTGATAAGATAAGGATAATGCTTATCCCACTGATCCAGATAAGATAAAGACTTATCCCACTGATCCAGATAAGATAAGGATAAAGCTTATCCCACTGATCCAGATAAGATATGGATTATCCTAACAAATTTGGGATCCACTTAAATCTCTTCGATAATTATCTATAAAGAGGCCTTTGCACTCTCTCCAGGTATGGGATCGACCACCATTAAAACTCCAATAACCTTTCCTTTCAGTATCCGTACTGACTTTGCCATCGGAGGGCCGTACGTAAGTCGGGCCAACCGGCGACGGTCCTAACCTTTGTCAGTGATTACAGGTCCCTCAATCTACACCATTCATCTCTGAGTGGAGATCAGACGATGAAGAATCAAAGTTGGTCGCTGACCAACATCTGTTAGCCAATTTTTGGCGTTAACAGATTGGCGTCAGTCTGTGGGAACGACTAGATCGTTCACTTGATCCTTTCTTCGTCTTTCAATTGTTCTTCACCTCATCAAATCGGCTTTGCCATCATTCTCAATCCGTCATACGTGTCCCAACCGTGAAAGGGAGTTCCGACGTCTAGCGGTTCAAGAGTCCACCTATGTGGATGTTCAACAGTCCACCTATGTGGACGTCCTTCATCTTCAACATCCCACCAAAGAAGTGCACTCCACAACATCTCCAGCCCATCCATCTTGTGCAGTCATCCACTTCCACGTCATCCACATCCACAACCGTCCATCAAGGGACCAGCTCTAGGGACGTCACCCAATATCATGTAGGCCCATGCGTGTTTGGATGATCACGAATAGCAAGGGTGGAGGGTCAAGATTAGATATCCATACATGGAATTGCACCGCAGTCCAACCAATGGTGGAGACCTAATCTCCATCTTCAACCGTCATTCTCCAAGGCTAGAATCAACTCCAAATTCATTCTTCAACCGTCCAGATGATCACATCATCCAACAACTAATGAAAAATCAATCTCCACTGTCCTTACAGCCCACTCATGTAGCTTCAAATAGCAATGGTTGGACGCCCAAAGGGCAACACTCCTCCCTTCAATGACCAAGCTCCAGCGTGCAGCAGAGGACATCCCCACCGCCTGCACAAGCAAACTGCTCCTCTTCCATCCATTAGCTGGACATCCCATCAAGCAATCTCCACTGTCCAGAGTGGCAACTGCAATTCTGCCCACCACCTCATTTTCCACCAGCATAGATGGGCCATCTTTAATCAACGGCCCGAATCAGCAAAGTGGACACCTTTAGCAAAGGTCATTCAAATCTCCACCGTGTAGAGATTCAAGATTAATTCCACACGTGCTGCAACACCACCTTTAGCCGTCCATCTCAGTGGGAGTCCAGCTTCAGTATCATTTATCATCTTGTGGACGTCTCAAGCATCATCACTGTCCATTCAAAATCTAACAACAATGGAGCGTCCACCAATCCAAGTAACGTCCAGATTGTTGGGGGTCCATACCTACATTAGTCGTCCAGATCAAGTGGGCCACCTTCTGATGACAAACCCAGCCATCCACTCCATCTACAATCTAGTGGACCCCACGACGGCCTGCTCCTTGATATTCATCCAGCACCGTCCATCAAAGAAGGCCCCACCGTTATCTTCTCTAGCTGGAGTTGTCTGAAATTCCACCTGCAAAACATCAAGGCTGACCATCTAGCTCTAGCCCATCTACTCTCCATTAACGACTAGCAATGAGGGACGTTCTCTCCAAACCGTCCATCATCAACAACTTGAGGACGAGCAACTCCCGCTCCAGCGTGTGGCCCCCATTGCTGCATCTCAGTTATTCCAACACAATCTTCACATGTCATCATAACATACCATCAAATGGATGGTTAACACGCCTGCCACGCGGAGCTACCTTGTCAACACATCTAGCATGTCATTGATCCAATGTTTTAACTTCATCAACATCGCACCTTACTTGCACATGTGAAGCAGCTCTCATCCTCCGTCCACATGTGATCGATTAGCAATTGCGGCAGTGAACATCAGCGTCCAAACAGCTATGGTCGTCTTCATCAACATCAATTAGGTGCTGATCTGCAACCGTCCAAATGATGGGAATGGACCACCATTCATCATCACGTGTGGGGCCAGCGACCATCAACGCCGCCCAGCTAATCTTCATCATCCAGACCTTGTGCATACAAACAGCACAACTGCTGCCCCATCCAGCGTCCATCCTACGATCCGTTCACGTCCACACCCAACAGTAGCTTGCTGCCTCGGATCTCCACTCCTACACGTACAAGCAAGGAGGTCTTTCCCTCCATCTTTTCCACGTGACAGCTACCAAGGAGTTGGACATCCATCTTCTCTCCACACATGCAGTAAACAAAAGTTGCTCTTATCTCACGTAGCAGCAACACGTGCCAAGCAAGAGATGCCCCCCATCATCTTGCATGTACATCTAGCACGTCTAAGGGTTGTCCTAAGCCTTCCACGCCTTCAACATCTCACATCAGATGGACACCAGTTTGGACTGTCGTCCATACAAATTCACCATGTGAGCAACCGCGTCTAGCAGGTGGAAAGTAACTCCACCGTCCATCCATACTTACAACAGAGATGGAGTATCTGCTTTCATCCATCATGGCCTTCAACAGCAATAATACTAGATGTACTAGCATCTATCAACACCCAATTATCTTCACACGTGCAGAGCCTTGCACGTGCATCCACAACAACCATCAAGGGGCTAGAATCTTTCAACCGTGCACCAATCTGATATCACAGTGGGCCTTATCCACTCTCCACCATCAAGCCATATCTTAGCCCCGGCCCACTTCTCACATGTACATCTGGTGGACTGCTCCAAATCTAGCTTCATCAGCAATCGTCCAAGACCAGATGAGCCATCCATCCATTCAAGTTTGCAAAAGAGATCTTAAATCTCCACCATCAACAGTCCAACAAGGATGGACGTCTTCAACGTGTGCAAATCTTAAAAGACTTGCCCCACCTACATATCCAATCAACGTTCAAACAGGTGGGCCATCTTCAATCAATAGCCCAGATTAAAAAGGTGGACACCTTCAACACCATCGCCTCCAGGCCATGCTAATTAAGCTCAGCCTACTCAGACGCATTAGTAGTAACCTCTTCAAAGTTCCATGCTCAAACTTTCTAACCACGAAACTTTGGGGGCTTCTGTTATCGGTAAATTCGGGCTGAGCTCAAAACATGGAAAGCTTTCCACTGGGTTTCATCTTCTACACCAAGTATGGTCATGGACCAACTATTTAGGAGAGGAAGCTAAGTCAGCCTCAGCCCACTCGGGCTCGACATTTGACCTTTTCAGGCCTAGGCCCACTTAGGCTCGACATTCAGCCATTTCAGGCCTCGGCCCGCTCGGACTCGGCATTCGGCCTTCTCAGGCCTCAGCCCACTCTCCATATTCGACCTTTTCAGACCTTGGCCCACTCGGGCTCGGCATTCGGCCTTCTCAGGCCTCGGCCCACTCTAGCTCAGTATTCAGCCTTCTCAGGTCTCGGCATTCGGCCTTCTCGGCCTCAGCCCACTTGGGCTCGACATTCGGCCTTCTCAGGCCTTGGCCCACTCGGGCTCGGCAATCGGCCTTCTCGGCCTTAGCCCACTCGGACTCGACATTCGGCCTTTTCAGGCCTCGGCCCACTCGGGCTCGGCATTTGGCTTTCTCGGCCTCAGCCCACTCAGGCTCCGCATACGGCCTTCTCAGGCCTCGGCCCACTCGGGGTTGGCATTCTGCCCTCTCAACCTCGGCCCACTTCGGCTCAATGTTTGGCCCTCAACTTGGTAAGAGGCATGGCCTCATCCTCCTTGGTTTATCTCTCTTAATAAGATAAGGATAAGGCTTATCCCACTGATCCAGATAAGATAAAGACTTATCACACTGATCCAAATAAGATAAGGATAAAGGTTATCCCACTGATCCAAATAAGATAAGGATAAAGTTTATCCCACTGATCCAGATAAGATACGGATTATCCTAACAAATTTGGGATCCACTTAAATCTCTTAGATAATTATCTATAAAGAGGCCTCCACACTCTCTCCAGGTATGGGATTGACCACCAATAAAACTCCAATAACCTTTCCTTTCAGTATCCGTACTGACTTTGCCATCGGAGGGCCGTAAGTCAGGCCAACCGGCGACGGTCCTAACCTTTGTCGGTGATTCCAGGTCCCTCAATCTACACCATTCATCTTTAAGTGGAGATCAGACGACGAAGAATCAAAGTTGGTCCCTGACCAACATCTATTACCCAATTTTTGTCGTTAACAGTAGAATGAGAGCAGACTTCACCTAATCGGAGACCAAAAGGAGACATTTAGGAGCCTTGGATGAAGACCCAAGGTGGGCCAAAGAAAGAAGAAAGCAAAGAGAGAGGAAGGAGAGAAGAAAAGAAAGAAGAGAGAACGCAGAAAATGGGTCCGACCGGTCAAGACCGGTCGGCCATGCAATTTCAAACTTCCAGATTTCAAACAGCAAGCTATTCCCGTTTTTAGATTTTCGGCCCAGTTTTTGGGGGCCATCTTGATGATATTTGGAAATCCAACACATCCATGTCGAAGAGAAACTCGACGACAAAATAACCCAAGTGGTTTTGTTCGATCGGAGCTACGGATTGACCGTGGTGGCCAAAACAATACGAACTATCCAGAAAGCTCCAGATTTCGCCTACTCCACTCTGGGCCGGTCCAGGTGACCCATCATTGATGATATGAAGAATCTACTTTGACCAACTTCTAGACCACATCCATATATGAATAATCACAAAGTTTCAGATCAAAAGGATGTGTGGTTTGATCGTACCGGTTGAGGAAAGATGGACCTATCCAGAAAGATCCAACTGCGCAGATTTTATAAAAGGCCTGAGTGTTCTAATTTTTGCACCTAATTCTAGAATTATTTTGGACAATCTAATCCATTGATTATGTAGAGGAGAAAGTTTTCTACAAATTTTCAAAATTTGAGATCAATCCGACCTCTGTACACTCTGAAACTTTAAAAGCAAGATAACTGATTCTGAAGGTACCCGAATTGCACAATTTTGACAGGCGGTCGCTGATCTGTTTGGTGGGCCCATTCAGAAGATAATCTTCGAAATCTAAATCATCTATGAGGAAGATCACATTACAAGGAAGCTACAAATCAAATTTGAAGGCAATCCGACCATTGGTTAAGCCGTACGAAGCGAAACAAAATCTGTTATGTTGCGGTACTCTTGCTGTATTATAAAAGGAGGTGCTCCCTTCTATTCTAAATCAAGCAAGGACGTGGGAAGCAAGAAGTTTAAGTCCTAGGAGCTAGCCTCCTACAAGTAGTTTTGCTTCCTTTTCTTAGTTCTAGTTCTAGTTTTAATATTTTTTTTCTTAGTTAACCTCTTAGCTAGAGCTAGAGGTGAAATTTGTAGCTGGTTTCAATGCTTTAATTCTTTTATTTCAAGTACCCTTTTCTTAATTTTGGATTTGAAACTTCTAGTTTGAATAAAGTTTGGACTTTTAGATGAATTATGAGAGTTTGTGTACTCTGGACATGAGTTCCTTGTAATTCTCTAAGATTGCCATGATGAGTTTGTTTAGATTCGAATTGTAGTAACCCCAGAGCATGCCATAGTCTCTTGGCATGGCTGTTACTTCGAAGGCTACAAGTTTGAGTTCTATGTGCTTCATTAGAACTAGAAATCTGATTTCCAGATTTGAGTGGGATTGTTGTGCTTGAATGTTATATCATCCTAATTAGATGAGAGATAGGACTTTGATTCTAATTGTATTGTGGTTGGATGAATGGATTGGCAGTGGACTAGTACAAGTGGATCCTTGATGCTCTAATTCTTCTTAATTTCAGATTTTCCTATTTTATGTGAAAAACTATTTTCCTAAACTTCTTAGATTCTAGTTATTAGATTAGTTGGAATTGTTTACCTCTTTCCCTATGGATCGACCTTGGTCTTACCGAGATTTATTACTACATCGCAGCCTTACACTTGAGGCGAGCGAACAATCGAGATCCCTCCTAGCATGAGTATTTTTCTGAGCTTCAAAGAACCTCTACTACCCTCCCACGTAAGACAATGCGTGATTACATTAATGAAAGCAATATACATATTGAGACACAATGTAAGATGATGGGGGAATATCGGAATGAAGCAAAATCGAATAATGATCATCCGAGGAAAACATTACGTGATTACCGGATTGAAAATAACATGAGTGTTCCACCGGTTATGGTAGAAGGTGTGCAACAACAAAAGGAACGGGTGAATTATGGCCAACCGGTTATGACAATGCGTGATCACTTCTATGGATATGCCTATCAACCATCATATAACTCTTCATGTTACAATACGTACAGTCTTAATTGGGAAAACCGCCATTCTCCTTTTTCAAGGGAAGAACCAACCGTGGTTATTAACAATCACCCTAAAACGTCTTCCTCTTGTGATGACATGTATACACAAATACTTGAGGAAGTATGGCAATGAGTATGTAGATGACCAATCAAATCAAGCTTACTCGCCATCTTGTGAAGACGTTGAGCCCGAAATTGGGAGCATCGAATCAATCCCCTTTAATGAGGAGGATGGGGCTACCCAAGTCCCACCTTCTTCGAATTTAATGAATAGACTTTTAGAGGAGATTGATCTCGATAATCCCAATGTCATCATCAATTATGGTGAGCCCACAATCTCTTTTGGATGCTTTGAACTTAATGATGAAGAGATTTCAATAACGGTTGATGAACCCGAGAAATTCATTAAATCTAAAAGCGATAGTGGGGTTACTTACAATGAGGGTTCAATGGATGCTTATGAACTTATGGTTTCTTTTTCCCAAGGGCATAATGATTATGAGTCTCTAAAGGATATGTATGCTGAGAGATGGCCGAGGTTGATATTTTTGAGTCACTCCACCAACTTGACATGCTTAATTTTAATGAGGAGAATGAGACTCCCATGAGTGAAAATTCAGATTCTTTGGATGAATGCTTGGCTCACTTTGAAAATTCAAACGACCCCATTATTCAAGAGATTATTAAAGCCTTGCATACTTTCGACTTGGTGCCTCATAGTAGTTATGGAGAACCTAGTTTGGAAGAATTTCACTCCATGGAGGGCGAGTCCTTCACCATCGAAACTGAATTTTTTCACTCACTCAAGCAAGATCATGATCCTTCATCCGACTATCTCGATTTCCTAGCGGAATGCTTGGCCCACTCTTATGATCTTGATGATGAGATGATTAAGGAGTTGGACATTTTGTTAGACACGGTGTCGGTGCTTGAAGAACACCATTCCACTGATTTACACTCTTTACCATTGTTTGTGGAAGCACCATATAATTTTGAAATTGTTGAGGAGACAACTTTAACTGAAGAATATTTGATGAATGTCTCTCCACCATCATGGGTCCTTCAGCCCATTGAGAATTCTGAATGGGAGGACCCACTTTTAATCAATCATAACCCAGATCAGAATTTGAGAAGATATCCTTTTGCTGCCCTTATCTCCTCCTTTCACGCATGTAGTGCACATTATGATTGGACTTTAGTGAAGACAAGCACCCATGTCTCGAGTAGGACTTTGGATGGTCCTCATGAGAAATTTATTGAAATTCATGAAGATCCTGCTCAAATTTGATCATTTAGTCAATCGGCCTAATCAAAGGTAGGTAAGTAGGTTAGGATTTATTTTTCTGCAATTAGGATTGAATAAGTCTCATCGAGACAATGGATGCTGTTAGAATTGATCAACTTGCTACCTCAGGTACTCTCGTTCTCACTCTCCTTTGTTTTATTTCATTGCTCTCATGGCTTGCATATTGCATATCTTGTTACATTGAGGACAATGTAAGATTTTGGTTGGGGTTGAGATTCCTTAGATGAATTTACTAGCTTTTGTGACATTTCAAGCAATTATGTAGAAAATCTTTGAGTTTTCTAAAATTCAAAACTCTGTTGGAAAACTTTGTTTCTATGCATTCGGGATGATACGAGTATAAGAAAAGGAGATACGAAGTGAGTGATGTTGCAAGTCTTGAACTACTTTTAATATAATGGTTTTATATGTGAATTCCCCTATTTATATGATTGATAGAAAATTTGAACACTTTTACACCTAGTTCACATTACATGATTTTCATGATTTGAAAGGATTATGTGATTTGTGGATTGGCTAGGCTTAGATTTGAGGTGTTGAGGAACCAAGTTGGGGTGCTTTGTCCATCCTTGTCCATGAAAAATAATAAAAGATATGAATTTCTAAAAATCTTATCTAATGTAAAAGAAAAAGGAAAAGGAAAGATGAAAATTGGGATGGAGAAAATGGTGGAAAATTCTGAAAAGGGCTACCTATTACCAACCGGGGGATGGTCTACCCGTAACCAAAGCCAGGAAATGGGACGTAGTATGAAAGCCGTCGAAAGAACGGTAAGGTAAATTCCTGTCATAGGCTTGTTGTTGCTTTGTGCAACTTGAGATCCATAGTTTAGTTGATCAATGAAGAAGATAATCCCAAAAACTCATGAGATGAACTTTCATTATGCACACTAGGTTGAATTTGTTCGAGTTCTTCTATTTATCAATCAATCAACGGGAATTTCATATGGACACTTATTATGTTTTGAGAGTTTCAGGTTTCAAACATCTACCACCTAATTTTTCTAAATTTTACACTTGTATGTCTTGGAATGGATAGAAGAATAGTTTCTGAAGGAGAGTTAGTTTTGGAGAATTGAACTTGTTTCACGCATGTTTTGCTCGGGACTAGCAAAATGCTGGTTGGGGGTGTGTTGAGCCTCCAATTTATACATGTCATAGCCCATTACATCACATTATATGCATGGTTTTCATGTTTAAAGACTAATCTAATACTTAGTTTTTTTTGTGATTATAAGCATGAGAGAAGATTTCACCAATTCATGGTTAACAGAGTCACTTTGTATGCATTGAAGATCAATAGAACAAGTGCCAAAGAATGGTGAAGAAAGATAAGAAGAAAGAAAGAAGAAAAATGAAGAGGAATAAGGGCCAGACCAGTCAAGACCGATCGACCAACAAGTCCCCCCCACCCCCCCCCCCCCCCCCCCCCCCCCCCCCCCCCTTGTATTTCTGGACTGTCAAAGGACAGCTCCGACCGGTCAAGACCGGTCGGCCACATGCAGATAGCGGGTTTCATTTTCTAATTCCGAATTTTGGGTTTCCTAAGTGCGGGAGGACTCCATAGTTCTGCGATTCTTCCAAGTCGGTGACACCTCCAAGTTATAAAAAGACACCTATAGCCTCTTTCTAAGGCATCTAGCAACATGGGGAGCAAAGAGATTAAGACTTAGGAGGCTTCCTAGCCTCTTACAACTAGTTTTCTTCATCTTCTAGTTTTTAATGCTTGCTTCTAGTTAACCTCTTAGCTAGAGCTAAGAGGTGAAGTTTGTAGTTTGTTTTAATGCTTTAATTCGTTTCTTCAAGTACCCTTTACTTTAATTTTGAATTTTCAAGTTCTAGTTTGAATAAAGTTTGGTTTTTTAAGAAGTTGTGTGAGAGTTTGTGTACTCCGGACATGAGTTCCTTGCAATTCTCTGAGATTACCATGATTGGGTTGTTTAAATTTGAATTGTAGTAACCCTTGAGCATGCCATAGTCTCTTAGCATGACTGTTACTCCGAAGGCTACAAGTTCAAGTTCTATGTGCTTCATCAGAACAAGAAATCTGATTTCCAGATTAAGTGGGACTGTTTGTGCTTGAATGTTATATTCTCCAATTAGATGAGAGATAGGACTTTAATTCTAATTGTGTTGTGCTTAGATGAATGGATTGTTATTGAACTACTACAAGTGGATCCTTAATGCTCTAGTTCTTCTTAGTTTTAGATTTTTCTATTTTATGTGAAAAACTATTTACTTAAACTTCTTAGATTCTAGTTATTAGAGTACTTGGAATTGTTTACCTCTTTCCCTGTGGATCGACCTCGGTCTTACCGAGAATTATTACTACATCGCAAGCCTTGCACTTGAGGCGTGCGAGCAAGTATGGTTTGCATGTTTAAAAGACCCATCTAATGCTTGTTTTGTGATTGTAGGAATGAGAGCGACTTCGCTCAATTGATGCTTCAAAAGACCCAATTAGAGGACTTCTATTGATGATTGAAGGAGGACCAAAGAAGGAAGAAGAAAGAGGGAGAAAAGAGAAGAAAGAAAGGAAGAAAAAAAGTAGAGAAACAGAGGTCCGACCTGGTCATGACCGGTTGGCCAAGTGAGCCATGACCGGTCCTGACCGGTCGGCCACCCCACTGCCCACCTTAAAAGTTCACTGGACTAAGGTCCAGATAGGTTCAACCGGTCATGACCGGTCAACCAATAAGTCGGGCCCCTCTCTGCGCACGTTGGACTTCACTCCAACAGGTTCGACCGGTCACGATCGGTCAGCCATGCATAAACAACAACCTTCTAATTGGAGATCCAATTTTTTCTGCGCAAGTGCGTAAAGGCTACGCACTTCGAGAAGTCTCTGAGGCGGTAGAGCCTCCCACTATAAAAGGACACCTAGGGTCTCTTCCTAGGGTATCATAGAAGCAAACAAACTTCGTGGGAGGTGAAGAGAGCTGTCGTTGAGAGTATATAACTCTCCAGAATCTGGGTTTTTATGCTTTTTAGTTTTTCTTTGAGTTCTAGTTGTAGTATGACAATACTCGGCTAGAATCTCTCAGCTAGGGCTGAGAGGTGAAGCTTGTAGCCAATTTCATCTTTAATTCAGTATGCTTCAAGTAATTTCACTTTAAGTTTGAATTTTGAATGTTCTAGTTCATATAACGTTGATATTTTTAGAAGTTTTATGAGAGTTCATGTGCTTCGGACATGGATTCCTTGCAATTCTCTGAGATTATCATGTTTTGCTTGACTAGATTCGAATTATGGTAACCCTTGAGCATGCCATAATCCATAGGCATAGCTGTTACTCCGAAGGCTATGATTTTGAATGATATGTGGCTGAATGGGACTAGAACTTGAAGTTCAACTTAAGTGGGATTGAATGTGGTTCAATGCTTTATCTTCCGACTAGATGAGAGATAACTTCAAATCTAGTTGTGTTTTATGCTTGGATTGATTGGATTGACATGGGATTGCTACAAGTGGATCCTTGAAAGCCTTAGTTCCTTTAATTACTGATTTTCCTAAATTACTGTTTAAGTTAGTTCTTTCAAAAGAATCTCTTAATTATTTCAATCCTAGTTGTTGCAATAGTTTAGAATTGGTTTTCTAATTCCCTGTGGATCGACCTCGGTCATTACCGAGATTTATTACTACATCGCAGCTTTGCACTTGAGGCGAGCGAACGATGGATGCATAGCAACATAGAGTTGCTCATCAGGGAATGAGTCCTCAATAGGTGACTCGTCAACGAAATAGGGTAGGACTAAGCGAGATAGATGATCTGCCACCACGTTTTCTACTCCCTTCTTATCTTTAATCTCTAAGTCAAATTCTTGAAGGAGTAAGATCCATCTTAGCAAGCGGGGCTTAGCAACCTTCTTAGAAAAAAGGTGTTTCAGTGCCGCATGATCCATGTAAATTATGACCTTGGATCCTATCAAGTATGCTCTGAATTTGTCCAAAACAAAAATAATGGCTAGGAGCTCCTTCTCCGTAGTTGAGTAATTGACTTGGGCAGGGTTCAAAGTCCTACTCGCATAGTAAATAACGTGGGGCTTCTTGTCCTTCATTTGTCCTAACACTGCCCCTAATAGCAAAATCGCTCGCATCGCACACCAACTCAAAAGGAACAGACCAATCCGGTGGTTGCATGATAGGAGCGGTTGTCAACATGTCTTTTAGCTTTGAAAAAGATGATTGACATTTAGCACTCCACTCGAATTGGTTATCCTTTTGGAGAAGGTTGCATAAAGGCCTAGAGATATGGCAAAAATCCTTTATGAACCTTCTGTAAAACCTGGCGTGTCCAAGGAAGGACCACACATCACATATGCTTTTGGGTGGTGGTAGATTGGAAATGATATCAATTTTGGCCTGTTCTACCTCTATTCCATTAGACGAGATGATATGTCCAATGACTATTCCTCTTTGTACCATAAAATGACACTTCTCCCAGTTTAAGACAAGGTTCTTTTCTTCGCACATTGTCAAGACCAACTTCACGTGATTGAGACACTCATCGAATGTACAAGCAAAAACAGAAAAGTCATACATGAATACCTCGAGAAATTCACCCACCATGTTTGAGAAAATACTCAACATGCATCGTTGGAATGTGGCGGGTGCATTACATAGTCCAAATGGCATCCTTCGATATGCGAAGGTGCCAAACGGGCATGTAAAGGTAGTCTTCTCAGTGGTCTTCCGGGGCTATCTCAATTTGGTTATAGCCAGAATAGTCCATCGAGGAAGCAATAATAGGAGTGACCTGCTAACCTCTCCAAAATTTAATCCATGAAGGGAAGAAGGAAGTGGTCCTTTCTAGTGATCGTGTTTACCTTCCGATAATCTATGCACATACACCAACCGGTGGTCACTCTAGTCAGTATAAGCTCGTTGTTAGCGTTTTTTACAATGGTAATACCAGACTTCTTAGGGCCCACTTGGGTAGGACTCACCCATTAGCTATTTGAGATGGGGTAGATGATAACCACATCTAGTAGCTTTAACACCTCGGCTTTGACAACCTCCATCATGTTTGGATTTAACCTTCTCTGAGATTGTCTAGTCGTTTTCACATTCTCTTCAAGGTGTATACGGTGAGTACAAACCGAAGATTTTATGCTTTTGAGGTCCGCTATTGTCCAACCTATGGCTCCTCTATGTTCTTTGAGTAGCTAATCAACTTGAGCTCTTGGTCTTTTCTTAGGTGAGAGGTAATAACAACTGAGAATGTTTCCTCTTAACCCAAATATACATATTTCAGCTCAGATGAAAAGGTTTAAGGTCAAGCTTCGGTGGTTTTATATTAGACGTTAAGGGCTTTGATGTGGTTGGTGGTAATCTTTCAAAATGAGGCCTCCACTGGCTAGTATCAACTACCGGTTTTTCACTAATCAATGCTTGCACAATATCACTCAAGATGGGATCCTTAGAATTTTAAAAGTGTGCCAAGCATGTCTCCAAATTTTCTGGTGGTTCAAGTTGAAGGAGCTCCTCTTCTTCAAAGGATTCAAGCATGTTTACCTCGAAGAGCTCATCATCCTCCTCATTCCTTTGCTTTTTGCACATATGGAACACGTTTACCTCCAATGTCATATTCCCAAAGAATAATTGCATCACCCCATTCTGGCAATTAATAACTGCGTTTGATGTAACCAAGAATGGGCGGCCTAAAATTACCAGTATTTGAGTGCTAGAATCCATACTGGTTGCGTGTCCAAGACGATAAAATCCACTAGGTAATATAATTTATTAACTTGGACCAATACATCCTCAACCACTCCTCTCGGTTCACGGATGGATCTATCACCGAGTTGCAACGTGGTTTTGGTGGGTTTTAATTCACCAAGACCCAATTGCGCATATAGCAAGAATGGGATCAAGTTTATACTTGCCGCTAAATCTAGCAATGCACGCTCAATCCAGTAGTCTCCAATGATACATGAGATTGTGGGATTACTGGGATCTTTGTATTTTGGGGGGGGTCTTTTAGGGTGAAAATGGCACTCACTTACTCATTCAAAAAGGCCTTTTGTTGCACATTATATTTGCGTTTGGTTGTGCATAAATCCTTTAGAAACTTGGCATAAGAGGGAACTTTTTTAATAACATCAAGCAATGTAATGTTGATCTTGACTTGTCAAAAAATCTCTAGAATATCATGAGAGTCTGGGAGAGATTTTAGAGCAACCAATCTCAAAGGGAATGGTGCTACGGGCTTATAAACATGTTCCATTTCTCGTGGGGCTGAGTTAGATCCATCCTCATTTTCAGAATTTACCGGATCATTAGGTCTATCGGCCTTCACTGGAATAGATTTGTCTACTTGTTTACCACTTCTAAGAGTGGTGATGGACTGTTCGCTCGCCTCAAGTGCAAGACTGCGATGTAGTAATAAATCTCAGTAAGACCGAGGTCGATCCACAGGGAATTAGAAAACAACTTCTAAGTTATTCCAGCAACTAAGATTGCAATAATTAAGAAATTCAATTGAGAGAATTGTGTTAAAATAGTAACTTAAGAAAAACAGTAATTAAGGAACTAAGGCTTTCAAGGATCCACTTGTAACAATCCCATGTCAATCCAATCAATCCAAGCATAAACACAACTAGATTTGAAGTTCTATATCTCATCTAGTTGGAAGATAAAGTAGTAATCACATTCAATCCCACTTAAGTTGAACTTCCAAGTTCTAGTCTCATTCAACCACAAAGAGTATTCGAAATCATAGCCTTCGGAGTAACAGCCATGCTTATGGACTATGGCATGCTCAAGGGCTACCATAATTTGAATCTAATCAAGCAAAACATGATAATCTCAGAGAATTGCAAGGAATCCATGTCCGAAGCACATGAACTCTCATAAAACTTCTAAAAATATCAACTTTATAAGAACTAGAACATTCAAAATTCAAACTTGAAGTGAAAATACTTGAATCAAACTGAATTAAACATGAAATTGGCTACAAGCTTCACCTCTCAGCCTTAGCTAAGAGATTCTAGCCGAGCATTGTCATACTACACTAAAACTCAATGAAAAAGACATAAAAAGCATAAAACCCGGAGTTGGGTGGGTTGCAAACGCTCCACGACGGCTTCCTTCACTTCCCACAAAGTTCCTCAGCTTCTATGATGCCCTAGGAAGAGACCCTAGGTGTCCTTTTATAGTGGGGAGGCTCTATTGCGTCGAAATCTTCTAGAATTGCGTAGCATTACGCACTTGCGCCGAAAATCTCGGATCTCAAAATAGAAACTGTTATTTTACACATGGCCGAACCGATCTTGACCGGTCGAACTCGGGTTGGCCGACCGGTCGGACTGCTCTGTTAGGAGTCCAGTGAGCACCAGAGGGGCCCTGACTTGTTGGCCGACCGGTCTTGACCGGTCGGACCAAGATGGTCCTTGGTCCAGCGTCTTCACAAGAGTGGTAGTGGGGTGGCCGACTGATCTTGACCGGTCTGGCTCTCTTTGCCGACCGGTCATGACCGGTCGGACCCCTGTTCTTCCCTTTTTTCTTCATTTCCTTCTTCTCTTTTCTCCCTCTTTCTTCTTCCTTCTTTGGTCCACCTTGGGCCTTCATTCAAAGGCTCTTAAATATACTCTTTTTGTCACAAATTGGGCGAAATCACTCTCATTCCTACAATCACAAACATGCATTAGATGGGCCTTTTAAACATGCAAACCATGCATATAATGTGATGTAATGGGCTATATTATATATAAATTGGAGGTTCAACACACCCCAACCAACTTTTTGCTAGTCCCGAGCAAAACATGCGTGAAGCAAGTTCAAACCTCCAAAAATCAACTCTCCTTCAGAAACTATGTTTTTATCCATTCCAAGACATACGAGTGTAAAATTCAGAAAAATGAGGTGATAGAAGTTGAAACCTTAAACTCTTAAAACATAATAAGTGTCCATATGAAATTCCTGCTGCTTGATTGATAAATAGAAGAATTCAAACACATTCCACCTAGTATGCATAGTGAAAGTACTTCTCATGAGTTTCTGGGATTATCTTCTCCATAGATCAACTAAACTACGGATCTTCAAGGTGCACAGAGCAGCAACAAGCTTATAACAGGATTTTGCCTTACTGTCCTTCCGATGGCTTTCACACTACGTCTCATTTCCGGCTTTGGTTATGGGTAGACCATCCCCCGGTTAGTAAATAGGTAGCCCTTTTCGAAATTTTCCACAATTTTCTCCATCATTCCCAATTTTCATTCGTCCTTTTCCTATTTCTTTTACATTAGATAGGATTTTTAGAAATCCATATCTTTCGTTATTTTCCCATGGACAAGGATGGACAAAGTACCCTGGCTTGGTTCCTCAATGCCTCAAATCGAAGTCTAGCCAATCCACAAATCACATAATTCTTTCAACCCATGAAAATCGTGTAATGTGAACTAGGTGTAAAAATGTTCAAATTTTCTATCAATCACATAAATAGGGGAATTCACATATAAAACCATTATATTAAGAGAAGTTCAAGACTTGCAACATCACTCACTTCGTATCTCTTTTTCTTATACTCGTATCATATTGAATGCATATAAATAAAGTTTTCTAAAAGAGTTTTGAAATTTTAGAAAATTCAAAAAAGTTTGCACAATATGATGCTCGACATGTTACAAACTCTGCTAGATGAGGAATCTCATCTCACCCCCCAACCAAATCTTGCATTGTACTTAATGTAAAAGGATATGCAATGAGCATGAACATGAAAGCAATGGTAAAATATAAGAGAGTGAGAACAATAGTACCTGAGAGAGTTGATCATGGAAGTCTGCAACTCCGATAACTAAACCCTACTAAAACAGTAAAACTAAAATGGAAAAAGCAACAAAACCTACTCTATGCTATACCCCTGTCAGACTAGGAGATCAATCATCCTGATACACAAGATCATTTAGAGTGATGAACATGTCTTCTAAATCAAATTTCTCAACAAATGGTTTAAGGTGTTATCCATTAACTTTAAAACAGTTACCATTTGTGGCATTCTCTATCTCGACAGCCTCATGAGGAAAAACTTCTTTAACAATGTATGGGCTGGTCCATCGAGATCGCGATTTTTTCAAAAAAAGATGAAGCCGAGAATTATACAAGAGCACTTTCTGACCTTTATGGAAAGATTTCCTGAAGATGTGCTTGTCATGAAAGGTCTTCATCCTACTCTTGTAAATTCTTGAGTTCTCGTAGGCATTGTTCCGGATCTCATCAAGCTCATTCATTTGGAGTTTGCGAAGTGAGCTACCCTTGTCAACATTAAAGTTCAATGCCCGAATTGCCCAATAGGCTTTGTGTTCAATCTCCACAGGTAAGTGGCAAGCTTTCCCATAGGCAAGTTTATAAGGGGACATTCCAATGGGGGTCTTGTAAGTGGTACAGTGAGCACAAAGCGCATCATCTAATTCCGTCTTTTCGAAAATCTGCTTGATTTCCCAATTGGAAATTTCAGCTTACCCACTCGTCTGTGGGTGGTATGGGGTACTCACTTTATGCCTAATGCCATATTTCTTCATCAATGCTTCAAAAGGCCTATTACAAAAGTGAGAACTACCATCACTAATGATGGCTTGAGGCATTCCAAATCTGGAAAGTATGTTTTCTTTGAGGAACTTTAGAACCATACGATGATCATTGGTTCTCCATGGAATGACCTCTATCCATTTAGACACAGTCTATGGCAAGCAATATATAGACATGTCCAAAAGATTAGGGGAACGGTCCCATGAAATCTTTGCCCCAAAAGTTAAAGACTTCAAGATGTTGAATTGGGGTTAGAGGCATCATATTTTGACCGGATAATCCTCCTAACTTTTGGCAACGCTCGCATGCTTTGCAAAACTCGCGGGTGTCTTTAAATAAAGTGGGCCAATAAAAACCCCACTGCAGAATTTTAGCAGTGGTTTTCTTGGCGAAAAAATGACCCCCATATGCTTGATCATGGCAAAAGGAGATGACGGAATTATGTTCATCATTAGGGACACATCTCCTAATAATTTGATCTGGGAAACATTTAAACAGTAAAGGTTCATACCAGAAAAATCTGCGCACTTCCCTTAAAAATTTTCGTTTATTCTGCACAGTCCAATGAGTTGGCATCGCACCTGTGGAAAGATAAGTGGCTATGTCAGTGTACCATGGTGGATGCGTAGGAAAAAAGAGTTGCTCATCAGGGAATGAGTCCTTAATAGGTGACTCGTCAATGAATTAGGTAGAACTAGGCGGGATAGATGATCCGCCACCACATTTTCTACTCCCTTCTTGTCCTTGATCTCCAAATCGAATTCTTGAAGGAGTAAGATCCATCTAAGCAAATGGGGCTTGGCATCCTTCTTAGAAAGAAGGTGTTTCAGCGCCGCATGATGTGTGTAAATAATGACCTTGGATCCTATTAAGTAAGGTCTAAATTTTTCCAAGGCAAAGATGACGGCTAGGAGCTCCTTCTCCGTAGTCGAGTAATTGACTTGGGCGGGATTCAAGGTCCTATTAGCATAGTAGATAACATGGGACTTCATATCCTTGTTTTGGCCTAACACCGCCCCAATAGCATAATCACTCGCATTACACATCAACTCAAAAGGTATGGACCAATCCGATGGTTGCATGATAGGAGCGGTTGTCAACATGTCTTTTAGCTTTGAAAAAGCTAATTGACATTCGGCACTTCACTCAAATTGGTTCTCCTTTTGGAGAAGGTTACATAAGGGCCTTGAGATATGACTTAAATCCTTTATGAACCTTCTATAAAAACCGACGTGTCCAAGGAAGGACTGCACATCGCGTATGCATTTGGGTGGTGGTAGATTGGAAATTATATCAATTTTTGCCTGGTCTATCTCTATTCCATTAGACGAGATGATATGTCCTAGGACTATTCCTCTATGTACCATGAAATTGCGCTTTTCTCAGTTTAAAACGAGGTTCTTCTCCTCACACCTAGTTAAGACCAACTTCAAGTGATTGAGGCACTCATCAAAAGTACAACAAAAAATAGAAAAATCATCCATGAATGCCTCGAGAAATTCACCCACCATGTTTGATAAAATACTCAACATGCATCGTTGGAATGTGGCGGGTGCATTACACAGTCCGAATGGCATTCTTCGATATGCGAAGGTGCCAAACGGGCATGTAAAAGTGATCTTCTCTTGGTCTTCTGGGGCTATCTCAATTTGATTGTAACCGGAATAGCCATCTAGGAAGCAATAAAAAGAATGACCCGCTAACCTCTCCAAAATTTGATCCATGAATGGGAGAGGAAAGTGGTCCTTCCTAGTGACCATGTTTAGTTTTCGATAATCATTGCACATACACCTACTGGTGGTTACTCTAGTCGGTATAAGCTCGTTGTTGGTGTTTTTTACAATAGTAATATCGGATTTCTTAGGGCAACTTGGGTAGGACTCACCCATTGGCTATCCGAGATGGGGTAGATGATACCCACATCTAGTAACTTTAACACCTCAGCTTTGACAACCTCTATCATGTTTGGATTTAGCCTTCTTTGAGGTTGTCTAGTCATTTTTGCATTTTCTTCGAGGTGTATATGGTGAGGACAAACCGAAGAGTCTATCCCCTTGAGATCCGCTGTTGTCCAACCTATGGCTCCCCTATGCTCTTTGAGTAGCTCAATCAACTTGAGCTCTTGGTCTTTCCCTAGGTGAGAGGCAATGACAACCGGGAATGTTTCTTCTTGACCCAAGTATACATATTTAAGCTCGGATGACAATGGTTTAAGGTCAAGCTTCAGTGGTTTGATGTTAAACAGTAGAGGCCTTGATGTGGTTGGTGGCAATCTTTCAAAATGGGACCTCCACTGGCTAGTACCAACTATCGGTCTCTCAATATTCAATGCTTGCACATTTCACTAATGATGGGGTCTTTGGAATTCTTGAAATGTGCCAAGCATGTCTCCAAGCTTTCTAATGGTTCAAGTTGGAGGAGCTCTTCTTCTTCAAAAGATTCAAGCATGTTTAACTTGAAGAGCTCATCATCATCGACATCCCTGTGCCTTTTGCCCAAGTGGAACACATTCACCTCTGATGTCATGTTCCCAAAGGATAATTGCATCACCCCGTTCCAGCAATTGATGATTGCGTTTGATGTAGCGAGGAACGAGCAGCCTAAAATCATTGGTATTTGAGTGCTAGCATCTATAACCGGTTGTGTGTCCAAGACGATAAAATCTACCGGATAGTAAAATTTGTCAACTTAGACTAGAACATCCTTAACTATCCCTCTCGGTAAACGAATGGATCTATCAGCGAGTTGCAATGTGGTTTTGGTGGGTTTTAATTCACTAAGACTCAATTGCTCATATACTGAGTACAGGATCAAGTTTACGCTTGCCCCCAAATCTAGCAATGCACGCTCAATCCGGTAGTCTCCAATGATACATGAGATTGTGGGACTACTGGGATCTTTAAATTTTGGAGGGGTCTTTTGAGTGAGAATGGCACTCACTTGCTCATTTAGGAAGGCCTTTTACTACACATTAAATTTGCGTTTAGTTGTGCATAGGTCCTTTAGAAACTTGGCATAAGAGGGGATTTGTTTGATGGCATCAAGCAATGGAATGTTTATCTTGACTTGCCTAAAAATCTCTAAAATCTCATGAGAGTTTGGAAGAGATTTTGGAGCAACCAATCTCGAAGGGAATGGTGTTACGGCCTTGTAAACGCGTTCCGTTTCTTGTGGGGCTAAATTAGATCCGACCTCATCCTCAGAATTTACCGGATCATTAGGCTTGTCGGCCTTCACCGGAATAGATTTGTCAATTTGTTTACGACTTCTAAGAGTGGTGATGGATTTGGCTTGCTCCATATGTTGGTTGGAGAGATTAGGAATGCTTACTTCATGTACTTGCTTTGGATTGGGCTGAGGTTGGGCTGAAAAGGTCCCTTCCCTAGCATTTAAGCGTCCCCTAATCTCATCAACCGAGACTTTAAGCTCTTGGAACATTTGTTGATTTGTTTGATTGATTTGCATTTGCCCTTGCATAAACACTTTTAAGCTGTCCTCCATTGAGAATTGAGGTGGGGCCATATTTTGCATGGGTGGCCCTCCTTGAGAGTTGGCAGGATTGCCCGTGGGAGCATTCTTCCAACTGAAAATTGGGTGGTTCTTCTAAGTAGAATTGTACGTATTACCCACCGGTCCATTAAAAGGCCGTTGATAACCATATGTGGCATTTGCATGTTGTTGAACCTCCAATTTATACATTGTATAGGCCATTCCATCACATTATATGCATGGTTTGAATGTTTAAAAGGCCCATCTAATGTAGGTTTTAAAGCAGTAATCACATTCAATCCCACTTAAGTTGAACTTCCAAGTTCTAGTCCCATTCAACCACATAGAGCATTCGAAATCATAGCCTTCGGAGTAACAGCCATGCTTATGGACTATGGCATACTCAAGGGTTACCATAATTTGAATTTAATCAAGCAAAACATGATAATCTCAGAGAATTGCAAGGAATCCATGTCCGGAGCACATGAACTCTCATAAAACTTCTAAAAATATCAACTTTATCAGAACTAGAACATTCAAAATTCGAACTTGAAGTGAAAATACTTGAATCAAACTAAATTAAACATGAAATTGGCTACAAGCTTCACCTCTCAGCCTTAGGTGAGAAATTCTACCCGAATATTGTCATACTACATGAAATTGGCTACAAGCTTAACCTCTCAGCCTTAGCTGAGAAATTCTACCCGAATATTGTCATACTACACTAGAATCGATGAAAAAGACATAAAAAGCATAAAAACTCGAAGTTTGGAGGGTTGCAAACGCTCCACAACGGCTTCCTTCACTCCCCACGAAGTTCCTCAGCTTCTATGATGCCCTAGGAAGAGACCCTAGGTGTCCTTTTGTAGTGGGGAGGCTCTATTTTGTCAGAATCTTCCAGAATTGCGTAGCATTACGCACTTGCGCAGAAAATCTTAGATCCCGAAATAGAAACTGTTGTTTTACACATGGCCGACCGGTCTTGACCGGTCAGACTGGGCTGGCCGACCGGTTAGACTACTCTGTTAGGAGTCCAGTGAGTACCAGAGGGGCCCTGACCTGTTGGCCGACCGGTCTTGACCGGTCGGACAGGATGGTCCTTGGTCCAGCGTCTTCACAAGAGTGGCAGTGGGGTTGCCGACCGGTCATGACGGGTCTGGCTCCCTTGGCCGATCGGTCATGACTGGTTGGACCCCTGTTCTTCCCTTTTTTCTTCATTTTCTTCTTCTCTTTTCTCCCTCTTTCTTCTTCCTTCTTTGGTCCACCTTGGGCCTTCATTCAAAGGCTCTTAAATATACTCTTTTTTGTCACAAATTGGGCGAAATCACTCTCATTCCTACAATCACAAAACATGCATTAGATGGGCCTTTTAAACATGCAAACTATGTATATAATGTGATGTAATGGGCTATATTATGTATAAATTGGAGGTTCAACATGGACTTTGCTTGCTCCACATGTTGGTTGGGAAGATTAGGGATGCTTACTTCATGTACTTGCTTAGGATTAGGCTGAAGTTGGGCCGGAAAGGTCCCTTCCCTAGCATTCAAGCGTCCCTTAATCTCATCAACCGGCGTTTTTAGCTCTTGGAACATTTGCTGATTTGATTGATTAATTTGCATTTACCCTTGCATAAATGCCTTCAGAGTATCCTCCATTGAGATTTGAGGTGGGGCCATGTTTTGCATGGGTGGCCCTCCCTGAGAGTTGGTAGGATTACCCATGGGATTATTCTTCCAACTGAAATTTGGGTGGTTCTTCCAAGTAGAGTTGTACGTGTTACCTACCGGTCTATTGAAAGGCCTTTGATACCCGTATGCGGCATTCGCTTGCTTTTGTAACACTTCTTGAAATGCAGGAATTGTGGAACAATCTTACTTAGAGTGTACATTAGCGACACAAATTCTGCATACGTTCTCAATGGCTTTCGTGAACTCAGAAACTCTACTCTTGTTAAGTTCCATAGCCTCAACTTTTCTTGTGAGGTTGGATAGCCTTGTATTAACATCATCTTCCTCCTTAAGGATGTAAATCCTTCCTTTCTCTTTTCGTTGAGGAGGCTTAAGGTTACTAGATTTATTCGAGGTATCCCAAGATTGGGCATTCTCGGCCAACATGTCCAAGTAACTCCATGCCTCATCTGGATTTTTGCTCATGAATTCGCCATTACACATCATCTCTACAAATTGGCGCATGTTGGAATTTAATCAATCATAAAAGAAGTTCATAATATGCCAACTTTCGTATCCATGATGTGGGCAAGTGAGTAAGAGTTCCTTAAACCATTCCCAACTTTGAAAGAACGACTCACCCTCTTTTCCCATAAAGTTCATTTTATATCTTCAAAGGGTGTTAGTTTTATGAGTCGAGAAGAACTTTTTCAAGAATTCCTGGGTCATCTCAGTCCATGTCCCTATCGAGTGTGGTCTAAGAGAGTGGAGCTATCCTTTGGCTCTTTCTTTCAATAAGAAGGGAAACAATCTAAGTTTGATGACATCCTCTGACACATTGTCGTATTGTAAGGTAGCAACAACTTCATCAAACTCTTTTAGGTGTAAATATGGGCTCTCAGAATCTAGCCCATAAAACTTTGGCAAAAGTTGAATTACCCCCAACTTTATATCAATGTTGCCCCCGGTGGTTGGTGAGACCACACAAGAGGGTGTAGTTGTACGGGTTGGTTATAAGTAATTACATAAAGATCTCATTGGAGGAGCATTGTGCACCTCATTCTCTCATACTCCCTCATGATTTGCGTTTGTAGTTGGAGTAGGGTGGGGAGGATTCCCTAATGGAGTTTGATCCAATTTCCTGAACTTTTACAATGTTCTACGAAATTTCGGACTCGTCTATGAACGGAGAGTGATCCAACTAAACCACCTTCAATTTGGAGACGATTGTTGTGGTCACATTCCCAACGGGACATAAACCACACAATCCAAAATCTAAACTAATCTTAAGTTCTAAAAAAAAATCTGGAGATAAAATAAAATTCTAAAAATTGAAAATTAAAAGAGTTCAAGTTGGAAGGATAGTACCCAATTTGCTTGAACTAGAAGAACTTTCTACAAAACAAAACAAACCTTGTTAGTTCTAAAATTCAGAAAAACTAGTCCTAGGAAAATAGTAAAACCTAACTACTTCTACTCTATAGCCACTAAAACAATTTAGAACCGTTTAACCTAGCTTTCCCGGCAGCGGCGTAAAAAACTTGTTCACTCGCCTCAAATGCAAGGCTGTGATGTAGTAATAATTCTCGGTAAGACTGAGGTTGATCCATAGGGAATTAGGGTAAACCAATTCAAACTATTCTAGCAACTTCAACTTCAACAATTTTAGAATTCAATTTGAAAACTTAAGAAAAACAGTAACTTTTGTAAAAATCTATTAATTAATGGAACTAAGGCTTCAAGGATCCACTTGTAGTAGTTCCATGTGAATTCATCATCCAAGCATAACACAATTAGAATTGAAGTTCTATCTCTCTTCTAGTTAAAAGATTTAGCAATTAAATACAAACAATCTGCACTTAAATCTGAAAGTAAGAGTCTAGTTCTAATGAAGCATATAGAATTCGAATATGTAGCCTTCAAAGTAATAACCATGTTAAGAGACTATGGTATACTCTAGGGTTACTACAATTCGAATCTAATCAATCTAAACATGATAATCTCAGAGAATTGCAAGGAACCCATGTCCGAAGCACATGAACTCTCATAAAACATCCAAAAATACCAACTTTTATTCGAACTAGAACTCGAAATCCAAACTTAAAGTATTTGAATCAAAACAAATCCAACATGAAAACCTTAGCTAAGAGGTTCTAGCCGAGCATTGTCATACTACAACTAGAATTAAAAAAAAACTAAATAAAAGCATGAAAACTAGAAAAAAAACCCTAGTTGGAGGCGTTGCAATCGCTCCACAATGATCTCCCTTACTCCCTACGAACTTAAAACTCTTCTAGGATGTCCTAAGTAGGATGCCAAGGTGCCCTTTTATAAGAAAAACCACGCACTGCCTCGGATTGCGTAAAAATTTACACACTTATGCCGATCATCGGGCGCCCGGTCAAGTGTTGGTCGGGCACCCGACCATACTACAAATTGGTCCAGCGGGTTTTTGATAAACTGTCTTTGAATATCGGGTGCCTGACCATGTGCTGGTCAGGCACTCGGTCAGGTCCAGAAACGTCCAGCGGTTTCAGCAAAATACCTCCGAATTTCGGGCGCCTGACCATGAGATGGTCGGGCACCCGGTGGCCGATTTTTTGTGTCTTCTTAATCCTGTTTTCTTCTGGCCAATCTAGGTATTTTTGAAGTGATCCTTCAAGGCTTCTTTTCAGTGTCTTCAATGTAGTTTCAAAGGACCCTTTCAGCAACAAATTCATAACTCCTCTCTCTCATTCCTACACTTACAAACATGCTTTAGATTAGTCCTTTAATCATATAAATCATGCATAAAATGTGATGAAATAGGGTTAGAATATGTATAAATTGGAATCTCAATAGCATCCAACATGAAATTCGACGTGGAGAAATTTTTCGGTAAAAACAACTCCGAATTGTGGAAGGTGGCGATGAAAGGCGTTCTAATTCAGCAAGGGCTCGAAGAAGCACTTGGAAAGTGTTAGTGCACTTTTTTCGTGGCATACTAGTGCACCTTGTTTGTCAATCACTTAGGTCAGTAAGTCTAGTGTCGGTTGAGCTTAATGAAGACGAAGACCGAAGACTCAAGTGGCCCTGCTGCATCAAGGAAGAAGAAACAGGTAAAAGTGATGCCTTGATGTGCCTTAACCTTGACCAAAACCCAACCCTTTAACCTCCTTGATGACCTTGACCATATTACGAAACCTTTAGTCATCATAGATTGGCCCTAGGTGTCCCAAAAGATCACCCAAATATTGGCTAATGTCAGTGGGTTGTGAAATAGGTGGGTCAGCAAATATATGGGCTGAACCCAAGCCTGACCGACTGGTCTCGGCCAGTGGGCTAGACTGGACCGACCGGTCAAGACCGGTTCGACGAAGATCCAGTTTGGACAGCAACCTGCTGTAGTGCACAGCCCCCCCCTCGACAGTGAACATCCTGTCTTCACTAGCCGTTGGCCGACCGGTCGGGACAGGTCGAAAGTAGCCGTTTTCTGCCCTTTTTTGTCCGTTTAAACACCTTTTATAAAGGGGCTTGGCTCATTTTGAGGGGCAGGTAGAGGGATTTTGAGAGGAGTGAAGCCACTATTGTTGGAGATCATTTGAAGCTCATTCCCAACCATACAAGGCATCTTCCTTGTGCTTTAACACAAGATTGGAGCATTTTTAAGCTCATGAAGAAGATGACCTTCATCCCCTCTTGATCTCTAAAGTTTTGATCTTCCTTGATAGGCATATTCTTGTCCAAAACTCTAAGATGAGATCGTTGTAGGAGAGAAACTCTAGGCAACCCATTCCCATTAGTTGTAGAGTTCTCAAACCTACCCCCCTATCACCTTGGGCATTTCAAAGGCATCACAAGCAAGGTGATTGATCGAGTGTAGCTGAGGCATTAACGACGCAACGGCAACACGATCTTAGGAGCAAGGGAAGCTGATTGAAGCACGGGAGAGCGGAGATCAAGCAACCTGAACCGACGCTGAGCAAGGGGATCATCTGACAAGTAAGGTTGTTGTTGAGCTCTTAATTGTGCACCCAATTCATCACTCATTATGCAAGGTTTGCATGATTTAAAGACTAATCTAGTGCATGGATTTGTGATTGTAGGGATAAGAGAGAGAATTCATCAATTGGAGACTTAAAGACGCTATTTACAAGCATAGAAGATCAAAGGACTAAGCGTCAAAGGATGGAAGAAAGAAGTTAGAGGAAAGAAGAAAGAAAGAAGAAGAATGTGCCCAAGACCGGTCGTCCATAGCCAGGACCGGTCGTCCGACCGGTCCGAACACTCAACAAAAGAGAACTCTGCTGCCAATCTCACTGGACCATCCACGACCGGTCGTCCCTAGCTCAGACCGGTCGTCCCCAGCTCAGACTGGTCGTGCGACCGGTCCTTGAATTAAAATGTGGGTCTAAATTTTTTGAAAACTCTCTGAACGATTTTTGCACTTTTGAGACTGGTCGTCCAGGAGCTCAAACTAGTCGTGCGACCGGTCGTTTGCATAATAGATAGCTTTCCAATTTCGAACTCCGAAATTCTCTGCGTACTGCGTAACCTTACGCAATTTCTAGATAATTCCGACGCAGCAGAGCTTCTCCACTATAAAAGGAGACCTAGGGATCGTTCCTAGGGCATCTTAGAAATGATTGAGCATGGTGGGAGACAGCAGAAGTCAGATTTGGAGTTCTACAACTCCTCCTAGTTTGTTCTTTTAGTTTCATGTTTTGTTTAGTTGTTTTCATTTTTCCTTGGATCATGAACAGCTAAACCTCTTAGCTAGGGCTAAGAGGTGAAGCTTGTAGTGAATCTAAGATGTTTCAATTCGTTTGATTTGGTTTCAAGTTGGATTATTAGTGAAGAACGATGGTTTGAAGTTTAAATAAAGTTCTAAGTAGTTTTTCTTAATCTTATGATGGCTCATGGATGTTTAGAAGAATTGCTCGAGTTTTTAATTGTTTTGAGATAGTCTAGACTTGTATGATCCGAGGAATTGGATTCAATACGCTCTAGATCTATGATCTTCATGTGAGAGCTTCTTACCAAAGGTCTATTTTTTTGGAAATTCTAAAGTATGTGAAACTGTGTGTGTGATTTGGATCAAGTTCAAATCATGATCTAGTTTTATCTTGTGGCAGGATTTAATGATGGTTATGATTGTGATCTTAAATTATTGGAAATGGGACTGACCTATGCAATTGAGTATGCTCATGTTCTAGCTTGAATTGAGAGAATCATATACATGATTCACACATATGACAGATTGTTTGGTTTAACTGCTCTATCATCGGGCTAGATAGAACTTAATTTCGAATCTAGTTGAGAAAGTGAGAAACCACAGTGAATTGAGCATCAAGGATTGCTACAAGTGGATCCTTGAACCCCTAGTGCCTTTTATTAATTGTTTACCTTCAGTTTAATTCAAAGTTACTATCTACATCAATCTTTTACAAATCTGTTAGTTAGCTCTTTAGTAGAACTATTGGAAGGGTTTTGTGAATTCCTACATAAGTCCCTGTGGATCGACCTCGGTCTTACAGAGATTATTACTACATCGCAACCCTACACTTGGGGAAGGGAACAAGTTTTTGGCGCCGTTGCCGGGGAGTTTGACAGTGTTTCACAAAATTTCTGAAAATAGTATCTATTTGAGATTTTTAGGAATAGTACTAACTTAGTTTGTTTTATTTTTTATTTTTCTTTTTTGTAGGGATTTTAGGAAGTTGAAGAAGAAGTTAAGGATCTTAAGTTCTCAAATCAGGTTTTTTCTCTCTAACCTTACTCTTCTTCTCCCCCTATTCATTCCCTTCATATTCGTCTCTTGTAGAGTAGGTGGAGACTCCTTTTTGGATCTCTGATAGGTTGGCCATGTGCTGCCTTGATTCCTACTGGTCGGCACTGCCGTCTTGGATCACCTTGTATTCAGAGATTTCTCTTCTCAACTCTATTCCTCTTTCTTCTTTTTCTGCACATTTCTCAAAAGATTCAAAGAGTGGGTGGGGAGTTCTCTGAACCCCTATTGACCAGGAGAAATCGGTCTCTATCCTTGCCTCTGGCTCAGCCATTGCAAGACACCTTGCGCTTTGGTCTTAGAGAGAAGTAAAGGAAGGAGGAAAGAATTCTTTTTGTTTCATTCTTTTAAGATTTGCATGCCACATTGGGCTCGAGATTCTAATAACCGACTCATTAGTGAAGGGGGAATAGTAGAAGGAATTGATAGAGAACCACGTGCTAGGAGACATTTAAATTCTCCAATTTTGTCTGAAAGTATGATTGTAAATCAACCCAGTCCTATGGCAAATCAAAATCTGGGCCAAAACCAAACCGAAATGGGAGAGAATGTGGTTGAGAATGTTCCCCGACCAAGAACATTATGTGATTATGCAACCAGCAAGAGCGAGCGCTCCCTCATGCATAATTTTTCCACAAAATGTAGGGAACATAGATTTGAAACCGGGAGTAATCCAACTCCTCCCGAGATTCCATGGATTAGACAGTGAAAGTGCCTATCAACACCTTAAGGAATTTGATGAGGTGATAGCCACAATGCACTTTGCAAACGTAACTGATGATGTGGTGAGACTTAAATTATTTCCTTTTACCCTTAAAGATAAAGCTAGAGGTTGGCTACATGCATTAAGGCCATGATCAATTGGCACATGGACTGAGATGTCTAAGGAGTTCATTAAAAATTCTTCCCTACTCACAAAACAAACATGTTGAGGCGCCTTATCATGAATTTTGCCCAAAAGGAGGATGAGACCTTCCAATGTTGGGAGAGGTTTAAGGACTTGTTAAATGCATGCCCACATCATGGCTATGAAATTTAGCGGGTTATAAGATTTTTCTACAAAGGACTGACTTCACCCATACGCCAATTCGTAGAGATGACGTGCAATGGGGAATTCATGAATAAGGAAGCCGAGGAAGCATGGGACTATTTGGAGGAATTGGCCGAGAATGCGCAGTCTTGGGATACATCCAGACCACCAAATTCCAAGACTAGCCAACAAAAGGAAAAAAGGAGGAATTTATGTCCTCTCAGAAGAAGATAAGATAAGTGCACGTGTGGCTAGCCTCACAAGAAAAGTCGAGGCCATGGAATTAAAGAAAGGAGAGATGATCAACCCAAAAAACGTTGAAACCATTTGTGGGATTTGTGCCGGAAATCAACATGCAATACAAGATTGTCCCTCAATTTCAGCAGTCCAAGATATCTTATAAGAACAATCGAATGCCATAAACATTTATCAACGGCAATTTGGTGCTCCAAACTCTAACACGTATAATTCTAGTTGGAAGAACCATCCCAACTTCAGTTGGAGGAATGGACCCACTGCGAATGCAAACAATGCTCCTCAAGTTCAACCTTTACTAGGTCCATCCCTAGTCATTACACCAAAAGCTACGCTAGAGGAGATGTTGGGTACATTCATATCTGTCCAAGCTAAATATAACAAGACTAATTCTCTGAAAATTGATGGGTTCATGCAAGAGCAATTGAAATTTAATCAAAATTCAACACAAGCCATCAATGACTTGAAAACCTCAATGGCTAGAGTTGAATCTCACCTCAGTTTTAGAGAGAAAGGCACACTTCCTGCCCAACCTCTTCCTAACCCAACCCAATTTGAGATACAAGATGCAAGCCCATCCTCCCAACATACGGAGCATGTTCAAGCTATCACCACTTTGAGAAGTGGTAAAATAATTGATAAATCTAATCCGGTAAAGGCACCAAAGACTAAGGATCTGGAAGATTCCAAAGAGGATGATAGCTCTAACAACAATCCACAAGAGAAAGAACCGAAAGGCAATACAAGCCGGTTGCTCTGTTTCCCCAAAGGTTGATTTCACCCAAACCTTTAGACAAAAACCTAAAAATTTCAGAGCTTTTTAAGCAGGTAAAGATCAACATTCTGTTGTTGGATGCCATAAAGCAAATACCATCCTCTGTCAAATTTCTAAAGGAATTGTGTATAGTCAAAAGGAAACACAATGTTCACAACGAAGTACTTTTTACTGAGAATTTGATGCTATTATCAAACAAGAGGTGCCCCAAAAATACAAGGATCCGGGTAGTCCAACCATCTCATGCATCATAGGAGACTACCAGATTAAACAAGCCTTACTCGATTTAGGGGCAAGTGTTAACCTCATTCCGTACTCAGTTTATGAACAACTTGGGTTGGGTGAATTGAAACCCACCAAAACCACACTCCAAATTACTGATAGATCTATTCGTATACCGAGAGGAGTGATTGAGGATGTTTTAGTCCAAGTTGATAAATTCTACTACCCAGTAGACTTTATTGTCTTGGATACACATCCCGTGATAGGTACCAGTGCTCAAATTCCCGTCATACTTGGCCGCCCTTTTCTAGCTACTTCTTATGCGATTATCAATTGTAGAAACTGGCTTGTACAAATGTCCTTTGGAAATATGACTCTTGAGCTGAATATATTTGATTTATGCAAACAACCACGGGAAGTTGATGATGAGATCCACGAGATAAATGTGATTGAATCATTCGTGGAGGATACATTCCCCCTGACATTATATTCCGACCCTTTGGAGGCATGTGTGGCCCACTCTCATGAGATAAATGATGACACAATATGAGAGATGGATGCCATTTTAGATGTGATGCCGGTACTTGATGACAAAAGATGGAGGGCACTATTTGAGCCTTTACCCTTAAACGAGAACAAGCCCCTCCCATCCAATATCAAGGCACCAACACTTGACCTAAAACCATTACCAAGTGAGCTGAAATATGTGTACTTAGGTCAAGATGAGACATATCCGATGGTGATTTCTTCCCACTTGAATGAGGAACAAGAGAGTAGGCTAATCGCCACTCTAATAGAGCATGAGAGTGCCATTGGATGGTCGATTGTGGATCTCAAAGGCATAGACCCACTGATTTGTACTCATCGCATACACCTTGAGGAGAATGCTAAGACATTTAGGTAACCACAAAGACGACTGAATCAAAACATGAAGGAGGTGGTTAAGGCCGAAGTGGTGAAACTATTGGATGTGGGTATCATTTACCCAATATCTGATAGTCAATGGGTGAGCCCAACTCAAGTGGTGCATAAGAAATCCGGAATAACCATCGTATCCAATGCTAATAATGAACTCATACCAACTAGAGTCACTACCGGTTGGAGAATGTGCATTGACTACAGGAAGCTAAACACAGTTACAAGGAAAGACCACTTCCTCCTACCATTTGTTGATCAAATTTTAGAAAGGTTGGCGGGTCATTCCCATTTTTGCTTCCTTGATGGCTATTCAGGGTACAACCAAATAGAGATCGCCCTAGAGGACCAAGAGAAAACAACATTCACATGTCCATTCGGTACTTTCGCCAATCAAAGGATGCCATTTGGACTATGTAATGTCCCTGCCACTTTTCAACGTTGTATGTTGAGTATTTTCTCTAATATGGTGGGGACAATTCTTGAAGTCTTCATGGATGATTTCTCAGTATTCGGTTGTAGCTTTGATGAGTGCCTTATGCAGTTGAAATCTGTGTTGAAAAGATGTGAAGAAAAGAACCTTGTGTTGAATTGGGAGAAATGTCACTTCATGGTTTAAAAGAGACTTGTACTTGGTCACATCGTCTCACAAAACGGAATCGAAGGTTGACAAAGCAAAAATCGATCTTCTCTTTAACCTTCCACCACCTGAGAGCATACGAGATGTGCGGTCCTTTTTGGGACATGCCAGATGTTGAGCCTCTAATTTATACATGATCTAACCCATTACATCACATTATATGCATGGTTTGCATGTTTAAAAGGCTCATCTAACGCATATTATGTGATTGTAGGAACGAGAATGAACTTCACCAATTGGAGACCAAAAGGATCCATTTAGAACAATTGGATGAAGGTTAAAGGAGGGCCAAAGAAAGAAGAAAGCAAGGAGAGGAGAGAGAAGAAGAAAGGAAGAAAGAAAATGTAAAGGGAAGAAGGTCCGAACGGTCGTGACCAGTTGGCCAAAGAAGCTAGACTGGTCAAGACTGGTCGGCCACTCCACTGGCCACCTTTGAAGGACGCTGGATGAAGAACCAGTTAGGTCCGACCGGTCAAGACCGGTCGGCCAGCAGGTCGGCCACCCATCTGTACTTCCTGGACTGTTAAATAGAGAGGTCCGACCGGTCATGATCGGTCGGCCACATTAAAAAACAGACAACTTCTATTCTGGGTTTCGATTTTCTCTGCGCACTGCATAACCTTACGCAATTTCTAGAAGATTCTGACACAGCAGAGCTTCCCCATTATACAAGGACACCTAGGGATCATTCCTAAGGCATTCTAGAAGGGATTGAGCATGGTGGGAGATGGCGGAAGTCGATTTCGGAGTTCTACAACTCCTCCTAGTTTGGTTTTCTAGTTTATGCTTTGTTTAGTTGTTTTCATGTTTCCTTGGATCATGAACGGCTAAACCTCTTAGCTAGGGCTAAGAGGTGAAGCTTGTAGTGAATCTAAGATGTTTCAATTCGTTTGATTTGGTTTTAAGTTGGATTTCTATGGAAGAACAATGGTTTGAAGTTTAAATAAAGTTCTAAGTAGTTTTTCTTAATATTATGATGACTCATGGATGTTTGGAAGAATTGCTTGAGTTCTTAATTGTTTTGAGCTAGTCTAGACCTGTATGATTCGAGGAATTGGAATATGCTCTAGATCTATGATCTTCATGTGGGAGCTTCATACCAAAAGTCTAACTTTCTGGAAATTCTGAAGTATGTGAGACTGTGTATGTGATTTGGATCAAGTTCAAGTCATGATCTAATTATGCTTAGTGTTCGCTCGCCTCAAGTGTAAGGCTGCGATGTAGTAATAAATCTTGGTAAGACCGAGGTCGATTCACAGGGAAAGAAGTAAACAATTCCAAGTACTCTAATAACTAGAATCTAAGAAGTTTAAGAGAGTAGTTTTTCACATGAAATAGGAAAATCTGAAAAAAAGAAGAACTAGAGCATCAAGGATCCACTTGTAGTGGTCTAATGCCGATCCATTCATCCAAGTACAACACAATTAGAATCAAAGTCCTATCTCTCATCTAATTGGAAGATATAACATTCAAGCACAAACAATCCCACTTAAATCTGAAAATTAGATTTCTAGTTCTAATGAAGCACATAGAACTTGAACTTCTAGCCTTCGGAGTAACAGCCATGCCTATGGACTATGGCATGCTCAAGGGTTACTACAATTCTAATTCAAACAACCCAATCATGGTAATCTCAGAGAATTGCAAGGAACTCATGTCCGGAGTATACAAACTCTCACAAAACTTCTAAAAAACCAAACTTTATTCAAACTAGAACTTCAAAATCCAAAATTAAGAAAAGGGTACTTGAAATAAAAGAATTAAAGCATTGGAACCAATTACAAATTTCACCTCTAGCTCTAGCTAAGAGGTTAGCTCAGGAAAAACATATTAAAACTAGAACTAGAACTAAGAAAAGGAAGAAAAACTATCTGGAGGAGGCTAGGTAGCCTCCTGGGAGTTGAACTCCTTGCTTCCCATGTCCTTGGTTGATTTGGAATAGAAGAGAGCACCTCCGTTTATAGTGCAGCAATAGTACAGCAACATAGCAGAATTTGTTTCGCCTGGTACGGCTTAACCAATGGTTGGATTGCCTTCAAAAAATTTGATTTGTAGCTTCCTTGTAATGTGATCTTCCTTATAGATGATTTAGATTTCCAAGATTATCTTCTGAATGGGACCACCAATCATATCACCGACCGCCTCTCAAAATCGCGCACTTCGGGTACCTTCAGAACCAGTCATCTTGCTTTCAATGCTCCGGAGTGTACAGATGTCGGATTGATCCCAAATTTTGAACATTGGTAGAACACTTCATCCTCTACATGATAGACTAGATTAGATTGTCCAAAACAATCCCAGAATATGGTCCAAAAATTAGAACACTTAGGGCTTTTATAAACTCTGCACAGTTGGATCTTTCTGGATGGTCCATCTTTCTTCAACCGGTATGATCAAACCACACATCCTTTTGATCTGAAACTTTTTTGGTTATTCATATATGGATGTGGTCTAAAAGATGGTCATAGTAGATTCTTCATATCATCAATGATGGGTCACCTGGACCGGCCCAGAGTAGAACAGCGAAATCTAGAACTTTCTGGACAGTTCGTATTGTTTTGGCCACCACGATCAATCCGTACCTCCGATCGACACAAAGCCACTTGGGTTAGTTTGGCGTCGAGCTCCTCTTCGATATGGATATGTTGGATTTCCAAATATCATCAAGATGAGTCCTAAAAAACTATTCCAAAAATCCTAAAAATGGAAATAGCTTGCTGCCTGAAATCTGGAAGTGTAAAATTTCATGGCTGACCGGTCTTGACCGGTCGGACAGGGCTGGCCGACCGGTCTTGACTGGTCTAGACCTGTCTGGCAGGTGTCCAGGGAGTGTAGCCGACCGGTCTTGACCGGTCGGGCCTTCTTGGCCGACCGGTCTAGACCGGTCGGACCCAGTTTTTGCATTGTCTCTTCTTTCTTTTCTTCTCTCCTTCCTCTCTCTTGGCTTTCTTCTTTCTTTGGTCCACCTTGGGTCTTCATCCAAGGCTCCTAAATGTCTCTTCTTGGTCTCCAATTAGGTTAAGTCCGCTCTCATCCCTACAATCACAAAACATGCATTAGATGGACATTTTTAATCATGAAAATCATGCATACCATGTCATGTAGTGGGCAATGCAATGTATAAATTGGAGGTTCAACACACCCCCCAACCAGCTTTTTGCTAGTCCCGAGCAAAACATTCGTGAAACAATTTCAAACCTCCAAACCCAACTCTCCTTCAGAAACCATGATTCTATCCATTCCAAGATGTACACGTATAAAATTTGGAAAAATTAGGTGATAGAAGCTGAAATTTTGGACTCTCAAAACATAATAAGTGTCTACATGAAATTCCCGCTGATTGATTGATAAATAGAAGAACTTGAACAAATTCAACCTAGTGTGCATAGTGAAAGTTCATCTCATAAGTTTCTGGGATTATCTTCTTCATAGATTAAGTAAACCATGGATTTTAAGGTGCACAGAGCAACAACAAGCCTTATGACAGGAATTTGCCTTACCGTCCTTCCGACGGCTTTCACACTACGTCCCATTTCCGGCTTTGATTACGGTTCGACCATCCCCCGGTTGGTAATAGGTAGCCCTTTTCGGAATTTTCTACCATTTTTCCTTCATTCCCGATTTCATCATTTCTTTCCTTTTTCTTTTAAAATTAGATAGGATTTTAAAAAATCCATATCTTTCATTATTTTCCCATGGACAAGGATGGACAAAATACCCCGGCTTGGTTTCTCAACACCTTTATATCAAAGTCTAGCTAATCCATAAATCACATAAACCTTTCAACTCATGAAAATCGTGTAATGTGAACTTGGTGTGAAGGTGTTCAAATTTTCTATCATTCACAACAATAGGGGAACTAACATATAAAACCATTATGTTGGGAGAAATTCAAGACTTACAACATCACACACTTTGTATCTCCTCTTCTTATGCTCATATCATCTCGAATGCATGGAAATAAGGTTTTCTAAAAGAGTTTTGAAATTTTAGAAAATTCGAAAAAAAATTGCGCATGTGAGGCTCGAAATGTTGCAACATGCTAGATGAGGAATCTCATCTCACCCCCCAACCAAATCTTACATTGTCCTCAATATAAAAAGATATGCAATTAGCATGAACATGAGAGCAATGGTAAAATATGAGAGAGTGAGAACAATAGTACCTGAGATAGCAAGTTGATCAATTCTAGCATCTTCCATTGTCTCGATGAGACTTATTTAATCCTAATTGCAGAAAAATAAATCCTAACCTACCTACCTACCTTTGATTAGTCCGATCAACTACATGATCAAAGTTGAGCAGGATCTTCATGAATTTCAATAAATTTCTCATGAGGACCATCCAAAGTCCTGCTCGACAGTAAACATGTGTGCCTCTTATCATTGAAGTCCAATCATATTGTGCACCACATGCATAAAAGGAGGAGATAAGAGCAGCAAAAAGATATCTCCTCAAATTCTGATTTGGGTTATGATTGATTAAAAATAGGTCATCCCAATCAGAATTTTCAATGGGCTGAAGGACCCATGACGGTGGAGAGACATTCATCGAGTTTTCATTAGTTAAAGTTGTCTCTTCCACAATTTCAGAATTGTACGGTGCTTCTACAAACAATGGTAAAGAGTGTAAATCAGTGGAAAGGTGTTCTTCAGGCACTGACACCGTGTCTAACAAAATATCCAACTCCTTAATCATCTCATCATTAAGATCATAAGAGTGGGCCAAGCATTCCTCTAGGAAATCGAGATAGTCGGATGAAGGGTCCTCATCCTCCCTTAATGATTGAAGAAATTCTGTTTCAATGGTAAGGAATTCCTCCTCTATAGAGAGGAGGTCTTCCAAAGAGAATTCTTCAGATTCAGTGGTAAGCACATCATTTAACATTGGTTGATCTTTGAAATTTTCAAATTGTGCCACCTCATCATCCAAAGGAATAGAATTTTCAATCAAAGGGAGGTCTACCACACTAGAATTTGGCATGTGTTGTTGGTGGAAGGACTCAAAAAGATCGACTTCGGCCATCTCTCTAGCATGCATATCCTCTAGAGACTCATAATCATTATGCCCATTGGAAAAAGAAACCATAGGTTCATAAGCATTCACCAACCTCTCATTGTAGGCAACCCCACTACCGCTTTCAAATTTTATAGATTCCTCGGGTTCGTCAACCGTCATTGAAATCTCTTCATCATTAAGTTCAAAGCATCCAAAAGAGATAGTGGACTCACCATAATTGATGATGACATTGGGATCATCGAAATCAATCTCCTCTAAAAGTTTAGTCATTAAATCGGAAGAGGGTTGGGCTTGGATAGCCTCATCCTCCTCATTGTTGGGGATTAATTCGGTGTTCCCAATGTTGGGTTTAATATTTTGAGATGGCGAGAGGTTTTGTATGCATTGCTCAGTTATTTCCATAAACTCTCGCAGCACATCCTCAAGAGTTCGTGTCGGTTGCGGCTCATGAGAGAGAAACTCTTGAGGATAGTTGTTGGCATCCATGGTTGGCTCATTTTTCAAGTTGAAATTTTGATGCTCCCACCAATTTGGATTATGCATGTCATATGTTGGGCTTTTAGATGGTTGTTGATATGTGTAGCCATACAAGTGATCATACATTGTCCTAACCGGTGGAACATTATTCATCTCTTTCCGATACTCTCCCATTGTCTTACGTCGTGTCTCAATGTGTGTATTGTTTTCATTAATGTAATCACGCATCGTCTTACGTGGGGAGGTAGTGGAGGATGATTTAATCTCAGAAAAATACTTATGCTTATAATGGTTCCAATCATAAAGATTTTGGGTCTCCCAATCCGACGTCTCATCCTCCAAAAGGTACTTGTGCTCGTCCAATCATACATGATGAAATTTTAAAGAATTGGAAATTACCCTAATCTAGAAAAAAGAACAAAAAGAAGGGAGATGGGGAGATGTTACCCAATAGAGTGAGATCTATGTCAGCAACAATGTCCTACAAAATCAAACAAAAAATTGTCAGTAATCTAGAAAAAAAAATCAGAAAATCTACTTCTATAAAAACTGAAAATCCTACCTAACTATAACTACTCTATAGCTACTAGAACAATTAGAACCGTTTAACCTTTTCCCGGCAACGGCGCCAAAAACTTGTTCGCTCGCCTCAAGTGTAAGGCTACGATGTAGTAATAAATCTTGGTAAGACCGAGGTCGATCCAAAGGGAAAGAAGTAAACAATTCCAAGTACTCTAATAACTAGAATCTAAGAAGTTTAAGAGAGTAGTTTTTCACATGAAATAGGAAAATCTGAAAATAAGAAGAACTAGAGCATCAAGGATCCACTTGTAGTGGTCTAATGCCAATCCATTCATCCAAGTACAACACAATTAGAATCAAAGTCCTATCTCTCATCTAATTGGAAGATATAACATTCAAGCACAAACAATCCCACTTAAATCTGGAAATTAGATTTCTAGTTCTAATGAAGCACATAGAACTTGAACTTCTAGCCTTCGGAGTAACAGCCATGCCTATGGACTCTGGCATGCTCAAGGGTTACTACAATTCTAATTCAAACAACCCAATCATGGTAATCTCAGAGAATTGCAAGGAACTCATGTCCGGAGCACACAAACTCTCACAAAACTTCTAAAAAATCAAACTTTATTCAACCTAGAACTTCAAAATCCAAAATTAAGAAAAGGGTACTTGAAATAAAAGAATTAAAGCATTGGAACCAACTACAAATTTCACCTCTAGCTCTAGCTAAGAGGTTAGCTAAGGAAAAACATATTAAAACTAGAACTAGAACTAAGAAAAGGAAGAAAAACTAGCTGGAGGAGGCTAGGTAGCCTCCTGGGAGTTGAACTCCTTGCTTCCCACGTCCTTGGTTGATTTGGAATAGAAGAGAGCACCTCCTTTTATAGTGCAGCAATAGTACAGCAACATAGCAGAATTTGTTTCGCCTGGTACGGCTTAACCAATGGTCGGATTGCCTTCAAATTTGATTTGTAGCTTCCTTGTAATGTGATCTTCCTTATAGATGATTTAGATTTCCAAGATTATCCTCTGAATGGGCCCACCAATCATATCACCGACCGCCTCTCAAAATCACGCACTTCGGGTACCTTCAGAACCAGTAATCTTGCTTTCAATGCTCCAGAGTGTACAGATGTCGGATTGATCCCAAATTTTGAACATTGGTAGAACACTTCATCCTCTACATGATAGATGGATTAGATTGTTCGAAACAATCCCAGAATATGGTCCAAAAATTAGAACACTTAGGGCTTTTATAAACTCTGCGCAGTTGGATCTTTCTGGATGGTCCATCTTTCTTCAACCAGTACGATCAAACCACACACCTTTTGATCTGAAGCTTTTGTGGTTATTCATATATGGATATGGTCTAAAAGATGGTTAAAGTAGATTCTTCATATCATCAATGATGGGTCACCTGGACCGGCCCAGAGTGGAACAACGAAATCTAGAACTTTCTGGACAGTTCGTATTGTTTTGGCCACCATGATCAATCCGTACCTCCGATCGACACAAAACCACTTAGGTTAGTTTGGCGTCGAGCTCCTCTTCGACATGGATGTGTTGGATTTCCAAATATCATCAAGATGAGCCCAAAAAATTGTTTCGAAAATCCAAAAACGGGAATAGCTTGCTGCCTGAAATCTGGAAGTGTAAACTTTCATGGCTGACCGGTCGGACAGGGCTGGCCGACCGGTCTTGACCGGTCCTAGACTTGTCTGGCAGGTGTCCAGCGAGTGTAGCCGACCGGTCTTGACCGGTCTAGACCTGTCTGGCAGGTGTCCAGGGAGTGTAGCTGACCGGTCTTGACCGGTCGGGCCTTCTTAGCCGACCGGTCTAGACCGGTCGAACCCAGTTTTTGCATTGTCTCTTCTTTCTTTTCTTCTCTCCTTCCTCTCTCTTTGCTTTCTTATTTCTTTGGCCCACCTTGGGTCTTCATCCAAGGCTCCTAAATGTCTCTTCTTGGTCTCCAATTAGGTTAAGTCCGCTCTCATCCCTACAATCACAAAACATGCATTAGATGGGCCTTTTAATCATGAAAATCATGCATACCATGTCATGTAGTGGGCAATGCAATGTATAAATTGGAGGTTCAACACTTAGTGATAGAGTTTAATGATGATTATGATTGTGATCTTAACCTATTGGAATTAGGACTGACCTATGCAATTGAGTGTGCTCACGTCCTATCTTGAATTGAGAGAATCATGTACATGATTCACACATATGTCCAATTGTTTGGTTTAACTGCTCTATCATCCGGCTAGATATAACTTAATTTCGATTCTAGTTGAGAAAGTAAGAAACCACAGTGAATTGAGCATCAAGGATTGCTACAAGTGGATCCTTGAACCCCTAGTGCCTTTTATTAATTGTTTACCTTCAGTTTAATTCAAAGTTACTATCTCCATCAATCTTCTACAAATCTGTTAGTTAGCTCTTCAGTAGAACTATGAGAAGTGTTTTTGTGAATTCCTACATAAGTCCCTGTGGATCGACCTCGGTCTTACCGAGATTATTACTACATCGCAACCCTACACTTGGGGAAGCGAACAAGTTTTTGGCGCCGTTGCCGGGGACTTTGACGGTTTTTCACAAAATTTTTGAAGATAGTTTTTATTGAAATTTTTAGGAATAGTACTAACTTAGTTTGTTTTATTTTTTATTTTTCTCTTTTGGAGGGATTTTAGGAAGTTGAAGAAGAAGTCAAGGATCTTAAGTTCTCAAATCAGGTTTTATCTTTCTAACGTAACTCTTCTTCTCCCCCTATTCATTCCCTTTATATTCGTCTCTTGTAGAGTGGGTGAAGACTCCTTTTTGGATCTCTGATAGGTTGGACTTCTGCCGCCTTGATTCCTATTGGTCGGCACAGCCGTCTTAGATTACCTTGTCCTCTGAGATTTCTCTTCTCAACTCTATTCCTCTTTCTTCTTTTTCTGCACTTTTCTCAAAAGATTCAAAGAGTGGGTGGGGAGTTCTCTGAACCCCTATTGACCAGGAGAAATCGGTCTCTATCCTTGCTTCTGACTTAGCCATTGCAAGACACCTTGCGCTTCGGTCTTAGAGAGAAGTAAAGGAAGGAAGAAAGAATTATCTTTTGTTTCATTCTTTTAGGATTTGCATGCCACATTGGGCTCAGATTCTAATAACCGACTCATTAGTGAAGGGGGAATAGTAGAAGGAATTGATAGAGAACCACGTGCTAGGAGACATCTAAATTCTCCAATTTTGTCTAAAAGTATGGCTGTAAATCAACCCAATCCTATGGCCAATCAAAATCTGGGCCAAAACCAAACCGAAATAGGAGAGAATGTGGTTGAGAATGTTCCCCGACCAAGAACATTACGTGATTACTTGTAACCAGCAAGAGTGAGAACTCCCTCACGCATAGTTTTTCCACAAAATGCAGGGAATGTAGATTTAAAATCAGGAGTAATCCAACTCCTCCCGAGATTCCATGGATTAGACAGTGAAAGTGCCTATCAACACCTTTAGGAATTTGATGAGGTAATAGCTACCATGCACTTTGCAAACGTAATTGATGATGTGGTGAGACTTAAATTATTTCCTTTTACCCTTAAAGATAAAGCTAAAGGTTGGCTTCATGCATTAAGGCCAAGATCAATTGGCATATAGACTGATATGTCTAGGAAGTTCATTAAAAAGTTATTCCCTACTCAGAAAACAAACATGTTGAGGCGCCTTATTATGAATTTTGCCCAAAAGGAGGATGAAACCTGCTTTCAATGTTGGGAGAGGTTTAAAGACTTGTTAAATGCATGCCCACATCATGGCTACGAAATTTGGCGGGTTATAAGCTTTTTCTATGAAGGACTGACTTCACCCATGCGCCAATTCATAGAGATGATGTGTAATGGGGAGTTCATGAATAAGGAAGCCGATGAAGCATAGGACTATTTGGAGGAATTGGCCGAGAATGCACAGTCTTGGGTTACATCTAAACCAACAAATTCCAAGACTATCCAACAAAAGGAAAACGAAGGAATTTATGTCCTCTCAGAAGAAGATAACATAAGTGTGTTCGCTTCCCCAAGTGTAGGGTTGCGATGTAGTAATAAACTCGGTAAGACCGAGGTCGATCCACAAGGACTTGTGTAGGAATTCACAAACACATCCAATAGTGTCTATTGAGAGCTAACAACCAGATTTTGTATGAAATTGATGTAAGTAACAACTTTGAATTAAATTGAAGGTAAACAATTATAAAAGGGCACTAGGGGTTCAAGGATCCACTTGTAGCAATCCTTGATGTTCAATCCACTGTGGTTTCTCATTCTCTCAACTAGAATCGATATTAAGATCTATCTAGCCGGATGATAAAGCTGTTAAACCAACAATCTGTTATATGTATGAGCCCTGTGTATGATTCACTCAATACAAGCTAGGCTGAGCATGCTTCAATTGCATAGGTCAGTCCCAATTCCAGTAAACTAAGTTCATAATCATGATCATCAATAAGTCCTGTCACCAGACAAAGTCAGATCATGGTTTGAACTTGAATCAAATCAATGCACAGTCCCATACATAATTCAGAAAACTAGAAAAGTAGAACTTTGGTAGGAAGTCCCCACATGAAGATCATAGTACTAGAGCGTACTCCAATTCCTCGGATCATACAGGTCTAGACTAATACAAAGCAATTAAGAACTTAAGTAATTCTCCCAAACATCCATGAGTCATCATAAGACTAAGAAAAACTACTTAGAACTTGTATAAACTTCAAACCATTGTTCATAAACATTAAAACCAATCTTAAAACCAACTTAGAACGAATTAAAACATCTTAGATTCACTACAAGCTTCACCTCTTAGCCCTAGCTAAGAGGTTTAGCCGTTCATGATCCAAGGAAACATGAAACAACTAAGAAAAACATAAAAACAACAAAACAAACTAGAAGGAGTTGTGGAACTCCGAAATCCACTTCCACCGCCTCCAACCTTGCTTAAACTCCTCTTAGATACCCTAGGAATGATCCTTAGGTGTCCTTTTATAGTGGGGAGGCTTCGCAACTTCGGAATATTCGAGAATTTGCATAAAACTTAAGCACTGCGCAGAGAAAATCGGTGCCAGAAATAGAAGGTTCAAATCTTACGCAGGCGACCGGTCGCAGTGGCTGGACGACCGGTCGTGGATGCTGGACGACCGGTCTCAAAATGGCCAAATAGAGTCCAGTGAGTTTCGGCCTGGAAAAATAATTTAATTACCGGTCGCACGACTGGTCGCAAAAGTGGACGACGGGTCGCACGACCGGTCGTGAACAGTCCAAAGAGTTATGGCCTTTGGGTCTCCTCTGTGCATATGCGGACCGGTCGGACGACCGGTCATGGGCACCTTCTTCTGCTTTCTTTCTCCTTTTCTCTGACTTCTTTCTTTCATTCTTTGACGCTTAACCCCTTTGATCTTCTTGGCTTCTAACTAGCATCTTTAAGTCTTTAATTGATGCTTCCTCTCTCTCATCCCTACAATCACAAATCTATGCATTAGTTTAGTCTATAAACCATAACAACAAGCATAATGAGTGATGAATTGGGGTTATAATATGCACAATTAAGAGCTCAACACAACCCCCAACCAGCATTTTGCTAGTCCCGAGCAAAACATGCGTGAAACCAATTCCATTCTCCAAAACCCAACTCTCCTTTAGAAACCATTCTTCTATACATCCCAAGATACATAAGAGTAAGGGTTAGAGAAATTAGGTGATAGAGGTTGAAACCGTAAACTCTCAAAACATAATAAGCACCCATATGAAATTCCCGCTAATTGATTGACAAATAGAAGAACTTGAACAAATTCAATCTAGTGTGCATTGTTGAGCTCTTAATTGTGCATATTCTAACCCCAATTCATCACTCATTGTGCAAGGTTTGCATGGTTTATAGATGAATCTAATGCATGTTTTGTGACTACAGGATTGAGAGTGAACTCCACCCATTTGAAGATGAAAAGATCATGTTTAGGACCTTGGATGAAGATTCAAAGGAGGGCCAAAGTAAAGAAGGAAGAAAGCAGAAGAAAGAAAGGAAGAAAACAAGCAGAAAAAGAAGCTGACCGGTCGTGACCGGTCGGCCAAGGAAGCCTGACCGGTCTAGACCGGTCAGCCATACACATTAAAGCTCAAATGAAGATGACCGACCGGTCATGACCGGTCGGCCACAGTTGCTGGAGGAATGTTGAAGACGTCCGACCGGTTATGACCGGTCGGACATGGTTGCTGAACCAAGGCTGAATAAGGCCGAGCGTTCATGACCGGTCGGCCATGCTTGCTGGAGTGATTGTCTATTGAGGCCGACCGGTCGTGACCGGTCCGGCTATGCGTAAGAAGTTAGAAACTTCCAATTTCAACCCGATTTTCTCTGCGCTGCGTAACTCTTACGCAATTTCTCGATTCTTCCGAAGTTGTGGAGCCTCCAGACTATAAAAGGACACCTAGGGATCGTTCCTAGGGTATCCTAGAAGGGTTCAAGCGAGGTTGGAGGCTGTGGAAGTGGAGATTAGAGTTTCACAACTCCTTTTGGTTTGCTTTGCTGTTTTCATGCTTTTTATAGTTGTTTCATGTTTCCTTGGATCATGAGCAGCTAAACCTCTTAGCTAGGGCTAAGAGGTGAAGCTTGTAGTGGATCCAAGATGTTTTAATTCGTAGTTAAGTGGTTTTAAGTGTGGAATTCATGATTATGAACTAAGGTTTGAAGTTTATACAAGTTTTTGAGTAGTTTTTCTTAGTCTTATGATGACTCATGGATGTTTGGGAGAATTACTTAATTGCTTACTTGGTTTGTGACGGTCTAGACCTGTATGATCTGAGGAATCAGAGTGCGCTCTAGTACTATGTTCTTCATAAAGGAACTTCTCACCAAAGTTCTACTTTTCTAATTTTTCTGTAATGTGTATGGACTGTGCATGTGATTTGAATCCAGTTCAAATCCTGATCTAACCTTGTCTTGTGACAGGACTTGAGGATGGTTATGATTGTGAACTAGACCTTTTGGAAAGGGGAATGACCTATGCAATTGAGCATGCTCAGATCAGCCTACATTGAGTGAATCTTATGCATAGAACTTACATATTACAGACTGTTTGGTTTAACAGCTCCATCATCCGACTAGATAGACTTGAATGTCGATTCTAGTTGAGAGAATAAGAAACCACAGCGGATTGAACATCAAGGATTGCTACAAGTGGATCCTTGAACCCCTAGTGCCTTCTTATAATTAGTTACTTTCTATTTAATTCAACTTTTGTTACTCATATCAAATTCATACAAGAATCTGGTTAGTAGAATAGACACCTGTGGATGAGTTTGTGAAATCCTACATAAGTCCCTGTGGATCGACCTCGGTCTTACCGAGTTTATTACTACATCGCAACCCTACACTTGGGGAAGCGAACAAGTTTTTGGCGCCGTTGCCGGGGATTTCTTGACGGTTTTCACAAATTTCTGAAATTAGTATCTATTTAGGATTTTTAGGATTTTAGGACTAACCTAGTTTGTTTGTTTGATTTTTCTTTTCAGGGATTTCTAGGAAGCTGAAGAAGATACAAGGATCTTAAGTGCGAATCAGGTTCTATCTTTCTAAACCTTACTCTTCTCCTTCTCCTATTCATTCCTATCTTATTCATCTCTTGTAGAGTGGGTGGAGACTCCTTTTGGATCTCTAAAAGGTTGGCCTTTTTGCCACCTGGATTCCTATTGGTCGGCTCTGCCGTCTTGGATCACCTTGTGCTCAGGGATTTCTTTTCTCATCTCTACTCCTCTTTCTCCTTTTTCTGCATTTTTTCTCAAAAGATTCAAAGAGTGGGTGGGGAGTTCTCTGAACCCCTATTGACTAGGAGAAATTGGTCTCTATCCTTGCTTCTGGCCTAGCCATTGCAAGACACCTTGTGCTTCGGTCTTAGAGAAGAGTTAAGAAAAGGGAGGAAGAATTCTTCTTTCTTTCTGTTTCTTATTTTTGGTTTTGCATGCCACATTGGGCTCGGGATTCCAATAACCGACTCATAAGTGAAGGGGGGATAGTAGAAGGAATTGATAGAGAGCCACGTGCTAGGAGACATTTAGACTCTCCAATTTTATCTGAAAATATGGCTGTAAATCAACCTAACCCGGTCCAAAATCAAACTGAAATAGGGGAGAATGTGGTTGAGAATGTTCCCCGACCAAGGACTTTATGTAATTTCTTGCAACCTGCAAGAACGAGCACTCCCTCATGCATAGTATTTCCACCAAATGCAGGGAACGTAGATTTGAAACCGGGAGTGATTCAACTTCTCCCTAAATTCTATGGATTAGATAGTGAAAGTGCTTATCAACATCTTAAAGAGTTTGACGAGGTAATTACCACCATGCACTTTGCAAACGTAACGGAAGATGTGGTGAGACTTAAATTCTTCCCTCTCACTCTTAAAGATAAAGCTAAGGGTTGGCTTTATGCATTGAGGCCAAGATCAATTAGTGCATGGACTGATATGCACAGAGAATTCATAAAGAAATTCTTCCCTACTTACAAAACGAATATGTTGAAGCGCCTTATCATGAACTTTGCCCAAAAGGAAGATGAAACCTTTTTCCAATGTTGGGAGAGGTTTAAAGACCTATTAAACGCATGCCCACATCATGGCTATGAAATTTGGCGGGTTATAAGCTTTTTCTATGAAGGACTGACTTCACCCATGCGCCAATTTGTAGAGATGATGTGTAATGGGGAGTTCATGAATAAGGAAACTGATGAAGCATGGGATTATTTGGAAGAATTGGCTGAGAGTGCACAGTCTTGGGATACATCTAAACCAATAAATTCCAAGACTGGCCAATAAAAGGAGAAGGGAGGAATGTATGTCTTATCAGAAGAAGATAGTATAAGTGCACGGTTGGCTAGCCTCACAAGAAAGGTCGAAGCCATGGAATTAAGGAAAGGAGAAACAATCAACTCCACTGAAGTTGAAACTGTTTGTGGAATTTGTGCTGGAAATCAACATGCTACACAAGATTGTCCCACGATTTCAGCAGTTCAAGGCATCTTACAAGAACAAACAAATGCTATAAACAGTTATCAACAGTAATATGGTGCTCCAAACTCAAACAAGTTTAATCCTAATTGGAAGAACCATCCCAACTTCAGTTGGAGGAATGGACCCAATGCAAATGCAAACAACACTCCAAAAGTATCACTAGAAGAGATGTTGGGTGCATTCGTATCAGTCCAGAATGAGTATAACAAGACAAATTCTCTAAAATTAGATGGGTTCATGCAAGAGCAATTGAAATTCAATCAAAATTCAAACCAAGCCATCAATGAATTGAAAACATTTCTGGCTAGAGTTGAAGCTCACCTTAGTGTTAGAGAGAAGGGCACACTTCCTGCTCAACCTCTTCCTAACCCAAGGACCTAGTATGAGATATAAGATGCAAGCTCATCCTCCCACCATACGGAACATGTCCAAGCCATCACCACTTTGAGAAGTGGGAAAGAAATTGACAAATCTAATCTGGTGAAGGCTCCAAAGCCTAAGGATCCGAAAATTCCAAAGAGGATGATAGCCCAAACAATATTCCTCAAGAGAAAGAACCGGAAAGACAATACAAGCCGGTTGCCCCATTTCCACAAAGGTTGATTTCACCTAAACCTTTAGATAAAAATCTGGAGATTCTGGAAGTTTTTAAGCAGGTGAAGATCAACATCCCGCTGTTGGATGCAATAAAACAAATACTATCTTATGCCAAATTTCTAAAGGAATTGTGTACAGTCAAAAGGAAACACAACGTTCACAACAAAGTTCTTTTGATTGAGAATTTGAGCGCCATCATCAAACAAGAGGTGCCCCAAAAATACAAGGATCCGGGTAGTCTAACCATCTCATGCATCATAGGAGACTACCGGATCAAACAAGCCCTACTCGACTTGGGGGCAAGTGTGAATCTCATTCCATATTCGGTCTACGAACAACTTGGGTTAGGTGAATTAAAACCCACCAAAACCACACTCCAACTTGCTGATAGATCCATCCGGATACCGAGAGGAATGATAGAGGATGTTCTAGTCCAAGTTGATAAATTCTACTACCCAGTAGATTTTATTATCTTAGACACACATCCCGTAATAGGCACTGGTGCTCAAATTCCCGTCATACTTAGACGACCGTTTCTAGCTACCTCAAATGCCATTATCAATTGTAGAAACGGACTTGTACAAATGTCCTTTGGAAATATGACCCTTGAGCTTAACATATTTGATTTATGCAAACAACCACAGGAAGTTGATGATGATGTCCACGAATTAAACATGATCGAATCATTCGTGGAGGATACAGTCCCCTTGTCACTAATTCCCGACCCTTTGGAGGGATGTATGGCCCATTCTCATGAGACAAATGAATATACAATACAAGAGATGGATGCCATGCTAGAGATGATGCCAGTACTTGACAATAAAAGATGGAGGGCCCTAATTGAACCTTTGCCTGTAAATGAGAACAAGGCCCTCCATCCAACATCAAGGCACCAACACTCGACCTAAAACCATTGCCAAGTGAGCTAAAATATGTTTATTTAGGTCGAGATGAGACATATCCAGTGGTGATTTCTTCCCACTTGGATGAGGAACAAGAGAGTCGGCTAATAGCCACTCTATTAGAGCACAAGAGTGCCATTGGATGGTCAATTGCGGATCTCAAAGGCATAGACCCACTGATTTGTACTCACCGCATACACCTTGAGGAAAATGCAAAGACATTCCGGCAACCACAAAGACGACTAAATCCAAACATGAAGGATGTGGTTAAGGCCGAAGTGGTGAAACTATTGGATGTAGGTATCATTTACCCAATATCCGATAGCCAATGGGTGAGCCCAACTCAAGTGGTGCCTAAGAAATCTGGAATCACCATCATAGCCAATGCCAATAACGAACTCGTACCAACTAGAGTCACTACCGGTTGGAGAATGTGCATTGACTACAGGAAGCTAAATCTGTCACGAGGAAAGACCACTTCCCCCTACCGTTTGTTGATCAGATTTTAGAACGGTTGGCGGGTCATTCCCACTTTTGCTTCCTTGATGGCTATTCAAGGTACAACCAAATAGAAATTGCCCGTGAAGACCAAGAAAAGACTACATTCACATGTCCATTCGGCACTTTCGCCTATCGACGGATGCCGTTTGGACTATGTAATGCCCCTGCCACCTTTCAACGTTGTATGATGAGCATCTTTTCTGACATGGTGGGGACCATTCTCGAAGTCTTCATGGATGATTTTTCCGTATTCGGTCGTAGCTTTGATGAGTGCCTTGAGCACTTGAAATCTGTGCTGAAAAGATGTGAAGAGAAGAACCTTGTGCTCAATTGGGAGAAGTGTCACTTCGTGGTTCGAAAGGGAATTGTACTTGGTCATATCGTTTCACAAAATGGAATTGAGGTGGACAAAGCGAAAATTGATCTTATCTCTAACCTTCCACCACCCAAAAGCATACGAGATATCCGGTCCTTTTTAGGACACGCAGGATTTTACAGAAGGTTCATAAAGGACTTTAGTTCACTATCTCGCCCTTTATGTAACCTACTTCAAAAGGAAAATTCATTCGAGTGGAATGAAGAATGTCAAAAGGCCTTTACCACCCTTAAAGGCATGTTGACATGCGCTCTAATAATGCAACCACCTGATTGGAGCCTTCCTTTTGAGATTATGTGCGATGCTAGCGACTATGCTATTGGGGCCGTGTTAGGCCAAAGAAAAGATAAAAAGCCACGTGTCATCTACTATGCAAGTAGAACCCTAAACTCAGCCCAAGCAAACTACACCACTACTGAAAAGGAACTTTTAGCCGTAGTTTTTTCCTTGGACAAGTTTAGGTCCTACTTGATTGGATCCAAGATCATTATATTCACAAACCACGCCGCGCTTAAGTATCTTCTTTCTAAGAAGGATGCTAAACCACGGTTATTAAGATGGATCCTTCTACTCCAGGAATTCGACATAGAAATACGTGATAAGAAAGGAGTAGAGAATGTAGTAGCGGACCACCTCTCTGGACTTGTCCTCACTGATTCCCCTGAAACGACTACAATCAATGACATGTTCCCTGATGAACAACTTTTTGCTGTCTCCCAATTGCCATGGTATGCGAACATTGCTAACTATCTTGCTACAGGTACAATTCCTACATATTGGAAAAAGCAAGATAAGGATAGATTCTTCTCGGAGGTGCGGAAATTCCTATGGGACGACCCATACTTATTCAAGTATTGTCCCGATCAAATCATAAGGAGATGTATCCCAGATGATGAGCAACAAAGTATCATCTCCTTCTGTCATTCTCAAGCATGTGGTGGCCACTTTTCGGCTAAAAAGACCACAGTGAAAATTCTGCAATGTGGGTTTTATTGGCCCACTATGTTCAAAGACACACATGAATTTTGCAAAGCATGTGAACCTTATCAGAAATTAGGGGGAATCTCCCGTAGAAATATGATGACACTCAATCCCATCTTAATAATTGAAATTTTTTATTGTTCGGGCATCGATTTCATGGGCCCATTCCCATCTTCTTTTGGAAACCTATACATCTTGCTTGCAGTCGACTATGTTTCCAAATGGGTCGAGGCTATCCCTTGCCGGAATAATGACCATAAAACGGTCATTCAATTTTTAAAAGAAAATATTCTTTCCCGGTTTAGAACGCCTCGAGTCATCATAAGTGATGGAGGGTCTCACTTTTGCAATCGCCCTTTTGAAACCTTAATGAAGAAATATGGCGTAACACACAAAGTGAGTACTTCCTATCACCCACAAACTAGTGGACAAGCTGAGATATCCAATAGGGAGATTAAACACATTTTAGAGAAAACGGTGAACCCCGATCGCAAGGATTGGTCGCTTCGGCTTACCGATGCGCTTTGGGCTTACCGTACAGCTTTCAAAACCCCTATTGGAATGTCTCCCTATAGACTTGTCTATGGGAAGGCTTGTCACTTGCCTGTGGAGTTGGAACATAGGGCATATTGGGCTATTAAGAAGATGAATTTCAATTCTGACAAGGCAAGCTCGTAACGCAAACTACAATTGAATGAACTTGCAGAAATCCGGAATGAAGCTTATGAGAATGCGAGAATTTACAAGGACAAGACGAAGATATTCCATGATAAGAATATTCTTCGTAAGACATTCACGATCAATCAAAAAGTCCTCATGTATAATTCTCGCTTACATCTATTTCTGGGAAAATTGAGATCTCGATGGACCGGTCCCTACATTGTGCAAACTGTTTATCCATATGGGACTGTCGAGCTGTTGAATCCAAGGAACGACAACATTTTTAAAGCAAATGGGCAGCGATTAAAGCCGTTCTTTGAGAATTTCCCTTCAGAAGGTATGTCCATACCTCTGAATGATCCTGGGTATCAGGATGATTGATCTCCTAATCTGATGGAGGTATAGAGTAGTTAGGATTAGGATTTTGCTGCTTTTGTTTTCTTTTTCATAGGTTTGTTAGAAGGAGGAAGATTTCCACTTTTCACTCTCTCAGGTACTATCATTCCTCACTCCCTTTTATTTTTAATTTTGCTCTCATGTTTTGCTCATTGCACATCTTTTACATTGAGGACAATGAAAGATTTGGTTGGGGGGTGTAGGATCACTGGATGAATCCAGCGTTTTGCAACATTTCAAGCAATCATGTGGAAATTTTTTTCGATTTTTCAAAAATTCGAAACTCTTTTGGAAAACACCGGTTCTATGCTTTCAAGTTGATACGAGCATAAGAGGAGGAGATATGAAGTGTATGGGGCTGGATGTCTGGAATCTCTCATAGCATAATGGTCTTATATGTGAATTCTCCTATTTTTGGTGATTGATAGAAAACCTGAACACTTTTACACCTAGTTCACATTACACGATTTTCATGAGTTGAAGGGATTATGTGATTTATGGATTAGCTAGACTTTGAATTAAGATGTTGAGAAATCAGGCCGGGGTACTTTGTCCATCCTTGTCCATGGGAAAATAATGAAAGATATGGATTTTTAAAAATCCTATCTAATTTAAAAAGAAAAAGGAAAAGGAAGGATGAAATTGGGAATGATGGAAAAATGGTGGAAAATTCCGATTAGGGCTACCTACTACCAACCGGGGGATGGTCTACCCGTAACTAAAGCCGGAAATGGGACGTAGTGTGAAAGTCGTCGGAAGGACGGTAAGGCAAATTCCTGTCATTGGCTTGATGTGGCTCTATGTACCTTAAATTCTATAGTCTAGCTGATCTATGAAGAAGATAATCCTAGAAACTCGTGGGATGAATTTTCACTACCCACACTAGGTTGAATTTGTTCAAGTCCTTCTATTTATCAACCAATCAACGGGAATTTCATATGAATGCTTATTATGCTTTGAGGATTTACAGTTCCAACCTTTGACGCCTAATCTTTCTGAATCTTACACTTATGAACCTTGGAATGTATCGAAGGATGGTTTCTGAAAGAGAGTTGAGTTTTGAAGAATGGGATAAGTTTCACGCATGTTTTGCTCGGGACTAGCAAAATGCTGGTTGGGGGGTGTGTTGAGCTCTTAATTGTGCATATTCTAACCCCAATTCATCACTCATTGTGCAAGGTTTGCATGGTTTATAGATGAATCTAATGCATGTTTTGTGACTACAGGATTGAGAGTGAACTCCACCCATTTGAAGATGAAAAGATCATGTTTAGGACCTTGGATGAAGATTCAAAGGAGGGCCGAAGTAAAGAAGGAAGAAAGCAGAAGAAAGAAAGGAAGAAAACAAGCAGAAAAAGAAGCTGACCGGTCGTGACCAGTCGGCCAAGGAAGCCTGACCGGTCTAGACCGGTCAGCCATACACATTAAAGCTCAAATGAAGATGACCGACCGGTCTTGACTGGTCGGCCACAGTTGCTGGAGGAATGTTGAAGTCGTCCGACCGGTCATGACCGGTCGGACATGGTTGCTGAACCAAGGCTGAATAAGGCCGACCGGTCATGACCGGTTGGCCATGCTTGCTGGAGTGATTGTCTATTGAGGCCGACCGGTCGTGACCGGTCGGCTATGCGTAAGAAGTTAGAAACTTCCAATTTCAGCCCGATTTCCTCTGCGCTGCGTAACTCTTACGCAATTTCTCGATTCTTCCGAAGTTGTGGAGCCTCCAGACTATAAAAGGACACCTAGGGATCGTTCCTAGGGTATCCTAGAAGGGTTCAAGCGAGGTTGGAGGCTATGGAAGTGGAGATTGGAGTTTCACAACTCCTTTTGGTTTGCTTTGCTGTTTTCATGCTTTTTATAGTTGTTTCATGTTTCCTTAGATCATGAGCAGCTAAACCTCTTAGCTAGGGCTAAGAGGTGAAGCTTGTAGTGGATCTAAGATGTTTTAATTCGTAGTTAAGTGGTTTTAAGTGTGGAATTCATGATTATGAACTAAGGTTTGAAGTTTATACAAGTTTTTGAGTAGTTTTTCTTAGTCTAATGATGACTCATGGATGTTTGGGAGAATTACTTAATTGCTTACTTGGTTTGTGACGGTCTAGACCTGTATGATCTGAGGAATCGGAGTGCGCTCTAGTACTATGTTCTTCATAAAGGAACTTCTCACCAAAGTTCTACTTTTCTGATTTTTCTGTAATGTGTATGGACTGTGCATGTGATTTGAATCCAGTTCAAATCCTGATCTAACCTTGTCTTGTGACAGGACTTAAGGATGGTTATGATTGTGAACTAGACCTTTTGGAAAGGGGAATGACCTATACAATTGAGCATGCTCAGATCAGCCTGCAGTGAGTGAATCTTATGCATAGAACTTACATATTACAGACTGTTTGGTTTAACAGCTCCATCATCCGACTAGATAGACTTGAATGTCGATTCTAGTTGAGAGAATAAGAAACCACAGCGGATTGAACATCAAGGATTGCTAAAAGTGGATCCTTGAACCCCTAGTGCCTTCTTATAATTAGTTACTTTCGACTTAATTCAACTTTTGTTACTCATATCAAATTCATACAAGAATCTGGTTAGTAGAATAGACACTTGTGGATGAGTTTGTGAAATCCTACATAAGTCCTTGTGGATCGACCTCAGGTCTTACCGAGTTTATTACTACATCGCAACCCTACACTTGGGGAAGCGAACATGCATAGTGAAAATTCTTTTCATGAGTTTCCAGGGTTATCTTCTTCATAAATCAACTAGACTATGGATCTCAAGGTATATAGAGCAACAACAAGCCAATGACGGGAATTTGCCTTACTGTCCTTCCGACGACTTTCACACTACGTCCCATTTTCGGCTTTGGTTACGGGTAGACCATCCCCCGGTTGGTAGTAGGTAGCCCTAATCGTATTTTTCCACCATTTGTCCATTATTCCCAATTTCATCCTTCCTTTTCCTTTTCTTTTAAATTAGATAGGATTTTTAGAAATCCATATCTTTCGTTATTTTGCCATGGACAAGGATGGACAACGTACCCCGGCTTGATGTCTCAACACCTTGAATCAAAATCTAACTAATCCATAAATCACATAATCCCTTCAACCCGTGAAAATCGTGTAATGTGAACTAGGTTTAAGAGTGTCAAATTTTCTATCAATCACCAAAATAGGGGAATTCACATATAAAACCATTATGTTATGAGAAATTTAAAACTTGCAACCTCACTCACTTCATATCTCCTCCTCTTATGCTCATATCATCTTGAATGCATAGAAACAAAGTTTTCCAAAAGAGTCTTGAATTTTTGAAAAAGTCGAAAATTTCTACACAGTTGCTCGAAATGTTACAAAACGCTGGATTCATCCAAGTGATCCTACACCCCCAACCAAATCTTGCATTGTCCTCAATGTACAAGATGCGCAATAAGCAAAACATGAGAGCAATTTGAAAATAAAAGGGAGTGAGGGATGAGAGTACCTGAAAAAGTGAAAAGTGGAATTCTTCCTCCTTCTAACAAACCTAAGCAAAAGCAAACAAAAGCAACAAAATCCTAATCCTAACTACTCTACACCTCCATCAGACTAGGAGATCAATCATCCTGGTAGACAGGATCAGTCAGAGGTATGGACATACCTTCTGAAGGAAATTTCTCAAAGAACGGCTTTAATCGCTGCTCATTCGCCTTAAAAATGTTGTCGTTCCTTGGATTTAACAACTCGACAGTCCCATATGGATAAACAGTTTGCACAATGTAGGGACTGGTCCATCGAGATCTCAATTTGTCCGGAAATAAATGTAGACAAGAATTATATAGGAGGACTTTTGATTAATCGTGAATGTCTTACGAAGAATATTTTTATCATGGAATATCTTTGTTTTGTCCTTGTAAATTCTTGCATTCTCATATGCTTCGTTCCGGATTTCTGCAAGTTCATTCAATTGTAGTTTCCACAACGAGCTTGCCTTGTCAGAATCAAAATTCATCTTCTTAATTGCCCAATATGCCCTATGTTCCAACTCCACAGGCAAGTGACAAGCCTTCCCATAGACAAGTCTATAGGGAGACATTCCAATAGGGGTCTTGAAAGCAGTACGGTAGGCCCAAAGAGCATTGGTAAGCCTGAAGCGACTAATCCTTGCGATCGGGGTTCACCGTTTTCTCCAAAATGTGTTTAATCTCTCTATTGGATATCTCAGCTTGCCCACTAGTTTGTGGGTGATAGGGAGTGCTCACTTTGTGTGTTAGGCCATATTAGCGTTTCAAAAGGGCGATTACAAAAGTGAGACCCTCCATCACTTATGATGACTCGAGGTGTTCCAAACTAGGAAAGAATATTCTCTTTTAAGAAGCGAATGACCGTTTTATGCTCATTATTCTGGCAAGGGATGGCCTCGACCCATTTGGAAACATAGTCAACGGCAAGCAAGATGTATGTGTTTCCAAAAGAAGATGGGAATGGACCCATGAAATCGATGCCCCAACAATAAAAAATTTCGATTATTAAGATGGCATTGAGTGGCATCATATTTCTACGGGAGATTCCTCCCAATTTCTGACAAGGTTCACATGTTTTGCAAAACTCATGTGTGTCTTTGAACATAGTGGGCTAATAAAACCCACATTGCAGAAATTTTGCTGTGGTCTTTTTAGCCGAGAAGTGGCCACCACATGCCTGAGAATGACAAAAGCAGATGATACTTTGTTGTTCATCATCTGGGACACATCTCCTTATGATTTGATCGGGATAATACTTGAATAAGTATGGGTCGTCCCATAGGAATTTTCGCACCTCAGTGAAGAATTTATCCTTATCTTACTTTTTCCAATGTGTAAGGAAATGTACCTGTAGCAAGATAGTTAGCAATGTCCGCATACCATGGTAATTGGAAAACAACAAAAAGTTGTTCGTTAGGGAACATGTCATTGATCGCGGTCGTTTCAGGGGAATTAGTGAGGACAAGTCGAGAGAGATGGTCAGCCACGACATTTTCTACTCCTTTCTTATCACGTATTTCTATGTCAAATTCCTGGAGTAGAAGGATCCATCTTAACAACCGTGGTTTAGCATCCTTCTTAGAGAGAAGGTACTTAAGTGCGGCATGGTCAGTGAATATGATGATCTTGGATCCAATCAAGTAGGACCTAAACTTCTCCAAGGCAAAAACTACGGCTAAAAGTTCTTTTTCAGTAGTAGTGTAGTTAGCTTAGGCTGAGTTTAGGGTTCTACTTGCATAGTAGATGACACATGGCTTTTTCTCTTTTCTTTGGCCTAGCACGGCCCCAATAGCATAGTCACTAGCATCGCACATAATTTCAAAAGGAAGGCTCCAATCAGGTGGTTGCATTATGGGAGCACATGTCAACATACCTTTAAGGGTGGTAAAGGCCTTTTGACATTCTTCATTCCACTCGAATGAATTTTCCTTTTGAAGTAGGTTACATAAAGGATGAGAAAGTGAACTGAAGTCCTTTATGAACCTTCTATAAAATCCTGCGTGTCCCAAAAAGGACCGTACATCTCGTATGCTCTTGGGTGGTGGAAGGTTAGAGATAAGATCAATTTTCGCTTTGTCCACCTCGATTCCATTTTGTGAAACGATGTGACCAAGTACAATTTCCTTTTGAACCATGAAGTGACACTTCTCCCAATTCAGCATAAGGTTCTTCTCTTAACATCTTTTCAGCACAGATTTCAAGTGGTCAAGGCACTCATCAAAGCTACAACCAAATACGGAAAAATCATCCATGAAGACTTCGAGAATTGTCCCCACCATGTCAGAAAGATACTCATCATACAACGCTGAAAGGTGGCAGGGGCATTACATAGTCCAAACGGCATCCGTTGATAGGCGAAAGTGCCGAATGGACATGTGAATGTAATCTTTTCTTGGTCTTCACGGGCAATCTCTATTTGGTTGTACCCTGAATAGCCATCAAGGAAGCAAAAGTGGGAATGACCCGCTAACCGTTCTAAAATTTGATCAACAAACGATAGGGGGAAGTGGTCTTTCCTCATGACAGTGTTTAGCTTCCTGTAGTCAATGCACATTCTCCAACCGGTAGTGACTCCAATTGGTACGAGTTCATTATTGGCATTGGCTACGATGGTTATTCCAGATTTCTTAGGCACCATTTGAGTTGGGCTCACCCATTGACTATCGGATATTGGGTAAATAATACCCACATCTAATAGTTTCACTACTTCGGCCTTAACCACATCCTTCATATTTGGATTTAGTCGTCATTGTGGTTGCCTAGATGTCTTCGCATTCTCCTCAAGGTGTATGTGATGAGTACAAATCAGTGGGTCTATGCCTTTGAGATCCGCAATTGACCATCCAATGGCACTCTTGTGCTCTAGTAGAGTGGCCATTAGCCTACTCTCTTCTTCCTCATCCAAGTGGGAAGAAATCACCACTGGATATGTCTCATCTCGACCTAAATAGACATATTTCAGCTCACTTGGTAATGGTTTTAGGTCGAGTGTTGGCGCCTTGATGTTGGATGGGAGGGCCTTATTCTCGTTTACAGGCAATGGCTCAAATAGGGCCCTCCATCTGTTATTATCAAGCACCGGCATCGCATCTAGAATGGCATCCATCTCTTGTATTGTGTCATCATTTATCTCATGAGAATAGGCCACACATGCCTCCAAAGGGTCTGAAGATAATGACAAGGGGAATGTGTCTTCCACGAATGATTCAATCATGTTTAGTTCGTGGATATCATCATCAACCTCCCATGGTTGTTTGCATAAATCAAATATGTTAAGCTCAAGGGTCATATTTCCAAAGGACATTTGTACAAGTCCGTTTCTACAATTGATAATTGCATTTGAAGTAGCTAGAAACGGTCGGCCAAGTATGACGGGAATTTGAGCACCGGTGCCTATCACGGGATGTGTATCCAAGACAATAAAGTCTACTGGGTAGTAGAATTTTTCAACTTGGACTAGAACATCCTCAATCATTCCTCTCAGTATACGAATGGATCTATCAGCAAGTTGGAGTGTGGTTTTGGTCGGTTTCAATTCACCTAACCCAAGTAGCTCGTAGACCAAGTATGGAATGAGATTCACACTTGCCCCCAAATCGAGTAAGGCTTGTTTAATCCGGTAGTCTCCTATGATACATGAGATGGTTGGACTACCCGGATCCTTGTATTTTTGGGGCACCTCTTGTTTGATGATAGCGATCAAATTCTCAGTCAAAAGTACTTTGTTGTGAACATTGTGTTTCCTTTTGACTGTACACAATTCCTTTAGAAATTTGGCATAAGATGGTATTTGTTTTATGGCATCCAACAACGGGATGTTGATCTTCACCTGCTTGAAAACTTCTAATATTTTCAGATTTTTGTCTAAAGGTTTAGGTGAAATCAACCTTTGTGGAAACGGGACAACCGGCTTGTATTACCTTTCCGGTTCTTTCTCTTGTGGAGTGTTGTTTGAGCTATCATCCTCTTTGGAAATTTTCGGATCCTTAGGCTTTGGGGCCTTCACCGGATTAGATTTGTCAATTTCTTTCCCACTTCTCAAAGTGGTGATAGCTTGAACATGCTCCGTATGATGGGAGGATGAGCTTGCATCTTGTATCTCAAATTGGGTTCTTGGGTTAGGAAGAGGTTGGGCAAGAAGTGTGCCCTTCTCTCTAACACTAAGATGAGATTCAACTCTAGCCATTGATGTTTTCAATTCATTGATGCCTTGAGTTGAATTTTGATTGAATTTCAATTGCTCTTGCATGAACCCATCTATTTTCAGAGAATTCGTCTTGTTATACTCAGCTTGAACCGATACAAATGCACCCAACATCTCTTCTAGCGTCAGTTTTGGAGTAATGACTAGAGATGGACCTAGTATACGGTTGAGCTTGAGGGATAGTGGTTGCATTCGAGTGGGTCCATTCCTCCAACTGAAGTTGGGATGGTTCTTCCAACTAGCATTAAACGTGTTTGAGGTTGGAGCACTAAATTGCCATTGATAACTGTTTATGGCATTTGATTGTTCTTGTAAGATGTCTTGCACTGCTGAAATTGTGGGACAAACTTGTGTTGCATGTTGATTTCCGGCATAAATTCCACAAACAGTTTCAACGTCATTGGAGTTAATCGTCTCTCCTTTCCTCAATTTCATGGCTTCGACCTTTCGTGTGAGGCTAGCCACCCGTGCACTTATGCTATCCTCTTCCGATAAGACATACATTCCTCCTCTTTCCTTTTGTTGACCAGTCTTGGAATTTGTTGGTTTCGATGTATCCCAAGACTGTACATTCTTAGCCAATTCTTCTAAATAATCCCATGCTTCATCAGCCTCCTTATTCATGGACTCCCCATTACACATCATCTCTACGAATTGGCGCATGGGTGAAGTCAGTCCTTCATATAAAAAGCTTATAACCCGCCAAATTTCATAGCCATAATGTGGGCATGCGTTTAATAGGTCCTTAAACCTCTCCCAACATTGGAAGAAGGTTTCATCTTCCTTTTGGGCAAAGTTCATGATAAGGCGCTTTAACATGTTTATTTTGTGAGTAGGGAAGAATTTTTTTATGAATTCCCTATGCATATCAGTCCATGCACCATTTTGATCTTGGCCTTAATGCATGAAGCCAACCTTTAGCTTTATCTTTAAGAGTAAAAGGGCGGAATTTAAGTCTAACCACATCATCAGTCACATTAGCAAAGTGCAGGGTGGTTATTACCTCATCAAACTCCTTAAGGTGTTGATAGACACTTTCACTGTCTAATCCATGGAATTTAGGGAGAAGTTGGATCACTCCCGGTTTTAAATCCACATTCCCTGCATTTTGTGGAAAATATATGCATGAGGGAGTGCTCGCTTTTGCTGGTTGCAAGAAGTCACGTAAAGTTCTTGGTCGGGGAACATTCTCAACCACATTCTCCCCCGTTTCAGTTTGGTTTTGGCCTAGATTGGCCATCGGATTAGGTTGATTTGCAGCCATGTTTTCAGACAAAATTGGAGAGTTTAGATGTCTCCTAGCACGTGGCTCTCTGTCAATTCCTTCTACTATCCCCCCTTCACTTATGAGTCGGTTATTGGAATCCCGAGCCCAATGTGGCATGCAAAACCAAAAAAATATGGAACAAAGAGAAAGAAGAATTCTTCCTCCCTTTCTTTACTCTTCTCTAAGACCGAAGCACAAGGTGTCTTGCAATGGCTAAGCCAGAAGCAAGGATAGAGACCGATTTCTCCTGGTCAATAGGGGTTCAGAGAACTCCCCACCCACTCTTTGAATCTTTTGAGAAAAAGCGCAGAAAAAGGAGAAAGAGGAGTAGAGGTGAGAAAAGAAATCTCTGAGCACAAGGTGATCCAAGACGGCAGAGCCGACCAATAGGAATCTAGGTGGCACAAGGCCTACCTTTCAGAGATCCAAAAGGAGTCTCCACCCACTCTACAAGAGATGAATATGATAGGAATGAATAGGAGAAGGAGAAGAGTAAGGTTTAGAAAGATAGAACCTGATTCGGCACTTGAAATCCTTATATCTTCTTCAGCTTCCTAGAAATCCCTGCAAAAATTAAATAAAACAAACTAAGTTAGTCCTAAAATCCTAAAAATCCTAAATAGATACTAATTTCAGAAATTTGTGAAAAACCGTCAAAGTCCCCAACAGCGGCGCCAAAAACTTGTTCGCTTCCCCAAGTGTAGGGTTGCGATGTAGTAATAAACTCGGTAAGACCGAGGTCGATCCACAGGGACTTGTGTAGGAATTCACAAACCATCCAATAGTGTCTATTGAGAGCTAACAACCAGATTTTGTATGAAATTGATGTAAGTAACAACTTTGAATTAAATTGAAGGTAAACAATTATAAAAAGGCACTAGGGGTTCAAGGATCCACTTGTAGCAATCCTTGATGTTCAATCCACTGTGGTTTCTCATTCTCTCAACTAGAATCGATATTAAGATCTATCTAGCCGGATGATAGAGCTGTTAAACTAACAATCTGTCATATGTATGAGCCCTGTGTATGATTCACTCAATACAAGCTAGGCTGAGCATGCTTCAATTGCATAGGTCAGTCCCAATTCCAATAAACTAAGTTCATAATCATGATCATCATTAAGTCCTGTCACCAGACAAAGTTAGATCATGGTTTGAACTTGAATCAAATCATATGCACAGTCCCATACATAATTCAGAAAACTAGAAAAGTAGAACTTTGGTAGGAAGTCCCCACATGAAGATCATAGTACTAGAGCGTACTCCAATTCCTCGGATCATACAGGTCTAGACTAATACAAAGCAATTAAGAACTTAAGTAATTCTCCCAAACATCCATGAGTCATCATAAGACTAAGAAAAACTACTTAGAACTTGTATAAACTTCAAACCATTGTTCATAAACATTAAAACCAATCTTAAAACCAACTTAGAACAAATTGAAATATCTTAGATTCACTACAAGCTTCACCTCTTAGCCCTAGCTAAGAGGTTTAGCCGTTCATGATCCAAGGAAACATGAAACAACTAAGAAAAACATAAAAACAGCAAAACAAACTAGAAGGAGTTGTGGAACTCCGAAATCCACTTCCACCGCCTCCAACCTTGCTTAAACTCCTCTTAGATACCCTAGGAACGATCCCTAGGTGTCCTTTTATAGTGGGGAGGCTTCGTAACTTTAGAATATTCGAGAATTTGCATAAAACTTACGCACTGCGCAGAGAAAATCGGCGCCAAAAATAGAAGGTTCAAATCTTACGCAGGCGACCGGTCACACGACCTGTCGTAGTGGCTGGACGACCGGTCTTGGATGCTGGACGACCGGTCTCAAAATGGCCAAAACGAGTCCAGTGAGTGTCGGCCTGGAAAAATAATTTAAGGACCGGTCGCACGACCAGTCACCCGACCGGTCGTGAACAGTCCAGAGAGTTATGGCCTCTGGGTCTCCTCTGTGCATGTGCGGACCAGTTGGACGACCGGTCATTGGCCTTGGACGATCGGTCGTGGGCACCTTCTTCTGCTTTCTTTCTTCTTTTCTCTGACTTCTTTCTTTCATTCTATGACGCTTATCCCCTTTGATCTTCTTTGCTTCTAACTAGCATCTTTAAGTCTTCAATTGATGCTTCCTCTCTCTCATCCCTACAATCACAAATCCATGCATTAGTTTAGTTTATAAACCATAACAACAAGCATAATGAGTGATGAATTGGGGTTAGAATATGCACAATTAAGAGCTCAACAAAGTGCACGTGTGGCTAGCCTCACAAGAAAAGTCGAGGCCATGGAATTAAAGAAAGGAGAGACAATCAACTCAAACGACGTTGAAACTGTTTGTGGAATTTGTGCCAGAAATCAACATGCAACACAAGATTGTCCCACAATTTCAACTGTCCAAGACATCTTACAAGAACAATCAAATGCCATAAACAGTTATCAACGACAATTTGGTGCTCCAAACTCTAACACGTATAATTCTAGTTGGAAGAACCATCCCAACTTCAGTTAGAGGAATGGACCCACTGCGAATGGAAACAATATCCCTCAAGGTCAACCTTTACTAGGACCATCCCTAGTCATTACACCAAAAGCTACGCTAAAGGAGATGTTGGGTGCATTCGTATCGGTTCAAGCAGAATATAACAAGACTAATTCTCTGAAAATAGATGGGTTCATGCAAGAGTAATTGAAATTTAATCAAAGTTCAACTCAAGCCATCAATGACTTGAAATCCTCAATGGCTAGAGTTGAATCTCACCTCAGTGTTAGGAAGACAGGCACACTTCCTGCCCAACCTCTTCCTAACCCAAGAACCCAATTTGAGATACAAGACACAAGCTCATCCTCCCAATATACGGAGCATGTTCAAGCTATCACCACTTTGAGAAGTGAGAAAATAATTGATAAAACTAATCCGGTGAAGGCCCCAAAGCCTAAGGATCAGAAAATTTTCAAAGAGGATGATAGCTCAAACAACTCCCCACAAGAGAAAGAACCGGAAAGGCAATACAAGCCGGTTGCCCCGTTTCCCCAAAGGTTGATTTCACCCAAACCTTTAGACAAAAACCTGAAAATTTTAGAGGTTTTCAAGCAGGTGAAGATCAACATCCCGTTGTTGGATGCCATAAAACAAATACCATCCTATGCCAAATTTCTAAAGGAATTGTGCACAGTCAAAAGGAAACACAATGTTCACAACAAAGTACTTTTAACTGAGAATTTGATTGCTATTATCAAACAAGAGGTGCCCTAAAAATACAAGGATCCGGGTAGTCCAACCATCTCATGCATCATTGGAGACTACCGGATTAAACAAACCTTACTCGATTTAAGGGCAAGTGTTAACCTCATTCCGTACTCGGTTTATGAACAACTTGGGTTAGGTGAGTTGAAACCCACCAAAACCACACTCCAACTTGCAGATAGATCTATTCGTATACTGAGAGGAGTGATTGAGGATGTTTTAGTCGAAGTTGATAAATTCTACTACCCAGTAGACTTTATTGTCTTGGATACACATCCCGTGATAGGTACCGTTGGTCAAGTTCCCGTCATACTTGGCCGCCCTTTTCTAGCTACTTCCAATGCGATTATCAGTTGTAAAAATGGGCTTGTACAAATGTCCTTTGGAAATATGACTCTCGAGCTGAATTTATTTTATTTATGCAAACAACCACGGGAAGTCAATGATGAGATCCACGAGATAAATGTGATTGAATCATTCGTGGAGGATACATTCCCCTTGACATTATATTCCGACCCTTTGGAGGCATGTGTGGCCCACTCTCATGATATAAATGATAACACAATACAAGAGATGGATGCCATTTTAGATGTGATGCCGGTACTTGATAACAAAAGATGGAGGGCACTATTTGAGCCTTTACCCTTAAACGAGAGCAAGCCCCTCCCATCCAATATCAAGGCACCAACACTTGAACTAAAACCATTACCAAGTGAGTTGAAATATGTATATTTAGGTAGAGATGAGACATATGCGGTGGTGATTTCTTCCCACTTGGATGAGGAACAAGAGAATAGGCTAATAGCCACTCCAATAGAGCATAAGAGTGCCATTGGATGGTCGATTGCGGATCTCAAAGGCATAGACCCACTGATTTGTACTAATCGCATACACCTTGAGGAGAATGCGAAGACATCTAGGCAACCACAAAGACGACTCAATCCAAACATGAAGGATGTGGTTAAGGACGAAGTGGTGAAACTATTGGATGTGGGTATTATTTACCCAATATCCGATAGTCAATGGGTGAGCCCAACTCAAGTGGTGCCTAAGAAATTCGGAATAACCATCGTAGGGAATGCCAATAATGAACTCGTACCAATTAGAGTCACTACCGGTTGGAGAATGTGCATTGACTATAGGATGCTAAACACAGTTACAAGGAAAGACCACTTCCCCCTTCCATTTGTTAGTCAAATTTTAGAAAGGTTAGCGGGTCATTCCCATTTTTTGCTTCCTTGATGGCTATTCAGGGTACAGCCAAATAGAGATTGCCCTTGAAGACCAAGAAAAGACTACATTCACATGTCCATTCGGCACTGTCGCCTATCGACGGATGCCGTTTGGACTATCCAATGCCCCTGCCACTTTTCAGCATTGTATGATGAGTATCTTTTCTGATATGGTGGGGACAATTCTCGAAGTCTTCATGGATGACTTCTCAGTATTTGGTTGTAGCTTTGATGAGTGCCTTGTGCACTTGAAATCTGTGTTGAAAAGATGTGAAGAGAAGAACCTTGTGTTGAATTGGGAGAAATGTCACTTTATGGTTCAAAAGGGAATTGTACTAGGTCACATCGTCTCACAAAACGGATCGAGGAGGACAAAGCAAAAATCGATCTTATCTCTAACCTTCCACCACCCAAGAGCATACGAGATGTGCGGTCCTTTTTGGGACACGCCGAATTTTATAGAAGGTTCATAAAGGACTTCAGTTCACTCTCTCATCCTTTATGTAACCTACTTCAAAAGGAGAACTCATTCGAGTGGAATGAAGATTGTCAAAATGCCTTTACCAAACTTAAAGGTATGTTGACATGTGCTCTCATAATGCAACCACTTGATTGAAACCTTCCTTTTGAAATTATGTGCGATGCAAGCGACTATGCTATTGGGGCTGTGCTAGGCCAAAGAAAAGAGAAGAAGCCTTGTGTTATCTACTATGCAAGTGGAACCTTAAACTCAGCCCAAGTAAACTACACTATTACAGAAAAAGAACTTTTAACCATATTTTTTGCCTTGGACAAGTTTAGGTCCTACTTGATTGGATCCAAGATCATCATATTCACTGACCATGCCGCGCTTAAATACCTTCTCTCTAAGAAGGATGCTAAACTAGGGTTGCTAAGATGGATCCTTCTACTCCAAGAATTTGATATAGAGATACGTGATAAGAAAGGAGTAGAAAATGTAGTGGCTGACCACCTCTCTCGACTTGTTCTCACCAATTCCCCTGAAATGACTACACTCAATGACATGTTCCCTGATGAACAACTTTTTAAAGTCTCCCAATTGCCATGGTATGCGGACATTACTAACTATCTTGCTACAGGTACAATTCCTACACATTGGAAAAAGCAAGATAAGGATAAGTTCTTCAATGAGGTGCGAAAATTCCTATGGGACGACCCATACTTATTCAAGTATTGTCTCGATCAAATCATAAGGAGATGTGTGCCAGATGATGAACAACAAAGTATCATCTCCTTCTGTCATTCTCAAGCGTGTGGTGGCCACTTTTCGGCTAAGAATACTGTTCACTCCCCAAGTGTAGGGTTGCGAAGTAGTAATAATTCGGAAAGACCGAGTATCGTTCCCACAGAGATTTATGTATGGGTATCCTCAGAATTTGTCTAAAACAACTAGTAATTAAGATCCTATTAAGAGCTAAAACTGAAAAATAGCGATTTGGGTTTAAACAGTGAATGGGTAAGGTAAATTCAATCTAAAAAGGCGCTAGAGCGCCAAGGATCCACTTTTGATAAGTTTCAATGCATCAACACAACTAGGTCTCTCATAACTCAATCGGAATCGAATTCCTTTCTCTATCCGATTGGAATATAGAGCGGTTCAATCAACAATTATCTAAAACAAGTGCTTATTAACTGATTTGATTCCCACAATAACACTCAGGCCTTGGGCATACTCAATTGTATAGGCCAAGCCTCTTTCCAATCTAGTTGAGATTCATAACCATAGTTTTCACCAAATCCTGTCACTAGACCTGATTACAACTCATGATTAGAACTCTAATTAAATCAAAATCAATCAATAAACAACTATTCCAAACTATACAGCAAAAGATAAGAACTTTAGTTGAATGAGTTCCCACATGAAAATCAGGCCATTGTACACAAGGCAATCAAAGCGTCTACCATGCCCGGAGTCAATGGTAGATCAATGCACTACACAAGCATAAACAATGCTCAAAAGTTAAGATACTAAGCTTAGAATCACTAAGAATCACATGAGCCCAGAGTCGTCAGGAGATCAAAGTAAAACCAACTTAGTACTTGATTCAAACTCATATTGAACTAAAATTCATCAATTAAAATATAAAAGGAAACCTAGGTTGCATCAATCCATCAAAAACGAATCACAAGCTTCCCCTCTTAGCCCTAGCTAAGAGGTTTTAGTTCATCTCTAACATCCTTGAACTAGAAGCCTCTAAAAACATGAAAAACTACTAAAACAGGAAGAAAACTAGAAATCCGAAGTAGAATCCGTCTCCTGAGCAATCCCCACGTTCTAGCCTCTTCGGTATGAAGAGAAGACACCCTTTTATAGCTTGGAGGAGTCCAATACGCAAGAGAACTCCAGAAATTGCGTAAATTTACGCTATTGCGCAAAAGATTTCGGACTCCCAAAAATAGAAACAGCCGTTTTTTATGCATGGCCGACCGGTCATGACCGGTCAGATGGTGATTCTCTTAATCCAGCAGCTATAGCCGACCGGTCATGACCGGTCGGACTGGCTGTCCAGTGCGTCCAATGGTGTGGCCGACCGGTCTTGACCGGTCGGACTGCGTTCCTTGATCAGTTCAGCAACTATGGCCGACCGGTCTTGACCGGTCGGCCTGGGTAATCCATCCTCCGGCGGTTCTTCACTTCAAATAAACGAGTGGCCGACCGGTCATGACCGGTCGGGCTTGCTTGGACGACCGGTCAGCTGACCGGTCTAGCCTCTTTTTCTCTCTATTTCTTTCTTTCTCTCCTCTCTCCTTGCCCTGACTTTCTTTGGTCCTTCTTCATCCTTCATCCTATGGTCTTCAATGCTTGTAAGGAGCCTCATTTAGCCTTGAATTAGTGAAATCTCCATCTTGTTCTTATAATTACAAATCATGCATTAGAATGGTCCTTTAAATGTGTAAACCGTGCATAATGAGTGATGAATTGGGGTTAGAATATGCACAATTAAGAGCTCAACAAATACCACAGCCAAAATTCTGCAATGTGGGTTTTATTGACCCACTATGTTCAAGGACACCCATGAGTTTTGCAAAACATGTGAGCCTTGTCAGAAATTGGGAGGAATCTCCCATAAAAATATGATGCCACTCAATCCCATCTTAATAATCGAAATTTTTTATTGTTATGGCATCGATTTCATAGGTCCATTCCCATCTTCTTTTGGAAACGTATATATCTTGCTTGCCGTTGACTATGTGTCCAAATGGGTCGAGGCGATCCCATGCCGGAATAATGTCCATAAAACAGTCATTCGTTTCTTAAAAGAGAATATTCTTTCCCAATATGGAACACCTCGAGTCATCATAAGTGATGGAAGGTCTCACTTTTGTAATCGCCCATTTGAAACCTTAATGAAGAAATATGGCATTAATCACAAAGTGAGCATGCCCTATCACCCATAAACAAGTGGACAAGCTGAGATATCCAATAGGGAGATTAAATATATTTTGGAGAAAACTGTAAACCTCGATCGCAAGGATTGGTCGCTTCTACTTACCGATGCACTTTGGGCTTACCGTACTGCTTTTAAGACTCATATTGGAATGTCTCCCTATAAACTTGTCTATGAGAAGGCTTGTCACTTGCCTGTGGAGTTGGAACATAAGGTGTATTGGGCAATAAAGGAGATGAATTTTGATTCTGACAAGGCAAGCTCGTTGTGCATACTTCAACTAAATGAACTTGCAGAACTCCGGAACGACGCTTATGAAAATACGAGAATTTACAGGGACAAGACGAAGGTGTTCCATGATAAGAACATTCTTCGTAAGACATTCATGATTAATAAAAAAGTCCTTATGTATAATTCTCGCCTACATTTATTTCCAGAGAAATTGAGATCTCGATGGACCGGTCCCTACATAGTACAAATTGTTTATCCATATGGGACCGTCGAGCTGTTGAATCCTAGGAATGGCAACATCTTTAAGGTGAATGGTCAGCGATTAAAGTCATTCTTTGAGAACTTTCCTTCAGAAGGTATATCCATGCCTCTGACTGCTCCTGTGTATCAGGATGTTTGATCTCCTAGTCTGATGGAGGTATAGAGTAGTTAGGATTAGGATTTTGTTGCTTTTGCTTACTTTTTCATAGGTTTGTTAGAAGGAGGTAGAATTTCACTTTTCATTCTCTCAGGTACTATCATCGCTCACTCCCCTTTATTTTCAAATTGCTCTCATGTTTGCTCATTGCATAATTTTTTTGTTACATTGAGGACAATGTAAGATTTGGTTGGGGGGTGAGATGAGATTCCTCATCTAGCATGCTGCAACATTTCGAGCATCATATGTGCGAATTTTTTTTTGAATTTTCTAAAATTTTAGAACTCCTTTAGAAAACCTTATTTATATGCATTCGAGATGATACGAGCATAAGAGGAGGAGATATGAAGTGTGTGATGTTGCAAGTCTTGAATTTTTCTTAACATAATGGTTTTATATGTGAATTCCCCTATTTACGTGATTGATGGAAAACTTGAACACTTTTACACCTAATTCACATTACACGATTTTCATGGGTTGAAAGAATTATGTGATTTGTGGATTAGCTAGATTTTGATTTAAGGTGTCGAGAAACCAAGCCGGGGTACTTGTTGAACCTTCAGTTTATACATTGCATAGCCCATTACACCATATTATATGCATGGTTTTCATGTTTAAAAGGCCCATCTAATGCATGTTTTGTGATTGTAGGAATGAGAGTAGACTTCACCCAATCGGAGACCAAAAGAACGTATTTAGATGTATGGGATGAAGATTGAAAGAGGAGCAAAGAAAGAAGAAAGCAAGTAGAGGAGAGAAGAAGAAAGAAAAAAAGAAAAAGAGTGAAAACAACAGGTCTGACTGGTCGTCCACATGAAAAAACGGGCAGATTCTAAATCCGGACTCCTAAAAACTCTGCGCACTGCATAACCTTACGCACTTTCTTGATGATTCCGACGCAACCGAGCTCCCCCACTATAAAAGGACACATAGGGGCTCTTCCTAAGGTATCATAGAAGCTAAGGAACGTTGTGGGAGAGGAAGGAAGCCGTTGTGAAGCATATGCAACCCTCCAAGCTCCAGTTTTTCTAGTTTTCATGTTTTTTTATTTGAGTTCTAGTTGTAGTATGACTATGCTTGGATAGAATCTCTCAGTTAAGGCTGAGAGGTAAAGCTTCTAGCCAATTTCATGTGTAGTTCAGTTCAGTTCAAGTAATTTTACTTCAAGTTTGGACTTTTCATATTCTAGTTCCTAAAGTTGACAGTTTTAGATGTTTTATGAGAGTTCATGTGCTCTAGACATGGATTCCTTGCAATTCTCTGAGATTATCATGTTGTGCTTGTTTAGTTTCGAATTATAGTAATCCTTGAGCAGGCCATAGTCCATAGGCATGGCTGTTACTCCGAAGGCTATGATTTTGGATTCTAAATTGTTGAATGGGACTAGAACTTGGAAGTTTAACTTGAGTGGGATTGAATGTGTTTAATGCTTGATTTTCAAACTAGATGAGAGAGATGACTTCAAATTTAGTTGTGTATCTTGTTTGGATTGATTGGATTGACATGGGATTGCTACAAGTGGATCCTTGAATGCCTTAGTGCCTTTAAATTAGTGTTTTCATTAAATTTTCTGTTTTAGCATAATTATCCAATTGAATCTCTTATTTATTGCAAACTGAGTTGCTGGAATAGTTTGGAACTTGTTCTCAAATTCCCTGTGGATCGACCTCAGTTTTACCGAGTTTTATTACTACATCGCAGCCTTGCACTTGAGGCGAGCGAACAAGTTTTTGGCGCCGCTGCCGGGGAATTTAGATAACGGTTCTAAATTATTTTAGTAGCTATAGAGTAGAAGTAGTTAGGATTTATTATTTTCTTAGGATTAGGTTTTCTGAATTCTAGAACTACCAAAGTTTGTTTCATTTTGTAGGAAGTTCTTTTAGTTCAAGCAAATCGGTACTATCCTTCCAGCTTGAACTCTTTTAGTTTTTGGTTTTTATTTTTCAGATTTTAGGATTTAGGTTTAGTCAGATTTTGGATTTTGTGGTTTATGTCCTATTGGGAACGAGACCACAACAATCGTCTCCATTCTGAAGGTGGTTTAGTTGGACCATTATCCGTTCATAGACGAATCTGAAAATTTGTAGAACATTGTGATAATTTGGGGAGTATGGATTAAACACCTTTAAGGAATCCTCCACCCCCCCCCCAACTACAAACGCAAATCAAGAGGGAGTATGAGCGAATGAGGTATATAACGTTCCTCCAATGAGATCACTACGGGACTACCTACGACCAGCCGTGCAACTATACCCTCTTGCGTGGTTCTACCACCAACTGGGGGAAACATTGACATAAAGCCGGGTGTAATTCAACTTATACCAAAGTTCCATGGGCTAGACTCTGACAGCACATATCTGCACTTAAAAGAATTCAAAGAAGTGGTGGCTACCTTGCAATACACCAATGTTTTGGAAGATACCATTAAGCTTAAACTCTTTCCCTTTTCATTGAAAGAAAGAGCCAAAAATTGGCTTCACTCTCTTAGACCACATTCGATAGGGTCATGGAACGAGATGACCCGGGAATTCTTGAAAAAGCTCATAAAACGAACACCCTTCGAAGAGCCATAATGAATTTTTTGGCTAAAGAGGGTGAATCTTTCTTCCAATGTTGGGAGAAATTTAAGGACCTCCTACTTGCTTGCCTACATCATGGCTATGAGAGTTGGCGAATTATAAACTTCTTCAACGATGGATTAAGTTCCAATATGCACCAATTTGTAGAGATGATGTGCAACAACGAGTTTATGAGCAAAAATCCAGATGAGGCTTGGAGTTATTTGGATATGTTGGCCGAGAATGCCCAATCTTGGGATACCTCAGATAAACCCAATAACCCCAAGCCTACTCAAGAGAAAGAGAAAGGAGGGATTTATATCCTCAAGGAGGAAGACGACGTGAATGCAAGGATAGCCAACCTCACAAGGAAGATCGAGGCCATGGAACTTAGTAAGAGTGGAGTTCTAAAGTCAAATGAAGCTATTGAGACCATATGTGGGATTTGTCTCACCAATTTACACACTACACAAGTTGTCCTACAATTCTTGCATTTCAAGAGGTGTTACATGAACATGCAAATGCCACATATGGGTATCAATGACCTTTCAATGGACCGGTGGGTAATACGTATAATACCAGTTGGAAGAACCACCCAAATTTCAGTTGGAAGAATGCTCTCACGGGCAATCCTACCAACTCTCAAGGAGGGCAACCCATGCAAAATATGGCCCCACCTCAATTCTCAATGGAGGATACCTTGAAAGCGTTTATACAAGGGCAAATGTAAATTAACCAAACGAATCAGCAAATTTTTCAAGAGCTTAAAGTCTCGGTTGATGAGATTAAGGGATGCTTGAATGCTAGGGAAGGGACCTTTCCGGCCCAACCTCAACCCAATCCAAAACAAGTACATGAAGTAAGCATTCATGACACCTTCAACCAACATGTGGAGCAAGCCAAATCAGTCACCACTCTTAGAAGTGGTAAACAAATCAATAAATCTATTCCGGTGAAGGCCGACAAGCCTAATGATCAGATAAATTCTGAGGATGAGGACGGATCTAACTTAGCCCCACAAGAAACGTAACGCGTTTACAAGCCCGTAGCACCATTCCCTTCTAGATTGGTTGCTCCCAAATGTCTTCCAAACTCTCATGATATTCTAGAGATTTTCAGACAAGTCAAGATAAACATTCCTTTGCTTGATGTCATCGAACAAATCCTCTCTTATGCCAAGTTTCTAAAGGACCTATGCACAACTAAACGCAAATATAATGTGCAGCAAAAGGCCTTCTTAAATGAGTAAGTGAGTGCCATTCTCACTCAAAAGAGCCCCCTAAAATTCAAAGATCCCGGTAGTCCAACAATATCATGTATCATTGGAGACTACCGGATTGAGCGTGCATTGTTAGATTTGGGGGCAAGCGTAAACTTGATCCCATACTTGGTATATGAGCAATTGGGCCTTGGTGAATTAAAACTCACCAAAACCACATTGCAACTCGCTGATAGATCCATCCGTGTACCGAGAGGGATAGTTGAGGATGTTCTAGTCTAAGTTGATAAATTCTACTACCCGGTAGATTTTATCGTCTTGGACACACAACCGATTCTAGATGCTAACACTCAAATACCGGTGATTTTAGGCTGTCCGTTCCTTGCTACATCAAACGCAATCATCAATTGCCAGAATGGGGTGATGCAATTATCCTTTGGGAACATGACATTAGAGGTGAATGTGTTCCACTTGGGCAAAAGGCACAGGGATGTAGATGATGACGAGCTCTTCGAGGTAAACATGCTTGAATCTTTTAAAGAAGAGGAGCTCCTCCAACTTGAACCACCAAAAAGCTTGGAGACATGCTTAGCACATTTCGTGGATTCCAAAGACCCCATCATTGGTGAAATTGTGCAAGCATTGAATATTGAGAGACCGGTAGTTGGTATTAGCCAGTTGAGGCCTCATTCTGAAAAATTGTCACCAACCACATCAAGGCCTCTACCGTCTAACATCAAACCACTGAAGCTTGACCTTAAACCATTGCCATCCGAGCTTAAATATGTATATTTGGGTCAAGATGAAACATGAAATTGCGGTTTTACCGCTTGTAGAGATACTCGGAGATATGTCTAAGGACCTAGAGGGGGGGTGATTAAGACCCTTTTTGAAATTCTTTTTGCCTACTTACACAATTCAACAAATAAAACAAAGTAAGCAATAACACTTAGGCTTCTAAGCCTAAGTGGGTCCAATCACAAGACTAGCATATGATTAAGCAATAAACAATCCTAGTCTAAGCATGCATAGGTACATAAATTATTTAACTAAACAAGCTCCTAACCTATGCAAACTATGTAGACTTATGAGAATGGATCAATGAGCTCAAGTCTACACACCTAGTGAAAGTACATCTTGTGTGAGGATGTGCCAATCTAGTGCCTAGCATACATTCCTATCAAGCATTCATAATTAAACAATTAAACATCCAAGCTAAGATAATCAATGTGCTCAATTCAATCACAAACACAAGCATGTATAGTGGTTCGACTTTGGGTCTACTCCACTCCCGGTTCAAGTACTCAACTCCTTTGAGCACACCGGCATTCACTATCGGAGGTTTTAAATGAGGTTCACCTTTCAACCTTTACACGGAGGTTTTACCGGTTCGCCTCTCAACTATAACCGGAGTTTTGGACCAAGGGCTAACTCTCAACCCAAACGGAGTTTTGGACATAGGCTAACTCTCAACCCGAAGCACATTTACTCCCGTGAGGGAGGCTCCCCCTTGGAGACTAAGTTTAGGCCCGGCTATCGGGCCAAGGAACAGCTAACGTCCTTGGTCGAGTTCGACAAACAAACTCTAAATGGACTCTCAAAAAGGATAACCTTACTTGTCGGATGAGCCCCTTGTTTAGCGCCGGTTCGGGTTGCTTGATCTCCGCTCTCCCGTGCTTCAATCAGCTTCCCTTGCTCCCCCGATCATGTTGCCGTTGCGTCGCCAATGCCTCAGCCACACTTGATCAAACACCTTGCATGCGATGCCTTTGAGATGCCCAAGGTGCTAGGAGGATAGGTTTGAGAACTCTACAACTAATGGGAATGGATTGCCTAGAGTCTCTTTCCTACAATGATCTCATCTTAGAGTTTTGGACAACGATTTGCCAATTAAGAAGCTTCCAAACTCTAGAGATCAAGAGGGGGTGAAGGTCATCTTCTTCATGAGCTTGGAATGCTCTAATCTTGTGTTAAAGCACAAGGAAGATGCCTTGCATAGGTTGGAAATGAGCCTCAAATGGTCTCCAACAATGGTGGCTTTACTCCTCTCGAAATCCCTCATCAAATGCCCAAAAATCGAGCTCTATATGTAAGAAAGGAGAGCTCCAACGGTCATAAAATGGGCAGAAAATGGCTCTGGCCGACCTGTCCAGACCGGTCAGATCCCCTTGCTGAAGGATGCCAATATACAGGCCGACCGGTCAAGACCGGTCGGCTCACCTTGCTGGATAGGCTAATGAAACTAGGCCGACCGGTCTTGACCGGTCGACTGTGCTTGCTGGACAGCCTAAGATGTGAAGGTCGACCGGTCTTGACTGGTCGGCTGCCCAGCTACATACAACACAGCAAGTTGCTATGGGACTGGCAGCCTTGCCGACCGGTCTTGACCGGTCGGACCAGTCCAGCCGACCGGTCTAGACCGGTCGGACAGGCCTGGGTTCAGTCATGCTATTTGCTGCCCCAAGTAATCTTCAGCCGTCCCATTTAGGCCAAGGTTTGGGTGTTCTTTTTGGACACCTAGGGCCAAACTATGATGACTAAGGGTCTTCCTAAGATGGTCAAGGTCATCAAAGAGGTAAGGGGGTAGAGTTTTGGTCAAGGTTAAGGCACTAAGGCATCACCTTTTACCTGATTCTTCTTCCTTGATGCAGCGAGGCCATCTGAGTCTTCGGTCTTCGTCTTCATTGGGCTCAACCGACACTAGACTCACTGACGTAAGTGATTGACAAATAAGGTGCACTAGTATGCCACGGAAAAGTGCACTAACAAAACATTCCCAGTTGTCATTGCCTCTCACCTAGGGAAAGACTAAGAGCTCAAGTTGATTGAGCTACTCAAAGAACATAAGGGAGCCATAGGTTGGACAATAGCGGATCTCAAAGGGATAGATTCTTCGATTTGTACTCACCGTATACACCTTGAAGAAAATGCTAAAACAGCTAAACAACCTCAAAGAAGGTTAAATCCAAACATGATGGAGGTTGTCAAAGCCGAGGTACTAAAGCTACTAGATGTTGGTATCATCTACCCCATCTCGGATAGCCAATGGGTGAGTCATACCCAAGTTGTCCCCAAGAAATCCGGTATTACCATCGTAGAAAACGCCAACAACGAGCTTATACCAACTAGAGTAACCACCGGTTGGAGTATGTGCATTGATTATCGAAAGCTCAACACGGTCACTAGGAAAGACCACTTTCCTCTCCCATTCATGGATCAAATTTTGGAGAGGTTAGCGGGTCATTCCTATTATTGCTTCCTAGATTGCTATTCCGGATACAACCAAATTGAGATAGCCCCAGAAGACCAAGAGAAAACCACATTTACATGCCCGTTTGGTACCTTCGCATACCGAAGAATGCCATTCGGGCTATGTAATGCACCCGCCACATTCTAACGATGCATGTTGAGTATTTTCTCGGACATGGTGGGTGAATTTCTTAAGGTGTTCATGGATGATTTTTCTGTCTTTTGTTGTACTTTTGATGAGTGCCTCAATCACTTGAAGTTGGTCTTGATGAGGTGTGAGGAGAAGAACCTCATTTTAAACTGGGAAAAGTGTCATTTCATGATACAAAGAGGAATAGTCCTTGGACATATCATCTCGTCCAATGGAATAGAGGTAGACCGGGCAGAAATTGACATAATTTTCAATCTACCACAACCCAAAAGCATACGCGATGTGCGGTCCTTCCTTGGACACGCCGGTTTCTATAGAAGATTCATAAAGGATTTTAGTCATATCTCAAGGCCTTTATGCAACCTTCTCCAAAAGGAGAACCAATTTGAGTGGAGCGCCGAATGTCAATTAGCTTTTTCAAAGCTAAAAGACATGTTGAATATCACTCCTATCATGCAACCACCGGATTGGTCCATACCTTTTAAGTTGATGTGTGACGCCAACGATTATGCTATTAGGGCGGTGTTAGGCCAAAAGAAGGATAAGAAACCCCATGTTATCTACTACGCAAGTAGGGCTTTGAATCCCGCCTAAGTTAATTACTCAACTACGAAGAAAGAACTACTCCTAGCCGTCATCTTTGCCTTGGACAAATTCAGGCCTTACTTAATAGGATCCAAGGTCATTGTTTACACAGATCATGCGGCGCTGAAACACCTTCTTTCTAAGAAGGATGCCAAGCCCTGTTTGCTTAGATGGATCCTACTCCTTCAAGAATTCGATTTAGGGATCAAGGACAAGAAGAGAGTAGAAAATGTGGTGGCGGATCATCTATCTCGCCTAGTCCTACCTAATTCCATTGATGAGTCACCTATTGAGGACTCATTCCCTGATGAGCAACTCTTTGTTGCTATGCATCCACCATGGTACGCTGACATAGCCAATTATCTTTCCACAGGTGCGGTGCCGATTCATTGGACTGCGCAGGACAAATGTAAATTTCTAAGGGAAGTGCGCAGATTTTTCTGGGATGAACCTTTACTATTTAAATATTGCCCAAACCAAATTATAAGGAGATGTGTCCTTGATGATGAACATAATTCTGTCATCTCCTTTTACCATGATCAAGCATGTGGGGGTCATTTCTCCGCCAAGAAAACCACTGCAAAAATTCTGCAGTGTGGTTTTTATTAGCCCTCGCTATTTAAGGACACCCACGAGTTTTGCAAAGTATGCGAGCGTTGCCAAAAGTTAGGAGGAGTATCTTATCGAAATATGATGCCTCTTACCCCAATTCAACATCTTGAAGTCTTTGACTGTTGGGGCATCGATTTCATGGGACCATTCCCCTCATCTTTTGGACATGTCTATATTTTTCTTGCCGTAGACTATGTGTCTAAATGGATAGAGGCTATTCCATGTAGAACCAACGATCATCGTACGGTTCTCAAGTTTCTCAAAGAAAATATACTTTCCAGATTTGGGATGCCTCAAGCCATTATTAGTGATGGTGGTTCTCACTTTTGCAACATGCCTTTTAAAGCCTTAATGAAGAAATATGGCATTAGGCATAAAGTGAGTACCCCATACCACCCACAGACAAGTGGGCAAGCTGAAATTTCCAATCAAAAAATCAAACAAATTTTGGAAAAGACGGTGAGGCCAAATTGCAAGGATTGGTAACTAAGATTAGATGATGCGCTTTGGGCTCACCGTACCACTTACAAGACCCCCATTGGAATGTCCCCTTATAGACTTATCTATGGGAAAGCTCGCCACTTGCCTGTGGAGATTGAACACAAAGCCTATTGGGCAATTCGGGCTTTAAATTTTGACATTGACAAGGCTAGCTCGCTTCGCAAACTCTAATTAAATGAACTTGATGAGATCCGGAATGATGCATATGAGAACTCGAGAATTTACAAGAGTAAGATGAAGGCCTTTCATGACAAGCACATCTTCAGGAAATCTTTCCATGAAGGATAGAAAGTCCTTTTGTACAATTCCCGACTTCATCTTTTTTCGAGAAAATTACGATCTTGATGGACTGGCCCATACATTATTAAAGAAGTTTTTCCTCATGGGGCTGTCAAGATAGAGAATGCCACAAACGATAATTGCTTTAAAGTGAATGGAAAACGCCTTAAACCATTTGTTGAAAAATTTGATTCAGAGGACATGTCCATCACTCTGAATGATCCTGTGTATCAGGATGATTGATCTCCTAGTTTGACGGAGGTGTAGCATAGGTAGGTTTAGTCGTTTTAAGTTTTTCTTGCTTCGTAACGTTAATTGTTGGAGTTGCAGACTTCCATGACCGACTCTCTCAGGTAATATTGTTCTCACTCTCTTATATTTCACCATTGCTCTCATGTTCATGCTTATTGCATATCTTTTTTCATTGAGGATAATGCAAGATTTGGTTGGGGGGTGAGATGAGATTCCTCATCTAGCATGTTGCAACACTTCGAGCATCATATTGTGCCAATTTTTTTTACTTTTATAAATTTTAAAACTCCGTTAAAAAACCTTATTTCTATGCATTCGAGATGATACGAGTATAAGAAGAGGAGATACGAAGTGTGTGATGTTGCAAGTCTTGAACTTCTCCTAACATTATGGTTTTATATGTGAATTCCCCTATTTATGTGATTGATAGAAAATTTGAACCCTTTTACACCTAGTTCACATTACATGATTTTCATGGTTGAAAGGATTATGTGATTTATGGATTGGCTAAACTTAGATTTGAGGTGTTGAGGAATCAAGCCGGGGTATTTTGTCCATCCTTGTCCATGGGAAAATAACGAAAGATATGGATTTCTAAAAATCCTATCTAATTTAAAAAAAGGGGGGGGGGGGGGGGGGGGAGGGAAGGAAGGATGAAATTGGGAATGATGAAAAAATGGTGGATAATTCTGAAGAGGGCTACCTATTACCAACCAGGGGATGGTCGACCCGTAACCAAAGCCGGAAATGGGATGTAGTGTGAAAGCCGTCGGAAGGATGGTAAGGCAAATTCCTGTCATTGGCTTGTTGTTGCTCTGTACACCTTGAGATCCGTAGTTTAGTTGATCTATGGAGAAGATAATCCCAGAAACTCATGAGATGAACTTTCACTATGCACACTAGGTTGAATTTTGTTCGAATTCTTCTATTTATCAATCAATCAGTGGGAATTTCATATGGATGCTTATTATCTTTTGAGAGTTTTAAGGTTTCAACGTCTAACACCTAATGATTTCGAATTTTATACTTGTAAGTCTTGGAGTGGATAGAAACATAGTTTCTGAAGGAGAGTTGGGTTTGGAGGTTTGAACTTATTCACGCATGTTTTTCTCGGGACTAGCAAAAAGCTAGTTGGGGGTGTGTTGAACCTCCAATTTATATATTGCATAGCCCATTACACCACATTATATGCATGGTTTTCATGTTTAAAAGGCCCATCTAATGCATGTTTTGTGATTGTAGGAATGAGAGTAAACATCACCCAATCGGAGACCAAAAGAACATATTTAGATGCATGGGATGAAGATTGAAAGAGGAGCAAAGAAAGAAGAAAGCAAGTAGAGGAGAGAAGAAGAAAGAAAAGAAGAAAAAGAGTGAAAACACCAGGTCTGACCGGTCGGCCACATGCAAAATTGGGCAGATTCCAAATCCGGACTCCGAAAAACTGTGCGCACTGCGTAACCATAAGCACTTTCAGGATGATTCCGATGCAACTGAGCTTCCCCACTATAAAAGGACACCAAGGGGCTCTTCCTAGGGTATCATAGAAGCTAAGGGACATCATGGGAGAGGAAGGAAACCTGTGTGGAGCATCTGCAACCCTCCAAACTCCGGTTTTTCTAGTTTTCATGTTTTCTTATTTGAGTTCTAGTTGTAGTATGACTATGCTCGGCTAGAATCTCTCATCTAAGGCTGAGAGGTGAAGCTTGTAGCCAATTTCATGTTTAATTCAGTTCAGTTCAAGTAATTTTACTTCAAGTTTGGACTTTTGCATATTCTAGTTCCTAAAGTTGATAGTTTTAGATGTTTTATGAGAGTTCATGTGCTCCGGACATGGATTCCTTGCAATTCTCTGAGATTATCATGTTGTGCTTATTTAGATTCGAATTATAGTAATCCTTGAGCAGGCCATAGTCCATAGGCATGGCTGTTACTCCGAAGGCTATGATTTCGGATTCTACATTGTTGAATGGGACTAGAACTTGGAAGTTCAATTTAAGTGGGATTGAATGTGGTTAATGCTTGATTTTCCAACTAGATGAGAGATAGGACTTCAAATCTAGTTGTGTATCTTGTTTGGATTGATTGGATTGACAGGGGATTGCTACAAGTGGATCCTTAAATGCCTTAGTGCATTTAAATTACTGTTTTCATTAAAGTTTCTATTTTAGCATAATTATCCAATTGAATCTCTTATTTATTGCAAACTGGGTTGCTGGAATAGTTTAGAACTTGTTCTCAAATTCCCCGTGGATCGACCTCGGTTTTACCGAGTTTTATTACTACATTACAGCCTTGCACTTGAGGCGAGCGAACAGTACTTTCTAAAATTCCTATATAATGTAAAAGAAAAAGGAAAAGGAAGGATGAAAATTGGGAATGATGGAAAACATGGTGGAAAATTTCGAAAAGGGCTACTTATTACCAACCGAGGGATGGTCTACTAGTAACCAAAGCCGAAAATGGGACGTAGTGTGAAAGCCGTCGGAAGGACGGTAAGGCAAATTCCTGTCATAGGCTTGTTGTTGCTTTGTACACCTTGAGATCTATAGTTTAGTTAATCTATGAAGAAGATAATCCTAGAAACTCATGAGATGAACTTTCACAATGCACACTAGGTTGAATTTGTTCGAGTTCTTTTGTTTATCAATCAATCAGTGGGAATTTCATATGGACGCTTATTATGTTTTGAGAGTTTCAGGTTTCAACTTTGATCACCTAATTTTTCTGAATCTTACACTTGTATGTCTTGGAATGGATAGAAACATAGTTTCTGAAGGAGAGTTGGCTTTCGGAGAATTGAATTTGTTTCACGCATGTTTTGCTCGGGACTAGCAAAATGCTGGTTGGGGGGTGTGTTGAGCCTCCAATTTATATATGATCTAACCCATTACATCACATTATATGCATGGTTTGCATGTTTAAAAGGCCCATCTAACGCATGTTATGTGATTGTAGGAACGAGAATGAACTTCGCCAATTGGAAACCAAAAGGATCCATATAGAACAATTGGATGAAGGTTGAAGGAGGGCCAAAGAAAGAAGAAAGCAAGGAGAGGAAAGAGAAGAAGAAAGGAAGAAAGAAAATGTAAAGGGAAGAAGGTCTGACCGGTCGGCCAAAGAAGCCAGACCGGTCAATGTTTAACCTCCAATTTATACATTTGCCAACCCATTACATCACATTATATGCATGGTTTTCATGTTTAAAAGGTCCATCTAATGCATGTTTTGTAATTGTAGGAATGAGAGTAAACTTCACCCAATTGGAGACCAAAAGACCATGTTTAGGAGCCTTGGATGAAGACCCAAGGTGGGCCAAAGAAAGAAGAAAACAAAGAGAGAGGAAGGAGAGAAGAAAAGAAAGAAGAAAAAATGCAGAAACTAGGTCCGACCGGTCAAGACCAGTCAAGACCGGTCTAGACCGGTCGGCTGGACTCCCTGGACACCTACAAGATAGGCTAGACCGGTCAAGACCGCTTGGCCAGCCTGTTTCAGGTTTGCAGATTTTAAACAGCAGCCTATTCCCGTTTCTAGTTTTTTAGACCAGTTTTTTGGGCCCATCTTGATGATATTTGGAAATCCAACATATCCATGTCGAAGAGGAGCTCGACGCAGAAATAATCCAAGTGGTTTCGTGTCGATCGGAACTACGGATTGACCGTGGTGGCCAAAACAATACGAACTGTCCAGAAAGTTTCAGATTTCACTGTTCCACTCTGGGCCGGTCCAGGTGACCCATCATTGATGATATGAAGAATCTACTTTGATCATCTTTTATACCACATCCATATATGAATAACCACAAAAGTTTCAGATCAAAAGAATGTATGGTTTGATCGTACCAGATGAAGAAAGATGGATCATTCAGAAAGCTCCAACTGTGCAGATTTTATAAAAGCCCTAAGTGTTCTAATTTTCAGACCATATTCTGGAATTGTTTTGGACAATCTAATCCGTTCATCATGTAGAGGAGGAAGGTTTCTACCAATGTTTAAAATTTGAGATCAATCCGACCTCTGTACACTCCGGGGCGTTGAAAGCAAGATGACTGGTTCTGAAGGTACCCGAATTGCGCGATTTTGAGAGGCGGTTGCTGATCTGATTGGTGGGCCCATTCAGAAGATAATCTTGTAAATCTAAATCATCTATGAGGAAGATCACAATACAAGGAAACTAAAAATCAAATTTGAAGGCAATCCAACCATTGGTTAAGCCATACGAAGTGAAACAGAATCTGTTGTGTTGCGGTACTCTTGCTGTATTATAAAAGGAGGTGCTCTCTTCTAGTCCAAATCAAGCAAGGACGTGAGAAGCAAGGAGTTCAAGTCCTAGGAGGCTACCTAGCCTCCTACAGCTAGTTTTTATTCTTTTTCTTAGTTCTAGTTCTAGTTTTAATATGCTTTTCCTTAGCTAACCTCTTAGCTAGAGCTAGAGGTGAAATTTGTAGTTGGTTTCAATGCTTTAATTCTTTTATTTCAAGTACCATTTTCTTAACTTTGGATTTTAAAGTTCTAGTTTGAATAAAGTTTGATTTTTTAGAAGTTTTGTGAGAGTTTGTGTGCTCCGGACATGAGTTCCTTGCAATCCTCTGAGATTACCTTGCTTAGGTTGTTTGAATTCGAATTGTAGTAACCCTTGAGCATGCCATAGTCCATAGGCATGGCTGTTACTCCGAAGGCTACAAGTTCAAGTTCTATGTGCTTAATTAGAACTAGAAATCTGATTTTCAGATTTAAGTGGGATTGTTTGTGCTTGAATGTTATATCTTTCAATTAGATAAGAAATAGGACTTTAATTCTAATTGTGTTGTACTTGGATGAATGGATTGGCATTGGACTACTACAAGTGGATCATTGATGCTTTAGTTCTTCTTAATTTCATATTTTCCTATTTCATGTGAAAAACCATTTTCCTAAATTTCTTAGATCCTAGTTATTAGAGTACTTGGAATTGTTTACTTCTTTCCCTATGGATATACCTCGGTCTTACCGAGATTTATTACGACATCGCAGCCTTACACTTGAGGCGAGCGAACAATTTTTTGGCACCGCTGCCGGGGAAAAGGTTAAACGGTTCTAATTATTCTAGTAGCTATCGAGTAATCTTAGTTAGGTAGGATTTTCAGTTTTTATAAAGGTAGATTTTCTGATATTTTTTAGATTACTAATAATTTTTATTTATTTTGTAGGACATTGTTGCTGACATAGATCTCACTCTATTCGGTAACATCTCCCCATCTCCCTTTTTTCTGTTCTTTTTTTTTCTAGATTAGGGTAGTTTCCAATTCCTTAAAATTTCATCATGTATGATTGTACGAATGGTGCGTACAAGTACCTTTTAGAGGATGAGACATCGGATTGGGGGACCCAAACTCATTATGATTGGGATCCCTCCAAGCATGAGTATTTTTCTGAGATTCAAAGAACCTCCACTACCCCCCTACGTAAGACGATGCGTGATTACATTAATGAAAGCAATATACATATTGAGACAAGATGTAAGACGATGGGGGAATACCGGAACGAAGCAAAATCGAATAATCATCCAGGAAAAATATTACATGATTACTGGATTGAAAATAACATGAGTGTTCCACCGGTTATGGTAGGAGGTGTGCAACAACAAAAGGAACGGGTGAATAGTAGCTAACCGGTTAAGACAATGTGTGATCACTTGTATGGATATGCCTATCAACCATCATATAACTATTCATCCTACAATGCGTACGGTCTTAATTGGGGAAACCACCATTCTCCTCATTCAAGGGAAGAACCAACCATGGTTATTAACAATCACCCTAAAATGTCTTCCTCTTGTGATGACATGTATACAAAAATGATTGAGGAAATATGGAATGAGTATGTGGATGAACAATTAAATCAAGCTTCCTCACCATCTTATGAAGACGTTGAGCCCGAAATTGGGGGCATCGAATCAATCCCCTCTAATGAGGAGGATGGGGCTACCCAAGTCCCACCTTCTTCGGATTTCATGAATAGACTTTTAGAGGAGATTGATCTCGATGATCCCAATATCATCATCAATTATGGTGAGTCCACTATCTCTTTTGGATGCTTTGAACTTAATAATGAAGAGATTTTAATGACGGTTGACGAACCCGAGGAATCCCTAAAATTTGAAAGCAGTAGTGGGGTTGCCTACAATGAGGGTTTGGTGAATGCTTATGAACCTATGGTTTCTTTTTCCCAAGAGCATAATGATTATGAGTCTCTAGAGGATATGCATGCTAGAGAGATGGACAAAGTCGATCTTTTTTAGTCCTTCCACCAAAAACACATGTCAAATTCTATTGTGGTAAACCTTCCTTTGATTGAACATTCTTTTCCTTTGGATGCTGAGGTGGCACAATCTGAAATTTTAAAAGATCAACCAATGTTAGATGATGTGCTTACCACTACATCTGAAAATTTTTCCTTGGAAGACCTCATCTCTATAGAGGAGGAATTTCTTGCCATTAAGACATAATTTCTTCAATCATTAAGGGAGGATGAGGACCCTTCATCCGACTATCTCGATTTTCTAGAAGAGTGCTTGGCCCACTCTTATGATCTTGATGATGAGATGATTAGGGAGTTGGACATTTTGTTAGACACGGTGTTGGTGCCTGAAGAACACCTTTTCACTCATTTACACTCTTTACCATTGTTTGTGGAAGCACCGTACAATTCTGAAATTGTGGAGGAGACAACTTTAACCAATGAAAACTTGACAAATGTCTCTCCACCATCATGGGTCCTTCAGCCCATTGAAAATTCTGATTGGGAGGACCCATTTTTAATCAATTATAACCCAAATCAGAATTTGAGGAGATATCATTTTACTGCTCTTATCTCCTCCTTTTATGCATGTGGTGCACAATACGATTGGATTTCAATGCTAAGAAGCACACATGTTTACTGTCGAGCAGGACTTTGGATGGTCCTCATGAGAAATTTATTAAAATTCATGAAGATCCTATTCAGAAGATCCTATTCAAATTTGATCATGTAGTCGATCGGACTAATCAAAGGTAGGTAGGTAGGTTAGGATTTATTTTTCTGTGATTAGGATTGAATAAGTCTCATCGAGACAATGGAAGATGCTAGAATTGATCAACTTGCTACTCCAGGTACTCTCGTTCTCACTCTCCTTTGTTTTATTTCATTGCTCTCATGTCATGCTTATTGCATATCTTGTTATATTGAGGACAATGTAAGATTTTGGTTGGGGGGTGAGATTCCTTAGATGAATCTACTAGCTTTTGTGACATTTCGAGCAATTCTATAGAAAATTTTTGATTTTTCTAAAATTCAAATCTCTTTTGAAAAACTTTGTTTCTATGCATTCGAGATGATACGAGTATAAGAAGAGGAGATACGAAGTGAGTGATCTTGCAAGCTTGAACTTCTCTTAATATAATGGTTTTATATGTGGATTCCCCTATTTATATTATCGATAGAAAATTTGAACACTTTTACACCTAGTTCACATTACACGATTTTCATGGGTTGGAAGGATTATGTGATTTGTGTATTAGCTAGACTTTGATTTAAAGTGTTGAGAAATCAAGCCGGGGTACTTTGTCCATCCTTGTCTATCGGAAAATAACGAAAGATATGAATTTCTAAAAATCCTATCTAATTTAAAAGAAAAAGGAAAAGGAAGGATGCAATTGGGAATAATCGAAAAATGGTGGAAAATTTCGAAAAGGGCTACCTATTACCAACCGGGGGATGGTCTACCCGTAACCAAAGCCAGAAATGGGACGTAGTGTGAAAGCCGTCGGAAGGATGGTAAGGCAAATTCCTGTCATTGGCTTGTTGTTGCTCTGTGCACCTTAAGATCTATAGTTTAGTTGATCTATGAAGAAGATAATCCCAGAAATTCATGAGATGAACTTTCACTATGCACACTAGGTTGAATTTTGTTTGAGTTCTTCTATTTATCAATCAATCAGCGGGAATTTCATATGGACACTTATTATGTTTTGAGAGTTTAAGGTCTCAACGTTTATCACCTAATTTTTTCGAATTTTATACTTGTATGTCTTGGAGTGGATAGAAACATGGTTTCTGAAGGAGAGTTAGTTTAGGAGATTTGAACTTATTCATGCATGTTTTGCTCGGGACTAGCAAAAAGATGCTTGGGGGGTGTGTTGAACCTCCAATTTATACATTTGCCAACCCATTACATCACATTATATGCATGGTTTTCATGTTTAAAAGGCCCATCTAATGCATGTTTTGTGATTGTAGGAATGAGAGTAAACTTCACCCAATTGGAGACCAAAAGACCATGTTTAGGAGCCTTGGATGAAGACCCAAGGTGGGCTAAAGAAAGAAGAAAGCAAAGAGAGAGGAAGGAGAGAAGAAAAGAAAGAAGAAAAAATGCAGAAACTAGGTCCACCTGCAAGATAGGCTAGACCGGTCAAGACCGGTTGGCCAGCCTGTTTCAGGTTTGCAGATTTTAAACAGCAGCCTATTCCCATTTCTGGTTTTTCGGACCAGTTTTTTGGGCCCATCTTGATGATATTTGGAAATCCAACACATCCATGTCGAAGAGGAGCTCGACGCCGAAATAACTCAAGTGGTTTCGTGTCGATCGGAACTACGGATTGACCATGGTGGCCAAAACAATACAAACTGTCCAGAAAGTTTCAGATTTCGCTGTTCCACTCTAGGCCAGTCCAGGTGACCCATCATTGATGATATGAAGAATCCACTTTGACCATCTTTTAGACCACATCCATATATGAATAACCACAAAAGTTTCATAGCAAAAGGATGTGTGGTTTGTGTTCGCTCGCCTCAAGTGTAAGGCTGCGATGTAGTAATAAAACTCGGTAAGACCGAGGTCGATCCACAGGGAAAGAGTAACAGCTTTCAAATCACTCCAGCAACTCAGCTTTATATAGGAAATTCAGATTCAATGGTGTTAAACAAGAAATTTATGAGAAATCAGAGATATAATGTACTAAGGCTTTCAAGGATCCACTTGTAGCAATCCTATGTCAATTCAGTCAATCCAAGTAGAGAACACAATTAGATTTGAAGTCCTATCTCTCATCTAATTGGAAAATAAAGCATTCACACACATTCATCCAATTCAAGTTGAACTTCCAAGTTCAAGTCCATTCCATCAATGTAGAATTCAAATTCATAGCCTGCGGAGTAACAGCCATGCCTATGGACTATGGCCTGCTCAAGGATTACTATAATTCGAATATAAACAAGCAACCTGTGATAATCTCAGAGAATTAAAAGGAATTCATGTCCGGAGCACATGAACTCAGATAAGACATCTCAAACTACCATCTTTTGAACTGAAACATAAGGAAAATCTAACTTTGAATTGAAAAATACTTGAATCAAACTGAAATTAACATAGAATTGGCTACAAGCTTCACCTCTCAGCCTTAGCTGAGAGGTTTTAGCCGAGCATAGTCATGCTACAACTAAAAACTCAAAAATAAAGCATAAAACTAGAAAAACCCGAAGATAGATGTTGCAGACGCTCCACAGTCACCTTCAGCCTCCAAACTCACGTTCCTTCTCTTCTCTGATACCTTAGGGAGAGCCCCTAGGTGGCCTTTTATAGCAACAATCCTCCCTTGCGTCGGATTCTGCGAAATCCTACGCCTTGCGCAGCAATTTTCGGAGTCCCGAATTAGAAAGGACTCCTTCTTACGCAGAGCCGACCGGTCGTGACCGGTCGGACTGATTTTCCATGCATTCCAGGGGGTACTGCCGACCAGTCATGACCGGTCGGACAGACCTGTCCACAGTGTCCAGCGTGCATGCCCGACCGGTCATGACCGTTCGGGCTCTTTTTGCCTTGATCCAGTATACATGGCCGACCGGTCGTGACCGGTCGGCCTATCTTCAACTTGCGAAGCCTTCATACAGTGTGCATGGCCGACCGGTCAGGACCGATCGGCCTCTCTTCTACTTGTTCCTGTGATGTGGCTGACCGGTCGGACGACCGGTCAACCTTATTTTTCTTCATCTTTTTCTTCTTTTTTCCTTGGTCCATCTTAGGACTTCATCCAATGTCTTCAAATATAATCTTTTGGCTCCAATTTGATGAAATCCACTCTTATCTCTACAACCACAAAACACATGTTAGGTGGGCCTTTAAACCATGAAAATCATGCAAACTATGTAGTGTAATGGGCAATGCAATGTATAAATTGGAGGTTCAACACACCCCCCAACCATCTTTTTGCTAGTCCCGAGCAAAACATGCGTGAAACAGTTTCAAACCTCCAAATCCAACTCTCTTCCAGAAATCATGTTTCTATCCATTCCAAGATGTATAAGTGTAAAATTTGGAAAAATTAGGTGTTAGAAGATGAACCTTGGACTCTCAAAACATAAAAAGTGTTTACATGAAATCCCCGTTGATTGATTGATAAATAGAAGAACTCGAACAAATTCCACCTAGTGTGCATAGTGAAGGATCATCTCACAAGTTCCTGGAATCATCTTCTACATAGATTAAGTAGACCAAGGATTTTAAGGTGCACAGAGCAACAGCAAGCCTATGACAGGAATTTGCCTTACCGTCCTTCCGACGGCTTTCACACTACGTCCCATTTCCAGCTTTGGTTACGGTTCGACCATCCCCCGGTTGGTAATAGGTAGCCCTTTTCGGAATTTTCCACCATTTTTCTTTCCTTCCCGATTTCATCCTTTCTTTCCTTTTTCTTTTAAATTAGATAGGATTTTTAGAAATCTATATCTTCCGTTATTTTCCCATGGACAAGGATGGACAAAATACCCCGGCTTGGCTGCTCAACACCTTTAATTCAAAGTCTAGCTAATCTACAAATCACATAAACCTGTCACTCATGAAAATCGTGTAATGTGAACTTGGTGTAAAGCTATTCAAATTTTCTATCAATCACAACAATAGGGGAACTATCATATAAAACCATTATGTTGGAAGAAATTCAAGACTACAACATCACACACTTCGTTTCTCCTTTTTTTTTTTTTTTCTACTTATAGCCTCAAATGTATAGAAACAAAATTTTCTAAAAGAGTTTTGAGATGTTAGAAAATTCGAAAAAAATTTCGAAAAAATTTTGCCGCATATGAAGCTCGAAATGTTACAATATGCTAGATGAGGGATCTCATCTCACCCCCCAACCAAATCTTGCATTGTCCTCAATGTAAAAAGATAGTCAATAAGCATGAACATGAGAGTAATGGTAAAATATGAGAGAGTGAGAGTAATAGTACCTGAGAGCGCGATCATGGAAGTCTGCAACTCCAACAACTAAATCCTACTAAAACAGTAAAACAAAACTAAACCTACCTATGCTATACCTCCATCAGACTAGGAGATCAATCATCCTGATAGACAGGATCATTCAGGGAGATGGACATGTCCTCTGAATCAAATTTCTCAACAAATGGTTTAAGGCGTTGTCCATTAACTTTGAAACAGTCACCATTTGCTGCATTCTCAATCTCAACAGCCCCATGAGGAAAAACTTCTTTAACAATATATGGGCCGGTCCATCGAGATCGTAATTTTCTCGGAAAAAGATGAAGTCGGGCATTATACAAGAGCACTTTCTGTCCTTCATGGAAAGATTTCCTTAAGATGTGCTTGTCATGAAAGGCCTTCATCTTGCTCTTGTAAATTCTCGAATTCTCATATGCATCGTTCCGGATCTCATCAAGCTCATTTAATTGAAGTTTGCGAAGCGAGCTAGCCTTGTCTATGTCAAAATTTAGGGCCCGAATTGCCCAATAGGCTTTGTGTTCTATCTCCACAGGCAAGTGGCAAGCTTTCCCATAGACAAGTCTATAAGGGGACATTCCAATGGGTGTCTTGTAGGCAGTACGGTGAGCCCAAAGTGCATCATCTAATCGTAGGGACCAATCCTTGCGATCCGGTCTCACCGTCTTTTCTAAAATCTGCTTGATTTCCCTATTGGAGATTTCAACTTGTCCACTTGTTTGTGGGTGGTATGGGGTACTCACTTTGTGCCTAATACCATATTTCTTCATCAAAGTTTCAAAAGGTCTATTGTAAAAGTGAGCACCACCATCACTAATAATGGCTCGAGGGGTCCCAAATCTAGAAAGTATGTTTTCTTTGAGAAACTTGAGAACCGTACGATGATCATTGGTTCTACATGGGATAGCCTCTATCCATTTAGACACATAGTCTACGGCAAGCAGAATATAGACATGTCCAAAAGATGAGGGGAATGGTCCCATGAAATCGATGCCCCAACAGTCAAAGACTTCAAGATGTTGAATTGGGGTGAGAGGCATCATATTTCGACGGGATAATCCTCCTAACTTCTGGCAGCGCTCGCACGCTTTGTAAAATTCGTGGGTGTCCTTAAATAACGTGGGCCAATAAAAACCACACTGCAGAATTTTTGCAGTTGTTTTCTTGGCTGAAAAATGACCCCCACATGCTTGATCATGACAAAAGGAGATGACTGAATTGTATTCATCATCGGGGACGCATCTCCTTATAATTTGGTCTGGGCAATATTTAAACAATAGAGGTTCATCCTAGAAAAATCTGCGCACTTCTCTTAGAAATTTACGTTTGTCTTGCGCAGTCCAATGAGTCGGCATCGCACCTGTAGAAAGATAATTGGCTATATCAGCGTACCATGGTGGATGCATAGCAACAAAGAGTTGCTCGTCAGGGAATGAGTCCTCAATAGGTGACTCGTCAATGGAATTTGGTAGGACTAGGCGAGATAGATGATCCGCCACCACATTTTCTACCCCCTTCTTATCTTTGATCTCCAGGTCGAATTCTTGAAGGAGTAGGATCCATTAGCAATCGGGGCTTAGTATCCTTCTTAGAAAGAAGGTATTTTAGCGCCGCATGATCCGTATAAACAATAACTTTGAATCCTATTAAGTATGGCCTGAATTTGTCCAAGGCAAAGATGACAGCTAGGAGCTCTTTCTCCGTAGTTGAATAATTAACTTGGGCAGGATTCAAGGTCCTACTCGCGTAGTAGATGACATGGGGCTTTTTATCTTTCTTTTGGCCTAACACCGCCCCAATAGCAAAATCGCTCGCATCGCACATCAACTCAAAAGGCATGGACCAATCTGGTGGTTGCATGATAGGAGCAGTTGTCAACATGTCTTTTAGCTTTGAAAAAGCTAATTGACATTCGGCACTCCACTCAAATTGGTTCTCCTTTTGTAGAAGGTTGCATAAAGGCCTTGAGATGTGACTAAAGTCCTTTATAAACCTTCGATAGAAACCGGCGTGTCCAAGGAAGGACCGCACATCACGTATGCTTTTGGGTGGTGGTAGATTGGAAATTATGTAAATTTTCGCCCGGTCTACCTCTATTCCATTGGACGAGATGATGTGTCCAAGGACTATTCCTCTTTGTACCATGAAATGGCACTTTTCCCAGTTTAATACAAGTTGTTTTTCCTCACACCTCATCAAGACCAACTTCAAGTGCTCGAGACACTCATCAAATGTACTACCAAAAACAGAGAAATCATCCATGAACACCTCAAGAAACTCACCCACCATGTCTGAGAAAATACTCAACATGCATCGTTGGAATGTGGCGGGTGCATTACATAACCCGAATGGCATCCTTCGGTAAGCGAAGGTACCAAACGGGCATGTAAATGTGGTTTTCTCTTGGTCTTCCGGAGCTATCTCGATTTGGTTGTATCCGGAATAGCCATCTAGGAAGCAATAATAGGGATGGCCTGCCAACCTCTCCAAAATTTGATCCATAAACGGGAGAGGGAAGCGGTCTTTCCTAGTGACCGTGTTGAGCTTCCTATAATCAATGCACATACGCCAACCGGTAGTCACCCTAGTCGGTATAAGCTCGTTGTTGGCGTTTTCAATGATGGTAATACCGGATTTCTTGGGGACAACTTGGGTAGGACTCACCCATTGGCTATCTGAGATGGGGTAGATGATACCCACATCCAATAGCTTTAACACCTCGGCTTTGACAACCTCCATCATGTTTGGATTTAGCCGTCTTTGAGGTTGTCTAGTCGTTTTTTGCGTTTTCTTCAAGGTGTATACGGTGAGTGCAAACCGAAGGATCTATCCCTTTGAGATCCGCTATTGTCCAGCCTATGGCTTCCCGGTGTTTTTTGAGTAACTCAATCAACTTGAGCTCTTGGTCTTTCTCTAGGTGGGAGGCAATGACAACTAGGAAAGTTTCCTCTTGACTCAAATATACATATTTAAGCTCGAATGGCAATGGTTTGAGGTCAAGCTTCGGTGGTTTGATGCTAGACGGTAGAGGCCTTGATGTGGTTGGTGGCAATTTTTCAAAATGGGGCCTCCACCGGCTAGTATCAACTACCGGTCTTTCTATATTTAATGCATGCACAATCTCACTAATGATGGGGTCTTTAGAATCCATGAAGTGTGCTAAGCATGTCTCCAAGCTTTCTAGTGGTTCAAGTTGGAGGAGTTCTTCTTCTTCAATGATTTCAAGCATGTTTACATCGAAGAACTCGTCATCATTGACATCCCTATGTCTTTTGCCCAAGTGAAACACATTCACTTCTAGTGTCATGTTTCCAAAAGATAGTTGCATCACCCCATTCCGGCAATTGATGATTGCATTTGATGTGGCAAGGAATGGGCGACCTAATATTACCGGTATTTGGGTGCTAGCATCCAAAACCGGTTGTGTGTCCAAGACTATAAAATCTACTGGGTAGTAGAATTTGTCAACTTGGACTAGAACATCCTCAACTATCCCCCTCGGTACACGGATAGAGCTATCAGCGAGTTGCAATGTGGTTTTGGTGGGTTTTAATTCACCAAGACCCAATTGCTCATATACCGAGTATGGGATCAAGTTCACGCTTGCCCCCAAGTCTAACAAGGCACGTTCAATCCGGTAGTCTCCAATGATACATGAGACGGTGGGACTACCGGGATCTTTGAATTTTGGGGGGGTCTTTTGAGTGAGGATGGCACTAACTTGCTCAGTCAAGAAGGCCTTTTGCTGCACATTATATTTGCATTTTGTTGTGCATAGGTCTTTTAGAAACTTGGCATAAGAAGGAATTTGTTTGATGGCATCAAGCAAAGGGATGTTGATTTTGACTTGTCTGAAAATCTCAAGAATATCTTGAGAATTTGGGAGAGATTTTGGGGCAACCAATCTCGAAGGAAATGGTGCTACGGGCTTGTAAATGCGTTCCGGTTGTTGTGGGGCTAAGTTAGATCCATTTTCATCCTCAGAAATTACCGGATCATTAGGCTCATCGGCCTTCACCGGAATAGTTTTATCAATTTGTTTACCACTTCTAAGGGTGGTAATGGATTTAGCTTGCTCCATGTTTTGGTTGGTAGGATTAGGGATGCTTACTTCATGTACTTGCTTTGGATTGGGCTGAGGTTGGGCCGGAAAGGTCCCTTCCCTAGCATTCAAGCGTCCCTTAATCTCATCAACCGAGACTTTCAGCTCTTGGAACATTTGCTGATTCGATTCATTTATTTGTGCTTGCCCTTGCATAAACATCTTCAAGGTATCCTCCAATGAGAATTGAGGTAGGGCCATATTTTGCATGGGTGGCCCTCTTTGGGAGTTGGTAGGATTGCCCGTAGGAGCATTCTTCCAACTGAAATTTGGGTGGTTCTTCCAACTCTCATTGTACGTGTTACCTACCGGTCCATTGAAGGGCCGTTGATAACCATATGTAGCATTGGCTGTCTCTTGTAGCACTTCCCTAAACGCAGGAATTGTGGGACAATCTTGCGTAGCGTGTAAATCGGTGAGGCAAATCCCACATACGGTTTCAACAGCTTCCTTGGACTTGGAAACCCCACTTTTACTAAGTTCCATGGCCTCAACCTTCCTTGTGAGGTTGGCTATCCTTGCATTCACATCGTCTTCCTCCTTAAGGACATAGATCCCTCCTTTCTCTTGAGTGGGCTTGGAGTTCTTGGGTTTTTCTGAGGTATCCCAAGATTGGGCGTTTTCAGCCAACATGTCCAAGTAACTCCAAGCCTCATCTGGGTTTTTACTCATAAACTCGCCATTGCACATCATTTCCACAAATTGGCGCATATTGGAGGTTAATCCATCATTGAAAAAATTTATAACGCGCCAACTCTCATAGCCATGATGTGGGTAAGCAAGCAGGAGTTCCTTAAATCGTTCCCAACATTGGGAAAAAGATTCACCCTCTTTAGCCGAGAAATTCATTATGGCTCTTCGAAGGGTGTTTGTTTTATGAGCCGGGAAGAACTTTTTCAAGAATTCCCGGTTCATCTCAACCCAATCGAATGTGGTCTAAGAGAGTGGAGCCAATCCTTGGCTCTTTCTTTCAAAGTGAAGGGAAAAAGTTTAAGTCTGATTGTATCCTCGAAAACATTGGGATAATGCAAGGTGGCCAACACTTCTTCAAATTCTTGCAAGTGTAAGTATGGGCGGTCAGAGTCTAGCCCATGGAATTTAGGTAAAAGTTGGATTATGCCTGGTTTAATGTCAATGGTTCCACCGTTTGCTGGTAGAACTATGCAAGATGGTGTAATTGCACGGGCAGGTTGTAGGTAGTCCCGTAATGATCTCATTGGAGGAACATTATGTACCTCATTCTCTCCTACTCCTTCCTGATTTGCGTTTGTAGTTGGAGTAGGGGGGGAGGATTCCTTGCTGGTGTTTGATCCATACTCCCCAAACTTTCACAATGCTCTTGAAAATTCCGGACTCGTCTATGGACTGACAATGGTCCAACTAAACCACCTTCAGATTGGAGACGATTTGAGTGGTTACGTTCCCAACGGGACATAAACCACTCAATCAGAAATCAAAACTAATCCTAACCTAGAAAACTTCAATCTGAACTAAAAATTCTGAAAAAGCTAAGTTAGAAAGGTATCACCTGATGCGCTTGAACTGAAAGAAGAATTCCTACAAAATAGAAAACTATGCTAGTTCTAAGAAAAATCAGAAAAACCTATCTACTTCTACTTCTACAGCTACTGAAACTATTTGAAAACTATTATCTAATTTCTCCGGCAACGGCGCCAAAAACTTGTTCACTCGCCTCAAGTGTAAGGCTGCGATGTAGTAATAAAACTCGGTAAGACCGAGGTCGATCCACAGGGAAAGAGTAACAGCTTTCAAATCACTCCAGCAACTCAGCTTTATATAGGAAATTCAGATTCAATGGTGTTAAACAAGAAATTTATGAGAAATCAGAGATATAATGTACTAAGGCTTTCAAGGATCCACTTGTAGCAATCCTATGTCAATTCAGTCAATCCAAGTAGAGAACACAATTAGATTTGAAGTCCTATCTTTCATATAATTGGAAAATAAAGCATTCACACACATTCATCCAATTCAAGTTGAACTTCCAAGTTCAAGTCCATTCCATCAATGTAGAATTCAAATTCATAGCCTGCGGAGTAACAGCCATGCCTATGGACTATGGCCTGCTCAAGGATTACTATAATTCAAATATAAACAAGCAACCTGTGATAATCTCAGAGAATTAAAAGGAATTCATGTCCGGAGCACATGAACTCAGATAAGACATCTCAAACTACCATCTTTTGAACTGAAACATAAGGAAAATCTAACTTTGAATTGAAAAATACTTGAATCAAACTGAAATTAACATAGAATTGGCTACAAGCTTCACCTCTCAGCCTTAGCTGAGAGGTTTTAGCCGAGCATAGTCATGCTACAACTAAAAACTCAAAAATAAAGCATAAAACTAGAAAAACCCGAAGATAGATGTTGCAGACGCTCCACAGTCACCTTCAGCCTCCAAACTCACGTTCCTTCTCTTCTCTGATACCTTAGGGAGAGCCCTTAGGTGGCCTTTTATAGTAACAATCCTCCCTTGCGTCGGATTCTGCGAAATCCTACGCCTTGCGCAGCAATTTTCGAAGTCCCGAATTAGAAAGGACTCCTTCTTACGCAGAGCCGACCGGTCGTGACCGGTCGGACTGATTTTCCATGCATTCCAGGGGGTACTGCCGACCGGTCATGACCGGTCGGACAGACCTGTCCACAGTGTCCAGCGTGCATGCCCGACCGGTCATGACCGGTCGGGCTCTTTTTGCCTTGATCCAGTATACATGGCCGACCGGTCGTGACCGGTCGGCCTATCTTCAACTTGCGAAGCCTTCATACAGTGTGCATGGCCGACCGGTCAGGACCGGTCGGCCTCTCTTCTACTTGTTCCTATGATGTGGCTGACCGGTCGGACGACCGGTCAGCCTTATTTTTCTTCATCTTTTTCTTCTTTTTTCCTTGGTCCATCTTAAGACTTCATCCAATGTCTTCAAATATAATCTTTTGGCTCCAATTTGATGAAATCCACTCTTATCTCTACAATCACAAAACACATGTTAGGTGGGCCTTTAAACCATGAAAATCATGCAAACTATGTAGTGTAATGGGCAATGCAATGTATAAATTGGAGGTTCAACAGTTTGATCGTACCGGTTGAAGAAAGATAGATCATTCAGAAAGATCCAACTGCGCAGATTTTATAAAAGCCCTAAGTGTTCTAATTTTCGGACCATATTCTGGAATTGTTTTGGACAATCTAATCCGTTCATCATGTAGAAGAGGAAAGTATTTACCAATGTTCAAAATTTGATATCAATCCGACCTCTGTACACTCCGGGGCGTTGAAAGCAAGATGACTGGTTCTGAAGGTACCCGAATTGTGCGATTTTGAGAGGCGGTTGCTGATTGATTGGTGGGCCCATTCAGAAGATAATCTTGCAAAACTAAATCATCTATGAGGAAGATCACATTACAAGAAAGCTATAAATCAAATTTGAAGGCAATCCAACCATTGGTTAAGCCGTACGGAGTGAAACAGAATCTGTTGTGTTGCAGTACTCTTGTTGTATTATAAAAGGAGGTGCTCTCTTCTATTCCAAATCAAGCAAGGATGTGGGAAGCAAGGAGTTCAAGTCCTAGGAGGCTACCTAGCCTCCTACAACTAGTTTTTCTTCCTTTTCTTAGTTCTAGTTCTAGTTTTAATATGCTTTTCCTTAGCTAACCTTTTAGCTAGAGCTAAAGGTGAAATTTGTAGTTGGTTTCAATGCTTTAATTCTTTTATTTCAAGTACCATTTTCTTAACTTTGGATTTTAAAGTTTTAGTTTGAATAAAGTTTGATTTTTTAGAAGTTTTGTGAGAGTTTGTGTGCTCCAAACATGAGTTCCTTGCAATTCTCTGAGATTACCATGATTGGGTTGTTTGAATTCGAATTGTAGTAACCCTTGAGCATGCCATAGTCCACAGGCATGGCTGTTGCTCCGAAGGCTACAAGTTCAAGTTCTATGTGCTTAATTAGAACTCGAAATCTGATTTCCAGATTTAAGTGGGATTGTTTGTGCTTGAATGTTATATCTTTCAATTAGATGAGAGATAGGACTTTAATTCTAATTGTGTTATACTTAGATGAATGGATTGGCATTGGACTACTACAAGTGGATCATTGATGCTCTAGTTCTTCTTAATTTCAGATTTTCCTATTTCATGTGAAAAATCATTTTCCTAAATTTCTTAGATTCTAGTTATTAGAGTACTTGGAATTGTTTACCTCTTTCCCTGTAGATCGACCTCGGTCTTACCGAGATTTATTACTACATCGCAGTCTTATACTTGAGGCGAGCGAATAGTCAAGACCGGTCGGCCACTCCACTGGCCACATTCGAAGGACGTTGGATGAAGGACCAGTTAGGTCCGACTGGTCAAGACCGGTCGGCCAATAGGTCGGCCACCCATCTATACTCCCTGGACTGTCAAACAGAGAGGTCCGACCAGTGGTGAACGGTCGGCCAGCCCAGTCCAACCAGTCTTGACCGGTCGGCCACATGAAAAAACAGACAACTTCTATTCTGGGTTCTGATTTTCTCTGCGCACTACGTAACCTTACGCAATTTCTAGATGATTCTGACGCAGCAGAGCTTCCCCACTATAAAAGGACACCTAGGGATCATTCCTAGGGCATCCTAGAAGGGATTGAGCACAGTGGGAGACGGCGGAAGTCGATTTCGGAGTTCTACAATTCCCCCTAGTTTGGTTTTCTAGTTTATGCTTTGTTTAATTATTTTCATGTTTCCTTAGATCATGAACGGCTAAACCTCTTAGCTAGGGCTAATAGGTGAAGCTTTTAGTGAATCTAAGATGTTTCAATTCGTTTGATTTGGTTTTAAGTTGGATTTCTATTGAAGAATAATGGTTTGAAGTTTAAATAAAGTTCTAAGCAGTTTTTCTTAATCTTGTGATGACTCATGGATGTCTGGAAGAATTGCTTGAGTTCTTAATTGTTTTGAGCTAGTCTAGACCTGTATGATCCGAGGAATTGGAATACGCTTTAGATCTATGATCTTCATGTTGGAGCTTCATACCAAAAGCCTAACTTTTCTGGAAATTCTGAAGTATGTGAGACTATGTATGTGATTTGGATCAAGTTCAAATCATGATCTAATTATGCTTAGTGACAGAGTTTAATGATGATTATGATTGTGATCTTAACCTATTGGAATTGGGACTGACCTATGCAATTGAGTGTGCACACGTCCTAGCTTGAATTGAGAGAATAATGTACATGATTCACACATATGTCAAATTGTTTGGTTTAACTGCTCTATCAACCGGCTAGATAGAACTTCATTTCGATTCTAGTTGAGAAAGTAAGAAACCACAGTGAATTGAGCATCAAGGATTGCTACAAGTGGATCCTTGAACCCCTAGTGCCTTTTATTAATTGTTTACCTTCAGTTTAATTCAAAGTTACTATCTACAGCAATCTTCTACAAATCTGTTAGTTAGCTCTTCAGTAGAACTATTGGAAGTGTTTTTGTGAATTCCTACATAAGTCCTTATGGATCGACCTCGGTATTACCGAGATTATTACTACATCGCAACCCTACACTTGGGGAAGTGAACACCGGATTTTATAGATGGTTCATAAAGGACTTCAGTTCAATCTCTCGTCCTTTATGTAACCTACTTCAAAAGGAGAACTCATTCGAGTGGAATGAAGATTGTCAAAATGCCTTCACTAAAATCAAAGGTATGTTGACATGTGCTCCAATAATGTAACCACCTGATTGGAGCCTCCCTTTTGAAATTATGTGTGATGCGAGCGACTATGCTATTGGGGTTGTGCTAGGCCAAAGAAAAGAGAAGAAGCCATGTGTTATCTACTATGCAAGTAGAACTCTAAACTTAGCCCAAGCAAACTACACTACTACAGAAAAAGAACTTTTAGCCGTAGTTTTTGCCTTATATAAGTTTAGGTTCTACTTGATTGGATCCAAGATCATAATATTCACGGACCATGTCGTGCTTAAGTACCTTCTCTCTAAGAAGGATGCTAAGCCACGGTTGTTAAGTGTTGAGCTCTTAATTGTGCATATTCTAACCCCAATTCATCACTCATTGTGCAAGGTTTGCATGGTTTATAGATAAATCTAATGCATGTTTTGTGACTACAGGATTGAGAGTGAGCTCCACCCATTTGAAGATGAAAAGATCATGTTTAGGACCTTGGATGAAGATTCAAAGGAGGGCCGAAGTAAAGAAGGAAGTAAAGAAGGAAGAAAGCAGAAGAAAGAAAGGAAGAAAACAAGTAGAAAAAGAAGCTGACCGGTCGGCCAAGGAAGCCTGACCGGTCTAGACCGGTCAGCCATACACATTAAAGCTCAAATGAAGATGACCGACCGGTCTTGACCGGTCGGCCACAGTTGCTGGAGGAATGTTGAAGACGTCCAACATGGTTGCTGGACCAAGGCTGAATAAGGCCGACCGGTCATGACCGGTCGGCCATGCTTGCTGGAGTGATTGTCTATTGAGGCCGACCGGTCGTGACCGGTCGGCTATGCGTAAGAAGTTAGAAACTTCCAATTTCAGCCCGATTTTCTCTGCGCTGCGTAACTCTTACGCAATTTCTCGATTCTTCCGAAGTTGTGGAGCCTCCAGACTATAAAAGGACACCTAGGGATCATTCCTAGGGTATCCTAGAAGGGTTCAAGCGAGGTTGGAAGCTGTGGAAGTGGAGATTGGAGTTTCACAACTCCTTTTGATTTGCTTTGTTGTTTTCATGCTTTTTATAGTTGTTTCATGTTTCCTTGGATCATGAGCAGCTAAACCTCTTAGCTAGGGCTAAGAGGTGAAGCTTGTAGTGGATCCAAGATGTTTTAATTCGTAGTTAAGTGGTTTTAAGTGTGGAATTCATGATTATGAACTAAGGTTTGAAGTTTATACAAGTTTTTTAGTAGTTTTTCTTAGTCTTATGATGACTCATGGATGTTTGGGAGAATTACTTAATTGCTTACTTGGTTTGTGACGGTCTAGACCTGTATGATCTGAGGAATCGGAGTGCGCTCTAGTACTATGTTCTTCATAAAGGAACTTCTCACCAAAGTTCTACTTTTCTGATTTTTCTGTAATGTGTATGGACTGTGCATGTGATTTGAATCCAGTTCAAATCCTGATCTAACCTTGTCTTGTGACAGGACTTGAGGATGGTTATGATTGTGAACTAGACCTTTTGGAAAGGCGAATGACCTATGCAATTGAGCATGCTCAGATCAGCCTGCATTGAGTGAATCTTATGCATAGAACCTACATATTACAGACTGTTTGATTTAACAGCTCCATCATCCGACTAGATAGACTTGAATGTCGATTCTAGTTGAGAGAATAAGAAACCACAGCGGATTGAACATCAAGGATTGCTACAAGTGGATCCTTGAACCCCTAGTGCCTTCTTATAATTAGTTACTTTCGATTTAATTCAACTTTTGTTACTCATATCAAATTCATACAAGAATCTGGTTAGTAGAATAGACACTTGTGGATGAGTTTGTGAAATCCTACATAAGTCCCTGTGGATCGACCTCGGTCTTACCGAGTTTATTACTACATCGCAACCCTACACTTGGGGAAGCCAACAAGTTTTTGGCGCCGTTGCCGGGGACTTCTTGACGGTTTTCACAAATTTTTGAAATTAGTATCTATTTAGGATTTTTAGGATTTTAGGACTAACCTAGTTTGTTTGTTTGATTTTTCTTTTCAGGGATTTCTAGGAAGCTGAAGAAGATACAAGGATCTTAAGTGCGAATCAGGTTCTATCTTTCTAAACCTTACTCTTCTCCTTCTCCTATTCATTCCTATCTTATTCATCTCTTGTAGAGTGGGTGGAGACTCCTTTTGGATCTCTAAAAGGTTGGCTTTTTTGCCACCTGGATTCCTATTGGTCGGCTCTGCCGTCTTGGATCACCTTGTGCTCAGGGATTTCTTTTCTCATCTCTACTCCTCTTTCTCCTTTTTCTGCATTTTTTCTCAAAAGATTCAAAGAGTGGGTGGGGAGTTCTCTGAACCCCTATTGACCAGGAGAAATCGGTCTCTATCCTTGCTTCTGGCCTAGCCATTGCAAGACACCTTGTGCTTCGGTCTTAGAGAAGAGTTAAGAAAGGGAGGAAGAATTCTTCTTTCTTTCTGTTTCTTATTTTTGGTTTTGCATGCCACATTGGGCTCGGGATTCCAATAACCGACTCATAAGTGAAGGGGGGATAGTAGAAGGAATTGATAGAGAGCCACGTGCTAGGAGACATTTAGACTCTCTAATTTTATCTGAAAATATGGCTGTAAATCAACCTAACCCGGTCCAAAATCAAACTGAAACAAGGGAGAATGTGGTTGAGAATGTTCCCCGACCAAGGACTTTATGTGATTTCTTGCAACCTGCAAGAACGAGCACTCCCTCATGCATAGTATTTCCACCAAATGCAGGGAACGTAGATTTGAAACCGGGAGTGATTCAACTTCTCCCTAAATTCCATGGATTAGATAGTGAAAGTGCTTATCAACATCTTAAAGAGTTTGACGAGGTAATTACCACCATGCACTTTACAAACGTAACGGAAGATGTGGTGAGACTTAAATTCTTCCCTTTCACTCTTAAAGATAAAGCTAAGGGTTGGCTTTATGCATTGAGGCCAAGATCAATTGGTGCATGGACTGATATGCACAGAGAATTCATAAAGAAATTCTTCCCTACTTACAAAACGAATATGTTGAAGCGCCTTATCATGAACTTTGCCCAAAAGGAAGATGAAACCTTTTTCCAATGTTGGGAGAGGTTTAAAGACCTATTAAACGCATGCCCACATCATGGCTATGAAATTTGGCGGGTTATAAGCTTTTTCTATGAAGGACTGACTTCACCCATGCGCCAATTTGTAGAGATGATGTGTAATGGGGAGTTCATGAATAAGGAAGCTGATGAAGCATGGGATTATTTGGAAGAATTGGCTGAGAGTGCATAGTCTTGGGATACATCTAAACCAACAAATTCCAAGACTGGCCAACAAAAGGAGAAGGGAGGAATGTATGTCTTATCAGAAGAAGATAGTATAAGTGCAAGGTTGGCTAGCCTCACAAGAAAGGTCGAAGCCATGGAATTAAGGAAAGGAGAAACAATCAACTCCACTGAAGTTGAAACTGTTTGTGGAATTTGTGCTGGAAATCAACATGCTACACAAGATTGTCCCACGATTTCAGCAGTCCAAGGCATCTTACAAGAACAAACAAATGCTATAAACAGTTATCAATAGCAATATGGTGCTCCAAACTCAAACACGTTTAATCCTAATTGGAAGAACCATCCCAACTTCAGTTGGAGGAATGGACCCAATGCAAATGCAAACAACACTCCAAAAGTATCACTAGAAGAGATGTTGGGTGCATTTGTATCAGTCCAGAATGAGTATAACAAGACAAATTCTTTAAAAATAGATGGGTTCATGCAAGAGCAATTGAAATTCAATCAAAATTCAAACCAAGACATCAATGAATTGAAAACATCTCTGGCTAGAGTTGAAGCTCACCTTAGTGTTAGAGAGAAGGGCACACTTCCTGCTCAACCTCTTCCTAACCCAAGGACCCAGTATGAGATACAAGATGCAAGCTCATCCTCCCACCATACGGAACATGTCCAAGCTATCACCACTTTGAGAAGTGGAAAAGAAATTGACAAATCTAATCCGGTGAAGGCTCCAAAGCCTAAGGATCCGGAAATTTCCAAAGAGGATGATAGCCCAAACAATATTCCTCAAGAGAAAGAACCAGAAAGACAATACAAGCCGGTTGCCCCATTTCCACAAAGGCTGATTTCACCTAAACCTTTAGATAAAAATCTGGAGATTCTGGAAGTTTTTAAGCAGGTGAAGATCAACATCCCGCTGTTGGATGCAATAAAACAAATACCATCTTATGCCAAATTTCTAAAGGAATTGTGTACAGTCAAAAGGAAACACAACGTTCACAACAAAGTTCTTTTGACTGAGAATTTGAGCGCCATCATTAAACAAGAGGTGCCCCAAAAATACAAGGATCCGGAACCATCTCATGCATCATAGGAGACTACCGGATCAAACAAGCCCTACTCGACTTGGGGGCAAGTGTGAATCTCATTCCATATTCGGTCTACGAACAACTTGGGTTAGGTGAATTAAAACCCACCAAAACCACACTCCAACTTGCTGATAGATCCATCCGGATACTGAGAGGAATGATAGAGGATGTTCTAGTCCAAGTTGATAAATTCTACTACCCAGTAGATTTTATTGTCTTAGACACACATCCCGTAATAGGCACCGATGCTCAAATTCCCGTCATACTTGGACGACCGTTTCTAGCTACCTCAAATGCCATTATCAATTGTAGAAATGGACTTGTACAAATGTCCTTTGGAAATATGACCCTTGAGCTTAACATATTTGATTTATGCAAACAACCACAGGAAGTTGATGATGATGTCCACGAATTAAACATGATCGAATCATTCGTGGAGGATACAGTCCCCTTGTCACTAATTCCCGACCCTTTAGAGGGATGTATGGCCCATTCTCATGAGACAAATGAATATACAATACAAGAGATATATGCCATGCTAGAGATGATGCCAGTACTTGACAATAAAAGATGGAGGGCCCCAATTGAACCTTTGCCTGTAAATGAGAACAAGGCCCTCCCATCCAACATCAAGGCGCCAACACTCGACCTAAAACCATTGCCAAGTGAGCTAAAATATGTTTATTTAGGTCGAGATGAGACATATCCAGTGGTGATTTCTTCCCACTTGGATGAGGAACAAGAGAGTCGGCTAATAGCCACTCTATTAGAGCACAAGAGTGCCATTGGATGGTCAATTGCGGATCTCAAAGGCATAGACCCACTGATTTATACTCACCGCATACACCTTGAGGAAAATGCAAAGACATCCCGGCAACCACAAAGACGACTAAATCCAAAGATGAAGGATGTGGTTAAGGCCGAAGTGGTGAAACTATTGGATGTAGGTATCATTTACCCAATATCCGATAGCCAATGGGTGAGCCCAACTCAAGTGGTGCCTAAGAAATCTGGAATCACCATCGTAGCAAATACCAATAACGAACTCGTACCAACTAGAGTCACTACCGGTTGGAGAATGTGCATTGACTACAGGAAGCTAAATACTGTCACGAGGAAAGACCACTTCCCCCTACCGTTTGTTGATCAGATTTTAGAACGGTTGGCGGGTCATTCCCACTTTTGCTTCCTTGATGGCTATTCAGGGTACAACCAAATAGAAATTGCCCGTGAAAACCAAGAAAATACTACATTCACATGTCCATTCGGCACTTTCGCCTATCGACGGATGCCGTTTGGACTATGTAATGCCCCTGCCACCTTTCAACGTTGTATGATGAGCATCTTTTCTGACATGGTAGGGACCATTCTCGAAGTCTTCATGGATGATTTTTCCGTATTCGGTTGTAGCTTTGATGAGTGCCCTGAGCACTTGAAATCTGTGCTGAAAAGATGTGAAGAGAAGAACCTTGTGCTCAATTGGGAGAAGTGTCACTTCATGGTTTGAAAGGGAATTGTACTTGGTCATATCGTTTCACAAAATGGAATTGAGGTGGACAAAGCAAAAATTGATCTTATCTCTAACCTTCCACCACCCAAAAGCATACGAGATATCCGGTCCTTTTTAGGACACGCAGGATTTTACAGAAGGTTCATAAAGGACTTCAGTTCACTATCTCGCCCTTTATGTAACCTACTTCAAAAGGAAAATTCATTCGAGTGGAATGAAGAATGTCAAAAGGCCTTTACCACCCTTAAAGGCATGTTGACATGCGCTCCAATAATGCAACCACCTGATTGGAGCCTTCCTTTTGAGATTATGTGCGATGCTAGCGACTATGCTATTGGGGCCGTGTTAGGCTAAAGAAAAGATAAAAAGCCATGTGTCATCTACTATGCAAGTAGAACCCTAAACTCAGCCCAAGCAAACTACACCACTACTGAAAAGGAACTTTTAGCCGTAGTTTTTGCCTTGGACAAGTTTAGGTCCTACTTGATTAGATCCAAGATCATTATATTCACAGACCACGCTGCGCTTAAGTATCTTCTTTCTAAGAAGGATGCTAAACCACGGTTATTAAGATGGATCCTTCTACTCCAGGAATTCGACATAGAAATACGTGATAAGAAAGGAGTAGAGAATGAAGTAGCTGACCACCTCTCTTGACTTGTCCTCACCGATTCCCCTGAAACGACTACAATCAATGACATGTTCCCTGATGAACAACTTTTTACTGTCTCCCAATTGCCATGGTATGCGGACATTGCTAACTATCTTGCTACAGGTACAATTCCTACATATTGGAAAAAGCAAGATAAGGATAGATTCTTCTCGGAGGTGCGGAAATTCCTATGGGACGACCCATACTTATTCAAGTATTGTCCCGATCAAATCATAAGGAGATGTGTCCCAGATGATGAGCAACAAAGTATCATCTCCTTCTGTCATTCTCAAGCATGTGGTGGCCACTTTTCGGCTAAAAAGACCACAGCGAAAATTCTGCAATGTGGGTTTTATTGGCCCACTATGTTCAAAGACACACATGAATTTTGCAAAGCATGTGAACCTTGTCAGAAATTAGGGGGAATCTCCCGTAGAAATATGATGCCACTCAATCCCATCTTAATAATCGAAATTTTTTATTGTTGGGGCATCGATTTCATGGGCCCATTCCCATCTTCTTTTGGAAACCTATACATCTTGCTTGCCGTCGACTATGTTTTCAAATGGGACGAGGCTATCCCTTGCGGGAATAATGACCATAAGACGGTCATTCGATTTTTAAAAGAAAATATTCTTTCCCGGTTTGGAACGCCTCGAGTCATCATAAGTGATGGAGGGTCTCACTTTTGCAATCGCCCTTTTGAAACCTTAATGAAGAAATATGGCGTAACACACAAAGTGAGTACTCCCTATCACCCACAAACTAGTGGACAAGCTGAGATATCCAATAGGGAGATTAAACACATTTTAGAGAAAACGATGAACCCCGATCGCAAGGATTGGTCGCTTCGACTTACCGATGCGCTTTGGGCTTACCGTACAGCTTTCAAAACCCCTATTGGAATGTCTCCCTATAGACTTGTCTATGGAAAGGCTTGTCACTTGCCTGTGGAGTTGGAACATAGGGCATATTGGGCTATTAAGAAGATGAATTTTAATTCTGACAAGGCAAGCTCGTTACGCAAACTACAATTGAATGAACTTGCAGAAATCCGGAATGAAGCTTATGAGAATGCGAGAATTTACAAGGACAAGACGAAGATATTCCATGATAAGAATATTCTTCGCAAGACATTCATGATCAATCAAAAAGTCCTCATGTATAATTCTCGTTTACATCTATTTCCGGGAAAATTGAGATCTCGATGGACCGGTCCTTACATTGTGCAAACTGTTTATCCATATGGGACTGTCGAGCTGTTGAATCCAAGGAACGACAACATTTTTAAAGCAAATGGGTAGCGATTAAAGCCTTTCTTTGAGAATTTCCCTTCAGAAGGTATGTCCATACCTCTGAATGATCCTATGTATCAGGATGATTGATCTCCTAGTCTGATGGAGGTATAGAGTAGTTAGGATTAGGATTTTGCTGCTTTTGTTTTTTTTCTCATAGGTTTGTTAGAAGGAGGAAGATTTCCACTTTTCACTCTCTCAGGTACTATCATTCCTCACTCCCTTTTATTTTCAAATTGCTCTCATGTTTTGCTCATTGCATATCTTTTACATTGAGGACAATGCAAGATTTGGTTGGGGGGTGTAGGATCACTGGATGAATCCAGCGTTTTGCAACATTTCAAGCAATCATGTGAAAAAAAATTTCGATTTTTCAAAAATTTGAAACTCTTTTGGAAAACACCAGTTCTATGCTTTCAAGTTGATATGAGCATAAGAGGAGGAGATATGAAGTGTATGGGGCTGGATGTCTGGAATCTCTCATAGCATAATGGTCTTATATGTGACCTCCCCTATTTTTTGTGATTGATAGAAAACCTGAACACTTTTACACATAGTTCACATTACACGATTTTCATGAGTTGAAGGGATTATGTGATTTATGGATTAGCTAGACTTTGAATTAAGGTGTTGAGAAATCAGGCCGGGGTACTTTGTCCATCCTTGTCCATGGAAAAATAATGAAAGATATGAATTTTTAAAAATCCTATCTAATTTAAAAAGAAAAAGGAAAAGGAAGGATGAAATTGGGAATGATGGAAAAAATGGTGGAAAATTCCGATTAGGGCTACCTACTACCAACCGGGGGATGGTCTACCCGTAACCAAAGCCGGAAATGGGACATAGTGTGAAAATCGTCGGAAGGCCGGTAAGGCAAATTCCTGTCATTGGCTTGATGTGGCTCTATGTACCTTAAATTCTATAGTCTAGCTGATCTATGAAGAAGATAATCCTAGAAACTCGTGGGATGAATTTTCACTACCCACACTAGCTTGAATTTGTTCAAGTCCTTCTATTTATCAACCAATCAGCGGGAATTTCATATGAATGCTTATTATGCTTTGAGGATTTACGGTTCCAACCTTTGACGCCTAATCTTTCTGAATCTTACACTTCTGAACCTTGGAATGTATCGAAGGATGGTTTCTGAAAGAGAGTTGATTTTTGAAGAATGGGATTAGTTTCACGCATGTTTTGCTCGGGACTAGCAAAATGCTGGTTGGGGGGTGTGTTGAGCTCTTAATTGTGCATATTCTAACCCCAATTCATCACTCATTGTGCAAGGTTTGCATGGTTTATAGATAAATCTAATGCATGTTTTGTGACTACAGGATTGAGAGTGAGCTCCACCCATTTGAAGATGAAAAGATCATGTTTAGGACCTTGGATGAAGATTCAAAGGAGGGCGGAAGCAAAGAAGGAAGTAAAGAAGGAAGAAAGCAGAAGAAAGAAAGGAAGAAAACAAGCAGAAAAAGAAGCTGACCGGTCGTGACCGGTCGGCCAAGGAAGCCTGACCGGTCTAGACCGGTCAGCCATACACATTAAAGCTCAAATGAAGATGACCGACCGCTCTTGACCGGTCGGCCACAGTTGCTGGAGGAATGTTGAAGATGTCCGACCGGTCATGATCGGTTGGACATGGTTGCTGGACCAAGGCTGAATAAGGCCGACCGGTCATGACCGGTCGGCCATGCTTGCTGGAGTGATTGTCGCTATGCGTAAGAAGTTAGAAACTTCCAATTTCAGCCCGATTTTCTCTGCGCTGCGTAACTCTTACGCAATTTCTCGATTCTTCCGAAGTTGTGGAGCCTCCAGACTATAAAAGGACACCTAGGGATCGTTCCTAGGGTATCCTAGAAGGGTTCAAGCGAGGTTGGAAGATGTGGAAGTGGAGATTGGAGTTTCACAACTCCTTTTGGTTTGCTTTGTTGTTTTCATGCTTTTTATAGTTGTTTCATGTTTCCTTGGATCATGAGCAGCTAAACCTCTTAGCTAGGGCTAAGAAGTGAAGCTTGTAGTGGATCCAAGATGTTTTAATTCGTAGTTAAGTGGTTTTAAGTGTGGAATTCATGATTATGAACTAAGGTTTGAAGTTTATACAAGTTTTTTAGTAGTTTTTCTTAGTCTTATGATGACTCATGGATGTTTGGGAGAATTACTTAATTGCTTACTTGGTTTGTGACGATCTAGACCTGTATGATCTGAGGAATCGGAGTGCGCTCTAGTACTATGTTCTTCATAAAGGAACTTCTCACCAAAGTTCTACTTTTCTGATTTTTCTGTAATGTGTATGGACTGTGCATGTGATTTGAATCCAGTTCAAATCCTGATCTAACCTTGTCTTGTGACAGGACTTGAGGATGGTTATGATTGTGAACTAGACCTTTTGGAAAGGCGAATGACCTATGCAATTGAGCATGCTCAGATCAGCCTGCATTGAGTGAATCTTATGCATAGAACTTACATATTACAGACTGTTTGGTTTAACAGCTCCATCATCCGACTAGATAGACTTGAATGTCAATTCTAGTTGAGAGAATAAGAAACCACAGCGGATTGAACATCAAGGATTGCTACAAGTGGATCCTTGAACCCCTAGTGCCTTCTTATAATTAGTTACTTTCGATTTAATTCAACTTTTGTTACTCATATCAAATTCATACAAGAATCTGGTTAGTAGAATAGACACTTGTGGATGAGTTTGTGAAATCCTACATAAGTCCCTGTGGATCGACCTCGGTCTTACCGAGTTTATTACTACATCGCAACCCTACACTTGGGGAAGCGAACATTAAGATGGATCCTCCTACTCCAAGAATTTAACATAGAAATACGTGATAAGAAAGGAGTAGAGAACGTAGTGGCTGACCATCTCTCTCGACTTGTTCTCACTGATTCCCCTGAGACGACCGCGATCAATGACATGTTCCCTGATGAACAACTATTTAAAGTCTCCCAATTGCCTTGGTATGCGGACATTGCTAACTATCTTGCTATAGGTACAACTCCGACACATTGGAAAAAGCAAGATAAAGATAAGTTCTTCAACGAGGTGAGGAAATTCCTATGGGACGATCCTTACTTATTCAAGTATTATCCCGATTAAATTATAATGAGATCAATGCCAGATGATGAGCAACAAAGTATCATCTCCTTTTGTCATTCTCAAGTGTGTGATGGCTACTTTTCGGCTAAGAAGACCACCGCTAAAATTCTACAATGTGAGTTTTATTGGCCCACTATATTCAAGGACACCCACTGAGTTTTATAAAACATGTGAGCCTTGTCAGAAATTGGGAGGAATCTCCCATAGAAATATGATGCCACTCAATCCCATCTTAATAATCAAAATTTTTTATTGTTGGGCCATCGATTTCATGGGTCCATTCCCATGTTCTTTTAGAAACGTATATATCTTGCTTACCGTCGACAGTGTCCAAATGGGTCGAGGCGATTCCATGCCGGAATAATGACCATAAAACAGTCATTCGTTTCTTAAAAGAGAATATTCTTTCCCCGTTTGGAACACCTCGAGTCATCGTAAGTGATGGAGGGTCTCACTTTTGTAATCACCCATTTGAAGCCTTAATGAAGAAATATGGCGTTAATCACAAAGTGAGCACTCCCTATCACCCACAAATAAGTGGACAAGCTGAGATATCCAATAGGGAGATTAAACATATTTTGGAGAAAACGGTGAACCCCGATCGTAAAGATTGGTCGCTTCGACTTACCGATGCACTATGGGCTTACCGTACTGTTTTTAAGACCCCTATTGAAATGTCCCCCTATAGGCTTGTTTATGGGAAGGCTTGTCACTTACCTGTGGAGCTGGAACATAAGGTGTATTGGGCAATAAAGAAGATGAATTTTTATTCTGACAAGGCAAGCTCGTTGCGCAAACTTCAATTAAATGAACTTGCGGAAATCCGGAACGAAGCATATGAGAATGCGAGAATTTACAAGGACAAGACGAATGTATTCCATGATAAGAACATTCTTCGTAAGACATTCACGATTAATCAACAAGTCCTTATGTATAATTCTCGTTTACACTTATTTCCGGGGAAATTGCGATCTCGATGGACCGGTCCTTACATTGTGCAAACTGTCTATCCATATGGGACCGTCGAGTTGTTAAATCCAAGGAACGACAACATCTTTAAGGCGAATGGTCAGCGATTAAAGCCGTTCTTTGAGAAGTTTCCTTCAGAAGGTATGTCCATACCTCTGACTGATCCTGTGTATCAGGATGTTTTATATGTGAATTCCCCTATTTATGTGATTGATAGAAATTTGAACACTCTATCCTAATTCACATTACACGATTTTCATGGGTTGAAAGGATTATGTGATTTGTGGATTAGCTAGACTTTTCTTTAAGGTATTGAGAAACCAAGCTGGGGTACTTTGTCTATCCTTGTCCATGGGAAAAAAACGAAAGATATGGATTTCTAAAAATCCTATCTAATTTAAAAAGAAAAAAGGAAAAGGAAGGATGAAATTGGGAATGGTGGAAAAATGGTGGAAAATTTCGATTAGGGCTACTTATTACCAACTGGGGGATGGTCTACCCGTAACCAAAGTCGAAAATGGGACGTAGTGTGAAAGCCGTTGGAAGGACAGTAAGGCAAACTCCTGTCATTGGCTTGTTGTTGCTCTATATACCTTGAGATCTGTAGTCTGGTTGATCTATGAAGAAGATAATCCTGGAAACTCATGAGATGAACTTTCACTATGCACAGTAGGTTGAATTTGTTCAAGTTCTTCTATTTATCAAACAATCAGCGGGAATTTCTTATACACACTTATTATGTTTTGAGAGTTTACGGTTTCAACCTCTATCACTTAATTTTTCTGACTCTTACACTTGTGTGTCTTGGGATGTAAAGAAGAATGGTTTCTAAAGGAGAATTGGGTTTTGGAGAATGAAACTTGTTTCACACATGTTTTGCTCGGGACTAGCAAAATGCTGGTTGGGGGGTGTGTTGAGCTCTTAATTGTGCATATTCTAACCCCAATTCATCACTCATTATGCAAGGTTTTCATGATTTAAAGACTAATCTAATGCATGGATTTGTGATTGTAGGGATAAGAGAGAGAATTCATCAATTGGAGACTCAAAGACGCTATTTACAAGCATAGAAGATTAAAGGACTAAGCGTCAAAGGATGGAAGAAAGAAGTCAGAGGAAAAAAGAAAGAAAGCAGAAGAATGTGCCCAAGACCGGTCGTCCATAGCCAGGACCGGTCGTCCGACCGGTCCGAACACTCACCAAAAGAGAACTCTGCTGCCAATCTCACTGAACCATCCACGACCGGTCGTGCGACTAGTCGTCCCCAGCTCGGACCGGTCGTGCGACCGGTCCTTGAATTAAAATGTGGGTCTGAATTTTCCGAAAACTCTCTGGATGATTTTTGCACTTTTGAGACCGGTCATGCGACCGGTCGTCCTGGAGCTCAGACCGGTCGCGCGACTTGTCGTTTGCATAACAGATAGCTTTCCAATTCTGGACTCTGAAATTCCTTGCGCATTGCGTAACCTTACGCAATTTCTAGATGATTCCAATGCAGCAGAGCGTCTCCACTATAAAAGGAGACCTAGGGATCGTTCCTAGGGCATCTTAGAAGTGATTGAGCATGGTGGGAGATGGCAGAAGTCGGATTTGGAGTTCTACAACTCCTCCTAGTTTGTTCTTTTAGTTTCATGTTTTGTTTGGTTGTTATGATTTGTTTAGTTCTTTTCATGTTTCTTTCGGATCATGAACGGCTAAACCTCTTAGCTAGGGCTAAGAGGTGAAGCTTGTAGTGAATCTAAGATGTTTCAATTCGTTTGATTTGGTTTCAAGTTGGATTATTAGTGAAGAACGATGGTTTGAAGCTTAAATAAAGTTCTAAGTAGTTTTTCTTAATCTTATGATGGCTCATGGATGTTTAAAAGAATTGCTTGAGTTCTTAATTGTTTTGAGATAGTCTAGACCTGTATGATCTGAGGGATTGGATTTAATACGCTCTAGATCTATGATCTTCATTTGGGAACTTCTTACCAAAGGTCTATTTTTTAGAAATTCTGAAGTATGTGAGACTGTGTATGTGATTTGGATCAAGTTCAAATCATGACCTAGTTTTATCTTGTGATAGGATTTAATGATGGTTATGATTGTGATCTTAAATTGTTGAAATTGGGACTGACCTATGCAATTGAGTATGCTCATGCTCTAGCTTGAATTAAGAGAATCATATACATGATTCACACATATGACAGATTGTTTGGTTTAACTGCTCTATCATCCAACTAGATAGAACTTAATTTCAATTTTAGTTGAGAAAGTGATAAACCACAGCGAATTGAGCATCAAGGAATTGCTACAAGTGGATCCTTGAACCCCTAGTGCCTTTTATTAATTGTTTACCTTCAGTTTAATTCAAAGTTACTATCTACATCAATCTTTTACAAATCTGTAGTTAGCTCTTCAGTAGAACTATTGAAGTGTTTTGTGAATTCCTACATAAGTCCCTATGGATCGACCTCGGTCTTACCGAGATTATTACTACATCACAACCCTACACTTGGGGAAGCGAACAGTTGTCTTTATTAAGAGTCCATCTACTCAATTCCCTGTGGGAGTTGAGTGTAGAGTTTGCTTGTCAAACTCAAACTAGGGACGTTGGCCGTTCCTTAGCTTATTTGTCAGCCTTAAGACTAGGGGTTGTTTGGCACTCCTTGGGCCATTTGCCGGACCTAAACAAAGTCTCCAAGGGAGAGCCTCCGACACGGGAGTGAACGTGTGTCGGTTGAGAGTTAGCCTATGTCCAAAACTCCGTTCGGGTTGAGAGTTAGCCCTTTGTCTAAAACTCTAGTTATGGTTAAGAGGTGAACTGGTAAAACCTCCGTGTAAAGGTTGAGAGGTGAACCTCATTTAAAACCTCCGATAATGAATGCCGGTGTGCTCAAAGGAATTGAGTACTTGAACCGGGAGTGGAGTAGACCCAAAGTCGAACCACTATACATGCTTGTGTTTGTTATTGAATTGAGCAAATTGATATCTTAGCATTGTAAGTTTAATTGTTTAATTATAAATGCTTCATAGGAATGTATGCTAGGCACTAGATAGGCACATCTACATACAAGATGTACTTTCACTAGTAGTGTAGACTTGAACTCATTGATCCATTCTCATAAGTCTACATAGAAAGCATATATTAGGAGCTTGATTAATTATATCATTTGATTATCTATGCATGCTTAAGACTAGATTGTTTATTGCTTAAACCATATACTAGTCTTGTGATTGGACCCACTTAGGCTTGGAAGCTGAAGTGTTCTTGCTTACTTAGTTTAATTTGTTACATTGTGTAAGTAGGCGAAAAGAATTTCAAAAGGTCCTAATCACCCCCTCCTATAGGACTTAGCCATAATTCTAGTTGCTCTTTAAGCTTCCGCAGATACGAAGGTGTCATGTTAGACTACCGACGTACTTTCAGAAAGCGACAAGAGACTATGTCAGAAGAAGATTGAAACAAACTCGATAAAAAGGCTAAGATCTCAATTCAGTTGTACCTAACAGATGACGTCCTCTATAACGTCATGAGGGAGAAGACGGTGCGATTGATATATGGGTGAAACTAAAAAAAATCTATGCAAAGAAATGTCTAGAGAATCATTTGTATTTGATGCTTCAGTTATTCAACCTGAAGATGACGGAGGGGGACGATGTTGAGGACCACATCAACAATTTTAATGGGCTTGTTTACAAACTATTGGACGTACGAGAACAGATGACGGATAAATATCAGACATGCATCCTGCTGAATTCTTTTCTAAATTCATATGAGTCGTTTAAAGACTCTTTGTGCGTAGGAAGGGAGACCATCAACGTCGAGATCGTTATCTTAGCCTTTCTGACGCACTAGTTACAAGGGGAGAAATTTTGAATGGAATACTGGATCCTCTCATTCGAGATCCAAGTCCAAGGGCAAGGGAAAGGGAAAGTTGAAGTGTTAGGCTTGTGGCATGACAGGGCACATGAAATGAGATTACAAGAATCCAAAATCTAAGAAAGAGAAGACAGATAAAACTTCAAGAGAGGCCCATACTATAAAATTATCTGAGGATAGCAGTGATGTATGCGAGGTCTTAATGGTGTTGAAATCGGGGTTTCTCAGCGATGAGTGGCTCATGGACTTTGGAGCTTCATATTACATATGCCCTGATCGGAGCGCCTTTTATCTCATATAGAGAATATGAGGGTGGTTCGGTATTTTTAGGTGATGACTACACTTGTAAAGTTATGGGGATTGGATCCGTGCACATCAAGATCTTCAATGTGATCGAACGGACCTTTACAAAAGTGAGGCACGTTCCCAGGTTGAAGAAAAATTTGATTTCTCTTGGTGCACTCGAGGCAATGGGTTGCAAGTTCATTGGTTTTGTAAGGTTTCAAAGGGGGTGTTTGTTCGCTTCCCCAAGTGTAGGGTTGCGATGTAGTAATAATCTCGGTAAGACCGAGGTCGATCCATAGGGAAGGAAGTAAACAATTCAAATTATCCTAATAACTAGAATCTTAAGAGGTTTGTGAAATTGGTTTTGAACATAAAATAGAAAATCTGATAATGAAAAGATAACTAGAGCATCAAGGATCCACTTATATCTCTCCTTAGATGCATAATTCGCTATGGTTTCTCACTTTCTCAACTAGAATCGAAATTAAGATCTATCTAGTCGGATGATAAAACAGTTAAACCAAACAATCTGCCATATGTAAGATCAATGTATATGATTCACTCAATGCAAGCTAGGACGAGCATACTCAATTGCATAAGTCAGTCCCAATTCCAATAGGCTAAGATCACAATCATAACCATCATTAAATCCTATCACAAGACAAAACTAGATCATGATTTGAACTTGATTCAAATCACATGCACAGTCTCACATACTTTAGAATTTTCAGAAAAGTAAACTTTTGGTAAGAAGTTCCCACATGAAAATCATAAATCTAGAGCGTATTCCAATTCCTCAGATCATAGAGGTCTAGACTAGTTCACAACAATTAAGAACTCAAGCAATTCTTCCAAATATCCATGAGTCATCATAAGACTAAGAAAAATTACTTAGCACTTGAATTAAACTTCAAACTATTGTTCTTAAACATAAAATCCAACTTGAACCAATAAAATGAATTAAACAATATAAGAAAACTAAAAGGTTCACCTCTTAGCTCTAGCTAAGAGATTAGCTAATGAAAAGCATATTAAAAATAAAACTAGAACTAAGAAAAAGAAGAAAAACTAGATGGAGGAGGCTAGGAAGCCTCCTATGACTTGAACTCCTTGCTCCCCACGTCCTTGGTTGATTTGAAATAGAAGAGAGCACCTCCTTTTATAGTGCAGCAATAGTACATCAACATAGCAGAATTTGTTTCGCTTGGTACGGCTTAACCAATGGTCGGATTGCCTTCAAATTTGATTTGTTGCTTCCTTGTAATGTGATATTCCTCATAGATGATTTAGATTTCCAAGATTATCCTCTGAATGGGCCCACCAATCATATCACCGACCGTCTCTCAAAATCGCGCACTTCGGGTACCTTCAGAACCAGTCATCTTTCTTTCAACGCTCCGGAGTGTAAAGATGTCGGATTGATCCCAAATTTTGAACATTGGTAGAAAACTTCCTTCTATACATGATAGATGGATTAGATTGTCCAAAACAATCCCAGAATATGGTCCGAAAATTAGAAAACTTAGGGCTTTTATAAACTCTGCGCAGCTGAATCTTTCTGGATGGTCCATCCTTCTTCAACCGCTACAATCAAACCACACATCCTTTTCATCTAAAACTTTGTGGTTATTTATATATGGATGTGGTCTAAAATATGGTCAAAGTATATTCTTCATATCATCAATGATGGGTCACCTGGACCGGCCCAGAGTGGAGTAGGCGGAATCTGGAACTTTCTGGACAGTTCGTATTGTTTTGGCCACCACGGTCAATCCGTAGCTCCGATCGACACGAAACCACTTGGGTTAGTTCAGCGTCGAGTTCCTCTTCGACGTGGATGTGTTGGATTTCTAAATATCATTCAGATGGGCTTAAAAAACTGGTCCAAAAAATTAGAAATGGGAATGGCCTGCTGTCTGCAATCTGAAACCCTAAATTGCATGGCCGACCGGTCAAGACCGGTCTAGACCGGTCGGACAGGGCTGGCCGACCGGTCTAGACCTGTCTAGTTTGGTCCAGCAACCTCTGTAGAAGGCAGAATTGTTGGCCGACCGGTCTTGACCGGTCGGACCACCTTTTGGGGCTCCTTTTTCTTTCCTTTCTTCTTTCTCTTCTTTCCTTTCTTCTTCCCTCTTTTGTTCTTCCTTTCCTTTGATCTTCAAGGTATGTAAGAAGGGTCTCAAAGCATCCGAAAGATGAAGTCTCTCTTTCATTCCTACAACCACAAAACTATGCATTAGATTAGCCTTTAAATCATGAAAATCATGCATAATGAGTGATGAATTGGGGTTAGAATATGCACAATTAAGAGCTCAACACACCCCCCAACCAGCATTTTGCTAGTCTCGAGCAAAACATGCGTGAAACAAGTTTCATTCTCCAAAATCCAACTCTCCTCTAGAAACTATTCTTCTATACATTCCAAGACACACAAGCATAAAAATCAGAGAACTTAGGTGATAGAGGTTGAAACCTTAAACTCTCAGAACATAATAAGTGTTTATATGAAATTCCCGCTGATTGATTGATAAATAGAAGAACTTGAACAAATTCAACCTAGTGTGCATAGTGAAAGCTTATCTCATGAGTTTTCGAGATTATCTTCTTCATAGATCAACTAAACTATAGATCTCAAGGTGTATAGAGCAACAACATGCCTATGACAGGAATTTGTCTTACCGTCCTTCTGACGGCTTTCACACTACGTCCCATTTTCGGCTTTGGTTACGGGTAGACCTTCCCCCGGTTGGTAGTAGGTAGCCCTAATCGAAATTTTCCACCATTTTTCCATCATTCCTAATTTTATCCTTCCTTTCCTTTTTCTTTTACATTAGATATGATTTTTAGAAATCCATATCTTTTGTTATTTTCCCATGGACAAAGATGGACAAAGTACCCGCCTTGGTTTCTCAACACCTTAAATCAAAGTATAGCTAATCCATAAATCACATAATCCTTTCAACCCATGAAAATCGTGTAATGTGAACTAGGTGTAAAAGTGTTCAAATTTTCTATCACTCACATAAATAGGGGAATTCACATATAAAACCATTATATTAAGAGAAGTTCAAAGCTTGCAACATCACTCACTTCGTATCTCCTCTTCTTATGCTCGTATCATCTTGAATGCATAAAAACAACGTTTTCCAAAAGAGTTTTGAATTTTAGAAAGATAAAAAAAAATTCTACATAATTGCTCGAAATGTCACAAAAGCTAGTAGATTCATCTAAGGAATCTCACCCCCCAACCAAAATCTTACATTGTCCTCAATGTAATAAGATATGCAATATGCATGACATGAGAGCAATGACATAAAACAAAGGAGAGTAAGAACGAGAGTACCTGCGGTAGCAAGTAGATCAATTCTAGCATCTTCCATTGTCTCGATGAGACTTATTCAATCTTAAATGCAGAAAGAAATCCTAACCTACCTACCTACTTTTGATTAGTCCGATCGACTACATGATCAAATTTGAGCAGGATCTTCATGAATTCAATAGGTTTCTCATGAGGACCATCCAAAGTCCTGCTCGAATGTATACTTGGGTGCGTTTCTTCATGAAGGTCCAATCATAGTGTGCACCACACGCATGTAAGGAGGAGATAAGAGCAAAAAAAAAGATATCTCCTCAACTTCTGAATTGGGTTGTAATTGATTAAAAATGGGTCCTCCCAATCAGAATTTTCAATGGGTTGAAGAACCCATGATGGTGGAGAGACATTCATTAAGTATTTTTCAGTTTGGGTTGTCTCCTCCACAAATTCAGAATTGCATGGTGCTTCCACAAACAATGGTAAATAGTGTAAATCAGTGGGATGGTGCTCTTCAGGAACCGAAACCATGTCTAACAAACTATCTAACTCCATAATCATCTCATCATCCAGATCATAGGGGTGGGTCATGCATTCTTCTAGGAAATCGAGAGAGTGAGATGAATGGTCATCGTTCTCCCTAAGTGATTGAGAAAATTTTGTTTCAAGGGTAAGGAATTCCTCCTCTATAGAGGGGAGGTGTTCCAAAGAAAAATTTTCAGATTCAGTGGTAAGCACATCATCTAGCATTGGTTGATCTTTTGAAATTTCAGATTGTGCTACCCCATCATCCAAAGAAACAGAATTTTCAACCCAAGGGAGTTCTTCCACAATAGAATCCGGCATGTGTTGTTGGTGGAAGGACTCAAAAATATCTACTTCGGCCATCTCTCTAGCAAGAATATCTTCCGGTGACTCAAAAACATTCGGCCCTTTGGAAGAAGAAATCATGGACTCACAATCATCCTTCAAACCCTCATTGTAGGCAATCAAACTATCACTTTCAGATTTTGTAGATTCCTCGGATTCGCCAACTGTCCTTGAAATCTCTTCATCATTCAAATCGGAATAGCTAAAAGAGATAGTTGATTCACCATAATCGATGGTAATGGTAGGATCACTGAGATCTACATCCCCTAAAACTTTAGTCATCAAATCGGAAGAGGGTTGGGCTTGGATAGCCACATCCTCCTCTATATTGGGGATTGATTCGGTGTTCCCAATGTCGGGTTCAGGATTTTGAGATTGCGAGAGGTTTTGTATGCATTGCTCAGTTATTTTCATAAACTCTCGCAGCGTATCCTCAAGAGTTCGTGTCAGTTGTGGATCATGAGAAAGAAACTCTTGAGGATAATTGTTGACATCCATGGTTGGCTCGTCTTCCATTGGACTAGAGGTGTGAGGACTCTCTCGATGAAGACTATACGTGTTATATGACGAATACTGATAAGATGGTTGATAGGCATAACCATACAAGTGATCACGCAATGTCTTTACCGGTTGGTCATTACTCCCCCGGTCCTTTTTCTTATTCCTACCTCCTGTTAAACTTGGTGGAACACTCTTGTTATTTTCAACCTAGTAATCATGTAGCATCTTACGTTGGGGGGTAGTGGAGGTTCTTTGAATCTCAGTAAAATATTCATGCTTGGAGGAATCCCGATCACAATGAGTTTGGGTCTCCCAATCCGACGTCTCATCCTCCAAAAGGTACTTGTATGCACCATTCGTCCAATCATACATGATGAAATTTTAAGGAATTGGAAACTACCCTAATCTAGAAAAAAGAACAAAAAGAAGGGAGATGGAGAGATGTTACCCAATAAAGTGAGATATATGTCAGCAACAATGTCCTACAAAATCCAACAAAAAATTGTTAGTAATCTAAAAAAAAAAAGAAAAAGAAAATCTACTTCTATAAAAACTGAAAATCCTACCTAACTAAGACTACTCTATAGCTACTGGAACAATTAGAACCGTTTAACCTCTTTCCCCGGCAACGGCGCCAAAAACTTGTTCGCTTCCCCAAGTGTAGGGTTGCGATGTAGTAATAATCTCGGTAAGACCGAGGTCGATCCACAGGGAAGGAAGTAAACAATTCAAATTATCCTAAAACTAGAATCTTAAGAGGTTTGTGAAATTGGTTTTGAACATAAAATAGAAAATCTGATAATGAAAAGATAACTAGAGCATCAACGATCCACTTATAGCTCTCCTTAGATGCATAATTCGCTATGGTTTCTCACTTTCTCAACTAGAATCGAAATTAAGATCTATCTAGTCGGATGATAAAACAGTTAAACCAAACAATCTGCCATATGTAAGATTAATGTATATGATTCAATGCAAGCTAGGACGAGCATACTCAATTGCATAGGTCAGTCCCAATTCCAATAAGCTAAGATCACAATCATAATCATCATTAAATCCTGTCATAAGACAAAACTAGATCATGATTTGAACTTGATTCAAATCACGTGCACAGTCTCACATACTTCAAAATTTTCAGAAAAGTAGACTTTTGGTAAGAAGTTCCCACATGAAAATCATAAATCTAGAGCGTATTCCAATTCCTCGGATCATACAGGTTAGACTAGTTCACAACAATTAAGAACTCAAGCAATTCTTCCAAACATCCATGAGTCATCATAAGACTAAGAAAAACTACTTAGCACTTGAATTAAACTTCAAACAATTGTTCTTAAACATAAAATCCAACTTGAAACCAATAAAACGAATTAAACAATCTAAGAAGCCTATAAGGTTCACCTCTTAGCTCTAGCTAAGAGATTAGCTAATGAAAAGCATATTAAAAATAAAACTAGAACTAAGAAAAAGAAGAAAAACTAGCTGGAGGAGGCTAGGAAGCCTCCTATGACTTGAACTCCTTGCCCCCACAACCTTGGTTGATTTGGAATAGAAGAGAGCACCTCCTTTTATAGTACAGCAATAGTACAGCAACATAGCAGAATTTGTTTCGCTTGGTACGGCTTAACCAATGGTCGGATTGCCTTCAAATTTGATTTGTTGCTTCCTTGGAATGTGATATTCCTGATAGATGATTTAGATTTCCAAGATTATCCTCTGAATGGGCCCACCAATCATATCACCGACCGCCTCTCAAAATCGCGCACTTTGGGTACCTTCAGAACAAATCATCTTGCTTTCAACGCTCCGGAGTGTACAGATGTTGGATTGATCCCAAATTTTGAATATTGGTAGAAAACTTCCTCCTCTACATGATAGAGGGATTAGATTGTCCAAAAAAATCCCAGAATGTGGTCCGAAAATTAGAAAACTTAGGGCTTTTATAAACTCTGTGCAATTGAATCTTTCTGGATGGTCCATCCTTCTTCAACCGCTACAATCAAACCACACATCCTTTTGATCTGAAACTTTGTGGTTATTCATATATGGATGTGGTCTAAAATATGGTCAAAGTATATTCTTCATATCATCAATGATGGGTCACCTGGACCGGCGTAGAATGGAGTAGGCGGAATCTGGAACTTTCTGGACAGTTCGTATTGTTTTGGCCACCACGGTCAATCCGTAGCTCCGATCGACACGAAACTACTTGGGTTAGTTCGGCGTCGAGCTCCTCTTCGACATGGATGTGTTGGATTTCCAAATATCATTCATATGGGCCCAAAAAACTGGTCAGAAACTTAGAAACGGGAATGGCCTGCCATCTGCAATCTGAAACCCTGAAATTGCATGGTCGACTGGTCTAGACCGGTCGGACAGGGATGGCCGACCGGTCAAGACCGGTCTAGACCTGTCTAGTTTGGTCCAGCAGCCTCTGTAGAAGGCAGAATTGTCGGCCGACCGGTTTTGACCGGTCGGACCACCTTTTGGGGCTCCTTTTTATTTCCTTTCTTCTTTCTCTTCTTTCCTTTCTTCTTCCCTCTTTTGTTCTTCCTTTCCTTTAATCTTCAAGGTATGTAAGAAGGGTCTCAAAGCATCCGAAAGATGAAGTCTCTCTTTCATTCCTACAACCACAAAACTATGCATTAGATTAGCCTTTAAATCATGAAAACCATGCATAATGAGTGATGAATTGGGGTTAGAATATGCACAATTAAGAGCTCAACAGTCTTAATGCACTTTTCTGTGGCATACTAGTGCATATTATTTATCAATCACGTGCGTCCATTTCTTATAACATCAGTTGAGCCTTGGCAAGCTAAAAACTGAAGATTCAAGTGGACAAGAAACATCAAGGAAGAAGAATAGGTAAAAGAGATGCCTTAGTAACCCAAACCCTTAAAACCAAAACACTAAAATCTTTAGATGACTTAGATTAAATAGGAAAACCCTTAGTTGTCATCATTAACCTTAGATCACATAGAAAAACATCATAAGTTAGGTTAATTAAAGGGTGTTAACTGCTGTAAACAAACTGACCTAGACAATAGTTTTCGATTGCACTTCGATGTCATTAAAATATATTTCAATTGGTCTTCGAAGATGAGCTCGATGCAATCGAAGTGGCTATTTTTCTGCTTGTTTTATGACCACTAGAGCTTCATTTATAAAAGGGAAGGAATCAGTTTTTCGGCTTAATAGAGGAAATTTAATGATTTAGAAGCCACCACTATTGCAAACAATTTGAAGCACTAATCCTAACCCATACAAGTAATTCTCCTTGTGATTCATCACAAGCATTAAGCATTCAAAGCTCAAATGAGAATGAACTTATTCTCTCTTAATTCCTAAGAGTTTAGTGTTGAGTGCTTAAATGTATATATTCTAACCCCATTTCATCACTAACTATGCATGGTTTTCAAGCTTAAAGACTATTCTAATGTGTGGTTTTAAAATTATAGGAATGAGAGGGACTCCGCCCATTTTATGACTTAAAAGATTTCTTTAGGAGCCTTGGATGAAGACCCAAGGTGGGCCAAAGAAAGAAGGAAGCAGAGAGAGAAGAAAGAAAGAAGAAAATGAAGAAGAAAAGGGCCATGACCGGTCGTGACCTGTCGGCTAGGAGGGCCACAACCGGTCTAGACCGGTCGGCCACCCCTTGTTTTCCCTCTAGACTAATGATACAACAGGGCCGACCGGTCTTGACCAGTCGGCCAGAGCCTGCGCACCACCAGTATGCACGCTGGACTGTCCTCAGTCAGGTTCTACCGGTCGTGACCGGTCGGCCAGCCCAGTCCGACCGGTCCAGACCGGTCGGCCATGTGAAGACAACAAGCTTTCCAATTCCGGATTCTAATTTTCTCTGCGCATTGCGTATCCTTACGTAATTTCTAGATGTTTCTGACGCAAGAGAGCTTTCCCATTATAAAAGGACACCTAGGGCCTCTTCCAAAGGCATCCTAGAAGAGATTGAGCACGGTGGGAGACGACGAAAGTCGAATTCGGAGTTCTACAACTCTTCCTAGTTTGTTTTTATAGTTTTATGTTTTGTTTAGTTGTTTTCATGTTTCCTTGGATCATGAACGGCTAAACCTCTTAGATAGGGCTAAGAGGTGAAGCTTATAGTGAATCTAAGATAGTTTCAATTTGTTTGATTTGGTTTCAAGTTGGATTATTAGTGAAGAACAATGGTATGAAGTTTAAATAAAGTTCTAAGTAGTTTTTCTTAATCTTATGATGGCTCATGGGTGTTTAGAAGAATTGCTTGAGTTCTTAATTGTTTTGAGCTAGTCTAGACCTGTATCATCCAAGGAATTGGATTTAATACGCTCTAGATCTATGATCCTCATGTGTGAGCTTCTGGTCTATTTTTCTGAAAATTCTAGATTATGTGAGATTGTGTATGTGATTTGGATCAAGTTCATATCATGATCTAATTATACTTAGTGACAGAGTTTGATGATGATATGATTGTGATCTTAACCTATTGGAATTAGGATTGACCTATGCAATTGAGTGTGATCAAGTCCTAGCTTGAATTAAGAGAATCATGTACATGATTCACACATATGCTAGATTGCTTGTTTTAACTGCTTTATCATCCGACTAGATAGTACTTAATTTCGATTCTAGTTGAGAAAGTGAGAAACCACAGCGAATTAAGCATCAAGGATTACTACAAGTGGATCCTTGAACCCCTAGTGCCTTTTTATTAATTGATTACCTTCAGTTTAGCTCAAAATTGTTATTACTAAAATTCTGTTAGTTAGCTCTTCAATAGAAACCATTAGAAGTGTTTTGTGATTTCTTACACAAGTCCCTTTGGATCGACCTCAGTCTTACTGAGATTATTACTACATCGCAACCCTACACTTGGGGAAGCGAACAAATTTTTGGCGCCGTTGCCGGGGACTTTGACGGTTTTAACAGAATTTCTGAAGATAGTTTCTATTAAAAATTTTAGGAATAGTACTAACTTAGTTTGTTTTATTTTGATTTTTTCTTTTGCAGGGATTTTAGGAAGTTGAAGAAAAAGTTAGGGATCTTAAGTTCTCAAATCAGGTTTTATCTTTCTAACCCTACTCTTCTTCTTTCCCTATTCATTCATATCATATTCATCTTTTGTGGAGTGGGTGGAGACTCCTTTTTGGATCTCTGATAGGTTGGCCTTGTGCTGCCTTGATTCCTATTGGTTGGCATTACAGTCTTGGATCACCTTGTGCTCAGAGATTTCTCTTCTCACTTCTATTCCTCTTTCTTCTTTTTCTGCACTTTTATCAAAAGATTCAAAGAGTGGGTGGAAAATCCCAAGTGCATAGAAATAAAGTTTTCTAAAGAGTGTTGATAGTTCTTAGAACCCCTATTGACCAGGAGAAATCAGTCTCTATCCTTGCTTCTGACTCAGCCATTGCAAGACACCTTGTGCTTCTGTCTTAGAGAGAAGTAAAGGAAGGAAAGAAGAATTCTTCTTTCTTGTTTCATTCTTTTAGGATTTGCATGCCACATTGGGTTTGGGATTCTAATAACCGACTCATTAGTGAAGGGGGAATAGTTGAAGGAATTGATAGAGAGCCACTTGCTAAAAGACATTTAAATTCTCCAAGTTTGAAAGTATAGCTGCAAATCAACCCAACCCCATGGCTAATCAAAATCTGGGCCAAAACCAAACCGAAACGGGAGAGAATGTGGTTGAGAATGTTCCCCGACCCAGAACATTACGTGATTACTTGCAACCAGCAAGAGCGAGCACTCCTTCATGCATAGTTTTTTCAAAAAATGTAGGTAACATAGATTTGAAACTGGGTGTAATCCAACTCCTCTCGAGATTCCATGGACTAGACAGTGAAAGTGCCTATCAACACCTTAAGGAATTTGATGAGGTGATAGCCACCATCCACTTTGCAAATGTAATCGACGATGTGGTGAGACTTAAATTATTTCCTTTTACCCTTAAAGAGAAAGCTAAAGGTTGGCTTCATGCATTAAGGCCAAGATCAATTGGCACATGGACTGATATGACTAGGGAGTTCATTAAAATGTTCTTCCCTACTCACAAAACAATCATGTTGAGGCGCCTTATCATGAATTTTGCCCAAAAGGAGGATGAGACCTTCTTCCAATGTTGGGAGAGGTTCAAGGACTTGTTAAATGCATGCCCACATCATGGCTACAAAATTTGGCGGGTAATAAGCTTTTTCTATGAAGGACTGACTTCATCCATGCACCAATTCATAGAGATGATGTGCAATGGAGAATTCATGAATAAAGAAGCCGAGGAAGCATGGGATTATTTTGATGAATTAGCCGAGAATGCACAATCTTGGGATACATCTAGACCAACAAATTCCAAGACAAGCCAACAAAAGGAAAAGGGAGGAATTTATGTTCTCTCAGAAGAAGATAACATACGTGCACATGTGGCTAGCCTCACAAGAAAAGTTAAGGCCATGGAATTGAAGAAAGGAGAGACGATCAACTCAAAAGACATTGAAACTGTTTGTGGAATTTGTGTCGGAAATCAACATGAAACACAAGATTGTCCCACAATTTCAGCATTCAAGATATCTTACAAGAACAATCAAATATCATAAACAGTTATCAACGGCCATTTAGTGCTTCAAATCCAAACATGTATAATTCTAGTTGGAAGAACCATCCCAACTTCAGTTGGAGGAATGGACCCACTGCGAATGCAAACAATACTCCTCAAGTTCAACCTTTACTAGGTCCATCCCTAGTCATTACACCAAAAGCTACGCTAGAGGAGATGTTGGGTGCATTCGCATCAGTTCAAGCTGAATATAACAAGACTAATTCTCTGAAAATAGATGGGTTCATGCAAGAGCAATTGAAATTTAATCAAAATTCAACTTAAGCCATCAATGACTTGAAAAGCTCAATGGCTAGGGTTGAATCTCACCTCAGTGTTAAGGAGAAAGGCACACTTCCTGCCCAACCTCTTCCTAACCCAAGGACCCAATTTGAGATACAAGACGCAAGCTCATCCTCCCAACATGCGGAGCATGTTCAAGCTATCACCACTTTGAGAAGTGGGAAAATAATCGATAAATCTAATCCGGTGAAGGCCCCAAAGCCTAATGATCCAGAAAATTCCAAAGAGGATGATAGCCCGAACAACACTCCACAAGAGAAAGAACCGGAAAGGCAATACAAGCCGGTTGCCCCGTTTCCCCAAAGGTTGATTTCACCCAAACCTTTAGACAAAAACCTAGAAATTTTAGAGGTTTTTAAGCAAGTGAAGATCAACATCCCGTTGTTGGATGCCATAAAGCAAATACCATCCTATGCCAAATTTTTAAAGGAATTGTGTACAGTCAAAAGGAAACACAATGTTCACAACAAAGTACTTTTGGCTGAGAATTTGAGTGCTATTATCAAACAAGAGGTGCCCCAAAAATACAAAGATCCGGGTAGTCCAACCATCTCATGCATTGTTGAACCTCCAATTTATACATTGCATTGCCCACTACATGACATTATATGCATGTTTTTCATGATTAAAAGGCCCATCTAACGCATGTTTTGTGATTGTAGGGATGAGAGCAGACTTCACTCAATTGGAGACTAAAAAGGGTCCATTTAGAACTTGTAAATGAAGGTCCAAGGTGGAACAAAGAAGGAAGAAGAAAGAGGGAGAAAAGAGAATAAAGAAAAGAAGAAAAAGAAGAAGAATGGCAAGTCCGACCGGTCGTCCAACCAGTCGGCCACACTTGTGGAAACCATTAGAAGGACCAGTTGGTCTGATCGGTCTTGACCGGTCGGCCATCTCTCTGGAAACTCGCTGGAACCAGACCATAAGCTGGTCCGACCGATCGTGACCGGTCGGCCAACCCAGTCCGACCGGTCTTGACCGGTCGGCCAGCAGGCCATTCTCCTACTGCACTCCCTGGACCGTTAGACAGGTAGGTCCGACCGGTCGTGACCGGTCGGCCAGGCTAGTCCGACCGGTCGTCCGACCGGTCGGCTATGCAGAAAAATTAGGAATTTCTAATTTCGGTTCCGAAATTTGCTGCGCAGTGCGTAACCTTACGCAATTTCTGGATGTTTCTGATGCAAGGAGGCTTTTCCACTATAAAAGGACACCTAGGGGCTCTTCCTAGGTCATCATAGAAGCTAAGGGACATGGTTCTAGAGAGAGGAAGCTGTCGTGGAGCGTCTGCAACCCTCCAATTTTTTATTTTTCTAGTTTTTATATTTTCTATTATGAGTTCTAGTTGTAGTATGACAATGCTCGGCTAGAATCTCTCAGCTAAGGCTGAGAGGTGAAGCTTGTAGCTAATTTCATGTTTGATTCAAGTTAATTCAAGTACTTTTTAATTCAAGTTTGGATTTTCCATATTCTAGTTCTTAAGTTGGTAGTTTGAGATATTTTATCAGAGTTCATGTGCTCCGGACATGGATTCCTTGCAATTCTCTGAGATTATCATATTGTGTTTGTTTAGGTTCGAATTATGGTAACCCTTGAGCAAGCCATAGTCCATAGGCATGGCTGTTACTCCGAAGGCTATGATTTTGAATCCTACATGTGTTGAATGGGACTAGAACTTGGAAGTTCAGATTGAATAGAATTGAATGTGTTTGAATGCTTTATTTTCCAACGAGATGAGAGATAGGACTTCAAATCAGTTGTTATCTATACTTGGATTGATTAAATTGACATGGGATTGCTGCAAGTGGATCCTTGAATGCCTTAGTACTTTAAATTACTGATTTTCCATTAAGTTACTGTTTTAGTTTAATTACTCAATTGAATCTTATTTCTTGCAAAACTGAGTTGCTGAAATAGTTTGAAAGTTGTTCTAATTCCCTGTGGATCGACCTCGGTCTTACCGAGTTTTATTACTACATTGCAGCCTTACACTTGAGGTGAGCAAACATGCATCATAGGAGACTACCGGATTAAACAAGCCTTACTTGATTTAGGGGCAAGTGTTAACCTCATTCCATCTCGGTTTATGAACAACTTAGGTTAGGTGAATTGAAACCTACCAAAACCACACTTCAACTTGTTGATAGATCTATTCGTATACCGAGAGGAATGCTTGAGGATGTTCTAGTCCAAGTTGATAAATTCTAATGCCTAGTAGACTTTATTGTCTTGGATACACAACCCGTGATCGGTACCTGGTGCTCAAATTCCCGTCATACTTGGCCGCCCTTTTCTAGCTAGTTTCAATGCGATTATCAATTGTAGAAACGGGCTTGTACAAATGTCTTTTGAAAATATGACACTCGAGCTTAATATATTTGATTTATGCAAATAACCACGAGAAGTTGATGATGAGATCCACGAGATAAATTTGATTGAATCATTCGTGGAGGATACATTCCCCCTGACATTATATTCCAACCCTTTGGAGGCATGTGTGGCCCACTCTCATGAGATAAATGATAACACAATAAGAGAGATGAATGCCATTTTAAACGTGATGCCGGTACTTGATAACAAAAGATGGAGGGCACTATTTGAACCGTTACGCTTAAACGAGAACAAGCCCCTCCCATCCAATATCAAGGCACCAACGCTCGACCTAAAACCATTACCAAGTGAGTTGAAATATGTATATTTAGGTCAAGATGAGACATATCCGGTGGTGATTTCTTCCCACTTGGATGAAGAACAAAAGAGTAGGCTAATAACCACTCTAATAGAGCATAAGAGTGCCATTGGATGGTCGATTGTGGATCTCAAAGGCATAAGACCCACTGATTTTTACTCATTGTATACACCTTGAGGAGAATGCGAAGACATCTAGGCGACCACAAAAACGACTCAATCCAAACATGAAGGATGTGGTTAAGGCCGAAGTGGTGAAACTATTGGATGTGGGTATTATTTACCCAATATCCGATAGTCAATGGGTGAGCCCAACTCAAGTGGTGCCTAAGAAATCTGGAATAACCATCGTAGCCAATGCCAATAATGAACTTGTACCAACCAGAGTCACTACCGGTTGGAGAATGTGCATTGACTACAGAAAGCTAAACACAGTTACGAGGAAAGACCACTTCCCCCTACCATTTGTTGATCAAATTTTAGAAAAGTTGGCTGGTCATTCCCATTTTTGCTTCCTTGATGGCTATTCAGGGTACAACCAAATAGAGATCGCCCTAAAGGACTAAGAGAAAACAACATTCACATGTCCATTCGGTACTTTCGCCTATCGAAGGATGCCTATTTGGACTATGTAATGCCCCTGCTACTTTTCAGCGTTGTATACTGAGTATTTTTTTATATGGTGGGGACAATTCTTGAAGCCTTCATGGATGATTTCTCTGTATTTGGTTGTAGCTTTGATGAGTGCCTTATGCACTTGAAATTTGTGTTGAAACGATGAGAAGAGAAGAACCTTATATTGAATTGGGAGAAATGTCACTTCATGGTTCAAAAGGGAATTGTACTTGGTCACATCATCTCACAAAATGAAATCGAGGTGGACAAAGCTAAAATCGATATTATCTCTACCATCCACCACCCAAGAGCATACGAGATGTGCGATCCTTTTTGGGACACGCCGGATTTTAAAGACGTTCGCTTCCCCAAGTGTAGGGTTGCAATGTAGTAATAATCTCGGTAAGACCGAGGTCGATCCACAGGGACTTATGTAGGAATTCACAAACACATCCAATAGTTTCTATTGAGAAGCTAACAACCAGATTTGTAGTAGATTGATGTAAGTAGCAATGTTAAACTAAACTGAAGTAATCAATTAATAAAAGGCATTAGGGGTTCAAGGATCCTCTTGTAGCAATCCTTAATGCTCAATTCGCTGTGGTTTCTCACTTTCTCAACTAAAATCGAAATTAAGATCTATCTAGTTGGATGATAGAACAGTTAAACCAAACAACATGCCATATGTATAAACAATGTATATGATTCACTCAATGCAAGCTAGGGTGAGCATGCTCAATTGCATAGGTCAGTCCCAATTCCAATAGACTCAGTCCTCAATCTTAACCATCATTAAGTCCTGTCACAAGACAAAGCTAGATTATGATTTGAACTTGATTCAAATCACATACACAGTCCCATACATATTACAGCAATCCAGAAAAGTAGAACTTTGGTAGGAAGTTCCCACATGAAGATCATAACACTAGAGCGTACTCCAATTCCTCGGATCATACAGGTCTAAGCCAACACACAACAATTAAGAACTCAAGTAATTCGTCCAAACATCCATGAGTCATCATAAGACTAAGAAAAACTACTTAGAACTTGAATTAAACTTCAAACCATTGTTCATAAACATGAAATCCAATCTTAAAACCAACGTAAACGAATTGAAACATCTTAGATTCACTATAAGCTTCACCTCTTAGCCCTAGCTAAGAGGTTTAGCCGTTCATGACCCAAGGAAACATGAAACAACTAAGAAAAACATAAAAACAGTATACAAACTATGAGGAGTTGTGGAACTCCGAAATCCACTTCCGCCGCCTCCCACCTTGCTCAAACCCTTCTAAGATACCCTAGGAATAATCCCTAGGTGTCCTTTTATAATGGGGAGGCTCCACAACATCAGAAACTTCCATAATTTGCTTAAAGCTACGCACTGCGCAGAGAATTTTGGGACTTGTAGAACACGCCTCATTACGCAGACTACCGGTTGTACGACTAGGTCTGAGCTATTGGACGACTGGTCTAAAAAACGTAAAAAGTGTCCTAGAGAGTTTTGGGATTTTTCACCCCAGAAAATTAATTCAATGACCAGTCGCACGACCTTGTCGCAGCAGTGGACGACCGGTCGTGAACAGTCCAGAGAGTTGTGGCCGCAGGGCCCCTCAGTTGAATGTGCTGACCGATCGAACGACCGGTCTTGGGCCTTGGACGACCAGTCGGACGACCGGTCTTGGGTGTGCTCTTCTGCTTTCTTTCTTTATTTCTCTTACTTCTTTCTTTCATCCTTCGACACTTGGTCCTTTGATCTTCTTTGCTTCTAAATAGTGTCTTTAAGTCTCCATTTGATAATTCCTCTCTCTCATCCATACAATCACAAATCTATGCATTAGTTTAGCCTATAAACCATGAAAACAAGCATAATGAGTGATGAATTGGGGTTAGAATATGCACAATTAAGAGCTCAACACACCCCCTAACCAACATTTTGCCAGTCCCGAGCAAAACATGCGTGAAACCAATTTCATTCTCCAAACCCCACTCTCCTTTAGAAATTATTCTTTTATACATCCCAAGCTACATAAGTGTAAGAGTTAGTGAAATTAGGTGATAGAGGTTGAAACTGTAATCCCTCAAAACATGATAAGCATCCATATGAAATTCCCACTGATTGGTTGATAAATAGAAGAACTTAAACAAATTCAACCTAGGGTTCATAGTGAAAATTCATCTCATGAGTTTCTAGGACTATCTTCTTCATAGATCAACCAGACTATAGATCTCAAGGTATATAGAGCAACTGCAAGCCAATGACGGGAATTTGCCTTACTGTCCTTCCGACGGCTTTCACACTACGTCCCACTTCCGGCTTTGGTTACGGGTAGACCATCCCCCGGTTGGTAATAAGTAGCCCTAATCGGAATTTTCCACCATTTTCGATCATTCCCAATTTCATCCTTCCTTTTCCTTTTTCTTTTAAATTAGATAGGATTTTTAGAAATCCATATCTTTCGTTATTTTCCCATGGACAAGGATGGACAAAGTACCCCAGCTTGGTTTCTCAACACCTTAAATCAAAATCTAGCTAATCCACAAATCACATAATCCCTTCAACCCTTGAAAATCGTGTAATGTGAACTAGGCGTAAGAGTGTTCAAATTTTCTATCAATCACATAAATAGGGGAATTCACATATAAAACCATTATGTTAAGAGAAGTTCAAGACTTACAACCTCAAACACTTCATATCTCTTCTTCTTATACTCATATTATCTCGAATGCATAGAACAAGGTTTTCCAAAAAAGTTTTGAATTTTAGAAAAATAAAAAAATTTCTACATAATTGCTCGAAATGTTACAAAACGCTGGATTCATCAAGTGATCCTACACCCCCAACCAAATCTTGCATTGTCCTCAATGTAAAAGATGTGCAATGAACAAAACATGAGAGCAATTTGAAAATAAAAGGGAGTGAGGAATGATTGTACTTGAGAGAGTGAAAAGTGAAATTCTTCCTCCTTCTAACAAACCTATGAAAAATAAACAAAAGCAACCAAATCCTAATCCTAACTATTCTATACCTCCATCAGACTAGGAGATCAATCATCCTGATATACAGGATCAGTCAGAGGTATGGACATACCTTCTGAAGGAAACTTCTCATAGAACGGCTTTAATCGCTGACCATTTGCCTTAAAAATGTTGTTGTTCCTTGGATTTAACAACTCGACGGTTCCATATGGGTAGATAGTTTGCACAATGTAAGGACCGGTCCATCGAGATCTCAATTTGCCAGGAAATAAATGGAGGCAAGAATTATACAAAAGGACTTTTTTATTGATCGTGAATGTCTTACGAAGAATGTTCTTATCATGGAATATCTTTGTCTTGTCCTTGTAACTTCTCGCATTCTCATAAGCTTCGTTCCGGATTTCTGCAAGTTCATTCAATTGAAGTTTGCACAACAAGCTCGCCTTGTCAGAATCAAAATTCATCTTCTTAATTGCCCAATATGCCCTATGTTCCAACTCCACAGGCAAGTGACAAGCCTTCCCATAGACAAGTCTATAGCGAGACATTCCAATAGGGGTCTTAAAAGCAGTACGGTAGGCCCAAAGCGAATCGGTAAGTCGAAGCGACCAATCCTTGTGATCGGGGTTCACCATTTTCTCTAAAATGTGTTTAATCTCCCTATTGGATATCTCGGCTTGTTCACTAGTTTGCGGGTGATAGAGGGTGCTCACTTTGTGTGTTACGCCATATTTCTTCATTAAGGTTTCAAATTGGTGATTACAAAAGTGAGACTCTCCATCACTGATGATGAATCGAGGTGTTCCAAACCGGGAAAGAATATTCTCTTTTAAGAAGCGAATGACAGTTTTATGGTCATTATTCCGGCAAGGGATGGCCTCGACCCATTTGGATACATAGTCAACGGCAAGCAAGATGTATGCGTTTCCAAAAGAAGATGGTAATGGACCCATGAAATCGATGCCCCAACAATAAAAAATTTCGATTATTAAGATGGGATTGAGTGGCATCATATTTTTACGGGAGATTCCTCCCAATTTCTGACAAGGTTCACATGTTTTGCAAAACTCATGTGTGTCTTTGAACATAGTGGGCTAATAAAACCCACATTGCAGAATTTTTGCAGTGGTCTTTTTAGCCCAAAGGTGGCCACCACATGCCTGAGAATGATAGAAGGAGATGATACTTTGTTGTTCATCATCTGGCACACATCTCCTTATGATTTGATTGGGACAATACTTGAATAAGTATGGGTCATCCAAAGGAATTTTCGCACCTCAGTGAAGAATTTATCATTATCTTAGCTTTTTCCAATGTGTAGGAATTGTACCTGTAGCAAGATAGTTAGCAATGTCTGCATACCATGGCAATTGGGAAATAGGAAAAAGTTGTTTATCAGGGAACATGTCATTGATCGTAGTCATTTCAAGGGGAATCAGTGAGGACAAGTCAAGAAAGATGGTCAGCCACTACATTTTCTACTCCTTTCTTATCACGTATCTCTATGTCAAATTCCTGGAGTAGAAGGATCCATCTTAACAACCGTGGTTTAGCATCCTTCTTAGAAAGAAGGTACTTAAGTGCAGCATGGTCAGTGAATATGATGATCTTGGATCCAAACAAGTAGGACCTAAACTTATCCAAGGTAAAAACTACAACTAAAAGTTCTTTTTCTGTAGTAGTGTAGTTTGCTTGGGCTGAGTTTAAGGTTCTACTTACATAGTAGATAACACATGGCTTCTTCTCTTTTCTTTAGCCTAGCACGGCCCCAATAGCATAGTCGCTCGCATCGCACATAATTTCAAAAGGAAGGCTCCAATCAGGTGGTTGCATTATGGGAGCACATGTAAACATACCTTTAAGTGTGGTAAAGGCATTTTGACATTCTTCATTCCACTCGAATGAATTTTCCTTTTCAAGTAGGTTACATAAAGGACGAGAGAGTGAACTGAAGTCCTTTATGAACCTTCTATAAAATCCTGCTTGTCCCAAAAAGGCCCGCACATCTCGTATGCTCTTGGGTGGTGGAAGGTTAGAGATAAGATCGATTTTCGCTTTGTCCACTTCTATTCCATTTTGTGAAACGATGTGACCAAGTACAATTTCTTTTTGAACCATAAAGTGACACTTTTGCCAATTCAGCACAAGGTTCTTCTCTTCACATCTTTTCAGCACAGATTTTAAATGCACAAGGCACTCATCAAAGCTACAACCAAATACTGAGAAGTCATCCATGAAGACTTCCAGAATTGTCCCCACCATATCAGAAAAGATACTCATCATACAACGCTGAAATGTGGCAGGGGCATTACATAGTCCAAACGGCATCCGTCGATAGGCGAAGGTGCCGAATGGACATGTGAATGTAGTCTTTTCTTGGTCTTCACGGGTGATCTCTATTTGGTTGTACCGTGAATAGCCATCAAGGAACTAAAAATGGGAATGACCCACCAACCTTTCTAAAATTTGATCAACAAACGGTAGGGGGAAGTGGTCTTTCCTCGTGACAGTATTTAGCTTCCTGTAGTCAATGCACATTCTCTAACCGGTAGTGACTCTGGTTGGTACAAGTTCATTATTGGCATTGGCTACGATGGTTATTCCGGATTTCTTAGGCACCACTTGAGTTGGACTCACCCATTGACTATCGAATATTGGGTAGATAATACCCACATCCAATAGTTTTACCGCTTCGGCCTTAACCACTTCCTTCATGTTTGGAATGAGTCGTCTTTGTGGTTGCCTAGATGTCTTCGCATTCTCCTCAAGGTGTATGCGATGAGTACAAATCAGTGGGTCTATGCCTTTGAGATCCGCAATTGACCACCCAATGGCACTCTTGTGCTCTAATAGAGTGGACATTAACCTACTCTCTTGTTCCTCATCCAAGTGGGAAGAAATCCCCGGCAACGGCGCCAAAAACTTGTTCGCTTCCCCAAGTGTAGGGTTGCGATGTAGTAATAATCTCGGTAAGACCGAGGTCGATCCACAGGGACTTATGTAGGAATTCACAAACACATCCAATAATTTCTATTGAGAAGCTAACAACCAGATTTGTAATAGATTGATGTAAGTAGCAATGTTGAACTAAAATGAAGTAATCAATTAATAAAAGGCACAAGGGGTTCAAGGATCCACTTGTAGTAATCCTTCATGCTCAATTCGCTGTGGTTTCTCACTTTCTCAACTAGAATCGAAATTAAGATCTATCTAGTTGGATGATAGAACAATTAAACCAAACAACCTGCCATATGTATGAACAATGTATATGATTCACTCAATGCAAGCTAGGGTGAGCATGCTCAATTGCATAGGTCAGTCTCAATTCCAATAGACTCAGTCCTCAATCTTAACCATCATTAAGTCCTATCATAAGACAAAGCTAGATTATGATTTGAACTTGATTCAAATCACATGCACAGTTCCATACATATTACAGTAATCCAGAAAAGTAGAACTTTGGTAGGAAGTTCCCACATGAAGATCATAGCACTAGAGCGTACTCCAATTCCTCGGATCATATAGGTCTAGGCCAACACACAACAATTAAGAACTCAAGTAATTCATCCAAACATCCATGAGTCATCATAAGACTAAGAAGAACTACTTAGAACTTGAATTAAACTTCAAACCATTGTTCATAAACATGAAATCCAACCTTAAAACCAACTTAAACGAATTGAAACATTTTAGATTCACTACAAGTTTCACCTCTTAGCCCTGGCTAAGAGGTTTAGCCGTTCATGACCCAAGGAAACATGAAACAACTAAGAAAAACATAAAAACAGTAAACAAACTAGGAGGAGTTGTGGAACTCTGAAATCCACTTTCGCCGCCTCCCACCTTGCTCAAACCCTTCTAAGATACCCTAGGAACGATCCCTAGGTGTCCTTTTATAGTGGGGAGGCTCCGCAATATCATAAACTTCCAGAATTTGCGTAAAACTATGCACTACGCAGAGAATTTCGGGACTTGTAGAACACGCCTCATTACGCAGACGACCGGTTGCACAACCGGTCTGAGCTACTGGACGACCGGTCGTACGATCGGTCTAAAAAACATAAAAAGTGTCCAGAGAGTTTTCGGATTTTTCACCCCAGAAAATTAATTCAAGGACCGGTCGCACGACCGGTCGCAGCAGTGGAAGACCGGTCGTACGACCGATCGTGAACAGTCCAGAGAGCTGTGGCCGCAGGGCCCCTCAGTTGAATGTGCTGAGCGGTCGGACGACCAGTCTTGGGCCTTAGACGATCGGTCGGACGACCAGTCTTGGGTGTGCTCTTCTGCTTTCTTTCTTTATTTCTCTGACTTCTTTCTTTCATCCTTCGACACTTAGTCCTTTGATCTTCTTTGCTTCTAAATAGTGTCTGTAAGTCTCCATTTGATGATTCCTCTCTCTCATCCCTACAATCACAAATCTATGCATTAATTTAGCCTATAAACCATGAAAACAAGCATAATGAGTGATGAATTGGGGTTAGAATATGCACAATTAAGAGCTCAACAATAGACGGTTCATAAAGGACTTCAGTTCACTTTCTCGTCCTTTATGTAACCTACTTCAAAAGGATAACTCATTCGAGTGGAATGAAAATTGTCAAAATGCCTTTACCAAACTCAAAGGTATGTTGACATGTGCTCCCATAATGTAACCACCTGATTGGAGCCTTCCTTTTGAAATTATGTGCGATGTAAACGACTACGCCTTTAGGGGTTGTGCTAGGCCAAAGAAAAGAGAAGAAGCCATGTGTTATCTACTATGCAAGTAGAACCTTAAACTCAGCCCAAGCGAACTACAATACTACAGAAAAAGAACTTTTAGCCGTAGTTTTTTCCTTGAACAATTTTAAGTCCTACTTGATTGGATCCAAGATCATCATATTCACCGACCATGCCGCGCTTAAGTACCTTCTCTCTAAGAAGGATGTTGAGCCACTGTTTGTTAAGATGGATCCTCCTACTCCAAGAATTTGACATAAAAATACGTGATAAAAAAGGAGTAGAAAACGTAGTGGTTGACCATCTCTCTCGACTTGTTCTCACCGATTCCCCTAAGATGACCGCGATCAATGACATATTCCCTAATGAACAACTTTTTAAAGTCTCCCAATTGCCATGGTATGCAGACATTGCTAACTATCTTGCTATGGGTACAACTCCAACACATTGGAAAAAGCAAGATAAAGATAAGTTCTTCAACGAGGTGAAGAAATTTCTATGGGACGATCCTTACTTATTAAGTATTATCCTAATTAAATTATAAGGAGAGGTGTGCCGGATGATGAGCAACATAGTATCATCTCCTTTGGTCATTCTCAGGCGTGTGGTGGCCACTTTTCGACTAAGAAGACCACAGCCAAAATTCTATAATGTGGGTTTTATTGGCCCACCATGTTCTAGGACACCCATGAGTTTTGTAAAACATGTGAGCCTTGTCAGAAATTAGGAGGTATCTCCCATAGAAATATGATGCCACTTAATCCCATCTTACCAATCAAAATTTTTTATTGTTGGGGCATCGATTTCATGGGTCCATTCCCATCTTCTTTTGGAAACTTATATATCTTGCTTGCCGTCGACTATGTATCTAAATGGGTTGAGGAGATTCCATGCCAGAATAATGACCATAAAACAGTCATTCATTTCTTAAAAGAGAATATTCTTGCCCGGTTTGGAACACCTCGAGTCATCATAAGTGATAGAGGGTTTCACTTTTGTAATCGCCCATTTGAAGCCTTAATGAAGAAATATGGCGTAAATCACAAAGTGAGCACTCCCTATCACCCACAAACAAGTGGACAAGCTGAGATATCCAATAGGGAGATTAAACATATTTTAGAGAAAACGGTGAACCCCGATCGCAAGGATTGGTCACTTCAACTTACCGATGCACTCTGGGCTCACCGTACCGCTTTCAAGACCCTCCTTGGAATGTCTCCCTATAGACTTGTCTATGGGAAAGCTTGTCACTTGCCCGTGGAATTGAAACATAGAGCTTATTGGGCATTAAGAAGATGAATTTTGATTCTGACAAAGTAAGCTCGTTGCGCAAACTTCAATTGAATGAACTTACAGAACTCCAGAACGAAGCATATGAAAATGCGAGAATTTACAAGGACAAGATGAAGGTGTTCCAGGATAAGAACATTCTTCATAAGACATTCACGATTAATAAAAAAAAGTCCTTATGTATAATTCTTGCTTACACTTATTTCTGGGGAAATTGAGATTTCAATGGACCGATCCCAACATTTGAAGCCTTAATGAAGAAATATGGCGTAAATCACAAAGTGAGCACTCCCTATCACCCACAAACAAGTGGACAAGCTGAGATATCCAATAGGGAGATTAAACATATTTTAGAGAAAACGGTGAACCCCGATCGCAAGGATTGGTCACTTCAACTTACCGATGCACTCTGGGCTCACCGTACCGCTTTCAAGACCCTCCTTGGAATGTCTCCCTATAGACTTGTCTATGGGAAAGCTTGTCACTTGCCCGTGGAATTGAAACATAGAGCTTATTGGGCATTAAGAAGATGAATTTTGATTCTGACAAAGTAAGCTCGTTGCGCAAACTTCAATTGAATGAACTTACAGAACTCCAGAACGAAGCATATGAAAATGCGAGAATTTACAAGGACAAGATGAAGGTGTTCCAGGATAAGAACATTCTTCATAAGACATTCACGATTAATAAAAAAAGTCCTTATGTATAATTCTTGCTTACACTTATTTCTGGGGAAATTGAGATTTCAATGGACCGATCCCAACATTGTACAAACTGTCTACCCATATGGGACCGTCGAGTTGTTGAATCCAAGGAATGGCAACATCTTTAAGGCGAATGGTCAGCGATTAAAGCCGTTCTTTGAGAAGTTTCCTTCAGAAGGTATGTCCATACCTCTGACTGATCCTATGTATCAGGATGGTTGATCTCCTAGTCTGATAGAGGTATAGAATAGTTAGGATTAGGATTTTGTTGCTTTTGTTTACTTTTTCATAGGTTTGTTAGAAGGAGGTAGAATTCCACTTTTCATTCTCTCAGGTACTATCATTGCTCACTCCCCTTTATTTTCGAATTGCTCTCATGTTTTGCTCATTGCATATCTTTTACATTGAGGACAGTGCAAGATTTGGTTTGGGAGTGTAGGATCACTAGGATGAATCTAGTGTTTTGTAACATCTCGAGCAATTATGTAGGAACTTTTTCAATTTTTCAAAATTCAAAACTCCGTTGGAAAACTTTGTTTCTATGCATTTGGGATGGTGTGAGTATAAGAAAAAGGAAAAGTAAAGTGAGTGAAGTTGAATACCTTGAGCAATCTCTAAGATACTAGTTTTATATGTGAATTCCCCTATTTTTATGATTGATAGAATTTCTAAACACTTTTACACCTAGTTCACATTACACAATTCTCACGCTTTGAAAGGATTATGTAGAATTGTGAATTGGTGAAGTTTGGATTTAAGGCGTTAAGAAACCAAGTCCGGGGTACTTTGTCCATCCTTGTCCATGGAAAATAACGAAAGATGTGGATTTCTAAAAATCCTATTTAAGGAAAAAGAAAACGGAAATGAAGGATGAAAATATGGGAATGATGGAGAATATGGTGGAAAATTCTGAAAAGGGCTACCTATTACCAACCGGGGGATGGTCTACCCGTAACCAAAGCCAGAAATGGGATGTAGTGTGAAAGCCGTCGGAAGGACGGTAAGGCAAATTCCTACCATAGCTTGTTGTTGATCTATACACCATTGAATCCATACCTTAATTAATTCACAAGGAAGGTAACCCCGGAAATCCATGAGATGAACATTCACCGAGCACACTAGGTTAAATTGTTTGGATTCTTCTATTTATCAATCAATCAGTGGAAATTTCATATAAGTACTTGTTATGTTATGAGAAGGTTAAGGTCTCAACTTCTATCACTAAGTTTTCCTGATTCTTGCACTCGCATATCATTAAGTATAGAGAAACATGGTTTCTGAAGGAGAGTTGGGTTTTGAAGAATGAAATTTGTTTCACGCATGTTTTACTCGGGCCTAGCAAAATGCTGGTTGGGGGGTGTGTTGACTGCTTAAATGTGTATATTCTAACCCTATTTCATCACTAACTATGCATGGTTTTCAAGCTTAAAGACTATTCTAATGCGTCGTTTTATGATTGTAGGAATGAGAGGGACTCCGCCCATTTGATGACTTAAAAGATCTCTTTAGGAGCCTTGGATGAAGACCCAAGGTGGGCCAAAGAAAGAAGGAAGGAGAGAGAGAAGAAAGAAAGAAGAAAATGAAGAACAAAAGGGCCATGATCGGTCAGTGACCAGTCGGCCAGGAGGGCCACGATCGGTCTAGACCGGTCGGCCACCCCTTGTTTCCCCTCTAGGACTAATGATACAACAGGGCCGACCGGTCTTGACCGGTCGGCCAGAGCCTGCCCACCTCCAGTATGCACGCTGGACTGTCCCAGATCAGGTTCGACCAATCGACCAGCCCAGTCCGACCGGTCTAGACCGGATCAGGCATGTGAAGACAGCAAGCTTTCCAATTCCGAATTCCAATTTTCTCTGCATATTACGTATCCTTACGTAATTTCTAGATGTTTCTGACGCAAGAGAGCTTCCCCATTATAAAAGGACACCTATGGCCTCTTCCAAAGGCATCCTAGAAGAGATTGAGCACTGTGGGAGACGGCGGAAGTCGGATTCGGAGTTCTACAACTCCTCCTAGTTTGTTTTTCTAGTTTTGTTTAGTTGTTTCATGTTTCCTTGGATCATAAACGACTAAACCTCTTAGCTAGGTGTTAGAACTTAGAAAAAATCAACTGCTCGTCAACAGTCCTTTTTTCGGTGTTTCTTTATTCTGGAGGAATTTTGAGTATAGAGACATTTGTAGACAATCATAAGCAATCACAAAGTGTACACAAGAGAGAGATATCGCAAGCTGAATTTTATTTCAGAGATTTTGAGATCTTTTACATTCCAGGCTGTGATACTGGTCACGAGCCTTTAATTACATCAACGGTTGATCACCCTTGATTGGAAGGTAAAAGACTAATCCGCTGGGGATTATGGTCTTGAGTTCATGGTCGTATAGACCTTTGTTTTCTTGTTATGGACTGAGCCACATTTATTAGACAAGCCGGATGTCTATGTCCTATTTTCTTTCGGATTGTCTGGGTTGAGAGACTGTCAGGATTTGAGTGGTGCAACTCTAGGCCCGCGCCTGTTACTGTGAACAGGTGACCGCTGGAATTCACGATCCTCGAATGTTGGTCAGGCATAATCCAAGGCCCGCGCCCGTATTTTTATGACGGGTGACCTTAGGAGAGCACTCCATAACGTTCCCGAACGAGGTTTTTAATCAAGTGGTGCAACTCTAGGCCCAGTGCTGTTACTGTGAACAGGTGACTGCTAGAATACACGAACATTGAAATGTTGGTCGACATAACTTAAAGCCCGCGCCTGTTACTGTGAACAGGTGACCTTAGGAAAGCAATCCGCAACTGCCTCATCAGCTCAACCGACTGACCCGTTGTCGATGGGTAGGGCATCGACTGTCTTTTTCATAGTGGCAATCCATAGCATGATGTTTTAAGCTTAGTTAGAACTCTTTTGTTTGTGTTTTCTCATGGTAACCATAACCCCTTAGGTTTAGCCTCGGACCTTTATCCGGGATGAATGGAGCTTTGTACAGTAAAGTAAATATATTTCTTTTGGAATCGGGCGACTCGTCTTCAAGAACACTCTTTCTTCTGAGTATTTTCAATGATCTATTTGGGATCAAACAGGCTTTATCAAACCAAGATCTTGTAAGGATTCAAATTCAATAGGGTGGATCGGACTGTTTTCGATGCTCGCAAATGGCTAAGTATTGGGTCTGATGGGTACCCACATATGCCAATTTCTGATGAATAATGGGAATCGGTGCCCCGTAAATGTTTAACTCGGCTGTTGGATGGCCTGAGTACTTTAGCTTTGCCTCGGCGTCTTTGAGATCGCGGTTGATTTCATCTGGCATCAGTCAATTTTCAAGCCAACAGGGCACTTCTCAGGGCTGAAAATGACTAAGTAAGTGGACCTGTTTGCGGTCTAATCAGGGTATTCGGTGAATATTATCGATAACCATCTTTGAACAGTGGTGGATTATTTCCACGAGGATCACGGTGCGATCGCGTTTCAATTTGCTTGGCGATAGTCGATTTTTGAGCCAATAGGGCACTTCCCAAGGCTGAAAAATGACTAAGTTGTGGACCTAGTTTACGGTCTAATCAGGGTATTCGGTGAATATCATTGATGACCGTCTCAGAACAGGGGTGGATTATGTCCATGAGGATCGCGGTGCCTATCGCGTTTCGATTTGCTTAGCATAAGTCGATTTTCGGGCCAATAGGGCACTTCCCAGGGCTGAAAATGACTAAGTAGCGAGCCTGCCGACCGCTTGATTAGGGTATTCGAGGGTCCTGAGATTGGATAAACTCATCGCGGTGCATGATTATGGTGTATCATGTCATGTAGAAGAAAAGATTCCCTCTCAGGGCTCGGTCCAATTCCACCAGATTTTTCTCGGTTTCGGCCATTTTCGGCTCTTTCGGAGGGATTTTTCGGGGCTGCCAAATTGGCTAAGTGTTGGTCATTTTGGATCAAAACACTGATTTGGACCATTTATCATTGACCGTTGGAGAATCTGATCTAGGGGATGGATAAATCTCATCGAGATGCATCTAGGAGAGGCGGTTTGATCAAAATCTGATATCGGATGAAGGCGGGCAGCACAATCGAAGGCCCACCTCTCCAACCAGCGTCCAGGCGCATGGAGGGGTTGGTATAGGCGCATGTGGGGCTGGTACAAGCGCATGTGGTGTTCCCATAGCTGGCAGGTGCATGTGGTGGGAGGTTGGGCGCATGTCCCATCTCCCGGGCGCATGTGGGGCTTGTTTTCATGAAAAAAGAGGGATGGGAAGCAATCTCCGGCGCATGTGGTGGTGCACATGCGCCTGGCCCCAAATAGTGGGCGCATGTCCCTTGTGAACTTGGTATTTTTCAGGTTTTCCGACAGAGAAAAGCCAGCGCATGTTCTGGGAAAGCCGGCGCATGTGGGGGAAAAGCCAGCGCATGTTCCTAGCACTTAGAAAAATTCATGATTTCTCTTTGAATTTGGGATTCTGATGAGGAAATCCCTTTTCGACGAGGGATTCCGAAGAGGGAATTCACTCTGGCCAAGGCATCCAGCGAGGGGAAACAAAGCGGGTGCATGTGGTGCTTACATCACTCTGAGGTCAGAGGGAGATGATCTCGTGCTGATGAATAAAATGACTCCGCTATTTATAGGGAGGTAATCGGGTTCGGGTCTGGCCTGACGAGTATTTCTCGATGCATGTGGCAGAAACAAAGTCAGGCACATGTGGCCAGAAAAAGTCAAGCGCATGTGGAGGATCCGAGCACATGTCCTTTTCCGGCGCATTTCTCGGCGCTTTCGAAAAAGTATTCAAATCACTTCCTTTCATCAATAGGGTGTAGGCGCATGTGGTGGGAGGTCAGGTGCATGTCTTTGTCGGTGCTTTTACCACTACTTAGTCAGATTTTCAGGATTCCAGCACTTAGAAAATTTCAGAATTTCGGCTCCGACGGGAGACCTCCAAAGGATAGCTACCTTTTTTAGACATGCACTCACTGTCGCCAAGCCACTTCTAGGATAGGATTGATCTCCTGAATGAACGGGATGGGGGGTGGAAGTCCAGATGTTGCCAATTTTGGTACTTTCTTCCTAATTTGGAGCCTCCTGGTCGGCTTGTCGTATATGAACGTTGTTCCAGGGAGTGCGCACATAGAAATACGCACCGTAATGACTTCAAACTTACTATTTAAGGGTTTTGGGGTGCTCCGGATCATTTGGCAGTGAAGCACATGTCCAGTTCTGCTCTAAAATGGTAGCTGTAGGCTTACGGACCCCTTTTTAGGTCAGCTCCAAGCAGGGATGAAACGCATTTTGAGGTGCGCAGGTAAAGATTTGCACCGGATGACTTTGAAACTTGCAGGTTAAGCATTTTAGGACATTTCAGACCATTTGGTGGTGAAGCGCATGTCCAGTTATGCTCCGAAATGCTGTTTACTGGATTTTGGTCGCTATCAATCGATTAGGGTCGCACTGGTGTTTTTCGGGCTTTCCCGATCTCAAAAGTGATTTAAATCAGTTGTCAATGGACTAAAGGATGTTTCTTTACAATGGGTGCAAATTTGAGCCCCAACACTAGGGCTAAGAGGTGAAGCTTGTAGTGAATCTAAGATGTTTCAATTCGTTTGATTTGGTTTCAAGTTGGATTATTAGTGAAGAACAATGGTTTGAAGTTTAAATAAAGTTCTAAGTAGTTTTTCTTAATCTTATGATGGCTCATGGATGTTTAGAAGAATTTCTTGAGTTCTTAATTGTTTTGAGCTAGTCTAGACCCGAATGATCCGAGGAATTGGATTCAATACGCTCTAGATCTATGATCCTCATGTGTGAGCTTCACACCAAAAGTCTATTTTTCTGGAAATTCTGGATTATGTGAGATTGTGTATGTGATTTGGATCAAGTTCATATCATGATCTAATTATTCTTAGTGATAGAGTTTGATGATGATTATGATTGTGATCTTAACCTATTGGAATTAGGATTGACTTATACAATTGAGTGTGCTCAAGTCCTAGCTTGAATTGAGAGAATCATGTACATGATTTACACATATGCCAGATTGCTTGTTTTAACTACTCTATCATTCGACTAGATAGAACTTAATTTCGATTCTAGTTGAGAAAGTGAGAAATCACAGCGAATTGAGCATCAAGGATTGCTACATGTAACGCCCCAAAATTTCAACTCTCGTGGACAACACGATGGGTCGAGCTTCCGGGTGTTAACTCATGTGTGTCAGGGTTACATTTCCACACACTCACCTGTAATTCCATACATTCATGGCATACATAGCATAATGACGGAAATTTAAGTTCTTATTTAAAGTTTTTCTACTCTACGTTATCAAGATAATGTCCTTAAACCATCCAAATTACATAATATTCTACTTTCTAGTCTTAATGAGAGGCTTATTACAAGTTATATGAAAATAAATAGACTCTACAAAGATCATAAACATAATCCATCTTTAGGCTGCTTCAGTTTCATCGTCCATCACTTGCTGCCATAAGCCTTCGAGCACCTCGTCGTAGTGTTCAATTCTCTTAATGGATCTTCACCTGGATTATCTGAGATGTGGTTGGATAGCGTTAAACGCTATCATAGTGGGAAATATCCCTTTAAGACAATCATGATAATAATGGCATAGTAAATACAGAGTAAGCACAAGCAGCATATTATCATTTAATCAAATCAAAACAACTTAGTAAAAGTCTTTATTAATGCAATGCATGACATGCATGCTCTGGCAAAGGCACCCTGACCAAATGAGATGGGATCACTCCACTCTTCTCACCAGCCACTAGTCACTAGAGGTTCTAGCTAGGACGGGATCACTCCACTCTTCCCATGCACCAAAACCCAACTAGTGAAACAGGCCCATGCACACTTTCACTAGATAGCGAGAGAGAAACGGGCCCATGCACACTTTCTCTAACGCCCAAGGGGATGACCCACCAAGCCGGGTCCAGTAAATGCATGATTAGTTTCACCTTTAATTATGTCAGTTTAGCATTCAGCCCATTAAATGATATTTACGACTAATGATCACTCCTTACCCCAATCAATTTAAGAGCTCCTCACATTCATCAATTCCATACTTCAGTAGATCCATCACAGGTAGCGAATCAATAAGGATCTATTGGCACGTATCCAACAATGTGCATACGGTAGTGCTAAACTCAACATCATGGCTTATGCAACCAACAACACATACACGGTAATGCCACTATTTAATTTCCAATGTCAAGGCACATTCATTCAATAAGACACACGGTAATGCCGACTTTCACAATAAGGCATATTCATAAAAAATCTCCACATGGTAATGCCAACGTAACAAGGCCTCGCACATGCTTCGTCTCTTACATCAACTGGTTACATCAGTATGGGGCCAAGGAGTTTTCTTTAACGTAACATCCATATGCAATATCTTATAGCAAACAATACATCAATCATCATAAGCATGTGACAACGTAAATCGAGCATGGTTTCCATATGAGCATGTACATCATAACAATTACTTTTCCAACTACTTAAGCATAGTCATATATCAAAATTCAACATACACCATAAGGAACATCATACAATTCATAATTACATGGAAAGATTTCAATGAGCACGATTTCAAGAAGTCACGTAACAAAATCCTAATTTATAAGCATAAATCAACATATAATTTAATATTATCGTGGATGGGCTTAAAGGAAATCCCCACCTCATGATAGTGGATGGTTGGAGACGCTACTAAGGCTGCGAAATCAAGCTTGGGTTCAAACCTACATAGTTGAATGGGAAAAATATGAGATTAAGGTGTAGATATGTATGATTTTCATCTCCACAACAAACTAGGGTTAGATCTACACCTCGGGTTAGGGTTTAAATTAGATCTAGGAAACAAAAATCATGGTTGGATGGTCTTAACTCTTCAATGGTGGCTAAACTCGGAATCTCATTCGAGTCAACTCGGCTTGACTCGATTCTTCTTCCTTTCTCTTCTTTCCTTGCTTTTCTTTCTTCTTCTTTCTCCTTTCTGGCCTAGGATGAACCTTCAGCAATAACAAAGGTTAAGAGGCAGCAGCCTCTTCACATGATCTACTCTCTCTCTCTCTCTCTCTCTCTCTCTCTCTCTCTCTCTCTACTCACGGTCTCTCTTCCTTCCCACGGTCTCTCTTTCTCTCTTCTCCACGGTCTCTCTCTGGCGTTTCTAGAAGGGGAAGAGATGGATGGACGGTTTTATAGATGGCCAGGGCGATGGGGAAAGGAGCGTCGGATCCGGGAGTTGGAGTTAGAGTTGGAGGAAGAAACGGATCTGATTTCGGGAGTGTTTTGCACATTGGAGTCGTTGAAAGGCTAGATGGGGTCTACATAAAGTTTTGGGAGAAATTTGAACCGTCCATGCAAAGCAACAACAAAGATATTGGATTTCTTGGTTTTGAACGGCTAATTGAAGCGGGCCATACATACAACGATTAGTGGAAATATTTGAAGGGATGATGGATCCGAGAGGGAGGAGACCGATGGACGTCTTGGATCTACAAAATGGGACCCACTGCGAAGGCGGTGTGGAGTGCACGCTGGTCAGCGGACGCACGCTGTTGCAGCGTCCGCTGTAACAGTGAAGAAGAAGGAAGATTTCAATTTTTTTTTACGTGACTTGCACGGAAGTAAACCATGGTTCACACACAGCTCAACAGGTGCAGTCCACTCTTGTGGATTTAGACCATTTCGTCCATCAGATAGGTCGGCAACACAAAAATAACTGTTGACAAGAAAAATGAGGCAGATCCGAGGTCAGATGGCCCAGTTATGATCAAATTTCTGATTAGGACATTTGTAGGATGATCGAAGGGTTGAAATTCGACGTGTACGATTAAAATGTGTCCAAAAGCTCACATATGAAGTTTTGCATGAAAGTGATCGTCAGAAACCATGATACTTAAAAATGTAAATTATTTCTAAAATTCTGGGGTGTTACACTACAAGTGGATCCTTGAACCCCTAGTGCCTTTTTATTAATTGATTACCTTCAGTTTAGTTCAAAATTGTTATTATTAAAATTCTGTTAGTTAGCTCTTCAATAGAAACCATTAGAAGTGTTTTGTGATTTCCTACACAAGTCCCTATGGATCGACCTCGGTCTTACTGAGATTATTACTACATCGCAACCCTACACTTGGGGAAGTGAACAAGTTTTTGGAGCCGTTGTCGGGGACTTTGATGGTTTTAACAGAATTTCTGAAGATAGTTTCTATTGAAATTTTTAGGAATAGTACTAACTTAGTTTGTTTTATTTTGATTTTTTCTTTTACAGGGATTGTAGGAAGTTGAAGAAGAAGTTAGGGATCTTAAGTTCTTAAATCAGGTTTTATCTTTCTAACTTTACTCTTCTTCTTTCCCTATTCATTCCTATCATATTCATCTCTTGTAGAGTGGGTGGAGACTCTTTTTTGGATCTCTGATAGGTTGGCCTTGTGCTACCTTGATTCCTATTGGTCGGCATTGCCGTCTTGGATCACCTTGTGCTCAGAGATTTCTCTTCTCACTTCTATTCCTCTTTCTTTTTCTGCACTTTTCTCAAAAGATTGAAAGAGTGGGTGGAAAATCCCAAGTGCATAGAAATAAAGTTTTCCAAAAGAGTATTGAATTTTCAGAAAAATTAAAACTTTTCCTACAAAAATTGCTAGAAATGACACAAAACACTAGGTTCATCTAGGAATCTCACCCCCAACCAAAATCTTGCATTCTCCTCAATGTAAAAAGATATACAATAGCAATGAGATAAGAGCAATGATAAAAATAAAAGAGGGTGAGAACAAGAGTACCTAAGAGAGTTGATCATGGAAATCTACCTCCAACAACTAAATCTAAGAAAGCATTAAACCTAAAATAGAAAATAAACTAATCCTAATTCTCCTTTTAGAAAGAGAATCTCCATCAGACTAGGAGATCAATCATCCCGATACATAGGATCCTTCAGAGGGATAGACATGTCCTTTGAATCAAACTTCTCAATGAATGGTTTAAGGCATTGTCCGTTTACTTTAAAACAGTTACCATTCACCACATTCTCTATCTCGACAGCCCTATGAGGAAAACCTTCTTTTACAATGTAAGGGCCGATCCATCGAGGTCTCAATTTTTTCGAAAAAGAGATGAAGTCGGGAATTATACAAGAATACTTTTTGGCCTTCATGGAAAGATTTCTGAAAATGTGTTTGTCATTGAAGGCTTTCCTCTTACTCTTGTAAATTTTCGAGCTCTCATAGGCATAATTCCGGATCTCGTCAAGCTTATTCAATTGAAGTTTACAAAGCGAGCTAGCTTTGTCAATGTTAAAGGTCAATGCCCGAATTGCCCAATAGGCTTTGTGTTCAAGCTCCATTGGCAAGTGACAAGCTTTCCCATAGACAAGTCTATAAGGAGACATTCCAATTGGGGTCTTATAAGCGGTATGATGAGCCTAAAGAGCATCGATTAATCATAGCGACCAATCTTTGCGATCCGAACTTACAGTTTTTTTCAAAATCTGTTTGATTTTCCAATTAGAAATTTCAACTTGCCCACTTGTTTGTGGGTGGTATGAGGTACTCAATTTATGTGTTATAGCGTATTTCTTCATTAAGGCTTTAAAATGCCTATTGCAAAAGTGAGAGCTACCATCACTTGTGATGGCTCTAGGCGCTCCAAATTTAGAGAGTATGTTTTCTTTAAGGAACTGTTGAACCGTTCGGTGGTCATTGGTTTTACATGGAATCGCCTCTACCCACTTGGACACATAGTCTACGACAAGCAATATGTAGACATATCCAAATGATGAGAGGAATGGTTCCATGAACTCGATGCCCCAATAATCCTTTGATATGTTGAATTGGGTTGAGAGACATCATATTCTTACGAGACAATCCTCTTAGCTTTTGACAGCGCTCACATGCTTTACAAAACTTATGGGTGTCTTGAAACATGGTAGGCTAATAAAAACCACACCTGCAGAATTTTCGCAGTGCTTTTCTTGGTAGAAAAATGACCTCTACATGCTTGATTATGACAAAAGGAGATGATAAAATTTTGTTCGTCATCAGGGACACATCTCCTAATTATTTGATCTGGGCAATATTTAATGAGTAATGGTTCATCTTAGAAAAATTTATGCACTTCCCTTAGAAATTACTGCCTATCTTACGTAGTCCAATGAATCGACCTCGCATCTATGGAAAGATAATTTGTTATATCAGCATACCATGGTGGATTCATAGCAACAAAAAGTTGCTTATTTGGGAATGAGTCCCCTTAGAATTTACCGGATCATTAGGTTTGTCGGCCTTCACCGGAATAGATTTGTCAATTTGTTTACCACTTCTAAGAGTGGTGACGGATTTGGCTTGCTCCATATGTTGGTTGAAGGGATCAGGAATGCTTACTTCATGTACTTTCTTTGTATTGGGTTGAGGTTGGGTTGGAAAGCCCCCTTCCCTAGCATTCAAGCGTCCCTTAATCTCATCAACCGAGACTTTAAGCTCTTGGAACATTTGCTGATTCGTTTGGTTAATTTGCGTTTGCCCTTGTATAAATGCTTTTAAAGTATCCTCCATTGAAAATTGAGGTGGGGCCATATTTTGCATGGGTGGCCCTCCATGAGAGTTGGTAGGATTGCCCATGGCCGCATTCTTCCAACTGAAATTTGGGTGGTTCTTCCAAGCTAGAATTGTACGTATTACCCACTGGTCCATTGAAGGGTCATTGATAACCATTTGTGGCATTTGAAATCCAGGGATTGTAGGACAATCTTGCGTACCGTGTAGATTGGTGAAACAAATCCCACATATGGTCTCATTAGCTTCATTGGACTTTGAAACTCCACTTTTACTAAGTTGCATAGCCTCAATCTTCCTTGTAAGGTTGACTATCCTTGCACTCACATCGTCTTCCTCCTTGAGGATATAGATCCCTCCTTTCTCTTTTTCTTGAGTAGGCTTGGGGTTATTAGATTTGTCTGAGGTATCCCAAGATTGGGCATTCTTGGCCAACATATCCAAATAACTCTAAGCTTCATCTGGATTTTTGCTCATGAACTCGTCGTTGCACATCATCTCTACGAATTGGCGCATATTGGAACTTAATCTATCGTTGAAGAAGTTTATGATTCGCCAACTTTCGTAGCCATGAGGTGGGCAAGCAAGAGGAGGTCCTTAAACCTTTCCCAACATTGGAAGAAAGATTCACCCTTTTTAGCAAAAAAAAATCATTATGGCTCTTCGAAGGGTGTTTTATAAGTCGGGAAGAACTTTTTCAAGAATTCCTGGGTCATCTCGTTCCATGACCCTATCGAGTGTGGTCTAAGAGAATGAAGCCAAGTCTTGGCTCTTTCTTTCAATGAAAAGGGATAGAGTTTAAGTTTAATGGCATCTTCCTGAAACATTAGTGTATTGCAAGGTAGCCACCACTTCTTCAAATTCCTTTAAGTGCAAATATGGGCTGTCAGAATCTAGCCCATGGAACTTTGGTATAAGTTGAATTACACCCTGCTTTATATCAATGTTTCCCCCGATTGGTGGTAAAACCATGCAAGAGGGTGTAGTTGCACGGGCCGGTTGTAGGTAGTCCCGTAATGATCTCATTGGAGGAACGTTATATACCTCATTCTCTCCTAGTCCCTCTTAATTTGCGTTTGTTGTTGGAGTAGGGGGGGGAGGATTCCTTAAAGGTGTTTGATCCATACTCCCCAAACTATCACAATGTTCTACAGATTTTTAGATTCGTCTATGAACGGATAGTGGTCCAACTAAACCACTTTCAGATTGGAGATGATTGTTGTGGTCTTGTTCCCAACCGGACATAAACCTACAAAATCCGGAAGCTAAACTAATCCTAAATCCTAAAATCTGAAAATAAAAATAAAAAACTAAAAGAGTTCAAGTTGGATGGATAGTACCGATTTGCTTGAATTAGAAGAACTTCCGACATTACAAAACAAACTTTGTTAGTTCTAGAATTCAGAAAAACTAATCCTAAGAAAATAATAAATCCTAACTACTTCTACTCTATAGCCACTAAAACAATTTAGAACCATTATCTAACTTCCCCGGCAACGGCACCAAAAACTTGTTCGCTCGCCTCAAGTGCAAGGTTGCGATGTAGTAATAAATCTCGGTAAGACCGAGGTCGATCCACAAGGAATTAGAGAACAATGTCTAAGTTATTCCAGCAACTAGGATTGTAACAATTTAGAGGTTCAATTGAGAAGATTATGCTAAAATAGTAACTTAAGAAAAACAGTAATTAAAGGCACTAAGGCTTTCAAGGATCCACTTGTAGTAATCCCATGTCAATCCAATCAATCCAAGCATGATACATAACTAGATTTGAAGTCCTATCTCTCATTTAGTTGGAAGATAAAGCATTAAACACATTAAATCCCACTCAAATTGAACTTCCAAGTTCTAGTCCCATTCAACCACATATAGCATTCGAAATCATAGGCTTCAGAGTAATAGTCATGCCTATGGACTATGGCCTGCTCAAGGGTTACCATAAATTGAATCTAATCAAGCAAAACATGATAATCTCAGAGGATTGCAAGGAATCCATGTCCGGAGCACATGAACTCTCATAAAACTTCTAAAAATACCAACTTTATAAGAACTAGAATATCAAAATTCGAAGTTGAAGTAGAACTAAACTGAATCAAACATGAAATTGGCTACAAGCTTCACCTCTCAGCCTTAGCTGAGAGATTCTAGCCGAGCATCGTCATACTACAACTAGAATTCGTAAAAGAAAACTAGAAAACATAAAAACTCGGAGTTTAGAGGGTTGCAAACGCTCCACGACAACTTCCTTCCTCTCCCACGAAATTCCTTAGCTTCTATGATGCCCTAGGAAGAGACCCTAGGTGTCCTTTTAGAGTGGGGAAGCTCTGTTGCGTCAGAAACATCTAGAATTTGCGTAAGGATACGCAATGCGCGGGAATTTCAGAGCCTATTCGCTTCCCCAAGTGTAGGGTTGCGATGTAGTAATAATCTCGGTAAGACCGAGGTCGATCCACAAGGATTTATGTAGGAATTCACAAAACACTTCCAATAGTTTCTATTGAAAAGCTAACAACTAGATTTGAGAAGATTGATGTAAATAGCAATTTTAAACTTAAACTGAAGTAATCAATTAATAAAAAGGACTAGGGGTTCAAGGATCCACTTGTAGCAATCCTTGAAGCCCAATTCGCTGTGGTTTCTCACTTTCTCAACTAGAATCGAAATTAAGATCTATCTAGTCAAATAATAGAGCAGTTAAACCAACAATTTGCCATATGTAAGAGCCATGTGTATGATTCACTCAATGCAAGCTAGGACGAGCATACTTAATTGCATAAGTCAGTCCCAATTCTAATAGACTAAGTTCACAATCATAACCATCATTAAGTCCTGTCACAAGATAAAGCTAGATCATGATTTGAACTTGATTCAAATCACATACACAGTCCCACTTACAACAGAAATCCAGAAAAGTAGAACTTTGGTAGGAAGTTCCCACATGAAGATTATGAATTTAGAGCGTATTCCGATTCCTCAGATCATACAGGTCTAGATTAATTCAAAACAATTAAGAACTTAAGCAATTCTTCCAAACATCCATGAGTCATCATAAGACTAAGAAAAATAACTTAGAACTTGAATTAAACTTCAAACCATTGTTCTTAAACATGAAATCCAACTTAAAACCAACTTTAAACGAATTGAAACATTTTAGATTCACTACAAGCTTCACCTCTTAGCCCTAGCTAAGAGGTTTAGCCATTCATGATCCAAGGAAACATGAAACAACTAAGAAAAACATAAAAATAGCAAACAAAGTAGGAGTTGTGGAACTCCGAAATCCACTTCCGCCTGCCTCCCACCTTACTCAAACCCTTCTAAGATACCCTAGGAACGATCCCTAGGTGTCCTTTTATAGTGGGGAGGCTCCGTAACATCAGAATCTTCCAGAAATTGCATAGGAGTACGCAGTGCACAGAGAAATTCGGGGCTTGTAGAACACGCATCATTACGCAGACGACCGGTCGCACGATCGGTCTGAGCTCCTGGACGATCGGTCGCACGACCAGTCGCAAAAGTGTAAAAAACGTCCAGAGAGTTTCTGAAAAATTTAGCCTCAGCTATTTAATTCAAGGACCGGTCGCACGACCGGTCTGAGCCATGGACGACCGGTCGCACGACTGGTCATGGACAGTCCAGTGAGATCTGCCATGTGGCCCCTCCTGTTAAGTGATCGGACCGGTCGGACAACCTGGTCCTTGGCTATGGACGACCGGTCGCACACCGGTCTTGGGCATGTTCTTCTGCTTTCTTTCATCTTTTCTCTGACTTCTTTCTTTCATCCTTTGATACTTAGTCCTTTGATCTTCTTTGCTTGTAAATGACGTCTTTAAATCTTCAATTGATGAATCCTCTCTCTCATCCCTACAATCACAAATCCATGCATTAAATTAGTTTATAAATTATGAAAACAAGTATAATGAGTGATGAATTGGGGTTAGAATATGCACAATTAAGAGCTTAACACACCCCCTAACCAGCATTTTGCTAGTCCCAAGCAAAACATGCGTGAAACCAATTCCATTCTCCAAAACCCAACTCTCCTTTAGAAACCATTCTTCTATACATCTTAAGATACACAAGTGTAAGATTTAGAAAAATTAGGTGATAGAGGTTGAGACCATAAACTCTTAAAACATAATAAGTGTCCATATGAGATTCCTGCTGATTGTTTGATAAATAGAAGAACTCGAACAAATTCAACCTAGTGTGCATATTGAAAATTCATCTCATGAGTTTCTGGGATTATCTTCTTCATAAATCAACTAAACTATAGGTCTCAAGGTATATAGAGCAACAACAAGCCAATGACAGGAATTTGCCTTACTGTCCTTCAGACGGCTTTCACACTACGTCCCATTTCCAGCTTTGGTTACGGGTAGACCATCCCCCGATTGGTAATATGTAGCCCTAATCAGAATTTTCCACCATTTTTTTCCATCATTCCCAATTTCATCCTTCCTTTTCCTTTTTCTTTTAAATTAGATAGGATTTTCAGAAATCCATATCTTTCGTTATTTTCCCATGAACAAGGCTGGACAAAGTACCCCGGCTTGGTTTCTCAACACCTTAAATCAAAGTCTAGCTAATCCATAAATCGCATAATCCTTTCAACTCATGAAAATCGTGTAATGTGAACTAGCTGTAAAAGTGTTCAAATTTTCTATCAATCACATAACTAGGGGAATTCACATATAAAACCATTATGCTATGAGAAGTTCAAAACTTACAACCTCATACACTTCATATCTCCTCCTCTTAAGCACATATCATCTTGAATGCATAGAAACAAAGTTTTCCAAAAGAGTTTTGAATTTTAGAAAAATCAAAAAATTTCTACATAATTGCTCGAAATGTGACAAAATGCTGGATTCATCCAAGTGATCTTACACCCCCCAACCAAATCTTGCATTGTCCTCAATGTAAAAGATGTGTAATAAGCAAAACATGAGAGCAATTTGAAAATAAAATGGGAGTGAGGAATGATAGTACCTGAGAGAGTGAAAAGTGGAATTCTTTCTCCTTCTAACAAACCTATGAAAAATAAACAAAGCAACCAATTCCTAATCCAAACTACTCTATTCCTCCATCAGACTAGGAGAGGAGATCAATCATCCCGATACACAGGATCAATCAGAGGTATGGACATACCTTCTGAAGGAAACTTCTCAAAGAACGGCTTTAATCGCTGACCATTCGCCTTAAAGATGTTGCCGTTCCTTGGATTTAACAACTCGACGGTCCCATATGAGTAGACAGTTTGCACAATGTAGGGACCGGTCCATCGAGATCTCAATTTTTTTGAAAATAAATGTAGGTGAGAATTATACAGAAGGACTTTTTTATTGATCGTGAATGTCTTATGAAGAATGTTCTTATCATGGAATATCTTCGTCTTGTCCTTGTAAATTCTCGCATTCTCATATGCTTCGTTCCGAATTTTCGCAAGTTCATTCAATTGTAGTTTGCACAATGAGCTCACCTTATCAGAATCAAAATTCATCTTCTTAATTGCCCAATATGTCCGTATGTTCCAACTCCACAAGCAAGTGACAAGCCTTCCCATAGACAAGTCTATCGGGAGACATTCGAATAAGTGTCTTAAAAGTGGTACGGTAAGCCAAAGCGCATCGGTGAGTCGAAGTGACCAATCCTTGCGATCGGGGTTCACCATTTTCTCCAAAATGTGTTTAATCTCCCTATTGGATATCTCAGCTTGTCCACTAGTTTGTGGGTGATAGCGAGTGCTCACTTTGTGTGTGACACCATATTTCTTCATTAAAGTTTGAAATGGGCGATTGCAAAAGTGAGACCCTTCATCACTAATGATGACTCGGGGTGTTCCAAACCAGGAAATAATACTCTTTTAAGAAACAAATGACTGTTTTATGGTCATTATTCTGACATGGGATTGCCTCGACCCATTTGTACACATAGTCAACAGCAAGCAAGATGTATACGTTTTCAAAAGAAGATGGGAATGGACCCATGAAATCGATGCCCCAACAATAAAAAACTTCGATTATTAAGATGGGATTGAGTGGCATCATATTTCTACGAGAGATCCCTCCCAATCTCTGATAGGGCTCACATGTTTTGCAAAACTCATGTGTGTCCTTGAATAAAGTGGGCCAATAAAACCCACATTGCAGAATTTTTGCTGTGGTCTTCTTAGCCGAAAAGTAGCCACCACATGCCTGAGAATAACAAAAGGAGATGATACTTTGTTGTTCATCATCTGGCACACATCTCCTTATGATTTGATCGGGACAATCCTTGAATAAGTATGGGTCGTCCCATAGGAATTTTCGCACCTCAGTGAAGAATTTATCCTTATTTTGCTTTTTCCAATGTGTAGGAATCGTACCTGTAGCAAGATAGTTAGCAATGTCCGCATACCATGGCAATTGGGAGACTGCAAAAAGTTGTTCATCAGGGAACATGTCATTGATCGCGGTCGTTTCAGGGGAATCGGTGAGAACAAGTCAAGAGAGGTGGTCAGCCACTACATTTTCTACTCCTTTCTTATCACGTATCTCTATGTCAAATTCTTAGAGTAGCAGGATTCATCTTAACAACCGTGGTTTAAGCATCCTTCTTAGAGAGAAGGTACTTAAGCGCGGCATGGTCAGTGAATATGATGATCTTGGATCCAATCAAGTAGGACCTAAACTTGTCCAAGGCAAAGACTACGGCTAAAAGTTCCTTTTCTTGAGTAGTGTAGTTTGCTTGGGCTGAGTTTAAGGTTCTACTTGCATAGTAGATAACACATGGCTGCTTCTCTTTTCTTTGGCCTAGCATGACCCCAATAGCATAGTCGCTTGCATCGCACATAATCTCAAAAGGAAGGCTCCAATCAGGTGGTTGCATTATGGGAGCACATGTCAATATACCTTTAAGTGTGGTAAAAGCGTTTTGACAATCTTCATTCCACTCAAAGGAAGTCTCCTTTTGAAGTAGGTTACATAAAGGACTGAGAGAGTGAACTAAAGTCCATTATGAACCTTCTATAAAATCCCGCGTGCCCCAAAAAGGACCGCACATCTCGTATGCTCTTGGCTGGTGGAAGGTTAGAGATAAGATCGATTTTCTCTTTGTCCACCTCGATTCCATTTTGTGAGATGATGTGACCAAGTACAATTCCCTTTTGAACCATAAAGTGACACTTCTCCCAATTCAACACAAGGTTCTTCTCTTCACATCTTTTCAGCACAGATTTCAAGTGCTCTAGGCACTCATCATAGTTACAACCAAATACTGAGAAATCATCCATGAACACTTCAAAAATTGTACCCACCATTCAGAAAAGATACTCATCATACAACGCTGAAAGGTGGCATGGGCATTACATAGTCCAAACGGCATTCGTCGATAGGCGAAAGTGCCTAATGGACATGTGAATGTAGTCTTTTTTTGTCTTCACGGGCTATCTCTATTTGGTTGTACCCTGAATAGCCGTCAAGGAAGAAAAAATGGGAATGACCCGCCAACCTTTCTAAAATTTGATCAACAAATGGTAGGGGGAAGTGGTCTTTCCTCGTGACAGTGTTTAGCTTCCTGTAGTCAATGCACATTCTCCAACCGGTAGTCACTCTGGTTGGTACGAGTTCATTATTGGCATTGGCTACGATGGTTATTCCGGATTTCTTAGGCACCACTTGAGTTGGACTCACCCATTGACTATCGGATATTGTGTAGATAATACCCACATCCAATAGTTTTACCACTTCGGCCTTAACCACATCATTCATGTTTGGATTGAGTCATCTTTGTGGTTGCCTAGATGTCTTCGCATTCTCCTCAAGGTGTATGCGATGAGTACAAATCAGTGGGTCTATGTCTTTGAGATCCGCAATCGACCACCCAATGGCACTCTTGTGCTCTAATAGAGTGGCCATTAGCTTACTCTCTTGTTCCTCATCCAAGTGGGAAGAAATCACCATCGGATATGTCTCATCTTGACCTAAATAGACATATTTCAGCTCACTTGGTAATGGTTTTAGGTCGAGTGTTGGTGCCTTGATATTGGATGGGAGGGCTTTGTTCTCGTTTACAGGTAAAGGCTCAAATAGGGCCCTCCATCTTTTGTTATCAAGCACCGGCATCACATCTAAAATGGCATCCATCTCTCGTATTGTGTCATCATTTAACTCATGAGAGTGGGCCACACATGCCTCTAAAGGGTCAGAATATAATGTTGAGGGGAAAGTTTCCTCCACGAATGATTCAATCATATTTATCTCGTGGATCTCATCATCAACCTCCCGTGGTTATTTGCATAAATCAAATATATTAAGCTCAAGAGTCATATTTCCAAAGGACATTTGTACAAGCCCATTTCTACAATTGATAATTGCATTGGAAGTAGCTAGAAAAGGGCGGCCAAGTATGACGGGAATTTGAGCACCGGTACCTATCACGGGATGTGTATACAAGACAATAAAATCTACTAGGTAGTAGAATTTATCAACTTGGACTAGAACATCTTCAATCATTCCTCTCGGTATACGAATGGATCTATCAGCAAGTTGGAGTATGGTTTTGGTGGGTTTCAATTCACCTAACCCAAGTTGTTCGTAAACTGAGTATGGAATGAGGTTCACACTTGCCCTCAAACCGAGTAAGGCTTGTTTAATCTGGTAATCTCCTATAATGCACGAGATGGTTGGACTACCCAGATCCTTGTATTTTTTGACCACCTCTTGTTTGATAATAGCACTCAAATTCTCAGTCAAAAGTACTTTATTGTGAACATTGTGTTTCCTTTTGACCGTACACAATTCCTTTAGAAATTTGGCATAGGACGATATTTGTTTTATGGCATCTAACAACGGAATGTTGATCTTCACCTGCTTGAAAATCCTCTAAAATTTTCAGATTTTTGTCTAAGGGTTTGGGTGAAATCATCCTTTGGGGAAACAGGGCAACCGGCTTGTATTGCCTTTCCGGTTCTTTCTCTTGTGGAGTGATGTTTGAGCTATCATCCTCTTTAGAATTTTTCGGATCCTTAGGCTTTGGGGCCTTCACCAGATTAGATTTATCAACTATTATCCCACTTCTCAAAGTGATGATAGCTTGAACATGCTCCGTATGTTGAGAGGATGAGCCAGTGTCTTGTATCTCAAATTGGGTTCTTGGGTTAGGAAGAGGTTGGGCAAGAAGTGTGCCTTTCTCCCTGACACATAGGTAAGATTCAACTCTAGCCATTGAAGTTTTAAAGTCATTGATGGCTTGAGTTGAACTTTAATTAAATTCCAAATGCTCTTGTATGAACCCATCTATTTTTAGAGAATTAGTCTTGTTATATTCATCTTAAACCAATACGAATGCACCCAACATCTCCTCTATCAGTAGCTTTTGGTGTAATGACTAGGGATGGACCTAGTATGGGTTGAGCTTGAGGGATATTATTTGCATTCATAGTGGGTCCATTCCTTCAACTGAAGTTGGGATGGTTCTTCCAACTAGCATTAAACGTGTTTGAGTTTGGAGCACTAAATTGCAGTTGATAACTGTTTATGGCATTTGATTGTTCTTGTAAGATGTCTTGAACCGCTGAGATTGTGGGACAATCTTGTGTTATATGTTGATTTCCGGCACAAATTCCTCAAACAGTTTCAACGTCATTAGAGTTGATCGTCTCTCCTTTCTTTAATTCCATGGCCTCGACTTGTCGTGTGAAGCTAGCCACACGTGCACTTATGCTATCCTCTTCTGATAGGACATAAATTCCTCCTTTTTTCCTTTGTTGGCTAGTCTTGGAATTTGTTGGTTTAGATGTATCCCAAGACTGTGCATTCTCAACTAATTCCTCCAAATAGTCCCATGCTTCATCGGCTTCCTTATTCATGAACTCCCCATTACACATCATCTCTACAAATTGGCGCATGGGTGAAGTCAATCCTTCATAGAAAAAGCTTATAACTCGCCAAATTTCATAGCCATGATGTGGGCATGCATTTAACAAGTCCTTAAACCTCTCCCAACATTGGAAGAAGGTCTCATCTTCCTTTTGGCCAAAGTTCATGATAAGGCGCCTCAACATGTTCAGTTTTGTGAGTAGGGAAGAATTTTTTAATGAATTCCCTATGCATATCAGTCCATGCACCAATTGATCTTGGCCTTAATGCATGAAGCCAACCTTTAGCTTTATCTTTAAGGGTAAAAGGAAATAATTTAAGTCTTAGCACATCGTCAATAACATTCGCAAAGTGCATGGTGGTGATTACCTCATCAAATTCCTTAAGGTGTTGATAGGCACTTTCACTGTCTAATTCATGGAATTTTGGGAGGATTTGGATCACTCCCGGTTTCAAATCTACATTCCTTGCATTTTGTGGAAAGACTATGAATGAGGGAGTGCTCACTCTTGCTGGTTGCAAATAATCATGTAATGTTCTTGGTCGGGGAACATTCTCAACCACATTCTCTCCCGTTTCGATTTGGTTTTGGCCCAGATAAGGATTGACCATCGGATTAGGTTGATTTACAGCCATATTTTCAGACAAAATTGGAGAAGTGAGATGTCTCCTAGCACGTGGTTCTCTATCAATTCCTTCAACTATTCCACCTTCACTAATGAGTCGGTTATTGGAATCCCGAGCCCAATGTGGAATGCAACTCCAAGAAGAATGAAACAAAAAGGGAAAGAAGAATTCTCCCTTCTTTTCTTTACTCTTCTCTAAGACTGAAGCACAAGGTGTCTTGCAATGGCTAGGCCAGAAGCAAAGATAGAGACCGATTTCTCCTAGTCAATAGGGGTTTAGAGAACTCCCCACCCACTCTTTGAATCTTTTGAGAAAAGTGCAGAAAAAGAAGAAAGAGGAGTAGAGGTGAGAAGAGAAATCTCTGAGCACAAAGTGATTCAAGATGACAGAGCCGACCAATAGGAATCCAGGTGGCACAAGGCCTGCCTATCAGAGATCCAAAAAGGAGTCTCCACCCACTCTACAAGAGATGAATATGATAGGAATGAATAAGAGAAGAAGAAGAGTAAGGTTAGAAAGATAGAACCTGATTTGAGCACTTGAGATCCTTATGTCTTCTTCAGCTTCTTAGAAATCCCTGCAAAAAGAAAAATCAAACAAAACAAACTAAGTTAGTATTAGAATCCTAAGAATCCTAAATAGATATTATTTTCAGAAATTTTGTGAACAACCGTCAAATTCCCCGGCAACGGCGCCAAAAACTTGTTCGCTTCCCCAAGTGTAGGGTTGCGATGTAGTAATAATCTCGGTAAGACCGAGATCGATCCACAAGGACTTATGTAGGAATTCACTAAACACTTCCAATAGTTTCTATTGAAAAACTAACAACCAGATTTGAGAAGATTGATGTAAATAGCAATTTTGAGCTTAAACTGAAGTAATCAATTAATAAAAAGCACTAGGGGTTCAAGGATTCACTTGTAGCAATCCTTGAAGCCCAATTCGCTGTGGTTTCTCACTTTCTCAACTAGAATCGAAATTAAGATCTATTTAGTCGGATGATAGAGCAGTTAAACCAACAATCTGCCATAGGTAAGAGCCATGTGTATGATTCACTCAATGCAAGCTAGGACGAGCATACTCAATTGCATAGGCCAGTCCTAATTCCAATAGACTAAGTTCACAATCATAACCATCATTAAGTCCTATCACAAGACAAAGCTAGATCATGATTTGAACTTGATTCAAATCACATACACAGTCCCACTTACAACAGAAATTCAGAAAAGTAGAACTTTGGTAGGAAGTTCCCACATGAAGATTATGAATCTAGAGCGTATTCCGATTCCTCAGATCATACAGGCCTAGATTAATTCAAAACAATTAAGAACTCAAGCAATTCTTCCAAAAATCCATGAGTCATCATAAGACTAAGAAAAACTACTTAGAACTTGAATTAAACTTCAAACCATTGTTCTTAAACATGAAATCTAACTTAAAACCAACTTTAAACGAATTTAGACATCTTAGATTCACTACAAGCTTCACCTCTTAGCCCTAGCTAAGAGGTTTAGCCGTTCATGATCCAAGGAAATATGAAACAACTAAGAAAACATAAAAATAGCAAACAAACTAGGAGGAGTTGTGGAACTCTGAAATCCACTTTCGCCGACTCCCACCTTGCTCAAACCCTTCTAAGATACCCTAGGAATGATCCCTAGGTGTCCTTTTATAGTGGGGAGGCTCCGCAACATCAAAATCTTCCAGAAATTACGTAGGAGTACTGCAGTGCGCAGAGAAATTCAGGGCTTGTAGAACACTCATCATTACGCAGACGATTGGTCGCACGACTCCGTTTGGAGTAGGGAATTTTATGCATAGGTACAAGGGGTGTAAAGCTGCTCCTATCTTGGTGCGCGAAGGTCGACCCAAAATAGCGTTATACGCTGATCTTCGATCCACCATGAGGAAATTAGCGAAGACTGTCGTTTTGGCTGGACTTTCTTCGAAGGTGACTGGAAGTTCGATGCTTCCTTCCGGTGTTACAACTTCACCCCTGAAGCCGACGAGGGGAGTGGAGACTGATTTGAGTAGACTTCTAGTGAGTGCCATTTTATTGAAAGCTTCAAGTAAAGAACATCAACGGAGCTACCTGTATCCAACATAATACGATGAGTTAAATAGTTTGATACCTTTAATGCGACCACGATGGAGTCCTCGTGAGGGAAATGAATCCCTTCAGCATCTTCAAGAGAAAAAGAGATCGGATGATGGCTAGGATTTGTTGTATCGGACGATTTTTCCAGCCAATAAATATGTTGGGGCTTCTAAGATGCCTTGCGAGCATATACTTTTCTTGATGCTTGAGAATCTCCCCCATAAGCTGGACCTCCAGCAATGGTCCGGATCTCACCAGTGGGTTCAGCATCTTCTTGCGAAGGATGATTGTTCGCTTCCCCAAGTGTAGGGTTGCGATGTAGTAATAATCTCGGTTAGACCGAGGTCGATCCACAGGGACTTATGAAGGAATCCACAAAACACTTCCAATAGTTCTACTAAAGAGCTAACAAACAGATTTGATGTAAATAGTAATGTTGAATTAAACTGAAGGTAATCAATTAATAAAAGGCACTAGGGGTTCAAGGATCCACTTGTAGCAATCCTTGATGCTCTAATTCGCTATGGTTTCTCACTTTCTCAACTAGAATCGAAATTAAGTTCTATCTAGTCGGATGATAGAGTAGTTAAACCAAACAATCTGACATATGTATGATCCATTTATATGATTCACTTAATGCAAGCTAGGACGAGCATACTCAATTGCATAGGTCAGTCCCAATTCCAATAGGCTAAGATCACAATCATAACCATCATTAAATCCTGTCACAAGACAAAACTAGATCATGATTTGAACTTGATTCAAATCTAGAGGTGGACAACGATCTGATCCGAGTCGAACATGGACCAGATCGGATTGTTCGGCTGCTTGAGTGGGTGTGTTTGAACAATGTTCAAACAAACATTCGAACATGATGGTTCTGTTCGAAATCAATTTGGTCTAGCCCAATCATGTTCGAACATGTTCGAACATATGGATTTTAAACAATTTTTACGAGTTCGAACAATTTCATTTTTTTCGCTTGAATTTTTTTTTATTACTGAATAGAAAATACCGATTTTTTCGTTCTGTGTGTCCCACTATGATTTATTTGTTTTATCCACTCCGTCCATCCATTTGTACAGTTTATTTTAAGGCATTAAATAAGAAATGAGGCAGGTACAAAACTCAAGTGGACCACACCTACAGGAAATAGTGAGGAGAATGATGTCCACCATTGAAACCTTCCTAGGCTCACAGTCACGTTTATTGTCATCCACCCTCTCTCTCTCTCTCTCTCTCTCTCTCTCTCTCTTATATATATATATATATATATATATATATATATATATATATATATATATATATATATATATATAATCGAGTCGAATGAAAGAGTTGAGTCGATCAATATTCGAGTCGAGTTCGAGTTCGAGTCGAGTCGAATAGGATTGTGTTTGAAATTAAATTGAATTTTTTTTCGAACACACCATGTGTGTTCGAACAAAGTTCGAACAATAAGACTTCTGTTCGAATAGGGTTTTACCGAGTCGATCCGAGTCGATCCAAACGGTTAAACTCAATTCGTGTCTAGCTCTATTCAAATCACATACACAGTCTCACATACTTCAGAATTTCCAGAAAAGTAGACTTTTGGTAAGAAGTTCCCACATGAAGATCATAAATCTAGAGCGTATTCCAATTCCTCAGATCATATAGGTCTAGAATAGTTCACAACAATTAAGAACTCAAGCAATTCTTTCAAACATCCATGAGTCATCATAAGACTAAGAAAAACTACTTAGTACTTGAATTAAACTTCAAACCATTGTTCTTCACTAATAATCCAACTTGAAACCAAATCAAACTGAATTGAAACATCTTAGATTCACTACAAGCTTCACCTCTTAGCCCTAGCTAAGAGGTTTAGCCATTCATGATCCAAGGAAACAAGAAAACAACTAAACAAAGCATAAAACTAGAAAGCAAACTAGGAGGAGTTGTAGAACTCCGAAATCAACTTCTGCCGTCTCCTACCATGCTCAATCTATTCTAGGATGCCTTAGGAACGATCCCTAAGTATCCTTTTATAGTGGGGAAGCTCCGCAGCGTCGGAATCATCTAGAAATTACCTAAGGATACGCAGTGCGCAGAGAAATCAGGAGCAGAAATAGAAAGTTTGCTGTCTTACGCAAAGCCGACCGGTCATGACCGGTCGGACTGGCTTGGCCGAACGGTCTTGATCGGTCGGTCTGGCTTATCAATACATCTAGCGTGCACAGGGGACCATCAGACCTGTTGGTCGACCGGTCAAGACCAGTTGGACCATATTGGTTATTGGTCCAGAGAATTCCAGAGGTGTGGCCGACCGGTCTTGACCGGTCGGACCTTCTTCATTTCATCTTTTCTTCCTTTCTTTCCTCCTCTTTCTCTTCTACTTAATTTCTTCTTTCTTTGGTCCTCCTTCAACCTTCATCCAATTGTTCTAAATGGATCCTTTTGGTCTCCAATTGGGTGAAGTCCACTCTCATTCTTGCAATCACAAAACATGTATTAGATTAGTCGTTAATTCATGAAAACCTTGCATAATGAGTGATGAATTGGGGTTAGATATGCAGAATTATGAGCTCAACACACCCCCCAACCAGCATTTTACTAGTCCCGAGCAAAACATGCATGAAACAAGTTTCATTCTCCAAAACCCAACTCTCCTTTAGAAACCATTCTTCTATACATCCCAAGACATACAAGTATAAAATTAGGTGATAGAGGTTGAAACCGTAAACTCTCAAAACATAATAAGTGTCCATATGAAATTCCCGCTGATTGATTGATAAACAGAAGGACTCGAACAAATTCAACCTAGTGTGCATAGTGAAAATTCATCTCATGAGTTTCTGGGATTATCTTCTTCATAAATCAACTAAACTATAGATCTCAAGGTGTATAGAGCAACAACAAGCCAATGACAGGAATTTGCCTTACTGTCCTTCCGACAGCTTTCACACCACGTCACATTTCCGGCTTTGGTTATGGGTAGACCATCCCCTGGTTGGTAATAGGTAGCCCTAATCAGAATTTTCCATCATTTTTCCATCATTCCCAATTTCATCCTTCATTTTCCTTTTTCTTTTAAATTAGATAGAATTTTTAGAAATCCATATCTTTCGTTATTTTCCCATGGACAAGGATGGACAAAGTACCCCGGCTTGGTTTCTCAACACCTTAAAGCAAAGTCTAGCTAATTCACAAATCACATAATCCTTTCAACCCATAAAAATCGTGTAATGTGAACTAGGTGTAAGAGTGTTCAAATTTTCTATCAATCACATAAATAGGGGAATTCACATATAAAACCATCATGTTAAGAGAAGTTCAAGACTTGCAACATCACTCACTTCGTATCTCCTCTTCTTATACTCGTATCATATCGAATGCATAGCAGTAAGGTTTTCTAAAAGAGTTTTGAAATTTTAGAAAATTCGAAAAAAAATTCCTACATAATTACATAATTGCTCGAGATGTTACAAAACACTAAATTCATCCTAGTGATCCTACACCCTCCAACCAAATCTTGCATTGTCCTCAATGTAAAAGATGTTCAATGAGCAAAACATGAGAGCAATTTAAAAAAAAAAAAGGGAGTGAGGAATGATAGTACCTAAGACAATGAAAAGTGGAATTCTACTTCCTTCTAACAAACTTAAGAAAAAGTAAACAAAAGTAACAAAATTCTAATTCTAACTACTCTATACCTCCATCAGACTAGGAGATCAATCATCCTGATACACAGGATCAGTCAGAGGTATGGACATACCTTCTAAAGGAAACTTTTCAAAGAACGGCTTTAATCGCTGACCATTCGCCTTAAAGATGTTGTCGTTCCTTAGATTTAACAACTCGACGGTCCCATATGGGTAGACAGTTTGCACAATGTAGGGACCGGTCCATCGAGATCTCAATTTCTTCGAAAATAAATGTAGGCGAGAATTATACAGAAGGACTTTTTGATTAAACAAGAATGTCTTACAAAGAATGTTCTTATCATGGAACACCTTCATCTTATCCTTGTAAATTCTCGCATTTTCATAAACTTCGTTCCGGAGTTCCGCAAGTTCATTCAATTGTAGTTTGTGCAATGAGCTCGCCTTGTCAGAATCAAAATTCATCTTCTTTATTGCCCAATACGCCCTATGTTCCAACTTCACAAGCAAGTAATAAGCCTTCCCATAGACAAGTTTATAGGGAGACATTCTAATAGGGGTCTTAAAAGCAGTACGGTAAGCCCAAAGCGCATCGGTAAGTCGAAGCGATCAATCCTTGTGATCGGGGTTCACCGTTTTCTCCAAAATATGTTTAATCTCCCTGTTGGATATCTCAGCTTGTCCACTTGTTTGTGGGTGATAGGGAGTGCTCACTTTGTGATTAATGCCATATTTCTTCATTAAGGTTTCAAATGGGCGATTACAAAAGTGAGACCCTCCATCACTTATGATGACTTGAGGTGTTCCAAACCGGAAAAGAATATTCTCTTTTAAGAAACAAATGACTGTTTTATAGTCATTATTCCGGCATGGGATCGCCTCGACCCATTTGGACACATAGTCAACTGCAAGCAAGATATATACGTTTCCAAAAGAAGATGGGAATGGACCCATGAAATCGATGACCCAACAATAAAAAAAATTGATTATTAAGATGGGAATGAGTGGCATCATATTTCTACAGGCGATTCCTCCCAATTTCTGACAAGGCTCACATGTTTTGCAAAACTCATGTGTGTCCTTGAATAGAGTGGGCCAATAAAACCCACATTGCAGAATTTTGGCCGTGGTCTTCTTAGCCGAAAAGTGGCCATCACATGCCTGAGAATGATAAAAGGAGATGATACTTTGTTGTTCATCATCTAGCACACATCTCCTTATGATTTGATCAGGACAATACTTGAATAAGTATGGGTCGTCCCATAGGAATTTTCGCACCTCATTGAAGAACTTTTCCTTATCTTGCTTTTTCCAGTGTGTAGGAATCGTACCTGTAGCAAGATAGTTAGCAATGTCCGCATAGCCATGGCAATTGGGAGACTTTAAAAAGTTGTTCATCAGGGAACATGTCATTGATCGCGGTCGTTTCAGGGGAATCAGTGAGAACAAGTCGAGAGAGATGGTCAGCCACTACATTTTCTACTCTTTCTTATCACGTATCTCTATGTCAAATTCATGGAGTAGAAGGATCCATCTTAGCAACCGTGGTTTAGCATCCTTCTTAGAGAGAAGGTACTTAAGCGCGGCATGGTCAGTGAATATGATGATATTGGATCCAATTAAGTAGGACCTAAACTTGTCCAAGGCAAAAACTACGGCTAAAAGTTCTTTTTCTGTAGTAGTGTAGTTTGCTTGGGCTAAGTTTAAGGTTCTACTTGCATAGTTTATAACACATGGCTTCTTCTCTTTTCTTTGGCCTAACATGGCCCCAATAGCATAGCCGCTTGCATCGCACATAATTTCAAAAGGAAGGCTCCAATCAGGTGGTTGCATTATGGGAGCACATGTTAACATACCTTTAAGTGTGGTAAAGGCATTTTGACAATCTTCATTCCACTCGAATGAATTCTCCTTTTGAAGTTGGTTACATAAAGGACGAGAGAGTGAACTGAAGTCCTTTATGGACCTTCTATAAAATCCTGCGTGTCCCAAAAAGGACCGCACATCTCGTATGCTCTTGGGTGGTGGAAGGTTATAAATAAGATCGATTTTCGCTTTGTCCACCTCGATTCCATTTTGTGAAACAATGTGACCAAGTACAATTCCCTTTTGAACCATGAAGTGACATTTCTCCCAATTCAACACAAGGTTCTTCTCTTCACATCTTTTCAACACATATTTCAAGTGCACAAGGCACTCATCAAAGTTACAACCAAATACTGAGAAATCATCCATGAAGACTTCGAGAATTGTCCCCACCATATCAGAAAAGATATTCATCTACAACGCTGAAAAGTCGCAGGGGCATTGCATAGTCCAAACGGCATCCGTCAATAGGCGAAAATGCCAAATGGACATGTGAATGTAGTCTTTTCTTGGTCTTCAAGGGCGATCTCTATCTGGTTATACCCTGAATAGCCATCAAGGAAGCAAAAATGGGAATGACCCGCCAACCTTTCTAAAATTTGATCAACAAATGGTAGGGGGAAGTGGTCTTTCCTTGTAACTGTGTTTAGCTTCCTATAGTCAATGCACATTCTCCAACCGGTACTCACTCTGGTTGGTACGAGTTCATTATTGGCATTGGCTACGATCGTTATTCCGAATTTCTTAGGCACCACTTGAGTTGGACTCACCCATTGACTATCGGATATTGGGTAAATAATACCCATATCCAATAGTTTCACCACTTCAGCCTTAACCACATCCTTCATGTTTGGATTGAGTCGTCTTTGTGGTTACCTAGATGTCTTCGCATTCTCCTCAAAGTGTATGCGATGAGTACAAATCAGTGGGTCTATGCCTTTGAGATCTGCAATTGACCACCCAATGGCACTCTTATGCTCTATTAGAGTGGCAATTAGCCTACTCTCTTGTTCCTCATCTAAGTGGGAAGAAATCACCACCGGATATGTCTCATCTCGACCTAAGTATACATATTTCAGCTCACTTGGTAATGGTTTTAGGTCGAGTGTTGGTGCCTTGATATTGAATGGGAGGGGCTTATTCTCATTTACGGGTAAAGGCTTAAATAGGGCCCTCCATCTTTTGTTATCAAGTACCGGCATCACATCTAACATGGCATCCATTTCTCGTATTGTGTCATCATTTATCTCATGAGAGTGGGCCACACATGCCTCCAAAGGGTCGAAATATAATGTTGAGGGGAATGTCGAATGATTCAATCAAGTTTATCTCGTGGATCTCCTCATCAACTTCCCGTGGTTGTTTGCATAAATCAAATATATTCAGCTCAAGTGTCATATTTCCAAAGGACATTTGTACAAGCCCGTTTCTACAATTGATAATCGCATTGGAAGTAGCTAGAAAAGGGCGGCCAAGTATGACGGAAATTTGAGCACCGGTACCTATCACGGGATGTGTATCCAAGACAATAAAGTCTACTGGGTAGTAGAATTTATTAACTTGGACTAAAACATCCTCAATCACTCCTCTCGGTATACGAATAGATCTATCAGCAAGTTGGAGTGTGGTTTTGGTGGGTTTCAATTCACCTAACCCAAGTTGTTCATAAACCGAGTACGGAATGAGGTTCACACTTGCCCCAAAATCGAGTAAGTCTTCTTTAATCCGGTAGTCTACTATGATGCATGAGATGGTTGGACTACTCAGATCCTTATATTTTTGGGGCACCTCTTGTTTGATAATAGCACTCAAATTCTCTGTCAAAAGTACTTTGTTGTCAACATTGTGTTTCCTTTTGACTGTGCACAATTCCTTTAGAAACTTGGCATAGGATGGTATTTGCTTTATGAGATCCAACAACGGGATGTTGATCTTCACTTGCTTGAAAACCTCTAAAATTTTCAGGTTTTTGTCTAAAGGTTTGGGTGAAATCAACCTTTGGGGAAACGGGGCAACTGACTTGTATTGCCTTTCCAGTTCTTTCTCTTGTGGAGTGTTGTTTGACCTATCATCCTCCTTGGAATTTTTCATATCCTTAGGCATCGGGGCCTTCACCAGATTAAATTTATCAATTATTTTCCCACTTCTCAAAGTGGTAATAGCTTGAACATGCTCCGTATGTTTGGAGGATGAGCTTGCGTCTTGTATCTCAAATTGGGTTCTTGGGTTAGGAAGAGGTTGGGCAGAAAGTGTGCCTTTCTCCCTAACACTGAGGTGAATTCAACTCTAGCCATTGAAGTTTTAAAGTCATTGATGGCCTGAATTGAACTTTGATTAAATTTCAAATGCTCTTGTATGAACCCATCTATTTTCAGAGAATTAGTCTTGTTATATTCAGCTTGAACCAATACGAATGCACCCAACATCTCCTCTAGCGTGGCTTTTGGTGTAATGACTAGGGATGGACCTAGTAAAGGTTGACCTTGAGGGATATTGTTTGCATTCACAGTGGGTCCATTCCTCCAACTGAAGTTGGGATGGTTCTTCAAACTAGAATTAAACGTGTTTGAGTTTGGAGCACCAAATTGCCGTTGATAACTGTTTATGGCATTTGATTGTTCTTATAAGATGTCTTGAACCATTGAAATTGTGGGACAATCTTGTGTTGTATGTTGATTTCCTGCACAAAGTTTACAAACTAGTTTCAACGTCTTTCGAGTTGATCGTCTCTCCTTTCTTTAATTTCATGGCCTCGACTTTTCTTGTGAGGCTAGCCACCCGTGCACTTATGTTATCCTCTTCTGATAGGACATAAATTCCTCATTTTTCCTTTTGTTGGCTAGTCTTGGAATTTGTTGGTTTAGATGTATCCCAAGACTGTGCATTCTCCGCCAATTCCTCCAAATAGTCCCATTCTTCCTCGGCTTCCTTATTCATTAACTCCCCATTACACATCATCTCTACGAATTGGCACATGGGTGAAGTCAGTCCTTCATAAAAAAAGCTTATAACCCGCCAAATTTCATAGCCATGATGTGGGCATGCATTTAACAAGTCCTTAAACCTCTCCTAAAATTAGAAGAAGGTCTCATCCTCCTTTTGGGCAAAATTCATGATAAGGCGCCTCAACATGTTCGTTTTGTGAGTAGGGAAGAACCTTTTAATGAACTCCCTATGCATATCAGTCCATTCGCCAGTTGATCTTGGCCTTAATGCATGAAGCTAACCTTTTTAATTTTATCTTTTAGGGTGAAAGGAAATAATTTAAGCCTCACCACATCATTAGTTACATTTGCAAAGTGCATGGTGGTTATTACCTCATCAAATTCCTTAAGGTGTTGATAGGCACTTTCACTGTCTAATCCATGGAATCTCGGGAGGAGTTGGATTACTCCCGGTTTCAAATCTACGTTCCCTGCATTTTGTGGAAAAACTATGCATGAGGGATGCTCGCTCTTGCTAGTTGCAAGTAATCACGTAATGTTCTTGGTTAGGGAACATTCTCAACCACATTCTCTCTCGTTTCGGTTTGGTTTTGACCCAGATTTTGATTGGCCATAGGATTGGGTTGATTTGCAGCCATACTTTCAGACAAAATTGAAGAATTTTGATGTCTCCTACCACGTGGTTCTCTGTTAATACCTTCTACTATTCCCCCTTCACTAATGAGTCGGTTATTAGAATCCCGAGCCCAATGTGGCATGCAAATCCTAAAAGTATGAAGCAAGAAAGAAAGAAGAATTCTTCCTTCCTTTCGTTACTCTTCTTTAAGACCGAAGCACAAGGTGTCTTGCAATGGCTGAGCCAGAAGCAAGGATAGAGACCAATTTCTCATGGTCAATAGGGGTTTAGAGAACTCCCCACCCACTTTTTGAATCTTTTGAGAAAAGTGCAGAAAAAGAAGAAAGAAGAAAGAGGGAGAAAAGAGAAAAAAAGAAAAGAAGAAAAATCTCTGAACACAAGGTGATCCAAGACGGCAGTGCCGACCAATAGGAATCAAGGTGGCACAAGGCCAACATATCAGAGATCCAAAAAGGAGTCTCCACCCACTCTACAAGAGATGAATATGATAGGAAAGATTAGGGGAAGAAGAAGAGTAAAGTTTAGAAAGATAGAACCTGATTTGAGCACTTAAGATCCTTACGTCTTCTTTAACTTCCTAAAATCCCTACGAAAGAGAAAAATGAAAATAAAACAAACTAAGTTAGTACTATTCCAAAAATAAAATCCTAAATAAATACTATTTTCAGAAATTTTATGAAATACCGTCAAAGTCCCCGGCAACGGCGCCAAAAACTTGTTCACTTCCCCAAGTGTATGGTTGCGATGTAGTAATAATCTTGGTAAGACTGAGGTCGATCCACAGGGACTTATGTAGGAATCCACAAAACACTTCCAATAGTTCTACTAAAGAGCTAACAAACAGATTTGATGTAAATAGTAATGTTGAATTAAACTGAAGGTAGTCAATTAATAAAAGGCACTAGGGGTTCAAGGATCCACTTGTAGCAATCCTTGATGCTCAATTCGCTATGGTTTCTCACTTTCTCAACTAGAATCGAAATTAAGTTCTATCTAGTCGGATGATAGAGCAGTTAAACCAAACAATCTGACATATGTATGATCCATGTATATGATTCACTCAATGCAAGCTAGGACAAGCATACTCAATTGCATAGGTCAGTCCCAATTCCAATAGGCTAAGATCACAATCATAACCATCATTAAATCCTGTCACGAGACAAAACTAGATCGAAATCGACTTCTGCCGTCTCCCACCGTGCTCAATCTATTCTAGGATGCTCTAGGAACGATCCCTAGGTGTCCTTTTATAGTGGGGAAGCTCCGTAGTGTCGGAATCATCTAGAAATTACGCAAGGATATGCAGTAAGCAGAGAAATCCAGAGCAGAAATAGAAAGTTTGTTGTCTTACGCAGAGCCAACCTGGTCGTGACCGGTCGGACTGGCTTGGCCGACCGGTCTTGATCGGTCAGTCTGGCTTATCAATATGTCCAGCGTGTACATGGGACCATCAGACCTATTGGCCTACCGGTCAAGACCGGTCGGACCATATTGGTTATTGGTCCAGAGAATTCCAGAGGTGTGGCCGACTGGTCTTGACCGGTCAGACCTTCTTCATTTCATCTTTTCTTCCTTTCTTTCATCCTCTTTCTCTTCTACTTGATTTCTTCTTTCTTTGGTCCTCCTTCAACCTTCATCCAATTGTTCTAAATGGATCCTTTTGGTCTCCAATTGGGTGAAGTCCACTCTCATTCCTGCAATCACAAAACATGTATTAGATTAGTCGTTAATTCATGAAAACCTTGCATTATGAGTGATGAATTGGGGTTAGAATATGCACAATTAAGAGCTCAACAATGATGTTGAGGTGACTTTTTCCTTTGTGATGGGACTTCCGTTCTTTTAGGTGACCGGCCCTGTCGCGCAACGTAATCCCTGAGATGACCCTTCCGAATTAGAGCTTCAATGTGATCTTTTAATGATATACAATCTTGGGTGTTATACCCATGATCTTTGTGGAAATAACAGAACTTCCTCTTGTCTCTTTTTTCAGGATCGGACTTGATCCTTGGAGGCCACTTCACATAAGGTTTGTGCTTGATCTCCGTTAATACTTTCTCAGGAGATTGGTTAAGAGGTGTATAGTTATGATATTTACTAGAGTAGGGCTTCTTAGGGAAACAGTCTCGTTGATCGCGCCGGTATTTCTTATCAGGAGGAGAGATCTCTTCAGACTTACGCTTCTTGCCCTGTATACCATTTTTTGCTAGTCCCGAGCAAAACATGCGTGAATAGGTTCAAACCTCCAAAACTAACTCTCCTTTAGAAACCATGTTTCTATCCACTCTAAGACATACAAGTATAAAATTTGGAGAAATTAGGTGATAGAAGTTGAAACCTTAAACTCTCAAAGCATAATAAGTGTTTACATGAAATCCCCGCTGATTGATTGATAAATAGAAGAACTCGAACAACTTCAACCTAGTGTGCATAGTGAAAGTTCATCTCATGAGTTTCTGGGATTATCTTCTTCATATATCAACTAAACTATAGATCTCAAGGTGCACAGAGTAACAACATGCCTATGATAGGAATTTGTCTTACCGTCCTTCCGACGGCTTTCACACTATGTCCCATTTTCGGCTTTGGTTACGGGTAGACCATCCCCCGGTTGGTAATAGGTAGCCCTTTTCGAAGTTTTCCACCATTTTTCCATCATTCCCAATTTCATCCTTCCTTTTCCTTTTTCTTTTAAATTAGATAGGATTTTTAGAAATCCATATCTTTCGTTATTCTCCCATCGACAAGGATGGACAAAGTACCCCGGCTTGGTTTCTCAACACCTTAAATCAAAGTCTAGCTAATCCACAAATCACATAATCCTTTCAACTCATGAAAATCGTGTAATGTGAACTTGGTGTAAAGGTGTTCAAATTTTCTATCAATCACAACAATAGGGGAACTAACATATAAAACCATTATGTTGGGAGAAATTCAAGACTTACAACATCACACACTTCGTATCTCCTCTTCTTATACTACTATCATCTCGAATGCATGGAAATAAGGTTTCTAAAGGAGTTTTGAAATTTTAGAAAATTCGAAAAAACTTTGCGCATATAAGGCTCGAAATGTTGCAAACTGCTAGATGAAGGATCTCATCTCACCCCCCAACCAAATCTTGCATTGTCCTCAATGTAAAAAGATATGTAATGAGCATGAACATGAGAACAATGGTAAAATATAAGAGAGTGAGAACAATAGTACCTGAGATGGCAAGTTGATCAATTCTAGCATCTTCCATTGTCTCGATGAGACTTATTCAATCCTAATTGTAGAAAAATAAATCCTAACCTACCTACCTTTGATTAGTCCGATCAACTACATGATCAAAGTTAAGCAGGATCTTCATGAATTTCAATAAATTTCTCATGAGGACCATCCAAAGTCCTGCTCGACAGTAAACATGTGTGCTTCTTATCATTTAAGTCCAATCGTATTGTGCACGACATGCATAAAAGGAGGAGATAAGAGCAGCAAAAAGATATCTCCTCAAATTCTGATTTAGGGTTATGATTGATTAAAAATGGGTCCTCCCAATCAGAATTTTCAATGGGCTGAAGGACTCATGACGGTGGAGGGACATTCATCGAGTTTTCATTGCTTAAAGTTGTCTCTTCCACAATTTCAGAATTGTACGGTGCTTCCACAAACAATGGTAAAGAGTGTAAATCAGTGGAAAGGTGTTCTTTAGGCACTAATACCATGTCTAACAAAATGTCCAACTCCTTAATCATCTCATCATTAAGATCATAAGAGTGGGCCAAGCACTCCTCTAGGAAATCGAGATAGTCAGATGAAAGGTCCTCGTCCTCCCTTAATGATTGAAGAAATTCTGTTTTAATGATAAGGAATTCCTCCTCTATAGAGTGGAGGTCTTCCAAGAAAAAAAAATTCAGATTTAGTGGTAGGCACATCATCTAACATTGGTTGATCTTTTAAAATTTCAGATTGTGCCACCTCATCATCTAAAGGAAAAGAATTTTCAATCAAAGGGAGGTCTACCACAATAGAATTTGGCATGTGTTGTTGGTGGAAGGACTCAAAAAGATCGACTTCAGCCATCTCTCTAGCATGCATATCCTCTAGAGACTCATAATCATTATGCCCCTTGGAAAAAGAAACCATAGGTTCATAAGTATTCACCAACCCCTCATTGTAGGCAACCCCACTACCGCTTTCAAATTTTATGAATTCCTCGGGTTTGTCAACCGTCATTGAAATCTCTTCATCATTAAGTTCAAAGCATCCAAAAGAGATAGTGGACTCACTATAATTGATGATGACATTGGGTTCATCGAAATCAATCTCCTCTAAAAGTCTATTCATTAAATCCGAAGAAGGTGAGACTTGGGTAGCCCCATCCTCCTCATTAGAGGGGATTGATTGATGCCCCCAATTTCGGGCTCAACGTCTTCATAAGATGGTGAGGAAGCTTGATTTAATTGTTCATCCACATACTCATTCCATATTTCCTCAAGTATTTGTGTATACTTATCATCAAAAGAGGAAGACGCTTTAGGGTGATTGTTAATAACCATGGTTGGTTCCTCCCTTGAACAAGGAGAATGGTGGTTTTCCCAATTAAGACCGTACGCATTGTAGGATGAAAAGTTATATGATGGTTGATAGGCATATCCATACAAGTAATCATGCATTGTCTTAACCGGTTGGCTACTATTCACCTGTTCCTTTTGTTGTTGCACACCTCTTACCATAACCGATGGAACACTCATGTTATTTTTCAATCCGGTAATCACGTAATGTTTTTCCCGGATGATTATCCAATTTTGCTTCATTCCGGTATTCCCCCATCGTCTTACGTCGTGTCTCAATATGTGTATTGTTTTCATTAATGTAATCACGCATCGTCTTACGTGGGGGGTAGTGGAGGTTCTTTGAATATCAGAAAAATACTCGTGCTTGGAGGGATCCCGATCACAATGAGTTTAGGTACCCCAATCCGACGTCTCATCCTCCAAAAGATGCTTATATGCACCATTCGTCCAATCATACATGATGAAATTTTAAGAAATTGAAAACTACCCTAATCTACAAAAAAGAATAAAAAGAAGGGAGATGGGGAGATGTTACCCAATAGAGTGAGATCTATGTCAGCAACAATGTCCTATAAAATCAAACAAAAAAGTGTTAGCTACCTAACTACAACTACTCTATAGCTACTAGAACAATTAGAACCGTTTAACCTTTTCCCCAGCAACGGTGCCAAAAACTAGTTCGCTCGCCTCAAGTGTAAGGCTGCGATGTAGTAATAAATCTCGGTAAGACCGAGGTCGATCCACAGGGAAAGAGGTAAACAATTCCAAGTACTCTAATAACTAGAATCTAAGAAGTTTAAGAAAGTAGTTTTTCACATGAAATAGGAAAATCTGAAAATAAGAAGAACTAAAGCATCAAGGATCCACTTGTAGTAGTCCAATGCCAATCCATTCATCTAAGCACAAAACAATTAGAATCAAAGTCCTATCTCTCATCTAATTGGAAGATATAACATTCAAGCACAACAATTCCACTCAAATCTGAAAATCAGATTTCTAGTTCTAATGAAGTACATAGAACTTGAACTTGTAGCCTTCGGAGTAACAGCCATGCCTATGGACTATGGCATGCTCAAGGGTTACTACAATTTGAATTCAAACAACCTAATCATGGTAATCTCAGAGAATTGCAAGGAACTCATGTCTGGAGCACACAAACTCTCACAAAATTTTTAAAAAACCAAACATTATTCAAACTAGAAGTTCAAAATCCAAATTCAAAGTAAAGGGTACTTGAAGAATGAATTAAAGCATTGAAACAAACTACAAACTTCACCTCTTAGCTCTAGCTAAGAGGTTAGCTAGAAGAAAACATTAAAAACTAAAAACTAGAACTAGAAGAAGAAGAAAACTAGTTGTAGGAGGCTAGGAAGCCTCCTAGGTGTTGCTCCCCACGTTGCTAGATGCCTTAGGAAGAGAGTGGAGGTGGCCTTTTATAAGTTGGAGTAGAAGATTCCAAATTGCGCAAGAAATCACGCAATTGCGCAGAGAAAATCGGAGCTTTACGGACAAGCTCTGTTACGCTGACGACCAGGTCGCACGACCAGTCTAAGCTCATGAACGACCAGTCGCATGACCGGTCTCAAAACCTTAAAAATAGTCCAGTGAGTTTTGTGTTTCTGGACTACCCTCGACTTGTCTGGAGACCGGTCTGGCAACCGGTCTAAGAAGAAGAAATAGTCTAAAATTTACACTGTAGACCTGTCTTGCGACCGGTCTGACGACCGGTCTACAGACAGGTCTAAGGCAAAAATTTCAGATTCTCTTCTTTTTCTCTTCTCTTTCTTTCTTGCTTCTTTCGACCCATACTAAAGTGACTCTTTTAACCATGAATTGGTGACATCTCCCTCTCATTCCTACAATCACAAAAACATGTATTAGATTAGTCTTTAAACATGAAAATCATGCTTATAATGTGATGTAATGGGTCGGACAAATGTATAAATTGGAGGCTCAACACAACCATGATGTGCCAAAGCGACTTCTTCCGCATTGATGTATTTTTTAGCCTCGGCTTGGAATTCTTTCATAGTTTTAGGAGGATTTTTGTCCAGGGCGAACTGAAATTTTTCACTTATAATTCTGGCTATAAGGGCGGTGAGGCCTTTGTCTTCGGTATAACCTTCAGTTTAGACGGCTTCTACAGTGAACCGAACTGTGAACTCCTTAATTGTCTCCCCACTGCTGTTGCTTTAGATCCATTAAATAAGATGCCGATTTTTTGGTGCGGATGCTTCCCATGAACTGAGAGAGGAAGACCTCCGATAATTGGCAGAAGGATCCGATAGATCGAGGTTTTAGGCCTCGAAACCATGTACGCGCTGCATCCTTTAGAGTTAAGGAGAAAGACCTACACATAATTTTTGAACCATATCCCTTTAGCTCCATAAGAGACTTATACGTCTCCAGATGTTCGAGAGGATCGCCGGTGCCCGTATACGGGATGATGATAGGCGTTTGGTATTTCTTAGGCAAGGGAACCTCTATAACCTCGCGGGTGAAGGGAGATTCAGATCGATGGATTGATGCAAGAGCAATAGGTGGGAGCTTAGATCGATACCGTTGCTCCATATCGGCGAAACGATCCTTGATTCTCTTGAGATCTCCTTCCCATGGTAAGGTGTAACTCGAAGTTTCGACGGCAGACCCCTGAGATTGTTGTTGTTGGGAGGTGTTGGAGTGTATAAATTGTGGAGGAGGTAGTGGAACTTGATTGCTGAGCGGCATTTGATTTGAAGGAGGATTTCGTTGGATCCGTGGTTCAACTGCAGAATGTCTGGAGGCTACCGGTATAGATCGTAACGGGGGTCCTTCTGGAGGTTGCCGAGGTTCTGGAAAGTGTTGATCAAACCGATTAGATAAGGTTTGAAGCCCCGCCTGAAGAGTAAGAAGTGTGTCTCCGACGAAGTGCATAATGTCATCATGACCGCCAGACACATCGTGAAACGGCTTCTGTGCTGGCAAGTTGGACTCTATCGGAGGAATGCCCGTGGATGCGGTCTGAGGAAGGTTGGATGTTGGTTCAGGGATGTCAGGCGAAGGTAACATCTACCATGAAGTGGAAGGATGAACCGTCTTTTTGGGAGGCATAGTGGGAGATAATGATCAGAGATGAGAATGGGTAATTCTGACAACGTGTTCGTACAGACGGCGTCAATCTGTTTATGTCTAATTTAGTAATAGGATCCTCCAGACGTTAACCTTCCTTCGAGCAAGCTTCCCTCCAAACTTGAAAATGTAAAGGAGAAAACTAAGGATGGCCGGCATTCAGCCGTTGGCCCTCCGAAGCTTAAGTCAGACGAGATATGGTTATAAAGTGAAAAGCAGGATATGAGCTTAGAGATTGTGTACCCTTATCACCTATGGAGCCATCTACTTATACAGATCTGGGTGATCCAATCTGTTACACAAGCTATTAGGATCACTACTAATCTCAAGGGATAAGATGCTTATCTTATTAATCCTTAAATAAGGGATGGCCTAACAACCTTAAACGTCTAACTGATTACATCTCTTGACGGAGATGCTCAGAGTTATGAATAAGAACAAACCAAAATTGATCGGTACAGACTGGTGTTGAAAGGCAGCGACTATTCGCCTCGAAGATAACCTCGTTTAATAACCTTAAAGTGGGCTGCTTGCATGTGGATGTACGACCCCTTACTACGACCACGAGCCGAGCTGCTCGCATGCGGAACCTTTGTTTTGTACCCAAGGAGTAAAGTCAGGCAAATTATGAAGATGCCCTCATCCGATAACCAGTGACCAAGCCTACTCGTATATTCGGGAATGTATACCAAACTTTTATGATATGCGAGCTTCAATCATAAGGGCTCATGGGTTGAACACTGAAGCCAAAAAGGCGCTCGCGGGTCTTGAGTCTTCGATATCTTTGACCACCGATTTTATGCTATAACATTCTTATTTTTAGATTTTTCTATTTTATGTGAAAAACTATTTTCCTAAACTTCTTAGATTCTAGTTATTATAGTAGTTATAATTGTTTACTTCTTTCCCTGTGGATTGACCTCGGTCTTACTGAGAATTATCACTACATCGCAGCCTTGCACTTGAGGCGAGTGAACAACCATATCTGAATAAAGACAGTTCTTTTTCATCTCAGTTGGTCTTCTGCTCTCGGCATAGCCCTGAAGAGAATATAAACATTCTGTTAACTAAGTCTTCTGCTCTCGGCAGAGCCAAAGACTCGATTGATAGGTCAACCTATCTCCAAGCGAACATAATCACCAAAACCTCCCTAATTGAGCCTAATTCATTTTTATGAGTTGAGCGAAGCATTTAACAATTACGAATTCATTCCTATGAATCAAAGAAGAGATAATAGAACATCTTTTCATTTAATGATCATTTAGGTTACAAAAGAAGTAGAAGATACATCTGTTTCAAAGTAGAGAGAGAGAGAGAGGGCAAAAGAGAAGGAGCAGCTCATAGTTGCTCATTTGTCGTCTGGAGGGGGTGCTCAGCTTTCTACCTCAGGTCCCGCCTTAAGGACTCTTGCAGCTTTAGTAGCCTTCGTGACTTCATTTTCAACCGATGCTCTTTCTTCAGTGGTGACAACGGCAGCAACTTTATCAAATTCCTCCATGTTGAACGATGGAGAAATTCGTTCCATAACCCTGACCGTAAAATTGCGACTAGCGACGTAAGCTTCATATCGTTTGTCTTCGTAGAGTTGTGAAGTCCGGAACTCCAGATTGCATGAGGGCCTTCTTCGGACACCATTTTGACATAGGCCGTCCTCTCTTCATCCCAGTGAATGGAGTCATCCTTCAGCTGAGCAAGGGCCTTCTTCTCCTTCTCTAAGCCTTCAACGCCCTTCTTGAGGTGTTCTTTGCATTCCACAAGCTATTCCTCGAGATTGATCTTATCCTGGTGGAAGATCTCTCTCTCCTTCTCGACCTTCTCCTTTATCTTTGAGAGCCTTGAGAAGTTAAGATCCAATGACTGATACCGATCATTCAGAGCTTGGATCTTGCCAATGAGGATATTTTTCTCCTCATTTTGCTTGGCAATCAGAGCTTCATGGGACTTTATTATTCGATCCCTCCCCTAGATCTCATTCTCCATGGCCAGTCTCTTCTCCTCTCATTCATCAATAATGCGATGAGTAGCGTTGATATCGTGTCTCGTCCGCAAAGTGAGGTCCAAACCCTACTAAAAAATGAAGAAAATTGTTATTAAAGATATAAATTCTTTGAAAGAACAAAACGACGACGTGATTCGTGCTTACCTGAATTAGCCTCACTCCAATGTTCGTAGAGAGACTCTCTAGACTAGGCTCAGGGAGAGCACCGAAGGAGTTGGGGGTGATGTTCTAAAAAATGAAGTTGCAAATCAAATGCAAGTGAGCCGGAATGGTGTAGACTCTAGTCCCCGAAGGCTGGGCTACAACCATTTCAGAAGTGCTCGCCTCGCGAGCAGAAGACAGTTCTTGAGTAGGAGATGACTTTAGAGCAGGAGCCAACTCGCGAGCTGTAGTAGGCTCACGATCCTCTTTGCCCGAAGGGTGAGCGGCCTTGTCTTGTCGCCCCTTGGGGAGTTATCTACTATATTAATTACCGGCTGGTCGCGAGGACCAGCCGGAAGGGTCGCTACCGCTTCTGCTTGGGGAGGATTATGTGGCTGGCTGGGCCTTTTCCCAGCAAGAATGCTTGCATGATATAAGAAAAATCAGCTCAATAATAAAGATGAAATCCTGTTTATTTTTCACAGAGGAATAAAAATTCACCCACCTTCGCGAAAGAAGCGACTGAAGTTATATCCTCTGGGATTGGACCCCATGTTAGACTCCCAATTACCGAAGACATAAAACCATTGCTCCTCCATCAGGGATAGTTTGAAGTGGGATTCCCCATGATGAAATTCTCCCTATGCCAGAAGCACAAATAGTACCAACCCTCACTGGACGAGGCCTTTTTGAGTTGGTATATCTTCAAGAACTCATCGGCAGTCAAATCCTCATTCCCCGCTTGCTTCCAAAGGATGTAGGCATTCAATACAACCCTCTAGCCATTTACTATAAGTTGGCCGGGGGCAATTTTGTAGATACGGAGCACGTATCCGGATGAAAGGGTGAAGGGGAGATGCACTCCAACTCGGAAAAAATACTCATATATGGCGACACAACCCTGGTGGTGGAGAATCTGTGGTTTCTCCTTCTCCGGGCAGTTTGAGAATGACGGAGTCAGGAATTCGGTATCTTTCCCTTAAGCTAATAAGTTGTTCATCCGTCATTATCGAAGGATAACCAAAGGAAGAATACCTTCCCGCTGGCACCCTAACATTATTCAATTCAGAAGAATCAGGAGTATAATCTCCCAAAGGAACGACCTCATCATCGGGTTCCCTGCCATGGCAAAAAAGATAGAAGAAAAGAAGGAAAGAAGAAGGAATATGTTTGCTTCCCCAAGTGTAGGGTTGCGATGTAGTAATAATCTCGATAAGACCGAGGTCGATCCACAGGGACTTGTGCAGGAATCACGAAACACTTCCAATGGTTTTTAATTAAGAACTAACTAAATAGGATTTTGAATTGAATGTAGATAGCAATTTTGAACTAAAGGTGAATGTAATCAATATAAAAGAGTACTAGGGGTTCAAAGATCCACTTGTAGCAATCCTCAATGCTTAATTTGCTGTGGTTTCGGAATTACACAACTATAATCGAAATCAACTCCTATCTAATCGGATGATAGAGCAGTTATAACAAATAATCTGCCATATGTGTGATTTAAGTACATGATTCCCTCAATTCAAGTTAGGACTTGAGCGCACTCAATTGCATATGTCAATCCTAGTTTCAATAGGTTAAGATCACAATCATAATCATCATTAAATTCCTGTCACAAAATGTAACTAGATCATGATTTGAACTTCATTTAAATCACATACACAATCACACATAAGCAGAAATTCTAGAAAAGTAGAACTTTTGGTATAAAGTTCCCACATGACGATCAAAGGTCTAGAGCGTATTGAATCTGATTCTTCGGAGCGTACAGGTCTAGAATGATTAAAAAAATTTAAGAACTCAAGAAATTCTTCTAAACATCCATGAGCCATCATAAGATTAAGAAAAACTACTTAGAACTTTATTCAAACTTCAAACAATTGTTCTTCACTATTAATCTAACTTGAAACCAAAATAAATGAATTGAAACATCTTAGATTCACTACAAGCTTCACCTCTTAGCCCTAGCTAAGAGGTTTAGCCATTCATGATCCAAGGAAACATGAAAGCAACTAAGAAAAACATAAAAACTAGAAGAACAAACTAGGATGAGTTGTAGAACTCCGGATCTGACTTTCGCTGCCTCCCACCATGGTAAATCTTTTCTAGGATGCCTTAGGAACGAGCTAGAAGAGTCCTTCTATAACTTTGGGGCCCTAGGTGCGAAGAAACTTCGAGAAATCCTGCAAAAACTGCTCTTTGTGTAGAGATTTTCGGAGCGCCATATGTTCCTGAGTGTTGACCGGCCAGTCAGAGACAAAGTGCCTGCAAATGCAATTCTCACTAGAGTCTTTTTTTCACAGTCCGACCCATCAGCCAACCGGTCCGACAACCGGCCGGAGAAATTGCTTCAAATTGCTGAAATCACTGGATGTTGAAATGCATAAACCGACCCTTCAGCTGGCCAGTCGGCTGACCGACCGACCGGTTAGTCTGTCTGGCCGGTCGGTCAAGGGGCCTGCCTTCTAAAACGTGTCCAGTGAATTTCTTATTTCTGAAGGGTTCGGCTTGCTGGTCGATGGCTGTGGTCGGCCGGTGGACATGAAATTTGCTGAATTCTCAGTTTCTCCTCCATCTGTAATACACTTTTGCTTCACCTTTGGTCCTTCATTCCTTTGATCTTTCAGGTGTGTAAACAGCATCTCTAAGCCCTCAATTGATGAATTCTCTTTCTCATTCCTACAACCACAAAACCATGCATTAGTTGAGTCTTTAATCACTTATTTCAAGCATAGTTAGTAATGAAATGGGGTTAAAATATGCACATTTAAGAGCTCAACACACCCCTCCGACTAGCATTTTGCTAGTCCCGAGCAAAACATGCGTGAAACAAATTTCATCCTTTAAAACTCAACTCTCCTTTAGAAACTATGCTTCTATACATTCTAAGACAGGCAAGTACAAAAATCAGTAAAACTGAGCGATAGAAGTTGAAACCTTCAACTTTCCAGAACATACCAAGTATTCATATGAAATTTCCGCTGATTGATGGATAAATAGAAAAGTCCAAACAATTAAACCTAGTGTGCTTAGTGAATGCTTATCTCATGGATTTCCGAGGTTACCATCTTCATAAATCAACTAGGGTATGGATTTGGCAGTGTACAGATCAACATCAAGCCTTTAACAGGAATTTGCCTCACCGTCCTTCTGATGGCTTTCACACTATGTCCCATTTTTGGCTTTGGTTACTGGTAGACCATCCCCCGGTTGGTAATAGGTAGCCTTCTCGAAATTTTCCACCATATTTTAATCATTCCCATGCTTTTCATCCTTCCTTTCCCTTTTCATATACATTAGAAAGGATTTTTAGAAATCCATATCTTTCATTATTTTCCCATGGACAAGGATGGACAAAGTACCCCGGCTTGGTTCCTCAACACCTCAAGTCCAAACTTATCTAAACCACAAATATAATAATCCTTTCAAAACTTGAGAATCGTGTAAAGTGAACTAGGTGTAAAAGTGTTCAAAATTTCTATCAATCATAAAAATAGGGGAATTCTCACATAAAACTAGTATCTTAGAGATTGTTTAAGATATTCAACTTCACTCACTTCGCCTCTCCTTTTCTTAGATTTACACCATCCCAAATGCATAGAAACAAAGTTTTCCAATGGAGTTTTGAATTTGAAAATCTGAAAAAATGTTCTTCATATTGCTCGAGATGTTACAAAACACTAGATTCATCTTAGTGATCCCACACCCTCCAACTAAATCTTGCATTGTCCTCAATGTAAAGGATATACAATGAGCAAAACATGAGAGCAATAAAGGGAGTGAGAAATGAGAGTACCTGAGAGAACAAAAACTGGAATTCTACCTCCTTCTAACAAACCTATGAAAAAGCAAACCAAAAGCAATAAAATTCTAATCCTAACTACTCTATACCTCCATTAGACTAGGAGATCAAATATCCTGATACATAGGATCCATCAGAGGTATGGACATACCTTCTGAAGGAAAATTCTTAAAGAACGGTTTTAATCGTTGACTATTCTCTTTAAAGATATTATCATTCCTTGGATTCAACAACTCGACAGTCCCATATGGATAAATAATTTTTACAATGAAGGGACCGGTCCATCGAGACCTCAATTTTCTCGGAAATAAATGTAGCCAAGAATTATACATAAGGACCTTTTAATTAATCGCGAAAGTCTTACGAAGGATGTTCTTATCATGGAACACTTTCGTCTTGTCCTTGTAAATTCTTGCATTTTCATATGCCTCATTCCGGAGTTCCGCAAGTTCATTCAATTGAAGCTTACGCAACAAGCTTACTTTGTTAGAATCAAAATTCATCTTCTTTATCGCCCAATATGTCCTATGTTCCAACTCCACGGGCAAGTGACAAGCTTTCCCATTAACAAGTCTATAGGGAGACATTCCAATGGGGGTCTTGAAAGCAGTACAGTAAGCCTAGAGTGCATCGGTAAGTCGAAGTGACCAATCTTTGTGATCGGGGTTCACTATTTTCTCCAAAATATGTTTAATTTCCTTGTTGGATATGTCAGCTTGTCCACTTGTTTGTAGGTGATAGGGAGTGCTCACCTTGTGATTTACGCCATATTTCCTCATTAAAGCTTCAAATGGTTGGTTACTGTTGAACCTCCAATTTATACATAATTTAGCTCACTACATCACATTATATGCATGGTTTACATGCTTAAAAGACTATATCTAACGCATGTGTTGTGATTGTAGGGATGAGAGCGACTTCGCCCAATTGATGACCAAAAGGATCCATTTAGAGCCATTGGATGAAGATTGAAGGAGGACCAAAGAAAGAGGAAAGCAAGTAGAAGAGAGTGTTAGTGCACTTTTCTGTGGCATACTAGTGCACCTTGTTTGTCAATTACTTAGGTCAGTGAGTCTAGTGTCGGTTGAGCTTAATAAAGACGAAGACCGAAGACTCAAGCCGGACCGGCTGCATCAAGAAAGAAGAAACAGGTAAAAGTGATGCCCTAGTGAGCCCGAACCTAATACCTACCCAAAACCATAAACCTCTAGATGACCATGACCCAACAGGCATACCATTAAGTCATCTTAGATTGGCCTTAGGTGTCCCAAAAGACCACCGAAACAACGACCAAGAGATTGCATGTTCTGCTGAAAATAGCAGAAATTCATGCCCGACCGGGCGCCCGACCCAGTGTCCACCGGGCGCCCGACCTTAGAGGAATCCACCCATATGAGTTGGCATGAATGTCTATAGGTCATCGGGCGGGACCACAACATGTCCGGGCACCCGACCAGTTCAAACATCATCCAGCTGCAAAAGACCAGTCTGAGGGTTGAATTCCGGGTGCCCGACCAAGTTTACACCGGGCGCCCGACCAATGAAAAAATGGACACCGAGCGCCCGACCATAATGTGTCCGGGCTCCTGACCAGATTCAACTCGGTTCAGCCTTTAAACTCTTAAAATGGACCGGATTCAGAGCGCCCGGCCCAAGTCATCCGGGCGCCCAACCCTACGCGAATCTGCCCATTATTTGACCATTGGAGGAAACTTTATAAAAGCGGGGGATTCGATTTTAGGGCCAACAGAGGGGATTTTGAGGAGATAGAAGCCACCATTGCTAAAGACCATCAGATGCTCTATCCCAAACCCAAAGCAAGTCATTCTCCTTGTGTTTTCATCACAAGCTTGGCCCATTCAATGTCATCTTGAGAATGGACTTGTTCCCTCTTGATTCCTAGGGTTTAAACACCTTGATGATAGTTAAATCCCTTGTTTAAACACTACCTAGGAGTTCATATAGGTGTATTCCTCTAGGAAACCCATTTCCTACCATTTGTAGAGGTTTCACCATTCCCTAGAACCTTGGGCATCTCCAATGGAGCATCACATGCAAGGTAGTTGATCTTGGAGTTGAAGCTTGGCAAAGCAGCGGCGTCAAAGATCGGGAGAGCACAAGGAGAGCTGATTCAAGCACGGGAGAGCTAGAAGAAGCAACCCAAAGCGGCGTGACAAAGGGGCTCAATCCGACAAGTAAGGTTGTCTTGTTAGGAGTCCATCCACTCAATTCCCTATGGGAGTTGAGTGTAGAGTTTGTTTAACAAACTCGAACTAGGGTCGTTTGCCGATCCTTGGCCTGTTTGTCAGCCTAAAATCTAGGGACGTTAGTCGTTCCTTGGCCTTTTTGTCGACCTAAAGACTAGGGGTTGTTCGGGACTCCTTAGCTCATTTGCCGGGCCTAAATTTAGGGACGTAGGCCGTTCCTTGGCTCGTTAGTCAGCCTAAACAAAGTCTCCAAGGGGGAGCCACCAACACAGGTGTGAACGTATAGATTGGGAGGAACCTGTAAACTGCCCTAGTTGGGTGGATCCGAGTTAAAACACCTTGGTTGGGAGGAATCAGATTTGAACTCCCTAATGAATGCCGGTGTGCTTAAAGGGGTTGAGTACTTGAACTGGGAGTGGAGTAGACAAGTAGTTGAACCACTATACATCCTTGTGTTTGTGATTGTTCTTGAGCACATTTCTCTTTATGCATTATGTTTAATTGGTTAATTATGAATGCTTAGTTAGGAATGCATGCTAGGCACTGATAGGCACCTCCACACTCACAAGATGTACTTTCACTACTTCATGTTGACTTAAGCTTTTGTTGATCCATCCTCTATAGTCCACGTGTGTTGATTAGACTAGGTTGCTGATTGCATTTTTCATTTGCTAGTTTTTTATTGGACCCACTTAGGCTTGGAAGCCAAAGTGTTAATCGCTTACTTAGTTTGATTTGCAAAAACTGTTAAGTAGGCGAAAAGATTTTAGAAGGTCCTAATCACCCCCCTCTAGGACTTCGCCATAATTCTAGTTGCTCCTTAAGCTTCCCCACGTGTGCTTAGGGTGTCGTGTTAGACCACCCGACGCAATTTCAGAGAGAAGAGGAAAGAAATGAAGAAAAAGAGGAGAAAGAACAAGGACCAATTGGTCTTGACTGGTCGGCTGACCTGCCGGCCTCGGCCGACCACATTCTGAAGCTCATTGGACAAGGGACCAGTTGGTCCGACCGGTCAAGACCGGTCGGCCAATAGGTCGAGCCCTCTATCTTACTCCTTGGACTCAGACCAGCTTTGTCTAACCGGTCAAGACCGGTCGGCCAACAGGTCAGAGACCTCCTTGAGCTTGCTGGACGTCCACTCCAACCTGTCCGCCGGGTCGGCCAGCCCAGTCTGACCGGCCGTGACCGGTTGGCCATGCATTAAAACAGCAAGTTTTTATTTTGAATTTCAATTTTCTCTGCTCAAGTGCATAACCTTACGCAAATTCTAGAAGATTCCGACGCAATAGAACTTCCCCACTATAAAAGGACACCTAGGGTCTCTTCCTAGAGCATCATAGAAGTTGAGGAACTTCGTGAGAGAGGAAGGAAGCTGTCGTGGAGCGTTTGCAACCCTCCAAACTTCGAGTTTTTATGTTTTCTAGTTTTCTTTTATGAGTTCTAGTTGTAGTATGACAATACACGGCTAGAATCTCTCAGCTAAGGTTGAGAGGTGAAGCTTGTAACCAATTTCATGTTTGATTCAGTTTAATTCAAGTAGTTTCACTTCAAATTCAAATTTTGAATGTTCTAGTTCTTAAAGTTGATATTTTTAGAAGTTTTATGAGAGTTCATGTGCTCCGGACATAGATTCCTTGCAATTCTCTAAGATTATTGTAAGACCCGTACCCTGATTAACCGAACGTACATTTAGTTTCTATGTCGGTAAATCCCAGACTGAGCAGATCGATGATCTCTTATCACGACCCTGATTTAGTACTGTAACGACCTAAGACTTGTACCCTTGCGACCGCGCGGGCGCCACGACTCCAACGCCGCGCGGCACACCCCATTGCGATACCCGGTGTAAAAGTTGCGATCATTGCGCAATCCGAGGTGGGCCGCGCAACACGCTTGTGGCGTGGGCCCCACTTGCACAAATTCGAAGAAAATGTCAAATCAATCACCATCACCCTCACCCATACCCCTCTCATCACCCTAGTCTACACACACCATACCCACCTCATCACTCTCTCACCTCCAAAGTCAACTCTAACCATGCCTCCCATACCTTCCATGCCCCTCCCATGCTAGCCATCATCACCCCCCATGATTCCTCCTCTCTACCCATACAAGTGCATACGTAGGGGAGATGAGGCCTTCTCATTTTCCATATTTGCAAGAAAGAGAGAAAGGAGAGAGAAAAAGAAAGAGAAAGAGATTTGAGAGAGAGAGAGAGAAGAGACTAAGAAGAGAGAGAAAGAGAGAGATTAGAGGGAGGAACCAAGCTTGGAGGTCCCCGATCATCATCCGGACCGTCCAATCAGCAATCTAACCCCATCCAACCGTCCAACCATCATTGTGAGTGCATCCATGTTCCTCTTAGGTTTTGTGTAGAATCTAGGATTCAAATGGGTCCCACCTTTTGATGGTGTGGATCCCACTTGGGGACCCATTTTGTGGCATAATTAATGTGGCCAACGGCCCACCATGATGCTTATTTTCCCATCTTTCCCCATTCTTTAGATCACAAAGATCTGGATGAAGGAAAAATACGAGGATTACCTTAATCCAAAGCTATTATTGGGCCCACCATGAATGGCCCAGTTGATGAATGGAGTAGATCCTACATGTGTGGACCCCACTAGTCAAGGCACCACAAAAAAAAAAAGAAAATACAAGTGTGGCCGCTGGACAGACAGCGCCTGGGCAAGCCCAATTTGGGCATTTACCATGGGCCACTCGTGGGACCTACCTTGATGCATGAATTAGATCCACGCCGTCCGTATGTTTCTTCAACCCATTTTAGGGCTGGACACCAAAAATGAAGCAGATCCAGATCTCAGGTGGACCACACCATAGAAAACAGTGGAGGCAAGGATACCCACTGTCGAAACTTCCGTGGCCCACCGTGATGTTTGTAGACTGAATCATCAGTCCAATATTGGACTCTATGGGCTCCCCATGAGTTGGGGAACCTTACGAGCGGAGTGAATCTTCCCTAAGTGGGCCCCACTGGATATAAACCAAGAGAAAAGAAAAAGAAAAACAAAGAAAAAAATATGGTTGGGGACGCTGGACGTTCACAGCATCAGAGACGCTGGAACAGTCCAGCGTCGTCAGTCACCTGGACGCCGTGAATGGGCCCCCCACTCGTGGGAGCCACCTTGATGTTTATGTATAATCCACACCGTCCATCTGTTTTCCCAAATCTTTTAGGGGCCAGGGCCCAAACATGAGACAAATCCCAATCTTAAGCGGACCGCACCACACGAAACAGTGGGGTAAATGATGTCCACTGTCGAAACTTCCTCGGCCCACATTGATGTTTGTAGACCAATTCAACCACCCAATATGGGGCTCTTTGGATCCCCCATGAGCTGGGGAATATGATGAGCGGAGTGGATCACCCTTATGTGGGCCCCACTTGATCTAAACCATGGAAAAACAAAAAAAGAAAAAAAAGAAAAAAAAAAGGGACTAGCTCCCAGCGTCTCTGACGCTGGGAGTAGCCAGCGTCCACCGTGCTAGACGCACGGGCGCCCCAGCAGGTGGCCCACTCGTGGGTCCCACCATGATGAGTGTGCTATATCCACACCGTACATCCATTTGGGGAGATCATTTTAGGGCAAGATCTCAAGAATGAGACAGATCCAAATCTCAAGTGGAGCCCACTTGTAAGAAAATAGTAAGGACAGTTACCCTACTGTTTAAACCTTCCTACGGCCCACCATGATGTTTATTTGAGATCCAACCTGTTCATGAGTTCACACGTGTGCACAGGAAGGGAAAACAAAAATATCAGCTTGATCAAAAACTTCTGTAGGCCCCACTTGATGAGATCAATGTAAAAAGAAAAAGAGAGAGAGAGAGAAGGAAGGGGACGCTGGCCGTGGGCTGGCTGGGCTGCCCAGCCGGTGGCCCACTCGTGGGACCCACCTAGAATGTATGTGCCTTATGTATTACGTCCATATGTTTTTCCAGCTCATTTTAGTGGCTGAGCCCAAAATTTAAGCACATCCAAATGACAAGTGGACCATGCCACGGGAAACAGTGGGAATAATGATCTCCACCGTTAAAACCTTCCCAGGCCCTACAGTGATGTTTATTTGTCATTCAACCTGTTCATAAGATCACATGGATATGGATGAAGGAGAAAACAAAAATATCAGTTTGATTCAAAACTCTTGGGGCCCATTTGGGTGCCACGCTCCAAGCAGCGTGCTTTGGCGCGCTGCCCAGCAGGTGGCCTACCCTGTGGGTCCCACCACGATGCATCTGTTTTATCTATGCCGACAATCTATTTTTCCATATTATTTTAGGGCCGTGGGCCAGCATAATGAGGTAAATACAAACCTCAAGTGGACCACACTGTAGGAAACAGTGGCCATTGATGTCCACCATTGAAACTCCTCTTAAGGCTACTATGTTATTTATTTTTCCTTCCAACCAAAGGCCATGGGGCCCATCTTGGGCTCCCACCTTGATAGATGTGTTGTATATATTGTTGTCCACCTTGGCAGGGGCGTGGGGTCCAGTTTTGGGTGGGCCACACATAGAAAATAAGGGTGGTTGAATGCCTAACATTGGAAACTTTACAGGACCCATCTGTTATGTTTTTTGTCATTCTTCCTGTTCATAAGTCACCCAGCCATGGGTGGGATTCCACACGTGTGGTGTGTGGGCCCCACCATGGTGTTTGGTTGCCATCTCACTTGATTAGTGGGAAAGCACAAATATCGGGTTGAGCCCAAACTGTTGGGGCCCATTGATGTATGTCGCTTCCCCACTCCTTTCTGCGGTTATCCCCAACCACGGGCCCACCTTGTTATGCATGTGTTTTATCTACGTCAGCCATTGGCCACTATGGTGCGATATGTATGTTGGCCATCGATTAGGACCGCCTTAATTTTGTGCTTGATCCAAACCATCCAAATGAATGGACCCTAGCATGTTATGAACAGGATGGCTTTGGGACCACCTTAGTGTGCGTGTTCGAATGACTGCGTTGTCCATCCCGTGGATCCACCTTGATGATTAGTTGTGTAAACCCTTATTGAAAGGTCATATAGATCTGGATGCATGGGAATCCCTAAAGTTTGCTCAATCCAAGTCACAGGGCTACTTTCTTAAACTCACCCTGTTGAACTGTCTTGTCAATTCACTTTGTTAACTCACCATGTTGACCTGCCTTGTCAACCTGCCTTATTGACTTACCATGTTGATTGATCTTAGTAACTCAGCTTGTTGTATACTCATATGACTCACCACTTATACCCTTGTACCCAACTATTAAAAACCACCATATCGTGTATATCCAATCCACACCGTCCGTTTACCTTCAGGACGAGTGTGGGGCTCATCCTCGACATTAGTATGTCATCTAGGCCATCCATTATATGGAGCCTATCTTGCAGTATGAGGTTAGACATGTCGTCCCTTTTTTGACCTCATCGTATTGATCATCTATCTCAGATTACCCTACCATTTATGATTCTTTGTCATGACCTGTCTATCTTGCAACCCATTCTATGACATTCCTTTTACGAACCATTATTGTATTTATCTCAACTGTACTACCGCACTATGGGTCTCGGCATGATTTTGGGTATTCTACTCTTGCCGCTCAAGTAGGTTCTACCTTTGATGTGTCGGTAGTGTAATCAATCTTTTGGGTTATCTGAATGTTAAAGGTTAATCCACACCGTTCAATTGTTGGACCATCTGTGTTGTTGTATACCATCCATCTAGGGTCATATCTCTTTGTGTTTGCTTGTGTTATAAGTGAATTATCTTTTTATGCTGTTTTTAGTATGTCTGTTGCCACATGTAGTGTTGTTTGGAATGCTCCTATGCGATCTATATACTATATGCTTCGACGACCACCATGCATGTGTAATGAGTATGCATCCTGAATCACCATTGTTAGTTGGGGAGCACTAGGGCATAAACGCATTCATAAAGCATTCGAGATGTAGTCGCGCAAATGTAATTCACGTGCTCTCTATCGCAAACCTCTCTAATAGGTATGGGACTATTCGAGGACAGGAATCTATCATCCTGACTTACACTGTATGGTAGGAATAGCTTAGCATACCTTGTAGCCCTTGGTACGAGATTCCCTGGCTAGCGACATCTCGCACTATGACTCAATCATTCATATGTGTCCCCTCATCTTAATCATATCTCAAATAGGTTGGATTAGATTGATTTATTGCCATCGTGGTAGATTGACTACTTGCTGGCACTCATACTATATGCTTGGCTCATGCATCATGAATGCTTGGCTCATCTGATTGTCTTGTATCAACCGGCCATGGCGGCCGCAATTGTCGTGCAGTTCATTACCAGTTGACGGTGACATTGTATTTGAGACCCTATAGTTTTATGGTGCTCTTTGGAGACTTGCACAGGCATGTCGTCCTATGTATGTATGCATGGTTGCATTTCGCACCGTCTGCTTGTGCTGCACATAGCATGGTTACTACGTTGCAACCACACCTTCATCGTGGTTTGCAAAACACAGAAAATATGTGATCTTTAAATTGGATGCCAAAGATGTCCCTGGGTGAAAGTCCCTGATCCCGTTGGTACTAAGGTGGGTGCTCCATTCAAGGACCGGGTGGTTTAATCATACACCAGTATGCCGAATATCAAACGGTGGTGTTTTCCACTACATGTGGTCAGTTTGGAAGGAGGTCTAACCTAACCTGCCGGAAGAGTGTTGGCAAAGTGGGTTGAGTTTGACCAGCTGTGAGTAGGTCCGCTATTGCACCGATAGGCTTTAGCATTCTACTGGTGAGTAATGAGGTCTGTGAGACCCCAGTTATGTTCGTTTCAGAGATAGTATTGGTATCAGTGATGTGACTGATGTTCTGCATGGTGTGGGATGGTCCTGACGTGGGTGGGTGTGATGTGGGTGGGGCTGTAAGACTGGGCGAGCTACCACACTGGGCGAGCTACCAGTTTCGAGTCCTGCATTGCTTAGGCGATTGTGTTATGACTGTTCGTATCTGGACCACTATATTGAGAGGTGGTGATTTGCATATATGCATTGGATCATTGTATGTGACATTAGGCCCTATAAGCCATTGCATAGTATGAGTATATAGCCTTGGTAGTCTAGTTATATGTATTGCATGCTTGCATAGCCGTGGTAGACTAGTTATTCACATCACATGATCGTGTAGCCTAATTAGGCTAAGTTTTGGTTTAAATTTCTCATCATGCTTTACTGCTTACTCTGATATTTATCATGCTTGTCATATGCATTGCGCACGCACACATGCACTCACAAAGCTTCGTTCGAAGCTTATGTGCGTTTGTTACGCTGCAGGTTATACCAGAGTGTATCAACAACGTTGAGTTGGAGTTGGGAGTGCAGTAACAGGTGGGCCGAATTGTACACAGTTTTTATATTTACGCATTGTGTATTTACCTTTCAGTACTGTACGTAAGCGAAATGACTTAGTGGAAATATTGTGTTTGTCTTTGATGGTACTCATATGGTGATACTCATGTTTCAAAAAAACATTCAGACACTAAAATCCTTCTTATGGTATCCCAGAATCGGAACCTGGCGTGTGGGATTAGGATCCGAGATCAGGGTACTACGGAGGCTGCCACCTCTGAATTCGAGTTACGACGAATGGATGTCGAGAACCGAATTTGGGGCGTGACAATTATCATGTTTTGCTTGATTAGATTTGAATTATGGTAACCCTTGAGCATGCCATAGTCCATAGGCATGGCTGTTACTCTGAAGGCCATGATTTCGAATTCTATATGTGGTCGAATGGAACTAGAACTTGGAAGTTCAATTTAAGTGAGGTTGAATGTGTTTAATACTTTATCTTCCAACTAGATGAGGGATAGAACTTCAAATCTAGTTGAGTGTTATGCTTGGATTGATTGGATTGACATGGGATTATTATAAGTGGATCCTTGAAATCCTTAGTTCCTTAATTATTGAATTTTCTTAAGTTACTGTTTTAGCATAATTCTATCATTTAAATCCCTTAATCATTGCAATCTTAGTTGTTGGAATAACTTAGATCTTGTTCTCTAATTCCCTGTGGATCGACCTCGGTCTTACTAAGAATTATTACTACATCGCAGCCTTGGACTTGAGGTGAGCAAACAAGTTTTTGGCGCTGCTGCCAGAGAGTTTAGATAGCGGTTCTAGATTATTTTAGTGGCTGTAGAAGTAGAAGTAGATAGGTTTTTTTTTTTATTTCCTAGAACTAACAAATTGTTTTTGTTTGTAGGAATTCTTCTCTAATTTAAGCGAATCAAGTAATATCCTTCTAACTTAGTGCTTTTTGCAGATTTTCAATTTTAGATTAATTTCAGATTTTAAGACTCAGGATTAGTTTAGTTTCTAGTTGAGTGGTTTATGTCCCGTTAGGAACCTGACCACTCCAATCATCTCCATCCGGAGGTGGTCTAGTTGGACCATTGTCAGTCCATAGACGAGTCCGAAATACTAAGAACATTGATAGTTTGGGGAGTATGGATCAAACACCTTTAAGGAATCCTCCCCCCCCCCTACTCCAACCACAAACGCAAATCAAGACGGAGTAGGAGAGAATGAGGTACATAACGTTCCTCCAATGAGATCATTACGGGATTACCTACAATTAGCCTGTGCAACTACACCCTCTTACGTGGTCTTACCACCAACTGGGGGAAATATTGATATAAAGCCAGGTGTAATTCAACTTATACCAAAGTTCCATGGGCTAGACTCTGACAGCTCATATGTGCACTTAAAGGAATTTGAAGAAGTGGTGGCTACCTTGCAATACACTAATGTTTCGAAAGATGCCATTAAACTTGAACTCTTTCCCTTTTCATTGAAAGAAAGAGCCAAGACTTGGCTTCATTTTCTTAAACCACACTTGATAGGGTCATGGAACAAGATAACCCAGGAATTCTTGAAAAAGTTCTTCCCAGCTCATAAAACGAACATCCTTCAAAGAGCCATAATGAATTTTTCGGTTGAAGAGGGTGAATCTTTCTTCCAATGTTGGGAAAGGTTTAAGGACCTCCTACTTGCTTGCCCACATCATGGTTACGTAAGTTGGCGAATCATAAACTTCTTCAATGAGGATTAAGTTCCAATATGCTCCAATTCGTAGAGATGATATGCAACGGCGAGTTCATGAACAAAAATCCAGATGAAGCTTGAAGTTATTTGGATATGTTGGCCGAGAATGCCCAATTATGGGATACCTCGGATAAATCTAATAACCCCAAACCTACTCAAGAGAAAGGAGGGATCTATATCCTCAAGGAGGAAGACGATGTGAATGCAGGGTTAGCCAACCTCACAAGGAAGATCAAGGCCATGGAACTTAGTAAGAGTGGAGTTTCAAAGTCTAATGAAGCAATTGAGACCACATGTGGGATTTGTTTCACCAATTTACATGCTACGCGAGATTGTCCTACAATTCCTGCGTTCCAAGAGGTGTTACATGAACATGCAAATGCCACATATGGTTATCAATGACCTTTCAATGGACCGGTGGGTAACACGTACAATTCTACTTGGAAGAACCACCCAAATTTCAGTTGGAAGAATGCTCCCACGGGCAATCCTGCCAACTCTCAAGGAGGGCCACCCATGCAAAATATGGCCCCACCTCAATTCTCAATAGAGGATACGTTAAAAGCGTTTATCCAAGGGCAAACACAAATCAATCAAACAAATTAGCAAATGTTCCAAGAGCTTAAAGTCTCAGTTGATGAGATTAAGGGACGCTTGAATGCTAGGGAAGGGACCTTTTAGGCCTAACCTTAGCCCAATCCAAAGCAAGTACATGAAGTAAGCATTCTTAATCCCTTTAACTAACATATGGAGCAAGCCAAATCCATCACCACTCTTAGAAGTGGTAAACAAATTGACAAATCTATTCCGATGAAGGCCGACAAGCCTAATGATCCGGTAAATTCCGAGGATGAGGACGGATCTAACTTAGCCCCATAAGAAACAGAACGCGTTTATAAGCCCGTAGCACCATTCCCTTCGAGATTGGTTACTCCCAAATCTCTACCAAACTCTCATGATATTTTAGATATTTTCAGACAAGTCAAGATCAACATTCCCTTGCTTGATGCCATCAAACAAATCCCCTCTTATGCCAAGTTTCTAAAGGACCTATGCACAACTAAATGCAAATATAATGTGCAGCAAAAGGTCTTCCTAAATGAGCAAGTGAGTGCCATTCTCACTCAAGAGACCCCCCCCCCCCCCCCCCCCCCCCAAAAAAAATAAAAAATAAAAATTCAAAGATCCTGGTAGTCCCACAATCTCATGTATCGTTGGAGACTACCGGATTGAGCGTGCATTGCTAGACGTGGGGGTAAGCACTTGATCCCGTACTCGGTATATGAGCAATTGAGCCTTGGTGAATTAAAACCTTCTAAAACCACATTGCAACTCGCAGATAGATCCATCAGTGTACCAAGAGGGATAGTTGAGGATGTTCTAGTCCAAGTTGAAAAATTCTACTACTCGGTAGATTTTATCATCTTGGACACACAACCGGTTATATATGCTAGCACCAAATACCGGTGATTTTAGGCCTGCCCGTTCCTTGCTACATCAAACAGCAATCATTAATTATTAGGAATGCGGTGATGCAATTATCCTTTGGGAACATGACATTATATGTGAATGTGTTCCACTTGGGCAAAAGGTACAGGGATGTTGATGATGATGAGCTCTTCGAGGTAAATATGCTCGAATCTTTTGAAGAAGAAGAGCTCCTCCAACTTGAAACATTAGAAAGCTTGGAGACATGCTTAGCACATTTCGAGAATTCCAAAGACCCCATCATTAGTGAAATTGTGCAAGCATTGAATATTGAGAAACTGGTAGTTAGTACTAGCCGGTGGAGGCCCCATTTTAAAAGATTACCACCAACCACATTAAGACCTCTACCATCTAACATCAAACCACCGAAGCTTGACCTTAAACCATTGCCATCGGAGCTTAAATATGTACACTTGGGTCAAGAAGAAACATTCCCAGTTGTCATTGCCTCTCACCTTTGGAAAGACCAAGAGCTCAAGTTGATTGAGCTACGAGCATAGGGGAGCCATAGGTTGGACAATAGCGGATCTCAAGGGGATAGACTCTTCGGTTTGTACTCACCGTATACACCTCGAAGAAAATGTAAAAACGTCTAAACAACATCAAAGAAGGCTAAATCCAAACATGATGGAGGTTGTCAAAGCCGAGGTGTTAAAGCTACTAGATGTGGGTATCATCTACCCCATCTCGGATAGCCAATGGGTGAGTCCTACCCAAGTTGTCCCTAAGAAATCCGGTATTACCATCATAGAAAACACCAACAACAAGCTTATACCAACTAGAGTAACCACCGGTTGGCGTATGTGCATTGATTATCGAAAGCTAAACACGATCACTAAGAAGGACCACTTCCCTCTCTCATTTATGGATCAAATTTTGGAGAGGTTAGCAGGTCATTCCTATTATTACTTCCTAGATGGCTATTCCGGTTACAACCAAATTGAAATAGCCCCAGAAGGCTAAGAGAAGACCACTTTTACATGCCCGTTTGGCACCTTTGCATACCGAAGAATGCCATTCAGGCTATGTAATGCACCCGCCACATTCCAACGATGCATGTTGAGTATTTTCTCGGACATGGTGGGTGAATTTCTCGAGGTATTCATGTACAATTTTTCAGTTTTTGGTTGTACTTTTGATGAGTGCCTTGATCACTTGAAGTTGGTCTTGACAAGGTGTGAGGAGAAGAACCTCATTTTAAAATGGAGAGAAGTGTCATTTCATGATACAAAGAGGAATAGTCCTTGGACATATCATCTCGTCTAATGGAATAGAGGTAGACCGGGCAGCAATTGATATAATTTTCAATCTACCACCACCTAAAAGCATACACGATGTGCAGGTCCTTCCTTGGACACGAGAGTTTCTATAGAGGGTTCATAAAGGATTTTAGTCATATCTCAAGGCCTTCTCCAAAAGGAGAACCAATTTGAGTGGAGTGCCGAATGTCAATTAGCTTTTTCAAAGCTAAAAGACATGTTGACAACCGCTCCTATCAAGCAACCACCGGATTGGTCCATACCTTTTGAGTTAATGTGCGATGCGAGCAATTATGCTATTGGGGCGGTGTTAGGCCAAAATAAGGATAAGAAGCCCCATGTTATCTACTATGCTAGTAGGACCTTGAATCCCACCCAAGTCAATTGTTCGACTATAAAGAAGTAGCTCCTAGTCGTCATCTTTGCCTTGGACAAATTCAGGCCTTACTTAATAGGATCCAAGGTCATCATTTACACAGATCATGTGGTGCTGAAACACCTTCTTTTGAAGAAGGATGCGAAGCCCCATTTTCTTAGATGGATCAACTCCTTCAAGAATTCGATTTGGAGATCAATGACAAGAAGGGAGTAGAAAATGTGGTGGCGGATCATCTTTCCTGCCTAGTCCTACCTAATTCCATTGACGAGTCACCTATCGAGTACTCATTCCCTGATGTGCAACTCTTTATTGCTATGCATCCACCATGGTACGCTGACATAGCTAATTATCTTTCCACAGGTGCAATGCTGATTCATTAGATTGCACAGGACAAATGAAAATTTCTAAGGGAAGCGTGCAGATTTTTCTGGAATTAACCTTTACTGTTTAAATATTGCCCAGACCAAATTATAAGGAGATGTGTCCCTGATGATGAACATAATTCCGTCATCTCCTTTTGCCATGATCAAGCATGTGGGGGTCATTTTTCACCAAGAAAACCACTGAAAAAATTCTACAGTGTGGTTTTTATTGGCCCACTCTATTTAAGGACACCCACAAGTTTTAGAAAGCATGCGAGTGTTGCCAAAAGTTAAGAGGATTATCCCGTCAAAATATGATGCCTCTTACCCCAATTCAATATCTTGAAGTTTTTAACTGTTGGGGCATCGATTTCATGGGACCAATCCCCTCATCTTTTGGACATGTCTATATATTGCTTGCCGTAGACTATGTGTCTAAATGGATAGAGGCTATTCCATGTAGAACCAACGATCATCGTATGGTTCTAAAGTTCCTTAAAGAAAACATATTTTCCAGATTTGGAACGCCTCAAGCCATCATTAGTGATGGTGGTTCTCACTTTTGCAATAGGCCTTTTGAAACCTTAATGAAGAAATATGGCATTAGACATAAAGTGAGTACCCCATACCACCCACAGACAAGTGGGCAAGCTGAAATTTTGAATCAGAAAATTAAACAAATTTTGGAAAAGACGGTGAGGCCGGATCGCAAAGATTGGTCACTGCAATTAGATGATGCGCTTTGGGCTCACCATACCACTTACAAGACCCCCATTGGAATGTCCCCTTATAGACTTATCTATGGGAAAGCTTACCACTTGCCTATGGAGATTGAACACAAAGCCTATTGGGCAATTCGGGCATTGAACTTTAATGTTGACAAGGCTAGCTCGCTTCGCAAACTCCAAATGAATGAGCTTGACGAGATCCAGAACGATGCCTACGAGAACTCGAAAATTTATAAGAGTAGGATGAAGGCCTTTCATGACAAGCACATCTTCAGGAAATCTTTCCATGAAGGTCAGAAAGTGCTCTTGTATAATTCCCGACTTCATCTTTCTTCAAAAAAATTACGATCTTGATGGACCGGCCCATACATTGTTAAAGAAGTTTTTCCTCATGGGGCTGTTGAGATAGAGAATGCCACAAATAGTAACTGTTTTAAAGTTAATGGACAACGCCTTAAACCATTTGTTGACAAAATTTGATTCAGAGGACATATCCATCACTTTGAATGATCTTGTGTATCAGGATGATTGATCTCCTAGTCTGACGGAGGTATAGCGTAGATTAGGTTTAGTTATTTTTTCTATTTTAGTTTTACTGCTTTGTGGATTTAGTTTTTTTGGAGTTGCAGACTTCCATGATCGACTCTCTCAGGTAATATTGTTCTCACTCTCTTGTATTTTACCATTGCTCTCATGTCCCTGCTCATTGCATATCTTTTTACATTGAGGACAATGCAAGATTTGGTTGGGGGGTGAGATGAGATTCCTCATCTAGTAGTTTGCGACATTTCAAGCATCATATATGTGCAAATTTGTTTTGAATCTTCTAAAATTTTAAAACTCTTTTAGAAAACCTTATTTCTATGTATTCGAGATGATACAAGTATAAGAAAAGGCCATACAAAGTGAGTGATGTTGCAAGTTTTAAACTTCTCTTAATATAATGGTTTTATATGTGAATTCCCTTATTTATGTGATTGATAGAAAATTTGAACACTCTTACACCTAGTTCACATTACACAATTTTCATGGCTTGAAGGGATTATGTGATTTGTGGATTGGCTAGACTTAGATTTGAGGTGTTGAGAAACCAAGCCGGGGTACTTTGTCCATCCTTGTCCATGGAAAAATAACGAAAGACATGGATTTTTAAAAATCATATCTAATGTAAAAGAAACTGGAAAAGGAAGGATGAAAATTGAGAATGATGGAGAAAATGGTGGAAAATTCTGAAAAGGGCTACCTATTTACCAACGGGGGGATGGTCTACCCGTAACCAAAATCGGAAATGGGACGTAGTGTGAAAGCCATCGGAAGGACGGTAAGACAAATTCCTATCATAGGCTTGTTGTTGCTCTGTGCACCTTGAGATCCATGGTTTACTTGATCTATGAAGAAGATAATCCCAGAAACTCATGAGATGAACTTTCACTATGCACACTAGGTGGAATTTGTTCGAGTTCTTTTATTTGTCAATCAATCAGCAGGAATTTCATATGGACACTTATTATGATCTGAGAGTTTAAGGTTTCAACTTCTATCACCTCATTTTTCTGAACTTTACACTTGTATGTCTTAGAATGGATAAAAAACATAGTTTCTGAAGGAGAGTTGGTTTGGAGGTTTGAACTTGTTTCACGCATGTTTTGCTCGGGACTAGCAAAAAGCTGGTTGGGGGGGTGTGTTGAACCTCCAATTTATACATAATCTAGCTCACTACATCACATTATATGCATGGTTTGGATGTTTAAAAGACCTATCTAACGCATGTTTTGTGATTGTAGGGATGAGAGCGACTTCGCCCAATTGATGACCAAAAGGATCCATTTAGAGCCATTGGATGAAGATTGAAGGAGGACTAAAGAAAGAGGAAAGCAAGTAGAAGAGAGAAGAGGAAAGAAAGGACGAAAAAGAGGAGAAAGAACAAGGACCAACCGGTCCTGACCGGTCGGCCAACTTGCCGGCCACCTTCTGAAGCTCACTGGACAAGGGACAAGTTGGTCCGACCAGTCAAGATCGGTTGGCCAACAGGTCGGGCCCTCTATCTTACCCTTGAACTAAGACCAGCTTTGTTCGACCGGTCGGCCAACAGGTCAGAGACCTCCTTGAGCTTGTTGGACGTCCACTCCAACTAGTCCGACCGACAGTGACCGGTCGGCCATGCATTAAAATAGCAAGTTTCTATTTTGAACTCTGATTTTCTCTGCGCAAGTGTGTAACCTTACGCAAATTCTGGAAGATGCCAACGCAATAGAGCTTCTCCACTATAAAAGGACACCTAGGGTATCTTCCTAGAGCATCATAGAAGCTGAGGAACTTCGTGGGAGAGGAAGGAAGCCGTCGTGGAGCGTTTGCAACCCTCCAAACTCCAGGTTTTTATGTTTTCTAGTTTTCTTTTATGAGTTCTAGTTGTAGTATGATAATGCTCGGTTAGAATCTCTTAGCTAAGACTGAGAGGTGAAGCTTGTAGTCAATTTCACATTTGATTCAGTTTAATTCAAGTAGTTTCACTTCAAATTTGAATTTTGAATGTTCAAGTTCTTAAAGTTGATATTTTTAGAAGTTTTATGAGAGTTCATGTACTCCGGACATGGATTCCTTGCAATTCTTTGAGATTATCATGTTTTGCTTGATTAGATTCGAATTATGGTAACCCTTGAGCATGCCATAATCCATAGACATGGCTATTACTCCAAAGGCCATGATTTTGAATTCTATATGTGGTTGAATGAGACTAGAACTTGGAAGTTCAATTTAAGTGAGGTTGAATGTGTTTAATGCTTTATCTTCTAACTAGATGAGAGATAGAACTTCAAATCTAGTTGAGTGTTATGCTTGGATTGATTGGATTGACATGGGATTACTACAAGTAGATCCTTGAAAGCCTTAGTTCCTTAATTACTGAATTTTCTTAAGTTACTGTTTTAGCATAATTCTATCATTTGAATCCCTTAATCACTACAATCCTAGTGCTGAAATAACTTAGAACTTGTTCTCTAATTCCTTGTGGATCGACCTCGGTCTTACCAAGAATTATTACTGCGTCGCAGCCTTGCACTTGAGGCGGGCGAACAGTTACAAAAATGTGATCCTCCATCACTTATAATGACTCGAGGTGTTCCAAACCGGGAAAGGATATTTTTTTTAAGAAACGAATGACCATTTTATGGTCATTGTTTCGGTATGGAATCGCCTCGACCCATTTTGAAACATAATCGACGATAAGTAAAATATATAAGTTTCCAAAAGAGGATGGTAATGGACCCATGAAATCGATGGCCCCAACAATAAAAAATTTCGATTGGTAAGATGGATTGAGTGGCATCAGATTTCTACGGGATATTCCTCCCAATTTCTGACAAGGCTCACACGTTTTACAAAACTCATGGGTGTCCTTGAACATGGTGGGCCAATAAAACCCACATTACAGAATTTTGGCTGTGGTCTTCTTAGCCGAAAAGTGGCCACCACACGCCTGAGAATGACAAAAGGAAATGATACAGTGTTGTTCATCATCCGGCACACATCGCCTTATGATTTGATCGAGACAATACTTGAATAAGTATGGGTCATTCCATATGAATTTTCTCACCTCATTGAAGAACTTATCCTTATCTTACTTTTTCCAATGTGTCAGAATTATACCTATAGCAAGATAGTTAGCAATGTCTGCATACCATGGAAATTGGGAGACTTTAAAAAGTTGTTCATCAGGGAACATGTCATTGATCGCTGTCGTCTCAGGGGAATCGGTGAGAACAAGTCTAGAGAGATGGTCAGCCACGACGTTTTTTACTCCTTTCTTATCATGTATTTCTAGATCAAATCCTTGGAGTAGGAGGATCCATCTTAACAAGCGTGGCTTAGCATCCTTCTTAGAGACAAGGCACTTAAGCGCGGCATGGTCAGTGAATATGATGATCTTGGATCCAATCAATTAGGACCTAAACTTGTCTAAAGCAAAAACTATGGATAAAAGTTCTTTTTCTGTAGTAGTGTAGTTTTCTTGAGTCGAGTTTAAAGTTTTACTTGCATAGTAGATGACGCATGGCTTTTTCTCTTTTCTCTGGCCTAACACAGCCCCAATAGTGTAGTCGCTCGCTTCGCACATAATTTCAAAAGGAAGGCTCCAATCAGGTGGTTGCATTATGGGAGCACATGTCAACATACATTTTAGTTTGTCAAAGGCATTTTGACAATCTTCAGTCCACTCGAATGAGTTTTCCTTTTGAAGGAGGTTATATAAAGGACGAGAGAGTGAACTAAAGTCCTTTATGAACCGTCTATAAAATCCGACATGTCCCAAAAAGGACCGAACATCTCGTACGTTCTTGGGTGGTGGAAGGTTAGAGATAAGATTGATTTTAGCTTTGTCCACCTCGATTCGATTTTGTGAGATGATGTGACCACGTACTATTCCCTTTTGAACCCTGAAGTGACATTTCTCCCAATTTAACACGAGGTTCTTTTCTTCACATCTTTTTAAAATAGTTTTTAAGTGCAAAGGCACTCATCAAAGTTACAACCAAATACTGAGAAATCGTCCATGAAGACTTTGAGAATCGTCCCCACCATATCGGAAAAAATACTCAACATATAATGCTGAAAAGTGGCAGGGGCATTGCATAGTCCAAACGGCATCCTTCGATAGGCGAAAGTGCCGAATGGACATATGAATGTTGTCTTCTCTTGGTCCTCTAGGGCAATCTCTATTTAGTTATACCCTAAATACCCATCAAGGAAGCAAAAATGGGAATGACCCGCTAACCTTTCTAAAATTTGATGAACAAACGGTAGGGGGAAGTGGTCTTTCCTCGTGACTGTGTTTAGCTTCCTATAGTCAATGCACATTCTCCAACCGGTAGTGACTCTGGTTGGTACGAGTTCATTATTGGCATTGGCTACAATGGTTATTCTGGATTTCTTAGGCACAACTTGAGTTGGACTCACCCATTGACTATCGGATATTGGGTAAATGATACCCACATCCAATAGTTTCACTACTTTGGCCTTAACCACTTTTGTGGTTGCCTAGATGTCTTGACATTTTTCTCAAGGTGTATGCGATGAGTACAAATCAGTGGGTCTATGCCTTTGAGATCTGCAATTAACCATCCAATGGCACTCTTATGCTCTATTAGAGTGGCTATTAGCCTACTCTCTTATTCCTCATCCAAGTGGGAAGAAATCACCACCGGATATGTCTCATCTCGACCTAAATATACATATTTCAAATCACTTGGTAATGGTTTTATGTCGAGCTTTGGTGCCTTGATATTGGATGGAAGAGGCTTGTTCTCACTTAAGGGTAAATGTTCAAATAGTGCCTTCCATCTTTTGTTATCAAGTACCGACATAACATCCAAAATGGCATCCATCTCTCGTATTGTGTTATCATTCATCTCATGAGAGTGGGCCAAACATGCCTCCAAAGGGTTGGAATAGAATGTCAAGGGGAATGTAACTTCTACGAATGATTCAATCAAATTTATCTCGTGGATCTCGTCATCAACTTCCCGTGGTTGTTTGCATAAATCAAATATATTCAGCTCGAGTGTCATATTTCTAAAGGACATTTGTATAAGCCCGTTCTACAATTGATAATCGCATTTGAAGTAGCTAGAAAAGGGCGGCCAAGTATGATGGGAATTTGAGCACCGGTACCTATCACGGGATGTGTATCCAAGACAATAAAGTCTACTGGGTAGTAGAATTTATCTACTTGGACTAAGACATCCTCAATCATCCCTCTCTGTACACGAATAGATCTATCAGCAAGTTGGAGTGTGGTTTTGGTGGGTTTCAATTCACCTAAACCAAGTTGTTCATAGACCGAGTATGGGATGAGGTTAACACTTGCCCCTAAATCGAGTAAGGTTTGTTTGATTCGGTAGTCACCTATGATGCATGAGATGGTTGGATTACCCGGATCCTTATATCTTTGGGGCACCTCTTGTTGTGAACATGGTGTTTCCTTTTGACTTACACAATTCCTTTAGAAATTTGGCATAGGATGGTATTTGTTTTATAGCATCCAACAATGAAATGTGCTTCTTCACTTGCTTAAAAACCTCTAAAATTTTCAGGTTTTTGTCTAAAGGTTTGGGTGAAATTAACCTTTGAGGAAAGGGGCAACCGACTTATATTGCCTTTCCGGTTCTTTCTCGTGTGGTGTGTTGTTTGGGCTATCATCCTCTTTGAAAATTTTTGGATCATTAGGCTTTAGGGCCTTCACCGGATTAGATTTATCGATTATTTTTCTACTCCTCAAGGTGGTGATGGCTTGAACATGCTCCGTATGTTAGGAGGAAGAGCTTGAGTCTTGTATCTCAAATTGGGTTCTTAGGTTAGGGAGTGGTTGGGCAGGAAGTGTGCCTTTCTCCCTAACACTGAGATGAGATTCAACTCTAGCCATTGAGGTTTTCAAGTCATTAATGGCTTGAGATGAATTTTGATTGAATTTCAGTTGCTCTTGCATGAACCCATCAATTTTCAGAGAATTAGTCTTATTATATTCAGCTTGAACTGATACGAATGCACCTAACATCTCCTCTAGCGTAGCTTTGGTGTGATTACTAAGGATGGACCTAGTAAAGGTTGAGCTTGGGGGATGTTGTTTGCATTCGCAGTTGGTCTATTCCTCCAACTGAAATTGGGATGGTTCTTCCAACTAGAGTTATACATGTTTGAGTTTAGAGCACTAAATGGCCATTGATAACTGTTTATGGCATTTGATTGTTCTTGTAAGTATCTTGAAATGCAGAAATTGTGGGACAATCTTGTGTTAAATGTTGATTTCCGGCACAAATTTCACAAACAGTTTCAACGTCTTTTGAGTTAATCGTCTCTCATTTCTTCAATTCCATGGCATCGACTTTTCTTGTGAGGCTAGCCACACGTGCACTTATATTATCTTCTTATGAGAGGACATAAATTCCTCATTTTTCCTTTTGTTGGCTTGTCTTGAAATTTGTTGGTTTAGATGTATCCCAAGACTGTGCATTCTCGGCCAATTCGTTAGAATAGTCTCATGCTTCCTCGGCTTCTTTATTCATGAATTCTCCATTGCACATCATCTCTACAAATTGGCGAATGGGTGAAGTCAGTCCCTGCCAAATTTCGTAGCCATGATGTGGGCATGCATTTAATAAGTCCTTGAACCTCTCGCAACATTGGAAGAATGTCTCATCCTCTTTTTGAGCAAAATTCATTATAAGGCGCCTCAACATGATCGTTTTGTGAGTAGGGAAGAGCTTTTTAATGAACTCCCTAGTCATCTCAGTCCATGTGCCAATTGATCTTGACCTTAATGCATGAAGCCAAGCCTTAGCTTTCTCTTTAAGGGAAAAAAGAAATAATTTGAGTCTCACCACATCATCCGTTACGTTTGCAAAGTGCATTGTCGCTATCACCTCATCAAATTCCTGAAGATGTTGATAGGCACTTTCATTGTCTAGTCCATGGAATTTTGAAAGGAGTTGGATTACTCCCGATTTCAAATCTATGTTACCTGCATTATGTGGAAAAACTATGCATGAGGGAGTGCTCCCTCTTGCAGGTTGCAAGTAATCACGTAGCGTTCTAGGTCAGGGAACATTCTCAACTTCATGCTCTCCCGTTTCGGTTTGGCCCAGATTTTGATTGGCCATAGGGTTAGGTTGATGTCCAGCCATACTTTCTGACAAAATTGGAGAATTTAAACATTTTTTAGCACGTGGCTCCCTATCAATCCCTTCAACAATTCCCCTTTCACTAATGAGTCGGTTATTAGAATCCCGAACCCAATGTGGCATACAAAATCTCAGAAAAATAGAAGAAAAGAGTTAGAAAAACCTAATTTGAAGTGACAACTTCGACTCCTAAAATTCCTGGAAAAATAAAACAAAGCAAACAAACTGAGTTAGTAAAGGAGTCCTAAAAATCTTAAATAGAAAGTATTTTCAGCAATTTTGTGAAAAACCGTCAAAGTCCTCGGTGACGGCGCCAAAAACTTGTTCGCTTCCCCAAGTGTAGGGTTGCGATGTAGTAACAATCTCGGTAAGACTGAGGTCGATCCACAGGAACTTGTGTAGGAATCACAAAACACTTCTAATGGTTTCTAATTAAGAACTAACTAAATAGGATTTTGAAATTGAATGTAGATAGCAATTTTGAACTAAAGGTGAATGTAATTAATATAAAAGAGCACTAGGGGTTCTGTTCGCTTCCCCAAGTGTAGGGTTGCGATGTAGTAATAAACTCGGTAAGACCGAGGTCGATCCAGAGGGACTTGTGTAGGAATTCACAAACACATCCAATAGTGTCTATTGAGAGCTAACAACCAGATTTTGAATGAGATTGATGTAAGTAACAACTTTGAACTAAATTGAAGGTAAATAATTATAAAAAGGCACTAGGGGTTCAAGGATCTACTTGTAGCAATTCTTGATGTTCAATCCGCTGTGGTTTCTCATTCTCTCAACTAGAATTGATATTAAGATCTATCTAACCGGATGATAGAGCTGTTAAACCAAACAATCTGCCATATGTAAGACCAATGCATATAACTCACTCAATGCAAGCTAGGATGAGCATGCTCAATTGCATAGGTCAGTCCCAATTCCAATAGGCTCAGTTCACAATCATAACCATCCTCAAGTCCTATCACAAGACAAGGCTAGATTATGATTTGAACTTAATTCAAATCACATGCACAGTCCCACATATCACAGAATTTCAGAAAAGTAGAACTTTGGTAGGAAGTTCCCACATGAAGATCATAGTACTAGAGCGTACTCCAATTCCTCGGATCATACAGGTCTAGACTAGCACAAAGCAATTAAGAACTTAAGTAATTCTCCCAAACATCCATGAGTCATCATAAGACTAAGAAAAACTACTTAGAACTTGTATAAACTTCAAACCATTGTTCATAAACATGAAATTCAATCATAAAACCAACTTAAAACGAATTGAAACATCTTAGATCCACTACAACCTTCACCTCTTAGCCCTAGCTAAGAGGTTTAGCCGTTCATGATCCAAGAAAACATGAAACAACTAAGAAAAACATAAAACAAACTACAAACTAGAAGGAGTTGTGGAACTTCGAAATCCACTTCCGCCGCCTCCCACCTTGCTTAAACTCTTCTCAGATACCCTAGGAACGATCCCTGGGTACCCTTTTATAGTGGGGAGGCCTCGCAACCTTGAAAACTTCCAGATTTTGTGTAAGAGTACGCAGTGCGTAGAGATTTTCGGGCTTGTAGAACACGTTTCGTTACGCAGGCGACCGGTCGCAGATACTGGACGACCGGTCTCAAAACGGCATAAAAGTGTCCGGTGAGTTTCGGGAATTTTCAACCCGAAAAAATAATTTAAAGACCGGTCTCACGACCGATCGCAGAAGTGGACGATCGGTCGCATGACCGGTCGTGAACAGTCCAGAGAGTTGTGGCCTCTAGGTCTCCTCTGTGCATGTGCGGACTTGACCTTGGACGACCGGTCGGACGACCGGTCGTGGGCACCTTCTTCTGCTTTCTTTCTTCTTTTCTCTGACTTCTTTCTTTCATTCTTTGACGCTTAACCCCTTTGATCTTCTTTGCTTCTAACTGGCATCTTTAAGTCTTCAATTGATGCTTCATTTCTCTCATTCCTACAATCACAAATCCATGCATTAGTTTAGTCTATAAACCATAACAACAAGCATAATGAGTGATGAATTGGGGTTAGAATATGCACAATTAAAAGCTCAACAGGGTCAAGGATCCACTTGTAGCAATCCTCGATGCTTAATTCGCTGTGGTTTCGGAATTACACAACTAGAATCGAAATCAAATCCTATCTAGTTGGATGATAGAGCAGTTATAACAAACAATCTGCCATATGTGTGATTCAAGTACATGATTCTCTCAATTCAAGTTAGGACTTGAGTACACTCAATTGCATAGGTCAATCCTAGTTCCAATAGGTTAAGATCATAATCATAATCATCATTAAATTCTGTCACAAAATATAACTAGATCATGATTTGAACTTCAATCAAATCACATACATAATCACACATAAGCAAAAATTCCAGAAAAGTAGAACTTTTGGTATGAAGTTCCCACATGAGGATCAAAGGTCTAGAGCGTATTGAATCCGATTCTTCGGAGCGTACAACTCTAGAATAATTCAAAACAATTAAGAACTCAAGCAATTATTCTAAACATCCATGAGCCATCATAAGATTAAGAAAAACTACTTAGAACTTTATTCAAAATTCAACCCATTGTTCTTCACATTAATCCAACTTGAAACCAAAATAAACGAATTGAAGAATCTTAGATTCACTACAAGCTTCACCTCTTAGCCCTAACTAAGAGGTTTAGCCATTCATGATCCAAGGAACACATGAAAGCGACTATGAAAAATATAAAAATTACTTCCGCCGCCTCCTACCATGGTAAATCTCTTCTAGGATGCCCTAGGAACGAGCTAGAGGAGTCCTTTTATAGCTTTGGGCCCTAGGTGCGAAGAAACTTCGAGAAATCCCGCAAAAACTGCGCTTTGCGTAGAGATTTTCATAGCTCCAAATGTTCCTGAGTGTTGACCGGCCGGTCAGACAAAGTGCCTGCAAATGCAATTCTCACTAGAGTCTTTTTTTTCACAATTTGACCCATCAGCCAACCAATCGGATAACCAGCCGGAGAAATTGCTTCAAACTGCTGAAATCGTTGGATGTTGAAATGCATAAACTGACCCTTCAGCCGACCAGTCGGCCGACCGGCCAATCAGTCTATCCTGCCAGTCGGTCAAGGGGCCTGCCCTCCTAAAACGTGTCTAATGAATTTCTTATTTCTGAAGGGTTTGGCCGGCCGGTTGGTGGCTGTGGCCGGCCAGCCGATGGACATGAAATTTACTGAATTCTCAGCTTCTCCTCCTTCATCTTCAATGCACTTTTGCTCCACCTTTGGTCCTTCGTTTCTTTGATCTTCAAGGTGTGTAAATAGCATCTCTAAGCCCTCAATTGATGAATTCTCTCTCTCATTCCTACAACCACAAAACCATGCATTAGTTGAGTCTTTAATTACTTATTTCAAGCAAGTTAGTAATGAAATGGGGTTAGAATATGTACATTGAAGAGCTCAACAGAATACCTCTTCAGAGAGGCACCAGAATAGATGAAGAAGAAGGGAGGAATTTTTTAATATCTTCAACAAAACTTCGAAATGAAGAAACATCCTCAGACTTTGATATTTATAACCAATCATTTCATCTGGATTTGGATGACACGCGGCGACCCTTCATTTCGCACGACAGTCGAACGGGCACGAGCATTAACTCTCGAGACACATGGCGAGCGCCGCTTCATTTCTCTTGGCCGAAAAGCTGCGGAAAGCTGACACTCTCATAAATGTGGGCTGGATCATGTACGGCTTTCTCCTCCATAAATAGGCGGCTTATATACAGACAAGCCCTTCTCTTAGCTGCTCAACGCTAAGGACTTAGGGCCAGGTCATCTGTTGTGGAATAAAGTTGGTCGTCGAAGAAGTATAAAAGACACGTAACCAGCGAGCGTCTCTCCGTAAAGTCGCGGCCACACCATTTGACTAATGAGCCTACCTGGTCACATTTTATATATCACACAGACCTGCGACTACCTATGCGCTCTCGATATGCAAGCAGGTCTAGTCAATGGTAGACGAATGGGAAGGTCTCCGTCATTTGAGTAGCTCTGCTCTTGGCCGATAAATGAGGATATTCCCAGATCCAAGCACTCCTAGTCGTTGGTCGTTTGTTGGGGACGTCTCTCGTCTCATATTACTAGCAGCCCATATAGGCCGGCTTTGGCTTATTTCTATTTATAGTTCCGTACCACGGTCAAGGAGTGTAATCAGCTAGATGTCTAGATTGGTTACACCGTCCCCTTATCTAAGGATTGACGAGATAAGATCCTTTTCCCCCCAAATTAGCAGTAATCTTGATAGCTTGCGTAATGGACTTGATCACCTGGATCTGCATAAATACTTGGCCCTATAGATGTTAAAGGTACACAATCTCTAAGCCCACGTTTCATACTTCATCTTACTATCAAGTCACCTCTGACTTAAGCTTCGGAGGGCCAACGGCCAAGTGCTGGCCACCCTTAGTTTTTTCTTTGGCTTTCAGGTTTGGAGGGGAGTTCACTTCGTGAAGGGAGTATACTTGGGAGGGACCTATTACTAGAATCTGACGTTAACAATGATGAAACGTCCAATACAGGCTGCAGGCCCGAAAAGCAATTTTGATCCGAAATGGGATCCAGTGTGCATCATTGACGAAGTTTATTCCAACGGAGCATATCGAGTAATCAATTGCAAGGGGCAAGGCATTAGCTCCCTAGTGAATGACCGTTTTCTGAAAAGATACTATACTTGACATTAATTATCATTGCGATTTGTAAACGCCCCATTAGAGGGAAAGTGTAATAAAACATGATACCAAAGGAAATGAGACAATACGACAGTAGATATTGATAATTCCAAGCACTAATCATCCATTTGTGTATGTTTATGCAGGTATTAAGAAAGTCGCTAAGGCCTAGCACATGTCGAGAATACAACTCAGTCTTTTCGAAAATTGTCAAGAATTGGAATGGAAAGACAAGCTCTAATTCGAGATTTATGCATTTTACATGAACATAGGTTTTAGTCCTAACAGGGGGACGTTTCTTCCTAATCAAAATGATCTAATTTTCAATTTAAAACCCAAAACAAAATATACTAAATGAGTCACAAGCATAGTAGAAGTTACCTAAATAACATACATATCATTACAAACATCCCATTACAACTCACCTTGAAAATTACAAAATAAAATGATTAGATGGTTCAAGCATTCAAGTTCTTCAAAAATTGCTCTAACAAATCAATTGCAGACTCTTGAGTTGCCTTTCGCACTGCTTCTGCCTCAGCCAAGACCTGAGCAGGGTCAAGGATGTTCTAAAGAAACCCCCTCAGTTCTGTAACCTAAGCCCATAGAGCACTGCATTCTGCCTCATGTTGTTTAATGGATGACTGCAGATGAGTTCTCTGAGTGCTAAATTTCGAGAGATTAAGATGGACAACCGAACGTTCAGCTTACAGCCGCTTTATTTCACTGTCTATCTCCGCAAGACGATCCGTAGCCCCTTGACACTCAATGTTGGCGACCTACCAATCCTGCCTTACTGCGGCTACTTGTGCCTCCCGTAATTTAAGCTTCGGAAGAAGGGATTGTAATTAGCTGCATTTCTCCTTGATAGAAGGATCGGCTCTGAGATGTCTCACCCCATTGACTTGTGCCATTCCTTCTCTGAATAAGACTACGTAACTGATCATCAAAGAAACATCAATCCCAAGCCACGTAGAATTATGTTCGAGCGCTTGTAGTCCTTCATCCAAAATTGACCATTCATCCCCATTCTTTATAGAATCGACAATAGTCATTAAAAAATTCTTTAGAATGCTTGCCTTCATCTTTGACATGCCTTGGAGAGAAGAGATGAACGCCTTAGGCAAGATGACAAGGGCAGGAACATAGGCAGGAATGGTTGCTGATAGAGATAATGAAAAACATCAATATATGGAAATCGCAGTAAAGAGGAAAGCAGAAAAAATAACAAGGGTAAGTAATATACTAGTAACTTCAGGGATATCAGCGACCAGTGCACTAGTTGAAGCAACAGGCGCCGACAGTACTGGGGCATATTCGTATATATCCTTTGTTTGCTCGCCTCAAGTGTAAGGCTGCGATGTAGTAATAAAAACTCGGTAAGACCGAGGTCGATCCACAGGGAAATAGTGACAACTCCCAAATCACTCCAGCAACTCAGTTTTTAAAAGAAATCAGATTTAATAGAGTGTTTACTTAAAACAGGAATTTAATGAAAAATCAGAGATAAAGTACTAAGGCTTTCAAGGATCCACTTGTAGCAATCCTATGTCAATTCAGTCAATCCAAGTAGAGAACACAACTAGATTTGAAGTCCTATCTCTCATCTAGTTGGAGAATAAAGCATTCACATACATTCCATCACATTCAAGTTGAACTTCCAAGTTCTAGTTCCATTCAATCAATACAAAACTCAAAACTATAGCCTGCGGAGTAACAGCCATGCCTCTGGGCTATGGCCTGCTCAAGGATTACTATAATCCAAATTTAGATAAACAAACATGATAATCTCAGAGAATTAAAAGGAATTCATGTCCGGAGCACATAAACTCAGATAAAAACATCTCAAACTACCAATATTTGGAACTAAATCATGTAAAAATCCGAACTTGAATGTAAATTACTTGAATTAAACTGAAACCAACATAGAATTAGCTACAAGCTTCACCTCTCAGCCCTAGCTGAGAGGTTTTAGCCGAGCATAGTCATGCCACAACTAAAAACTCTGAAATAAAGCATAAAAATAGAAAAACCCGAATAGGAGAGTTGCAGTCGCTCCACAATCGCCTTCACTCTCCAAACCCACGTTCCCTAGCTTCTCTGATACCTTAGGGAGAGCCCCTAGGTGGCCTTTTATAGCAACAAACCTCCCTTGCGTCGGATTCTGCGAAAGACTACGCATTGCGCAATGTTTTTCGGAGTCCTGAATTAGAAAGGAATCCTCTTACGCAGGGCTGACCGGTCGTGACCGGTCGGACTGATGTTTTACACATTCCAAGGGTTGCTGCCGACCGGTCAAGACCGGTCAGACAGACCTGTCCAACATATCCAGCGTGCCTACCCGACCGGTCATGACCGGTCGGGCTCGTTCCTGCGTTGTCCAGTGCATACAGCCGACCGGTCATGACCGGTCGGGCTCTGTTGTCCAGCTTCCAGTGCTCATGATCGGTCGGCCTGTTTTCCCCTTTTATCAGCAACTGTGGCTGACCGGTCAAGACCGGTCAGCCCTCTTCACATTGTTCTTCTTTCTGTCTTTTCTTCTCTTCTTTCCCTCTTTTTCTTCTCCTTGCTTTCTTCTATCTTCAATTCTCTTTCGTCCTTCATGCAAAAGCTCCAAAAGCTTTCTTTTCATCCCAATTGAATGAAGTCCGCTCTCATCCCTTGTAATCACAAAACATGTGTTAGGTAGGCCTTTAAACCATGAAAATCATGCAAACCATGTAGTGTAATGGGCAATGCAATGTATAAATTTGAGGTTCAACATCCTTCACTGACGGTTTAGGTAATTTTGGAGAAGAAAGTATGATGATCTCAGGGACAATGGCGGTATGAGCTAGTTCAGCAGCAGGAGGTGGTTCTGTAGTAAGTTCGGGTACGCTCAGTTCAACGTTAAAAACCATAGCCTCCTGGTCCGCCCTCGACCATGGTACTTTTGGTGTGGGGAAGGGTCGAGGGAGGTACAACTCCTTCTGCCCCAGTGGTGACAATTGTCTCAGGAGAAGAACTTCGCTCGGCTTCAGATTTTGCTGCAAGTGGATTAGAAGGAGGAATATTTTCAGTTTGCACATCGTCGTCAAGATCCATGGGGATGGCTTCTATGTCGACTTCAGGGATAGGGTTATCGTATATAGGTTCATCATCATTACCCTCCCCTGTGGGGCGATCTCCACTCAGATTAGATTGCAAGCTCAACTCCCCTTCTTCCCTAACCTTGCCTGCATTATCAGTCGGGGCATTGCCTGCAACTTTAGAGAGTTGTTCCTGCAGTCTCTCAACGTCGTATAATTTTCACATTTCGCTGATATTCTTGCCCCCATAAACAACCAAGCGATGGTGAGCAGTCTTCACGCGAGGCCTAGATCGCTCAGGCGACAGTTCATCATCACTATCCCAGGGAACAGAACGTCGAGACAGGCTCCTTTGACTCTTCCCACTTCCACCGCCACTGTCATTACCACCATCGCCACCTCCACCATCACCACCATCATCATCATGTCCACCCTCACCATCATAACCATCATCACTGTCATTGCCATCATTGTCACCACCATCGCCATTTCCACCATCACCACCATCATCGTTATGCCCATCATTGCCATCATCGTTGTCATCATCATTATCATCTTCATTACCACTCAGAACGCTACCTCCTCTATGTACCTCATTGATGGTTTCGAGAAGGGGGCAACCTGGGTTATCTTGCGTTACGTTTCTTTCCCCATAAGCAATCCACCCCTCTAGCGTATGCTCAGGCTTCTCGTGATCGATCACCACATTTAGAGAAGTCTCAAATTTTTGTATACCTGGCACAGCAAGCTGATGAAGATATTCCGACATGTACCCGACATGATCAACAAGAACAGGATCGATAACCGGGGGCGAAGCGAAAATAGGTTTGGTCACTTGAAGATTGTTTTGAATCAGTGAATATTGGTGGGACCACGACCGAATCCACCCATAAGTAACCCCAGCGATAAAATCAGCACCAGGAATTATAAAAGAGCAGCTGGTTCCAGTCAGCAGAAGTTGTTGCCACATCCATTTCCAATGAACAGGCCTGACACCGTACGCCCATTGCTCACGTGTTACTAGCTCTAATGTCTCAGGCACCCCTTAGTCATAACCGAACTGACGGGCAAAATGGTTCGAGTAGTATGGCTCTCTCCAGAATTCCAACCCCTTGCACAATGGGAGCGAAGATAGGCGAATAGCGGTCAGAAACGAACGCTCGTAACGGTCAAGACTGCCGTCATCATCAAGTAGCACCAGATCCTTACTACTGGTGCCTGAAAGATGGAAGAAGTCAACGTCATTATATTGAGAGATCCCCTCCTCGACAGTTGTCAAATTATTTTGCACAACCATTTTCCACTTCTGAAAGAAGTGTAGCGGGATAATACCCTTCTGAACATAATCCCCAGAAGCTATACCATATACCCAGGGGAAATATACCCTAAGCCATCCTGGCAGATAATGCCATCCGTAATAGCCCGAGTTCTCCCATAAGCAGCACGCTCCTTGTTGCTGATAACCTGCCCAAAAGCTCGGTAAAGATAGCACAGAACTACGGGAGCTATAGCATAACGGTGACCATGTGTCACGCCTCCAGCGAAGACAAAGCAAGAGATCCTCACGCTATCTGCCTGTTTCAAGCTTGGCGAGACTACGCAATTTAGCCAGTATGCTGGAAAGCCAGACAACTCACATCTCGAGGATAGTTTATTTGGGCGAGGAAACTTATTCTTCATGTAGGTCTTCAAGAAGCCTTTATCTCCACTGTCCTCATCGTAAGGCCCGTAATTCAAGCTGAAAGAAGAGAAAACCATCAGTAAAAAAAAGGAGGACAACGAAATAAAGTATTAACAAATAAATCATAAGTAAGACACTTACTTCAAGCCATGGCTAACATAAACAAGCCAATCTTTGAACGGTAACTTGTCTTTGGAACTTAAAAATTGGGGAAGTTTCGCGAGTAATTCATAACAGGCTGCAGTATAGAAACCTTCATCGACACCTTTCTTCTTCCTCGATAGATCATCGTTACTGAGAACCCATTCATCATAAATTCTTTCATGAATCGACAACCAGCGATCCAATCCAGGTCTAAAAGCAAAATGCTCATTTCTCCGCATGATAAATGAAAAGAATTGGTGACAGAGCTCCAGTGATTAAGGAACCCCTTATAGACCTAGGGCTCACGACAAAAAAAACTTGACATCGCCTAAATAACCTTGTAAATTCCCGCTTCTCGCAACGTATCCTTATGTTGTTCCAAGATCCTGTTCGCCTAAGCTCCGTAACCAGGATGAGGGCTCAAGTGACCTCGTGTTTGATATGCACCTAATATCCACACCTCGGCATCCCCCAAATGACGAAACCTTTCATGAAGAGTCTCGAAGAAATGAGTCGGAAATGGTTGATGGGGATCATGATTCGATTCTAGAAAAATCATATATTTCTCATCAAGGACAGTTTGCTGTATACCATTCTTTGACATGGTAAAATTAAGGAACGATGCAGGGATTGATGTCCAAGTCTTTACGTTATAAAAGGAGTTGGCGCGACGTATGTTGAAAGGTTCGATGTTAGGAAGAGAATGTTGTCCCTGAAAGCTCCTCGGATATGTAATGTATTCTTTTGTGTAAGGGTTCCGAATCAGAAGAGGTGACATAGTCAGCTTGACAACGGACTAGAGGATCTTCATCTTATCAAATTTGGATTTAGATTGCTTTTCTAAATACACCTGTTTAGCGCCTTTACCGGTTATCCTCGGGCGACCACACTTGGCTGACGGGATAGGCACAAATGGACTTGCCTCACCCTCTTCGGATCCTGTAGGATTATCAGAGTGGAAGTTAGCTATGGGAGCATACTAGGTGTACCATTCCTCCTATGTACCTCTATCCGGAGGAGTTGGCAAAACTTTGTCAGAAAGAATCTTCTTCTGAGTATCCTTCGGCAAAGACAAGATGCGCTCGTAGAAATTGAAAGTCTCTAGTGGAAAGAACCATTACGGGTTCTGATCTGACAGTCGACTGACTCTCTAGGGCGCAGCCCGCTTATGCTTGCTCGGAGTCAACGGAGAACCAGAAGGACCAGCCTTCAAAGGACTACCTTTAGAAGAACCACTAGCCATGACCACCTATAAAAGCACACGAAAGGATTTAGATCCAGCCCAAAGCAAATGAAAATACACGCGGGAAGGAATCAACATTCACAAGACCCGAGGAATACAAGTAGAGAAGAAGAAAGATACGAATGCCAGATAAATAACTAGGACCTCGGTAAATCACACCAAACCAACAAGAAGGGAAGTAATGTGGTTATGTTCATAACACAATATGGTCAATGCACATACAAACAAGAAGAGATGGAAGAGAAGAGAAAAAAATTTAATCATCATTCACTGGCCATAGGGACAACTCAAAAATTCTTTAATTGTCATGTTAATTGTTCAAAATGTCTAAAATTAAAATTAAGTTCATCACAAAGTGACGTAAAATTAGGGGTTTTTTTCCCCACAGCCAAGAGAGAATCTCAATCGTGTAATAGCTAGAAGACCCGAGTCTTCAACTCATCCACTTTCGCCTGTATTTGGACTTCCTTGGAGATCAAGTCCATCAGATCAAAGATGCGCAGCTGTATAGAATCAAGGTTTAGGTATTCCAGCTTAGCCTGACCTCTCGCAGCGGGTATTTCGACCAAAAGCCTCTCGCACTTCCTCCAAGCCTCCCTCATTGACCTCTAGATCCCAGCACAATGGTCTCAAACTTCCGCCTCCCCGTACAGAAGGATATCAGCAAGGAGTCTCTCGTTAGCCTGATTTTCTCTCCTTAGAAAATGGAACTTGCCCAACAAGGCGAAGAAAGAAGTAGCCATAGGAGGGTCCGCTTCCTCAAGTATTGCTAATTCTTCTCAAAAGAGAAAATCACCAATTAAACCCAACATATCTTCGTTATACTCATCAAAGATGGAAGCCATGACGGAGAGATTCCGAATAGCCTTCAAAATTAGGCGGTAATCAGCATCTAGCCGAGATAGAGCATCAGATACTTCGTCCAACTGGGTGTGAAGGGATGATCAAGCACTGGGATGATCGAGAGAAATGAGAAGCCATCGAAGACAATTACAGGCAGCAAGTAGAAAAGCACGAGTTTTGGCCATTATCTGTTGTAAACAAGACTAAAAACTCGATCTGAGAACCATATCAATTCGATGAAAAAGAGAAAGCACATGAAAGTATTTAGATCCAATCCAAGGAAGGAAAGAGCACGCAGGTATGTTTCAACCCTAGTTAAACAGTAGTCAGAATTATAGAAAATGCCATATGAGGCTTGGTACAATTTAGAATTGTTCGCTCGCCTCAAGTGTAAGGCTGCGATGTAGTAATAAAACTCGGTAAGACCGAGGTCGATCCACAGGGAAATAGTTAAAGCTACCAAATCACTCCAGCAACTCAGTTTTTAAAAGAAATCAGATTTAATTGTATGTTTACTCAAAACAGGAACTTAATGGAAAATCAGAGATAATAAGTACTAAGGCTTTCAAGGATCCACTTGTAGCAATCCTATGCCAATTCAGTCAATCCAAGTAGAAAACACAACTAGATTTGAAGTCCTATCTCTCATCTAGTTGGAGAATAAAGCATTCACACACATTCCATCACATTCAAGCTGAACTTCCAAGTTCTACTTCCATTCAATCAATACAAAACTCAGAACTATAGCCTACGGAGTAACAGCCATGCCTCTGGACTATGGCCTGCTCAAGGATTACTATAATCCGAATTTAGATAAACAAACATGATAATCTCAGAGAATTAAAAGGAATTCATGTCCGGAGCACATAAACTCAGATAAAACATCTCAAACTACCATTATTTGGAACTAAACTATGCAAAAATCCAAACTTGAATGTAAATTACTTGAATTAAACCGAAATCAACATAGAATTAGTTACAAGCTTCACCTCTCAGCCTTAGCTGAGAGGTTTTAGCCGAGCATAGTCATGCTAACTAAAAACTCTGAAATAAAGCATAAAAACAGGAAAACCCGAATAGGAGAGTTGCAGCCGCTCCACGATCGCCTTCGCTTTCCAAACCAAGTTCCTTAGCCTCTCTGATACCCTAGGAAGAACCCCTAGGTGTCCTTTTATAGCAAACAACCTCCCTTGCATCAAAATCTGCGAAAGATTACGCATTGCGCAGCAATTTCCGGAGTCCTGATTTAGAAAGGAATCATGATACGCAGAGCCGACCGGTCGTGACCGGTCGGACTGATTTTTTTAAGCACTCCTTTTCTTCTATGTGATCAGCAACCGTGGCTGACCGGTCATGACCGGTCAGCCCTCTTCAAATTGTTCTTCTTTCTTTCTTTTTCTTCTCTTCTTTCTTCTTTCTTTGGTTCTCTTTCTTCTTCTTTCTTTGGTCATCTTAGGACTTCATGCAATAGCTTCAAATGCATTCTTTTGTCTCGTATTTTAATGAAGTCCGCTTTCATCCCTATAATCACAAAAACATGTGTTAGGTGGGCCTTTAAACCATGAAAATCATGCAAACCTTGTTGTGTAATGGGCAATGCAATGTATAAATTGGAGGTTCAACAAGAATTTCCAAGGGTACGGGGATCCGACACCATTACAAAATAACAATTATATATATGAAGACTTGAGGGAGAGGTGTTGGACCCAATACACTCTGAAATAATGACTTGTACTATCACAAGAAATGATCTATCCAACTAAAGTATAATTAGAACGACAATTATAGTACAAAACGTGAAATTTTTTAAAAAACTACAAAATTCGCTAAGTCCAGAATTCGGGTGCGCTAGGCCCAGTGCACCAAAAAAAAATGCGAAATTCACCAAGTCAAATAAACGGATGCGCCAGGCCTAGCGCACCCCTAAATGTATGAAATTTCACCAACTTAGATAAATGGGTGCGCCAGCCCTTGCACACCTGAAAATTTGAAAATCCACTAATTTTGAATTTTAGGGTGCGCTAGACCCTGAGCGCCCGAAAATTCGTAAAAATCGCAAGTTTAATATTTGGGTACACTTAGGGTAGCACGCTCGAAAAATCACCTAACCTTGAATATTCAGGCGAACGCACAATAAAAGGGTGTGCTGGCGACAATATTTGGGTGCGCTGGCAAGAGCGAGCAAGCTCAGTAATGAACGTGTAAATGACGAAAATAAGGCTGACTTCTCTATTTATAGTGGGACTCGAAAATTCGATGTGTCACACTAGACGATTGTACATCCATCATGGCACACCAGAGGGGCATCTGTTGGGGTCCCAAAATGTCAGGGCCCTCAAAACAAACATCTATGTGCTATAAGATCAACGCACCACAAGAAACTAGAGTTACTACACTCGTAAATCCAATGAAGAAAACCTCAAAATACCCCAATCTTACTTGGCCATTTTTCAAAAAGAGACCCTAAGTGGGCCTCGCGAATTATCGTGGCCAAAATCCCCGAAACCGAGACATAATCTTCGGAATGAATTAACATAAGCAATGCATCGATATCCACTACCAATCGGGCCCCACAAATCAATTATTTTGCAAAACCCATTTCTAACTAGACGATCAAGTCCGTTAGCGCGCCATTAAATTTAGGGTAGCGCACCCAAAAATCAACATCTTGTTAAAGTGAATTTTTTGGTGCGTTACCTCCAGCGCACCTGAAAAATCAGGTTTTCTCCAAAAGTGAGTTTTTAGGTGCGTTACCTCCAATGCACCCTAAAAATCAGGTTTTCTCCAATAGTGAATTTTTGGGTGCGCTAGACCTATTTTATCAAATTTAAGGGTGCGTTAGACCTATTTTTGACCAATTTTAGGGTGCGCTACACGTGGCAGTGTTCGCTCGCCTCAAGTGCAAGGTTGCGATGTAGTAAGAATCTCGGTAAGACCGAGGTTGATACACAGGGAAGTAAGTAAACAATTCCAACTATCCTAATAACTAGAATCTTAAGAGGTTTGTGAAATCGGTTTTGAACATGAAACAAAAAAATCTGATAATGAAAAGATAACTAGAGCATCAAGGATCCACTTATAGCTCTCCTTAGATGCATAATTCACTATGGTTTCTCAATTACTGAACTAAAATTGAAATAAAATCGTATCTAATCGGATGATAGAGCGGTTATATTATCAAAGCAATCCAACACATGTGTTGTTCATCAACATGATTCCCTCAATTTAAGTTAGGACTTGAGCACACCCAATTGCATAGGTCAATCCTATTTCCAATAGATTAAGATCATAACCATAATATGAAATTGTGGTATAAGTTTGATTACCACTCTTGTAGAAGCAAGAAACAGGTTTCTTTATCCTAGAGGGGGGTGAATAGGACACTTTTTAAATTAACCAAATTAAACACTCACAATCATGCAAAGCATTTCAGAAATCTTTCTTCAACAACTTGATATGCGGAATATTAACTTTCAACAATAAAAGAGCAAGTGATAATCAGGTTATCTCAAACATGAAAGAAGTAAAGTAGCTGTAAACATTCATCACATAACAAGAGACATAGTGGCCGGATTTCACTATCACAATGGTTTTAAATGAGGTTAACCATAAACCTTAACAGCCTACAAAAGGACTTCAACACATGGATTCACCCTTCCTTAGGACTAATCCATCAACCACTTTGTTCTACACAAGGGCTTGTCCTACTCAAGGACTTGTCTTACGCAAGGACTCTACCGAGTTTGGGTCTTCAAACTCCGAAATCCAAATCTCAACTTTTGAGGTGGTTTCTTGGACTCGAATGACTAAAAATATACTTAGTTGATTGAGCCCCTTGATGATGTCTTTGGTTGAAGAAGCTTCGGCTTGCACGAACGATACCTTCTTTAGCCTCCTTCAATCAACAACCTTGCTATGAATGTCTTCTTGTAGGTTCTAAGGTGAGGGATTAGGGTTCGGTTGAAATTATATTGGGATATGGCTTTTATATGAAGGATAAGTTCTACCTAAACCACCATTAATGGCATTGATGACAAGAATATGACTATTAGGAGTAGGTCAAGAAGCCATTAAAGAGGGGTTGATTTCATGTTTCAATCCAAGCTTTGAATGCTCTTCAATGTTGGTCAAATCAACATGGATTGAAGTATGAACTCAACAAATCAAAGGGAATGAGAGATAAGGATCACAAGGAAGAAGCCCAAACAAACCCTAGATGATGCTTGAGATGTATATAACAAGATCCAATCGAGATGCCTATATAGAGTTGTTCTCAATGGTTAGAAAACGGTCACCTCGATAGGATCAGAAAGAGATCCGATCAATCGGACATAAGAATCAGCTCATTTTCAATTTTATAGATTCTCCGATTGATCGGATATGGTTCCGATTGATCGAAAGATCATCTCCGATTTTTCGGAGAGAGTTTCCGATTGATCGGAAATATGTCCAGATGAAATTTGAAATATTACTGGACGATTTTCCTATGGATCGGATGACCTTCCGATTGATTGGAGGTACCTGGTCCGATTGATCGAAAATATGTCCAGATGAGTTTTGTGATATTGCTGGACATTTTTTCGATGGATCAGATAACATTCAGATTGATCGGAGGGCCTTGTCCGATTGATCGGACTTTTCTACGATTGATCGGAATAATGTCTAAAGAGTTTTTAAGTTTTGCTGGACTATAGTCCGATTGATTGGGCATGATCTCCGATCGATCAGACATCAACCGAAAATCATTCCGATGGATCGGGATCCCATCGGAATCAGCAGATATGGAATTTTTCTTGATTTGCAACAACTGCTACGATAACCTATTCCATAGCTGATCTTTATGGAATGAGGACTATAGAGAGGGCTAGAAGGATGCATCTAAGAAAGATGAGGCCATCTATAGAGGGGTTTTGGGATCAATGGTTTGGATGAAAAAGGATTGAGGCCGGACAAAATATGTGATCTTCTTGAGTAGCTTCTGTCGGAGATGTCGAAGGGCTTCAATCTTCAGCCGCAAGAGGTTTTACAGACTTGACGACACACTAATCATGGTAATTGACAAAGCATGCATTAACAATCTCCCCCTTTGTAAATTACCGGACAAAAGCAAACCTATAAAAGTCTTGGTCCATACCAAAGACTTTTCCTAAACACTAAAACCCAAATAAAGTACATACATTGAACATGTCATAAAAGATAAATTGCATTATACATAGACATGACCCATTACATACAAAATGTACAGACTCAAGCTGGACATATTTATGATCAATCGGATAACATTCTGATTGATCGGAGGGCCTTGTCCGATTGATCGGACTTTTCTACGATTGATCGAAATAATGTCCAGAGAGTTTTGAAGTTTTGCGAGACTATAGTCCGATTGATCGAGCATGATCTCCGATCGATCGGACATCAATCGAAAATCATTCCAATGGATTGGGATCCCATCGGAATCAACAGATATGGAATTTTTCTTAATTTGCAACAACTGCTACGGTAACCTATTCCATAGCTGATCTTTATGGAATGAGGACTATAGAGAGGGCTAGAAGGATGCATCTAAGAAGGATGAGGCCATCTATAGAGGGTTTTTGGGATCAATGGTTTGGATGAAAAAGGATTGAGGCTGGACAGAATATGCGATCTTCTTGAGTAGCTTCTTTCGGAGATGTCGAAGGGCTTCAATCTTCAGCCGTAAGAGGTTTTACAGACTTGACGACACACTAATCATGGTAATTGACAAATCATGCATTAACAATCTCCCCCTTTGTAAATTACCGGACAAAAGCAAACCTATAAAAGTCTTGGTCCATACCAAAGACTTTTCCTAAACACCAAAACCCAAATAAAGTACATACATTGAACATGTCATAAAAGATAAATTGCATTATACATAGACATGACCCATTACATACAAAACGTACAGACTCAATGTACAGACTAAGTTTCACTCTAGCTCCCCCTAAATCCCTGCACACAAAATATCAACAAAAAAATAACCGGGACCTTTTGGTGGGATAACTTCTCCCCCTTTTTGTCAGTCATTGACAAAGGTTAGTACAAAGACAATGCAGCAAATATGTCCTAGACTACAGTAAAGGAAGGAATAGACATAAACGCGCCGAGGGAGGAAGCCAAACACAGATGGCCATACGAGGATATACAAGTATATATCAATAAGCACAGTGGGCATATAGCCCAAGCAACCAACCTCCCCTTCTGATATGTATATCATGACCAAACATCATTACTATATATACAACCTAAAATGGGGCAAGAAGCCCGATAAAGGTAAATCAATTAAGCACAGGTATATATAGGCATATAGATAGACAGCAAGGAATCATATAAAGGATCCTCATAAACAAACAATATCCAAAAGAATAATGGAGAATCCAACAAGGTGAGCATCAAAATATCCAAAAGAAACAGAAGGTTTAACTGTGAAGGTGCAAAGATTGTGTGGCAAAGTCGCCCAAAAAGATACCCGCGACTACGCACACAATAGACTATCCTAGCCAGAAATAGATAAGACTACGGAGTGGGACCAGAAACATCATCACGCCGGCACGAGAGAGCAGAGGTGAGGTGCTGAGCTGCGTCGTGGACGGACTACATCATGCTCTCAAGGCGAGTCATCCTCTCACCATGCTGTGCTAAGGTGAGCTCCACTCGATCAAGTTGAGCGATGATCTACTCCGAGTGGGTAGGAGGAGGTGCAGAAGAGGCTTCAGATTGAAGACGTCGCTTTACCAAGCGTCGAGCTGGAGTCGGCGTCGGGGCCAAGGATTCGCCATGGGTGTGTGGGAGTATGGGAGAAGTCACGATCTTCCAAGTTGACCTCTTTTAGCAGATTCATCTTTTTAATGTTAAGGTCCTTGAATGTACGACGTGGGACGGGATGAACCACAACATTTGAAAACCCGCAGTCTTTGGCCAGAAGGGTAATGATCCATCCAAAAGGAATTGTGTTTCGAGTGTTATGCAATGTATCCAAGATGTTATGCAGGATGATGGAGAGAAGGCATAGACGGGTCCCATGAGCAACATGATAGAGTAGATTCACCATATGGGCTGTTAGGTCAGACTTGTTGGTGCTACGAGGATAAACATTTTTGCTAAAGATTTGGTGAAGGACTCGGAAGCGGTTGGACATTTCTGACGCTTAGAGGGCACTCCCATCAACCATTCAGGATTGGTCCCCCGCATAAATAACATGTCCAATCAGCTCGAAGAGAGGAATCTAAAAGATTATCATTGGGCTCAGGAGCTGAGGATATAGGAATACCAATGTGGTCCACGATTTTTTGAGTCGTGACCTTCACAACACGACCGCCAACAATAACCTCACATGAAGGAGGATTGCCAAAGGGATTAATAACTTTGGAAAGGAAGACATATACTACCTCCGAGTGTGCCACACCCCCAAAACGTAACACACCTTCCCAGCCAATTTGTGCAAGGAGTGCTGGGATGCCAAATGGCTCAACACATGACACGACCACCTCCCGCTCATAGATGATTGTTCAGGATTGTAAGCGAGAGAGTGTAGATGCGACATTCGATGTGGCAGGACTCCCAGGGGGGTCTGTAGGTGCGGTAGGAGGTGGAGGGGCCTGAGAAGGTCTAGAAGTCAGAAGCTTCTTTGACCTAGAGGTGGTGGATGGCCCATCATTCACTTTAGATTTTCCTTTGGGGTCTTTCGGCATTGTTTTCCAAGAATGTAAGGTCAGTGAGAGCAATAAACAGACTGAGAATGATAGGAAATCAAGGATCGAGCAGAACAGACTCCTAAGCCCCAATAATGATGATAAAATAAAGTAGAGGGGAGGAGAAATCGAGATGAGGAAGTCAAGAATCCTTACCAAGGAGAGTTAGGAGACCACCCTCTATGTGAATGAGAGCACTACAGGGCTAGCATTGCAATGGTCCGACCTCAAGTGAAAAGCCCTAGCAGAGGGTTTTGGAGAAAACAGCAAGGTATGGACAAAATGTAGAAGACGGCCGTAGATAGCAAACCCTTGCCCGATATTTCCAATCGATCGGAACATGTTCCGATCAATCGGAAATGTTTCCAGCAGGATTTCAATAGACACATTCTGACAGCATTTTTCAAATGATGATTCAGACTATTTTATGATAAATTGAAGAATTTATTCATTCAAAACATGAGGCTAATTCCTCAGATGTACCTATATGCATATTGCTCTTCTAACCGACTAAGTTGAGCATACCCCGATATATTTCCTAAGGTGTTCAAACCTAGTGGAATCTAGCGGTTTTATAAGCATGTCGGCCAATTGCCGCTCAGTTTGGACGTATTCAAGTTTGACCACTTTTTCTTCAACTAGTTCTCTTATAAAATGGCGCCGAATGTCGATATGCTTGGTTCGAGAATGTTGAACAGGATTTTTTGAAATATTAATGGCGCTTGTGTTGTCACGAAAGAGCGTCATTTCTTCCTGATTGATACCATAATCCTTCAACATTTGTTTAATCCAAAGTAGTTGAGCACAAGCAACTACCGGCAGCAATATATTCAGCTTCAACAGTGGACAATGAGATGGAATTTTGCTTTTTGCTATGCCAAGCAACTAATCAATTTCTGATGTAAAAACAGCCGCCACTTGTGGATTTTTGAACATCCATATTTCCAGGTCCAATCGGCATCGGAGTACCCCACAGTGATGGATGATGTGTCAAAGGGGTACCACAAGCCATATTCAATCGTGCAGGCCACATATCTGATCACTCTTTTTATAGCAGTTAGATGTGATTCCCTAGGATCAGCTTGAAATTTAGCGCATGCACCTACGCTAAATGCAATATCGGGTCTACTTGCTGTAAGGTAAAGGAGACTCCCAATCATACTTCTATATAAATGTTGGTCGACACTTTTGCTTGATAAGTCTTTGGAGAGTTTAATGGTTGTGGCCATTGGTGTGGTGTGTGATCGACCCGAGTCTATCCCAAACCTCTTGACTAGATCTTTAGCATATTTAGTTTGGTTGATGAAGATTTCATTTTTTAGTTGTTTAACTTGCAATCCTAGGAAAAAAATCAGTTCACCTACCAAACTCATTTCAAATTCAGATTTCATCAATTCAGCAAATAAACTAGAAAATTCTTCACATGTGGAACCAAATACAATGTCATCAACATAAATCCGAGCAATGAGAATCGAATCATTCGTCCTTTTAACAAACAGGGTTTTGTCAACACTCCCCCTAACGAACTCGTGATCAATTAGAAATTGAGTAAGGCGTTCATATCATGCTCGGGGGGCTTGTTTTAACCCATAGAGAGCCTTTTTCAATCGGTAGACTCTTTTAGGATATCTAGGGTCCACAAACCCTTTAGGTCGTTCAACATAAACTCCCTCATCGAGAATACCATTCAGAAAGGCACTCTTCACGTCCATTTGAAATAATTTAAATTTGAGCGCACATGCTATGGACATGAAAATTCGAATGGATTCTAGTCTAACAACCGGGGCAAAAGTTTCATTAAAATCAATTCCCTCGATTTGAGAGTACCCCTGAGCAATTAGACAGGCTTTGTTTCGAATCACATTGCCAGATTCATCTGTTTTGTTCTTGAAAATCCATTTAGTTCCAATGACATTTTTCTCATATGGTCTTTCTACCAGAAACCAAACTTCATGAACTGTTGAAGTTCTTCTTGCATAGCAAGTATCCAAAACTCATCATTGAGAGCCTCATCTATATTTTTTGGTTCAATTTTTAAGGTGAAGCACACATGACTATTGATGGCCTCAAGTTGTCTCCTAGTCTTGACCCCAATATCAGGATCTCCAATGATTTGATTGAGGGGATGATCCTTAACATGTGGAACATTTCTAGGAGTTGTTGAGGCATTGAGAGAGGGAGATTTTTCAACAGGTTTACCTATTTGGCATGGTTCTCCCTCTTCATCATCATCAAGTCTCGTGTCTTCTTTAGATTGGTCATTAATGATAACATTTGTGGATTCTTGAGTTGTATTAGCCCTTGTGTTATAAACTCTATAGGCACGACTATCAGAAGCGTATCCTAGGAATATTCCCTCATCTCTTTTTGAATCAAATTTTCCTAGATTTTCTCTATCTCGAAGGATGTGGCATTTGCTACCAAAGACTCTAAAATAATTGATATTTGAGACTTTTCCATTCCATAGCTCATATGGCATTTTATCTAGGCCAGCTCTCAAATATACTCGATTAATGATGTGACATGCTGTATTCACTGCTTCGGCTCACAGATTTTTTGCAAGATTTTTGTTGTTCATTATAACTGTGGCCATATCGAGTAGAACTCTATTTTTTCTTTCTGCTACTCCATTCTGTTGAGGAGTTTTTGGGGCTGAGAACTCATGCTTGATGCTTAGATTTTCGCAGAATTGTTCAAATCGGCCATCCTCAAATTCTCCGCATGATCACTCCTAATTCGTTTTACGGTACATTCCTTCTCATTGTAAAGTTGTTTCATGAGTTTTTCAAATTCATCAAATGTATCAGATTTTTCTCTAAAAAATATGACCCAAGTGTAGCGGGAGTAATCATCAACAATAACAAAGAAATATCTTTTACCACCTTGACTCATCACTCTGGTGGGACCTACAAGATCCATGTGGAGTAGATCAAGGGGTTTTGATGTAGCAATGGTGGATGTCTTCTTATGTGCAACTTTAATTTATTTACCTTTTAAGCACTCTGCACATACTTCTTTTAGTTTCTTCCCTATCTTAAGTAACCCTCTAACTAGTTTCTTCCTACTCAGCCTAGCTAGGTTCCTATAATGGACATGACCAAGCCGTTGATGCCATAACTCAGTTTCATTAATAATGGCCATGTGGCATACGGCAGATGATCCATCATCACCTTTATTTTCAATAACATAACAGTTATCTCCAATGCGAAGCCCTTTTAGAATTAATTTTCCAGTTTGGTCCAGAATTTCACACACATCTTTGGAGAATTTTACAGAAAGTTGTTCATCACGTAGTTGAGAAATGCTCAATAAATTATGTTTCAAACCATCAACACACAGCACATCCTCAATTTTAGGCAATCCTGGCCCGGTGATGGTTCCCTTTCCAACAATTTTGGCCACGCTCCCATCTTCAAAGGTAACAGACCCACCATCAAACTCAGCATAATCGCAAAACTGAGTCCTGTCACCTGTCATGTGTCTGGAGCATCCACTATCAAGATGCCACCTAGTGTTTCTTTCGGCTCTAAGTGCTGTATGGATGAGTAAGCATTTGTTCTTTACTACCCACTTAGATACTACCCTTTTTGGAGAAACATGCTTCTTGGTTGATCCTATAGATGTCCTCGTTTCAACATGATGTGCTGAGTTGTTTTCATTGTTTGATTTCTCTTGCACCAGCTCCATGGTTCTTTTGTTTAATTGTTTTACCATTTCAAGGAGCTCTTCCATTCTTTTGTCTTTCTTAGGTGGAGTGGGATGATTTCTCCTCATGTTCCCATTTTTTTATGGCGCTTGTTTTCGAGGACTCCACATGTGATTCATCATCTTTCCGGTAGGTACAAATTTTCCTTTTAAGTTTTGAACCAGATTCTTAAAGACCAAGCATTCAAACTTCAAATGTCCATCAACTCCACATGCATGACATATTGGTGAATTCTTCTTATTGCTTCCTAATGCATTCCTATTCTTTTCAGGTTCTTGGTTACTAACCTTAGTTTGCTCACCATAGCTTAGCCCTCTTGTATTCCTATAAGGCTTACCTGATTTAAGGATATCATCTAGTTTTTCTCTACTCTAGGCAAATCTTTCATTGAGTTGACGTTCTTAATTAAGCTGCATGGTTAGACATTGATTTGTAAAGTTTACCTTCTTAAGTTCATCTTCTAGAGTATTAATTTTGTCTTAAGCTTCTTTGTTTTTCCTATCCAATTCACAGATCTATTAGTGAAATCTGTTGTTTTCTCCTTTCACTTCTTGCATTTCATCAGCCAATTTGTTGTTTTCAATATTAGCTTGGCTCAACTTCTTAGTAAGAAGGATGCTTTGACGAAATAATTCATCATAGGCAATTTGCAATTCGTCATTATCATCCTCTTTATCCTCGTCATCATCGGAGGATGTCACATTGGTTTCTGACGCTTCATGATCATTCTTGTCTCTTATGCTCTGAATTTCTAGGACAATCTCCGAGATAGAGGCCATCAAGATTTTAACTGATCCTCTTCCCCCATCACTTTGATATTCATCTGAATCCGAATCTGAATCATCGGAGTCGTCCCATGTAGCTGTCATTGCTTTCTTTTTTAATTTTTCTTTAGCAGGAGCTTGGCAGCCAGAGGCAATATGACCATAGCGCCCACAGTTGTAGCACTTGGGATCTTTTGTCTTGTTATAAGATTTTCCAGTGTGACACTTCTTGTCAAAAAATTTGCTATTTTTTTCAAACTTCTTTCCTTTATTTTTGAAGAATTTTTTAAACTTCTTGGCCATAAGTGCCATTTCGTTCATATCCAATTCTTCATCACTGTCAACTACAGATTCTTGTTTGTGTGTGAAGTTTTCAGCACTGTGTTTTTACTTTTTGGGGATTTCTTGAAATGAAGTTCATGGGTCTGTAAAGATCCTAGTAAGTCTTCTATTTTCATAGTATCAATATCTCTACATTCCTCTATAGTTATGACCTTGGAGGAGAATCATTCGGGTAAGGATCTTAGTATTTTCCTACAAATGCGCAGATCCGATATCCTCTCCCCCAATCCCCACATAGCATTGGTGACATCACTCAGTCGGGTGTAAAAGTCCATGAAGTTCTCATGCTCTTCCATTTTCATATTCTCAAATTGAGTAGTCAAGAGCTGAAGTTTTGACCTCTTGACTGTACTAGTCCCTTCATGAGTAGTTTCAAAGATGTCCCATGCTTCCTTAGCAGTTGTGCAGTTACAAATTCTTTTGAACTCATCTGCTGAAACAGCACAAAAAATAGCATTGAGTGCCTTTGCATTAATAATGTACCTCAGTTCTTCAAGATCAGTCCATAAATCATCCGGTTTGAATATGGTGGTGGTGACCCCATCTATGACTGTGCTCAAGAGGGGTATTTCATGTTTGATTTCCACAGACCTCCATGTTGCATGATCCAATGATTGCAAGAAGACTCCCATTCTTGCTTTCCAATATGCATAGTTTGATCCATCAAAATATGGAGGTTTGGAAACCATACTAGAATCCCCTTTGACATGATTTCAAGCTTCAAGAAACGGATCACACTCCAGGCTGTTACGCCTTTAAAGAGGAACCCGCTCTGATACCAATTGAAATTGTGGTATAAGTTTGATTATCGCTCTTGTAGAAGCAAGAAACAGGTTTTTTTTGTCCTAGAGGGGGGTGAATAGGACACTTTTTTAATTAACCAAATTAAACACTCACAATCATGCAAAGCATTTCAGAAATCTTTCTTCAAACACTTGATATGCAGAATATTAACTTTCAACAATAAAAGAGCAAGTGATAATCAGATTATCTTAAACATGAAAGAAATAAAGCAGTTGCAAACATTCATCACATAACATGAGATTTTATAGTGGTTTGGTTATGTACCTACTCCACTCCCAGCTGATCCACTCACTCCTTGAGTGGCCGGATTTCACTATCACAATGGTTTTAAATAAGGTTAACCATAAACCTTAACAGCCTACAAAAGGACTTAGACTTCAACACATTGATTCATCCTTCCTTAGGACTAATCCATCAACCACTTTGTCCTACACAAGGGCTTGTACTACTCAAGGACTTGTCCTACACAAGGACTCTACCGAGTTTGGGTCTTCAAACTCTGAAACCTAAATCTCAACTTTTGAGGTGGTTTCTTGGACTCGAATAACTAAAAATATACTTAGCTGATTGAGCCCCTTGATGATGCCTTTTGTTGAAGAAGCTTTGGCTTGCACGAACGATACCTTCTTCAACTCCATCGATCAACAACCTTGCTACGAATGTCTTCTTGTAGGTTCCAAGGTGAGGGATTAGGGTTCGATTGAAATTATATTGGGATATGGCTTTTATATGAAGGATAGGTTCTACCTAAACCACCATTAATGGCATTGATGACAAGAATATGACTATTAGGAGTAGATCAAGAAGCCATTAAAGAGGGGTTGAGTTCATGATTCAATCCAAGCTTTGAATGCTCTTCAATGTTGGTCAAATCAACATGGATTGAAGTATGAACTCAACAAATCAAAGGGAATGAGAGATAAGGATCACAAGGAAGAAGCCCAAACAAATCCTAGATGATGCTTGAGATGGATATAACAAGATCCAACCGAGATGCCTGTATAGAGTTGTTCTCAACGGTTAGAAAACGGTTACCTCGATAGGATCGAAAAGAGATCTGATCAATCGGACATAAGAACCAGCTCATTTTCAATTTTGTTGAAATAGATTCTTCAATTGATCGGACATGGTTCCGATTGATCGGAAGATCATCTCCGATTGATCGGAGAGACTTTCCAATTGATCGGAAATATGTCCAGATGAAATTCGAAATATTGCTGGACGATTTTTCGATGGATCGGATGACCTTCCGATTGATCGGAGGTACCTGGTCCGATTGATCGAAAATATGTCCAGATGAGTTTTGCGATATTGCTGGACATCTTTTCGATGGATCAGATAACATTCCGATTGATTGGAGGGCCTTGTCCGATTGATCGAACTTTTCTACGATTGATCGGAATAATGTCCAGAGAGTTTTGAAGTTTTGCTGGACTATAGTCCGATCGATCGAACATTAATCAGAAATCATTCCGATGGATCGGGATCCCATCGGAATCAGCAGATATGGAATTTTTCTTGATTTGCAACAACTGCTACAATAACCTATTCCATAGCTGATCTTTATGGAATGAGGACTATAGAGAGGGCTAGAAGGATGCATCTAAGAAGGATGAGGCCATCTATAGAGGGGTTTTGGGATCAATGGTTTGGATGAAAAAGGATTGAGGCCGGACAGAATATGCGATCTTCTTGAGTAGCTTCTGTCGGAGATGTCGAAGGGCTTCAATCTTCAGCCGTGAGAGGTTTTACAGACTTGACGACACACTAATCATGGTAATTGACAAATGTTGCATTAACATAATAATCATCAAACCCCGTCACAAGACTTGACTATATTGTGATATGAACTTCATTCAAATCATATGAACAATCAACACAATATTTAGAATTTAGAACAAAAAGGTAGAACTTTGGTTTGAAGTTCCCACATGTTGATCCAAGTCTAGAGTGTAGTGAATCCGATTCCTCAGAGCATACAGGTCTAGAGTCATACAAAATAATTAAGAACGAAAGCAATTCTTCTAAAAATCCATGAGCCATCATAAGATTAAGAAAAACTACTTAGAACTTTTTTCAAACTTTCAAAAACCATTATTCTTCAATAAATCCAAACTTGAAACCAATAAAATGAATTAAAACATCTAATTAAGCTATAAGCTTCACCTCTTAGCTATAGCTAAGAGGTTAGCTAATGAAAAGCATAAAAACAAACTAGAACTAGAACTAGAAGAAGAAGAAAACTGGTTGTAGAAGGCTAGGAAGCCTCCTAGGTCTTAAATCATTTGCTCCCCCACGTTGCTAGATTTAGAATAGAAGAGAGCACCTCCTTTTATAATACAGTAAGAGTACCGCAACATAACAGATTTTGTTTCCCTTCGTACAGCTTAACTAATGGTCGGATTGCCTTCAAATTTTATTTGTAGCTTCCTTGTAATATGATCTTCCTCATAGATGATTTAGATTTCCAAGATTATCTTCTAAATGGGTCCACCAATCAGATCAGCGACCGCCTCTCAAAATTGCGCAATTCGGGTACCTTCAGAACCAGTCATCTTGCTTTCAACGCTACTGAGTGTACAGAGGTCGTATTGATCCCTAATTTTGAAAATTGGTAGAAAACTTCCTCCTCTACATGATCGATGGATTAGATTATCAAAACAATTCCAGAATTAAGTGCGAAAATTAGAACACTTAGGCCTTTTATAAAATCTGCTCAGTTGAATCTTTCTGGATGGTCCATCTTTCTTCAACCGGTACGATCAAACCACACATCCTTTTGATCTGAAACTTTGTGGTTATTCATATATGGACGTGGTCTAGAAGATGGTCAAAGTAGATTCTTTATATCATCAATGATGGGTCACCTGGACCAGCCCAGAGTGGAGTAGGCGAAATCTGGAACTTTTTGGACAGTTCGCATTGTTTTGGCCACCACGGTCAATCCGTAGCTCCGATCGACATGAAACCACTTGGGTTATTTCGGCGTCGAGCTCCACTTTGACATGAATTTGTTGGATTTCGAAATATCATTAAGATGGCCTTCAAAAACTGGGTTAAAAATCCAAAAATAGGAATAGCCTGCTGTTTGAAATCTGAAAATCTGAAATTGCATGGCCGACCGGTCTTGACCGTTCTGACAAGGCTTGACGACAGGTCTTGACCGGTCTGACCTGTCTCAGTGGCTGTCCAGCAACATGTGAAGGGGACAGTAGTGTTGGCCGACCGATCATGACCGGTCGGACCACCTTGTGGGGCTCCTTTTCATTCTTTCCTTCTTTCTTTTCTTTCCTTCTTTCTTCATGATTCTTTGGCCCACCTTGGGTCTTCATCCAAGGTTCCTAAATATACTTCTTTTAGCTATTGATCGAGTGAACTCTCTCATTCCTGCAATCACAAAACCATGCATTAGAATAGTCTTTAAACATAAAATCCATGAATAATGAGTGATGAATTAGGGTTAGAATATGCATATTTAAGAACTCAACACACCCCCCAACCAGTATTTTGTTAGTCCCGAGCAAAACATGCATGAAACAAGTTCAATTCTCCAAAAACCAACTCTCCTTCAAAAAATATGCTTCTATCCATTCCGAGACATACAAGTGTAAAATTCAGAAAAATTAGATGATAGAAGTTGAAACCTTAAACTCTCAAAACATAATAAGTGTCTATATGAAATTCTCGCTGATTGATTAATGAATAGAAGAACTCGAACAAATTCAACCTAGTGTGCATAGTGAAAGTCCATCTCATGAGTTTCTGGGCTTATCTTCTTCACAGATCAACTATACTATGGATCTCAAGGTGCACAGAGCAACAACAAGCCTATGACAGGAATTTGTCTTACCGTCCTTCCGACGGCTTTCACACTACTTTCCATTTTCGGCTTTGGTTACGGGTAGACCATCCCCCGATTGGTAATAGGTAGCCCTTTTTAGAATTTTCCACCATTTTCTCCATCATTCCATATTTTCATCCTTCCTTTTCCTTTTTCCTTTATAGTAGATAGGATTTTTAGAAATTTGTACCTTTCGTTATTTTCCCATGATAAGGATGGATAAAGTACCCTAGCTTGGTTCCTCAACACCTCAAATCTAAGCCTAGCCAATCCATAAATCTACATAATCTTTTTAAAACATGAGAATCGTGTAAAGTGAACTAGGTATAAAAGTGTTTCAATTTTTCTATCAATTAAATCAATAGGGGAATTCACATATAAAACCATTATATTAAAAGTAGTTCAAGACTTGCAACATCACTCTCTTCGTATCTCCTTTTCTTATACTCGTATCATCCCGAATGCATAGAAACAAAGTTGTCCAAAAGAGTTTTGAATTTTAGAAAAATTGAAAATTTTCTACATAATTGCTCGAAATGTCACAAAAGCTAGTAGATTCATCTAAGGAATCTCACCCCCCAACAAAAATCTTACATTGTCCTCAATGTAATAAGATATGCAAAATGCATGACATGAGAGCAATGACATAAAACAAAAGAGAGTGAGAACGAGAGTACTTGAGGTAGCAAGTTGATCAATTCTAGCATCTTCCATTGTCTCGATGAGACTTATTCAATCCTAAGTGTAGAAAAGAAATCCTAACCTACCTACCTACCTTTGATTAGTCTGATCGACTACATGATCAAATTTGAGCAGGATCTTCATGAATTTTAATAGGTTTCTCATGAGGACCATCCAAAGTCCTGCTCGAATGTATACATGGGTGCGTTTCTTCATTAAGGTTCAATCATAGTGTGCACTACACGCATGTAAGGAGGAGATAAGAGCAGCAAAAAGATATCTCCTCAATTTCTGAATTGGGTTGTAATTGATTAAAAATGGGTCCTCCCAGTCAGAATTTTCAATGGGTTGAAGAACTCATGATGGTGGAGAGACATTCATTAAGTATTTTTCAGTTTGGGTTGTCTCCTCCACAATTTCAGAATTGCATGGTGCTTCCACAAACAATGGTAAAGAGTGTAAATCAGTAGAATTGTGTTCTTCAGGCACCGACACCATGTCTAGCAAACTATCGAACTCCTTAATCATCTCATCATCAAGATAATAGGGTTGGGCCATGCATTCCTCTAGGAAATCTAGAGAGTCGGATGAAGGGTCCTCGTTCTCCCTAGGTGATTGAGGAAATTTTGTTTCAAGGGTAAGGAATTCCTTCTCTATTAAGGAGAGGTCTTCCAAAGAATTTTTTTTTTAGATTCAGTGGTAAGCACATCATTTAGCATTAGTTGATCTTTTGAAATTTCAGATTATGCCACCCCGTCATCCAAAGAAACGGAATTTTCAACCCAAGGGAATTCTTCCACAATAGAATCCGGCTTGTGTTGTTAGTGGAAGGACTCAAAGAGATCCACTTCAACCATCTCTCTAGCAAGAATATCTTCCGAAAACTCATAAATATTCGGCCCTTTGGAAGAAGAAATCATGGACTCACACTCATCCTTCAAATCCTCATTGTAGGCAGTCAAACTATTATTTTCAAATTTTGTAGATTCCTCGGGTTCGTCAACCGTCCTTGAAATCTCTTCATCATTCAACTTGGAATACCTAAAAGAGATAGTCGATTCACCATAATCGATAATAATGTTGGGATCACTGAAATCGACATCCTCTAAAAGTTTAGTCATTAAATCGGAAGAGGGTTGGGCTTGGATAGCCTCATCCTCCTCATTGTTGGTGATTGATTCGGTGTTCCCAATGTTGAGTTCCAAATTTTGAGATGGCGAGAGGTTTTGTATGCATTGCTCAATTATTTCTAAAAACTCTCACAGCGTATCCTCAAGAGTTCGTGTCGGTTGCGGCTCATGAGAAAGAAACTCTTGAGGATAATTATTGACATCCATGGTTGGCTCATCTTCCAAGTTGAAATTTTGATGCTCCCACCAATTTGGATTATGCATGTTATATGTTGGGCTTTTAGATGGTCGTTGATATGCGTAGCCATACAAGTGATCATGCATTGTCCTAACCAGTGGAATATTATTCATCTCTTTCCGATACTCTCCTATCGTCTTATGTTCGCTCGTGTTAATGTCAGATTTTGTAATGAGATCCTCCGGCTTTTCTCCTTCACTCCAGCAGGGATTTCCACCACCAGACCTGAAGCAAGACAGCAAATAAGGGTGGCTGGGGACCAGCCGTTAGCCCTCCGATGCTTAAGTTAGGCCACAGTAAGAAGAGAAGCCAAGCAAAACGGGACCAAGATTGAATGATGTGTGCGTACCTGCTCTCAATGGAGCCACCCCTTTATATAGATCTGAAGCAATCCAATTTGTTACGTGAGATGTCGAAATCCCGTTGATGTCGCATACGATACTGAGAATTCGCTGATTTCGTGGGATAAGATCCTATCTTTTTAGTCAGATCCAACCCAATGACTTATTCCAACAATCACGCCCCTTGATGGTAATCCCTTGAAATTCGGCTGGAAGCCATAGTTGGAATCATAGCCTCCGAAAAGGAAGGAGACGCCCGTAGTTGGAGTCATAGCCTCCGAAAAGGAAGGAGACGCCCGTAGTTGGAAACCACCAAACTGGTTGTAGCCCTGCTTGGTGTCGCAGAGGGATTGGAGAAGCTGCTCGACGAGAATCGGGTGCTAGTACTGAAAGCTAAGAGGTATTACCGCAAGAAAGCTGCTCGCAGGTTAGAATGTGGTCGCGAGTCCAAGTACATACTTTAGATGTAACGTCTTTCAACGACTTGTGAGAAGGTCTGTTCGCGGATCGAGTTTTGCCGTATTTGACTATCGGTTATGAAGACTCGAGACTTGCGAATAGCTGCTCCGTATTTTTCAATCTATGACTCCTGATCAGGTGAGCTCGAGAGTCGAATGGACGTCCCGCACTTATCCAATATTCGACTCTCGATCAGATAATCTCGAGAGTCGAATGGACGTCCCGCACTTATCCATTCTTCGACTCCCGAGCATACGATCTCGAGAGTCGAAGCTGTACTCCACCCTTATTCGTTCTGCGACTCTTGATCAGATCATCTCGAGGGCGAAATGGGCATTTCCGCGTGAAATCTTATCTCCACCATTTTGCCTATAACAGATGCCCCCCAAGTCCTTGCCGCCAAGAATTCTTAAGGAAAGGACTTAGCTCACTATCACACGAAACCGCCCGCTACTTTCATCGAGAACGGCACCCCACATGATGGGCTGAAATTAATGACCGCCAGCTTTCCGCAGCCTTTTCGCTGATGGAAAATGAAGGGGCGCTCGCCACGTGTTTGAGGAGTTAATGGGCGTGCCTGCTCGAGCGCTGTGTCAAGAGAGGGACTGCCACGTGCCATCAGATATGGCGGAATGATTGCCTATAAATATACGGAGTCCGCCATTTCTTTGATTTTCTACAGAAGCTTTTTCGAAAGGAGCCTGCAGTTCTTTCCATTCTTCTTCTTCCTCCGGTGTTCATTTTCCTTTCAGTTTTTGGTATTACTTCTTTTTTTCTTCTTTTATTTTTATCTCATGGCTGGGAACTCTGACGAGACCACTGTCCCTCTTGGTGATGCCACTCCGGAATCCTCTGCCTCCAGCAGTGCAAGGGTTCCGGCAGGGAGATACACAGCAGCCGGATATCCTTCCGTTTTATCGGAGGACCGGCTGGCTGAGCTACGGGAGAGATATCTGATCCCCGACTCAGTAACCCTCCGCTTGCCCGGAGGTGGAGAAACACCCGACTCCCCCCCCAGGATGCGTAGCATTTTATGAGTACCAGCTTATCCTGGGGGTAACCCTTCCCCTCCATCCCTTCGTTCGCGATGTACTCCGGTGTTACAAGATTGCCCCTGGGCAACTCATTGTGAACGGGTGGAGGGTGGTTCTGGGCTCCTTTGCCCTTTGGGCTCAGGCTGGCAACGGGGAACTCACGGCGGAGGAGTTCCTCCGTATGTTTCGTCTGAAGAAAGCTCCATCCAGCGAAGGCTGGTATTATTTGTGTTATTGGCACCGGGATAATTTCGTGTTGGGGAAGCCCTCCTCGAACTATCCCGGCTGGAGGAAGCGGTGGTTCTATGCTTCCGGGAGCTGGGAGTCTGCCTCCTCCAGGGGTCCAGGAGTGACCCGGTTTTTCTGTGAAGGTAGACAATCCCGCATTGTGTAATTTCCCCAGAAAGGTTTTTTAGGGTTTTTCTTCATTTGACCCTCGTTTGTGCTCGCAGGTATCCCGGCCTTGAGAAAACCGAATCTGAAAGGAGGGATCAACGAGAAGATTGTCAAGGTGTACAAGGTGCCTGTCGGAGATAGGCATATCGAGGCTTGCTTGTCCCCTTCGCGACTTGCAGCAGCAGGCCTCATATCCAGAAGAGAAGTTGAAATGACAAAGGCTGGAGAGAAGAGAGGCCTACTGCCCCGACTGAAGGGCACAGGCTCCAAAAGGCAGAAGAGAACCCCTGCCGAACCTTCTCAATCTTCCATCCGCACGGGCAGCGATCAGCCTGCCCTTCCCGCAAGCATGGCGGGGGCCCCAGCTGGGCCCACTATTCCTTCACTGGTGGTTGCACTTGGGCCACCAGTGATTAACATTGCTGATAATTCCCCAGATGGGGTGGGGTCTGGCTGCCCCCCAGCCGAAGAGGCTCGAGAGCAGGTAGAGCCTCAAGAGCCACCTCCTGCTCGCGAATTGGTCCCGGCTGCCGAGCAGGGACCTGCTCGCGAGTCAATGCCTCCACCTCACGAGCAGGCCGGGTTGGTCGTTGCCCAACCGTCTGGGAGCGGGACGTACTCTATTCCCCGCCATGTTCATCCTGTATGCAAATTTTTGTTCGAGAACGTCCCGCCTCACACCTTTGGCTCTCTTCCCGAGCCAAGTCCTGAGAACCTTATCCTCGAAGCGGGGATGAGGATGGTTCAGGTAAGACTTCGCCAAGACCTGCTACGATCAGTTATTACGTTCCAGAATACTCTTACATTTTTCATCTCTTTTGCAGGGTTTAGATCTTATTCTGCGAACGAGGCGTGATATTGTTGCCGCCCGTCGCACGATAGAGGAGGCTGAGGGAAAGAGGACTGCCTTGGAAAAGGCAGTTCAAGGAAGAGATCAACTGCTCAAGGCTCGTGAGGCGGTGATCGCGAAGAGAGATGAGGAGAAAAAAATCCTCATCGAGAAGATCCAATTCCTGACCGACAGGTATCAGGCCTTGGACTCAGACTACGTGAAGCTCACGAGTCTGAAGGAGAAGGCAGAGAGAGAGAGGGAGATCTTCCGGCAGGACAAGATCTCGTTAGAGGAGCAATTCGCGGGGGCCAGGTCGCAGCTCAAGGAGGCCTACGACAACTTGACCAGGGAGCGCACCGCTCTTGTGCAGCTTAAGGACGACTCGATCCACTGGGACGAGGAGAGAGTCGCCCTTGTAAAAATGCTCTCGGAGGAAGGTGCTCGGGCAGTTTCCGAGTTCCGGACTTCGCAGCTGTATGATGATGAACGATATGAGTCATACGATGCTGGTCGAGACTTTGCACTAAGAGTAGTGCAACGAATGATCCCATCCTTCGATATGGGGGAATTCGGTCGAGTCGCGACCATCATAGCTGCAGAAGAGCAAGCTGCTGCCGAGAACGAGGTGACTGAAGCCACGCAGGCTGGAGGGGCTCCTGAAATGGGCCCTGAAGTCGAGAGCGTGGCTCCTCCAAGCGATTGATTTCCTTTTATTTTCTTCTCTTTTGTATCTGCGATCATGTCTCTGTAATCATCTAATTATCAATGAAAAGATATTTTTGGAAGTGTTACTGTTTTGTTGCTGTTCTCCCTTCATCTTTCATTTTTTGCTTTATGTTGATCTTGAATGGATTCATCAGAGATGTGACCCTTTAATTCGAGCATGAGCTAAGCTGCTCGCGATTAGGGTGTGACCCCGATCGCTGCCCTAATTTGAGCACGAGCTGCGGTGCTCGCATTCCGGAGTGCGATCCCTCCTCTCACCAATCGCGAGTAACTAACTCATGAAAAATGAATTAGACTCAATCCGGGGGTCGTGAGACCATGTCCGCGTTGAGATAGACTGATCTATCGATTGAGATTTTGATTCTACCAAGGGCAGAAGGTTGGTCAAGAGATGGTATTCATTCTCTTCGAGGCTGTTCAGGTCCATGTAAATGGAGAAGCAACCAACTAGTAATGATTTCAATCCTACCAAAGGTAGGCAATTGGCCAAGAGGATGTGTAAGCACTCTCTTCAGGGCTATTCGGGTCCATATAAATGGAGTAGCGGCCAAAAGATATCTTTCACTTTATTCATAAAACGTTATAATAAACTACATCGAATCTAGGGGTAGTATCGTAGCAAATGCTCCACGTGCCAAGGGCGACGTACAGGCTTCCCTTGCATGTCTTCAAGATAATAAGTACCGGGTCGCACAACCCTAATAACCCGATACGGGCCTTCCCAATTCGGATCCAATGAACGAACAGGAACTCCAAGATTTTGCCTTAGGACCAAATCTCCGAACTGGAAGGATCTAGGTCGAACCTTCGCATTCCGATAACGAGCAATACGTTGTTGATATGCCGCCACTCGTACTTGGGAAGCATTTCTTCGCTCTTCCAAGAGATCGAGATGAAGTCGGAGGTTTTCCTGATTGCTCGCGGGATCATACTGTTCGATCCGATATGAGGGCACTTGAATTTCCACTGGTACTACTGCGTCAACACCAAATGCTAAGGAGAAAGGGGTTTCACCTGTCGATGTACAAGCCGTGGTTCTATAGGCCCATAACACCTCTGGCAGAAGTTCTGGCCACACCCCTTTACATTCACTTAGCTTGGTCTTTAAATGATGCTTTATGATTTTATTCACTGCCTCGACCTGCCCATTCGCCTGAGGATGATATGGAGAAGTGCGAAGATTACGTATCTTCCATTTGTCGCAAAATTCATCAAAGGCTGCGTTGTCGAACTGTGTTCCGTTATCGATAATTATAGTATGAGGAAGTCCGAAGCGACATATGATATTTCTCCACATAAACTTAGTAGTTTGTTTTTCAGTAATTTTGGCTAATGGTTCTGCCTCGGCCCATTTGGTGAAATAATCAACCGCCACGATCGCGAACCTATTCTGTCCCTTTCCCATAGGTAAGGGCCCGATGATATTGATCCCCCACTGAGCAAAAGGCCAAGGGCTGTCGACTGGGGTCATCCGCTCAAACGGTACATGAGGTATAGGTTGATATCGTTGACACTTGTCGCATTTTTTAGAAAATTCTATGGCGTCTGCTTTCATAGTAGGCCAATAATATCCTTGCCTCATCGCTTTATATGCTAGAGATCGCCCCCTGGGATGATTACCACATGCCCCCTGGTGTACTTCATCTAGAACACGATGTGCTTCTTCTGGATGAAGACACCTTAAATAAGGCAAGGAGAAGCTTTTTCGCAACAAGATTCCATCTTGTAAGGTGTACCTGGCAGCTCGAAGCCGAATTTGTCTTGCAGCTTTCTTGTCTTCTGGTAGGTATCCATCTCTGAGATAAAGGATGATAGGATCCATCCAGCATGGAGACGATTGTACCGATATAACTTGCTCGAGAGTCACTTGGTCGATACTCAAGTGTTGACGGTGCTCGATGGGGATCGAATGTGATAGCTCCGATTCCGGTGCAGAAGCGAGTTTTGCCAAGGAATCGGCAAGTTGGTTCTGCTCGCGAGGGATATGAAATATTTTATAAGTCTTCAGTTTGGCGAGCAGGATGAGGACACGAGACTTGTATAAGGCCATTCTTTCTTCTTTGGTTTCGAATTCGCCAAGAACTTGGTTGACAATGACCTGGGAGTCGCTATGAATTATCAAATTCTGGACTGCGAGGACAACGGCTAGCTCGAGGCCAACAATCAGGGCCTCATATTCTGCTTCATTATTGGAGATGCGTGATTCAAAACGCAGAGCATATTGAAAATGCGACCCGTCGGGAGCCACTAAAATCAGGCCCGCTCCATTGCAAGTGGCCCGTGACGACCCGTCCACGAAGAGAGACCAAGGAGGCTGGTCGCTGGTCATGAAATTATCTTCAGAAGAATACGTAAATTCAGCGATGAAGTCAGCCACGGCCTGGCCCTTGACTGCTGTCCTAGGACAGAATGAGATATCATGCTCACTGATCTCGACCGCCCATTTAGTCAAGCGTCCTGAAGCCTCAGGTTTTTGAAGGACTTGGCGTAGTGGATGATTTGTTGGTACTAAAATAGCATGGGCTTGAAAGTATGGTCACAGTTTTCGAGCCGCAGTGACTAAGGCTAGGGCCAGTTTCTCCATATCAGAATACCTAGTTTCTGCATCGACCATTGCTCTACTGACATAATAAACGGGCCTTTGCACCCCGGAATCTTCTCTTATTAAAGCGGCGCTAACGGCCGTGGAAGACACAGATAAATAAAGAATGAGTTGCTCATGTGCTACAGGTTTAGATAGAATGGGGGGAGCGCTCATGTATCGCTTCAGTTGTTGAAAAGCTTCTTCACACTGAGGTGTCCACTTCCAATCAGATTTGGCCGTTGCACGAAGGAGTTTGAAGAAGGGCAAGCATTTGTCAGACGCTAGCGAGATGAACCTGTTCAATGATGCGATGCGACCAGCCAGACGCTGGACGTCCTTCAGAGTAACGGGGGATTTCATCTCTATCAATGCTTTAATCTTTTCGGGATTTGCCTCAATTCCACGTTGGCCAACCATGAACCCAAGAAACTTCCCTGCAGACACTCCAAACGCGCATTTTTCTGGGTTCAATTTCATTTGATACTTCCTCATTAGATCAAAGGCTTCTCGAAGATCAGAAATGTGGTCATCTTCAACGGTGCTTTTCACGAGCATGTCGTCAACATATACTTCCATATTCTTACCGATTTGAGAAGCGAATATTTTGTTGACAAGACGTTGATAAGTGGCCCCTGCGTTTTTAAGACCGAACGGCATTACCTGGTAGCAATATAGTCCTCGATCTGTGATGAAGGCAGTGTGCTGGCTATCAGGTGGATGCATCACAATCTGATTGTAACCAGAATAGGCATCCATAAAGCTGAGAAGAGCATGTCCAGCTGTTGAGTCGACCAACTGGTCGATTCGTGGTGTCGGGAAGCTATCTTTGGGACATGCTTTGTTCAAGTCTGAATAGTCGACGCACATCCTCCATTTGCCATTAGCTTTCCGGACGAGAACTACGTTTGCGACCCACTGTGGGTAGTCAACTTCTTTTATGAAATTTGCCGCGAGCAGCTTCTCAACTTCAGTTTTGATCGCCATTTGTCTTTCTGCAGTAAAGGCACGTCGACGTTGATGTACGGGTTTATGCTTCGGGTCAAGGTTGAGACGATGTGCGATGACATTGGGATCGATGCCTGGCATATCTTTATGAGACCAAGCAAACACGTCCTGGTATTCAGTGAGGAAACGGATCAAATCTTCACGGTGGATACTATTTAAGGAGGAACCGATGTACACGATCTTAGACGGGTCGTCTTCGGTCAAGCGGATCGCCACTGTTTCCTCCCCTGGAGTTCCTGATTTCAGAGCATTTTCTCTCGGATCCAACGCGGTGGCGGGAACGTCGGATGAACCTTGAACTATTTCCATGACAGGTGTCGCTTGAGCCTTCTTTCGATCTTGGAGGGCTATCTGGTAACAGGACCGTGCCTCCTGCTGACTTCCTCGTACGACCCCGATGCCATTTGGGGTTGGAAATTTAACACACAGATATGAAGGGTGCAAGGCCGCTCCAACCTTAGTCAGAGACGGCCGCCCCAAAATGGCGTTATATGCTGATTTTCGATCCACGACGAGGAAGTTTACGAAGACGGTGGTCTTCGCTGGACTTTCTCCAAAAGTAACTGGGAGATCGATGCTTCCTTCGGGTGTTACTACCTCTCCTCCAAAGCCGACGAGGGGGGTCGATACTGGCTTGAGGAGGCTTCTGGATAGTGCCATTTTGTTGAAAGCCTCCAGGTACAGAATGTCGGCTGAGCTACCTGTATCCACCATAATCCGATGAGTCAGATAATTTGATACCTTCAATGTGACTACGATAGAATCTTCATGAGGGAAGTGGATTCCCGCTGCATCTTCGAGGGTGAAAGAAATTGGAGGATGGCTCGCTTTTGATGAGCTGGACGTCTGTTCCAGCCAATAGATTTACTGGGGTTCTTTGGACGCCTTCCGAGCGTATGCTTTTCTTGAAGCTTGAGAGTCACCCCCACAAGCTGGTCCCCCGACGATAGTGCGAATTTCTCCCGTGGGCTCAGCGTCCTCTTGATCGGTTTGATGATGAGACGGTTCCTTTTGGCGAGATGAGGTCTTCGCCCTTTCTGGTGATCGATTCTTACGAGCAACATAATCCTGGAGATGGCCTTTTCGAATAAGGGCTTCGATATGGTCTCGTAGAGAGATACAGTCCTGGGTCCTATGCCCGTGATCTTTGTGGAAGTAACAGAACTTACTCTTATCTCTCTTCTCGGGATCGGATTTAATCTTTGCAGGCCACTTCACATATGGCTTGTGTTTTATCTCCATTAGAACCTTTTCAGGAGACCGATTAAGAGGAGTGTAATTATGATATTTACCAGAGTAAGGCTTCCTGGGAGAACGATCGCGCTGATCGCGACGGTATTTCTTATCTGTAGAAGAAGTTCCTTCTGGCTTGCGTTTCTTACTTTGTACTCCATGGCGTGTCAATGCGACTTCTTCTGCATTGATATATTTCTGAGCTTTGGCTTGGAATTCCGCCATAGTTTTCGGCGGGCTTTTATCTAAGGCAAACCTGAATTTCTCGCTCGTTATTCCAGCGATGAGGGCTGTGAGACCCTTTTCTTCAGTGTAACCCTCAGTTTGAACGGCTTCGGCAGTGAACCGTACTGTGAACTCTTTTATTGTCTCCCCATGTTGCTGTTTCAGATTCATCAGATGGGAGGCTGGCTTCTTAATGCGAATACTTCCCATGAATTGAGAAAGAAATATCTTCGATAATTGGGAAAAGGAACTGATGGAACGAGGCTTTAACCCCCGAAACCACGTACGAGCCGCTTCCTTCAATGTAAGGGGAAAAGCCCTACACATGATTTCTGAACCATGTCCCTCCAACTCCATGAGGGACCTGTATGTTTCCAGATGTTCCAGAGGATCGCCAATGCCTGTATACGGAGCGATAACAGGCGCTCGATACTTTCTGGGCAACGGGGCTTCCATGACCTCGCTAGTGAAGGGAGATTCAGATTGATGTATCGCCGCCATGACGGCAGACGGCCGATTTGCCTGGTATCTCTGTTCCATGACATCAAAACGATCTTGGATTCTTTTGAGATCTCCTTCCCATGGCAGGGTATAGCTAGACGTTTCGGCCATGGAGCCTTGCGGTTGAGGTTGTCGAGACGAACTGGAATGTATAGAATGTGGAGACGGCACAGGGGGATGGCCGCCAAGTGGTGGGACCTGTGGTTCATCCATAGAATGTCTGGAAGCAACTGGTATGGGTGGCGGTGGTAACCCTTCGGAGGGTTGTCTTTGCGATTCAGGGAAGTGCTGATCAAGCCGATTTGACAGCGCCTGAACTCCGGCGTTTAGAGTTAGGAGAGTGTTCCCGAGGAAACGTAGGACATCATCTTGATTTCCAGAGGCCTCCAATAATGGATTTGTTGATGGCATATTTGGGGCTCCTTGAGGGATATCCGTCGGAACAGGTGGGAGGGCAGGTGCGGATTCCGTCTCATCAGGCGGAGGTGGTGCCTGCCTCGAAGTTGAAGGATGAACAGCCTTTTTAGGAGGCATCACCGAAGGATTTTGATCGGTGGTTAACACGATTGATTTTGACGATCAAGTCGTTCCCACAGACGGCGCCAAACTGTTAATGTCAGATTTTGTAACGAGATCCTCCGGCTTTTCTCCTTCACTCCAGCAGGGATTTCCACCACCAGACCTGAAGCAAGACAGCAAATAAGGGTGGCTGGGGACCAGCCGTTAGCCCTCCGATGCTTAAGTTAGGCCACAGTAAGAAGAGAAGCCAAGCAAAACGGGACCAAGATTGAATGATGTGTGCGTACCTGCTCTCAATGGAGCCACCCCTTTATATAGATCTGAAGCAATCCAATTTGTTACGTGAGATGTCGAAATCCCGTTGATGTCGCATACGATACTGAGAATTCGCTGATTTCGTGGGATAAGATCCTATCTTTTTATTCAGATCCAACCCAATGACTTATTCCAACAATCACGCCCCTTGATGGTAATCCCTTGAAATCCGGCTGGAAGCCATAGTTGGAATCATAGCCTCCGAAAAGGAAGGAGACGCCCATAGTTGGAGTCATAGCCTCCGAAAAGGAAGGAGACGCCCGTAGTTGGAAACCACCAAACTGGTTGTAGCCCTGCTTGGTGTCGCAGAGGGATTGGAGAAGCTGCTCGACGGGAATCGGGTGCTAGTACTTAAAGCTAAGAGGTATTACCGCAGGAAAGCTGCTCGCAGGTTAGAATGTGGTCGCAAGTCCAAGTACATACTTTAGATGTAACGTCTTTCAACGACTTGTGAGAAGGTCTGTTCGCGGATCGAGCTTTGCCGTATTTGACTATCGGTTATGAAGACTCGAGACTTGCGAATAGCTGCTCCGTATTTTTCAATCTATGACTCCTGATCAGGTGAGCTCGAGAGTCGAATGGACGTCCCGCATTTATCCAATATTCGACTCTCGATCAGATAATCTCGAGAGTCGAATGGACGTCCCGCACTTATCCATTCTTCAACTCCCGAGCATACGATCTCGAGAGTCGAAGCTGTACTCCACCCTTATTCGTTCTGCGACTCTTGATCAGATCATCTCGAGGGCGAAATGGGCATTTCCGCGTGAAATCTTATCTCCACCATTTTGCCTATAACAGCTCGCCTCAAGTGCAAGGCTGCGATGTAGTAATAATCTCGGTTAGACCGAGGTCGATCCAAAGGGAAGGAAGTAAACAATTCAAACTTTCCTAATAACTAGAATCTTAAGAGGTTTGTGAAATTGGTTTTGAACATAAAATAGAAAAATCTGATAATGAAAAGATAATTAGAGCATCAAGGATCCACTTATAGCTCTCCTTAGATGCATAATCCGCTATGGTTTCTCACTTTCTCAACTAGAATCCAAATTTAGTTCTATCTAGTCGGATGATAGAGCAGTTAAAACAATCAATCTGACATATGTAAGATCAATGTATATGATTCACTCAATGCAAGCTAGGACGAGCATACTCAATTGCATAGGTCAGTCCCAATTCCAATAAGCTAAGATCACAATCATAACCATCATTAAATTCTGTCACAAGACAAAACTAGATCATGATTTGAACTTGATTCAAATCACATGCATAGTCTCACATACTTCAAAATTTCCATAAAAGTAGACTTTTGGTGTGAAGCTCCCACATGAAGATCGTAGATCTAGAGCATATTCCAATTCCTCGGATTATACAGGTCTAGACTAGCTCAAAATAATTAAGAACTCAAGCAATTCTTCTAAATATCCATGAGCCATCATAAGATTAAAAAAAAAAACTACTTAGAACTTTATTTAAACTTCAAACCATTGTTCTTTAATAGAAATCCAACTTGAAACTAATAAAACGAATTAAACAATCGAAGAAAACTATAAGGTTCACCTCTTAGCTCTAGCTAAGAGATTAGCTAATAAAAAACATATTAAAAACAAAACTAGAACTAGAACTAAAAGAAGAAGAAAACTAGTTGTAGGAGGCTAGGAAGCCTCCTAGGTCTTGAATCCTTTGCTCCCCACGTTGCTAGATGCCCTAGGAAGAGAGTGGAGGTGGCCTTTTATAAGTTGGAGCGAAAGATTCCAGATTGCCCAAGAAATCACGTAATTGCACAGAGAAAATCGGAGCTTCACGGACAAGCTCTGTTACGCTGACGACCGGTCTAAGCTCATGAATGACCGGTCGCACGATCGGTCTCAAAACCTTAAAAACAGCCTAGTGAGTTTTGTGTTTCTTGACTCATCTTGACTTGTCTGGCGACCGGTCTAAGCAGAGAAAAACAGTCCAAAAATACACTGTAGACCTATTAGAAGTAGATTAAGTCTTCGAAAAATATTCTTGCTTGTAATGGTTCCAATCATAATGAGTTTTGATTCTATGGCCCGACATCTCATCTTCCAAAAGGTATGCATAAGCACCACACTTCCAATCAGCCATAATGAGATTTCAAGGAGTTGAAACTACCCTAATCTAGGAAGAAGAACAAAAAGAAGAAAGGGAGATGTAGAGATGTTACCCATGAAGGTGAGAACTATGTCAGCAACTAAGTTCCTATACCAAACACAAAAACAGAAAATTGTTAGTAATCTAAAAAAAATCAGAAAACTACTTCTAAAAAAACTAAAAATTCTACCTACCTAAGACTACTTTATAGCTACTAGAACAATTAGAACCGTTTAACCATTTCCCAGGCAACGGAGCCAAAAACTTGTTCACTCACCGCAAGTGCAAGGCTGCGATGTAGTAATAATCTCTGTAAGACCGAGGTCGATCCACAGGGAAGGAAGTAAACAATTCCAACTATCCTAATAACTAGAATCTTAAGAGGTTTGTGAAATCAGTTTTAAACAAGAAACAGAAAAATCTGATAATGAAAAGATAGCTAGAGCATCAAGGATCCACTTATAGCACTCCTTAGATGCATAATTCGCTAAGGTTTCTCAATTACTCAACTAGAATCGAAATAAAATCCTATCTAGTTAGATGATAGAGCGGTTATATTATCAAAGCAATCCAACACGTGTTGTTCATCAACATGATTCCCTCAATTTAAGTTAGGACTTGAGCACACTCAATTGCATAGGTCAATCCTATTTCCAATAGATTAAGATCATAACCATAATAATCATCAAACCCCGTCACAAGACTTGACTATATTATGATATGAACTTCATTCAAATCATATGAACAATCAACACAATATTTAGAATTTAGAACAAAAAGGTAGAACTTTGGTTTGAAGTTCCCACATGATGATCCAAGTCTAGAGTGTATTGAATCCGATTCCTCGGAGCGTACAGGTCTAGAGTCATGCAAAACAATTAAGAACGAAAACAATTCTTCTAAAAATCCATGAGCCATCATAAGATTAAGGAAAAACTACTTAGAACTTTATTTAAGCTTCCAAAAACCATTATTCTTCAATAAATCTAAACTTGAAACTAATAAAATGAATTAAAATATCTAACTAAGCTATAAGCTTCACCTCTTAGCTCTAGCTAAGAGGTTAGCTAATGAAAAGCATAAAAACAAACTAGAGCTAGAACTAGAAGAAGAAGAAAACTGGTTGTAGAAGGCTAGGAAGCCTCCTAGGTCTTGAATCCTTTGCTCCCCCACATTGCTAGATTTGGAATAGAATAAAAAACCTCCTTTTATAATACAACAAGAGTACCGCAACATAACAGATTTTGTTTCGCTTCGTACAGCTTAACTAATGGTCGGATTGCCTTCAAATTTTATTTGTAGCTTCCTTGTAATACGATCTTCCTCATAGATGATTTAGATTTCCAAGATTATCTTCTGGATGGGTCCACCAATCAGATCAACGACCGCCTCTCAAAATCGCACAATTCGGGTACCTTCAGAATCAGTCATCTTGCTTTCAACGCTACCGAGTGTACAGAGGTCTTATTGATCCCAAATTTTGAAAATTGGTAGAAAACTTCCTCCTCTACATGATAGATAGATTAGATTGTCAAAACAATTCCAGAATTAGGTGCAAAAATTAGAACACTTAGGCCTTTTATAAAATCTGCGCAGTTGAATCTTTCTGGATAGTTCATCTTTCTTCAATCGGTACGATCAAACCACACATCCTTTTGATCTGAAACTTTGTGGTTATTCATATATGGATGTGGTCTAGAAGATGGTCAAAGTAGATTCTTCATAACATCAATGATGGGTCACCTGGACCGACCCAGAGTTGAGTAGGCGGAATCTGGAACTTTCTGGATAGTTCATATTATTTTGGCCACCACGGTCAATCCGTAGCTCCGATCGACACGAAACCACTTGGGTTATTTCAGCGCCGAGCTCCTCTTCGACACGGATGTGTTGGATTTCCAAATATCATCAAGATGGCCTCCAAAAACTAGGTCAAAAATTCAAAAAGGGGAATAGCCTGCTGTTTGAAATCTGAAAATCTGAAATTGCATGGCCGACGTTCGGACAAGGCTGGCTGACCGGTCTTAATGGGTCTGACCCATCTGGGTGGCTGTCCAGCAACATGTGAAGGGGGCAGTAGTGTTGGCCGACCGGTCTTGACCGGTCGAACCTCCTTGTGGGGCTCCTTTTCATTCTTTCCTTCTTTCTTTTCTTTCCTTCTTTCTTCATGATTCTTTGGCCCACCTTGGGTCTTCATCCAAGGTTCCTAAATATACTTCTTTTAGCAATTGATCAATTGAACTCTCTCTCATTCCTGCAATCACAAAACTATGCATTAGAATAGTCTTTAAACATAAAATTCATGCATAATGAGTGATGAATTGGGGTTAGAATATGCACAATTAAGAGCTCAACAGGCAGCCCCTCATTGGTTACCCTTCGGTATTTCCTGGTATAAATACCCCTGTCGACTGTTCATTTATACGTTGGACGAGAGAGAGAGAGAGAGAGAGAGAGAGAGAGAGAGAGAGAGAGCTATTAGCCTTTGGATATTGCTATTACCTGCCAGAAGCCTTGCCGGAATACCTTTTCAATGACCGGAATCCCTTTTCCAACGACTAGAATCCTTTTTCGATCATTGAAATTCTTTGCCAGAGATTATTCCCAACCATTATAGGTTCAGCCTTGAAATCAATGAAGTTTCTCTAAGTAAGGGAGCGCACCCATTAATTCAGCCCTTTGAAACCGAGTGAATTTTGTTGAACCTCCAATTTATACATGATATATCCCATTACATCACATTATATGGATGGTTTGCATGTTTAAAAGGCTCATCTAATGCATGTTTTGTGATTGTAGGAATGAGAGTGATTTCGCCTAATTGGAGACCAAAAAGAGCATATTTAGGAGCCTTTGAAAAGGCCCAAGGTGGACCAAAGAAGGAAGAGGAAAGAGGGAGAAAAGAAAAGAAAGAAATGAAGAAAAAAGGAAAGAACAGAGGTCCGACCGGTCATGACCGGTCGACCACCCTGCTGCCCACTCTTATGAAGCCACTGAAGTAAGGACCAGTTTGGTCCGACCGGTCGGCCATCAGGTCAGGGACCTCCCTATGCACGCTGGACTTATAACAAACAGGTCTGACCAGTCGTGACCGATCGGCTAGCCCAGCCCGACCGGTCACGACCGGTCGGCCATGCATAATCAAAGCTTTCTAATTCCAGTTCAGAGAATTTCTGTGCAAGTGCGTAATGCTACACAATTCTGGAAGATTCTGACGCGGTAAAGCCTCCCCACTATAAAAGGACACTTAGGGACTCTTCCTAGCTAGGGTATATAAAAGCTGAGGAACTTCGTGGGGAGTGAAGGAAGCCGTCGTGGAGTGTTTGCAACCCTCCCAACTACGGGTTTTTATGTTTTTTATGTCTTTTTCATTGAGTTCTAGTTGTAGTAAGACAATGCTCGGCTAGAATCTCTCAGCCAAGGCTGAGAGGTGAAGCTTGTAGCCAATTTCATGTTTAATTTAGTTTGATTCAAGTAGTTTCACTTTAAGTTTGAATTTTGAGTGTTCTAGTTCATATAAAGTTGATATTTTTAGAAATTTTATGAGAGTTCATGTGCTTCAGACATGGATTCCTTGCAATTCTCTGAGATTATCATGTTTTGTTTGATTAGATTCAAATTATGGTAACCCTTGAGCATGTCATAGTCCATAAGCATGGCTGTTACTCCGAAGGCTATGATTTCGAATGCTATGAGATTGAATAGGACTAGAACTCGGAAGTTCAACTTCAGTGGGATTGAATGTGTTTAATGCTTTACCTTCCAACTAGATGAGAGATAAAACTTCAAATCTAGTTGTATTTATGCTTGGATTAATTGGATTGACATGGGATTGTTACAAGTGGATCCTTGAAAGCCTTAGTTCCTTACTGTTTTTCTTAAGTTACTGTTTTAACACAATTCTCTTAATTGAATCTCTTAATTATTGCAATCCTAGTTGCTGGAATAGCTTAGAAGTTGTTTTCTAATTCCCTGTGGATCGACCTCATTCTTACCGAGATTTATTACTACATCGCAGCCTTGCACTTGAGGCGAGCGAACAAGTTTTTGGCGCCGTTGCCGGGGAATTTAGATAACGGTTCTAGATTGTTTCAGTGGCTATAGAAGTAGAAGTAGATAGGTTTTTATGATTTCCTAGAACTAACACATTATTTTTCTTTGTAGGATTTCTTCTCTAGTTCAAGGGAATCGGGGAATATCCTTCTAACTTAGTGCTTTTTGCAGATTTTCAATTTCTAGATTAATTTCAGATTTTAGGACTTAGGATTAGTTTAGTTTTTAGTTGAGTAGGTTATGTCCCGTTGGGAACGTAACCACTCCAATCGTCTCCAATCCGAAGGTGGTCTAGTTGGACCATTATCAGTCCATAGACGAGTCCGAAAATACCAATACCATTGTGATAGCTTGGGGAGTATGGATCAAACACCTTTAAGGAATCCTCCCCCCTACTCCAACTATAAATGCAAATCATGAGGGAGTAGGAGAGAATGAGGTACATAACGTTCCTCCAACGAGATCATTACGGGACTACCTACAACTGGCCCGTGCAACTACACCTTCATGCGTGGTCTTACCACCAACCGGGGGAAACATTGATATGAAGCCAGGTGTGATTCAACTTATACCAAAGTTCCATGGGCTAGACTGTGAAAGCCTATATTTGCAATTAAAGGAATTTGAAGAAGTGGTAACTACCTTGCAATACACTAATGTTTCGAAAGATGCCATTAAACTTAAACTTTTTTCCTTCTCATTGAAAGAAAGGGCTAAGACTTGGCTTCACTCTCTTAGACCATATTCGATAGGGTCGTGGAACGAGATGACTCGAAAATTCTTGAAAAAGTTCTTCCCGACTCATAAAACAAACACCCTTCGAAGAGCCATAATGAATTTTTCGACTAAAGAAAGTGAATCATTCTTCCAATGTTGAGAAAGGCTTAAGGACGTCCTACTTGCTTGCCCACATCATGGTTACGAAAGTTGACGAATCATAAACTTTTTCAATGATGGATTAAGTTCCAATATGCGCCAATTCGTAGAGATGATGTGTAACGGTGAGCTTATGAGCACAAATCCAGATGAAGCTTGGAATTATTTAGATATGTTGGCCAAGAATGCTCAATCATGGGATACCTCGGATAAATCCAATAACCCCAAGCCTACTCAAGAAAAAGAGAAAGGAGGGATTTATATCCTCAAGGAGGAAGATGATATGAATGCAAGGCTAGCCAGCCTCACAAGGAAGATTGAGGCCATGGAACTTAGTAAAAGTGGAGTTTCAAAGTCCAATGAAGCTATTGAGACCACGTGTGGGATTTGTTTCACTAATATACACGTGACACAAGATTGTCCTACAATTCCTGCATTTCAAGAGGTATTACATGAACATGCAAATGCCACATATGGTTATCAACGACCTTTCAATGGACCGGTGGGTAACACGTACAATTCTACTTAGAAGAACCACCCAAATTTCAGTTGGAAGAATGCTCCCACGAGAAATCCTACCAACTCTCAAGGAGGGCCACCCATGCAAAATATAGCCCCACCTCAATTCTCGATGGAAGATACTTTAAAGAAGTTTATGCAAGGAAAAATGCAAATCAATCAATCAAATCAGCAAATGTTCCAAGAGCTTAAAGTTTCGGTTGATGAGATTAAGGGACGCTTGAATGCTAGGGAAGGGACCTTTCCGGCCCAACCTCAGCCCAATCCAAAACAAGTACATGAAGTGAGCATTCCTAATCTCTCCAACCAACATATGGAGCAAGCCAAATCCGTCACCACTCTTAGAAGTGGTAAACAAATTGACAAATTTATTCCGGTGAAGGTCGACAAGTCTAATGATCCGGTAAATTCTGAGGATGACGACGGATCCAACTTAGCCCCACAAGAAACGGAACGCGTTTATAAGACCGTAGCACCATTCCCTTCGAGATTGGTTGCTCCAAAATCTCTCCCAAACTCTCATGACATCTTAGAGATTTTCAGACAAGTCAAGATCAACATTCCATTTCTTGATGCCATCAAACAAATCCCCTCTTATGCCAAGTTTCTAAAGGACTTACGCACAACTAAATGCAAATATAATGTGCAGTAAAAGGCCTTCTTAAATGAACAAGTGAGTGCCATTCTCACTCAAAAGACCCCCCCCCCCCCCCAAAAAAAAAAAAAAAAAAATTCAAAGATCCCGGTAGTCCCACAATCTCATGTATCATTGGAGACTACCAAATTAAGCGTGCATTGCTAGATTTGGGGGCAAGCGTAAACTTGATCCCGTACTCGGTATATGAGCAATTGGGTCTTGGTGAATTAAAATCCACCAAAACTATGTTGCAACTTGTTGATAGATCCATCCATGTACCGAGAGCGATAGTTGAGGATGTTCTAGTCCAAGTTGATAAATTCTACTACCCGGTAGATTTTATCGTCTTGGACACACAACCTGTTATAGATGCTAGCACTCAAATATCGATAATTTTAGGCCGCCCGTTCCTTGCTACATCAAACGCAATCATAAATTGTTGGAACGGGGTGATGCAATTATCCTTTGGGAACATGACATTAGAGGTGAATGTGTTCCACTTGGGCAAAAGGCATAGGGATGTTGATGACGACGAGCTCTTCGAGGTAAACATGCTCGAATCTTTTGAAGAAGAAGAGCTCCTCCAACCTGAACCACTAGAAAGCTTGGAGACATGCTTGGCACATTTCGAGGATTCCAAAGATCCCATCATTAGTGAAATTATGCAAGCATTGAATATTGAGAAACTGATAGTTGGTACTAGCCGGTGGAGGCCCCATTTTGAAAGATTGCCACCAACCACATCAAGGCCTCTACCGTCTAACATCAAACCACCAAAGCTTGACCTTAAACCATTGCCATCCAAGATTAAATATGTATACTTGGGTCAAGAAGAAACATTCCCGGTTGTCATTGCCTCTCACCTTGGGAAAGACCAAGAGCTCAAGTTGATTGAGCTACTCAAAGAACATAGGGGAGTCAGATCTCAAGGGGATAGACTCTTCGGTTTGTACTCACCATATACACCAGGAAGAAAATGCAAAAATGACTAGACAACCTCAATGAAGGCTAAATCCAAATATGATGGATGCTGTCAAAGCCGAGGTGTTAAAGCACTACATGTGTGTATCATCTACCCCATCTCGGATAGCCAATGGGTGAGTCCTACCCAAGTTGTCCCTAAGAAATCCGGTATTACCATCGTAGAAAATGCCAACAACGAGTTTATACCGACTAGAGTAACCACCGGTTGGCGTATGTGCATTGATTATTAGAAGCTAAACACGGTCACTAGCAAGGACCACTTCCCTCTCTCATTCATGGATCAAATTTTGGAGAGGTTAGCGGGTCATTCCTATTATTGCTTCCTAGATGGCTATTCCGGTTACAATTAAATTGAGATAGCCCCAGAAGACCAAGAGAAGACCACTTTTACATGCCCATTTAGGCACCTTCGCATACCGAAGAATGCCATTCAGACTATGTAATGCGCTCGCCACATTCCAACGATGCATGTTGAGTATTTTCTCAGACATGGTGGGTGAATTTCTCGAGGTATTCATGGACGATTTTTCAGTTTTTTGTTGTACTTTTGATGAGTGCCTCAATCACTTGAAGCTGGTCTTGACGAGGTGTGAGGAGAAGAACCTCGTCTTAAATTGGAAAAATTGTCATTTCATGGTATAGAGAGGAATAGTCCTTGGACATATCATCTCGTCTAATGGAATAGAGGTAGACCGGGCAAAAATTGATATAATTTTCAATCTACCACCACCCAAAAGCATACGCGATGTACGGTCCTTCCTTGGACACGTCGGTTTTTATAGAAGGTTCATAAAGGATTTTAGTCATATCTCAAGGCCCTTATGCAACCTTCTCCAAAAGGAGAACCAATTTGAGTGAAGTACCGAATGTCAATTAGCTTTTTCAAAGCTAAAAGACATGTTGACAACTGCTCCTATCATGTAACTACCAGATTGGTCCATACCTTTTGAGTTGATGTGCGATGCGAGCGATTATGCTATTGGGGAGGTGTTAGGCCAAAAGAAGGATAAGATGCCCCATGCTATCTACTATGCTAGTAGGACCTTGAATCCCGCCCAAGTCAATTACTCGACTATGGAGAAGGAGCTCCTAGCCATCATCTTTGCCTTGGACAAGTTCAAGCCTTACTTAATAGGATCCAAGGTCATCGTTTACATAGATCATGCGGCGTTGAAACACCTTCTTTCTAAGAAGGATGCCAATCCCCGTTTTCTTAGATGGATCCTACTCCTTCAAGAATTTAATTTGGAGATCAAAGACAAGAAGGGAGTAGGAAATGTGGTGGCGGATCATCTATCCCGCCTAGTCCTACCTAATTTCATTGACGAGTCACCTATTGAGGACTCATTTCCTGATGAGCAACTCTTTGTTGCTATGCATCCACCATGGTACACTGACATAGTCAATTATCTTTCCACAGGTGCGATGTCAACTCATTGGACTGCGCAGGATAAATAAAAATTTATAAAGGAAGTGCGCAGATTTTTCTGGGATGAAACTTTACTGTTTAAATATTGCCCAGATCAAATTATTAGGAGATGTGTCCTTGATGATGAACATAATTCCGTCATCTCCTTTTGTCATGATCAAGCATGTGGGGGTTATTTTTTCACCAAGAAAACCACTGCAAAAATTATGCAGTGTGGTTTTTATTGGCGCACTTTATTTAAAGATACCCATGAGTTTTACAAAGAATACGAGCGTTGCTAAAAGTTAGGAGGATTATCCCATCGAAATATGATGCCGCTTACCCTAATTCAACATCTTGAAGTCTTTGACTGTTGGGGCATCGATTTCATGGGACCGTTCCCCTCATCTTTTGGACATGTCTATATATTGCTTGCCGTAGACTATGTGTCTAAATGGATAGAGGCTATTCCATGTAGAACTAACGATCATCGTACGGTTTTAAAGTTCCTTAAAGAAAACATACTTTCCAGATTTAGAACACCTCGAGCCATCATTAGTGATGGTGGTTCTCACTTTTGCAATAGGCCTTTTGAATCCTTAATGAAGAAATATGGCATTAGGCATAAAGTTAGTACCCCATACCACCCACAGACGAGTGGGCAAGCTGAAATTTCCAAGCGGGAAATCAAACAGATTTTGGAAAAGACAGTGAGGCCGGATGAGCTTTGGGCTCACCATACCGCTTACAAGACTCCCATTGGAATGTTCCCTTATAGACTTGTCTATGGGAAAGCTTGTCACCTGCTTGTAGAGATTAAACACAATGCCTATTGGGCAATTCGGGCATTAAATTTTGACATCGACAAGGCTAGCTCGCTTCGCAAACTCCAACTTAATGAGCTTGATGAGATCTAAAACGATGCTTATGAGAACTCGAGGATTTACAAGAGTAGGATGAAGGCCTTTCATGACAAACATATATTTAAAAAATCCTTCCATGAAGGTCAGAAAGTGCTCTTGTACAATTCCCGACTTCATCTTTTTTTGAGAAAATTGCGATCTCGATTGACCGGCCCATATATTGTTAAAGAAGTTTTTCCTCATGGGGTTGTTGAGATAGAGAATGCCGCAAATGGTAACTGTTTTAAAGTTAATGGACAACGCCTTAAACCATTTGTTGAGAAATTTGATTCAGAGGACATGTCCATCACTTTGAATGATACTGTGTATCAGGATGATTAACTCCTAGTCTGAAGAACGTATAGCGTAGATTAGGTTTAGTTGCTTTTTCTATTTTAGTTTTACTGTTTTAGTGGATTTAGTTGTCGAAGTTGCAGACTTCCATGATCAACTCTCTCTCAGGTACTTTGTTCTCACTCTCTAGTATTTTACCATTGCTTTCATGTTCATGCTCATTGCATATCTTTTTACATTGAGGACAATGCAAGATTTGGTTGGGGGGTGAGATGAGATTCCTCATCTAGCAATTTGCAACATTTCGAGCATCATATGTGCAAATTTTTTTGAATTTTCTAAAAATTCAAAACTCTTTTAGCAAACTTTATTTCTATGCATTCGAGATGATACGAGTATAAGAAAAGGAGATACGAAGTGAGTGATGTTGCAAGTCTTGAACTACTCTTAATATAATAGTTTTATATGTGAATTCCCCTATTTATGTGATTGATAGAAAATTTGAACACTCTTACACCTAGTTTACATTACACGATTTTCATGGTTTGAAGGGATTATGTGATTTGTGGATTGACTAGACTTAGATTTGAGGTGTTGAGGAACCAAGCCGGGGTACTTTGTCCATCCTTGTCCATGAAAAAATAACGAAAGATATGGATTTCTAAAAATCCTATCTAATCTAAAAGAAACAGGAAAAGGAAGGATGAAAATATGGGAATGATGGAGAAAATGGTGGAAAATTCCGAAAAGGGCTACCTATTACCAATCGGGGGATGGTCTACCCGTAACCAAAGTCGAAAATGGGACGTAGTGTGAAAGCTGTCGGAAGGACGGTAAGGCAAATTCCTGTCATAGGCTTGTTGTTGCTCTGTCCACCTTGAGATCCGTAGTTTAGTTGATCTATGAAGAAGATAATCCCAGAAACTCATGAGATGAACTTTCACTATGCATACTGGGTTAAATTTGTTCGAGTTTTTCTAATTATCAATCAATCAGCGGGAATTTTATATAGACACTTATTATGTTTTGAGAGTTTAAGGTTCCAATTTCTATTACCTAATTTTTCTGAATTTTACACTTGTATGTCTTGGAATGGATAAAAACATAGTTTCTAAAAGAGAGTTGGTTTTTGAGGTTTGAACTTGTTTCACGCATGTTTTGCTCGGGACTAGTAAAAAACTGGTTGGGGGGTGTGTTGAACCTTCAATTTATACATGATATAGCCCATTACATCACATTGTAGGCATGGTTTGCATGTTTAAAAGGCCCATCTAATGCATGTTTTGTGATTGTAGGAATGAGAGCGATTTCGCCTAATTGGAGACCAAAAAGAGCTTATTTAGGAGCCTTTAAAAATGCCCAAGGAGGACCAAAGAAGGAAGAAGAAAGAGGGAGAAAAGAGAAGAAAGAAATGAAGAAAAAAAAGGAAAGAACAGAGGTCCGATCAGTCATGACCTGTTGGCCAAGGGAGCCAGACTGGTCATGACCAGTCGGCTGCCTTGCTGCCCACTCTTGTGAAGCCGCTCGAGTAAGGACCAGTTTGGTCCGACCGGTCAAGACCGGTTGGCCATCAGGTCAAGGACCTCCCTGTGCATGCTGGACTTGTAACAGACAGGTCTGACCGGTAGTGACTGATCGGCCAGCCCAGCCCGACAGGTCACGACCTGTCGGGCATGCATAATTAGAGCTTTTAAATTCTAGTTCCGAGAATTTCTGCGCAAGTGCGTAATGCTACGCAATTCTGGAAGATTCCAACGCGGTAAAGCCTCCTCACTATAAAAGGACACCTAGGGACTCTTCCTAGGGCATATAGAAGTTGAGGAACTTCGTGAGGAGTGAAGGAAGCCATCGTGGAGTGTTTGCAACCCTCCCAACTGCAGGTTTTTACGCTTTTTATGTCTTTTTCATTGAGTTCTAGTTGTAGTAAGACAATGCTCGACTAGAATCTCTCAACTAAGGCTGAGAGGTGAAGCTTGTAGCCAATTTCATGTTTAATTCAGTTTAATTCAAGTAGTTTCACTTTAAGTTTGAATTTTGAGTGTTCTAGTTCATATAAAGTTGATATTTTTTGAAGTTTTAAGAGAGTTCATGTGCTTCGGACATGGATTCCTTGCAATTCTCTGAGATTATCATGTTTTGTTTGATTAGATTCGAATTATAGTAACCCTTGAGCATGCCATAGTCCATAGGCATGGCTATTACTCTGAAGGCTATGATTTCAAATGCTATGTGATTGAATAGGACTAGAACTTGGAAGTTCAACTTCAGTGGGATTGAATGTGTTTAATGCTTTATCTTCCAACTAGATGAGTGATAGAACTTCAAATCTAGTTGTGTTTATGCTTGGATTGATCGGATTGACATGGGATTGTTACAAGTGGATCCTTGAAAGCCTTAGTTCCTTTATTACTGATTTTCTTAAATTACTGTTTTAACACAATTCTCTCAATTGAATCTCTTAATTATTGCAATCCTAGTTGCTGGAATAGCTTAGAAGTTGTTTTCTAATTCCTTGTGGATCGACCTCGGTCTTATCGAGATTTATTACTACATCCAAGCCTTGCACTTGAGGCGAGCGAACACACACCCCCCAACTAGCATTTTGTTAGTCCCGAGCAAAACATGTGTGAAACAATTCACTTCTTTAAAAACTCAATTCTCTCTTGGAAACTATACTTCTATGATCTCCAGAACGTATGAACATAAAATTCAGAGAAATTTAGTGATAGAAAATTGAAATTCTTACTCTTTAAACATAATAAGTGTTCACAGAGAATCCCCACCGATTAATTGACAAATAGAATAATCAAAACATGTATGATCTAGTGTGCATTATGAAGATTCATCTTATAGGTTTCCAAGATTACCTTTTTCATAAATCAGCTAAACTAAAGATTTAAAAGTGTACAGATCAACCAATTACCTATGGCGAGAATTTGCCTTACCGTTCCTTCGACGACTTTCACACTACTGCCCATTTCCAGCTTTGGTTATAGGTAGACCATCCCTTAGTTGGTAATAGGTAGCCCTTTTCAAAATTGTTCAACAAATATTCAATGAATAACCATACTTTTTATTTTAAAATTAGATAGGAATTTTAGAAATCCGTATCTTTCGTTCTTTTCTCTTATTTCACATGAGCAAGGATGGACAAAGTTCCCCAGCTTGGTTCCTTAACACCTTAAATCTCAGTTTAGCCAATCTACAAATCTACATAATCCTTTTAAACCATAAGAATCGTGTAATGTGAACTAGACTCAAAAGTGTTCAAATGTTCTATTAATCACATAAATAGGGAAATTCATATAGAAACTATTATATTTAAGATAATTCAGAAATCTTAAAATCATATCAATTACTCTCTCATCCTTTCATTACTTATAGCATCCCAAGTGCATAGAAACAAGGTTTTCCAAAAGAGTTTTGATGTTTCAGAAAAATTGAAAATTTTCTACAAAAATTGCTCGAAATGTCACAAAGTACTAGATTCATCTAGGAATTTTACCTCCCAACCAAATCTTGCATTGTCCTCAATGTAAAAAGATATGCAATGAGCAATAACATGAGAACAATTATAAAAATAAAAGAGGGTGAGAATGAGAATACTTGAGAGTGTCTATCAGTAGAAATCTACCTCCGACAACTAAATCTACTAAAGCAATAAGACTAAAACAAAAAAATAAACTAAACCTAATCTACTCTATACCTTTGTCAGACTAGGAGATCAATCATCCTGATACACAGGATCCTTCAGAGTGATGGATGTTGAACCTCCAATTTATACATTGCACTGCCCACTACATGACATAGTATGCATGGTTTTCATGATTAAAAGGCCCATCTAATGCATGTTTTGTGATTGTAGGGATGAGAGCGGACTTCACTCAATTAGAGACCAAAAAGGGACCATTTGGAGCCTTTGATGAAGGCCCAAGGTGGACCAAAGAAAGAAGAAAGCAAAGAGAGAGGAAGGAGAGAAGAAAAGAAAGAAGAAAAACAAGCAAAACTGGGTCCGACCGGTCAAGACCGGTCGGGCATTCTTGGCCGACCGGTCATGACCGGTCAGGATGCACTCCCTGGAGCAAGGCCAGCTTTGTCCGACCAGTCATGACCGGTCGGCCAGCCCTGTCCGACCGGTCGTGACCGGTCGGCCATGCAAAGTTCAACTTCCAGATTGCATACAGCAGGCCATTCCCGTTTCTGGTTTTTTGGACCACTTTTATGAATCCATATTCATGATATTTGGAAATCCAACACATCCATTCCGAAGAAGAGCTCGACGCCGAACTAACCCAAGTAGTTTCGTGTCGATCGGAGCTACGGATTGACCGTGGTAGCCAAAACAATACGAACTGTCCAGAAAGTTCCAGATTTCGCTGTTCCACTCTGGGTGGTCCAGGTGACCCATCATTAATGATATGAAGAATCTACTTTGACCATATTTTAGAACACATTCATATGTGAATAACACAAAAGTTTCAGATCAAAAGGATGTGTGGTTTGATCGTACCGGTTGAAGAAAGATGGACCATCCAGAAAGATTCAACTGCGCAGAGTTTATAAAAGCCCTAAGTGTTCTAATTTTCAGACCATATTCTGGGATTGTTTTGGACAATCTAATCCATCTATCATGTAGAGGAGGAAGTTTTCTACTAATGTTCAAAATTTGAGATCAATCCGACCTCTGTACACTCCGGGGCGTTGAAAGCAAGATGACTGGTTCTGAAGGTACCCAAAGTGCGCGATTTTGAAAGGCGATCAGTGATGTGATTGGTGGGCCCATTCAGAGGATAATCTTGAAAATCTATATCATCTATTTGGAAGATCACATTACAAGGAAGCTACAAACCAAATTTGAAGGCAATCCGACCATTGGTTAAGCCGTACCAAGCGAAACAAATTCTGCTATGTTGCTGTACTATTGCTGCACTATAAAAGGAGGTGCTCTCTTCTATTCCAAATCAAGCAAGGACGTGGGAAGCAAGGAGTTCAAGTCATAGGAGGCTTCCTAGCCTCCTCCAGCTAGTTTTTCTTCCTTTTCTTAGTTCTAGTTCTAGTTTTAATATGCTTTTCCTTGGCTAACCTCTTAGCTAGAGCTAGAGGTGAAATTTGTAGTTGGTTCCAATGCTTTAATTCTTTTATTTCAAGTACCCTTTTCTTAATTTTGGATTTTGAAGTTCTAGTTTGAATAAAGTTTGGTTTTTTAGAAGTTTTGTGAGATTTTGTGTGCTCCGGACATGAGTTCCTTGCAATTCTCTAAGATTACCATGATTGGGTTGTTTGAATTCGAATTGTAGTAACCCTTGAGCATGCCATAGTCCATAGGCATGGCTGTTACTCCGAAGGCTACAAGTTCAAGTTCTATGTGCTTCATTAGAACTAGAAATCTGATTTTCAGATTTAAGTGGGACTATTTGTACTTGAATATTATATCTTCCAATTAGATGAGAGATAGGACTTTGATTCTAATTGTGTTGTACTTGGATGAATGGATTGGCATTGGACTACTACAAGTGGATCCTTGATGCTCTAGTTCTTCTTATTTTCAAATTTTCCTATTTCATGTGAAAAACTACTTTCTTAAACTTCTTAGATTCTAGTTATTAGAGTACTTGGAATTGTTTACCTCTTTCCCTGTGGATCGACCTCGGTCTTACCGAGATTTATTACTACATCGCAGCCTTACACTTGAGGCGAGCGAACAAGTTTTTGGCGCCGTTGCCGGGGAAAAAGGTTAAACGGTTCTAATTGTTCTAGTAGTTATAGAGTAATCTTAGTTAGGTAGGATTTTCAGTTTTTATAGAAGTAGATTTTCTGATTTTTTTTTAGATTACTAACAAATTTTTTTGATTTTGTAGGACATTGTTGCTGACATAGATCTCACTTTATTGGGTAACTTGTCCCCATATCCCTTCTTTTTGTTCTTTGTTTTTATATTAGGGTAGTTTTCAATTTCTTAAAATTCCATCATGTATGATTGGACGAATGGTGCATATAAGCATCTTTTGGAAGATGAGATGTCAGACCATGAAATTGAAAGTCTTTATGATTGGAACCATTGTAAGCATAAGTATTTTTCTGAGATTCAATCAACCTCCACTACCGCCCCACGTAAGACGATGCGTGATTACATTAATGAAAACAATACACATATTGAGACACGACGTAAGGCGATGGGGGAATACCGGAACGAAGCAAAATTGGATAATCATCCGGGAAAAACATTACGTGATTACCAGATTGAAAATAACATGAGTGTTCCACCGGTTATGGTAAGAGGTGTGCAACAACAAAAGGAATAGGTGAATAGTAGCCAACCGGTTAAGAGAATGCGTGATTACTTGTATGGATATGCCTATCAACCATCATATAACTTTTCATCCTACAATGCGTACGGTCTTAATTGGGAAAACCACCATTCTCCTTGTTCAAGGGAGGAACCAACCATGGTTATTAACAATCACCCTAAAACATCTTCCTCTTTTGATGATAAGTATACACAAATACTTGAGGAAATATGTAATGTGCATGTGGATGAACAATTAAATCAAGCTTCCTCACCATCTTATGAAGACGTTGAGCCCGAAATTGGGGGCATCGAATCAATCCCCTCTAATGAGGAGGATGGGGCTACCCAAGTCCCACCTCCTTTGGATTTAATGAATAGACTTTTAAAGGAGATTGATTTCGATGATCCCAATGTCATCATTAATTATGGTGAGTCCACTATCTCTTTTGGATACTTTGAACTTAATGATGAAGAGATTTCAATGACGGTTGACGAACCCGAGGAATCCATTAAATTTGAAAGCGGTAGTGGGGTTGCCTACAATGAGGGTTTGGTGAATGGTTATGAACCTATGGTTTCTTTTTCCAATGGGCATAATGATTATGAGTTTCTAGAGGATATGCATGCTAGAGAGATGGCCGAAGTCGATCTTTTTGAGTCCTTCCACCAACAACACATGCCAAATTCTAGTGTGGTAGACCTCCCTTTGATTAAAAATTCTATTCCTTTGGATGATGAGGTGGCACAATCTGAAATTTACAAAGATCAACCAATGTTAAATGATGTACTTACCACTGAATCTGAAGAATTCTCTTTGGAAGACCTCCTCTCTATAGAGGAGGAATTCCTTACCATTGAAACAGAATTTCTTCAATCATTAAGGGAGGATGAGGACCCTTCATCCGACTATCTAGATTTTCTAGAGGAATGCTTGGCCCACTCTTATGATCTTGATGATGAGATGATTAAGGAGTTGGATATTTTGTTAGACACGGTGTCAGTGCCTGAAGAACACCTTTCCACTGATTTACACTCTTTACCATTGTTTGTGGAAGCACCGTACAATTCTGAAATTGTGGAAGAGACAACTTTAACTAATGAAAACTCGATGAATGTCTCTCCACCGTCATGGGTCCTTCAGCCCATTGAAAATTCTGATTGGGATGACCCATTTTTAATCAATCATAACCCAAATCAGAATTTGAGGAGATATCTTTTTGCTGCTCTTATCTCCTCCTTTTATGCATGTGGTGCACAATACGTGGACTTCAATGATAAGAAGCACACATGTTTATTGTCGAGCAGGACTTTGGATGGTCCTCATGAGAAATTTATTGAAATTCATGAAGATCCTGCTCAACTTTGATCATGTAGTTGATCAGACTAATCAAAGGTAGGTAGGTAGGTTAGGATTTATTTTTCTGCAATTAGGATTGAATAAGTCACATCGAGACAATGGAAGATGCTAGAATCGATCAACTTGCTATCTCAGGTACTATTGTTCTCACTCTCTCATATTTTACCATTGCTCTCATGTCCATGCTAATTGCATATCTTTTTACATTGAGGATAATGCAAGATTTGGTTGGGGGGTGAGATGAGATTCCTCATCTAGCATGTTGCAACATTTCGAGCCTCACATGCGCAAATTTTTTTGAATTTTCTAAAATTTCAAAACTCTTTTAGAAAACCTTATTTCTATGCATTCGAGATGATATGAGTATAAGAAGAGGAGATACAAAGTGTGTGATGTTGTAAGTCTTGAATTTCTCCCAACATAATGGTTTTATATGTTAGTTCCCCTATTGTTGTGATTGATAGAAAATTTGAACACCTTCACACCAAGTTCACATTACACGATTTTCATGAGTTGAAAGGTTTATGTGATTTGTGGATTAGCTAGACTTTGATATAAAGGTGTTGAGAAACCAAGCCAGGGTATTTTGTCCATCCTTGTCCATGGGAAAATAATGAAAGATATGGATTTTTAAAAATCCTATCTAATTTTAAAAGAAAAAGGAAAGAAAGGATGAAATCGGGAATGAAGGAAAAATGGTGGAAAATTTCGAAAAGGGCTACCTATTACCAACCGAGGGATGGTCGAACCGTAACCAAAGCCGGAAATGGGACGTAGTGTGAAAGCCGTCGGAAGGACGGTAAGGCAAATTCTTGTCATAGGCTTGTTATTGCTCTGTGCACCTTAAAATCCTTGGTTTAGTTAATCTATGAAGAAGATAATCCCAGAAACTCATGATATGAACTTTCACTATGCACACTACGTTGAGTTTGTTCGAGTTCTTCTAATTATCAATCAATTAGCGGGAATTTCATGTAGACACTTATTATGTTTTGAGAGTCCAAGATTTCAGCTTCTATCACCTAATTTCTCCAAATTTTATACTTGTATATCTTAGAATGGATAGAAACATGATTTCTGAAAGAGAGTTGGGTTTGGAAGTTTGAACTTATTCACGCATGTTTTGCTCGGGACTAACAAAAAGCTGGTTGGGGGGTGTGTTGAACCTCCAATTTATACATTGCATTGCCCACTACATGACATGGTATGCATGGTTTTCATGATTAAAAGGCCCATCTAATGCATGTTTTGTGATTGTAGGGATGAGAGCGGACTTCACTCAATTAGAGACCAAAAAGGGGCCATTTGGAGCCTTTGATGAAGGCCCAAGGTGGACCAAAGAAAGAAGAAAGCAAAGTGAGAGGAAGGAGAGAAGAAAAGAAAGAAGAAAAACAAGCAAAACTGGGTCCGACCGGTCAAGACCGGTCGGCCAAGAAGGCCCGACCGGTCATGACCGGTCGGATGCACTCCCTAGAGCAAGGCCAGCTTTGTCCGACCAGTCATGACCGGTCGGCCAGCCCTGTCCGACCGGTCGTGACCGGTCGGCCATGCAAAGTTCAACTTCCAGATTGCATACAGCAGGCCATTCCCGTTTCTGGTTTTTTGGACCACTTTTCTGAAGCCATATTCATGATATTTGGAAATCCAACACATCCATGTCGAAGAGGAGCTCGACGCCGAACTAACCCAAGTGGTTTCGTGTCGATCGGAGCTACGGATTGACCGTGGTGGCCAAAACAATACGAACTGTCCAGAAAGTTCCAGATTTCGCTGTTCCACTCTGGGCCGGTCCAGGTGACCCATCATTGATGATATGAAGAATCTACTTTAACCATCTTTTAGAACACATTCATATGTGAATAACCACAAAAGTTTCAGATCAAAAGGATGTGTGGTTTGATCGTACCGGTTGAAGAAAGATGGACCATCCAGAAAGATCCAACTGCGCAGAGTTTATAAAAGCCCTAAGTGTTCTAATTTTCGGACCATATTCTGGGATTGTTTTGGACATTCTAATCCATCTATCATGTATAGGAGGAAGTTTTCTACTAACGTTCAAAATTTGAGATCAATCCGACCTCTGTACACTCCGGGGCGTTGAAAGCAAGATGACTGGTTCTGAAGGTACCCAAAGTGCGCGATTTTGAGAGGCGATCGGTGATGTGATTGGTGGGCCCATTCAGAGGATAATCTTGAAAATCTAAATCATCTATTTGGAAGATCACATTACAAGGAAGCTATAAACCAAATTTGAAGGCAATCCGACCATTGGTTAAGCCGTACCAAGCGAAACAAATTCTGCTATGTTGCTGTACTATTGCTGCACTATAAAAGGAGGTGCTCTCTTCTATTCCAAATCAAGCAAGGACGTGGGAAGCAAGGAGTTCAAGTCATAGGAGGCTTCCTAGCCTCCTCCAGCTAGTTTTTCTTCCTTTTCTTAGTTCTAGTTCTAGTTTTAATATGTTTTTCCTTAGCTAACCTCTTAGCTAGAGCTAGAGGTGAAATTTGTAGTTGGTTCCAATGCTTTAATTCTTTTATTTCAAGTACCCTTTTCTTAATTTTGGATTTTGATGTTCTAGTTTGAATAAAGTTTGGTTTTTTAGAAGTTTTGTAAGATTTTTTGTGCTCCGGACATGAGTTCCTTGCAATTCTCTGAGATTACCATGATTGGGTTGTTTAAATTCGAATTGTAGTAACCCTTGAGCATGCCATAGTCCATAGGCATGGCTGTTACTCCGAAGGCTATAAGTTCAAGTTCTATGTGCTCCATTTGAACTAGAAATCTGATTTTCAAATTTAAGTGGGACTATTTGTGCTTGAATATTATATCTTCCAATTAGATGAGAGATAGGACTTTGATTCTAATTGTGTTGTACTTGGATGAATGGATTGGCATTGGACTACTACAAGTGGATCCTTGATGCTCTAGTTCTTCTTATTTTCAAATTTTCCTATTTCATGTGAAAAACTACTTTCTTAAACTTCTTAGATTCTAGTTATTAGAGTACTTGGAATTGTTTACCTCTTTCCTTGTGGATCGACCTCGGTCTTACTGAGATTTATTACTATATCGCAGCCTTACACTTGAGGCGAGCAAACAATGGACATATCCTTTGAATCAAAATTTTCAACGAATGGTTTAAGGCGTTGTCCATTTACTTTAAAACAATTACCATTCGCCGCATTCTCTATCTCGACAGCCCCATAAGGAAATACTTCTTTAACAATGTATGGGCCGGTCCATCGAGATCTCAATTTTCCCGAAAAAAGATGAAGTCGGGAATTGTACAAGAGTACCTTTTGGCTTTCATGAAATTTTTTCCTGAAAATGTGTTTGTCATAAAAGGCTTTCATCCTACTCTTGTAAATCCTCGAGTTCTCATAAGGATCATTCCGGATCTCGTCAAGCTCATTCAATTAGAATTTGTGAAGCGAGCTAGCTTTGTTAATATTAAATTTCAATGCTCGAATCACCCAATAGGCTTTGTGTTCAAGTTCCATGGACAAGTGACAAGCTTTCCCATAGACAAGTCTATAGGGAGACATTCCAATGGGGGTCTTATAAGCGGTACGGTGAGCCCAAAGAGCATCAACTAATCTTAGTGACCAATCTTTGCGATCTAGTCTCACCGTTTTTTCTAAAATCTGTTTAATTTCCCTATTGGAAATTTTAGCTTGCCCACTTGTCTGTGGGTGGTAAGGGGTACTCACTTTATGCCTAATGCCATATTTCTTCATTAAGGCTTCAAAAGGCCTATTGCAAAAGTGAGAGCCACCATCACTTATGATAGCTCAAGGCGTTCCAAATCTGGAAAGTATGTTTTCTTTAAGGAAATTTAGAACCGTACGATGATCGTTAGTTCTACATGGAATGATCTCTATCGACTTGGACACATAGTCTATGGCAAGCAATATGTAGACATGTCCAAAAGATGAGGGGAATGGTCCCATGAAATTGATGACCCAACAATTGAAGAATTCGAGATGTTGAATTGAGTTGAGAGGCATCATATTTCGACGGGACAATCCTTTTAGCTTTTGACAGCGCTCGCATGCTTTGCAAAACTCATGGGTATCTTTAAACAAGGTAGGCCAATAAAAACCACACTGCGGAATTTTTGCAGTAGTTTTCTTGGCGAAAAAATGACCCCCACATGCTTTACTATAACGAAAGGAGATGACATAATTTTGTTCATCATCAGGGACACATTTCCTAATTATTTTATCTGGGCAATACTTGAAAAGTAATGGTTCATCCCAGAAAAATCTGCGCACTTCCCTTATATCATTTATCCTGCGCAGTCCAATGAGTTGGCATCGCACTTGTAGAAAGATAGTTTGCAATGTCCGTGTGCCATGGTGGATGCATAGCAACAAAGAGTTGCTCATCAGGGAATGAGTCCTCAATAGGTGACTCGTTAATGGAATAGGGTAAAACAAGGTAGGATAGATGATCCAACACCACATTCTCTACTCCCTTCTTATCTTTTATTTTTAAATCGAATTCTTGAAGGAGTAGGATCCATCTCAGCAAACGAGGCTTAGCATCCTTCTTAGAAAGAATATGTTTCAGCACCGCATGGTCCGTAAAAATAATGACCTTGGATCCTATCAAGTAAGGCCAATTTTTTCAAGGCAAAAATGACAGCTAGGAGATCATTCTCCGTGGTCAAGTAATTAACTTGGGTAGGATTCAAGGTCTCACTCGCATAGTAGATAACATGGGGCTTCTTATCTCTCTTTTGGCGTAGCACTGTCCTAATAGCATAATCGCTTGCATCACACATCAACTCAATACGAATGGACCAATTCAGTGGTTGCATGATAGGAGTGGTTGTCAACATGTCATTTAGCTTTGAAAAAGCTAACTGACATTCGGCACTCCACTTGAATTGGTTTTCTAGAGAAGGTTACATAAAGGCCTAGAGATATGACTGAAATCATTTATGAACCTTCGATAGAATCCGATGTGTTCAAGGAAGGACTACACATCGCATATGCTTTTGGGTGGTGGTAGGTTAACAATAATATCGATTTTAGCCCAGTCTACCTCCATTCCATTGGACGAGATGATATGTCCAAAGACTATTCCTGTTTATACCATAAAATTACACTTTCCCCAGTTTAAGACAAGGTTCTTCTCCTCACACCTTGTCAAGACCGATTTCAAGTGATTGAGGCACTCATCAAATGTACAACTAAAAACAAAAAAATCATCCATAAATACCTCGAGAAACTCAACCACCATGTCAGAGAAAATACTCAACATTCATCGTTGGAATGTGGCGGGCGCATTTCATAGTCCGAAGGTGCCGAACGGGCATACAAAGGTGGTCTTCTCTTGGTCTTTCGGGGCTATCTCAATTTGGTTGTAGTCGGAATAGCCATCTAGGAAGTAATAATAAGAATGACCCGCTAACCGCTCCAAAATTTGATCCATGAATGGAAGAGGGAAGTGGTCTTTCCTAGTGACTATGTTTAACTTCCGATAATCTATGCACATACGCCAACCGGTGGTCACTCTAGTTGGTATAAGCTCGTTGTTGGCGTTCTCTATAATGGTAATATCGGACTTCTTAGGGACAACTTGGGTAGGACTCACCCATTGGCTATCCGAGATGGGGTAGATGATACCCACATCTAGTAGCTTTAATACCTCACCTTTAACAACCTCTATCATGTTTGGATTTATGTTTTCTAGTTGTTTTTACATTTTCTTCGAGGTGTATAGGTGAGTACATACTGAAGAGTCTATCCATTTGAGGTCCGCTATTGTCCACCCTATGACTCCCCTATGTTCTTTAAGTAGCTCAATCTACTTGAGCTCTTGGTCTTTTCCAAGGTGAGAGGCTATGACAACCGAAAATGTTTCCTTCTCGACTCAAATATACATATTTAAGCTCGAATGACAATGGTTGAAGGTCAAGCTTTGACAGTTTGATATTAGAAGGAAAAGGCTTTGATGCGGTTAGTAGCAATTTTTCAAAATGAGGCCTCCACCGGCTAGTATTAACTACCGATTTCTCACTACTCAATGCTTGCCCAATATCACACATAATGGGATCTTTAAAATTTTCTAAGTGTGCCAAGCATGTTGTTCACTTCAGCCAAGTGTAGGGTTGCGATGTAATAATAATCTTGGTAGGACCGATGTTGATCCACAGGGACTTGTGTAGGAACTCACAAAACACTTCCAATGGTATTTAATTGAGAACTAACTAAACAGGGTTTTGGAATTGAATGTAGATAGATATTTTAAACTAAAACTGAATGTAATCAATAATAAAGAGCATTAGGGGTTCAAGGATCCATTGTAGCAATCCTTGATGCTTAATTCGCTGTGGTTTCTCACTTACTCAACTAGAATCGAAATTAAATCCTATCTAGCCGGATGATAGAGCAGTTAAAACAAACAATCTGTCATATGTGTGATTCAAGTATATGATTCCCTCAATTCAAGTTAGGACTTGAGCACACTCAATTGTATAAATCAATCCTAGTTCCAATAGATTAAGATCACAATCATAATCATCATTAAACTATGTCACAAAGTATAACTAGATCATGATTTGAACTTCATTGAAATCACTTACAAAATCAAACATAATTCAGAAATTCAGAAAAATAGAACTCTTGGCATGAAGTTCCCACATGAGAATCAAAGGTCTAGAGTGTATTGAATCTGATTCCTCAAAGTGTATAGGTCTAGAACCATTCAAAATAATTAAGAAGTCAAGCAATTCTTCCAAACATCCATGAGCCATCATAAGATTAAGAAAAACTACTTAGAACTTTATTCAAACTTTAAACCATTGTTCTTCACTAATAATCCAACTTGAAACCAAAACAAACGAATTGAAACATCTTAGATTCACTACAAGCTTCACCTCTTCGCCCTAGCTAAAAGGTTTAGCCATTCATGATCGAGGGAAACATGAAAACAACTAAGAAAAACATAAAACTAGAAGAACAAACTAGGAGGAGTTGTAGAACTCCGGATTCGACTTCTGCCGCCTCCCACCATGGTAATTCTCTTCTTGGATGCCTTAGGAACGAGCTAGAGGAGTCCTTTTATAAGTTTGGGGCCCTAGGTGCAAAGAAACTTTGAGAAATCCCATAAAAATAGCGCTTTGCGCGGTAGAATTCAGAGCTTGTAGAAGAAGCTCAGTTACGCAACCGACTGGTTGGACGACCGATTTGAGCCCATAGATGACCGGTCAGACGACCGGTCTCAAAAGGCTAAAAATAGTCCGGGGAGTTTTCTGCAAATTCAAACCTAATTTTTAATTCCATGACCAGTTGGACGACCGGTCTGATAGTGTACGACCGGTCAAGATTGGTCCAGCAAGGTTTAGCAGCAGGGTCCTCTTGTTGAGTATTTGGACCGGTCGGACGACCGGTCCTGGGCTATGGACGATCAGTCAGAAGACAAGTCTTCAAAGTAAATTTCTGCACCTTTACTTCTCTCCTTTGCTTTCTTTCTTCCACCTTTTGACACTTGGTCTTTTGATCTTCAATGCTTGTAAACAGCATCTCTAAGCCCTCAATTGATGAATTCTCTCTCTCATTCCTACAACCACAAAACCATGCATTAGTTGGGTCTTTAATCATGTATTTCAAGCATAGTTAGTGATGAAATGGGGTTAGACTATACACATTTAAGAGCTTAACACATGTCTCAAAATTTTCGAGTGGTTCAAGTTGGAGGAGCTCCTCTTCTTCAAAGGACTTAAGCATGTTTACCTCGAAGAGCTTATCATCTTCCTCATTCCTTTACTTTTTGCACATGTGGAACACATTTACCTCCAATGTCATGTTCCCAAATGATAATTTCATCACCCCATTCTAGCAATTTATAATTGCATTTAATGTAGCCAAGAATGGGCGACGTAAAATCACCGGTATTTGAGTGCTAGTATCCATAATCGGTTGCATGTCCAAGACGATGAAATCCACCGGGTAGTAGAATTTGTTGACTTGGACTAATACATCCTCAACCATCCTTCTAGGTACGCGGATGAATTTATTAGCGAGTTGCAATGTGGTTTTGGTGGGTTTTAATTTACTAAGACCCAATTGCTTGTATATCGAGTATGGGATCAAATTTACGCTTACCCCTAAATTTAGTAATGCATGCTCAATCTGGTAGTCACCAATGATACATGGATTGTGGGACTACCAGGATCCTTATATTTTGTAGGGGCCTTTTGGATGAGAATGACACTGACTTGCTCATTTAAAAAGGCCTTTTATTGCACATTGTATTTGTGTTTGGTTGTGCATAAGTCCTTTAGAAACTTGGCATAAGAGGGGATTTGTTTAATGGCATTAAGCAATGGAATGTTGATCTTGACTTGTCTGAAAATCTTTAAAATATCATGAGAGTTTGGGAGAGATTTTGGAGCAACCAATCTCGAAGGGAATGGTGTTATGGGCTTATGAACGGGTTCCGTTTCTTGTGAGGCTAAGCTAGGTCCATCCTCATTATTAGAAATTACCAGATCATTAAGTTTGTTGGCCTTTACTGGAATAGATTTGTCGACTTGTTTACCAGTTCTAAGAGTGGTAATGGATTTTTCTTGCTCCACATGTTGGTTGGGGAGATTATGAGTGCTTGTTTCATGTGCCTGTTTAGGATTGGGCTAAGGTTGGTTCAGAAAGGTCCATTCCATAGCATTCAAGCATCCCTTAATCTCATCAACCGACACTTTAAGCTCTTGGAACATTTGCTGATTTAATTGATTAATTTGTGTTTGCCCTTGCATAAATGCCTTTAAAGTGTCCTCTGTTGAGAATTGAGGTGGGCCATGTTTTACATGGGTGACCCTCGTTGAGAGTTGGTAGGATTGGTCGTGGGACCATTCCTCCAACTAAAATTTGGATGATTCTTCCAAGTAGAGTTGTACGTGTTACCTACCAGTCCATTAAAAGGCCGTTGATACCCATATGCGGCATTTACTTACTCTTGTAACACCTCTTAAAATGCGGGAATTTTAGGACAATCTTGCGTAGAGTTTACATTAGTAGCACAAATTTTGTACACGTTTTCAATGACTTCCGTGGACTTAGAAACTCCACTTTTACTTAGTTCCATAGCCTTGACCTTTCTTGTGAGTTTGACTATCCTTACATTTACATCATCTTCCTCCTTAAGGATATAAATCCCTCATTTTTCTTTTTGTTGAGGAGGCTTAAGGTTACTAGACTTGTCCGAGGTATCCCGTGATTGAGCATTCTTGGCCAACATGTTTAAGTAACTCCATGCCTAATCTGGATTTTTGCTCATGAACTCGCCATTACATATCATCTCTACAAATTGGCGCATATTGGAATTCAATTCATCATAAAAGAAGTTTATAATTCACCAACTTTCGTAGCCATGATGTGGGCAAGTGAGTAAGAGGTCCTTAAACCTTTCTCAACTTTAAAAGAACGACTCACCCTCTTTTTTCAAAAAGTTTACGATAGATCTTCGAAGGGTGTTAATTTTATGAGCTCGGAAGAACTTTTTCAAGAATTCCTGAGTCATCTCAGTCCATGTCCCTATCGAATGTGATCTAAGAGAGTGGAGCCAATCTTTAACTCTTTCTTTTAATGAGAAGGGAAACAATCTAAGTTTGATGACATCCTCTGACACATTGTTGTATTGCAAAATAGCAACAACCTCATTAAACTCTTTTAAGTGTAGATATGAGCTCTTAGAATCTAGCCCATAGAACTTAAGTAAAAGTTGAATTACCCCCGGCTTTATATCAATTCCCCCTGTGGTTGGTAGAACCACACATGAGGGTGTAGTCATATGGGCTGGTTGTAAGAAGTCACGTGTCATGCCCCAAATTCGGTTCTCGACGTCCATTTTCCATAACCTGAATTCAGAGGTGGTAGCTTCCGTAGTACCTCGATCTCGGATCCTAACCCCACACGCCAGGTTCCGATCCTGGGATACCATAAGGAGGATTTTAGGGTCTGAATTTTTTTTTGAAACATGAGCATCACCATATGAGTACCATCAAAGACAATCACAATATTTCCACTAAGTCATTTCGTTTACATACAGTACTAAAAGGTAAATACACAATGCGTAAATATAAAAACTGTGCACAATCCGGCACCTCCTGCTACTGCACTCCCAACTCCAACTCAACGTTTCTAATACACTCTGGTATAACCTGCAGCATAACAAACGCGCATAAGCTTCCAATGAAGCTTTGTGAGTGCATGTGTGCGTGCGCAATGCGTATGACAAGCATGATAAATATCAGAGTAAGCAGTAAAGCATGATGAGAAATCTAAACCAAAACTTAGCCTAATTAGACTACACGATCATGTGATATGAATAACCAGCCCACCACGGCTATGTAGGCATGCAATACAGATAACTAGCCTACCTTGGCTATGCAAGCGTGCAATACAGGTAACCAGCCTACCAAGGCCATATACTCATACTATGCGATGGCCTACAGGGCCTAATGTCACATACAATTATCCAATGCAAGAATGCAAATCACCACCTCTCAGTACAGTGGTCCAGATACGAACAGTCATGTCGTGGTCGCCTAAGCAATGCAGGACTCGGAATTGGTAGCTCACCCAGTGTGGTAGCTCGCCCAGGCTTACAGCCCCGCCCACATCACACCCGCCCACGTCAGGACCATCCAACACCATACAGAACATCAGTCATGTCACTGATACTAATACCATCTCTGAAACGGAACATCACCAGGGTCTCACAGACCTTACTACTCACTAGTAGAATGCCAGAGCCTATCTGGTGTAATAGCGGACCTACTCACAGCTGGTAAAACTCAACCCACTTTGCCAACACTCTTCCGGTAGGTTAGGTCAGACCTCCTTCCAAACTGACCACGTGCAGTGGAAAATACCGCCGTCTGATATTCGGCATACTGGTGTATGATTAAACCACTCGGTCCTTGAATGGAGCACCCACCTTGGTACTAACGGGATCAGGGACTTTCACTTAGGGACATCTTTGGCATCCAGTTTAAAGATCACATATTTCCAGTGTTCTGCAAACCACGATGGAGCTGTGGTTGCAATGTAATAACCATGCTATGTGCGACACAAGCAGACAGTGCGAAATGCAACCAGCATACAAACGTGGGACGACATGCCCGTGCAAGTCTCCAAAGAGCACCATAAAACTATAGTGTCTCAAATACAATGTCACCGTCAACTGGTACTGAACTGCATGACAATTGCGGCCGCTACGACCGATTGATACAAAATAATCAGATGAGCCAAGCATATAGTATGAGTGCCAACAAGTAGACAATCTACCACGATGGCAATAAATCAATCTAGTTCAACCTTTTTGAGATATGATTAAGATGAGGGGACACATATGAATGATCGAGTCATAGTGCGGGATGTCGCTAGCCAGGGAATCTCGCACCAAGGGCTACAAGGTATGTGTTCGCTCGCCTCAAGTGTAAGGCTGCGATGTAGTAATAAATCTCGGTAAGACCGAGGTCGATCCACAGGGAAAGAAGTAAACAATTCCAAGTACTCTAATAACTAGAATCTAAGAAGTTTAAGAGAGTGGTTTTTCACATGAAATAGGAAAATCTGAAAATAAGAAGAACTAGAGCATCAAGGATCCACTTGTAGTAGTCCAATGCCAATCCATTCATCCAAGTACAACACAATTAGAATCAAAGTCCTATCTCTCATCTAATTGGAAGATATAACATTCAAGCACAAATAATCCCACTTAAATATGGAAATTAGATTTCTAGTTCTAATGAAGCACATAGAACTTGAACTTGTAGCCTTCGGAGTAACAGCCATGCCTATGGACTATGGCATGCTCAAGGGTTACTACAATTCTAATTCAAACAACCCAATCATGGTAATCTTAGAGAATTGCAAGGAACTCATGTCCGGAGCACACAAACTCTCACAAAACTTCTAAAAAACCAAACTTTATTCAAACTAGAACTTCAAAATCCAAAATTAAGAAAAGGGTACTTGAAATAAAAGAATTAAAGCATTGGAACCAACTACAAATTTCACCTCTAGCTCTAGCTAAGAGGTTAGCTAAGGAAAAGCATATTAAAACTAGAACTAGAACTAAGAAAAGGAAGAAAAACTAGCTGGAGGAGGCTAGGTAGCCTCCTATGACTTGAACTCCTTGCTCCCCACGTCCTTGGTTGATTTGGAATAGAAGAGAGCACCTCCTTTTATAGTGCAGCAATAGTACAGCAACATAGCAGAATTTGTTTCGCCTGGTACGGCTTAACCAATGGTCGGATTGCCTTCAAATTTGGTTTGTAGCTTCCTTGTAATGTGATCTTCCTCATAGATGATTTAGATTTCCAAGATTATCCTCTGAATGGGCCCACCAATCACATCACCGACCGCCTCTCAAAATCGCGCACTTTGGGTACCTTCAGAACCAGTCATCTTGCTTTCAACGCCCCGGAGTGTACAGAGGTCGGATTGATCTCAAATTTTGAACATTGGTAGAAAACTTCCTCCTCTACATGATGGATGTATTAGATTGTCCAAAAAAACCCCAGAATATGGTCCGAAAATTAGAACAATTAGGGCTTTTATAAACTCTGCGCAGTTGGAGCTTTCTGGATGGTCCATCTTTCTTCAACCGGTACGATCAAACCACACATCCTTTTGATCTGAAACTTTTGTGGTTATTCATATATGGATGTGTTCTAAAAGATGGTCAAAGTAGATTCTTCATATCATCAATGATGAGTCCTCTGGACCGGCCCAGAGTTGAACAGCGAAATCTGGAACTTTCTGGACAGTTCGTATTGTTTTGGCCACCACGGTCAATCCGTAGCTCCGATCGACACGAAACCACTTGGGTTAGTTCGGCGTCGAGCTCCTCTTCGACATGGATGTGTTGGATTTCCAAATATCATCAAGATGGCTTCAGAAAACTGGTCTGAAAAACTAGGTGCGGGAGTACACTGCTGTTTTAGAATCTGGAATCTGAAACTTGCATGGCCGACCGGTCACGACCGGTCGGACAGGGCTGGCCGACCGGTCATGACCGGTCAGGCCCTCTTTGGCATTACTCCAGCAAGCATGGCCGACCGGTCAAGACCGGTCGGGCTTCCTTGGCCGACCGGTCAAGACCGGTCGGTCTCTTTTTCTTCTTGTTTTCTTCCTTTCTTTCTTCTATTTTCTTCTTTCTTTGCTTCCTTCTTTCTTTGGTCCACCTTGGGCCTTCATCAAAGGCTCCAAATGGCCCCTTTTTGGTCTCTAATTGAGTGAAGTCCGCTCTCATTCCTATAATCACAAAACATGTGTTAGATGGGCCTTTAAATCATGAAAGTCATGCAAACCATGTCATATAATGGGCAATGCAATGTATAAATTGGAGGTTCAACACACCCCCCAACCAGCTTTTTGCTAGTCCCGAGCAAAACATGCGTGAAACAATTTCAAACCTCCAAACCCAACTCTCCCTCAGAACCCATGATTCTATCCATTCCAAGGTGTATAAGTATAAAATTTGGAAAAATTAGGTGATAGAAGCTGAAATCTTGGACTCTCAAAACATAATAAGTGTCTACATGAAATTCCCACTGATTGATTGATAAATAGAAGAACTCGAACAAATTCAACCTAGTGTGCATAGTGAAAGTTCATCTCATGAGTTTCTGGGATCATCTTCTTCATAGATTAAGTAAACCAAGGATTTTAAGGTGCACAGAGCAACAACAAGCCTATGACAGGAATTTGCCTTACCGTCCTTCCGACGGCTTTCACACTACGTCCCATTTCCGGCTTTGGTTACGGTTCGACCATCCCCCGGTTGGTAATAGGTAGCCCTTTTCGAAATTTTCCACCATTTTTCCTTCATTCCCGATTTCATCCTTTCTTTCCTTTTTCTTTTAAAATTAGATAGGATTTTTAAAAATCCATATCTTTCATTATTTTCCCATGGACAAGGATGGACAAAATACCCCGGCTTGGTTTCTCAACACCTTTATATCAAAGTCTAGCTAATCCACAAATCACATAAACCTTTCAACTCATGAAAATCGTGTAATGTGAACTTGGTGTGAAGGTGTTCAAATTTTCTATCAATCACAACAATAGGGGAACTAACATATAAAACCATTATGTTGGGAGAATTCAAGACTTACAACATCACACACTTCGTATCTCCTCTTCTTATACTCATATCATCTTGAATGCATGGAAATACGGTTTTCTAAAAGAGTTTTGAAATTTTAGAAAATTCGAAAAAATTTGCGCATGTGAGGCTCGAAATGTTGCAACATGCTAGATGAGGAATCTCATCTCACCCCCCAACCAAATCTTGCATTGTCCTCAATGTAAAAAGATATGCAATTAGCATGAACATGAGAGCAATGGTAAAATATGAGTGAGAACAATAGTACCTCAGATAGCAAGTTGATCAATTCTAGCATCTTCCATTGTCTCGATGAGACTTATTCAATCCTAATTGCAGAAAAATAAATCCTAACCTACCTACCTACCTTTGATTAGTCCGATCAACTACATGATCAAAGTTGAGCAGGATCTTCATGAATTTCAATAAATTTCTCATGAGGACCATCCAAAGTCCTGCTCGACAGTAAACATGTGTGCTTCTTATCATTGAAGTCCAATCGTATTGTGCACCACATGCATAAAAGGAGGAGATAAGAGCAGCAAAAAGATCTCTCCTCAAATTCTGATTTGGGTTATGATTGATTAAAAATGGGTCCTCCCAATCAGAATTTTCAATGGGCTGAAGGACCCATGATGGTGGAGAGACACTCATCAAGTTTTCATTGGTTAAAGTTGTCTCCTCCACAATTTCAGAATTGTACGGTGCTTCCACAAACAATGGTAAAGAGTGTAAATCAGTGGAAAGGTGTTCTTCAGGCACCGGCACCGTGTCTAACAAAATGTCCAACTCCTTAATCATCTCATCATCAAGATCATAAGAGTGGGCCAAGCATTCCTCTAGGAAATCGAGATAGTCGGATGAAGGGTCCTCATCCTCCCTTAATGATTGAAGAAATTCCGTTTCAATGGTAAGGAATTCCTCCTCTATAGAGAGGAGGTCTTCCAAAGAGAATTCTTCAGATTCAGTGGTAAGCACATCATTTAACATTGGTTGATCTTTGAAAATTTCAGATTGTGCCACCTCATCATCCAAAGGAATAGAATTTTCAATCAAAGGGAGGTCTACCACACTAGAATTTGGCATGTGTTGTTGGTGGAACGACTCAAAAAGATCGACTTCGGCCATCTCTCTAGCATGCATATCCTCTAGAGACTCATAATCATTATGCCCTTGGGAAAAAGAAACCATAGGTTCATAACCATTCACCACACCCTCATTGTAGGCAACCCCACTACCACTTTCAAATTTTATGGATTCCTCGGGTTCGTCAACCGTCATTGAAATCTCTTCATCATTAAGTTCAAAGCATCCAAAAGAGATAGTGGACTCACCATAATTGATGATGACATTGGGATCATCGAAATCAATCTCCTTTAAAAGTCTATCCATTAAATCAGAAGAGGGTTGGGCTTGGATAGCCTCATCCTCCTCATTGTTGGGGATTGATTCAGTGTTCCCAATGTTGGGTTTAATATTTTGAGATGGCGAGAGGTTTTGTATGCATTTCTCAGTTATTTCCATAAACTCTCGCAGCACATCCTCAAGAGTTCGTGTCGGTTGCGGCTCATGAGAAAGAAACTCTTGAGGATAGTTGTTGGCATCCATGGTTGGTTCCTCCCTTGAACAAGGAGAATGGTGGTTTTCCCAATTAAGACCGTACGCATTGTAGGATGAAAAGTTATATGATGGTTGATAGGCATATCCATACAAGTAATCACGCATTGTCTTAACCGGTTGGCTACTATTCACTTGTTCCTTTTGTTGTTGCACACCTCTTACCATAACCGGTGGAACACTCATGTTATTTTCAATCCGGTAATCATGTAATGTTTTTCCCGGATGATTATCCAATTTTGCTTTGTTCCGGTATTCCCCCATCGTCTTACATCGTGTCTCAATATGTGTATTGTTTTCATTAATGTAATCACGCATCGTCTTACGTGGGGCGGCAGTGGAGGTTGATTGAACCTTAGAAAAATACTTATGCTTATAATGGTTCCAATCATAAAGACTTTCAATTTCATGGTCTGACATCTCATCTTCCAAAAGATACTTATATGCACCATTCGTCCAATCATACATGATGAAATTTTAAGAAATTGAAAACTACCCTAATATAAAAAAAAAGAATAAAAAGAAGGGATATGGGGAGATGTTACCCAATAGAGTGAGATCTATGTCAGCTACAATGTCCTACAAAATCAAAAAAAAATTTGTTAGTAATCTAAAAAAAATCAGAAAATCTACTTCTATAAAAACTGAAGATCCTACCTAACTAAGATTACTCTATAACTACTAGAACAATTAAAACCGTTTAACTTTTTCCCCGGCAACGGCGCCAAAAACTTGTTCGCTCGCCTCAAGTGTAAGGCTGCGATGTAGTAATAAATCTCGGTAAGACCGAGGTCGATCCACAGGGAAAGAAGTAAACAATTCCAAGTACTCTAATAACTAGAATCTAAGAAGTTTAAGAGAGTAGTTTTTCACATGAAATAGGAAAATCTGAAAATAAGAAGAACTAGAGCATCAAGGATCCACTTGTAGTAGTCCAATGCCAATCCATTCATCCAAGTACAACACAATTAGAATCAAAGTCCTATCTCTCATCTAATTGGAAGATATAACATTCAAGCACAAATAATCCCACTTAAATCTGGAAATTAGATTTCTAGTTCTAATGAAGCACATAGAACTTGAACTTGTAGCCTTCGGAGTAACAGCCATGCCTATGGACTATGGCATGCTCAAGGGTTACTACAATTCTAATTCAAACAACCCAATCATGGTAATCTTAGAGAATTGCAAGGAACTCATGTCCGGAGCACACAAAATCTCACAAAACTTCTAAAAAACCAAACTTTATTCAAACTAGAACTTCAAAATCCAAAATTAAGAAAAGGGTACTTGAAATAAAAGAATTAAAGCATTGGAACCAACTACAAATTTCACCTCTAGCTCTAGCTAAGAGGTTAGCTAAGGAACAGCATATTAAAACTAGAACTAGAACTAAGAAAAGGAAGAAAAACTAGCTGGAGGAGGCTAGGTAGCCTCCTATGACTTGAACTCCTTGCTCCCCACGTCCTTGGTTGATTTGGAATAGAAGAGAGCACCTCCTTTTATAGTGCAGCAATAGTACAGCAACATAGCAGAATTTGTTTCGCCTGGTACGGCTTAACCAATGGTCGGATTGCCTTCAAATTTGGTTTGTAGCTTCCTTGTAATGTGATCTTCCTCATAGATGATTTAGATTTCCAAGATTATCCTCTGAATGGGCCCACCAATCACATCACCGACCGCCTCTCAAAATCGCGCACTTTGGGTACCTTCAGAACCAGTCATCTTGCTTTCAACGCCCCGGAGTGTACAGAGGTCGGATTGATCTCAAATTTTGAACATTGGTAGAAAACTTCCTCCTCTACATGATGGATGTATTAGATTGTCCAAAAAAATCCCAGAATATGGTCCGAAAATTAGAACAATTAGGGCTTTTATAAACTCTGCGCAGTTGGAGCTTTCTGGATGGTCCATCTTTCTTCAACCGGTACGATCAAACCACACATCCTTTTGATCTGAAAATTTTGTGGTTATTCATATATGGATGTGTTCTAAAAGATGGTCAAAGTAGATTCTTCATATCATCAATGATGAGTCCTCTGGACCGGCCCAGAGTTGAACAGCGAAATCTGGAACTTTCTGGACAGTTCGTATTGTTTTGGCCACCACGGTCAATTCGTAGCTCCGATCGACACGAAACCACTTGGGTTAGTTTGGCGTCGAGCTCCTCTTCGACATGGATGTGTTGGATTTCCAAATATCATCAAGATGGCTTCAGAAAACTGGTCCGAAAAACTAGGTGCGGGAGTACACTGCTGTTTTAGAATCTGGAATCTGAAACTTGCATGGCCGACCGGTCACGACCGGTCGGACAGGGCTGGCCGACCGGTCATGACCGGTCAGGCCCTCTTTGGCATTACTCCAGCAAGCATGGCCGACCGGTCAAGACCGGTCGGGCTTCCTTGGCCGACCGGTCAAGACCGGTCGGTCTCTTTTTCTTCTTGTTTTCTTCCTTTCTTTCTTCTATTTTCTTCTTTCTTTGCTTCCTTCTTTCTTTGGTCCACCTTGGGCCTTCATCAAAGGCTCCAAATGGCCCCTTTTTGGTCTCTAATTGAGTGAAGTCCGCTCTCATTCCTATAATCACAAAACATGTGTTAGATGGGCCTTTAAATCATGAAAGTCATGCAAACCATGTCATATAATGGGCAATGCAATGTATAAATTGGAGGTTCAACAGTATGCTAAGTTATTCCTACCATACAGTGTAAGCCAGGATGATAGACTCCTATCCTCGAATAGTCCCATACCTATTGGAGAGGTTTGCGATGGAGAGCACGTGAATTACATTTACACGACTATATCTCGAATGCTTTATGAATGCGTTTATGCCCTAGCGGTCCCTAACTAACAATGGTGATTCAGGATGCATACTCATTACACATGCATGGTGGTCGTCAAAGCATATAGTATATAAATTGCATAAGGGTATTCCAAACAACACTACGTGTGGCAACAGATATACTAAAAATAGCATAAAAAGATAATTCACTTATAACACAAGGGAACATAAAGAGATAGGACCCGAGATGGATGGTATACAACAACACAGATGGTCCAACAATTGAACGGTGTGGATCAACCTTCAACATTCAGATAACCCAAATGAAAAGGGAATGGTTGAATACACTACTATCATATCAAAGGTAGAACCTATTTGAACGGCAAGAGTGGAATACCCAAAATCATGCCGAGACCCATAATCCTGCAGTACAGTTGAGATAAACACAATAATGGTCCGTAAAAGGAATGTCATAGAACGGGTTGCAAGATTGACAGGTCATGATAGAGAATCATAAATGGTAGGGCAATCTGAGATAGATGGTCAATACGATGAGGTCCAAAAAGAGACGACAGGTCTAACCTCATACTGCAAAATAGGCTCCATATAATGGATGGCCTAGATGACATACTAACGTCAAGGATGAGCCCCACACTCGTTCTAAAGGTAAATGGATGGTGTGGATGGGATATACATGATATGGTGGTCTTTAATAGTTAGGTACAAGGGTAGGAGGGGTGAGTCATATGAGCATACAACAAGCTGAGTTACCAGGATCAATCAACATGGTGAGTTAACAAGGTGAGTCAATAAGGCAGGTTGACAAGGCAGGTCAACATGATGAGTTAACAAGGTGAATTGACAAAACGGTTCAACAGGGTGAGTTTAAGAAGGTAGCCCTATGACTTGGATTGAGCGAACTTTAGGAATTCCCATGCATCCAGATCTATATGACCTTTCAACAAGGGTTTAGACAACTAATCATCAAGGTGGATCCACGGGATAGACAACGCGGTCATTCGAATACATACACTAAGGTGGTCCCAAGGCCATCATGTCCATAACATGCTAGGGTCCATTCATTTGGATGGTTTGGATCAAGCACAAAATTAAGGCGGTCTCAATGTACAGCTAGAGATACGCATCATAGTGGGAGTCATATGGCAGCCCCATGGTTGGGTCCCGACCTGACCCAATTGTTATTTGCCCTTGGTCCATTTGAGATTGGATTTACCTCATCTTGGGGCTGTCCATAGCCTCAAATGATATGCAAGGACAAATGGGTGGAATGGATAAAACATATACATAATAGGTGGGCCTAAGAGAGGATGGCCTGGATCAAACACATGCATCACGAGGGACCCATGGGGTTGGGCCACCTGCTGGGTCAGCGTGCCCAAGCACACTGCCCAGAGAGGGGTGCCAAGGAAGTTTTGTAAGACCCGTACCCTTATTTACCCTCCGCAAACTTAATTTCCGGTGCCGGTACGTCCCGGATGGACCAGATTAGCGAGCCTTGATCGCGACCCTGTTTTAGTACTGCATCGACCCGAGACCTATACCTCGGTGACCGCGTAGGCGCTACAATTCCAACGCCGCGCGGCACGCCCCATTGCAATACCCGGTGTGTAAGTTGTGTCATTTGCATAATCCGAGGTAGGCCGCACAACGCGTGTGTGGCGTGGGCCCCACTTGCACAAATCCCAAGAATATGTTAAATCAATCTAATCACTCTCACCCATACCCCTACTCTACACACCCCATACCCCCCATCCCTCTCTCACCTCCCAAAGTCAACTCTACCCATACCCCCATACCCCTCTCACATGCTAGCCATCATGACCCCATGCTTCCTCTCTCTCTCTCTCTCTCTCTCTCTCTCTCTCTCTCTCTCCCCCCCCCCCCCCCCAAAACAAGTCCATACGTAGGAGCAGAGGAGAGCTCATTCCAAATTTTAATAGCTAGAGAGAGAAAGGAGAGAGAAAGAGAAAGAGATTTGAGAGAGAGAAGAGAGAGAAGTAGAGAGAGATTTGAGTGATCAAGAGAGAGATTAGAGAGATTGAGGGTGGAGATCAAGCTTGGAGGGCCCCAATCACCATCCGGATCGTCTGATCTTCAACCTGATCCAATCCAACCGTCCAACCATCAAGGTGAGTGCAAGGGGGACATAAATCCCCCATTTTCTTATTTCCTTTCATTTTACTTTTCTTTTGGGCCCATCTGGTGGTGGAAACCTGATGGATGGATTGGATCATCCATGAATGGGCCCCACAACTTAATAATAATAATAATAGTAATAATATATATATATATAACGAAAGTTTACCCGCTGGATAGACAGCGTCCAGAGGACGTTGCTGCCCAGCAGGGCAAGCCATTTTGGGCGTGGAACAGGTCCCCACACGTGGGACCCACCTTGACGTATGAGTTGATCCACACCGTCTGTCTGTTCCTCCAGCCTAATTTATGGCTGGACGCCAAAAATGAAGAAGATCCAGATCTCAGGTGGATCACACCATTGAAAACAGTGAGGCTAATGAAGCCTACTGTTGAGGCTTCTTGGGCCCACCGTGATGTTTGTGGACCACATCACCTGCCAAATATTGGGCTTGTTAGGACCCCAACGATCTGGGGGAACATGATGAATGGGTTGGATTGTCCCTAAGTGGGCCCCACTTGAGATAAGCACAAAAAATAAAAAAAAGAAACAAAAAAAATGGCAATGGACGTCCAGACGCTGGACGTTTTGACGCTGGAACGTCCAGCGTCACGTGGACGCCGTAATGGGGTCCCCACTCGTGGGACCCACCTTGATGATTGTGTTCCATCTGCGCCGTCCCTCTGTTTTCCCAGATCATTTTAGGGCCAGGGCCAAAATATGAAGAAGATCCAAATCTTAAGTGGACCGCACCGCATAAAACAGTGGAAATAATGATTTCTACTGTCAGAAATTCTTCGGCCCACTTTGAAGTTTCTAGACCAAATCATATACCCAATATTGGGCTCATTTGGGCCCAAAATGAGATGGCCTAGCTGATAGACGGAGTGGATCACCCTTATGTGGGCCCCACTCGATGAAAAGCATGGATAAATAAAAAAAAAAAGAAAAGAAGAAGAAAAAGAAAAGAAGAGGCAGAGGTGCCTCTGACGCGGGGAGTACCAGCGTCCAGGACGCTGGCTCATGCCAGCTGGTGGCCCACTTGTGGGTCCCACCATGATGCACGTGCTGTAGCCACACCATCCATCCATTTGGGGAGATCATTTAGGGCACGATCCCAAGAATGAGTCAGATCCAAGTCTCAAGGGGGCCCCACCACAGAAAACAGTAGGGACAGCAGCCCTACCGTTGAAACCTTCTTATGGCCCACCATGATGTGTATTTGAGATCTAACCTGTTCATAAGTTCACACATGCAAGGGAGAAGGGAAAACAAAAATATCAGCTTGATCGGGAACTTCTGTGGGCCCCGCTTGTAAAAATAAAAATTAAAAAAAAAATGGACGCTGGACAGACAGTGTCCAGGGGACGCTGCTGCCCAGCAGCCTTGTGGGCGTCACCATGGGCCCCACTCGTTGGGCCCACCTAGCATGTATGTGCCTTATCTATTCCCTCCATATGTTTTTCCAGCTCATCTTAGTGGTTGAGCCCAAAATTTAAGCATATCCAAATGGCAAGTGGGCCATGCCACGGAACAACAGTGGAAATAATGATCTCCACCATTGAAACCTTCCCAGTCCTACAATGATGTTTATTTGTCACCCAACCTATTCATAAGTGGCTGGGCCCAAAATTTAAGCATATCCTAATGTCAAGTGGACCATGCAACAGTGGGGATAACGATTTCCAACGTTGAAAGCTTTCCAGGTTCTACAGTGATGTTTATTTGCCATCCAATCTGTTCATAAGATCAAATGGATATGGATGAAGGAGAAAACACAAATATCTGCTTGATTCAAAACTTATTGGGACCAGATGGGTACCACGCTGCCCAGCAAGTGGCCCACCCTATGGGTCCCAACGTGATGTATCTATTAGCTCCACCATGATGTATCTGTTTTATTCATGCTGCCTATCTATTTTTCCATATTATTTTAGATACGGCCCCAACAATGAGGCAAATTCAGATGTTAGATGGACCACACCCGTAGGGAATAGTGGTCATTGATGCCCACCATGGTTCCTTCTTTGATATATATGTTTTATCCATGCCGTACACATATTTTGACGGCCTATCTTGTATGTGCAGGCCCAAGTATGGGGTCGATATGGTCTCAAGTGGGCTATGCCACGAAGACCTTTATATTTCCAATGGGACCCACAGTCCGGGTCCCACTCTCTATGTATATATTGGGCCTTTTAAGGCCAATGTTACATGATATGTTTGGTAACATGCTAGTATGATTAGCTTGATATGTCACACTGATAACATGCTTAGTATAATGAATACCATGCTCATTCATATGCCCATACGCATCATTTGTATGCCTGTTATGGATCATGATTAACCATAGCATATGCTAGTTGGCTCGTTATACTTAGGGGACCCGTGTGAGACAGGGTCGCCCCACATGATTGCGCAGTATGCGTAAGTTTGGTGCATGATTTGGATTGTATGACTCATGCATTTCGCATTATGTATGTCACGATCGCTTTCACACCCTAGCAGCATCGGGGTGGTGGCCACCATAGTCACATCATGGTTGGCAGTATTGGACATCGGAAACTTGTTCTAGTACGTGGGCGCTATGGATGTCCTTAGGTGAAAGTCCCTCAACCCTGTGGTACCAGTAGGATGCTCCAGCGTCGAGACCGAGTGGATAACATGAGCGCCCGTATGCCAAATACCAGTAGGCCGCGTCTCCCACTGTGTTGAGGTCGGTTGGAAAGGGGTGTGACCTTATCCGCCCAGGTGCAGTGGGCTGTAAGCTAGGTCGAGTCTGACCAGCTCATGGAATGGGTCCGCTATCGGCGAGCCGGGTGGGCATTGGCATACCACTGACGAGGCGGATAGTGAGGTCTTTTCTACTCGCTTGGTTACGCGCGCGATGTGCGGCGGCCAGTATTAGAGTATACTAGACCCCGGTGATGTCTCAGATGAGAACTATTTTGATATGTGGATCAGTTGAGGATTGACGTGTTTGCATTGCATCTCTAGCATGTAACACTCGGCCATGTAGGCCCTTGCATCGTATAGCCTTGGGATGGCTGATAGCATTCATGAACTTGGTAACTTAGCCCTCTACTACTTTCGCTTACTCTGATATCTGTATACTTGTCATATGCATCACACGCGCACACACGCACTCTACTGAGCTTTATAGGAAGCTCATGCTCGTTTGTTTACACTGCAAGTACTAGGGCATATCAGCAGCATTGAGCGCGGTTCATGTACCTGATATTTTGGACTTCTGCTTCATGTTGTATTTCCCTTTCCTGCACTGTACTCAACAAACTTATCAGTGGATATTTGATGATGTTTTATGGTTTTGATTATGCTCCTGTACAAAAAAAAATTTACCCTGAAAATTCTCCTGGTAGGATCCCAGGATCAGAACCTGGCACATGAGAGCTAGGAGCAGAGAATGGGGTACTACGGAGGTTGTTGGCACCAAGGTCGGCGATCAGGAATTTAGTGAGCCCGGTCCCCGGGTTTGGGGCGTGACATGTTTTGAATCAAGTTGGTATTTATGTTTTCCCCTTCATCCAGACCTGTGACACAGGTCCGGATGTCAAACAAACATCAAGGTGTGCCTTAAGAGGGCTTCAATGGTAGCCGTTCAATCTCCATTATTTCTCATGGTGGGTCCCACACGGTTTATGGATCAATATGATATTGGTGTGGTCCCTTCATACAGGTCTCTGTGACCTCATCAACGGGATTGGATGGCAAGAAAACATCATGGTGGGCCATAGGAAAGTCCCAATGGTGGGCATTTCTGTCCCAACTGTTTCTCATGGTGTGGCCCATCTGATATTTGGATCCGTCCCATTTTTGGACCTAGACCTAAAAATGATTTGACGAAATGAATGGATGGAGTGGATAATACATATACAACATGGTTGATCCCATGAGTGGGCCACCTGCTCACGCCCAGATTGGGCTATCCGTCCCAACGTTGCTAGGCAGTGACTCCAGCAACATATATTTTATATGTATATATCTTTCTTTCTTTCTTTATATATATATATATATATATATATATATATATATATATATATATATATATATATATATTATTTATATAATAAACAAGTTGGGCCCACTAGTGAACAATCCAATCCATCCATCAGATTGTCCAACCCAAAAAGAGCCTAAGGAGATCTGGTTTTGGCATTTTAGATGGTCTAAAATCATTAAGTTAGACCTTAGAAAGATATCAACAGTGGGCATTATTTCTAAAGGCATGGCCCACTTGAGATTTGGATCTTATTCATTTTTCGGCCATTGGCCTACAATGATCCAAAGAAAAATATGGACGGTGAAGATTTAACAAATACATCAAGTTGGGCCGCACTAGTTGGGCCCTGCTTAGACAGCGTACCCTGGCACGCTGCTAGGGGGCGCCCACTGTGTGGTCCCCACAAGTTCCGGATCAAGTTGATGTTGTATTCTACCTTCATCCTGGCCACGTGTGGCCAGAGAGCAGGTCACATGTGACCCTGCCCAGATTGGGCCGCAAATAAACATCGCAGATGGGCCCTGGGAAGTTTCAATGGTGGGCGTCACTATTCCCACTGTTCTTTGTGGTGTGGTCCACCTGAGACTTGGATATGCCTCATTCTTGGGTCCATGTCTAAAAATGATCTGGCAAAGCAGATGAACGGTTTGGATAAAACCAATACATCATGGTGGGGTCCCCGAGTAGGGCCCTCTGGTTAACGCCCAAGGGGCTTCCGCCCTCACGCTGCTGGGCAGCAGCGTCCTCTGGACGCTGTATGTCCAGTGGCTTCTTTCTTTTCTTTTCTGTCTCTTTTTTTTTCTTTTCCCTACACGGTGGGGCCCACATGGGAAATCCAATTCGCCATCAGATTGGCCAGCTTAATGTGGGCCTAACGAGCCCTGATTTGTGTAGATTTTGTTGTACAGGAACATGATAGTGGGCCTTGGAAATTTTTCAACAGTCTGAATTGTTTCTACCGGCACGGCCCACTTGAAATCTGAGTCTTCTTCATTTTTCGGCCCTGGGCCTAAAATGATATGGAGTGATCGATGGACAACGTGGATATAACATAGTGGTTCCCACATGTGGGGCCATTTTCAAGCCCAAAATCACTTTATGTCTCAACAATGCCACACTCCAACAACTTCTTTTTCTTTTATTAATTTATGATTATGCTTTTCTTTTTGAAATAACAAAGAGGTGGGGTCCATGCGATAAATCCAATCCATCCACCAGGTTGGCCATCTTATAGTGGGCCTAGTGAGTACAAATTTGAACAGGTTTCGTAGCATACACACATCACAGTGGCCTTAGAAGGTTTCAACAGTCGCCATTAGTTTCTTTACTGTGGCCCACTTGAGATTTAGATCTTAATGATTTTTGTGGCCAAGGCCTAAAATGGCCTAGGAAGAAAGATGAATGGCATGGATTAGTCACATACATCAAGGTGGGGCCCGCAAGTGTGGCCTCCCAAAATGCATAAACAACGTAAAGAAAACACACAAACACGTAGACATGCACGTTAAACAAGCCTCATCTTGGACTTGTGTCCTCAATAATCCAGCAAGATGGTTGAAGTGTGTGGATACATTACACTTAGGTGGGGTCCACATATGTGGCTCACCCATCTCCTTAAAATGGGTAATCAAGTGACATCCACACCATCAAAATGGTGGGCCTCACTCGATCCCTTCCTTCTACACGAAACCTAAGGGAAAGGGATGCACTCACAATGACGTTGAACGGTCGGATCGGGTCAGATAGTCGATCGGACGGCTTGATGGGGTGAATCTCCTCCTTTAATCACTTAAACTCACAAATACTCTCTTGTCTCTCCAACCTCACTATTTTCTCACTAATCTCTTTCTTTAATCTCCTTTTTTTCTTCTCTCCCTCTCTCTCTCTCTCTCTCTCTCTCTCTCTCTCTAGAAAATGGAAAAGGGGGAGGCCATACGTATGCCTTTTGTGGTAGGGGATTTGGGGATGTGGATGAAATTTTGAAAGAGAGTGGGGGTAGAAATGAAATGGAGCATTTATGAGGGGGAGTGGCATAAGTATGGGCTTAGTTGATGTTGAACCTCCAATTTATACATTGCATTGCCCATTACACTACATAGTTTGCATGATTTTCATGGTTTAAAGGCCCACCTAACATGTGTTTTGTGATTGTAGAGATAAGAGTGGATTTCATCAAATTGGAGCCAAAAGATTATATTTGAAGACATTGGATGAAGTCCTAAGATGGACCAAGAAAAAAAAGAAGAAAAAGATGAAGAAAAATAAGGTTGACCGGTCGTCCGACCGGTCAGCCACATCACAGGAACAAGTAGAAGAGAGGCCGACCGGTCCTGACCGGTCGGCCATGCACACTGTATGAAGGCTTCTCAAGTTGAAGATAGGCCGACCGGTCGTGACCGGTCGGCCATGTATACTGGATCAAGGCAAAAAGAGCCCGACCGGTCATGACCGGTCGAGCATGCACGCTGGACACTGTGGACAGGTCTGTCCGACCGGTCATGACCGGTCGGCAGTACCCCCTGGAATGCATGGAAAATCAGTCCGACCGGTCACGACCGGTCGGCTCTGCGTAAGAAGGAGTCCTTTCTAATTCGGGACTCCGAAAATTGTTGCGCAAGGCATAGGATTTCGCAGAATCCGACGCAATGGAGGATTGTTGCTATAAAAGGCCACCTAGGGGCTCTTCCTAAGATATCAGAGAAGAGGAGGAACGTGAGTTTGGAGGCTGAAGGCGACTGTGGAGCATCTGCAACATCTATCTTCGGGTTTTTCTAGTTTTATGCTTTATTTTTGAGTTTTTAGTTGTAGCATGACTATGCACGGCTAAAACCTCTCAGCTAAGGCTGAGAGGTGAAGCTTGTAGCCAATTCTATGTTAATTTCAGTTTGATTCAAGTATTTTTCAATTCAAAGTTAGATTTTCCTTATGTTTCAGTTCAAAAGATGGTAGTTTGAGATGTCTTATCTGAGTTCATGTGCTCCGGACATGAATTCCTTTTAATTCTCTGAGATTATCACCGGTTGCTTGTTTAGATTCGAATTATAGTAATCCTTGAGCAGGCCATAGTCCATAGGCATGGCTGTTACTCCGCAGGCTATGAATTTGAATTCTACATTGATGGAATGGTCTTGAACTTGGAAGTTCAACTTGAATTGGATGAATGTGTGTGAATGCTTTATTTTCCAATTAGATGAGAGATAGGACTTCAAATCTAATTGTGTTCTCTACTTGGATTGACTGAATTGACATAGGATTGCTACAAGTGGATCCTTGAAAGCCTTAGTACATTATATCTCTGATTTCTCATAAATTTCTTGTTTTAACACCATTGAATCTGAATTTCCTATATAAAGCTGAGTTGCTGGAGTGATTTGAAAGCTGTTACTCTTTCCCTGTGGATCGACCTCGGTCTTACCGAGTTTTATTACTACATCGCAGCCTTACACTGGAGGCGAGCGAACAAGTTTTTGGCGCCGTTGCCGGGGAGTTTAGATAACGGTTTTCAAATAATTTCAGTGGCTGTAGAAGTAGAAATAGTTAGGCGTTTTGATTTTCTTAGAACTAACAAGTTTTTCTGTTTTGTAGGAGTTTTTTCTCTAGTTCAAGCGCATCAGGTGATACCCTTCTAACTTAGCTTCTGCAGAATTTTCTTTCAGATTTCAGTTTCCTAGAATAGGATTAGTTTCAGTTTCTGGTTGAGTGGTTTATGTCCCGTTGGGAACGTAACCATTCAAATCGTCTCCAATCCGAAGGTGGTTTAGTTGGACCATTGTCAGTCCATAGACGAGTCCGGAATTATCAAGAGCATTGTGAAAGTTTGGGGAGTATGGATCAAACACCCTTAAGGAATCCTCCCCCCCTACTCCAACCACAAATGCAAATCAGGAAGGAGTAGGAGAGAATGAGGTACATAATGTTCCTCCAATGAGATCACTACGGGATTACCTACAACCTGCTCGTACAATTACACCTTCTTGCATAGTTCTACCAGCTAACGGTGGGACCCTTGACATAAAACCGGGAGTAATCCAACTTTTACCTAAATTCCATGGGCTAGACTCTGACCGCCCATACTTACACTTGCAAGAATTCGAAGAAGTGTTGGCCACCTTGCATTATCCCAATGTTTTTGGGGATACAATCAGACTTAAACTTTTTCCCTTCACTTTGAAAGAAAGAGCCAAAGATTGGCTTCACTCTCTTAGACCATATTCGATTGGGTCATGGGTTGAGATGAACCGGGAATTCTTGAAAAAGTTCTTCCCGGCTCATAAAACAAACACTCTTCGAAGGGCCATAATGAATTTCTCAGCTAAAGAGGGTGAATCATTCTTTCAATGTTGGGAAAGGTTTAAGGAACTCCTGCTTGCTTGCCCACATCATGGCTATGAGAGTTGGCGAGTTATAAATTTTTTCAATGATGGATTAAGTTCTAATATGCGCCAATTTGTGGAAATGATGTGCAATGGCGAGTTTATGAGCAAAAATCCAGATGATGCTTGGAGTTACTTGGACATGTTGGCTGAAAACGCCCAATCTTGAGATACCTCGGATAAACCCAAGAATCCCAAGCCTACTCAAGAGAAAGGAGGGATATATGTCCTTAAAGAGGAAGACGACGTAAATGCAAGGATAGCCAACCTCACAAGGAAGGTTGAGGCCATGGAACTTAGCAAAAATGGAGTTTTCAAGTCCAAGGAAGCTGTTGAAACCACATGTGGGATTTGTCTCACCGACTTACACTCTACGCAAGATTGTCCCACAATTCCTGCATTTAAGGAAGTGCTGCAAGAGACAGCCAATGCCACATATGGTTATCAACGGCCCTTCAATGGACCGGTAGGTAATACTTACAATGAGAGTTGGAAGAACCACCCGAATTTCAGTTGGAAGAATGCTCCTACGGGCAATCCTACCAACTCCCAAAGAGGGCCACCCATGCAAAATATGGCCCCACCTCAATTCTCATTGGAGGATACCTTGAGAGCATTTATGCAAGGGCAAGCGCAAATAAATGAATCGAATCAGCAATTGTTCCAAGAGCTGAAAGTCTCGGTTGATGAGATTAAGGGACGCTTGAATGCTAGGGAAGGGACCTTTCCGGCCCAACCTCAGCCCAATCCAAAGCAAGTACATGAAGTAAGCATCCCTAATCCTTCCAACCAAAACATGGAGCAAGCTAAATCCATTACCACCCTTAGAAGTGGTAAACAAATTGACAAAACTATTCCGGTGAAGGCCGATGAGCCTAATGATCCGGTAAATTCTGAGGATGAAAGTGGATCTAACTTAGCCCCACAACAACCGGAACGCATTTACAAGCCCATAGCACCATTCCCATCGAGATTGGTTGCCCCAAAATCTCTCCCAAATTCTCAAGATATTCTAGAGATTTTCAGACAAGTCAAGATCAATATCCCTTTGCTTGATGCCATCAAACAAATTCCCTCTTATGCCAAGTTTCTAAAAGACCTATGCACAACAAAACGCAAATATAATGTGCAGCAAAAGGCCTTCTTAACTGAGCAAGTTAGTGCCATCCTCACTCAAAAGACTCCCCCAAAATTCAAAGATCCCGGTAGTCCCACAGTCTCATGTATCATTGGAGACTACCGGATTGAATGTGCCTTGTTAGACTTGGGGGCGAGTGTGAACTTGATCCCATACTCGGTATATGAGCAATTGGGCCTTGGTGAATTAAAACCCACCAAAACCACATTGCAACTCGCTGATAGATCTATCCGTGTACCGAGGGGGATAGTTGAGGATGTTCTAGTCCAAGTTGACAAATTCTACTACCCGGTAGATTTTATAGTCTTGGACACACAACCGGTTTTGGATGCTAGCACCCAAATACCGGTGATATTAGGCCGCCCATTCCTTGCCACATCAAACGCAATCATCAATTGCCGGAATGGGGTGATGCAAATATCTTTTGGAAACATGACACTAGAGGTAAATGTGTTTCATTTGGGCAAAAGACATAGGGATGTCGATGATGATGATTCTTCGATGTGAACATGCTCGAAACTTTTGAAGAAGAAGAACTCCTCCAACTTGAACCACTAGAAAGCTTGGAGACATGCTTAGCACATATCATGGATTCCGAAGATCCCATCAGTAGTGAGATTGTGCAGGCATTAAATATAGAAAGACCGGTAGTTGATACTAGCCGGTGGAGGCACCACTTTGAAAAATTGCCACCAACCACATCAAGGCCTCTACCGTCTAACATCAAACCACCAAAGCTTGACCTCAAACCGCTGCCATCAAAGCTTAAATACGCATATTTGGGTCAAGAGGAAACGTTCCCAGTTGTCATTGCCTCCCACCTAGAGAAAGACCAAGAGCTCAAGTTGATTGAGCTACTCAAAGAACATCGGGAAGCCATAGGTTGGACAATAGCGGATCTCAAAGGGATAGATCCTTCGGTTTGCACTCACCGTATACACCTTGAGGAAAATGCAAAAACGTCTAGACAACCTCAAAGAAGGCTAAATCCAAACATGATGGAGGTTGTCAAAGCCGAGGTGTTGAAGCTATTGGATGTGGGTATTATCTACCCCATCTCAGATAGCCAATGGGTGAGTCCTACCCAAGTTGTCCCCAAGAAATCCGGTATTACCATCATTGAGAACGCCAACAACGAACTTATACCGACGAGGGTGACAACCGGTTGGCGTATGTGCATTGATTATAGGAAGCTCAACACGGTCACTAGGAAAGACCACTTCCCTCTCCCATTTATGGATCAAATTTTGGAGAGGTTGGCAGGCCATCCCTATTATTGCTTCCTAGATGGCTATTCCGGATACAACCAAATCGAGATAGCTCCGGAAAGACCAAGAGAAAACCACATTTACATGCCCGTTTGGTACCTTCGCTTACCGAAGGATGCCATTCGGGTTATGTAATGCACCCGCCACATTCCAACGATGCATGTTGAGTATTTTCTCAGACATGGTGGGTGAGTTTCTTGAGGTGTTCATGGATGATTTCTCTGTTTTTGGTAGTACATTTGATGAGTGTCTCGAGCACTTGAAGTTGGTCTTGATGAGGTGTGAGGAAAAATAACTTGTATTAAACTGGGAAAAATGCCATTTCATGGTACAAAGAGGAATAGTCCTTGGACACATCATCTCGTCCAATGGAATAGAGGTAGACCGGGCGAAAATTGACATAATTTCCAATCTACCACCACCCAAAAGCATACATGATGTGCGGTCCTTCCTTGGACACGCCAGTTTCTATCGAAGGTTTATAAAGGACTTTAATCACATCTCAAGGCCTTTATGCAACCTTCTACAAAAGGAGAACCAATTTGAGTGGAGTGCCGAATGTCAATTAGCTTTTTCAAAGCTAAAAGACATGTTGACAACCGCTCCTATCATGCAACCACCAGATTGGTCCATGCCTTTTGAGTTGATGTGCGATGCGAGCGATTTTGCTATTGGGGCGGTGTTAGGCCAAAAGAAAGATAAAAAGCCCCATGTCATCTACTACGCGAGTAGGACCTTGAATTCTGCCCAAGTTAATTATTCAACTACGGAGAAAGAGCTCCTAGCTGTCATCTTTGCCTTGGACAAATTCAGGCCATACTTAATAGGATCCAAAGTTATTGTTTATACGGATCATGCGGCGCTGAAATACCTTCTTTCTAAGAAGGATACTAAGCCCCGTTTGCTAAGATGGATCCTACTCCTTCAAGAATTCGACCTGGAGATCAAAGATAAGAAGGGGGTAGAAAATGTGGTGGCGGATCATCTATCTCGCCTAGTCCTACCAAATTCCATTGACGAGTCACCTATTGAGGACTCATTCCCTGACGAGCAACTCTTTGTTGCTATGCATCCACCATGGTACGCTGATATAGCCAATTATCTTTCTACAGGTGCGATGCCGACTCATTGGACTGCGCAAGACAAACGTAAATTTCTAAGGGAAGTGCGCAGATTTTTCTGGGATGAACCTCTATTGTTTAAATATTGCCCAGACCAAATTATAAGGAGATGTGTCCCCGATGATGAATACAATTCAGTCATCTCCTTTTGTCATGATCAAGCATGTGGGGGTCATTTTTCAGCCAAGAAAACAACTGCAAAAATTCTGCAGTGTGGTTTTTATTGGCCCACGTTATTTAGGACACCCACGAATTTTGCAAAGCGTGCGAGCGCTGCCAGAAGTTAGGAGGATTATCCCGTCGAAATATGATGCCCCTCACCCCAATTCAACATCTTGAAGTCTTTGACTGTTGGGGCATCGATTTCATGGGACCATTCCCCTCATCTTTTGGACATGTCTATATTCTGCTTGCCGTAGACTATGTGTCTAAATGGATAGAGGCTATCCCATGTAGAACCAACGATCATCGTACGGTTCTCAAGTTTCTTAAAGAAAATATACTTTCTAGATTTGGGACCCCTCGAGCCATTATTAGTGATGGTGGTTCTCACTTTTGCAATAGACCTTTTGAAACTTTGATGAAGAAATATGGTATTAGGCACAAAGTGAGTACCCCATACCACCCACAAACAAGTGGACAAGCTGAAATCTCCAATAGGGAAATCAAGCAGATTTTAGAAAAGACGGTGAGACCGGATCGCAAGGATTGGTCCCTACGATTAGATGATGCACTTTGGGCTCACCGTACTGCCTACAAGACACCCATTGGAATGTCCCCTTATAGACTTGTCTATGGGAAAGCTTGCCACTTGCCTGTGGAGATAGAACACAAAGCCTATTGGGCAATTCGGGCCCTAAATTTTGACATAGACAAGGCTAGCTCGCTTCGCAAACTTCAATTAAATGAGCTTGATGAGATCCGGAACGATGCATATGAGAATTCGAGAATTTACAAGAGCAAGATGAAGGCCTTTCATGACAAGCACATCTTAAGGAAATCTTTCCATGAAGGACAGAAAGTGCTCTTGTATAATGCCCGACTTCATCTTTTTCCAGGAAAATTACGATCTCGATGGACCGGCCCATATATTGTTAAAGAAGTTTTTCCTCATGGGGCTGTTGAGATTGAGAATGCAGCAAATGGTGACTGTTTCAAAGTTAATGGACAACGCCTTAAACCATTTGTTGAGAAATTTGATTCAGAGGACATGTCCATCTCCCTGAATGATCCTATCTATCAGGATGATTGATCTCCTAGTCTGATGGAGGTATAGCATAGGTAGGTTTAGTTTTGTTTTACTGTTTTAGTAGGATTTAGTTGTTGGAGTTGCAGACTTCCATGATCGCGCTCTCAGGTACTATTACTCTCACTCTCTCATATTTTACCATTGCTCTCATGTTCATGCTTATTGACTATCTTTTTACATTGAGGACAATGCAAGATTTGGTAGGGGGGTGAGATGAGATCCCTCATCTAGCATATTGTAACATTTCGAGCTTCATATGCGGCAAAATTTTTTGAATTTTCTAACATCTCAAAACTCTTTTAGAAAATTTTGTTTCTATACATTTGAGGCTATAAGAAAAAAAAGGGTGTGATGTTGTAGTCTTGAATTTCTTCCAACATAATGGTTTTATATGATAGTTCCCCTATTGTTGTGATTGATAGAAAATTTGAACAGCTTTACACCAAGTTCACATTACACAATTTTCATGAGTGACAGGTTTATGTGATTTGTAGATTAGCTAGACTTTGAATTAAAGGTGTTGAGCAGCCAAGCCGGGGTATTTTGTCCATCCTTGTCCATGGGAAAATAACGGAAGATATGGATTTCTAAAAATCCTATCTAATTTAAAAGAAAAAGGAAAGAAAGGATGAAATCGGGAAGGAAAGAAAAATGGTGGAAAATTCCGAAAAGGGCTACCTATTACCAACCGGGGGATGGTCGAACCGTAACCAAAGCTGGAAATGGGACGTAGTGTGAAAGCCGTCGGAAGGACGGTAAGGCAAATTCCTGTCATAGGCTTGCTGTTGCTTTGTGCACCTTAAAATCCTTGGTCTACTTAATCTATGAAGAAGATGATTCCAGGAACTTGTGAGATGATCCTTCACTATGCACACTAGGTGGAATTTGTTCGAGTTCTTCTATTTATCAATCAATCAGCGGGGATTTCATGTAAACACTTTTTATGTTTTGAGAGTCCAAGGTTCAGCTTCTAACACCTAAGTTTTCCAAATTTTACACTTATACATCTTGAAATGGATAGAAACATGATTTCTGGAAGAGAGTTGGATTTGGAGGTTTGAAACTGTTTCACGCATGTTTTACTCGGGACTAGCAAAAAGCTGGTTGGGGGGTGTGTTGAACCTCCAATTTATACATTGCATTGCCCATTACACTACATAGTTTACATGATTTTCATGGTTTTAAGGCCCACCTAACATGTGTTTTGTGATTGTAGAGATAAGAGTGGATTTGATCAAATTGGAGCCAAAAGATTATATTTGAAGACATTGGATGAAGTCCTAAGATGGACCAAGAAAAAAAAGAAGAAAAAGATGAAGAAAAATAAGGCTGACCGGTCATCCGACCGGTCAGCCACATCACAGGAACAAGTAGAAGAGAGGCCGACCGGTCCTGACCGGTCGGCCATGCACACTGTATGAAGGCTTCACAAGTTGAAGATAGGCCGACCGGTCGTGACCGGTCGTCCATGTATACTGGATCAAGGCAAAAAGAGCCCGACCGGTCATGACCGGTCGGGCATGCACGCTGGACACTGTGGACAGGTCTGTCCGACCGGTCATGACCGGTCGGCAGTACCCCCTGGAATGCATGGAAAATCAGTCCGACCGGTCACGACCGGTCGGCTCTGCGTAAGAAGGAGTCCTTTCTAATTCGGGACTCCGAAAATTGTTGCGCAAGGCATAGGATTTCGCAGAATCCGACGCAAGGGAGGATTGTTGCTATAAAAGGCCACCTAGGGGCTCTTCCTAAGATATCAGAGAAGAGGAGGAACGTGAGTTTGGAGGCTGAAGGCGACTGTGGAGCATCTGCAACATCTATCTTCGGGTTTTTCTAGTTTTATGCTTTATTTTTGAGTTTTTAGTTGTAGCATGACTATGCACGGCTAAAACCTCTCAGCTAAGGCTGAGAGGTGAAGCTTGTAGCCAATTCTATGTTAATTTCAGTTTGATTCAAGTATTTTTCAATTCAAAGTTAGATTTTCCTTATGTTTCAGTTCAAAAGATGGTAGTTTGAGATGTCTTATCTGAGTTCATGTGCTCCGGACATGAATTCCTTTTAATTCTCTGAGATTATCACCGGTTGCTTGTTTAGATTCGAATTATAGTAATCCTTGAGCAGGCCATAGTCCATAGGCATGGCTGTTACTCCGCAGGCTATGAATTTGAATTCTACATTGATGGAATGGTCTTGAACTTGGAAGTTCAACTTGAATTGGATGAATGTGTGTGAATGCTTTATTTTCCAATTAGATGAGAGATAGGACTTCAAATCTAATTGTGTTCTCTACTTGGATTGACTGAATTGACATAGGATTGCTACAAGTGGATCCTTGAAAGCCTTAGTACATTATATCTCTGATTTCTCATAAATTTCTTGTTTTAACACCATTGAATCTGAATTTCCTATATAAAGCTGAGTTGCTGGAGTGATTTGAAAGCTGTTACTCTTTCCCTGTGGATCGACCTCGGTCTTACCGAGTTTTATTACTACATCGCAGCCTTACAATTGAGGCGAGCGAACAATTGACTTTTGGGGAGAGAGGGATGTAATTGATGGGACATTTGATTGATTGATGTGATGCTTGATTGATTGATGGGTGTTTGATTGATTGATGGGACAACATTGAGATTTGTACAAGTGGGGCCCACGGCAAGCATATGTAGCGTGGCCCACCTTGATTTGCTCACATGTATGCATCTTTCAAACTGGGTTTTGAAACGGAGCATGCCGCGCGGCGTTGGAATCGTGGCGCCCACGCTATCGCAAGGGTACAAGTCTTGGGTCATTGCGGTACTAAATCAGAGTCGTGATAAGAGATCGTTGATCTGGTCAGTCCTGGACGTACCGGCATCGGAAACTAAATGTACGGTCGGTTAATCAGGGTACCTGTCTTACATCACGTAATGCTCTCATTGGAGGAGCATTGTGCACCTCATTCTCTCCCACTTCCTCTTGATTCGCGTTTGTGGTTGGAGTAAGTGGGGGAGGATTCCTTAACGGTGTTTGATCCAAACTACCCAAACTTTCACAATGTTCTATGTATTTTCTAACCCATCTATGGATGGAGAGTGGTCCAACTAAACCTCCTTCGGTTTGGAGATGATTTGTGTGGTCACGTTACCAATGGGACATAAACCACACAAATAAAAATCTGAACTAAATCCTAGATCCTAAAAACTAAAATTTGAAAATAAAATTAAAATTCTAGTAAAGCTAAAAAATAATAATTAAAAGAGTCTAAGTTAGAAGGATAGTACCCGATTTACTTAAACTAAAAGAACTTCCTACAAAACAAAATAATCTTTGTTAGTTCTAGAATTCAAAAAAAACTAGTCCTATAAAAGCAGTAAACCCTAATTAATTCTACTTATAGCTACCGTTTAATCAAGATTCCCCAGCAACGGCACCAAAAACTTGTTCGATCGCCTCAAGTGTAAGGCTTGTGATGTAATAATAACTTAGTAAGACCGAGGTCGATCCACACGGAATTAGGTAAACCAATTCAAACCATTCTAGCAACTTCAAATTCAGCAATTTTGAAGTTTGATTTTAAAAACTAATTAAAAACAGTAACTTTTGTAAAAATCTGATAATTTATGGAACTAAGGCCTCAAGGATCCGCTTGTAGTAGTCTCATGTGAATTCATTCATCCAAGCATAAACACAACTAGATTCAAAGTTCTATCTCTCATCTAGTTAAAAGATTAAGCATTTAAACACAAACAATCCGACTTAAGTCAGAAAATAATATTCTAGTTCTAATGAAGCACATAATATTCAAACATGTAGTCTTCAAACTAACAGCCATGCCAAGAGACTATGGCATGCTCTAGGGTTACTTCAATTTGAATCTAATCAATCCAAACATGGCAATATTAGAGAATTGCACGGAACTCATGTCCGAAGCACATGAACTCTCATAAAACATAAAAAAATAACAACTTTATTCAAACTAGAACTTAAAAATTCAAACTTTAAGTAATGTACTTGAATCAAATGAATTCTACATGAGAACTAGCTTCAAGCTTCACTTCTTAGCCTTAGCTAAGAGGTTCTAGTCGAGCATCATCATGTTACAACTAAAACCATTGCAAAATAACTAGAAAATATGAAAAATCGAATTTGGGAGAGTTGTAGATGATCCACGACAAGCCTCTTCACCTCCCACAAGTTCCCAAGCCTTCTATGATACCTCAGGAACGAACCCTAGGGTTCCTTTTATAATGGAGAAGTCCCGCTGACTCAGAAACTTTCAGCTTTGCGCAACAACTTTCAGGCGCAACAAATTTTAGAGCTTGCTGAACAAGCTGTTGGAACTTATTCAAAAATTACACTCGCCGACCGGTCTTGACCGGTCGGACCCGTCTAGTGGATGTCTAGAGAGCGTGTTCCAGCAGCTATTGGATTGACCTATGAATAGCTAGCCGATCGGTCTTGACCAGTCAACCCTTTGGCTGACGGGTCTTGATCGGTCTAATGTTCGCTTCCCCAAGCGTAGGGTTGCTGATGTAGTAATAATCTCTATAAGACCGAGATCGATCCACCGGGACTTGTGTAGGAACTCACAAAACACTTCCAATGGTTTCTAATTGAGAACTAACTAAACAGGGTTTTGGAATTGAATGTAGATAGATATTTTAAATTAAAACTGAATGTAATCAATAATAAAGAGCACTAGGGGTTTAAGGATCCACTTGTAGCAATCCTTGATGCTTAATTCTCTGTGGTTTCCCAATTACTCAACTAGAATCGAAATCAAATCGTATCTAGCTGGATGATAGGGCAGTTAAAACAAACAATCTTTCATATGTGTGATTCAAGTACATGATTCCCTCAATTCAAGGACTTGAGCACACTTAATTACATAGGTCAATCCTAGTTCCAATAGATTAAGATCACAATCATAATCATCATTAAACTCTGTCACAAAGCATAACTAGATCATGATTTGAACTTGTTTTAAGTCACATACACAATCACACATAATTCAGAAATTCAGAAAAGTATAACCTTGGGCATGAAATTCCCACATGAGAATAAAAAATCTAGAGCGTATCAAATCCGATTCCTCAGAGCGTACAGGTCTAGAACCATTGAAAACTATTAAGTACTCAAGTAATTCTTCTCAACATCCATGAGCCATCATAAGATTAAGAAAAACTACTTAGAACTTTATTCAAACTTCAAACCAATGTTCTTCACTAATAATCCAATCTTGAAAACAAAACAAACGAATTGAAACATCTTCGATTCACTACAAGCTTCACCTCTAATTAGCCCTACCTAAGAAGTTTAGCTGTTCATGATCTAAGGAAACATGAAAGCAACTAAAAAAAAATATAAAACTAGAAGAATAAACTAGGAGGAGTTGTAAAACTCCGGATCCGACTTCCACCGCCTCCCACCGTGGTAATTCTCTTCTAGGATGCCTTAAGGACAAGCTAGAGGAGTCCTTTTATAGGTTTGGGGCCCTAGGTGCGAAGAAACTTAAAAAATCCCGCAAAAATTACGCTTTACGCAGCAGAATTCGGAGCTTGTAGAAAAAGATCTGTTACGCAGCTGACCGGTCAGGACGACTGGTCGAACGACCGGTCGTAAAAGGTTAAAAAAAGTCCAGAGAGTTTTCTGAAAATTCGAACCCAGGTTTTAATTCAACGACTGGTCATAAAAGGTTAAAAAACGTCCAAAGAGTTTTCTGGAAATTCAAACCCAGGTTTTAATTCAACGATCGGTTGGACGACCGGTCTGAGCAGTGGGCAACGTTGGCAGCAGGGGTCCTCCTGTTGAGTGTTAGGACCGGTCGGACGACTGGTCTTCAGTGCTATTTTCTGCACTTCGTTCTTTTCTCCTTTGCTTTCTTTCTTCCACCTTTTGGCGCTTAGTCTTTTGATCTTCAATGCTTGTAAACAGCATCTCTAAGCCTTCAATTGATGAATTCTCTCTCTCACTCCTACAACCACAAAACCATGCATTAGTTGGGTCTTTAATCATGTACGTCAAGCATAGTTAGTGCTGAAATGGGGTTAGACTATACACATTTAAGAGCTTAACACACCCCCCAGCCAGCATTTTGCTAGACCCGAGCAAAACATGCGTGAAACAAATTTCATTCTTCAAAACTCAACTCTCCTTTAGAAACTATGTTTCTGTACACTCAATGATATGCAAGTGTAAAGAATTCTGAAATGCTCAGTGATAGAAGTTGAAACCTTGAACTTTCCAAAACATACCAAGTACTCATATGAAATTCTCGCTGATTGATTGATAAATAGAAGAATCCAAACAATTTAACCTAGTGTGCTCAGTGAATGCTCATCTCATGGATTTCCAAGGTTACCTTGTTCATGAATTAGCTAAGGTATGGATTCAACGGTGTATAGATCAAGCCTTTGACAGGAATTTGCCTTACCGTCCTTCTAACGACTTTCATACTACGTCCCATTTCCGGCTTTGGTTACGGGTAGACCATCCCCCGATTGGTAATAGGTAGCCCTTTTCGGACTTTCTACCATATTTTCAATCATTCCCATATTTTCATCCTTCCTTTCCTTTTCACACACATTAGATAGGATTTTTAGAAATCCATATCTTTCGTTATTTTCCCATGGACAAGGATGGACAAAGTACCCCAGCTTTATTCCTCACCACCTCAAATCCCAAACCTAGCTAATCCACCATTCTAATAATCCTTTCAAAACATGAGAATCGTGTAAAGTGAACTAGGTGTAAAAGTGTTCAAAATCTCTATCAATCAGAAAAATAGGAGAATTCGCATGTAAAACTAGTATCTTAGAGATTTGTTCAAGATATTCAACTTCACTCACTTCGCCTCTCCTTTTCCTATACTTACATCATCCCGAATGCATAGAAACAAAGTTTTCCAATGGAGTTTTGAATTTATAAAACAAAATATCTGAAAAATGTTCTTCATATTGCTCGAGATGTTACAAAACACTAGATTCATCCTAGTGATCCCACACACCCAACCAAATCTTGCATTGTCCTCAATGTAAAAGATATTCAATAGGCAAAACATGAGAGCAATTATAAAATAAAGGGAGTGAGGAATGAGAGTACCTGAGAGAACAAAAACTGGAATTCTACCTCCTTCTAACAAACCTATGAAAAAGCAAACCAAAAGCAATAAAATCCTAATCCTAACTACTCTATACCTCCATCAGACTAGGAGATCAAATATCCTGATACACAGGATCAGTTAGAGGTATTGACAAACCTTCTGAAGGAAAATTCTTAAAGAACGATTTTAAACGCTGACCATTTGCTTTAAAGACATTACCATTCCTTGGATACAACAAATCAACAGTCCCATATGGATAAACAGTTTTTATAATGAAGGGACCGGTCATCGAGACCTCAATTTCCCTAGAAATAAATGTAATCGAGAATTATACATGAGGACTTTCTGGTTGATCGTGAAGGTCTTACGAATAATGTTCTTATCATGGAACACATTCGTCTTGTCCATGTAAATTCTCGCATTTTCATATGCCTCATTCCGGAGTTCCGTAAGTTCATTCAATTGAAGTTTGCGCAACGAGCTTGCTTTATCAGAATCAAAATTCATCTTCTTTATCGCCCAATATGCCTTATATTCCAACTCCACGGGCAAGTGACAAGCTTTACCATAGACAAGTCTATAGGGAGACATTCTAATGGGGGTCTTGAACGCGGTACGGTAAGCCCAGAGTACATCGGTAAGTCAAAGCGACCAATCTTTGTGATCGGGGTTTACTGTTTTCTCCAAAATATGTTTAATTTTCCTGTTGGATATCTCAGCTTGTCCACTTGTTTGTGGGTGATAAGGAGTGCTCACCTTGTGATTCACGCCATATTTCTTCATTAAAGCTTCGAACGGGCAGTTACAAAAATGAGACCCTCCATCACTTATAATGACTCGAGGTGTTCCAAACCGGGAAAGGATATTTTCCTTTAAGAAATGAATGACTATTTTATGGTCATTGTTCCGACATGGAATCGCCTCGACCCATTTTGAAACATAATTGATGGCAAGCAAAATATATGAATTTTCAAAAGAAGATGGGAATGGACCCATGAAATCGATGCCCCAACAATAAAAAATTTCAATTGGTAAGATGGGATTGAGTGGCATCATATTTCTATGGGATATTCCTCCCAATTTCTGATAAGGCTCACATGTTTTACAAAACTCATGGGTATCTCTAAACATGGTGGGCCAATAAAACCTACATTGCAAAATTTTGGCTATGGTCTTCTTAACCGAAAAGTGGCCACCACACGCCTGAGAATGATAAAAGGAGATGATACTATGTTGTTCATCATCCGGCACACATCTCCTTATAATTAATCGGGACAATACTTGAATAAGTACAGGTCGTCCCACAAGAATTTTCCCACCTCGTTGAAAAACTTATCCTTATCTTGCTTGTTCTAGTGTGTTGGAATTGTACCTATAGCAAGATAGTTGGCAATGTCCGCATACTATGACAATTAGGAGACTTTAAAAAGTTGTCCATCAAGGAACATGTCATTAATCGCGGTCGTCTCAGGGGAATCGGTGAGAACAAGTCTAGAGAGATGGTTAGCCACAACGTTTTCTACTCCTTTCTTATCACGTATTTCTATGTTAAATTCTTGGAGTAGGAGGACCCATCTTAACAAGCGTGACTTAGCATCCTTCTTAGAGAGAAGGTATTTAAGCGCAGCATGGCCGGTAAATATGATTATCTTGGATCTGATCAAGTTAGACCTAAACTTGTCTAAAGCAAAAACTATGGTCAAAAGTTCTTTTTCTGTAGTAGTGTAGTTAGCTTGAGCTGAGTTTAAGGTTCTACTTGCATAGTAGATGACACATGACTTTTTCTCTTTTCTCTACCTTAACAAAGCCCCAATAGCGTAGTCGCTCGCATCACACATAATTTCAAAAGGAAGGCTCCAATCAGGTGGTTGCATTATGGGGGCACATGTCAACATACATTTTAGTTTGTCAAAGTCATTTTAACAATCTTCAGTCCACTCGAATGAGTTTTTTCTTTTGAAGGAGGTTACATAAAGGACGAGAGAGTGAACTAAAGTCTTTTATAAACCGTCTATAGAATCCGACGTGTCCCAAAAAGGACCACACATCTCGTACGCTCTTGGGTGGTTGAAGGTTAGAGATAAGATCGATTTTAGTTTTGTCCACCTCAATTCCATTTTGTGAGATGATGTGACCGAGGACTATTCCCTTTTGAACCATGAAGTGACATTTCTCCCAATTCAACACGAGGTTCTTTTCTTCACATCTTTTCAAAACAGTTTTTAAGTGCATAAGGCACTCATCAAAGTTACAACCAAATACTGAGAAATCGTCCATGAAGATTTCGAGAATTATCCTCACCATATCAGAAAAAATACTCAACATACAACACTGAAAAGTGGCAGGGGCATTACATAGTCCAAATGGCATCCTTCGATAGGCAAAAATGCCAAATGGACATGTGAATGTTGTCTTCTCTTGGTCCTCTAAGGCGATCTCTATTTGGTTATACCCTAAATACCCATCGAGAGGCAAAGATGGGAATGACCCGCCAACCTTTCTAAAATTTGATCAACAAATGGTAAGGGACGCGGTCTTTCCTTATGACAGTGTTTAGCTTCCTGTAGTCAATGCACATTCTCCAACCAGTAGTGACTCTGGTTGGCACGAGTTCATTATTGACATTGACTACGATGGTTATTTTGGATTTCTTAGGCACCACTTGAGTTGGACTCACCCATTGACTATCGGATATTAGGTACATGATACCCACATCCAATAGTTTCACCACTTCGGCGTTAACCACCTCCTTCATGTTTGGATTGAGGTGTCTTGTGGTTGCCTAGATGTCTTAGCATTTTCCTCAAAGTGTATGCGATGAGTACAAATAGTGGGTCTATGCCTTTGAGGTCCGCAATTGACCATCCGATGGCACCTTATGCTCTATTAAAGTAGCTATTAGCCTACTCTCTTGTTCCTCATCCAAGTTGGAAGAAATCACCATCGGATACATCTCATCTCGACCTAAATAAACATATTTCAAATCAGTGGGTAATGGTTTTAGGTCGAGCTTCGGTGCCTGAAAATTAGATGGAAGGGGCTTGTTCTCGCTTAAGGGCAAAGGCCCAAATGATGCCTTCCATCTTTTATTATCAAGTACAAGCATAACATCCAAAATGACATCCATCTCTTGTATCATGTCATCATCAATCTCATGAGAGTGGGTCAAACATGCCTCCAAAGGATCAGAATATAATGCTAAGGGGGATGTACTCTCCACGAATGATTCAATTAGATTTATTTCATGGACTTCGTCATCAAGTTCCCGTGGTTGTTTGCATAAATCAAATATATTCAGCTTGAGTGTCATATTTCCAAAGGACATTTGTACAAGCTCGTTTCTACAATATTAATCGTATTTGAAGTAGCTAGAAAAGGGTGGCCAAGTATGACGGGAATTTGAGTACCGGTACCTATCACGGGGTGTGTATCCAAGACAATAAAGTCCACTGGGTAGTAGAAATTATCAACTTGGACCAAGACATCCTCAATCACTCCTCTCGGTATATGAATAGATCTATCAGTAAGTTGGAGTGTGGTTTTGGTGGGTTTCAATTCACCTAACCCAAGTTGTTCATAGACCGAGTATGGGATGAGGTTAACACTTGCTCCTAAATTGAGTAAGGATTGTTTGATTCGATAGTCACCTATGATGCATGAGATGGTTGGACTACCCCAATCCTTGTATTTTTACGGCATCTCTTGTTTGATAATAGCGCTCAAATTCTCAGTCAAAAGTACTTTGTTGTGAACATTGTATTTCCGTTTGACTGTACACAATTCCTTTAGAAATTTGGCATAGGATTGTATTTGTTTAATAGCATCCAACAACTGAATGTTGATCTTCACTTGCTTAAAAACCTCTAAAATTTTCAGGTTTTTGTCTAAAGGTTTGGGTGAAATCAACCTTTGGAGAAACGGGGCAACTGACTTGTATTGCCTTTCCGGTTCTTTCTCAAGTGGAGTGTTGTTTTGGCAATCATCCTCTTTAGAAATTTCTGGATCATTAGGCTTTGGGGCCTTCACTAGATTAGATTTATCGATTATTTTTCCACTTTTCAAGGTGAAGATAGCTTGAACATGCTCCGTATGTTGGGAGGATGAGCTTGTGTCTTGTATCTCAAATTGGGTCCTTGGGTTAGGGAGAGGTTAGGCAGGAAGTGTGTCTTTCTCCCAAACACTGAGATGAGATTCACCTTTAGTCATTGAGTTTTTCAACTCATTAATGGCTTGAGATGAATTTTGATTGAACTTCAGTTGCTCTTGCATGAACCCATCAATTTTCAGAGAATTAGTCTTGTTATATTCAGCTTGAATCGATACAAATGCACCCAACATCTCCTCTAGCGTAGCTTTTGGTGTGATTATTAGGGATGGACCTAGTAAAGGTTGAGCTTGAGGGGTATTGTTTGCATTCGCAGTTGGTCCATTCCTCCAACTGAAGTTGGGATGGTTCTTCTAACAAGAATTATACGTGTTTGAGTTTGGAGCACTAAATGGCTGTTAATAATTCTTTATGGCATTTGATTGTTCTTGTAAGATATCTTGGAATGTAGAAATTGTGGGACAATCCTGCGTTGCATGTTGATTTCCAGCACAAATTCCATAAACAATTTCAACGTCCTTCGAGTTAATCATCTCTCCGTTCTTCAATTCCATGGCCTAGACTTTTCTTGTGAGGCTAGCCACACGTGCACTTATGTTATCTTCTTCTAAGAGGACATAAATTCCTCCTTTTTCCTTTTGTTAGCTTGTCTTGGAATTTGTTGGTCTAGATGTATCCCAAGACTGTGCATTCTCGGCCAATTCGTCAAAATAGTCCCATGCTTCCTCGGCCTCCTTATTCATGAATTCTCCATTACACATCATCTTTACGAATTGGCGCATGGGTGAAGTCAGACCTTCATAGAAAAAGCTTATTAGCTGCCAAATTTCGTAGCCATGATGTGGGCATGCATTTAACAAGTCCTTGAACCTCTCCCAGCATTGGAAGAAGGTCTCATCCTCTTTTTGAGCAAAATTCATGATAAGGCGCCTCAACATGATCGTTTTGTGAGTAGAGAAGAACTTCTTAATGAACTCCCTAGTCATCTCAATCCATGTGCCAATTAATCTTGGCCTTAATGCATGAAGCCAAGCCTTAGCTTTCTCTTTAAGGGAAAAAGAAAATAATTTGAGTCTCACCACATCATTGGTTACATTTGCAAAGTGCATTGTGGCTATCACCTCATCAAATTCCTTAAGATGTTGATAGGCACTTTCAGTGTCTAGTCCATAAAATTTTGGAAGGAGTTGGATTACTCCCGGTTTTAAATCTATGCTTCCTGCATTAAGTGGAAAAACTATGCATGAGGGAGTGCTCACTCTTGTAGGTTGCAAGTAATCACATAGTGTTCGAGGTCGGGAAACATTCTCAACCACATTCTCTCCCATTTCGGTTTGGCCCAAATTTTGATTGGCCATAGGGTTGGGTTGATTTACAGCCATATTTTCAGACAAAATTGGAGATTCTAAATGTTTCTTAGCGCGTGGTTCCCTATCAATCCCTTCAGCAATTCCCCCTTCACTAATGAGTCGGTTATTAGAATCCCAAACCCAATATGGCATGCAAATCTCAGAAAAAAAAAAAGGTTAGAAAAACCTGATTTGAAGTGACTATTTTGACTCCTAGAATCCCTGTAAAAACAAAACAAAGCAAACAAATTAAGTTAGTAAAGGACTCCTAAAAATCTCAAATATAAACTATTTTTAGAAATTTTGTGAAAAACCATCAAAGCCCCCAGCAACGACTCCAAAACTTGTTCGCTTCCCCAAGTTGTTCGCTTCCCCAAGTGGAGGGTTGCGATGTAGTAATAAACTCGGTAAGACCAAGGTCGATCCACAGGGACTTGTGTAGGAATTCACAAACACATCCAATAGTGTCTTTTGAGAGCTAACAACCAGATTTTGTATGAGATTGATGTAAGTAACAACTTTAAATTAATTTGAAGGTAAACAATTATAAAAAGGCACTAGGGGTTCAAGGATCCACTTGTAGCAATCCTTGATATTCAATCCGCTGAGGTTTTGTAATTTCTCAACTAGAATCGATATTAAGATCTATCTAGCTAGATGGTAGAGCTGTTAAACCAAACAATCTGTCATATGTAAGGCCAATGTACATGATTCACTCAATGCAAGCTAGGATGAGCATGCTCAATTGCATAGGTCAGTCCCAATTCCAATAGGATAAGATCACAATCATAACCATCCTCAAGTCCAGTCACAAGACAAGTCTAGATTATGATTTGAACTTGATTCAAATCACATGCACAGTCCCATACATAATTTAGAAAACCAGAAAAGTAGAACTTTGGTAGGAAGTCCCCACATGAAGATCATAGTACTAGAGCGTACTCCAATTCCTCGAATCATACAGGTTTAGACTAACACACCATAATTAATAACTTAAGTAATTCTCCCAAACATCCATGAGTCATCATAAGACTAAGAAAAACTACTTAGAACTTGTATAAACTTCAAACCATTGTTCATAAACATGAAATTCAATCTTAAAACCAACTTAGAATGAATTGAAACATCTTAGATCCACTACAAGCTTCACCTCTTAGCCCTAGCTAGGAGGTTTAGCCATTCATGATCTAAGGAAATATGAAACAACTAAGAAAAACATAAAACAGTAAAACGAACTAGAAGGAGTTGTGGAACTCCGAAATCCATTTCCTGCCGCCTCCAACCTTGCTTAAATTCTTCTTAGATACCCTAGGAACGATCCCTAGGTGTCCTTTTATAGTGGGGAGGCTCCGCAACCTTGGAAACTTTCAGAATTTGCGTAAACATACGCAGTGCACAGACAATTTCAAAACTTGTAGAACACACTTCGTTACGCAGACGACCGGTCGCACGACCGGTCTGAGCCACTGGACGACCGGTCGCACGACCGGTCTCAAAAGCGCGAAAAACGTCCAGTGAGTTTTGGAAAATTTCGAATTCAGGATTTTAATTCAAGGACCGGTCGCACGACCGGTTGCAGCAGTGGATGACCAATCGTGAACAGTCCAGAGAGTTGTGGCCTCTGGATCACCTCTGTTGAGTGTGCGGACTGGTCAAGCGACCAGTCCTGGGCCTTGGACGACCGGTCAGACGACCAGTCGTGAGTGTTCTCTTCTGATGTCTTTCTTCTTTCCTCAGACTTCTTTCTTTCATCCTTTGACGCTTAGCCTCTTGATCTTTTACGCTTGTAAATGACTTCTTTAAGTCTCCAATTGATGCATCCTCTCTCTCATCCTATAATCGCAAATTCATGCATTAGAATAGTCTATAAATAATGAAAACCTTGCATAATGAGTGATGAATTGGGGTTAGAATATGCACAATTCAGAGCTCAACACAAGTGTAGGGTTGTGATGTAGTAATAATCTCGGTAAGACCGAGGTCGATCCACAGGGACTTGTGTAGGAACTCACAAAACACTTCCAATGGTTTCTAATTGAGAACTAATTAAACAGGGTTTTGGAATTGAATGTAGATAGATATTTTGAACTAAAACTGAATGTAATCAATAATAAAGAGCACTAGGGGTTCAAGGATCCACTTGTAGCAATCATTGATGCTTAATTCGCTGTGGTTTCCCAATTACTTAAATAGAATCGAAATCAAATCCTATTTAGCCGGATGATAGGGCAGTTAAAACAAACAATCTATCATATGTGTGATTCAAGTACATGATTCCCTCAATTCAAGTTAGGACTTGAGCACACTCAATTGCATAGGTCAATCCTTGTTCTAATAGGTTAAGATCGCAATCATAATCATCATTAAACTCTATCACAAAGCATAACTAGATCATGATTTGAACTTGTTTCAAATCATATACACAATCACACATAATTCAGAAATTCAGAAAAGTAGAACCTTTAGCATGAAGTTCCCACATGAGAATAAAAAATCTTAAACGTATTGAATCCGATTCCTTGGAGCATACAGGTCTAGAACCGTTCAAAATAATTAAGTACTCAAGCAATTCTTCTAAACATCCATGAGCCATCATAAGATTAAGAAAAACTACATAGAAATTTATTCAAAATCCAAACGATTGTTCTTCACTAATAATCCAATCTTGAAACCAAAACAAACAAATTAAAACATCTTAGATTCACTACAAGCTTCACCTCTTAGCCTTACTTAAGAGGTTTAGCCGTTTATGATCCAAAGAACATGAAAGCAACTAAGAAAAACATAAAACTATAAGAACAAATTAGGAGTTGTAGAACACTGGATCCGACTTCCGCCGCCTCCCACCGTGGTAATTCTCTTCTAAGATGCCTTAGGAACAAGCTAGAGGAGTCCTTTTATAGGTTTGGGGCCCTAGGTGCGAAGAAACTTGTAGAAATCCAGCAAAAATTGCACTTTGCGCAGTAGAATTCAGAGCTTGTAGAAGAAGCTCTGTTACGTAGCCGATCGGTCGGAAGACCGGTCGAACGACCAGTCGTAAAAGTTTAAAAAATGGCCAGAGAGTTTTCTGAAAATTCGTACCCAGGTTTTAATTCAACAACCGGTCGGACAACTAGTCTGAGCAGTGGACGACCAGTTGGATAACCGGTCATCATTGGTCCAATAACGTTGGCAGCAAGGGTCCTCCTATTGAGTGTTCGGACCGGTCGGACGATCGATCTTTCGTGCTATTTCTGCACTTCATTCTTTTCTTCTTTGCTTTCTTTCTTCCACCATTTGGTGCTTGGTCTTTTGATCTTCAATGCTTGTAAACAACGTCTCTAAGCCTTCAATTGATGAATTCTCTCTCTCTCTCATTCCTACAATCACAAAACCATGCATTAGTTGGGTCTTTAATGATGTATTTCAAGCATAGTTAGTGATGAAATGGGGTTAGACTATACACATTAAAGAGCTTAACATCTAACCCATGGTTTTTGATAATTTTTCCCTTCTTCTTTCTCTCTTGTTCACTTACTTCTCCTTTCTTCTTTGGCCCAGCTTCAATCATCATAAAAGAACTTCCAAATGTGTTCATTTAGCCTTCAAATAGGTGAAGTCTCTCTTTCATTCCTACAATCACAAAAAATGCATTTGATAATCTTTTAAACGTGGAGATCATGCATAAAATGTGATGCAATGGGGTTAGAATATGTATAAATTAGGAGCTTAATAATAGCCAATGGGTGAGTCCTACCCAAGTTGTCCCTAAGAAGTCTGGTATTACCATTGTAGAGAACGCCAACAACGAGCTTATACTGACTAGAGTGACCACCGGTTGGCGTATGTGCATAGATTATTGAAAGCTAAACATTGTCACTAGGAAAGACCACTTCCCTCTCCCATTCATAAATCAAATTTTGGAGAGGTTAGTGTTTCATTCCTATTATTGCTTCCTTGATGGCTATTCTAGCTACAACGAAATTGAGATAGCCTCGGAAGACCAAGAGAAAACCACATTTACATGCCCGTTCAGCACCTTCGCCTATCAAAGAATGTCATTCGGATTATGTAACGCACCCGCCACATTCCAACGATACATGTTGAGTATTTTCTCAAACATGGTGGGGGAGTTTCTTAAGGTATTCATGGACGATTTCTCTATTTTTTGTTGTATATTTAATGAATGCCTTAATCACTTGAAATCGGTCTTGACTAGGTGTGAGGAGAAGAACCTTGTCTTAAACTGGAGAAGTGTCATTTTATGGTACAAAGAAGAATAATCCTTAGACATATTATTTGAAATTGCGCCTTTTTGGATAATATAGGCGTATGCGAGTGGAAGCTTGGAGAACAACTAGAATTATAGGCAAGTCCTAAAGGGGGGTGATTAGGACCTTTTGAAATTCTTTTCGCCTACTTAACAATTTTATCAAATTAAACTAAGTAAGAACACTTCGGCTTCCAAGCCTAAGTGGGTCCAATCACAAGACTAGTATATGGTTTAAACAATAAACAACCTAGTCTAAGCAAGTATAGATTAATAAATTATTAAACTAATAAATGACCTAATCTATGCAACTCAAGTAAACTATATGAGAGTAGATCATATAAGGTCAAGTCTACTTAAGAAGTGAAAGTACATCATGTGTGTGAGGATATGCCTATCTAGTGCATAACATAGATTCTAATTAAGCATTCATACTTAACATTTAAATACAATGCATAATAAGAAATGTGCTTAATAATAATAAAAAACACATTGATGTATAGTGGTTCGACTTCGGGTCTACTCCACTCCCGGTTCATGTACTCAACCCCTTTGAGCACACCGCATTCACTAGGGATTTTAAATCTAGTTCCTCCCAACTAAGGTGCTTTAACTCGGATTCACCCAACTGGGGAGTTTAAAAGTTCCTCCCAACCTACACGTTCACACCCGGGTTGGTGGCTCCCCTTGAAGGCTTGTTTAGGCCCGTCAAACGTGCCAAAGAACGACAAACGTCCCTGAATTTTAAGTCCGACAAATGTGCCAAGGAACGAAAAGTGTCCATATGCTTTAGGCTCAACTAATAAGCCAAGAATCGGTAAACGACCTTAAAATTCGAGTTTGACAAACAAACTCTACACTCAATTGCCACAGAGAAAAGAGTGGATGGACTCTAAAAAAAGACAACTCGTCAGATTTGAGCCCCATTGTGTGCCACTTTGGGTTGCTTCTTCTTGCTCTCTCGTGCTTAAATAAGCTCCCCTTATGCTCCCTCAATCTTTGATGCCGTTGCTTTGCCAAGGCTTCAGCTCGAAGATCAGCTCCCTTGCATGTGATGCTCCATTGGAGATGCCCAAGGTACTAGGGAATGGTGTAACCTCTATAAATGGTAGGAAATGGGTTTCCTAGAGGGATACACCTATTTGGACTCCTAGGTGGTGTTTAGAAAAGAGATTTAACTATGATCAAGGTGTCTAAAATCCTATGAATCAAGAGGGAACAAGTCCATTCTCATTTTAGCATTGAATGCCCTAAGCTGTGATGAATCACAAGGAGAATGCGTTGTATGGGTTAGGATTAGTGCACCTAATGATAAGCAATGGTGATGGCTTCTAAATCCTTAAAATTCCCTCTGTTAGCTCAAAAATCACATCTCCCATATAAATAGATTTTCTCCCAACGGTCAAATAACGGGCAAAAAATGACTATTCTGATCGATCAGAATATCAATCCAGTGATTTCATCAGTTGCTGGACAAGATATCTGATCGATTGAATAATGTTCCAATCAATCAGAAAATCATTTCCGATTGATCGAAAATCATTTCTGATTGATCGGAGTTCCGATTGGAAATTGTTGTTTTTGGACAATTTTGTTTACAACAACTTCCACCTCTTTAATCAGTCTAACTTATCATATTTTTCAATGTGTTTTAAGACTAATGATGATGACTAAATGTATTCCTAGTTGGTCCAAGTCATCTAAGAGGTTTTGGGTGTTTTGGTCTAAAGGGTTAGGGTCACTAAGGCATCTCCTTTACCTATTCTTCTTCCTTGATGGTTCTGGTCCACTTGAATATTTGGTCTTCAGCTTATCAAGGCTCAACCGACATTACAACACATGGACTCACATAATTGACAAATAAGGTGCACTAGTATGCCACAGAAAAGTGCACTAACAATCTCCCCCTTTATCAATTACGTGACAAAAACCTAACCTAATACCCATGTCATGGTCCATACCAATGACACAACCAAAACACAAAATAAAATACATGTCAAAGAAAAATAAACATTATAACTCGAAATACACTAAGACAAGTAAACAGCAAGCTCCTCTTGATTACTCCCCCATAACCTGTTAATCCCTAAAACACAAACATAAATTTTGTTTTGGTGGGATTCGATCTTTCTCCCCCTTTTTTTCAACAATTGACAAATCAATGTCTCCCCTTTAATGATACATCAATTAAGTAAAGGGTAGAGGGATTAGAACGTCGTAGTTATTACTATAAAAACATGCTAACTAGAGAAAGTATAGGGTACATGAACATATAGAACATAGAGCATGCATGGGAACATGATTAACAAGAAAATGTATTTATCTAAGCATAGTTAATCATGCACAATTGGTCATTCTAAATATACATTAAGCATTGAAAGCTCAATGGCTTATAACCCAATCAACCAACATCCCCAAATTTATGTACATCATGACCAAACCTAAGCAAAGATTAGCATACACTAAAGCATAAAATTCATCAAGATTAGCTAATCTAAGCAGGATGGTAATCTAGCAACAAATATATCAAATAAAAGCAAGGCTAAATTACCAAATTTGGGCTAATGAGACTTAAATCCTTTGATTTACCTATACACACAAAAATGAGGCTTGAATCCTCAGATTTACCTATAAAACCAGTTTCTAGCTACCCTTACTAACTATGTTTAGTTTAATTAGCCTAAGGGTAACTAATTTCGTTAACACCCTCATAGAATGTTGTTCGCTCGCCTCAAGTGCAAGATTGCGAAGTAGTAATAATCTCGGTAAGATCGAGGTCGATCCATAGTGAATTAGGGTAAATCGATTCAAAACATTTCAGCAACTTTAATCTCAGCAATTTTAGATTTCAAATTAAAAAACTAACTAAAACAGTAACTTGAGGAAATTTCTGATAATTAACAGAACTAAGGCCTCAAGGATCCACTGGTAGTAAGCCCATGTGAATTCATTCATCCAAGCATAAACACAACTAGATTCAAAGTTCTCTCTTCTAGTTGGAAGATTTAACATTCAAACATAAACAATCCCTACTTAAGTCAGAAAATCAAAGTCTAATTCTAATGAAGCATATAGCATCCAAACATGTACCCTTCGAAGTAACGACCATGCCAAGAGATTATGGCATGCCCTAGGGTTACTACAATTCGAATATAATCAATCCAAACATGATAATCTCAGAGAATTGCAAGGAACTCATGTCTGAAGCACATGAACTCTCATAAAACATCCAAAAATACTAACTTTATTCAAACTAGAACTTAAAAATCCAAACTTTAAGTAAAGTACTTGAATCCAATGAATTCTACATGATAATTGACTACAAGCTTCACCTCTTAGCCTTAGCTAGGATGTTCTAGTAGAGCATCATTATGCTACAACTAAAAATAATGAAAAGCTAAAGAAAAACATGAAAAATCAGGTTTGGGAGAGTTGTAGACGCTCCACAACGATCCTCTTCACCTCCCACGAAGTCCCAAGCCTTCTATGATGCCTTAGAAATGAACCTTAGGTGTCCTTTTATAATGGAGAGGCCCCACTGACTCAGAAACTTCCAGAATTGCATAACCACTTATACAGCGAATGAAAATTTGAAGCTTGCTGAGCAAGCTTTTGGATTTATGCAGAATTCACACTGGTCGACCGATCTTGACCGGTTAGACCCATCCAGTTGGGTGTCCAGAGAGTGCAAGAGAGGGGGGAGGCCTATGGCAGACCGGTCTTAATCTGTTGGACCTGTCTAGGGCCTGATCCAGCAAGCTAAACAGGGGCAGCCTTGGTGGCCGATCGGTCAAGACCGGTCGTGGCCTCCTTGGCTGACCGGTCAAGACCGATATGGCCCCATTATAACCTCCTTTTCTTCCTTCTTTCTCTCTCTCCTCTTCTTGCTTCTTTCTTTCTTCTTTGGCCCACCTTTGGTCATCATCAAAAAGGACTTTTTAGTCATCAATTGAGTAAAGTCCCTCTCTCATTCCTACAATAAAAAAAAATGCATTAGATGATCTTTTAAACATGAAAATCATGCATAAGATGTGATGCACTGGGGTTATAATATGTATAATTTAGGAGCTCAACACACCCCCTAACCAGCATTTTGCTAGTCCTGAGCAAAACATGCGTGAAACAATTCTCGTCTCCAAAAACTCAACTCTCTCTTGGAAACTATACTTCTATAAACTTTAACACACATAAGTGCAAAATTCAGAAGTATTGAATGATAAGAATTTGAAGTCTTAAGCTCTACAAACATAATAAGCATTCTCATAGAATCCCCACCGATTTATTGACAAATAGAAGAATCCGAGCATGTATGGTCTAGTGTGCATTGTGCATATTCATCTCATGAATTTCCAGGATTACCTTCTTCATAAATCAGTGAAACAAAAGATTTAAAAGTGTACAGATCAACCAAGTGCCTATGACAAGAATTTGCCTCACTGTTCCTTCGACGACTTTCACACTACTTCCCATTTCCAGCTTTGGTTATGGGTAGACCATCCCTTGGTTGGTAATAGGTAGCCCCTTTCAGAATTTTTCACAAATATTCAATAAATACCATATCCTCATTCTCTTTTTTCATAAACATTAGATAGGATTTTTAGAAATCCATATCTTTCATTATTTTCTCTTATTGCACATGACCAAGGATGGACAAAGTTCCCCGGGCTAGTTTGTAAACACTTCAAATCGTCAGTCTTATCAATCTACAAATCTAATAATCCCTTCAAACCATAAGAACCATGTATTGTGAACTAGACTAAAAAAAGGTTAAAGTTTTCTATCAATTACTTCAATGGGGGAATTCATATAGAAGACTATTATGTTTAAAATAATTTAGAAATCTTAAAATCATATCAATTAATCTCTCATCCTTTCATACTTATAGCATCCCAAGTGCATAGAAACAAGGTTTTCCAAAAGAGTTCTGATGTTTCAGAAAAAAAAGAAAAATTTCTACACAACATTGCTCGAAATGTCACAATTTGCTAGATTCTAGGAATCTCACCCCCTAACCAAATCTTCCATTGTCCTTAATGTAAAAGATATGTAATCAACATGAATATGAGAGCAATGATAAAAAAAATAAAAGAGGATGAGTATGAGAGTACCTAAGTGAGTCGATCATGGGAGTTTACCTCCGGCATCTATATATGCTAAAGTAATAAACTTAAAACAGAAAAACAAACTAAACCTAATCTACTTAAAGCAATAAAAGATACGTAACCCATCCTTTTTAGAAAGAGAATCTCCATCAAACTAGGAGATCAAGCATCATTATAACATCCAAAAGAACAAAGTTGAGCAAGATCATCAAGTAGTGTAACAAATTTTTCAGTAGAGCAATCCACCATCTTTCCTTGGAAAGTATATTGGTGAGACATCAACCATTCTAACCCATTGAAAATCCTGCTGAAAAATTTTAGCGGGTTTCTCAATAATGTTGTCACATGTACTAGGAAAGGAGAATTGCATTGGTTGAAAATCAGTGAATATGGATCTCATTTCCATCTTGTTTGGGCAAAAAATTGTCAAATATGGGTCATCCCAGAAGTGGTGTTCTTCAGTTTGAACAAACTAAAGGGATGTGGAGACTTCAATCACTTCATCCACACAAATTGGGATGGTCTTCACATAATCAACTTTCACCGGTGCTTCCACAATCGATTTTTTAGTTTGACACTCTATGGAAGGAAGCTTTTTAGGCACCGAAGGGGTCTCCCTCAAGGTATGCACTATTTCCTTAATCATAAGATCATTCCAATCTTTAAAAGGAGCCAAACACTCCTCTAGAATGTAGGAGACCTCAGGGGAGGAAGTTTTCAAATTTGGACCCTTCACGTGTTCCTCCTTCTCAGATTTTTGTGTAGGTTGGAGTGGATCTTCAACCTCTACACTTTCAGAATTTGGCTTCTCTGTAGGCAAGTCAAGCACCAATTCTTTCAATTACTACATAACAATTTTGTGTAAATCAGAAATTGGTGACTCGTCAAGTAAACCTTTAGAAATTGGCACTTCCAAGGCCTCATTAATAATCAAATTAGTTTCATCCTTGGAGTATGCCACACATGTCTCCAAACTTTCAGGTAGATCGGGTTAGAAAAACTCCCCATCTTTCATAGATTTTATCATGTTTATCTCATGAGGACCATCATCATCGTCCCAATCCTCAAAGGGATCAAAGCAAACAACATCTAGATGATCAAAATTCTGATTTAAAACAAACTCCTCTTCCACAATGGACTCGATGAAGTTTACCTCATGGACATCATCATCATCCCTATGCCTTTTGCCCATATAGGACACATTTACCTCCAATGTCATTTTCCCAAAGGACAATTGCATGACCCCATTCCAGCAATTGATGATTGCATTTGATGTAGCCAAGAATGGGCGGCCCAAAATTATCAGTATTTGAGTGCTAGAATCCATAACTAGTTGCATGTTCAAGACAATAAAATCCACCGGATAGTAGACTTTGTTGACTTGGACTAATACGTCCTCAACTTCCCCATTCGGCACACGAATAGATCGATCAATGAGTTGCAACGTGGTTTTGGTGGGTTTTAATTCACCAAAACCCAATTGCTCATATACCGAGTAAGGGATCAAGTTTACGCTTGCCCCCAAATCTAGCAATGCACGCTCAATCCTGTAGTCATCAATGATACATGAGATTGTGAGACTACCAGGATCCTTGTATTTTGGGGGAGTCTTTTGGGTGAGAATGGCACTCACTTGCTCATTGAGGAAGGACTTTTGTTGCACATTGTATTTGTGTTTAGTTGTGCATAAGTCCTTTAAAAACTTGGCATAAGAGGGGATTTGTTTAATGACATCAAGTAGAGGAATGTTGATCTTAACTTATTTAAAAACCTCTAGAACATCATGAGAGTTCAAGAGAGGTTTTCAAGTAAACAATCTCGAAGGGAATGGTGTTATAGGCTTATAAATGTGTTATGTTTCCTATGGGGTTGAGCCAGATCCATCCTCATTCTCAGAAACTACAGGATCATTAGGGTTATCGGCCTTCACTGAAATAGATTTATCAATTTGCTTATCACTTCTAAGAGTGGTGATGGAATTTCCTTACTCCACATGTTGGTTGGAGAAGTTAGATGTGCTTATTTCATGTGCTTGTTTAGGATTGGGCTAAGGTTGGGCCGAAAAGGTCCCTTCCCTAGCATTCAAGCGTCCCTTAATCTTATCAACCGACACCTTAAGTTCTTGGAACATTTATTGATTTTATTGATTGATTTGCATTTGCCCTTGCATAAATGTTCGCTCCCCAAGTGTAGGGTTGCAAAGTAGTAATAATTCGGTAGAGACCAAGATCGTTCTCAGGGACTAATATCGAAATTCTCTGACTTTCTTCTAATAATCTATAATTGAAATTAAACTACAATAATCTGTAATTGTGAATGTAGGAGAATAATCTCTACTTTGAGATGAAATTAACAATCTAAAGAACCACTAGGGTGTCGAAGATCCGCTTGTAGCGATCCTTGATGCATAAATCGCATTGGTTTCTCAATTACACAACTAGAATCGAAATCAAATCCTATCTAACCAGAATATGGAGCAGTTAATTCAGCAAAACTGTTTATCCCATGTGTTGTTCATCAACATGATTCACTCAATTTAAGTTAGGACTTGAGCACACTCAATGTATAGGTCAATCCTAGTTCCAATGGGTTAAGATCACAATCAAAATAATCATCAAACCTTGTCACAAGGCTTAACTATATTATGATTTGAACTTCATCTAAATCATATAAATAAGTAATACATGTTTCAGACTTTTCATAAAAAGTAGAACTTTGGTTTGAAGTTCCCACATGAAGAACCAAGTCTAGAGCGTCTTGAATCCGATTCCTCGGAGCGTACAAGTCTAGATCTATGTAAAACAACTAAGAACTAAAGCAATTCTTCTAAACATCCATGAGTCATCAGAAGATTAAGAAAAACTACTCAGAACTTTATTCAAACTCAATAAACCATTGTTCTTCAATTAAAATCCAACTTGAAACCAATAAAAACGAATTAAAGCATCTTAGGTCTACTACAAGCTTCACCTCTTAGCCCTAACTAAGAGGTTTAGCCGGCCATACTAAAGAAAAACAGGAAAATTAATGAAAACATGAAGAACTAGAAGTAAAACTAAGAAGATGAAGTATAGAACTCCAAAAATCAACTCCCACTATGATAGATCTCCTCTAGGATGCCTTAGGAATGTAGTGGAGGACCCCTTTTATAGCTTTCAAGCCTTCATAGCGCAGAATCTTCGAGAATTTACGTAAAACTTACGCACCGCACAGAGAAATCCGGACCGAAAATAGCAGTTTCTGAACTTGAGCGATTGAGCGATTGATCGATTGGCTGAGCGATCAATCGGTGGGTCCTAGTGATCAATTGATCAAGGTTGGGTGATCAATCGATGGGAGTAAAAAGTGTCCAAAGAGTTCAACAGTAATTCCTGATTTTTTATGATCTAAGCGATTGATCTTTGGAGTTGGGCGATGGATCGGTGATGATGGGCGATCAATCGGTGATCGATTGGACCAAAAAGTGTCCAGAGAGTTTCAACAGCAATTCTTTAAAAATCTACATTCTGTCGGTTGATCTACAGGCTAGGCAATCAATCACTCAGGCTGGGCGATCAATCGCAATTCTGCACTTCAGGCCAGTAATAATCTTGTCAATTTCTGCTGTGAGCGATCAATCGCTCAAGTCTGTCGATCAATCGCTCAGGCTGAGCGATCAATCTTTGGAACAATCTTCAGAAACTGCAGCTTTTTGCATTTTACTTTTATGGCCCTGCAGCTCTACACTTTGCTTTTTCAGGACAATTCAGACTTTTAACATGATTTCTTCAAGGTTTTTCTTCTCTTCTTGGGCTCATCAAAGCTTGGTCTTCAATGTATGTAAAGTGCTCTCTCAAGCCTTGAATTAGTGAAATCTCCATCTCATTCCTACAATCACAAATCATGCATTAAAGTAGTCTTTTAATCATGCAACCCATGTATAATATGTGATGAATTGGGGTTAGAATATGCACAATTCAGAGCTCAACTCACACCCCAACCAGCATTTTGCTAGACCCGAGCAACACATGCGTAAACAAGATTCAATTCTCAAAATCCAACTCTCCTTCAGAAACTATGCTTCTATTCTCAAAGGTATGTAAGTGTAAGAATCAGAAACACTTAGCGATGGAAGTTGAAACCTTAAGCCTCTCAGAATATAACAAGCGCCCATATGAAATTCTCGCTGATTGATTGATAAATAGAATGATTTAAACAATTTAACCTAATGTGTTCAGTGGATGCTCATCTCATGGAAATTCAGGATTATCTTCTTCATAAATCAGGCTAGGTTTGGATTTCAAAGTGTACAGATCAACATCAAGCCTTTGACAGGAATTTGCCTTACCATCCTTCTAACGGCTTTCACACTACTTCCCATTTCCGGCTTTGGTTACGGATAGACCATCCCCCGGTTGGTAATAGGTAGCCCTTTTCAGAAATTTCCACCATATTTTCAACCATTCCCATATTTTCATCCTTTCTTTCCTTTTTACACACATTAGATAGGATTTTTATAAATCCATATCTTTCGTTATTTTCCCATGGACAAGGATGAACAAAGTACCCTGCTTGGTTCCTCAATACCTCAAATCCCAAACCTAGCTAATCCACAATTCTACATAATCCTTTCAAAACATGAAAATCGTGTAATGTGAACTAGGCGTAAAATGTTCAAATTTTCTATTAATCATAAAAATAGGGGAATACATATATAAAACTGTTATCTTAGAGATTGTTCAAGAATTTCAACACTATGCATTTCGTATCGCTTCTACTTGTACTCACACCATCCTAAGCGCATAGAAACAAAGTTTTCCGACGGAGTTTTGAAGTTAAAAAAAATTGAACACTTTTCTACATCTATTGCTCGAAATGTTACAAAACAAGAGATTCATGCTAGTGATCACACACCCCCCAACCAAATCTGGCATTGTCCTCAATGTAAGAGATATGCAATGAGCAAAACATGAGAGCAATGAGAAAAAAGGGAGTGAGGAATGAGAGTACCTAAGAGAAGAAAAACTGGAATTCTACCTCCTTCAGAAATTTGTACCGGTCTAGCCTGTCTGGAAATCTGGAAATCTGAAATTGCATGGCCGACCGGTCTTGACCGGTCTAGCCTATCTGTTAGGTGTCTAGGGAGTGCAGCCGACCGGTCTTGACCGGTCGGGCCTTCTTGGCAAGACCGGTCGGACCCATTTTTCTGCATTTTTCTTCTTTCTTTTCATCTCTCCGTCCTCTCTCTTTGCTTTCTTCTTTCTTTGGCCCACCTTGGGTCTTCATCCAAGGCTCCTAAATGTGCCCTTTTGGTCACTAATTGGGGAAAGTCACTCTCATTCCTACAATCACAAATATGTGCTAGATGAGTCTTTTAAACATGTAAACCATGCATATAATGTGATGTAATGGGTTAGATCATGTATAAATTGGAGGCTCAACACACACCCCAACCAGCTTTTTGCTAGTCCCGAGCAAAACATGCGTAAAACAAGTTTTATTCTCCAAAACCAACTCTCCTTCAGAAACTATGTTTCTATCCATTTCAAGACATACAAGTGTAAAATTCAGAAAAATTAGGTGATAGAAGTTGAAATCTGAAACTCTCAAAACGTAATAAGTGTCCATATGAAGTTCCTGCTGATTGACTGACAAACAGAAGAACTCGAACAAATTCAACCTGGTGTGCATAGTGAAAGTTCATCTCATGAGTTTCTAGGATTATCTTCTTCATAGATCAACTAAACTATAGATCTCAAGTTGTATAGAGCAACAACAAGCCTATGACAGGAATTTGCCTTACCATCCTTCCGACGGCTTTCACACTACGTCCCCTTTCCGGCTTTGGTTACGGGTAGACCATCCCCCTGTTGGTAACAGGTAGCCCTTTTCGAAATTTTCCACCATGTTTTCCATCATTCCCAATTTTCATCATTCCTTTTCCTTTTTCTTTTACATTAGATAGGATTTTTAGAAATCCTTATCTTTCGTTATTTTCCCATGGACAAGGATGGACAAAGTACCCCGGCTTGGTTTCTCAACACCTCAAATCAAAGTTAGCCAATCCAAAAATCACATAATCCTTTCAAATCATGAAAATCGTGTAATGTGAACTAGGTGTAAAAGTGTTCAAATTTTCTATCAATCATATAAATAGGGGAATTCACATATAAAACCATTAAATTAAGTCAGGTTCAAAGCTTGCAACATCAGTCACTTTATATCTCCTCTTCTTATACTCATATCATCTCGACTGCATAGAAACAAAGTTTTCCAAAAGCATTTTGAATTTTAGAAAAATCAAAAATTTTCTACATAATTGCTCGAAATGTCACAAAAGCTATTCATATAAGGAATCTCACCCCCCAACCAAAATCTTACATTGTCCTCAATGTAATAAGATATGCAATATGCATGACATGAGAGCAATGACATAAAACAAAGGAGAGTAAGAACGGGAGTACCTGAGGTAGCAAGTTGATCAATTCTAGTATCTTCCATTGTTTCAATGAGACTTATTCAATCCTAAATGTAGAAAAGAAATCCTAACCTACCTACCCACCTTTAATTAGTCCGATCGACTACATGATCAAAATTGAGCAGGATCTTCATGAATTTCAATAAGTTTCTCATGAGGACCATCCGAAGTCCTGCTCGAATGTATACATGGGTGTGTTTCTTCATGAAGGTCCAATCATAGTGTGCACCAACGCATGTAAGGAGGAGATAAGAGCAGCAAAAGGATATCTCCTCAAGTTCTGAATAGGGTTGTAATTGATTAAAAACTGGTCCTCCTAATCAGAATTTTCAATGGGTTGAAGAACCCATGATGGTGGAGAGACATTCATTAAGTATTTTTCAGTTTGGGTTGTCTCCTCCACAATTTCAGAATTGCATGGTGCTTCCATAAACAATGGTAAAGAGTGTAAATCAGTGGAATGGTGTTCTTCAGGCACCGACACCATGTCTAACAAACTATCCGACTCCTTAATCATCTCATCATTTAGATCATAGGGGTGGGTCATTCATTCCTCTAGGAAATCAAGAGAGTCAGATGAAGGGTCCTCGTTCTCCCTTGGTGATTGAGGAAATTCTGTTTCAAGGGTAAGAAATTCCTCCTCTATAGAGGAGAGGTCTTCCAAAGATTTTTTTTTTAGATTCAGTAGTAAGCACATCATTTAGCATAGGTTGATCTTTTGAAATTTCAGATCGTGCCACCCTGTCATCCAAAGAAATGGAATTTTCAACCCAAGGGAATTCTTCCACAATAGAATCCGGCGTGTGTTGTTGGTGGAAGGACTAAAAGAGATCCACTTCAGCCATCTCTCTAGCAAGAATATCTTTCAGCGACTCATAATCATTCGGCCCTTTGGAAGAAGAAATCTTGGACTCACAATTACCTATCAAATCCTCATTGTAGGCAAACAAACTATCGCTTTCAAATTTTGTAGATTCCTCGGGTTCGTCAACCGTCCTTGAAATCTCTTCATCGTACAAATCGGAATACCTAAAAAAGATAGTCGATTCACCATAATCGATGATAATGTTGGAATCACTGAAATCGATATCTGCTAAAAGTTTACCCTGAAATTGCGGTTTTACCGCTAGTGAGATAAGCTTGAAGGTATGCTTATGTCCTAGAGGGGGGGTGAATAGGACTTTTTAATTTTTCTTGCAAATTTAAAAGCTCAATTGCATTTATACGATAATTTACCAATTAAGTGCATGTAAATGATAGCAATTGATCACCCAAGATCTAACTCGATTGACAACTATACTAAGAGAAATATTTCATCAAACAGTTTATATGCATTCTTGTATTAATCATTCAAGGATGGCATATGAGCATTTTGTCAAACATAAGATGGGCATACAGTTAAGCACTTATAAGATTGATCAACAAGGAACAAAATAGACAAAATGCATTCACCACATTGCACACGATGTATAGTGGTTCAGTTTCCCTACTCCACTCCCGGTTCACGATCTCAACCTATGAGACCACCGGATTTCACTATAGTCGTGGTTTTAAATCAGGTTAACCATCAACCTTAACATCCTTTGATCTATGACCGCGTTTACCATCCGCCAATGGCCCAATCCAGGGACTTGACGAGTTTGGATCTCAAACTCTCACCAATCCTAATCTAAGGACGGTCACGTACACTCCCGCCGGAGTTTCCCAATCTAGGGAATAGTGATTCAATAAATGGACTCTCAAATACTAGACATACCTAGACGATTGAGCCCCGATTCGATGCCTTTGATGAGTAGCTTCAGCTTCCACGAATGCCCTAGCTCTTCTCCAAGCTCCCACGATCAGCTACCAATACATATGATGTTCCTAGACTAGTGCCGGGTAGGTGGGAGAAGGTATTGATGTTCCATATGCCTATTACAATGCAATGGATAATGAAGGAACCATCAATTGGATCATTCAATGGCTATAAATGACTTCAAGATGAAGATTGAATGATAGGGACAGCCATGAATGCCATGCTTGAGTTCATTGTTCAAACCGAGCTTTGAATACTCAATGTAGTGCCATTAATGGCTAGGTTTGAAGGATGAACTCAAGACTATGATGAGCAAAAGAGATTAGATGAAAGCCTTAATAGCCTCTCTTAATGCTCTAAATGGGTGTGCAAGTTCTACCCTCAAAGCCCTCGAAATATGCCTTTATAGGCTCCAAGAATCGGGCTCCAACGGATAGAAAACGGTCACGTGCGACATGTCTAAAAAGCCCAACGACCGGTCTTAGTTGTGCCTCCGGTCTTCCTTTTGCAAAGAAAACCCTGAAGTCTCTGGACAGTTTTATAGCATTTACGACCGATCGTACCACCGGTCGTGGGAGGTCAGCGACCGGTCGTGCGACCGGTCTCCCTTTAACCTATTTTTCCCATTGGTTGCTGGACAGATTTCGTCCAAATACGACCGGTCGTGCGATCGGTCCTAGAAGTCCAACGACCGGTCTGATGGGAAGATAGATGAGATGGGGTGAACTAAGAAAGCTTGCTGTCTTCAACCCTGCTTCAGCCGACCGATCGTCCAACCGGTTGTCAGGCCTTACTTTCGCTGCCTAAAATGGGGTGAACTCCCTTGATATTAACGGTGCACAAGGAGATGGTATTCCTATCTTTTTCAACTGATTGGCACCTACATAATGGAGGTCCAAGACTGATCATCTTGACCTTAAGTCCGGAGATCAATTGGCAAACATAAAATGCGATTCGAATGCCATGGACATGGATGTTTTGGGATCCTATAGGCTGTCTATATGCAACTTACCTTCCGAGCTTGATTTGGCTTGAACTTGAGTGCGGTAAGCTGCTTTGGTATTCAAGTCTTAAGTCTTCAATCTTCATCGGGGCTCACGAGACTTAACTAATTCAACGATCATGCAATTGACAATACAATGCACAAATCAATGCACTAACAATCTCCCCCTTTGTCACTTACGTGACAAAACCTAACCTACCAAAATAAAATACATGTTCAAGATATTACATTGATAAAGCATTAAAAACAGGACTCTTGACATGCCTAGTCTAAGCTACTCCTCTTCAGTTTGCTCCCCCATAACCTGTCAATCCCTACATCCCAAAACATAGCAAACTAGTTTTGGTGGGACTTGATCTTTTTCCCCCATTTTGTTAGCAATTGACAAACTATTCTCTCCCCCTTAATGATATATCAATAAGGCTAAGGTAAGAGTAGATAGTATGTCGCAGTTATAACTATAAGCACATGTTAACAAGGAGAGTATAGGGTGCATGACTCATAAAACCATGGAGCATGCTAAGGTACATGATTAACAAGAAAATGTAACTATCTAGACAAGGTTAATCATGCAAAATTGGTCAAGGATATACATTTGCAATGAAAGCACAAAGGGCTTATAGCCCAATCAACCAACCTCCCCTAATGGTATATCAAGACCAAAACTAAACAAAGATGAGCATTCAATGAAGCATATAACTCAAGATGATTAGCTAATCTAATCCGGATGATAGCTAGCAAGCAAATATACAAATTTAAGCAAGGCTAAACTACCGAATTTGGACTAATGAGGCTTGAATCCTCTGATTTGCCCATAAGAACAAACATGAAGCTGAAAACCTCAGATTTTCCTATTGTTCCAAAGAGGCTAAATTCCTCAAGTTCACCAATTTGCTCAAAATGAGGCTTGATCCTCATATATGTATTTGAGCTCAATATGGTCTCCTAAGGACACCTAACCTAGATCACAACCCCCTTGGGTATGATAAATAGGACCCAACATGCTTGTTGGGAGGGAATTCATTTATCCTAGATTTTTCTCCCTTAGGTTCATTCCAAGTTGGAGAGCAATGTTTGGTAGGAGATATGACAATAGTTCCTACCCACCTACCCTAGTTATTGTTGACCTCAACTAATCATTTTACTTATAGTTCAACATGAGGCAATATAGATTCCCCTTTTTACTCCGTATCATGAACATCCTAAAACAGAAAAAACACTTACACCCAATTACATGTCAGAACATAATTTATAATAAAAACTTTACAAAGTGACATGTAATGACACGAAACATCTTCAATTTCTCCCCCTCAACATCTACACCTAAGAAGGCCTACAAAACAAATTGGCTTCTTGGTGGGATATAGTTCTCCCCCTTTTTGTCAGTCATTGACAAGGGTTAGCTTAAAAAAAATTGCCTATAAGAGTAGTGAAGCTAAACCATGAATTAGGAGAGATAGATCATGAAACATATGGGAGAATAGAAGCAATACATAGAAACCTGATATACAATAATCATTACGCACAAGAGGGCCTTTCGCCCAATCAACCAACCACCCCAATTGGCATGTATATCAAGAGCAATGAAACACATTTAAGCTATATTAAACAGAACCGTGAGCCATAAGGGCTTAATGCCCAAACCATCCAACCTCCCCCTATCAATATACCAAGAAGAAGCAATAGACTCATAAATATAGCACTACAAAGCATAGAGAATACTACTATCTTCAAAAGATGAATCAATAAAGCTCAAAAAAGAGGATCCAAATAAGTGATGACATCAATAGATATAACTATAAAGCGCAATCATCCAAGGGTCTAACAGTCATCTAAAATGTATAAATACATAACATGACGAGCGACAAGTGTCTTGGTCACCCAAAAAGATACTCCTGACCAAGACACATGATACAATGATGCTAAAAATCAGTCCTGTCGCCTAGATCTGGTGGCGGTGCATAGCCACGAGCAGCTCGCTCCCAAGCCTCCAAACGTCTATCAATCTGGTCAAGGCGAGCCATAATAGCCTCATGCTGCACGAGTAGAGTGGCCTGTCCCTGAAACAGCTGAGACTCGGTTCGATCCATCCTCTGCTCAATCCGTGTAAGATGGTCCTGAAGCTGGCGTAGCTCAACAGTATAAGCTGAAGAGTCCGCTGCAGGGGAGCTACGTCGGGAGAACGCCCGTGGGGGCGTACTAAAGCGTCTAGGAGCGAAACGAGGATCGATGGAGGGATCGGATGATGTTGCTGCTGCTCCAGGCTGTGATGGCTTAGAGGAACCTGGAGGGGCCTCACGCTGCAGCTGAGCCACCTGAAGTCGACGCTAGAGATCCTCTTGTGTCTTGCGCATTTTGGTTATAATAGAGCAATTTAGAATGGGAGGTTTTACGATCACATATGAGGAATCAACAAGTCCTACTGCTTTGGCCAACCTATAGATGAGATACCCAAAAGGAAGACCCGCCGACAGACCATCAGACACTAAGATGGCGGACCGAATGGCTTTCATAATACGCGAGGGAAGACACATTTTATGGCCCTGACTGACATTATAAAGAACAATGACCATGTCTTCGGGAAGGTCGGCCTTGTTGCTCTTCCTCGGGAATACGTTCTTGAAGAATATGTTGTGAATAAGACGATAATCCCAAGACATTGACGAGGCACGAAGAGCATTGTTGTTAACCCATCTAGGGTACGCTCCATTGCATAAAGCTCTAACCATGGTGTCTCAAGAGGCGGGTTCGGTCTCCTCATCATCAGAGAGCTCATCCTCATCAACAATAGATATGCCAGTAGCCTCAGCTATGGCAGGAAGACCGAATATCCAAATCCCGTCAGCGAAATGGACTTCAAAAGAAGAAGAGTCATCGGGAATGATGCGACAACAGGAATAGAATTTTCTGACTACTTCTTTCTGAACAGGACCCCCCATATGGAGCACAGGCTCCCAACCTATTGCATCTAAAAGCTGGACTACCCGATAAGGTTCCAAGTCCACAAGTTTGGCGGATTTTTCACAAAGCACATCACGATTTTTGAAATTGTGCCAATTGGCAAGATGTGATGTGTCTGATGTAGGACGGGGTTTGGAAGGAGATTTGGATGATGAAGCAACCCCTTTTCCTTTGAAAACCATCTTCTTGGAGGTGGGTTGTGGGGGCCCCTCATCATGTTGGATTTTCGAGCGGCGTTCACACCGAGGAGGGGATGTATCTTTCCTCCCACGAGAAGACATAGTGAAGCCGAACAATCCACACAAATATGCCCTAGGAATCAAAAGAGAAGGATACAACAAGGAAGAACAAGACTAAAACCCTTACCAATGAAGAAGATGATGATTGGAAGACAATGTACCACGTAGGAGGGCTTTAATCTTCGATTGGAGACCTGGGGAAGCTTGAGGAGGGCAGGTGAGACCTCTAGGATGAAAGAGGAGGAAAAAAAATGGGAATATAAGTGATTTGGGGCAGCCCGATTTCTTTTAAATAGCTCCAACCCGCGCCCGCTGTCCAGTCCACGACCGGTCGCCCGACCGGTCGTAGGCCCTAAACTGCAAAAACTGTGTATTTTATTTTTTTTTAAATTTTCACAGCTGGATTTACTTTTAATTCTTAAAAACGAGTTTGTTTGTTATGAAATTATGCAATTTAGGATGACAAATGGTCCATCATCAGATCATATCAAAAGCATAGGTTTGGCCATATAATTTTACGAAATTTTGATGCCAAAAATGAACAAATTTTAAGCAAACTGTGATGATGGATCTTATATCCAAATATACCTATTTATGCTCATAAATGATGAGGCTAAGAACCTCAGATTTTACTATAAAATGATAAACCACATTTATCTAAAGGCTAACAACCTGCAAAACAGATAATTTGTTAGCCAATCCCCAATGCTCAGCCACCAATGAATTTTCATGATATTACAGATTGATCAAGTTCATGGGGCTGGCATAAGGCTATGAGATTACTTGCCATTCATGACCCTCTTGGCAATAATCTCTGTCTTCATAATTGGAGTATGTTTCTTTAAAACTCAAGGTGTTATGGTCAAAAGCTTTCTCCCAAATGTATAGATGTAGGGAGAGAAGGGTGTTGGAGATTGTCAAGGTTTGCATGATATCTTGCTCTTTATCACCACGGGATTTAAAATCTAGTTATCCCATTTTTCTACCAGATTACTCCCAATATGTTATAATAAAGTATGAGGAGGAAGTATGACCATAACCATCTAAATGTGGCAAAGATGTTTAATTGAAGAATTTTCATATAATTACACATGCCACAATAAATTCATCAAACCACATCATCTCAGACATAAAGATAAACAAATAATTGCATATGAGATGGCTAACTAAAGAACTCAAGATTAATTATGCTAATTATGCATACAAGGATAAGTTCGATAGATAGAATATGTTTAAAGAGGCTAGATTTCCTCAAGTTTACTTATAAAGCACAATTAACAGAATTTTCTCGGCAAGATTAAACAATTAAGCTTTAATGATATTCAATCAATTCAAGATACACAAACTTAGCCGAGAATGTCACATACTACACATGAAGCATGCAACATATATATATGGTCACAAATGAATTTTAACTATTGAGCAAAATTGACCACAATAGGGATTAGCAAAGCACACAATCAATCCAAGCTAATCCAAAAGCAATTAGTTCAACTCAAAATGATCTGAGCATGATACACAGGATTAGACTAATCAAAAGAGAATGAGGCTTAGCCCTCAAATTTACCAATATGCACATATAGCTAACTACCTGACTAGCACACAAGGCTACCCCTGGATTTCCTAAAATCCAAAGGTTTAAAGATGTCAACTAGCTGTCTCATCTTGGTTGGCGCATAATATTGGTTTTAGGTATATGAATTGCCAATATGATTCCCAAAAACCCTTCGTTGTTTGCCCTTAACCATATTCTGAATTTTCTGGTTCAAATGGGCAACCTGCTTTAGCATCTCCCCCACATAATCATATCTTTTAGAAGGGGATGAAACTTTCCTCTTCTTGCCAACCTTGCGAGATTTTTCCTTATTCTCGACTTTGGTTGAGTTCTTCACAATTTTTGGAGCCTTCCCATGTTGGCTCTTCTTTTCTTGAGTCACTCTTTCAGTCACAATTGATTTAACTATTTGAGTCGGATTGAGGTGCATGGTGGTCATTTTACAATTGGGCTTCAAATTTAAAGTGTCCCGCCTCTCCACAAAAGTGGCATGAGAGAGCCGACTTGGGTTTGCTCTCAAGTGAAGAAGACTCAACCTCCACAAATACCAGAGAAGGCATTTTCTTGACATATTTGTAACCCCAATTTTCTCTCAAATCTTTACCCATAGTACAAGATTTACTTATTTGCACATTTTGGGTTTCTTGGTCCTTGTTCTCATTGGTGTAGGTCTTAAGTTGGTTGACCTCAAGTTCTAGAGCTTGATTTTCATATTTAACTGTTTTAAGTTCAAGCTCAAGCTCTTCAATTCTTTTTACTGCCTCTCTCAATTCATTTTGAACATTTTCCTTTTCTTTAGTTAGAGAGACATGGTCAATTTCCAACTTTTGCTTTTCAATCTTTTCTTTATTGAGCTCTTTCAAAACTTTTAAATTTTCATAATAGAGCTCATTATAGACATCTTGTAATTTGTCATCCTCATCATTATCTTCCTCTTCACTACTAGAGGATGTCTCATCATTGCTCATATTCTCCCTTAAATTGATACTTACAACTCTTTCAGTAGAAGGCATGGGCATTGATGAATCAGTTGTGCAAGAATGTTCATAAATAGATTCCAACTTCTCCCAAGCTTGCTTAGCGGATTCGCAAGTAGATATTCTATTTTGTTCCTCTTGGGAGAGGGCATAACGGATTACATCAAGGGCGTTAATATTGCTCATAGAATTGGCCCTTTCTTCTTTACTCCATTTTGATTCATCTTTTGGAGTGGAAGTGGTAGTACCCTTACTCTTAGTTTGAACAATAGGGACCGACCAACCTTTCTCAATTATGTCACATATAGCTGCATCTAGTAACATTAAAAATATTCTCATTCTAGCCTTCCAATATGTATAATCGGATTCATCAAAGTGTGGAGGACTAGAAATTAAACTTGCCTCGGAGTTTGACATACTTACAAGCTCACTTAGGATCTACCTCTAGGCAATTAAGCCCTTAAAGAGGAACCCGCTTTGATACCAATTGAAATTGCGGTTTTACCGCTAGTGAGATAAGCTTGAAGGTATGCTTATGTCCTAGAGGGGGCGTGAATAGGACTTTTTAATTTTTCTTGCAAATTCGAAAGCTTAATTGCATTTATACCATAATTTACCAATTAAGTGCATGTAAATGATAGCAATTGATCACCCAAGATCTAACTCGATTGACAATTTTACTAAGAGAAGTATTTCATCAAACAGTTTATATGCATTCTTGTATTAATCATTCAAGGATGGCATATGAGCATTTTGTCAAACATAAGATGGGCATACAGTTAAGCACTTATAAGATTAATCAACAAGGAACAAAATAGACAAAATGCATTCACCACATTGCACACGATGTATAGTGGTTCAGTTTCCCTACTCCACTCCCGGTTCATGATCTCAACCTATGAGACCACCGGATTCTACTATAGTCGTGGTTTTAAATCAGGTTAACCATCAACCTTAACATCCTTTGATTAGGACCGCGTTTACCATCCGCCGATGGCCCAATCCAGGGACTTAACGAGTTTGGATCTCAAACTCTCACCAATCCTAATCCAAGGATGGTCACGTACACTCCCGCCAGAGTTTTCCAATCCAGGGAATAGTGATTCAATAAATGGACTCTCAAATACTAGACATACCTAGACGATTGAGCCTCGATTCGATGCCTTTGATGAGTAGCTTCAGCTTCCACGAATGCCTTAGCTCCTCTCCAAGCTCCCACGATCAGCTACCAATGCATATGATGTTCCTAAACTAGTGTCGGGTGGGTAGGAGAAGGTATTGATGTTCCATATGCCTATTACAATGCAATGGATAATGAAGGAACCATCAATTGGATCATTCAATGGCTATAAATGACTTCAAGATGAAGATTGAATGATAGGGACAGCCATGAATGCCATGCTTGAGTTCATTGTTCAAACCGAGCTTTGAATACTCAATGTAGTGCCATTAATGGCTAGGTTTGAAAAGAAAACCCTGAAGTCTCTGGACAGTTTTATAGCATTTGCGACCTGTCGTACGACCGGTCGTGGGAGTTCAGCGACCGGTCGTGCGACCGGTCTCCCTTTAACCTATTTTTCCCATTGGTTGCTGGACAGATTTCGTCCAAATACGACCGGTCGTGCGATCGGTCCTAAAAGTCCAACGACCGGTCTTCAGACCGGTCTGACGGGAAGATAGATGAGATGGGGTGAACTCAGAAAGCTTGCTGTCTTCAACCCTGCTTCAGCCAACCGGTCGCTCGACCGGTCGTCAGGCCTTACTTTCGCTGCCTGAAATGGGGTGAACTCCCTTGATATTAACGATGCACAAGGAGATGGTATTCCTATCTTTTTCAACTGATTGGCACCTACATAATGGAGGTCCAAGACTGATCATCTTGACATTAAGTCCGGAGATCAATTGACAAACATAAAATGCGATTCGAATGCCATGGACTTGGATGTTTTTGGATCCTATAGGCTGTCTATATGCAACTTACCTTCCTAGATTGATTTGGCTTGAACTTGAGTGTGGTAAGCTGCTTTGGTTTTCAAGTCTTGAGTCTCCAATCTTCATCAGGGCTCACGAGACTTGACTGACTCAACGATCATGCAATTGACAATACAATGCACAAATCAGTGCACTAACATAGTCATCAAATCGGAAGAGGGTTGGTCTTGGATAGCCTCATCCTCCTCATTGTTGGGTATTGATTCGGTGTTCCCAATGTCGAATTTCGAAATTAGAGATGGCGAGAGGTTTTGTATGCATTGCTCAGTTATTTCCATAAACTCTCGTAGAGTATCCTTAAGAGTTCGTGTCGGTTGTGGCTCATGAGAAAGAAACTCATGAGGATAATTGTTGGCATCCATGGTTGGCTCGTCTCCCAAATTGAAATTGTGATGCTCTCGCCTATTAGGATTATGCATGTCATATGTTGTGCTATTAGATGGTTGTTGATATTTGTAGCCAAACAAGTGATCATACATTGTCCTAACCGGTGGAACATTATTCATCTCTTTCTGATACTCTCCCATTGTCTCACCTAGCGAAAAGTTATGCACATTTTTGTCATTTCGGTAATCTCGCAAGGTCTTACGTGGGGGAGTAATTAGAAGTAAATTGAGTCATAGAAAAATATACATGCTTGTAATGGTTCCAATCATAATGATTTTTTATTTGGTTTAACCTCTCATCTTCCGAAAGGTATTTAGACAATCCACCCGTCCAATCATTCATAATGAATTATAAGAAGTTGAAACAATCCCAATCTAGGAAGAAAAATAAAAAGAAGAAAGGGAGATGGAGAGATGTTACCCGTGAAGGTGATAACTATGTCAGCAACAAAGTTCCTACAAAACAAAAAAATTGCTAGTAGTCTAGAAAAAAAATTATTTCTAGAAAAACTAGAAATCCTACCTAACTAAGACTACTCTATAGCTAATAGAATAATTAGAACCGTTTAACCTCTTCCCCGGCAACGGCGCCAAATACTTGTTCGCTCGCCTCAAGTGCAAGGCTACGACGTAGTAATAATCTTGGTAAGACCGAGGTCAATCCACAGGGAAGGAGGTAAACAATTCCAACTATCCTAATAACTAGAATCTAAGAGGTTTGTGAAATCGGTTTTGAACATGAAACAGGAAAATCTGATTATGAAAGGGTAACTAGAGCATCAAGGATCCACTTATAGCTCTCCTTTAATGCATAATTCGCTATGGTTTCTCAATTACTCAACTAGAATCGAAATCAAATCCTATCTAGCCGGATGATAGAGCGGTTATATTATTAAATCAATCTGTCATATGTGTGATTAATACACATGATTTCCTCAATTCAAGTTAGGACTTGAGCACACTCAATTGCATAGGTCAATCTTAGTTCCAATAGGTTAAGATCATAACCATGATAATCATTAAACCCTGTCACAAAACTTAACTATATCATGATTTGAACTTCATTCAAATCATATCCTCAATCAACACATAATTCAGAATCAGAACAAAAAGGTAGAACTTTGGTTGAAGATCCCACATGAAAATCCAAGTCTAGAGCGTATTAAATCCGATTCCTCAGAGCGTACAGGTCTTGAACTGTGCAAAACAATTAAGAACTAAAGCAATTCTTCCAAACATCCATGAGTCATCATAAGATTAAGAAAAACTACTTAGAACTTTATTTAAACTTCTATGAACCATTGTTCTTCAATAAATACAAACTTGAAACCAATAAAATGAATTAGAACATCTAGGTAAACTATAAGTTTCACCTCTTAAATCTAGCTAAGAGGTTAGCTAATGAAAAGCATAAAAACAAACTAGAACTAGAATTAGAAAAAGAAGAAAAACTAACTGGAGGAGGCTAGAAAGCCTCCTATGATTTGAACTCCTTGCTCCCCATGTCCTTGATTGATTTGGAATAGAAGAGAGCACCTCCTTTTATAATACAGCAAGAGTACCGCCAACAAAACAGATTTTGCTTCACTTCGCACGGCTTAACCAATGGTCGGATTGCCTTCAAATTTGATTTGTAGCTTCCTTGTAATGTGATCTTCCTCATAGATGATTTAGATTTTCAAGATTATCTTCTTAATGGGCCCACCAATCAAATCAGCGACCGACTCTCAAAATCGTGCAATTCGGGTACCTTCAGAGCCAGTCATCTTGCTTTCAATGCCCCGGAGTGTACAGAGGTCAGATTGATCTCAAATTTTGAACATTGGTAGAAAAATGCCTCCTCTACATGATAGATGGCTTAGATTGTATAAAAAATTTCAGAATTAGGTGCAAAAATTATAACACTTAGTGTAAGACCCGTACCGTGAAGTGCCCTCCGTACGTTTAGTTTCCGGTACCGGTACATCCCGGACGGACCAGATTAGCGAGGCTTGATCGCGACCCTGATTTAGTACCGCAACGACCTAAGACTTGTACCCTTGCGACCGCGCGGGCGCCACGATTCCAACGCAGCGCGGCACACCCCATTGAGATACCAGGTGTGAAAGATGAGTACTTTTCTGCAATCCGAGGTGGGTCGCGCAACGCGTGTGTGGCGTGGCCCCACTTGCACAAATCCCAACAACATGTCAAATCAATCACCATCACCCTCACCCATACCCCTATCATTACCCTAGCCTACACACACCATACCTATCCCATTCCTCTCTCACCAAAGTCAACTCCAACCCATGCCTCCCATGTCATCTCCCATCATCATCATAATCATCTCATGTACCCCCCCCCCCCCCCTCTCTCTCCCATACAAGAGCCATACGTGGGGGGGTGGCCTTCTCATATTCCAAGATTTGAGAGAGAGAGAGAGAGAGAGAGAGTGAGCAAGAGAAGGAGAGGAGAGAGATTAGAGAGAGAGAGAGAAGAAAGAGATTTGAGAGATTAAGTGAGTTTAGAGAGAGATTTAGAGGGAAATCAAGAGAGAGAAAGAGAGAGTTAGAGAGATTGAAGGAGGAGATCAAGCTTGGAGGACCCCGATCATCATCCGGACCGTCCGATCGGCAATCCAACCGTCCAACCATCATTGTGAGTGCAATCTTCCCCCCCCCCCCCTTTTTCTGGTTTACCTTTCATTCTATTTCCTTGGGCCCACCTTGTGATGGGCAATGAGATGGATGGGCTGGATCTTACACATATGGGCCCCACTTGAAGTATATAAAAAAAAGAAAAAAAAAAGAAAGGAGATGCCGCTGGACAGCCAGCGTCCAGAGGACGCTGCTGCCCAGCAGCGCTGGGGTGAAGTCCCTTTTGGGCTTTGACGGCTGGCCCACTTGTGGGACCCACCCTGATGTATGTAGTTGATCCACGCCGTCCGTCTGTTTCTCCAGCCCATTTTATGTCTGGACACCAAGAATAAAGTAGATCCAGATCTCAGGTGGACCACACCATAGAAAACAGTAAAGGCAAGGATGCCTACTGTCGAAACTTCTTTGGCCCACCGTGATGTTTGTAGACGGAATCACCTGCCCAATATTGGGCTTATTAGGTCCCCAACGAGCTGGGAAACCTAATGAGCGGAGTAGATCGTCTCCAAGTGGACCCCACTTGATATGAACAAAGAAAAGAAAAGAATAAATAAAAAAAAAACGGAAGAAGACATGACGCTGGACGTCCCAGCGTCAGAGACGCTGGAAACGTCCAGCGCACGTAGAGACGGCGGACGGTTAGTGAGGTCCCCATTCGTGGGACCCACCTTGATGTTTATTTTGTATCCACGCCGTCCATTTGTTCGCCCAGATCATTTTAGGGCCAGGCCCCAAATTTGAAACCGATCCAAATCTTAAGTGGACCGCACCATTTAAAACAGTGGAAACAATGATTTCTACTGTCAGAAATCATTTGGCCCACCTTATGTTTCTAGACCTATTTGCATACCCAATGTTGGGCTTATTGGGTCCCCCATGAGATGGGGAACCTGATGAACGGAGTGGATCAGACCCATGTGGGCCCCACTTGATTTAAGTACAATAAAACAAAAAAAAAAGAAAGAAAATAAGAGAAGGGGCTCTGACGCTGGCTCTGCTGCCAGCTGGTGGCCCACTCGTGGGTCCCACCATCATGCATGTGTTGTATCCACACCATCCATCCAGTTGGGGAGATCATTTTAGGGCATGACCCCAAGAATGAGTCAGATCCAAGTCTCAAGGAGGCCCCACCACAGAAAACAGTAGGGACAGTGGCCCTACCGTTGAAACCTTCTTATGGCCCTCCGTGATGTTTATCTGAGATCCAATCTGTTCATAAGTTCATACATGCATGGAAGAAGGAAAAACAAAAATATCAGCTTGACCGAAAGCTTCTGTGGGCCCCACTTGAGGAGAGAATAAAATAAAATAAAATAAAACAAAAGATCATGGGCGCTGGACAGGCAGCGTCCAGGGGATGCTACTGCCCAGCAGCCCAGGCTCTCTCGGCGTTGCCAATGGGCCCCACTTGTTGGGCCCACCTAGAATGTATGCGCTCTATCTATTCCGTCCATATGTTTTTCCAGCTCATTTTAGTGGCTGAGCCAAAATTGAAGCATATCCAAATGTCAAGTGGACCATGCCATGGGAACAGTGGGAATAATGATCTCCACCGTTGAAATCTTCCCAGCCCTACAGTGATGTTTATTTGTCATTCAACCTGTCCATAAGATCACATGTTCATGGATTAATGGGAAAACAAAAATATTAGTTTGATTCAAAACTCTTGGGGCCCATTTGGGTGTTACGCTCTGTGGGCCCCACCACGATGCATCTGTTTTATCTATGCCGACCATCTATTTTTTTTATATTATTTTAGGGCCGTGGGCCAGCTTATAATGAGGTAAATACAAACCTCAAGTGGATTACATTGTAGGAAACAGTGGTCATTAATGCCCACCTTTGAAACCTTCCTTGGGGCCATTGTAATGTTTATTTATCCATCTAACCAAAGGTGATGGGGTCCAAATTTGGGTCCCACCTTGATGAATGTTGGGTATACCTTGTCTTTCTTCTTGGCAGGGGTGTAGGCCCAGTTTTGGGTGGGCCACACGTAGAAGATAAGGGTGATTGAATGCCTACCATTGGAAACTTTACAGGACCCATCTGTTATGTTTATTTGCCATTCTTCCTGTTCATAAGTCACTCAACCCTGGGTAGGGTTCCACACATGTGGTGTGCGGGCCCCACCATGGTGTTTGGTTGCCATCTCACTTGATTAGTGGGAAAGCACAAATATCGGGTTGATCCCAAACTGTTGGGGCCCATTGGTGTATGTGGCTTCCCCACTCCTTTGTGCGGTTATACCCAACCACGGGTCCACCTTGTTATGCATGTGTTCTATCCACGTCAGCCATTGGCCTCCATGGTGCGATATGTATGTCGGCCATCCATAAGGACCGCCCTAATTTTGTGCTTGATCCAAACCATCCAAATGAATGGACCCTAGCATGTTATGTACAGGATGGCCTTAGGACCACCTTAGTGTGCGTGTTCGAATGACCGCGTTGTCCATCCCGTGGATCCATCTTGATGATTAGTCGTGTAAACCCTTATTGAAAGGTCATACCTAAATGTTCGCTCGATCCAAGTCACAGGGCTACTTTCTTAAATTCACCCTGTTGAACCGTCTTGTTAATTCACCTTATTAACTCACCATGTTGACACATCTTGTCAACCTGCCTTATTGACTCACCTTGTTGACTCACCATGTTGATTGACCCTGGTAACTAAGCTTGTGTATACTCATATGACTCACCCCTTCTACCCGTGTACCCAATTATTAAAGACTACCGTATCATGTATATCCCATCCACACCGTCCGTTTACCTTTAGGACGAGTGTGGGGCTCATCCTCGACGTTCGTATGTCATCTAGGTCATCCATTATATGGAGCCTATCTTGTAGTATAAGGTTAGACCTGTCGGCCCTTTTTTTTTTTACCTCATTGTATTGACCATCTATCGCAGATTACCCTACCATTTATAATCCTCTGTCATGACATGTCTATCTTGCAACCCCTTCTATGACATTCCTTTTACGGACCATTATTGTGTTCATCTCCACTGTATTACAGGATTATGGGTCTCGGCATGATTTTGAGTATTCCACTCTTGCCACTCAAGTAGGTTCTTCCTTTGATGTGTCGATAGTGTATTCAATCTTTTTCTTTCCATTTGGGTTATTTGAATATTGAAGGTTAATCCACACCGTTCAGTTGTTGGACCGTCTGTGTTGTTGTATACCATCCATTTAGAGTCTTATCTCTTTATGTTTGCTTGTATTATAAGTGAATTATCTTTTTATGCTATTTTTAGTATGTCTGTTGCCACACGTAGTGTTATTTGGAATACTCTTATGCGATCTATATAGTATATGCTTTGACGACCACTATGCATGTGTAATGAGTATGCATCCCGAATCACCATTGTTAGTTGGGGACCACTAGGGCATAAACGCATTCATAAAGCATTCGAGATGTAGTCGCGCAAATGTAATTCATGTGCTCTCTATCGCAAACCTCTCCAATAGGTATGGGACTATTCGAGGACAGGAATCTATCATCCTGACTTACACTGTATGGTAGGAATAGCTTAGCATACCTTGTAGCCCTTGGTGCGAGATTCCCTAGCTAGCGACATCCCGCACTATGACTCGATCATTCATATGTGTCCCCTTATCTTAATCATATCTCAAATAGGTTGGACTAGATTGATTTATTGCTATCGTGGTAGATGGACTACTTGTTGGCACTCATACTGTATACTTGACTCATGCATCATGAATGCTTGGCTCATCTGATTGTCTTGTATCAACCGGCCATATCGGTCGTGATTGTTGTGCAGTTCATTACCAGCTGACGGTGACATTGTGTTTGAGACCTTATAGTTTTATGGTGCTCTTTGGAGACTTGCATGGGCATGTCGTCCCACGTTTGTATGCATGGTTGCATTTCGCACCGTCTGCTTGTGTCGCATATAGCATGGTTACTACGTTGCAACCATAGCTCCATCGTAATTGCAGGAACACCGAAAATATGTGATCTTTAAACAGGATGCCATAAATGTCCCTGGGTGAAAGTCCCTGAACCCGTTGGTACCAAGGTGGGTGCTCCATTCAAGGACCGGGTGGTTTAATCATACACCAGTATGCCGAATACCAAACGGCGGTGTTTTCCACTGCACGTGGTCGGTTTGGAAGGAGGTCTGACCTAACCTGCCGGAAGAGTGTTGGCAAAGTGGGTTGAGTTTGACCAGCTGTGAGTAGGTCCGCTATTGCACCAGTTAGGCCTTGTCATTCTACCGGTGAGTAGTGAGGTCTGTGAGACCCCGGTGATGTTCCGTTTCAGAGATGGTATTGGTATCAGTGATGTGACTGGTGTTCTGTATGGTGTGGGACGGTCCTGACGTGGGCGGGTGTGATGTGGGCGGGGCTGTAAGCCTGGGCGAGCTACCACACTGGGCGAGCTACCAGTTCCGAGTCCTGCAATGCTTACGTGATCGCGTTATGACTGTTCGTATCTGGACCACTGTACTGAGAGGTGGTGATTTGCATACATGCATTGGATCATTGTATGGGACATTAGGCCATGTAGGCCATTGCATAGTATGAGTATATAGCCTTGGTAGACGGGCTATCCATATCACATGATCGTGTGGCCTAATTGGGCGAAGTCTTGGTTTAAAGTTCTCATCATGCTTTACTGCTTACTCTGATATTTATCATGCTTGTCATACGCATTGTGCACGCACACACGCACTCACAAAGCTTCGTTCGAAGCTTATGCGCGTTTGTTACGCTGCAGGTTATACCAGAGTGTATCAGCAACGTTGAGTTGGAGTTGGGAGTGCAGTAGCACGAGGTGCCGGATTGTGCACAGTTTTTATATTTACGCATTGTGTATTTACTTTCCAGTACTGTATGTAAACAAAATGATTTAGTGGAAATATTGTGTTTGTCTTTGATGGTACTCATATGGTGATGCTCATGTTTCAAAAAAAAATTCAGACCCTAAAATCCTCCTTGTGGTATCCCAGGATCGGAACCTGACGTGTAGGGTTAGGATCCGAGATCGAGGTACTACGGAGGCTGCCACCTTTGAATTCGGGTTACAGCGAATGGACGTCGAGAACCGAATTTGGGGCGTGACACTTAGGCCTTTTATAAAATCTGTGCAGTTGGATCTTTCTGGATGGTCCATCTTTCTTCAACCGGTACAAACAAACCACACATCCTTTTGATCTGAAAATTTGTGGTTATTCATATATGGATGTGGTCTAGAAGATGGTCAAAGTAGATTCTTCATATCATCAATGATGGGTCACCTGGACCGGCCCAGAGTGGAGTAGGCGGAATCTGAAACTTTCTGGACAGTTCGTATTGTTTTGGCCACCACGGTCAATCCGTAGCTCCGATCGACATGAAACCACTTGGGTTATTTCGGCGTTGAGCTCCTCTTCACATGGATGTGTTGGATTTCCAAATATCATCAAGATGGCTTCATAAGACAGTGTCGAAAATCCAAAAAGGGGAATAGCCTGCTGTCTGAAATCTGGAAATCTGAAATTGCATGGCCAACCGGTCTTGACCGGTCTAGCCTGTCTGTTAGGTGTCCAGGGGGTGCAGCCGACCGGTCGGGACTTCTTGGCTAACCGGTCTTGATCGGTCGAACCCATTTTCTGCATTCTTTCTTCTTTCTTTTCTTCTCTCCTTCCTCTTTCTTTGCTTTCTGCTTTCTTTGGCCCACCTTGGGTCTTCATCCAAGGCTCCTAAATGTGCCCTTTTGGTCACCAATTGGGGAAAGTCACTCTCATTCCTACAATCACAAAATATGTACTAGATGAGTCTTTTAAACATGCAAATCATGCATATAATGTGATGTAATAGGTTAGATCATGTATAAATTGGAGGCTCAACACACCCCCCCAACCAGCTTTTTGTTAATCCTGAGCAAAACATGCGTGAAACAAGTTTCATTCTCCCAAACCAACTCTTCTTCAGAAACTATGTTTTTATCCATTCCAAGACATACAAGTGTAAAATTCAGAAAAATTAGGTGATAGAAGTTGAAACCTGAAACTCTCAAAACGTAATAAGTGTCCATATGAAGTTCCTGCTAATTGATTGATAAACAGAAGAACTCGAACAAATTCAACCTAGTGTGCATAGTGAAAGTTCATCTCATGAGTTTCTGGGATTATCTTCTTCGTAGATCAACTAAACTATAGATCTCAAGTTGTATAGAGCAACAACAAGCCTATGACAGGAATTTGCCTTACCATCCTTCCGACGGCTTTCACACTACGTCCCCTTTCCGGCTTTGGTTACCGGTAGACCATCCCCCTGTTGGTAACAGGTAGCCCTTTTCGGAATTTTCCACCATGTTTTCCATCATTCCCAATTTTCATCATTCCTTTTCCTTTTTCTTTTACATTAGATAGGATTTTTAGAAATCCATATCTTTCGTTATTTTCCCATGGACAAGGATGGACAAAGTACCCCGGCTTGGTTTCTCAACACCTAAAATCAAATTTAGCCAATCCAAAAATCACATAATCCTTTCAAATCATGAAAATTGTGTAATGTGAACTAGGTGTAAAAGTGTTCAAATTTTCTATCAATCATAGAAATAGGGGAATTCACATATAAAACCATTAAATTAAGAGAAGTTCAAAGCTTGCAACATCACTCACTTTGTATCTCCTCTTCTTATACTCATATCATCTCGAATTCATAGAAACAAAGTTTTCCAAAAGCGTTTTGAATTTTAGAAAAATCGAAAATTTTCTACATAATTGCTCGAAATGTCACAAAAGCTATTCATATAAGGAATCTCACCCCCCAACCAAAATCTTACATTGTCCTCAATGTAATAAGATATGCAATATGCATGACATGAGAGCAATGACATAAAACAAAGGAGAGTAAGAACGAGAGTACCTGAGGTAGCAAGTTGATCAATTCTAGCATCTTCCATTGTCTCGATGAGACTTATTCAATCCTAAATGTAGAAAAGAAATCCTAACCTACCTACCTACCTTTAATTAGTCCGATCAACTACATGATCAAAATTGAGCAGGATCTTCATGAATTTCAATAGGTTTCTCATGAGGACCATCCGAAGTCCTGCTCGAATGTATACGTGGGTGTGTTTCTTCATGAAGGTCCAATCATAGTGTGCACCAACGCATGTAAGGAGGAGATAGGAGCAGCAAAAGGATATCTCCTCAAGTTCTGAATAGGGTTGTAATTGATTAAAAACGGGTCCTCCCAATCAAAATTTTCAATGGGTTGAAGAACCCATGATGGTGGAAAGACATTCATTAAGTATTTTTAAGTTTGGGTTGTCTCCTCCACAATTTCAGAATTGCATGGTGCTTCCATAAACAATGGTAAAGAGTGTAAATCAGTGGAATGGTGTTCTTCAGTCATCGACACCATGTCTAACAAACTATCCGACTCCTTAATCATCTCATCATTTAGATCATAGGGGTGGGTCATGCATTCCTCTAGGAAATCGAGAGTCAGATGAAGGGTCCTCTTTCTCCCTTGGTGATTGAGGAAATTCTGTTTCAAGGGTAAGAAATTCCTCCTCTATAGAGGAGAGGTCTTCGAAAGATTTTTTTTTAGATTCAGTGGTAAGCACATCATTTAGCATAGGTTGATCTTTTGAAATTTCAGATCGTGCCACCCTGTCATCCAAAGAAATGGAATTTTCAACCCAAGGGAATTCTTCCACAATAAAATCCGGCGTGTGTTGTTGGTGGAAGGACTCAAAGAGATCCACTTCAGCCATCTCTCTAGCAAGAATATCTTTCGGCGACTCATAATCATTCGGCTCTTTGGAAGAAGAAATCTTGGACTCACAATTACCCATCAAATCCTCATTGTAGGCCATCAAACTATCACTTTCAAATTTTGTAGATTCCTCGGGTTCGTCAACCGTCCTTAAAATCTCTTCATCGTACAAATCGGAATACCTAAAAAAGATATTCGATACACCATAATCGATGATAATGTTGGGATCACTGAAATCGACATCTGCTAAAAGTTTAGTCATCAAATCGGAAGAGGGTTGGTCTTGGATAGCCTCATCCTCCTCATTGTTGGGTATTGATTCGGTGCTCCCAATGTCGAATTTTGAATTTAGAGATGGCAAGAGTTTTTGTATGCATTGCTCAGTTATTTCCATAAACTCTCGTAGAGTATCCTCAAGAGTTCGTGTCGGTTGTGGCTCATGAGAAAGAAACTCTTGAGGATAATTTTTGGCATCCATGGTTGGCTCATCTCCCAAATTAAAATTTTGATGCTCTCGCCTATTAGGATTATGCATGTCATATGTTGTGCTATTAGATGGTTGTTGATATTTGTAGCCAAACAAGTGATCATACATTGTCTTAACCGGTGGAACATTATTCATCTCTTTTTTATACTCTCCCATTGTCTTACCTGGTGAAAAGTTATGCACATTGTTGTCATTTCGGTAATCTCGCAAGGTCTTACGTGGGGGAGTATTAGAAGTAGATTGAGTCATAGAAAAATATGCATGCTTGTAATGGTTCCAATCATAATGATTTTTTATTTGGTTTAACCTCTCATCTTCCAAAAGGTATTTAGACAATCCACCCGTCCAATCATTCATAATGAATTATAAGAAGTTGAAACAATCCCAATCTAGGAAGAAAAATAAAAAGAAGAAAGGGAGATGGAGAGATGTTACCCGTGAAGGTGATAACTATGTCAGCAACAAAGTTCCTACAAAACAAAAAAATTGTTAGTAGTCTAGAAAAAAAAAACTACTTCTAGAAAAACTAGAAATCTTACCTAACTACGACTACTCTATAGCTAATAGAATAATTAGAACAGTTTAACCTCTTCCCCGGTAACAGCGGCAAAAACTTGTTCGCTCGCCTCAAGTGTAAGGCTGCGACGTAGCAATAATCTCGGTAAGACCGAGGTCGATCCACAGGGAAGGAGGTAAACAATTCCAACTATCCTAATAACTAGAATCTAAGAGGTTTGTGAAATCGATTTTGAACATGAAACAGGGAAATCTGATTATGAAAGGGTAACTAGAGCATCAAGGATCCACTTATAGCTCTCCTTTGATGCATAATTCACTATGGTTTCTCAATTACTCAATTAGAATCGAAATCAAATCCTATCTAGCCGGATGATAGAGCGGTTATATTATCAAATCAATCTGTCATATGTGTGATTAATACACATAATTCCCTCAATTCAAGTTAGGACTTGAGCACACTCAATTGCATAGGTCAATCTTAGTTCCTATAGGTTAAGATCATAACCATGATAATCATCAAACCCTGTCACAAAGCTTAACTAGATCATGATTTGAACTTCATTCAAATCATATCCTCAATCAACACATAATTCAGAATTAGAACAAAAAGGTAGAACTTTGGTTGAAGTTTCCACATGAAAATCCAAGTCTAGAGCGTATTGAATCCGATTCCTCAGAGCGTACAGGTCTTGAACTGTGCAAAACAATTAAGAACTAAAGCAATTCTTCCAAACATCCATGAGTCATCATAAGATTAAGAAAAACTACTTAGAACTTTATTTAAACTTCTATGAACCATTGTTCTTCAATAAATACAAACTTGAAACTAATAAAATGAATTAGAACATCTAGGTAAACTATAAGTTTCACCTCTTAAATCTAGCTAAGAGGTTAGCTAATGAAAAGCATAAAAACAAACTAGAACTAGAACTAGAAAAAGAAGAAAAACTAACTGGAGGAGGCTAGGAAGCCTCCTATGACTTGAACTCCTTGCTCCCCATGTCCTTGATTGATTTGGAATAGAAGAGAGCACCTCCTTTTATAATACAGCAAGAGTACCGCCAACAAAACAGATTTTGCTTCACTTCGCACGGCTTAACCAATGGTCGGATTGCCTTCAAATTTGATTTGTAGCTTCCTTGTAATGTGATCTTCCTCATAGATGATTTAGATTTTCAAGATTATCTTCTTAATGGGCCCACCATCAAATCAGCGACCACCTCTCAAAATCGCACAATTCGGGTACCTTCAGAGCCAGTCATCTTGCTTTCAATGCCCCGGAGTGTACAGAGGTCGGATTGATCTCAAATTTTGAAAATTGGTAGAAAAATGCCTCCTCTACATGATAGATGGATTAGATTGTACAAAAAAATTCCATAATTAGGTGCAAAAATTAGAACACTCAGGCCTTTTATAAAATCTGTGCAGTTGGATCTTTCTTGATGGTCCATCTTTCTTCAACTGGTACGATCAAACCACACATCCTTTTGATCTGAAAATTTGTGCTTATTCATATATGGATGTGGTCTAGAAGATAGTCAAAGTAGATTCTTCATATCACCAATGATGGGTCACCTGGACCGGCCCAGAGTGGAGTAGGCGGAATCTGGAACTTTCTGGACAGTTCGTATTGTTTTGGCCACCACGGTCAATCTGTAGCTCCGATCGACATGAAACCACTTGGATTATTTCGGCGTCGAGTTCCTCTTCGACATGGATGTGTTGAATTTCCAAATATCATCAATATGGCTTCATAAAATAGTGTCAAAAATCAAAGAAGGGGAATAACCTGCTGTCTGAAATCTGAAATTCTGAAATTGCATGGCCGACCGGTCTTGACCGGTCTAGCCTGTCTGTTAGGTGTCCAGGGAGTGCAGCCGACCGGTCGGGCCTTCTTGGCCGACCAGTCTTGACCGGTCGGACCCATTTTCTGCATTCTTTCTTCTTTCTTTTCTTCTCTCCTTCCTCTCTCTTTGCTTTCTTCTTTCTTTGGCCCACCTTAGGTCTTCATCCAAGGTTCCTAAATGTGCCCTTTTGGTCACCAATTGGTCAAAGCCACTCACATTCCTACAATCACAAAACATGTATTAGATGGGTCTTTTAAACATGCAAACCATGCATATAATGTGATGTAATGGGTTAGATCATGTATAAATTGGAGGCTCAACAACAATCATAATCATTCGTAAATCCTGTCACAAGGTATAACTAGATCATGATTTGAACTTGATTCAAATCACATGCACAATCTCACATAATCCAGAAATTTCAGAAAAATAGAACTTTTGGTATGAAGTTCCCAGATGAGGATCATAGGTCTAGAGCGTATTGAATCCAATTCCTCGGAGCATACAGGTCTAGAATAACTCAAAACAATTAAGAACTCAAGCAATTCTTCTAAACATCCATGAGTCATCATAAGATTAAGAAAAACTACTTAGAACTTTATTGAAACTTCAAACCATTGTTCCTCACTAATAATCCAAGTTGAAACCAAATCAAGCGAATTGAAACATCTTAGATTCACTACAAGCTTCACCTCTTAGCCCTAGCTAAAAGGTTTACCTGTTCATGATCCAAGGAAACATGAAAGCTACTAAGAAAAACATAAAAACTAGAAAAACAAACTAGAAGGAATTGTAGAACTTCGAATCCGACTTCCGCCGCCTCCCACCGTGATAATGCTCTTCTAGGATGCCCTAAGAACGAGCTAGAGGAGTCCTTTTATAGCTTTGGAGCCCTAGGTGCGAAGAAACTTTGAGAAATCCTGCGGAAATACGCTTTGCGCAGCAAAACTCGGAGCTTGTAGAAGAAGCTCTATTACACAGCCGACCGGTCGCTCAACCGGTCTAAGCCTATGGCGACCGGTCGCACGACCGGTCTCAAAACTGCAAAAACAGTCCAATGAGTTTTTATAAATTCGAACTCAGAATTTTAATTCAAGGACCGGTCGGACGACCGGTCTGAGCAGTGGACGACCAGTCGTGGATGGTCCAGCAAGGTTTGCAGTAAGGTCCCTTCTGTTCAGTGTTCGAACCAGTTGGATGACCGATCCCGGGCTATGGACGACCGGTCTTCAGTGTATTCTTCTACCTTCTTTCTTCTCTCTTTTACTTCTTTCTTCCATCCTTTGACGCTTGGTCTTGTGATCTCCAATGCTTGTAAATAGCATCTTTAAGTCTTCAATTGATGAATCCTCTCTCTTATTCCTATAACCACAAAACCATGCATTAGTTGGGTCTTTAATCATGTATTTCAAGCATAGTTAGTGATAAAATGGGGTTAGAATATGCACATTTAACTAGGTGTAAAAGTGTTTAAAAATTCTATCAATCATAAAAATATGGGACTTCACATATAAAACTAGTATTTTAGAGATTGTTCAAGATATTCAATTTCGCTCACTTTACTTTTTCTTTTTCTTATACTCACACCATCCCAAATGCATAGAAACAAAGTTTTCTAACGGATTTTTGAATTTGAAGAAAAATTGAAAAAGATCCTACATAATTGCTCGAGATGTTATAAAACACTGGATTCATCCTAGTGATCCCACACCCCCCAACCAAATTTTGCATTGTCCTCAATATAAAAGATATGCAATGAGCAAAATATGAAAGCGATTCTAAAATTAAGGGAGTGAGGAATGATAGTACTTGAGAGAACAAAAAGTGAAATTCTATCTCCTTCTAACAAACCTATGAAAAAGCAAACAAAAAGCAACAAAATCTTAATCCTAACTATTTTATACCTCCATCAGACTAGGAGAAAAAAAATCCTGATACACGGGATCAGTCAGAGGTATGGACATACCTTCTGAACGAAAATTCTCAAAGAATGGCTTTAATCGCTGACCATTCGCCTTAAAGATGTTGTCGTTCCTTGAATTCAACAACTCGACGGTCCCATATGGGTAAACAGTTTGTACAATGTAGGGACCGGTCCATCGAGATCTCAATTTCCCCGAAAATAAATGTAAGCAAGAATTATACATAAGGACTTTTTGATTAATCGTGAAGGTCTTACGAAGGATGTTCTTATCATGGAACACATTCGTCTTGTCCTTGTAAATTCTCGCATTTTCATATGCCTCGTTCCGAAGTTTCGCAATTTCATTCAATTGAATTTTGCGTAACGAGCTTGCTTTATCAGAGTCAAAATTCATCTTCTTTATCGCCCAATAAGCCCTATGTTCCAACTCCACAGGCAAGTGACAAGCTTTTTCATAGACAAGTCTATAGGGAGTCATTCCAATGGGGGTCTTAAAAGCAGTACGGTAAGCCCAGAGTGCATCGGTAAGTCGAAGCGACCAATTCTTGCGATCGGGGTTCACTATTTTCTCCAAAATATGTTTAATCTCCCTATTGGATTTCTTAGCTTGTCCACTTGTTTGTGGGTGATAGGGAGTGCTCACTTTGTGTTTTACGCCATATTTCTTCATTAAGGCTTCAAATGGGTGATTACAAAAGTGAGACCCTCCATCACTTATGATGACTCGAGGTGTTCCAAACCGGGAAAGGATGTTTTCTTTTAAGAAATGAATGACTATTTTATGGTCATTGTTCCGGCTTGAAATTGCCTCGACCCATTTTGAAATATAATCGACGGCAAGTAGAATATACAAATTTTCAAAAGAAGATGGGAATGGTCCTATGAAATCAATGCCTCAACAATAAAAAATTTCGATTGGTAAGATGGGATTGAGAGGCATCATATTTCTACGGGATATTCCTCCCAATTTCTGACACGGCTCGCACGTTTTATAAAACTCATGGGTATCTTTGAACATGGTGGGCCAATAGAACCTACATTGCAGAATTTTGGCTGTAGTCTTCTTAGCCGAGAAGTGGCCACCACACGCTTGAGAATGACAAAAGGAGATAATACCGTGTTGCTCATCATCCAGCACACATCTCCTTATAATTTGATCGGGACAATACTTGAATAAGTATGGGTCATCCTATAGAAATTTTCTCACCTCATTGAAGAACTTATCTTTATCTTGTTTTTTCCAATGTGTCGGAATTGTACCTGTAGCAAGATAGTTAGCAATGTCCGCATACCATGGCAATTGGGTGACTTTAAAAAGTTGTTCATCAAGGAACATGTCATTAATCGTGGTCGTTTCAGGAGAATCGGTGAGAACAAGTCGAGAGAGATGGTCAGCCACTACATTTTCTACTCATTTCTTATCACGTATTTCTATGTCAAATTCTTGGAGTAAGAGTATCTATCTTAACAAGCGTGGCTTAGCATCCTTCTTAGAGAGAAGGTACTTAAGCGCAGCATGGGTGGTGAATATGATGATCTTGGATCCAATCAAGTAAGAAATAAACTTGTCCAAGGCAAAAACTACGGCTAAAAGTTCTTTTTCTGTAGTAGTGTAGTTTGCTCGGGCTGAGTTTAAGATTCTACTTGCATAGTAGATGACACATGGCTTCTTCTCTTTTCTTTGGCCTAACATAGCCCTAATAGCGTAGTTGCTCGCATCGCACATAATTTCAAAAGGAAGGCTCCAATCAGGAGGTTGCATTATGGGAGCACATGTCAACCTACCTTTAAGTTTGTCAAAGGCATTTTGACAATATTCATTCCACTCGATTGAGTTCTTCTTTTGAAGAAGGTTACATAAAAGATGAGAGAGTGAACTGAAGTCCTTTATGAACCGTCTATAAAATCCGGTGTGTCCCAAAAAGGACCGCACATCTCATACGCTCTTGGGTGGTGGAAGGTTAGAGATAAGATCGATTTTAGCTTTGTCCACCTCGATTCCATTTTATGAGATGATGTGACCAAGTACAATTCCTTTTGAACCATGAAGTGACATTTCTCCCAATTCAACACAAGGTTCTTCTCTTCACATCTTTTCAACACAGTTTTCAAGTGCATAAGGCACTCATCAAAGCTATAACCAAATACAAAGAAATCATCCATGAAGACTTCGAGAATTGTCCCCACCATATTAGAAAAAAATACTCAGCATACAATGCTGAAAAGTGGCAGGGGCATTACATAGTCCAAATGCCATCCTTCGATAGGCAAAAGTGCCAAATGGACATGTGAATGTTGTTTTCTCTTGGTCCTCTAGAGCGATCTCTATTTGGTTATACCCTGAATAGCCATCAAGGAAGCAAAAATGGGAATGACCTCCTACCCTTTCTAAATTTTGATCAACAAACGGTAAGGGGAAGTGATCTTTCCTCGTAACTGTGTTTAACTTCCTGTAGTCAATGCACATTCTCCAACCAGTAGTGACTCTGGTTGGTATGAGTTCATTATTGGCATTGGCTACGATGGTTATTCCGGATTTCTTAAGCACCACTTGAGTTGGGCTCACCCATTGACTATCGGATATTGGGTAAATGATACCCACATCCAATAGTTTCACCACTTCGGCCTTAACCATCTCCTTCATATTTGGATTGAAGCGTCTTTGTGGTTGCCTAGATGTCTTCGCATTCTCCTTAAGGTGTATGCGATGAGTACAAATCAGTGGGTCTATGCCTTTCAGATCCGCAATAAATCATCCAATGGCACTCTTATGTCTATTAGAGTGGCTATTAGCCTACTCTCTTGTTCCTCATCCAAGTGGGAAGAAATCACCACCGGATATGTCTCATATCGACCTAAATATGTTAATGCACTTTTTCGTGGCATACTAGTGCACCTTGTTTGTCAATCACTTAGGTCAGTGAGTCTAGTGGCGGTTGAGCTTGATGAAGATGAAGACCGAAGACTCAAGTGGCCCTACTGCATCAAGGAAGAAAAAACAGGTAAAAGTGATGCCTTGATGTACCTTAACCTTGACCAAAACCTAACCCCTTAACCTCTTTGATGACCTTGACCATATTAAGAAAACTTTAGTCATCATAGATTGGCCCTAGGTGTCCCAAAAGATCACCCAAACCTTGGCCATTTGAGGTGGGTTGTGAAATGAGTGGGTCAGCAAACATCTGACTGAACCCAGGCTATCCGACCGGTCAAGACCGGTCGGCTGGACTGGTCCAACCGGTCAAGACCGATCAGACTGGCCTCCAGTCCTAACAGCAAGCTTGCTGTGATGAACAGGCTAAGGACCGACTAGTCTTGACCGGTCGGCTGGGCTGGTCCGACCGGTCGTGACAGGTCGGACAATCTTCTCTACAATGACAGCAAGTTCTCTGTCCCTTTCTGGGATTTGACTAACCGGTCTTGGACCCCGGACGACCGGTCGTGGACCCCTGGTCGATCGGTCCCGACCGGTCGACACTAGCCGTTATTTACCCGTTTTGTATCCGTTGCTCATCCTTTTATAAAGGGGCTTGGCTTGTTTTGAGGGGTAACAAGAGGGATTTCGAGAGGAGTGAAGCCACCATTGTTGGAGACCATTTGAGGCTCATTCTCAACCTATGCAAGGCATTTTCCTTGTGCTTTAACACAAGATTGGAGCATTCCAAGCTCATGAAGAAGATGACCTTTATCCCCTCTTGATCTCTAGATTTTGGACCTTTCTTGATAGGCATATCCTTGTCCACAACTCTAAGATGAGATCGTTGTAGGAGAGAAACTCTAGGCAACACATTCCCATTAGTTGTAGAGTTCTTAAACCTATTCTCCTATCACCTTGGGTATTTCAAAGGCATCACATGCAAGGTGTTTGATCAAGTGTAGCTGATGCATTGGTGACGCAACGGCAACACGATCGAGGGAGCAAGGGAAGCTGATTGAAGCACGGGAGAGTGGAGATCAAGAAATCTGAACCGGCGCTGAACAAGGGGCTCATCTGACAAGTAAGGTTGTCTATTGCAAAAGCGAGAGCCATCATAAGTTATGATGGCTCGAGGGGTTCTAAATCTGGAAAGTATATTTTCTTTAAGGAACCGTAGAACCGTGCGGTGATCATTGGTTCTACATGGAATAGCCTCTATCCACTTGGACACATAGTCTACGACGAGCAATATGTAGACATGTCCAAAAGATGAGGGGAATGGTCCCATGAAATTGATTCCTCAACAATTAAAGACTTCAAGATGTTGAATTAGGTTACGAGGCATCATATTCCAATAGGATAATCCTCCTAGCTTTTGACAGTGCTTGCATGCTTTGCAAAACTCGTAGGTATCTCTAAATAGGATAGGCCAATAAAAACCACATTACAGAATTTTTGTAGTAATTTTCTTGACGGAAAAAATAACCCCCACATGCTTGACTATGACAAAATGAGATGAAAAAATTTTGTCATCATCAGGGATACATCTCCTAATCATTTGATCTGGACAATATTTGAAAAGTAATAGTATTCTCCAAAAAAATATGTGCACTTCCCTTAGAAATTTCCATTTATCCTGCGTAGTCTAATGAGTTGGCATTGCACCTATAATTTTTCCTTTCCCAAATTTTCTGAAAATAAGGTTTCGTAAGAAACACTATTTCATTTCTCATGCTTTTAATGAATCCAAAAGGGTCATAAAGACAATTTCATAATTTCCATCCATTGCATTTGACGAAACCAAGGTGGGCCAGCAAATCCGTTTTCTTTCCGTGTATTCCAAGGAAGTAGATTGTGTGGTGTGCGATCTCGGTGGTGTGTTGACATCAACCAAGTTCTGTAGGACCCACCATGATGCATATCTTATATCACGCCGTCCATCCATTTTGAGAGATCATTTTAGGAAATAGGTTAAAAAAGTAGTGCAGATCCAAAGCTCAAGTGGACCGCAGCACAAAAAAGTAGTGGGGACAATGACACCTACTGCTGAAACCTTCCTAGGGCCCACCATGACGTTTATTTGCCATACAACCTTTTCATAAGGTCACACAAACCTGGATGAAGGGAAAACAGAAATATCAGCTTAAACTTCTATGGCCTCAAGAAGTGTTCAATGCTAGGCGTTCAATTCCTACTGCTTTCTGTGGTCTAGTCCACTTAAGCTTTGGGTCTACCTCATTTTTGGGTCTATGCCCTAAAACGATCTCGTCTCGTAAAATGGACGGACGGTGTGGATATAACACATACATCATGTTGGGGCCAACATAACTTAATGACGTCAACACACCACCAAGGCAAACTGCTTCCGTATTCCAATCGTTTACAACAATTATATCTTAAATGGGGGATTGATGGATATCTAATGGATGGTTGTTTGATATCTAATTTAGTTATTTTGGCTGAAGAACAGCATTTTTTATTATTAAACGGTTAAAAATGCTCCAAATGAAATAACGGTATTCACAAACGGATCGATGATATTCTTTATTCCAGTTTTTAACTAATTCTAAAATTAATCCAGTAACCAAAGAGCGCTAAGATAAGACTTAAAAAGGAAAAAGGAGAGAGAGAGAGAGAGAGAGAGAGAGAGAGAGAGAGAGAGAGAGTTATTCAACTGCTCTTGAATTTTTGAGTTTTAAAACACTTGTTGGCACTGTAACTATTTCTCGTTGGCTCTTTAGAACTTTTAATAAATAATCTTTGGCAATTTACTAAGCGTGGACTCATCCAAAGGTACGTACGTAGTTGATTTAGAGGAATTACTTGGTCATTTGGGGAAAAGCTACGAAGATTACTTTCTCCAACAGAAAAATATCGCCTTGTTAGGTCCTTTGTCCATCAGATTAGCTTTCACCATAACCTTTCCGTACAAGATTATGACTGATGGCCCCCTTTAATTGATGGCTACAATCTTTTGTGGTAGCGTCTTGTTACAAAAGTTGGGAGACAAAATGATATTGCATTACAAGAAAAGCACAGTCAATCAAAGAACTGACTTGAAGATGTACAAATAATGGAAAAGGCAACTCCAAATAAAGCAGTAAAGCTAAGATCAGCGAGATCTCAAGGTCAGACTTTGCTTTTGAGGAGTCATCGTATGACTAACTTTTTTTCTTTTTTGTCTTTTGTGCAAGTGAGGCCGTGAACCACAGATCTAGCCGTTGGTTGTTGGGCCCCACTCTCGATGGATCATGCTCATGATTACCTGATTGGATATCCTATCCACCAATATCTTGTCCCTCAATTTGGACAGTAGCTAGGCAGGTTGGTATCGCCCGTCCATGGTGGGGATGAACAGATCAACAGTTTGAATAATTGGACCATGGACCCACATGGACAGTTGAAAGACCTGGAACAGTTTGAAAAATTATACACGTCTGTGGTTTGTCATCCACCTTCAAGCGGTCATGGATAAGTGACCATAAGACCATGGATGGGCGCCTCGAGTAGAGACATAGAATTATTTGTAAATAACACATTACAATTTTAGCACACATGATAATTATATTTGTCCGTGCACCTACATGACAATATTTCAATGTACCATTTATGCAACCATTCAAGTTCAAGCATCTCACATGTATATATATTGCTACGATTTAATTTATAAGTACTAAAAAATGTATTAAAAAATGTTGTAAATATGATTGTTATGTGAATGTCGACGTAAGAGAGTTTTACTTTGTATTGAATACCTAATTTCATATCAAAAGAGTTTAGTGCGGATGTTAAGCTTAACCGTAAATAAGCATGTTTCCTCCTTATGGGTAGATACAATTAATAAAGTGTCTTTTCTTCTCCTCTCTCTTATATTTTTATAACACATTCTTAGCACGAGACTCTAACTACTCTTTTCTCTTCCAGACAATTAATAGATGTAAGGTTTCTTCTTTTTTTCTTTTCATGCAAGCAATATGATCTAACCTCAGTGATAGCCCATGCCTCATGTAAGTCACATGAAAGAGGTTTTTCTTCTCTTTTTCTTCTTATGCAAGTCTGATCATGGCCCTCACTAGGGATAGCCATACATCATAATCTTAAGATTGGAAAAGCCCCATCCCAAACCATATCTTTCATTTACATTGTTTTATCATTAGTAGATAATTTTCGTTATTTAATTATTAATGTTAAATAGGACTGAAGTTTTATAATTATTATTTAAATTTGGGACCTAAAGTTCCCAAATTATTTAAAGATTAGACCTGAAGTTCTAATGAAAACACACACACACACACACACACACACACACACACATAATCAAAACTTAAAATTTTGATTACTTAGCAAAGACTCAAAGTCCTATGAATGCTAAAATCATATTGAATCAGAAGTACAACGATTTTATGTAGAACTAGAAATTCTTACAAACTAATCAATAGAACACGAAGTTCTAATGTATTAAGTCAACTTATAATTAAAGGAACCTAAAGTTCTTATTAATAGATTGAAAACCTAATAGTTTCAATTATTTCTGATTAAATTATTAGTCATGATTATTATTTTTTATCCATATTATATTCCTAATTTCACTTTTATTTATAGAACAGTTTCCAAAAGGATGACAAATATTGCAAAACTTGAATTCAAAGCTCTCGAACTATCTAGGGAGAACTATCTTTCCTAGATTCCGGATGCTGAAATCCATCTCTAATCCAAAATCTTAGCGATGTCATAAAAGTAGGCAACATTGTGTCCTAGCAGGACAAGGATAAAGCACTCATTTTCTTGAGGCATCATATACATGATGGTTTAAAAAGTGAGTACTTGACTGAAAGGAATCCAATGAAACTATGGAATTCCCTGAAGGAGCGTTACGACTACCAGAAGTTGGTTATACTACCAAATGCACACTATGAGTGACTGAACCTCAGATTTTAAGATTTTAAATCAGTAACTGCTTACAACTCTGTCATGTTCAGAATTACCTCCAAGTTGAAGCTATGTGGGGAAATGATAGAAGATGAAGATATGCTAGAAAAAACCTTCTCCACCTCCCACACCTTGAACTTGCTCTTGCAGCAATAATACCGAGAGTATCAATTCAAGAAATACTCTGATCTCATCTCTTGTCTCTTAGTCGTTGAGCAAAACAATGACCTACTGATGAAGAATCATACTTCCAGACCCATTGGATCTGTAGCACTTCCAAGTGAATGCTAACTCTACTCAGGGCTGCGGACGAGGTCGTGGCAACACACGTGGAGGCTAAGGCAAACTGGGAAGAGGTGGCCATCTTAATCTGGACCCACGAAGAGACACAAACATAAAAAACCATTGGAAGTGGAATGTTGTCAATAACAAACGAAACAACCATCCAACTCCTCCAAACATATCGAATGATGTTTGTCACTGATGTAGTCATAGTGCACATTAATCACGTATCTGCCGTATGTCTAAGAAAAATATGGAACAATATCAAGCTTCAAGGAAAGAAATGGAAACCAACAATTTGGAAGGCCCAACAAACCATTGGATGGATGATAATACTCACCTCAAATACGATAACTTCTTTTACGATGAGGATAAAATGCCTATCGATAATGATACTTTCAAAACTATGATTGGAGAACCCCCAGGGATGGTCCTGAAGACCTAAGATTTTTTTTCTCTGTTTATGCTTTTATTCAGTTTTGAGACATTTATATTAGTGTTTATCCTCAAATTTATTTTTATGCATTTACTTTGGATATTTTTTTCTTCTGTATATTGAAGTTACTTGCATAATCCTTACATTGAATGGTTTTCTTTATCTATCTCTAAAGGTATGGATCAGGATGTTAGTGCAAGCGATGACATTTGTCAGGTAGACAGTGCAACGATCCACCCTATTTTAAAAAATCAGAAGTTTTTCTCGGACTTGATAAGTAATGCAGTTAAAGTTTCTATAATAGCTGGACCTACTAAAATCATTGACGGCTCTAGAAGAGCCCATGTGGTGTTGCCAAATGATACCCACCTATTCATACAAAAAGCTTTATACCCAAGCAATTCCAGAAGAAATTTGCTTAGTTTTAAAGATATAAGAATAAATGGATACCATATTGAAACAAGTAATGAAGGTAATAAAGAGTTCCTTTGTATTACTTCTAGTTTAGAAATCAGAAGATTACACTAAAAAAATTCTTTGCTCTATCTATAGGGTTATATCATACAACTTTTAGTGTTATCGAATCACACTCCGTCATAAACCCAAGGTTCCATGATCTAAAAATTTTAATACTGTGGCATGGCCGTTTGGGTCACCTTGGATCCAATATACTACGTAGGATCATTAATAACTCTAATGGAAGTAATTTATCAAACCATCATCTTAACCTATCTCATGATCATCTATATACCTCCTGCTCTAAAAGAAAATTGATCATTATGCCTTTAATCAAAATAGCATCTGAGTCATCATCATTCCTACAAAGGATAAAAGGTGACATTTGCGGTCCAATTCACCCTTTTGGTGGACCTTTTAGATATTTTATTATTTTGATTGATGCCTCTACATGTTAGTCATACATTTATTTGCTATTCACTCGAAATTTAACTTTTGCTAGATTACTTGCTGAAATCATAAAACTCAGAGTGCATTTTCTTGATCAACCCATTAAATCAATTCGATTAGATAATGCGGATAATTTACTTCTCAAGTATTCAATGACTATTATTCATCACAAGGGATTGATGTCGAACATCCAGTCCCATATGTCTATACTCAAAATGGTTTAACAGAGTCTTAATCAAACGTCTGCAACTCATTGCAAGACCTTTGCTAATGCAATCTAAATTACTCGTCTTTGCTTGGGGACACACGATATTATACTCGCATAAATTAATTAAACTCAGGCCAACTGCTTATCACCCATTTTCACATTTACAACTTGTGTCGGCTGTCAACCCGACAATTCATTCTTGCGTAAATTTGGTTGTGTAGTATTGGTACCCATCCCACCACCACAACGTACCAAATTGGGTCCCCAATGTCGTTTGGAAATATGTTGGTTATGATTCACCCGCTATTATTCGATATATTGAACCATTAACAGGTGACATGTTTACTGCTGGGTTTGTGGATTGCCATTTTGATGAGACACTGTTCTGGCCGTTAGGGGGAGGAAAGAGCATATTTGAAGTACGACTCGTTTACACTAAATAACCCGTTCTTGAAGAACGACGAAAATTATCGTGGAATACTTCCACTCTATCTTCTCTGGACCAACGTAGTGCTCAATGTGAAAATGAGATATGAAGGATATTGAATCTTCAGGAGATTGCGAATCAAATGCCCGATGCATTCAATGATGCAGCCAAAGTGACCAAGTCACATGTGACAGCTATAAATGTGTCAGCCCGAATTGATATCTCAATAGGATAAATTTTGAGTTCAGCAACAAATGAATCTGTTACATGTCAAAAGCATGGCAAACCTATAGATTTCAAAGACTTAGCTCTCTAAAAGCGAAGACCAAATAAAAAATCATGCCCTAATAACACTCCAGTAGAAGTTATACACAATGTTCCTGAAGAGATTATGAATAAAAGATCCGTCTATAACTCCAAAAGAGGATATTATCCCTAAAAAGACGTAAGTCTCTGAAGTGACTATGCAAGCTCTTGAAGAAAAAAAGGTACCTAATAATAACAATGAGATCTTTATATTTTATAAATGTTCAGGAGAAATGTGGGATCACAAAGAGATAATCATCGATGACATATTTTCATTTGCGGTAGCTACTAAAATATCAAAGGGCGATGATGATGATGAACCACACAACATCAATAAATGTCGACATAGAAGTAATTGGTAAAAATGGAAAGAGGTTATTCAAGAAATTGGGTTCCTTGAAAACGTGGGGTGTTTGGACCTATAATACAAACCCCAAAAGGTGTTAACCCCGTAGGTTACAAATGGGTGTTTGTAAGAAATCGAAATGAAAAAGATGAAATCGTTAGAAATCAGGCACGTCTTATGGCAAAAGGTTTCCTGCAGAAACTCGGGATTAACTATAGAGAGACATACTCTCCAGTCATGGATGCAATAACATTTTGTTACTTAATAAGTCTTGCAGTTTCTGAAAAACTCACCTAAGACTAATGGACGTAATAACCGCATATCTATACAAAAATTTAGACACTGACATTTATATGAAAGTACCCGAAGGATATAAATTGCCTGAAGCAAAGTCTAAAAGTATGTACTCGATAAAACTATTACGTTTATTATATGGTTTAAAGCAATCAAAAGTATGTGATACAAACGTCTTGGTGAATATTTGACAAATGAAGGATATGAGAACAATCACATTTTTCTGTGTTTTTATAAAGAAATATGAGAAAGGATTTACCATTGTAACAGTTTATGTTAATGACATGAATCTAATTAGATCTCCTTAACAGCTCCACAAAACTATTAAATACTTAAAGAAAGAATTCGAAATGAAAGACCTTAGGGAAACTAAGTATTGTCTCAGCCTGCAAATCGAGCGCAGTTCTATGGAATAATGGTCCACCAGTTAAAGTATACTGAAAAGGTCTGTTAACGCCAAAAATTGGCTAACAGATGTTGGTCAGGGACCAACTTTGATTCTTCGTCGTCTGATCTCCACTGGTGTAGATTGAAGGACCTGCAATCACCGAGAAAGGTTAGGACCGCCGCCGATTGGCCCGACTTATGACCCTTCGATGCTAAAAGTCAGTACTGATACTAAAAGCAAATGTTGTTGGAGTTTTAATGGCGGTGGATTGCCTACCTGGAAAGAGTGTGGATGACCTTTTTATAGATAATTATTGGAGAGATTTAGGTGGATCCCAAATTTGTTGGGATAATCCTTATCTCATTTGAATCAGTGGGATAAGCCTTATTCTTATCATAATCTTCTCAAGAGGGATAAACCGAGGCGGATGAGGCCAAGCCTTTTGCCGAGCTGAGGGCTAAATGTCAAGGCCGAGTAGGCCGAGTGACGAGTGCCAAAGTTGAGGCTGAGTGGGCCGAGTGAATGAGGTCGAGGCTGAGAAGGCAGAATGCCGAGGCCGAGAAGGCCAAATGCTAAGCCCGAGTGGGTCGAGACCGATAAGGCCAATGCCGAGGTCGAGTGG